>CM066043.1:13155502-14377649 GCA_033557465.1 Ichthyophis bannanicus
AAAACACTAGAGGTGTTAAGGGGAGAGTATGAGCTGCGGCCTGGTCATTATTTTGCATACATGCAACTGGCCCACTATGTGGCGGGACTACCGCCGGGTGAACTCTCGGTTGAGCGCTCTGCTCAGATTATTGAATTTTTTGACCTGGGTGGAGACGACTCACTATCGATAGCAACGGTGAGGGGTCGCTTAGAGTGCTATCGGCCTCAGCCGGACTATAGGGGAGTAGAGAGGGCGTGGGCGGGGGAATTAAGAAAGGAGGTGCCCTCTGGTATCATTCTGGATGCCCTGCGGAGGATTGCAGATCTGGCAGAAGGGGCTCGCTGGCGCGAAATACAACTTAAATGTATTCTTAGAGCTCATTTCTCCCCCCGGAGAGCTTTGCGCAGCCACCTCACCACGGATGGGAGTTGCCCAAAATGTGCGGAACCAATGGCTGGCTTAGTCCATATGTGGTGGGAGTGTAAACATCTTCGTTCATATTGGGCCCGCATCAGGGGGTGGGTGATGGCACGGATTCAACAGCGCTTTCCCTGGTCAAGCTCTCTGGTGGTTTTTGATCAATTACACGGGGATCTTCCCAGGGGACGTTGGACCAGGCTGTGGGTCCGAAAGGCTTGTCTGGTGGGTAAAGGCCCCATACTTAGTAGATGGAGGGACCGACAACGGCCAACTTTTTGTGAATGGCGTAATAGCTTCCACCAGCTTATGCTGGCAGAGAGATGGAGAGCGAGGGGTAATGTGCAGAAATGGGCTACCTTCTTGCTACAATGGGACCCTTATATTCAAAGTCTAGGCCCAAGATGCCGCAACGACATTCTAAATGTTGGTCATTAGCGAGGCTCGAGATAGGGCTCGGTATGGAGGAGAGGAGCAGAGGGAGAAGCTTAATCTAAGGACGGGGCAATGGGTCTGCGACAGGGGGGGGTGGGAGGGGGGTTAGGGTTGCTGGGTGGTGTTAATTGAAAATTTTTTATTCTTGTATGTAATTGCTGGTTCATGTCTATGTCGCCTTGAGACTGTTGTTGCCCTCTGGACGGGGATAAGAGTCTACCCGGTCTGGAGGCCTGTTAACGTTGATGTTGATGTGGAGCTGTTGGTGACTTGTATTTCTGTTTCATTATAAATAAAATGATTAAAAAAAAAAAAAAAAAAGATAAGCCATACTGGGTCAGACCAAGGTCCATCAAGCCCAGTATCCTGTTTTCAACAGTGGCCAATCTAGGTCATACGTACCTAGCAGTTTCCCCAAAAGACACAGGTTCCACAATGCTTGTACTGGGTCAAGCATTGATATCCTGGGTCCCTTCTTAATAATGGTTTATGGACCTTTCCTCCAGGAACTTGTCCAAACATTTTTTAAACCCAGCTACACTATCAGCCTTTACTACATCCTCCGGTAACAAATTTCAGAGTTTGATTACACATTGAGTGAAAAAATATTTTCTTTTATTAGTCTTAAATAGTTTACCCTGTAGCTTCATTGCATGTCCCCCTAGTCTTTCTATATTCTGATGATGTAAACAATCGATCTACGTTTACCCGTTCCACGCCATTCATTAATTTATAGACTTCTATCATATCTCCCCTCAGCTGTCTCTTTTCCAGGTTAAAGAGCTCTAATCTTTTTAGCCTTTCTTCATAGGCGTATCCTTCCATCCCCTTTACCATTTTGGTGGCTCTTCTCTGAACCTTTTGTAATAACGTATATCCTTTTTAAGATACGGCGACCAGAATTGCACACAATATTCAACCAACATTCAAGTTACTATATTCTACATGAACAAACAGGGTGGCTCCAGTTCCTTCCAGCTTTCCACAAAGCCGTCCACTTATGGCTGTATGCCCAATCCATCGGAGTCTTCCTCATTGTAGTTTATCTCACCAGAGTCCAAAACCAGTTGGCGGACTCCCTCAATCCTCACGTGTGGTCCCTCGACCTCAAGGTTCTTTACCCCATCTTCCAGGTCTGGGGGGACACCCGAAGTGGATCTCTTTGCATCAGATGACAATGCTAAGTGTCCGTTCTACGGCTTCCTTCATCCCAGCTCGGACAGATGGACAGCAGATGCCTTTCTCATCTCTTGGACAGATCATCTTTTCTATGCTTTTTCGCACTTCCCACTCATTCCTCGAACACTGCTTAAAGTTTGTGCGGACAGAGACTGTAATCCTCATTGCCCCTCAATAGCCCAGACAAATGTGGTACCCACATGTCCTCGACATGGCTCAACATGGTCCCTAGCCTCTTCCGCTTCATCCCTTCCTACTAACGCAGCAGAAAGGCCATCTCCTCCACTCCAACCTCCAATTGCTAGCTCTAACCACTTGAAAGTTGAAGGGTTTACTGATCCTGTCTACTCTATGCCAACTGAAGTGCAAGCTGTACTCCATGCGTCTCGACGCCTCTTAACGCAGCGTTCATATAATTCTAAATGGACCCGTTTCTCTCACTGGGCTTCATCACGGGCATTGGACCCCATTTTCTGTCCCCTCAGTCATATCCTCACTTATCTCCTCCAGCTGTCTAATTCCGGACTACAGACTTTGTTGGTTCATTTATCTCTGTCATAGTTGCGACCCATTGGCACATGAATGGCAAGCCGATCTCTATGCATTTAGTCTCCAGATTCATGAAGGGTCTGATGAACACTAAGCCGCCTCTGAAGCCTCCTGCCCAGTGTGGGATCTCAATGTGGTTCTCTCAGTACTCATGCAGCTCTCTTTTGAACCCCTGGGGTCTGCTTCATTAAAGCATCTCACTTGCAAAACTATCTTTCTAGTCGCTATTACTTCTGCCAGACGTGTTAGCAAACTCCAGGCTCTAGATCATTATTCTCCATATACTCATTTCCTTCATGATAAAGTTCTATTATGTACCCATCCCAAGTTCCTTCCAAAGGTTGTCTCCAGTTTTCACCTCAATCAATCTATTTTGCTTCTTGTCTTCTTTCCAGTGGCACAGCTGGATTCACCTGAACAAGTTCTACATTCTTTAGTTTGCAAACGAACTATGCTGTACTATCTACAAGCTACCACACAGCTTCACCAGTCTTCCTAACTTTTTGTCATCTTTAACCCTAACAACCCAGGCAGACCTGCATCTAAACAGACCATCTCCTCCTGGACTGAAAACTGTATTACTTTTTGTTATGTTCAAGCTACTGTTGCTGATTTGGTTGCCATTCCTCCTCAAGAGATTTGCACCTGGGAAAGAACAACCCAAACTATGGTTACACGATGCAAGGTTCCACACTGGGAACCACCACCCAGGAAAAAGATTTAGGCGTCATCGTGGATAACTTGTTAAAACCCTCTGCCCAGTGTGCAGCGGCGGCCAAGAGCCTCTGTATTGTTCCATGGTGCGACCGCACCTTGGATATTGTGTGCAGTTCTGGTCGCCTTATCTTAAAAAGGATATAGCATAATTAGAAAAGGTACAGAGAAGAGCCACCAAAATGGTAAAGGGGATGGAAGGATACCCCTATGAAGAGAGGCTAAAAAGGTTAGGGCTCTTTAACCTGGAAAAGAGACTGCTGAGGGGAGATATGATAGAAGTCTATAAATTAATGAACGGAGTGGAACGGGTAAACGTAGATCGATTGTTATCAGAATATAAAAAGACTAGCAGACATGCAATGAAGCTACAGGGTAACCTATTTAAGACTAATAAACTAAAATATTTTTTCACTCAGCGTGTAATCAAACCCTGGAATTTGTTACCGGAGTATGTGGTAAAAGCTGTTAGTGTAGCTGGGTTTAAAAAAGGTTTGGACAAGTTCCTGGAGGAAAGGTCCATAAACCATTATTAAGAGGGACCTGGGATATCAATGCTTGACTCGATACAAGCATTGCGGAACCTGTGTCTTTTGGGGAAATTGTTAGGTACGTATGACTTAGATTGACCACTGTTAGAAACAGGATACTGGGCTTGATGGACCTTAGTCTGATCCAGTATGGCATTTCTTATGTTCTTATGTAAATCCGCTACATGAACATCTGTGCATACTTTCACAAAGCACTACAGCTTAAATTGCTCTTATGCCATGGACCTTGCCTTTGGTTAGGCTGTCCTGCATTAGTTCTTTGCCTAAGGACTCAGCCTCACAATTTTTACCCAAGCTGCATGTATTCATTGACTTTTCAGTGGCCCTCAGCTCTGAACTCGCCTTGAGTGTGCCTGCATCTCCCTTTTTGTAAATGGAGAAAGTATAGTTGCTTACCTATAATGGTGGTTCTCAATATAGAGCAGGGGTATGCAGCCACAGTCACCCGCCCACCATCCCCTCACAAACGACTACTATCTTCTCCTAATGTCTGCAATTATTGCCACTGGTCGTCTTGCATCCTGCTCACCATGTCATGAAACCTACAGCATCTGATGGAATCCTTCTTCCTCGCTCGTCTTCCCAATCATTACCTGTATCTGTTCTTTTTACCCTCCTCTGAGTGCTCAAATGCTGCGTTCACTGCTTTGGAAATTGACTGAGGGAGCAGAGTGGGATGGCAAGGCGGGAAGTGCTCTGAGAAGAATTTCTCTGAGCTGGACACAGTCGCTGTCAGCAGAAGGCACCTAGTGTGGCTGCTTTGTGTGGAAAACCCCTGTTACATGTAAGCAACTACGTTCTCTTCATAGGAGACTAGACAAGAAATGAATCAGTTGGTGACTACAGTTGGTAACTAATTGCAAGAAAGCTTTAAAGATGCTCAGGAGTCAGTGTTCAGCTTGTGGAGATTAGAGTGTTTTTTTTAAAATGCTGATCGCCGTAGGTATATGTCTTTAAAAAAAAAAAAAAATTCAGCTGTTAGTATCCAGATAGCGGTAGTATTCAACTGCTATCTGCATACCACTTAGGACAGCTGCACTGAGCTTTGTAGTTCTCTGGATAAATTCTGGTTCCTGCCCCTGGAACTATTGGAAAATATTCAGTGGCATTTCCAGATACTAGGTTTAGTGGTACTTCTCCAGTTAGCAGATGCTGCCAACCAGATAAATACCTTTTGAATATCGGCCTCTCCATGTCCACCCACGACAGGGTAAGTTTAGACATGCTTAGTGACATTACACTTTGCTCTGAATGCCCTGAGATTAACTGAATAGAACTGCTCTGTTGCTCTGTAGGCAAGGAAGAGGAATTTTGAGCATCCGGGGCATCGAGGGTACATGCAGTGTGAGCTAGGGATGACAGGATGCTCTATGATCTATGAAATAAATCTGAGTGATGTTGGATGAATGGCTCAAACGTTTCTATGGGGGGCACCAAACAGATATACTCTTGTGGGAGGAGGAGGGTAAATATTCATACATGATCTTATAAGGCTAATTTCCGTAAAGGAAACTGCTAACACTAGCTACATGCAGCCTCAAAGAAGAGCACTTCCCCCTCCCCACCTTTACATGTTGATGCTTTACTTGTATTCAGAAAAGTGTGCGCTGATGTCCAGTGGTGGTGATTGTCTTTTTTTTCTGTGAACAAGCAAGAAATATGTCCCTCATGTATCAGTGACGTCACTGATGGAACACCACACGGAATGCTCCCCAGCTTCCAAAGGAAGCTTTTGGGAGGTACACCATTCATGCGCGCCTGCCTTCCCGCCTGCTGCAGAGCCATATTCTCTAGTCTTTTTTCCATGGAGCCCCTAAGACATGTTCCTGCAGTCCGGAAAAAAAAATTTCTATCTGGCCTTCTTGGCCCTGTTTTTCTCTTTCTTTTCTGCCTGTCATTGGTTAGCCATTTCTTTCCCTTTTTATAGTTTTTATTTTTGTTTTTTCTACAGTTTTTGTGTGGTTTTTCCCCCCTAGGGTGGTTTTCCTGCCCAACGTAGTTTTTCAGTTTAACTTTGCCAAGGCATATTTTTTGGCATGTCTAAGCGAGCTAGGGGCTTTAAGAAATGCACCAAGTGTGGCAAGACCATTTCTGCCACCGACCAACATAATTGGTGCTTGCAATGCATTGGACCCCATCACCAGCCATTGTCCTGTGAGCTCTGCTTGCAAATGACGTGCCGAGGACTGAAGGGTCGGGTAAAAGCATGAGGAGTCCCTCTTCAGCTCATCTTATTCAGTCTCCTTGGCCTCAATCCCCTCGTCTAAACCTGCAAAATGTCCTGAGACTACTAAAGGGAAGGAGCAGCATGTTTAGTTGGAGCAGAGGGACCCGAGCAGCGTGGGTAGACTCTCTCTGCAGGGATCCTGTCGATGTGGAAGGGTGAACATCGGGACAAATTCCGAGTGCAGGGTCATCGCAGCCCTTAATATGATGCAGAGAGTGATGGCCAGGAGCGGCAGTCCAAGATTTCCTAGCAGGAGGACATGACCCAGATGGCAGAGTCCACTCCCAATGCCCAGGAGGGCAGCTGGATGTCTCCCGATGCATCTGTCATCATGGAATCCCCGCCCAAGGCATCGATGCTGGTGTCCACAGCTGCAGCATCGGCTGCCTCACAGGTGGTGGTTTTGGAGGAACACAATTAAGCCCTGGAAACTCACTTGGCGGTGGTGGAAGCCTTGCAGAATGCAAGTTTTGCAGCACAGAGCGCATTGTCACTACACTCCTTCCAGCCTTTCCTGGCGACTCATGCCCTGCCCACCAAGGAAGGGAAGATCAGTATCGACTTCAGTTGTCAGAGCCATCTCGCTCTCCAGTGTGTCTGAGTCCAAGGCCCAGAGGATCGCCATTGGCGTGCCAAGTGGCACAAGGACCCTCGGTGTTCGCCTTCTCCTAAGCTGCATAGCCAGCAGGAGGAGCAGATTCGGCACCATTTTGACTCCGTCTTGGAATCCGAATCAGACTGGAAGAGACTAAATCAACAGCATCGGTCTTCTTTCCCGAGCCCTTCTTTTTCTGAGAAGGGGCAGAAGTCTTCCTGGACAGCTTTGTCAACAGGGATCCGAGAGTGCTCAAAGTTTATCTCTCGAGCAGCCTATGATGGCTTCGAGGCTTCGGCCCGGGTAGCCGCGGCTGGCATCGGTGCACGCCGTCAGGCCTGTCTGCAGTCATCAGACCTGGAGTCATGGGTGCAGGACAAGTTGGTCGATGTCCCCTGCTGAGGTGAAAACCTTTTCGGTAAGCCCATGACTGAAAGGCTGCGGAAATCGAGACTGAGACTCTCACCAGGACAAGGCTGTCCAGGAAGACTTCTGCCCCTTCTCAGAAAAAGAAGGGCTTGGGAAAGAAGCCCTTTTTCCCGAGGAAGGGTGCTGCCTACAAATCCTACCCTCAATATCAGGCCTCTCCAGCTCCCCAACAGGGCCAGCAGGCCAAGGGGCAGGGCATGGGCCCCGTAGGCAGAAGACCCCCGAGCTGCCAGCCCCAGCTCCTGCACTGCACAACAGGGAGCGGGGTTTTGACTCCCACAGCATAGCCTCTTCTCCACAGCTGGCTCCACTCAGCACAAATCGACTGACACTGTACACCTACAGGTGGCCAGCCATCACAGGGGATACCTGGGTCCCCAGCATAGTCCAGAAGGGCTACATGCTCCACTTCCACCAGCTACCCCCCTCCTACTTAACAGCGGAGCCTCCAAGATTCCCTCTGCACAGAAACCTCCTCCTTCAGGAGTTGGCAAGTCTTCTAAAGGAACAGGCGATGGAACCGGTGCCTCACCACCTGGAAGGGCAAGGCTTCTACTCCAGGTACTTCCTGGTACCAAAAAGGACAGGAAGCCTCCGGCCTATCCTAGATTTGCGAAACCTAAACAAATTTCTGGAGAGGGAAAAGTTCAAGATGCTTACCCTTGGGATACTGCTGCACTACCTCCAGCAGGGAGACTGGCTATGCTCCTTAGACCTAAAGGATGCTTATACTCACATCCTCATCCATCCAGACCACCGACAATATCTCAGATTTGTGGTGGGAGGAAACCATTTTCAGTACAGAGTACTTCCCTTTGGCCTAACTTCCGCCCCCAGGGTTTTCACCAAATGCCTGGCGGTGGTGGCGGCGTATCTTAGGAATCGGGGAATTTTTGTCTTCCCATACCTGGACGACTGGCTCATCAGGGGCCAGGCTGTCCAGGAGGCCAGACAAACCACTCTTCGCACTGTCTCTCTTCTTCAGCATCTGGGCTTTGTCATAAACTACGCAAAGTCCACTTTGCTCCCCTCACAGAACCTAGAGTTTATAGGGTCAAGATTAGACATCCTGCAGGCAAGAGCTTACTTGCCCAAGGACAGGGCCCACAGACTGATGGACTTGGCCAACCAATTCCACAGCAATTCTCAAGTCTCTGCCAGGCACTTCCTGCGGCTCCTGGGCCACATGGCATCCACAGTACATGTGACGCCGACTGCCCATCTGCACATGCGGGCTGCTCAATGGTGCCTCAGAGCTCAGTTGGCGCAGGCCACAGGCAACCTCCGAGACAGAGGCTACATCTCCCAAACCTTCTCAGGGGGGTACCTTTTCAGGCCCCAGCACACACAAGGGTGCTGACAACCGATGCTTCCTTAAAGGGCTGGGGTTGGCAAGTGCCATGGTCTCCTCGGGAGGCCACACAGCAGATCAATCTTTTGGAGCTGCGAGCAATCCGCTTGGCTCTACAGACTTTTTCTCATGCCCTCTCTCACCAGTCTGTCTTAGTTCAGACAGACAATCAGGTAGCAATGTTCTACGTGAACAAGCAAGGGGGCACAGAGTCCAGGCTCCTATGTCAGGAGGCGCAGGCCCTTTGCTCCTTTGCAGTCAACCAAGGCATGTTTCTCAAAGCAGTTTATCTACCTGGTCAGGAGAACTTCTTAGCAGACAAGCTAAGCAGGATTCTCCAGCTCCACGAATGGCAGTTGAATCCATTGGTGGTCCAGCAGATCTTTCTACGATGGGGACTTCCATCCATCGATCTCTTTGCAAGCCCACTGAACCATCAGCTGCCCAGGTTTTGCTCCAGACAGCCGCATCCCCTGAGAATGGCAGCAGATGCTTTTCTGATCTCTTGGTCTACGGGCCTCCTGTATGCGTTTCCTCCCATGCCCCTGGTGGCCCGAACTCTGTTCAAGATTCTCCAGAACAAGGCCTTGGTGATTCTGGTAGCCCCCAGATGGCCGAGGCAACCGTGGTTTCCACTTCTGCTACAGTTGGTGATGGAAACTTCTTTCCCTCTGGGGTTGCAACACGATCTCCTGTCTCAAGATCAGGGTTCCCTTCTGCACCCCAATCTCAGGTCCCTCAGTCTGATGGCCTGGCTGCTGAAAGGATAGTGCTAGCTCCCTTGCTTCTACCTAAGGAGATTGAAGAGGTGCTTTTGGCCTCTAGGAGGCAGTCCACCAGAAAGTCCTATGCCCTCAAGTGGCATAGGTTCACAATATAGAAACAGAAACATAGAAATATGATGACAGGCCATGTGGTCTTTTTCTATCTAGTCTGTCTTTCCATAACAACTATAACAGTCCCCTTTTTACCTTTAGAGATCCTCTGTGTTTGTCCCATGCTTTTTTGAATTCAGTTACTGTCCTCATCTCTACCACCTCCACTGGGAGACTATTCCACGGATCCACCACTCTTTCCGTAAAGAAATATTTCCGCATATCACTCCTGAATCTATCTCCCTTCACCCTCATCCCATGTCCCCTCGTAGCAGAACTCGCTTTCAATTGAAAGAGGCTCTCTCCCTAAACATTTCTGCCACGGAGGTATTTAAACATCTCAATCATATCACCTCTATCCCGCCTTTCCTCTAAGGTGTACATATTAAGATCCTTCAGTCTCTCCTCATATGCTTTATAATGAAGACCACTAATCATTTTAGTAGCCACCCTCTGCACTGACTCCATCCTGTTCACATCCTTTTGAAGGTGCGGTCTCCAGAATTGCACACTATACTCCAAATGAGGTCGCACCAAAGACTTATACAGAGGCATTATCACCTCCTTTTTTCTGCTAGCTATTCCTCTCCGTATGCACCCAAGCATCCTTCTAGCTTTTGCCGTCGCCTTTTCTACCTGTTTAGCTACTTTAAGATCATCAGACACAACCACGCCTAGGTCCTGCTCTTCTTTAGTGGACAAAAGTACTTCACCCCCTATACTATATTGCTCCCTTGGATTGCTGCAGCCCAAATGCATGACCTTACATTTTTTAACATTAAATCCCAGCTGCCAAATTCTAGACCATTCTTCAAGCTTAGCTAGATCCCCCTCCTCATGTTATCTACCCCTTCCTGGGTGTCTACTCTATTGCAGATTTTGGTATCATCCGCAAAGAGGCAAACCTTACCTGAAAGCCCTTCCGCTATATCACTAACAAAGATGTTAAAAAGAATCGGACCAAAGACAGATCCCTGGGGCACACCACTGATAACATCCTTCTCCTCAGAGTGAGCTCCTTTTACTTGTACTCTTTGTCGCCTCCCACCCAACCAATTTCTAACCCAAGCAGTAACTTTAGGGTCCATCCCTAGGGTGCTCAGTTTGTTTATAAGTCGCCTGTGAGGAACAGTGTCAAAGGCTTTACTGAAATCTAAATACACCACATCTAGGGCTCTCCCTTGGTCCAACTCCCTGGTCACCCAGTCAAAGAAATCAATCAGATTTGTCTGACAAGACCGGCCTCTGGTGAATCCATGCTGCCTCGGATCCTGTAATCCGCTGGACTCCAGAAACCTCACTATTTTCTCTTTCAGCAGCGTTTCCAATAATTTACTCACCACCGAAGTTAAACTAACCGGCCTGTAGTTTTCAACCACATCCTTACTTCCGCTTTTGTGTAAAGGCACCACATGAGCCTCTCTCCAGTCCTTTGGCACCACTCCCAACTCCGAGGCATTGAAAAGGTCAATCAGTGGAGCTGCTAGAACGTCCCCAAGTTCCCTCAGTATTCTCGGGTATATCCCATCCGGTCCCATTGCTTTGTCTACTTTAAGTTGAGATAGTTTCTCACGAACACAGTCTTCTGAAAATTGTTCAAGATGTCCTTTGCTTCTGTTCCTATTTGTGGGTGTTTTCTGAGGTCCTGCTCCTGGTTCTTCATCTGTGAACACAGAACAAAAATATTTGTTAAGCAATTCCGCCTTATCTTTATCAGCTTCTACATATTCCTCCCCTGTACCCTTGAGTCTGACAATACCACTCTTGTCCTTCCTCTTCTCTTGAGTGGAGGAGTGGCCTAGTGGTTGGGGCAAGGTACTTCAGGCCGGAAGGTCAGGGGTTTAAATCCCACTAGAGGACAGCAACCTTGGGCCGGAAGGCCTGGGGTTTCTTGTCCCACAGGTGCTCCTTGTGGTCTTGGGCAAGCCACTTAACCCTCCATAGCCCTTGTTCCCTGTAAAATAGTTATCTCCAAGTTATAATGCCCTGTTCAATGTAATTTCAGTTTGTTCAATGTAAACCGCACTGATGCAGAATAGCGCGGTATATAAGAGAATGTAAATAAAATAAAATAAATAAATAAATAATATATCTGAAAAATGTCTTATCCCCCCATTTTATTGCATTGGCTATTTCCTCCTCCTTTTGAATCTTTGCCTTCTTGACTACTTTGCTAGCTTCTCTAAGTTTTACCAAATACAGATGCCTGTCTTCCTCTCTCTGTGATCTCTTGTATTTCATGAAGGCCTCCCTCTTTTTCTTCACTTTTTCAGCTACTTATTTCGAAAACCATAGCGGTCTCCTTTTCCTTTTACCTTTATTTACCATTTTAACAAAAAGGTTGGTTGCCCTTAAAATATCCCCTTTAAGTTTTTCCCACTGTTTTTCTACATCCCTCAGCTGTTCCCATCCAACTAACGACTCCCTGAGGTATTGGCCCATCTTCGCAAAGTTAGTCTTCCTAAAGTCTAAGATCCTCGCCTTTGAATGGATTCTAACAGCCCTAGTCCTAATACTGAACCACACCATCTGGTGATCACTGGATGCAAAATGATCTCCCACTACAACATCAGAAACACTTTCACCATTGGTAAGCACCAAGTCCAGTATGGCCCCTTCACGTGTGGTGTCTGTTACCAATTGCCTGAATAGTTCTCCCTGTAGAGAATCCAGGATCTCCTTACTTCTAGATGATACTGCAGCAGGAATGTGCCAGTCAACATCTGGCATATTGAAATCTCCTATCAGTAGCACTTCCCCTTTCCTAGCAATGCTGCACATGTCTTCAATTAACTCTCTGTCCACCTCTTCCTCTTGTGAGGGAGGTCTGTATATCACACCAATGTAAATAGATTTCTCTTTCCCTCTTTCTAGTTTAACCCACAATGCCTCCCCTCTCCCTTTTAAGCTCTGTAATTCCAAAGCTTTAATAGTAGTTTTTACATATAGTGCCACTCCTCCTCACCTACTTCCTCCCTGTCCTTTCTGAATAAAGTATAGCCAGGTATAGTTACATCCCAATCATGGTTTTCTGTGAACCATGTTTCTGTAACTGCCACTAAATCCAAGTCAGCCACTCCCACCAAAGCTTCAACATCAGGGATCTTATTTCCCATGCTACGGGCATTTATACACACTGTTTTCCATATGTTACCCATTTCCATAAAGTTATTTAATGTATCACCTACCTGGGGGCTTTCTTCACCCATCCCCAACGAATCTAGTTTAAAGCCCTCTTCAGTAGATTAACCAGTCTACTACTGAAGACGCGTTGACCTTTCTTGGACAGATGGATGCCATCTCTGCTCTGCAACCCTTGGAACAGCATCCCATGGTCTAGGAAACCAAAACGCTCTCGATGACACCATCCATGCAGCCATGCATTCATCTCCAGGATGCGAGCCTCTCTGCCTTGGCCTTTATGGTGTGCTCAGCGCAATGAAGATCCTTTCTCCTGCCTTCTGCCAGTAGTACTGCAGTATCTACGTCACCTGTCAGACCTAGGCCTTAAGTCTAACTCTGTTCAGGTCCACCTCAGTGCTCTTTCAGCGCACTACTCACCGGTGGAGGGACAGTCTTCTGTTGGTTCACCTCTGGGTGTCCTGCTTCCTCAGAGGTCTGCTTCTTCTCAAGCCTCCGGTTTGTCCACCGGCGACTGAGTGGGATTTGAACGTGGTCTTGCAGCAACTTACTCGCCCACTGTTTGAGCCGATGGCTACTTGCCATCTGCGCTTCCTTTCTTGGAAAGCGCTCTTCCTGGTAGCTCTTACCTCGGCCAGACGTGTGAGTGAAGTACAAGCTCTGGTTTCTGATAGACCGTACACATGGTTCTATAGGAACAGGGTGGTCCTACAGACCCACCCGAAGTTCCTTCCAAAAGTCATCTCCTCTTTCCATCTCAACCAGGAGGTGGTTCTTCCGACCTTCTTTCCCAGGCCGCATACCAGCCGGGCTGAAACAGTCTTGCATACCCTGGACTGTAAGAGGGCGTTGTCTTTTTACATAGAACGTACGTGGGGGCATCGAAGGGCTACTCAGCTCTTCGTCTCCTTTGACCCTAATAAACTGTCCACTTGGGTAGCAGATTGTATCGCCTGGGCGTACAAGGCAGCCGACCTCCCCTTGCAGGGTCGAGTCACAGCCCACCGTGTCAGGGTGAAAGCCACATCAGTAGCTCATCTCCGCTCTGTTCCGTTGGCAGACATCTGCTGGGCCAATACTTGTTCTTCAAGCCAGACTTTTGCAGCCCATGACTGCCTCGAGAGAGAGTCCCGAAGGGACAGTGCTTTCGGGCAGGCGGTACTCCATAATCTCTTTGAGGTTTAGGCAACTCCTACCCTCCGGCCCTCGTGTTGGGCTACCGTACGGGGGCGTTCTCAGAGGATATTCTTATCACAGATGCTGAGGCTCTTGAGAGGGAGCCATTTTTTCAGCTTAGGGTTCCCGGTAGCCTAGAGCTGGGGAGTTCCATATGTGAGGACTGACTTCCTGCTTGGTCCTGTAACAGGTGTTCTCCAGGAGCAGCAGGAATCGGTCCTCATGACCCTCCCTCCTCCCCTGGAGTTGCAGTCATATACTTCATTTTGCTTTTTGCTGTCTTTTAGCTATGTCATTAGACTGAGCAAGATGGCACCCTTGGGCGGGAAGGGGACCCTGCATGCGTGCTGCTTTCCCAAAGGCTTTCTTTGAAAGCTGGGGAAATGCTCCGCACGGGGGCTCCGTCGGCGCCGATGTCACCCATATGTGAGGACTGATTCCTGCTGCTCCTGGAGAACACCTGTTACAGGTGAGTAACTACTCTTTCTTGCTGCACCCCAACATCTGCTCCCTGGCACTCATGGCATGAATTCTGAGAGGGTAGTCCTTAACGGAGCTTGATCTCCCCAAGGGCATCACCAGCATCCTTCTGGCATCCCGTAAGGACTTGATGCTCAAGGCCTATGTGCTCAAGTGGTGGTGGTTTGCTGTCTGGTGCGTGGGTAGGACGCTGGATCCCTTCTCTTGCCTGGTTGACCAGCTGTTGGAGTACTCTTGCACCTCTCCGGCTCTGGGCTAAAGTCTAATTCGGTGTGAGTTCACCTCAGCATGATTGGGGCATACCATGGCGGCTGTGCAGGGAAGCCCATTTCGACCCAGCCGCTGGTGGCCCAGTTCATGAGGGGCCTGCTCCTCTTGTAGCCTCTGCTCAGGCCCCCTGCAGTCGCTTGGGATCTTAATGTGGTCCTTTGCCCGCTAATGCAGGCTCCCTTTGAGCCGCTGGGCTCATGCCCTCTGAAACTCTTGACCTGGAAGGTCCTCTTCCTGGTGACTGTCATGTCAGTGCAACGCATCAGTGAGCTCCAAGCTCTGGTTGCTCACCCTCCATATACCAGGTTTCACCAGAATCAAGTTGTGCTCCATACACATCCTCATTTTCTGCCAAAGGTGATCACTGCTTTTCACCTCAACCAGTCCATCATCCTTCTGACGTTCTTTCTCCAATCTCATGTGAATCGTGGGAAGGAGGCGTTGCACACGCTGGACTGCAAATGTGCGTTGGCCTTCTGCCTGGAGCGAACGAAGGTGCACCGTTGGCCCACTCAACTGTTCGTTTCATTTGACCCCAGTAGGCTAGGCGTCGTTGTCTTGAAGCATATGCTATTCCTCTGGCTAGCAGACTGCATCACTCATGCGTATTCTCTGGCTGGGTTGAGCCTTGAAGGTTATGTCACAGCTCACAAAGTCCGTGCGAGGGCTATATCAGTAGCCAATTTCTGTTCTGTGTCTGCAGAGGAAATCTGCAGGGCTGTGATGTGGTCTTCGGTCCATACCTTTGCAGTCCACTACTGTCTGGATGGGGATTTCTGATGGGACAGCAATTTTGGCCAGCCATGCCCCGACATCTCTTTGGGTCTTAGTCAACTCCTGCCCATTGGCCCTTCTGTCCATCCAGGCTACCTGCTCAAAATCCCCTCAGGTTGATGTCTGCTGAGGATACTGAATCAGATGAGTTCCTTGGTGGGACTACCTCTGTTCTTCCTGACTTCTCCAGTTCTAGTTGCCCATTTGGGCTGTTTATCTCCTCTGGTTCCGGTAGCCTGTAGCTTGAGAGTCCCATACTTGAAGACTTATTTTCTGCTTGTTCACGGAGGAAGCATAGTTACTCACCTGTAGCAGGTATTCTCCATGAACAGCAGGAATAAGTCCCTACCACCTCCTCGAGGCTTCTGCTTTGTTATTGTACTGGAAAATATGCACTGCAGTGGGTGGGAAGGCAGGCGTGCATGCGCAGTGTACCTCCCAAAAACTTCCTTTGGAAGTTGGGGAGCGTTCCATGTGGGGCTTCGTTGGTGACATCGCCCATAAATGAGGACTTATTCCTGCTGTTCACGGAGAACATCTGCTACAGCTATGCTTTCTCTGACATTGACTTTCTAAATAGGCCCCTAACTGAATGGACTGTGAATAAAATGGGGTGATTTTTATTGGTGTCTGCCTTATCCAGTGAGCTGTTTCTTTTGTTGAAAGTATTTGGTCAGGGATGGTGATGGCTGTAGATCATATTTACTTTGTGTGGTGGCAGTGAGGTGAGCTTACGCATAAACTGTCATGCAGAAGCTTCCAGCATTGCAACCCATTTAGGAGTTTGTAATAGTGGGTCCTTAAATGTGAACGAAGAAGTGTCCCTTGCAAGAAACTCTACACATGGCTGTTTGTGTGCTGTGAAACACCTCTAATAGACAGGCAGTTCAACCTCATCGTCCTCTCCCCGCAGGAAGACATCTCTCGCTTACGCAGAAAGCTGGAGACCACCAAGAAGCCGGACATGGTACCCAATTGTGATGAGATCCTGATGGAGGAGATCAAGGAGTATAAGGTGAGGTGCTAATAACATCCGCCCTCACCCACTGTTCCCCTCTATATGTTTCATTCTCCCCTGGCTATGCTATAGTTTATTTGACAACAAGAAAACCTCAGCCACTTAGTTTTCATTTTCAGGACTCTCTGGGCTTATTACTTGTGATGCATTAAGTAATGAAAAAACCCTAGTGAGAGGGGTTGGTAGCACTGCAGAAAGTGATGCTGCTCCTCTGGGCTAGCAAGTGAGAGGACATTAAAAGAGGAAAGAGTGATGCTGCCGGTCTGAGCCAGTGGGGAAGGGGACGGTAGCAGAGCAGAGGAGGATGTTGCACCTCTGAGACAAGGAGGAAGTGGGTCAGTAGCACTGTTCCCTCTAAGCTGTGCGCACGCACACACCTCGCCGAGCGAGCGCGCGCACATACTTTACAACAGAGCGCACAAAAATTATGGCTCTGATTCTGATAGAAAACAACACAGATGTCTTAAAATTTAAAAGTTATGATTGTAATTACTAGAAATTTTCCGCTTCATTTAGTAATCGTCTATTTTCATTTAATTTGATTAAAATCAATGTGTATATACTGTATTCTGATGTGTAGTCAAATTTTAAAGTATATAACTCTGAGTGTCGTTATGTGGCGCACAAAAATTTAACCTTCCTTCAAAAGCTGCACACAGCTGATATTTTATGCACACACAGCCTACAGAAAATTAAAGGGAACATTGGTCAGTAGTGTTGTGCAGCATGGGAGGAACAGTAACTATGCTGAGTATGTTGAGATACTGCTCTTCTGACTCTGCAGTAGGGCACAACCTGTTCTGCTTCTGTAGCTCCATTAGGAGGTTTTCCCTGCCCTTGCTCATGACTCCTGTTTCCTTCCACAGGCACGCCTGACATGCCCTTGCTGTAACATGAGGAAGATGGATGCTGTCCTTACAAAGTGTTTCCATGTGTTCTGCTTTGAGTGTGTGAAGACTCGCTACGATACCAGGCAGCGCAAGTGCCCAAAGTGTAATGCTGCCTTCGGTGCCAATGATTTCCACCGCATCTACATAGGGTGATGCTTGTTGTACGCCTCAGCTCTGGAAGCAGATCCACTGGCACCCTCACACGTGCCTCCAGAGACTCATGTCTGTAAGATGCACAGCAGCAATCTTTCTCTACATGTTCTTGTGCTGCTGTTTTGCTCACTTCATTTCTGAGTCTGCTGTCAACAAGAGCTATTGTACATGGCCTTTGCAGCTGTGTCTTACTGTAGCCTCTTGTGTAGTTGGACAAGCACTGTAGGATGCACTTCCCTTAAGGGTGATTTTGGTGCTATTCTCTGGCTGGCCTCTAGGTGTCATCGTGAGAGCAGCATTTGACTCGTCTTTCCTGTGGGACTGTATCTGCAGTATCGGGAGCCTCAGTCGTTGAGATTTGATCTGGGAATGAAACCTTCTCTGAGCAGGGACCCGAGTGAGTAGCACAGATCATTTCTGAGCCATGCTGGGGAGGTGTCAAGGAGGAAGGCTTTCATCTCTGTTTGTCTGTACTTTGAGCCACCTTCCCTGTCAGTCTCTGAATACATAAATAGCAGAGAGAACGGCACTGGGTCAGCAAACGCAAATCCACTTCTCCAGGCAGAATGGGCACAGAGCACTGTACTTGTACCTTGCACTGACTCGAGAGTAGTCTGATGTGTAATGAGACCTGAGCAGTAATACCTGGGGAACCCTGTACATCTCAGCTATCTCTTATGATACATATTCTCATTTTATTTGCCTTTCTTTGGGTCAGTAGTGTAGTATAGATACAGGAATAGCTCATCTGCAGGAGTCCTAATAAATGGCCACGTCAGAATCTGAAAATGCAAATATAGGCTTCATTTTATTCTGAAAGCGTTGGCGTAATTGAGTCCATGAGCAAACATGGAAATGCTAGATGTTGCTCCTAAATGATGGACTGAATGACGCTGGGAGAAATCCCCACTGGAAACATTACAGGAACACATTCTGGCGAGAAGTCTTGCTGCCTGAATGAGACCATTGTGTAAGCTCTCCTTTTCTGTTGTGCGACTCCCTTTTAGAAATAGCTGCGTGTGATTCCTGTGTGTGTTCTGCTCTGCCGCTCCTGGCTCACCTCTCTGCACTTCAGTGTTTGCATTCACTTCTTAGATCCTGATATGAGAGAAAATATTAGATTTCAGAGCTTGCTTTGATGAATCCATGGGGCTCAGGCAGAATATGATAGACATGGGTTGGTTGCGTAGGAATGAAAGACTAAGTCAGCAGTGCCTATCACCTGAAAATAACAGAAATAGGAAATTGAAAGATACAGGACTCGGATAGCAGACAGACCAGGGGAAGACTTGGATTCTCCATGGCTGCCGCCCTGGATCAACTGAATACATTCTTTAGAGTTCAGTAATCCTGAAATATTTATGGACCAGTAGCAGCAGTGCAGGGGCTCTCAGGTGCTTGAGGAGACTGCTAGCTTTGTTTACCCACTAGATAGGGGGCACGGCGTGGGAGGTTCACACTCTGCTTGGATCTGCTTAGGAAAAACAAACGTTCTGAGTTTTGTATTTTAGTTCCACTGTGCAACAAGTGTGTGTCTGCAGCTACAGTAAGATAGCAATAAACTTTAAAGGCAAGTGGCCAGAGGTTTTGGTGTTAGAGGTACGATGACAGTTTTAGCAGCAGAAATGACTCTTTATTAGTTACAAGGAGCTCTAACAAAGTCAAATTTTTCGTTGGGAAATACTGGGAATTTTGTTGAAGGTTAGCATTTTCTAGCTGCCAGGGATAGTAGTTTTGGATTGCAGCCCTTGACTGGCCGAGGTATGATGTTAGTCTTGGAGAGGGGGTTTGTTAGAGGACTGCCCTGCGAGAGTGCTGCTTCAGTCGATTCTGTGTGCTGTAGTCAGACTGTCTCAAAGCCAGCAATCTCATGCTGCACTGATGCCAGATCCCAGAGTTTTCCTGTGCTCACTCACATTCTCAATATCTTGCACAGTGCTGTTACTGCTGGATGAGAGGTTACCAAGTGTTGAAAAGGACTGGCTGACTTTTGCTTTTAATATCCTGAGCTCCTTTTCTTGGCTTCTCATTTTATGGCTCCAGACATTGTCAACTTCCATTTTCTGGTGTGAAACAGAACAGTAGCCCTCCTTTGTTAGCTGGGTGTTGCGATATTGCCTTGCTCTGTAGGTATAAGTGTGATGGACTTTGCTGCCATTTCGAGTTATAGAAGATCAAAAATCTAGATAAAATAAGAGATTTACCCCTAATGGTTATTTCTTTGTGTTTTTTTATAGATTATTTTGCAGTGCTGCTCATCGTCTGGGTTTGGTTCTAGTCATTCTTGGTTTGTGTTTTCTACGTCTCTTGTTAGCATATCAGAGATGTTACTTTTTTTGTGAAATGTATCACAATAAATTTGTTTTATGTTGCTGCCAACATACTGGTTTCACTTCTTATTTATTTAAAGTTATTTATTGCCTGCACAAAAAACATACACAGTTCAGCATGACAAACTAAAAAACTCATACAAAATAGTTAAAAATAAAGTAAAATATTGTAATCTAAACAAAAACTTACCATTTGAAAAAACATCTGGATCATATTGCATCATAAACTCTATTCCTGATCGTGTCCCCAGTCTAGTCCCGAAACCTCTGGGTTGCCCATCTCATCTAGCAGCTTGGAGACTGAGAAACTCCTGCTTTTGTGACATCACCAGTATATCTCCCCGGTGTCCACCACCTGTCACCAGTTACCTCAGTCTCCAAGCAGCTGGATAGATGTGAGCCCAGGGGGTCCGGGCTCACTGGAGAAACGATTAAGGATTGACAAGGGTAGTGTAGTTTAAAATTTTGGGGTTTTTGAATTTAAGGAGTCCTGTTGCTTTAAGATTCGGTGATCTGACAGCTTGCAGCAGGCCGGCTCTCTCATTTTGTTTGCCTCCCTCCTCCCTGCTACTTCCCCTCTACCTGCTCCAGTCTCTATGGGTATTGGGGCCTGCCGGGGTCTGCCAGATCGGAAGCAGTTTCTGGTGTTGGGGCAGTGCCGGTGTTCAAAGGAGTAGGAGACAGTTCGGAGGTCTGAGAGCAGAGTCTGCCGGCGCTGTGCAGAAGCTGTGCCTGCCAGCGCGCCTGGCGACTCTGTCCTGCCGCAAGGAGCCTGCATAATAATTTTTGAGGTGCAGAGTGTGGTATCGGGCCCAGAGCAGTTCAGAGTCATCGGAGCCGGCGTCAGGCGCAGTTGCTCGAAAAAGACCCGCAAACGCGCCTTCCAGTGCCACGAGGTAAGCGTTGCTGTTATCAGGGCCGAATTTTTTTATTTTTACTCAGCGCGGTTTTGGCACGCTTTTGACTGGCAGTCCGACTGCGTGGCGGCCGCGTGTTCAGAGAGCAGGCCCAGGAGGGCAGTTTCGCTGAAATTTTAGAGTCTTCATGAATCCTTGGCGGGGGCTCGTGTAAAAATAAAAAAAAAGAATATACTCTACGGAGAACTAGTGGATTTATTTATCTGCACTCTAGGTTGCTTTGCACTGCTATTTATTCTGCAGACCACAAGGGTACCGAACAGTACTCAGCTAAGCGGTCCTAAGTGTACCATGCCCTCCAAACCATAGTGTGTGGTGTGTGGGTCTAGGAAGGCCTCCAGCGCAGGGGTCTGTAAGGCCTGCGTGGGGGAGGCTACGGCTTCGGACCTGGCCCCAGCGCCTCTGTCTGGTTCTACGGGGGGTGCATCGGAACCCTCGACTTCTCTAGTACCCGAGTTAGTGCAGGAGGAGCCGGTGGCAGGTCCCTCTTCCGTTGCGGGCGCTCCCTCCTCGCAGACAGCTCTTCCTGCAGACCTTTCTGCCATTTTTTCGCAGCAGTTTGTTGCTCTTCTTCAGCAGACGGTTTTTGGCAGTCACCTACCACAGAAGCTGGCGACCGAAGTCAGCGGAGGTAGAAAGCATCCAGTACCTTAGAGTTGAGGATGGTCCGAGTGGGGGCAAGAAACCCTGTTCTGAGGGGGAGTTGAGAGATCAAGCAGAAGTTTCTGAAGGTCCACTGTCAGATGAGGAAGATCGTAGTTTGATTTTAGATGAGGAGCTGGAAGAGGGTGAGATCTCAGAGAGAGAAGATCAGGCTAGAGTGGTGAGAGTCTTCAGAAGAGAGGAACTGCTGGCTCTCATTGTGGAGACTCTAAAGGTGCTCAATATGCCCATTCCTGATTCAGCGGCGGATGATACGCTAGAGGATCCCTTGTTGCAGGTGTTCAGAAAGACCCAAATGGCTTTCCCTGTGCATAAGGTGTTTCAAAAGATGATTCAGGAGGAGTGGAACGTGCCAGAGGCACCCTTGAAAGGTTCCAGAGTTATGGGTCGCTTGTATCCGTTGTTAGATCAGGATAAAGAAGTTTTCAAATCGCCCAAGGTGGATGCGGCCGTCTCGGCTGTGACCAAGAAAACAACAATCCCTGTTGAGGGCAGTGCGGCTCTCAAAGATGGTCAAGACAGGAAGCTAGATGTCTTGTTAAGACAAGTCTTCGACGTCAATGTGATTTCTCTGCAGGCGGCCGTGTGCGGAGCGTGGGTGGCTAGAGTCTGTCTTCGCTGGGCCCAGCAAGTCCAGGAGGGGCAGCCGAGTCCCTTGGCGGGTGAAGCTGCCCGATTAGAATCAGGAGCAGCCTATCTGGCGGATATTCATTATGACCTTATGCGGGGTCTGTCAAAAAGTATGGCATCGGCGGTACCTGTGGCTTCGCAGTTGGGCGGCGGATAGTTCCTCTAAGGCTAGATTAAGTAAGCTGCCTTTTAAGGGCCGTTTGCTGTTCGGAGAGGAGTTGGAGAAGTTGGTGAAGGATCTCAGGGAGTCCAAAGGAGGCAAAACAAAACAAAACCAAACCAAAACCAGGAAAGGCTTGCTGGAATAACTAAGCTTTCAACTTTCGCCGAAAAACCATCAACTCTGCTTTATTACTACTACTACTACTGAGCATTTGTATAGCGCTATAAGTTGTACGCAGTGCTGCACAGACATGTAAGAGACAGTCCCTGCTCATCATAACTTACAATCTAGTCAAGACAGACAACACAGAAGATGTAGACAGGGATAAAACAAGGGGGAAAATTAAAGAAACAAGGAGATCAGGTGAGTCAAGATCCAAAGGCAGCAGCAGAGGTGAGTTTTCAGCCTGGATTTGAAAAGGGCTAGAGAAGGTGCCTGGCGTACAGACACAGGTAGTTTGTTCCAGGCATAAGGTGCAGCAAGGTGAAAGGAGCGAAGTCTGGAGTTAGCAATAGAAGAGAAGAGCACAGATAGAAGCAGTTTGCCAGAAGAGCGGAGTTCCCAAGGGGGGTGGTGTAAGGAGAGATAAGAGAAGAAAGGTAGCACGTAATTCAGTGGGAAGAGAATTCTAAATCGACTGCACACTCAGGAAAATTCTCTTACGTAATGATTGAAGATGAATCTTTTTAAAGGCAGGAACAATTAATAACTGTCCTGAGACCGTAATACACGGGAAGGACAATAAGGTCTAAGCAAGGTTGAGAGACTAGAAGGAGCCATATTATGTAAATATTTAAAAGTAATCGTGATCACCTTATATAAAACTTGAAATCTAATGGGAAGCCAGGGCAGGGCAAATAACTGTTGCAAAATATCACAGAATATTTGCATCCAGATAGAAGGCAAGCGGCAGCATTTTGACCTGATTGTAAAGGAGACATGGTGGCTTTGGAAAGACCTAGAAAAAGACTATTACAATAGTCCAAAAGTGAAAGGACTAAGGTGTGTAATACAGAATGAAAATGACTCTTGGATAAGGATGGTTTTAATCTTCAAAGAAGATGCAATTTATAGTAAGCATTTTTAACCAATCTTTGTATATAATCATGCAGGTTTAATTGTGTATCTATAGGAGGAGGGAGCGGAAGCCAAAAACCACAGCCAAACACAGTTGGGTATATCCAAAAAACTTTATTCGTAGACCCAACTAAAAGGTTTCGGCCGGAGGCCTTCTTCAGGGGTCTAAGGACAGACACAGACATAAAATTAAAATATGAACATTCGTAATATAAATTAATAACCAATCAAAGACATCCAAAAGAAGTATAATACATTACCAAAGAGGACAAAAAGCAATGTCAAAAAGAGGGTGGAACAAACCATAAAGGAAAGACAATAATCAGTGGATTCTTAAACAAATAGTTATAAATAAAAGCGGAGTATATCGAAATAACTCGCTCACAGAGAAAAAGATAGAGATAAGCAACCATCTGTGTACAGCTTGTTCCCAAACAGATGGTTGCTTATCTCTATCTTTTTCTCTGAGTTATTTCGATATACTCCGCTTTTATTTATAACTATTTGTTTAAGAATCTGCTGATTGTCTTTCCTTTATGATTCAATCTATAACAGACTGTTTTATGTCTTTGTTTTTAATCAGACTTTTTTTACACTTTGCATTTTCATATGCTTTTTACACATTCCCATTTTTCCCTCCATGCTTAGTTACATCGGTACCTTTTTGATTTTTTTAGTCTTATAATTTTCTTGTCTTTTATCTATTGCACAATCTGTACATGATTTTAAATGTTGCTCTATCCTTTGGTATATTTTATTTGTATGTTTTTAGGTACCTATACTTTAATATATATTGGTTTTTTGACATGTACCATCACATTCTAATGATTTTTTGTTTGCGATTATGTATGTTATTTGGCACTTATATTTTAATATATACTGCTTTTAATGTGTATTGTCATATTTTAATATATTTTGCATATCGAGTGTTATTTATGTTTTTTTCTCTTGATTATACTATTTATCACTTATGAAATGTAACTTTTATTGGCATCACTTGTATTTACAATTTTCCTTATGAGTGTTTAAGATGTTACATCTTTTCTTTTTTGTTTATTCATCCACTCTAGATTGGGAAGAGTGGTTTGTTCCACCCTCTTTTTGACGTTGCTTTTTGTCCTCTTTGGTACTGTATTATACTTCTTTTGGATGTCTTTGGTTATTAATTTATATTACAGATGTTCATATTTTAATTTTATGTCTGTGTCTGTCCTTAGACTCCTGAAGAAGGCTTCCAGCCGAAACGTTTTAGTTGTGTCTACGAATAAAGTTTTTTGGATATACCTAACTGTGTTTGGTCGTGGTTTTTGGCTTCCGCTCCCTCCTCCTATTGTACCTCTGCGGAAGACCTTCTTCTCCTGCTGTTTGGTTTAATTGTGTATCTAACCAGAATTCAAACTTGAAGGATTTGGAAGATCCAAAGACAGATAGAAAATTTCTGTCATCTTGTTCAGTTTCAGCCTATTCTGAAACAGCCACAACTCAACTGAGTTAAGGCAAAGTTCCACATATTTTAAAGAATCATCGAATGAAACGGATATAGGGACAGTGAACTGTATGTCATCTGTGTACACTGAAATTTAACATCTAAACCTTCAAAAATTCTCTGAATTGGGCTGATATAAAGGTTAAATAATACCACTGACAGCGCCCAATTCTGCGGCACCCCGTGTCAATACATTTCCAAGATGATACTTGTCCTGATGATTGAACTTGAATAAATCTATCCTGCAGAAATGATGTAAACCAATAAAGTACCTTACCTTGTAGCCCTAATTCACAAAGTCTCTTTAAGGGGGTGGGGGTGGAATATGTCGCTGCAGAATCCATTTTAGTGACCATTTCTCTACAGACAATCAGGGGGATGCAGCCACGCTTTGATAGGTGACGTCTCTGTCGTTGCCTACAGACCAGCTCTCTAGCTTGTTATGCTCAGACTTGTCTGAGCATGCGCTCTCCACTTCTCACCCTGCTGTCTCCATCACCGATCAGTTTTTTTTCTCTGACTGCGTCTCTCCCCTGCGCAGCCCTGTGACGTTTTTCAACCACTCCAGCAGTCCGGTCTTCAGTAACTCATCAGCCATGCTCCTCAGGCACCACTTCCGGTACTTAAAAAAAGAAAGAAAAAAAAAGAAAGAAAAGTGATTGCGCAGCAATGCATCAGCTATCTGATTCTTCAGCACTCCTCAGTCGCCGTCTCCAGTAGCACTCAAAATTTTAAAAAGTACTCAGAAAATCAGTACAGCGCAATTGAGAGTGAACTGTGCTCTCCCCCCCGCCCTCCCCCTCCCAGGGAAGACCAGAGCCAGTCAACTGCCATAAAAAAACTGACAAAAAAACACCAGAGGCATCATAATGGCAGAAACTCAATTTCCCTCATTGCTCGCCCCCTCCCATCAGGCCCAGACTTGGCAGGATCAGGAGTCCATAGGGCGGCCAGAGGCAGATCTCGTACCAGTCCCAGCTTGACGAACACACGCCCCAAGTCTCCACCCTCAGGCCCGTGGTGCTACCCCTCCTCCCAGCCCTGCAACTCTCCCTCAAACTGCTGCAGCATCAGGGGCCATCGGAGGGAAGGTTAAGGAGAAAACCAAGCACAAGCATCAGGACCACCAGAGGCCATCCACCTGCCCCTCAGGTAAGGGCCTCAAATGGCAGGGTCACAAACATAAGAACATAAGAAATGCCTTAATGGGTCACACCAAGGTCCACCAAGCCCAGTATACTGTTTCCAACAGTGACCAATCCAGGCCACAAGTACTTGGCAGGTTTCCAAAGAGGTATACAGGTTCCACAATGCTTGTCTCGGGGCAAGAAGGGGGTTTTCTGGGTCCTCATTAATAATGGTTTATGGACCCTTCCTCCAGGAATTTTTCCAAACCTCTTTTAAACCCAGCTACACTAACAGTTTTAACGACATCCTCCAGTAACGAATTCCAGTGTTTGAGTACGCGTTGAGTTAAAAAATATTTTCTCTTATGTCTTAAATGGGTTGCCTTGTAGCTTAATTCCGTGTCCTCTAGTCTTTCTACTTTTTGATGGTGTAAACAACTGATCTATGTTTATAGTTCCATTCCATTCAATAATTTATAGACCTCTATCATATCTCCCCACAGCCGTCTCTTTTCCAAGTTGAAGAGCCTAACCTTTTAAGCCTTTCCTCATAGGGGTATCCTTCCATCCCCTTTACAATTTTTGTTGCTCTTCTTTCTACCTTTTCTAATTCAACTATATCCTTTTAAGATACAGTGACCAGAATTGCACACAACATTCAAGGTCTGGTTGCACCATGGAATGATACAGAGACCTTATAATATCCTTTGTTTTATTCTCTATTCCTTTTTTTATGATTCCCAGCATTCTATTTGCTTTCTTGGCCACCGCTGCACACTGCGCAGTGTTTTAATGTATTATCCACGATGACACCTAAATCTTTTTCCTGGGTGGTGGTTTCTAAGGTCGTACCTTGCATCGTGTAACCATAGTTTGGGTTGTGCTTTCCTAGGTGCATAACTTTGCATTCATCTGCTTTAAATTTCATCTGCCATTTGGATATACAGTCTTCCAATTTTTCAAGGTCGTCTTGCAATTTTTCACAATCCTCTTGCGTTTTAACAACTTTGAATAATTTTGTGTCATCTGCAAATTTGATCGTCTCACTCATTATTCCTATTGCCAGGTCGTTTATGAATATATTAAAAAGCAGCTGGCCCAGCCACAGATCCCTGGGGTATTCCACTGTTCACTTTTCTCCACTGAGAAAATTGTCCATTTAGCACTACTCTCTGCTTTCTATCTGATTTCTTTCAGCATTTCATTATCCATCCATTTTGGCCAGGCAGTCGGTAGTATACCCCCCCTCTCCCCCCCCCCCCCCGCCATCGCCTTCCCCTTTTTATATGGAATTTCTATCCATCGAGATTCCACAGTGTATTTTGTTTCCTGCAAAACCTTAGTCGTATGTGACTCAATGCCTCCACCATTTTGATTTACTCTGTCATTGCAATATAGTTTGTACCCAGGTATCACAGTGTCCCAATGGTTGTCCTCCTTCCACCAGGTCTCTGAGATGCTAGTCATATCTAACCTTTCATTTAGTGCTCTATGTTCTTTCTCTTCCCTCTTATTTTTTAGACTTCTAGCATTTGCATACAGGGATTTTAGAGGTTGTATGTTATTCATATGAATCTGTTTATCAGTTGATAGGTGTAACTGGAATCTTTCAGATCTGTGCTGAAGGACGTCTGAGTTACTTTTATCTTTGTTAGGATGCCCTAACTTCCCTGTTTTGCTAGTATCCTTCAAGGATAAATCCTTGCAAACCCTGCACTCCTGTGGTTTAAAAGCTGCTCTATCTCCTTTTTAAAGGTTAATGCTAGCAGCCTGGTTTCATCCTGGTTAAGGTGGAGCCCATAACTTCGGAAGAGCGCCTCCTTCCCCATTATGTTGCCCAGTTCCTAACAAATCCAAGCCCATCTTCCTTGCACCATCATCTCATCCATGCATTGAGACTCTGGAGCTCTGCCTGCTTTTTGGGTCCTGCCCGTGGAACGCGAAGCATTTCAGAGAATGCTACTCTGGAAGTTCTGGATTTCAAGTTCCTATCTAAAAGCCTAAATTTGGCCTCCAGAACCTCCGTCCCACACTTTCCTATGTCATTGATGTCAACATGTACCAAGACAGCAGACTCCTCCCCAGCACTATCTAAAACCTTGTCTAGGTGGTGCTAGAGATCCGCTACCTACGCTCCAGGCAGTCTTCACATCTACCAGTTACCCAGCTATCTATATGCCTGATGATCGAATTGCCAACTATAACAGCTGTTCTAATCCTTCCCTCTTGGGCACATAGCCCTAGAGAAACCTCCAGTGTGAGAAGGTTTTACATCTCCTGGTGGGACAAATCCTAGCTACAGGATCACTTCCTGCCACACCAAGGTGATGCTCTCCTTTCATGTGACTTCTTTCTTCCATGGCAACTGAGAGGCTGCCAGATTGGAGGCAGGGCTTCAGTACTACGTCCCTGTAGGTCTCGTCTATGTACCTCTCTGACTTCCTTATGTATCTCTCTGACTTCCTTATGTCTTCCAAGTCTGCTACTCTAACCTCCAGAGATAAAACTCATTCTCTGAGGTTAAAGAGCTGTTCTCCAAAATGGCCAGACAAGGGAAACCTAACATGTCTGCCCTTTCACCTGAACCCGTGACCTCCTGATGGTTGGATCTGAAATATAAAGTGCTTTCGGCTCTGGGTTTTCAACACCAGTGGCTTGTCCATCATCTCAGAGACCGTCTTCAAAAATTCCAAAAATATGAGAGAGTTTTTCCAGACTCCACTAGGAAAGGAACAAAGGACTCTAGATGCCATTGGTCAGAAGTCCTACCAAAGCAGCCTTCTGGCAATGTGAATCCTTACACTCCATCTTCAAATTCTGCACTACCACCTGACCTCCTCCTGCAACTAGATGACCCTTCCACCTTGTCTGTGGTGGACCAGGCCAAAATACTGTCCAACCTCACAAATCCCTCTACCACATCATCTGCACCATGTCATCTCCTTTTAATTCCATGGCTCATTCCTCAGCCATTGCCATCTCAGCACGTTGTACTGTCTGGCTGCGAGTATCAGGCCTCTCGATAGGGGGCGAGAGGTTGGTGTGGATGGTTCAGGAGAAAGACCTTGGTGTGATTATCTCTGCTGATCTCAAGGTGGCAAAACAGTGCGACAAGGCGGTGGCAAAAGCCAGGAGGATGCTGGGCTGCATACAAAGAGGGATTACCAGCAGAAAGGAAGAGGTACTTATGCCACTGTACAGGTCATTGGTGAGGCCTCACTTGGAATATTGTGTTCAGTTTTGGAGACCATATCTTGCAAAAGATGTAAAAAGACTGGAAACTGTTCAGAGGAAGGCGACCAAAATGATTTGGAGCCTGCGTCAGAAGCCTTATGAGAAGAGACTTGAAGACCTAAATATGTACACTTTGGAGGAGAGGAGGGACGGGGGAGATATGATTCAGACCTTTAAATACTTAAAGAGAAACGATGAACAAACAAACCTCTTCCAAAGACGGGGAAGCTGTAAAACATAGAGGGCATAATATGAAGCTGCAAGGTGGAAAATTGAAAGGCAATGTCAGGAAATATTTTTTCACTGACAGGGTGGTGGATGCTTGGCATGCCCTCCCGATGGAAGTGGTGGGGGCAAACACGGTGACGGAATTCAAAACAGCATGGGACAAGCACAGCGGATCCCTTTACAGCAACAGGATAAAAACAGAATAAACTGAACCATCTAACCTCTTAACAAATAGGGATGTCCTACATGGAGTGGTGGGTTCACCCCTAAACAAAGACATGAGGAGGGGTGGCCTGCACTGAGCGACAGGTGCACCTACTCTTACCATATTGCTGGGCAGACTGGATGGACCATGCTGGTGTTTATCTGCCGTCATTTACTATGTTACTAAGTGTAGATGTCTATGACTGATTAGTGTAACAGGTATGTCCCTTGTTGGTCACTCCAGGCCAGGGAAGTCCTGAACCCTCATCTGCGGTATGCTGCTCCGGCTGTCTGGAATCCAGGGGAATGAACTCACACCCACACAGAGGGACAGTGTGCAAGTTTATTCCACACGTTAGAAGAGCAGTCTATCTTTTATACAGTAACAAAAACATATACATAGTCATCAACCCATCCCCGCAGCCCACTACTGCTTATCAGCAACCGTACAAATGGTACTCGTCTCTGTGAAGATCAATCAATTTGCCTTAGCACAACACATTCCTTTCCATATGTAGGTATGTACAAAATATCCATTTTCCCTTGTGGGTCTTGTGGTCCCTCTGTAGATACTTTTCAAACGATATACTTATTCTTCCCTTTACAATTAGCAGATGCCCCATGCTTGGGGGATAGCTTCTTTGGTTCCAAGGTGCAAGAAGTGGTCTCAGAGGTTAAAGACCACTCTTCCATGGTCCAGGAGTTAGCAGCTCAACCAGCGAAGACTGCCACAATCTTGCAGGACCGGAAGGTATATCATTACCAGTATTTCCAACAATTCTACCCTCGGAGGAATTCTAGTCCTAGCCCCACCAGCAGCCACAGCGTTCCTCAGCTCCAGAATACACTCAATGTTCCTGGCTGCATGTATGAAGACAGATCACTGCAAGTACTGCTGCCACCCAGAAACCCATTCCCAGTTTTTGACTATCTGCCAATGGGGACAGGATATAGCATTTCAGAGAGGCCTAGCAGTCCATAATCACAGATGGCTGGGTTCTCATCATCATTCAGGGTGGATACCAAATCAACTTCATAAAACATTTGCCAAACCATCCCTCTCCACTGGAAAGAGCCACCGTAGAGCACCATCTATGCATCTTACAGCAGGAGATCTTGCAGTTCCTCCACAACCGCACAATAGCATTGGTCCCTCATGAGCAACACAACTGGGGCTTCTACTCTTCCTTATCCCAAAGAAATTCAGTGGCCTCCGACCTATCCTTGATCTCCAGGACCTCAATTTCTTCATTATGCGAGAAATGTTCAAAATGAACTTTCTCAACACCATTCTCCCCTTGTTGCATCACAACGATAGGCTTGCCTCCCTGGACCTGCAGGATGCCTACGCTGACATCCCCATCAACCCCTTCCACTGGTGCTACTTCCGCTTCAAGTTCTAAGACCAGCATTATCAGTATCGAGTCCTTCCCTCTTCCCACCTGTATCCTCCCTTTTCCGGGTCGTCCTGATAGGCCAGTCCAGACCTGTCTTCCTGATCGCCATCACCTCAGTGAGGAAAGTCAGTGAATTGCAGGCATTGGTACACTACCCATCATATGTGCAGTTTTTCCACAATAGATTAATCCTGCACATGCATCCAAAATTCCTTCCCAAAGTCATCTCCTCCTCCCATCTCAATCAAGCCATTGTTCTTCTGTCTTTTTTTCCCAATCTTTCGGTATACTCTGGAAGAAACCCTACACACCCTGAATTGTCGACAGGCCCTTTTATTCTACCTCCACATTACCAAGGATATACAAGTTTCTTCACAGCTCTTTCTGACCTTGAACCCAAATCTAGGACAAGCCATGTGCAAAAAGACTATTTCCTCCTGGATATCCGACTGCATATCCTTTTGCTATACAGCAGAGGTATGCAGCCACACTCACCACCCACTATCCCCCCAAATGAAAATGGAAACCAGAACAAGGAAACACTAACAGATAAAAGACAAGTCAGGAGACCAAAACTCCAGCAGCTCAGTATATCTGTCCTGGCATCTCCTTTCATGGTCTGGCCACTCAGCTAAGTAATGAACTGATCAGTGACTGAGACGGCAGGGTGGGAAGTGGAGAGCGCATGCCCAGACAAGTCAAAAGACTTGTCGTCTGACCTAGGGAGAACTGGCACATAGGCAATGTCAGATGTCACCTATCAAGTGCAGCTGTACACTTCTGCTGTCTGTTACAGGTAAGCAACTTCGCTTTCTCTGGGTCTTCAAACAAGGAATGAAGTGAAAACCCTGCATATACATATATTCTGGCTGTTTTTGATGTTGCCTGATTGAAAATGGCGGCAGCTTCATCAGAATAAATTTCAGACCCATGGATGGCTTTTACCTTAAATTTGACTCTGATTGATCCATCCAAAGGAGAGTTATTTTTCCTTTGGATGGACTGAATCATTGCCCAGGTGCTTTTCTGCAAATGATAATGTGCTTGAAAGGTGAAAATGTACAGAACGTTTTGTCATTGTAAGACTTTGGCCTAGTAAGAGGAGATGAGGCCCTTATGCGTTTCTCTGACTGCTGATGCTGGAGGGCGGAGGGGAAGCAAGGCCGGGCGGGACTCAAGTCATTTAATTTAAGAAAGCTGGTGGGAGGCAGCACAGCATCTTCTTAAAAGTTAGTGTTTGCTGTGCTTTGCCTCTGCCCTGCAAGGGCTGCTTGGGTGGAAATTATGCCATTGTGTGATCAGCTTACACATTCTGCTACTAAGGTTCCTTGAATCAGTCTGTTACAGTGTTTTCTCACATTTCTTTTGAGTTTCACTCCCTTCATCTTCATATAACAACCCCTTGTCTCTTGAGTGTCTCGTTTGGTGGTACATTTGTTAAAGCCTGCAAGATATTTGAACATTTGTATCCTAACTCCCTTTTCCAGATCGTCCTGCTAGGCCAGTCCAGACAGTGGGTTGTGTCCCCCTGCCACAAGATGGAGACAAAGAAATAACTGGAAGCTTCCAGTGACATAATCATTGGTACTAGTGCTGGTGCAACTAGGGACACCCTTCAGAGTTTCCGTCTGTAGTAGATGGGGGTTGCTGGATTGGTGCAGCTTGGTGACTGGATTTTGCAGGGTGGTTTCCCAGTTGAGCTTATGAGAGGACATCTCCAGGGCATATCTGCAGATACCACACTGCAGTCTCCTACTTTGAGGAGAGAAGGCCACGCTCCCTGTCAGGACCCTTGACGAGTCGAGCATGTTGACCTGGACTGGCTGTAAGTTTTTTGAAACAGCCATTTTGATCTTAATTTCGTTTATTTTTATCTTATTTCCACCCCCCTCTCTCCCCTAGACTAACTCACCTGACTTGCTGAGAAAAAGAGAGAGGGTTGAAAATCTAGACTGAAAGGTTCTTGCCTATTTCTGCAGAGACTATTTGGAGTCAGAGTCCAGCAGATTCTTACAGGAGTGGATGCTTTCAGCTCAGAGTTTGGGCCCGCAGTGCTTGTAGTTACTGGTTTTGCTTTCTCAGACCTCTGTGGTACCTCTGCTCTGCTCCTTGTGATGATCTGGGGGGAGGGGGTGTCTTCTGTGTATCTGGCATGTTGGGGAAGATTTTCTAGGTCGTGCTTGTACCTTCAAGCAGTCATGGCTCGGCTGGGGAGAATGGGGCCTCTCTTGCTGAAGAAGTGATGCCATGGCTAGGGGGAAGTGACTGGAGCAGGAGTATTTTAAGCTGCGATTTTTGTCATGGCTGCCTACCTATTTATTTATTGCTGAGGGCTGAGTGTAGGGACGGTTTACCTGAGGTGGCCCTGTGTTACAGATGGCCTCATGACAGACTGCAAGAGGCAGTGCCTCACATGTGGATCTCAGCATGCTGGGACATTGGAAGTTCTTTGGTATATGGCTGATCCACGGGATTCATCAGGGGAAAGTTCCACGGTTTCCTCTTTGACACTCCTCTCCTTCCCATTCTGGAGCTGGTACCAAGACAGGAACAGATACTATTTGGTCAGGGCATGTCCCTAGCCCTAGATAATCCCTTCAATGGCCTCTGTCTCAGGCAGGACCAGGGGCAAGAGAAGAACAAGCAGCAAATGGGGGGTGGGGGTGGGAAGGGGCTACTCTAGGGGTGGTGTTTAGCAGTGCTGGTGAGATTTCTTTTTTTTTCTGACCTTTTCCAGTTCTTCCAGCAAGTCTGTTGCTTTTGACAAGGGGGGGGGGGGTACCAGCCTGGCTTGGGGCCCCTCCCAGCTACCAGAGGGGCCTTCAACACAGTAGGTGGCAGGGTCTTTAATGGGGGGGGGGAGGAATGCAGTGGCCAGCAAAATTCCGCTGCAAAAGAGCTCTCATCCAGAGGAGGCATTGGGGAGGTCCACTAGACCCCCTCAGTTCACACTTGCCGTCCTCTGGGACCATGAGATAACATTACTACTCCCTTGTTGCTGACCCAGATAACTACTCTCTCAACAGAAGCTCTGGGAAGGAGTCCATCCTGGAGGAAGGGGAGCTCTCCCCTCTGGAAGAGGGAGAGGTGCAAGAGAATTCCTTGGTAGTCCACCTGTTCAGGAGGGAGGAACTGTTCACCCTGATCTCTCAGGTCGCTATGTTTCTGCAGTTTACAGAGGAGTCCAGGCAAGAAATAAGAAGACCAACCCTATTTAAGAGGGTCTCCACGAGCCCTTCAAAGTCTTTCCCTTCCTGCAAGCCGTCAGACATATTGTGCTCATGAAGTGGGATGCTCCAGATCACCCTTGAAAAGGTTCAAGTTTATGAATGGACTTTTACACCTTTCGTCAGGGATATGGATAATTGGTTGCATTTTCTGAAGGTGGATGCACAGGTAATGGCGGTCACAAAGCACACTACATCCCAATGGAGGGCAGAATACCCTCCTTTACCAGCAGGATCATAAGGTGGATGCTCTTTTGGAGTGGAGGAGTGGCCTAGTAGTTGGGGCAAGGTACTTTAGGCCGGAAGGTCGGGGGTTCAAATCCCACTAGAGGACAGCAACCTTGGGCCGGAAGGACTGGGGTTTCTAGTCCCACAGGTGCTCCTTGTGGTCTTGGGCAAGCCACTTAACCCTCCATAGCCCATGTTCCCTGTAAAATAGTTATCTCCAAGTTATAATGCCCTGTTCAATGTAATTTTAGTTTGTTCAATGTAAACCGCACTGATGCAGAATAGCGCGGTATATAAGAGAATGTAAAATAAATAAATAAAATAAATAAAATAAGACACTTTTCTTGGCTTCCTCTCTGATCCTCCAGGTGGTGATCTGTGGGGGTTCTGACTGCCCAAATGCTTTTTCGCTGGGTGCAGCTCCTGCCTGAGGACTCTACTTTCGCCCAATTGGAGTCAGGTGTGGCCTTCCTGGTTGACGTATAAGGACATTGCAACGGAGACTCACATTGGGTGGTTTTAGCTTTGGCACTGGGCCCTTGACTCTGCCTCTAAAACCTAGTTGTCCAGGTTGTCCTTTAACAGCAAGCTCCTCTTTTGGAGAGGATCTTGATAAGATCATGAAGGACTTGGGGAAGACCAAGCCACAGCAGCTACTAAAGGATAAGCCTAAGGTTTCCTGGATGCAGCCTTCCACTTGCACTTCCTGCACTCTGTTCTAGTACTCTTGGCATTACAGGCTGGAGAAACAGTCTCACAACAAGCCTAAGTCCTTTTGTGGCATCTGTAGGGCCCCACAACTCCTCCTCCTTCAGAACAACTGCCTCCTGTTCTGCACAGTGATGGGAGGCAGGTCCTTCCTGGGTTACCTCCCATAGGTGGTCACCTCTGGCTTTTTCACCAGGAGTGGGCCTGGGTCACATCTGATCATTGGATGCTCAACATTATCCAGCATAGTCATGTCCTTGAAGGCAGAGAGCCAGTTGCAGATGGCTTCATGGTCTCCCCAAGTGGTACAGAAGCCAAAGAGGCTGCCATCAGATCTACCTTGGAGAGACTTTTACATTTTCCAACCATTGTGCCCATTCCATCATCTCAGAAGGGCAGTGGGAGGTATTCTATCTACTTTAACATGTCCAAAAAGGATGGGTCTTTCAGGCTGATTCTAGACCTAAAAAGAGTCCATGCCTCTCTAGGAGTATATTGCTTCTGGATTATTGTTTATCTGTTATGTGTATTATTTGTACCTGTTCAATGTATTATGTTGTTACCATGTAAACCGCGCTGATTGTAAAAGTGTGGTATATAAAACCAAATAAATAAATAAATTAAATTAAATAAGTCATCTATGCTGTTTGGGGAGAGTTTCTAACTTCATTAGACCTGTCAAAAGCATAATTTCACATTCCCATCAGCAATGTTTCCTGCGGTATGCCATTTTCAGTGCTTTTCCCTTCAGTCTTGTGATGGCTCCCCAGAACCTTCTCCAAGGTAGCTCTGTGATTCAAGAGCATCTGCATGCCTCCATATCTCGATTACTGGCTTGTTTGGACCAAATCATACCTAGAGGTGGTTGAAAGGATGGCAGAAAAATCCAAGTTATCAATGTCCCTGTTTAATGTACATTACCAAGTTTAAGTTTCAATGTAAACTGCTTTGATTGAAATGATAAAGCAGTATATAAAACCTATTAAATAAATAAAATTATGTGACTCGGTAGAGCCTCGGCTGGGTGGTAAATCATAGCAAAGTCCTCTCAATCTTTGGAGTATCTCTAGGCTCAATTTGACCTGCAGTATAGGCAAGGTCTTCCTGATGGTCGAGAGAAAGATCAAGTTGCTGTCTCAGCTGGCAGATTTCCAGTGGCAGCGAATGTCCAGACCCTGGGCATATCTTCAGCTATTGGGGTTGATGGCAGCCATGACAGAGCTGGTCTCTTAAACTCTGGCTTAGATGAGATTGCTCCAGAATGCGCTGTTGTCTTGGTAATTGCATCATATGCAGGCCGTCAACATTCAACTTTCCCTGTGACTGTTGGTGATGTGCAGGCTGAGTTTGGTGGTCTCTGCCCTCCAATTTCATGAAGGGCTGGCCCCTGGAAGTTTCACAATGGCTATTCTTGACTTCTGATGCCAGCCAAATGGGCCATGGTGCTCACTGTATGGGATGATCGATGCAAGGTAATTGGACTCTATGCAAGGTGACTTGGCCCATCAATCGGCTCTAGCCATTTGGTTAGCCCTCTTGCATTTTCATCATCTTGTTTGAGGCCAGGCAGTCTAGGTTTTCTTGGACAATGCCACGATGGTGGCATATGTCAACACGTAGGGGAGTACCAAGAATGTGGGAGCGTGATGAGCCTGTAATTTCTTTGGGTGCAGCAGCATCTGGTAGTGCTCTCAGCTTGGCACATTGCAAGTGTAGAGAATGTCTAGCCAGATTCTGTCGACACATCCTCGATCTGGGGGAATGGGAGCTAACCCCGTCAGCATTTAACACTGGGTATCCCTGAGTGGACCTAATGGCGAACTGGTCCAAGATGGAGAGATTTTTCAGTTGGCAGAAAGAACTGTCAATGCATTAGTAGAGCCTTGGCCTCAAAAGCCCCTCCTGTACGTGTTTCTACCATGGCCCTTTATTGGGAGATTAATTGCCAAATAAAGGATCACCCAGGCCCATTGATTCTGGTGGCTCTGAATTGGCTGCAGAGGCCCTGGTTTGCCAATCTGATGAGGCTACTGGCAGATCAGCCCCTGGCTCTCCCACAGACAAGAGGGCTTTTGTTTCAGGGACCTGTCCTGATGGATGCCCTGGTTTCCTTCTCACAGCTTGGCCCTTGAGAGGTGGCACCTGAAGCGAAAGGGGTATTCTTCTTCAGTGATCATTATTCTCTTGAAGGCAAGGTGACATTACACCTGCCTTGCTTATGTGTGAGTTCGATGCTTTTGTTGAGGCTTGGTGTCAGCAGAACTTGTCACATTGGAGAACAAATTTGCCCTCCTTGCTCTCATTTCTACAGGATAGGTTTGACAAAGGGCTTGCCCTTAGTTCTTTCAGTGTGCAGGTGGCTGCCTTAGTGTGCTTTTGAGACCTGATAACCAGCCACTCTGCCACTTCTCACCTTGCTGTGGCTCCTTTTCTTTTGGGGGGGAGGGTCATTTGCGCCCCACCCTATGCAGCCGGTTGCTCTATCTTGGGACTGGGAATGGGACTTGGTCTTGGTCTTCGGGCGCTGATGTTGGTATCCTTCGAGGCTCTAAAATGGACCATAAAGATCTCTCTCTCAATATGCTTTTGTAGATACTGTCCACAGAACAGAACACATTTTTCAAGTTGTGGTTTCACCAAGAATTTGAGAGATAATATCACTTCTCTTTCTACGTCCTTGAGCAACCAGATATACCTTTATCTGATTCATAGAAACATAGAAAAATGACGATAGAAAAAGACCACATGGCTTATCTAGTCTGTCCTTCCATATCAACAACTACAGTGTTCCCCCTTTTTCTTTAGAGACCCTCTGTTTTGGTCCCATGCTTTTTTTAATTCAGTTACTGTCCTCATCTCTACCACCTCCACTGGGAGACTATTCCACGGATCCACCACTCTTTCCGGAAAGAAATATTTCTGCATATTACTCCTGAATCTATCCCCTTTCACCCTCATCCCATGTCCCCTCATAGCAGAACTTGCTTTCAATCGAAAGAGGCTCTCCCCCTGTGCATTTATGCCACAGAGGTATGTAAACATCTCAATCATATCACCTCTATCCTGCCTTTCCTCTAAGTCTGTCCTCATATGCTTTATAATGAAGACCACTAACCATTTTAGTAGCCACCCTCTGTACCAACTCCAGCCTGTTTATATCAGCTGCTTTCACACTGGCTAACTGGAGATTGTTAGAGAGAATCCACAGGTTTGTTTCTTGTTTATGACTGCTAGTTTTTCACCTCCAAAATTGTATTTGACCCTTGGCTTTGTGCACCTAAAATGCATAATTTTCTTTTCTCTTATCTTTTTATTACTCCTGGGGAAATTCTGCACAACTGCACAGCGCAAAATTTGTGCTGAATTTCCCACCTGTGCAGAATTCTTTGCAGGTACCAGAACTGACATCAGTGAGCAGTGAGACAGGCTCGGCGTGCACAATCTTTAAGGGTGTGGAAGCCTGCCTAACTGTCCGCTTCTTCACAGCCATGGAAGCTGTGCTACACTTCTGACCCAGGTACCTTAAGGTTTCACTAAGGTAAACAGAAGCACTTCCTGTTTCTTGCTAGGGACAAGAAGCACTTCCATTTACCTTCTTAAAATGTGGTGATGTCAGTATGGAAGTATAGCAGAGCTGCGGGAGCAAAAGGAAACGCTCCTGCTGCTGTGTTTAAAATGCTGCTGTGATCTGGCAGACGAGGTGAGTGGCTGGGACTGGAAATTGGTGAGGGATGGAGATGGGCTAATGCTGAATTGGGAGGGGCTATAGATGGGCTAATGGTGAGTTTGGGTGTGTATGTGGCTGGAAGCTGAAGATTGAGTGTGCATGCCTCAGGGGTGGGGAGAAAGAAAGGTGAGATATGTGCCTAGGAAGAAAGAAGAGGAGGAGCATGGGGAGGGAAGAAAGGAGGTAAGATTGGGGAGGGGGGGTATGTATATGAGGAGTAGACCTTATGGATGGACAGACAATAGTAGGGATCTTCCTAAAAGTTAGAGGGAGAGAGAAGGGGGGAGGGGGTGCAGCAGGGAAGGCTTGCATATTGGGGGCGAGAGAGCCAAGGAGGGGAAAAAGCAGTGGGAATTTTTGCTGTAGAGGAAGAATTAGGCTTAATGATGGGGCAATTCACAAAATCTTAGTAATAAAACATGCAGAATTTTAAAATACCATGCACAGAGTTCAAGCTAATTGAACATAACATAATTGAATGAACACTCCACTCCTATGCACTGATACCCTACTTGTATATAGTTACAACTGATACGATCCGCCTATGCGGTAGAGTCAGTACTATTGTTTAAATAGTTACACAATCTGTGTTAGTTGAATTATTCTACTTAGTTTTTAAACCCTATGTGTGCATGTTAAAATGTTCCATGTAAAAAGTTATATTGTTCCATGTAAAACAAGCTCTGCATTGTTAACTGTTGTTGATTGTACACCGCAACTGATCGCTGGAAGATGCGGTATATAAATAAGTGTTAAATAAATAAATAAATAAGCTTCAGAAAAAGGTAAAAGTGCAATGAACAGGGTTTATCTTTAACAGATTCTCATTTTATCAATGTGTCCTGTATAAAATGCAAGTTTTGAAAGTTATTTTGGATGAACTTTGTTTTCCTGTTGTTTAAGCAACAGCCTTTCTTGATCTCCCAGACACCGGGGCATTGGAGCAAAGGTTCATTGTTCCTTTTGTAATCCATTTGCTCTTTGGATCCTTCCCAAAATCATTCAAGTGGGACATGTAATGGGCGACTTCCTCAGGGCTCAGGTAACCTGAATTGAAAATAAAAAATTGTGAAATAGCAGTATGACACAAAATGCAAATGCAGTACAATGTGCGCTGTTGAGTCAATGTTGACGCCTGGCGACCCAGTAGCCCCCCTGGGTTTTCTTGGCAAGGTGTGACAGAAAGTAGATTGTAAGGCCTTTCTTCTGAGGCAATGGAGGGTAAAGTGACTTGCTCAAGGCCACAATGAGTGCTAGTGGGAATCAAATCCTGGTCTATTGGTCACCAGGCTGTTGCTTTAAATACTATAAATTATTGTAAATATATAAAGTTAGTTGTGAAATCAACATCTCCGTGATAAGACTAGTAAGCAGGGTGCGAATGGAGGGAGGGGGCTTCTAGAAACTCTTTGACTGGTAGTTCGGGGGGGGGGGGGGATGGATAGAGACCTTCATTTTCAGTTTAACCCAAGGTCCAGGGCAGGAACTGCTAAAGGGGCCTCTGTGGCTATACCTCGTTCAACTTGAGGCAGGCTTGGGGCCCCTAAGGCATGGGGGGCCCAGGGCAATTGCCCCGTTTGCTGGGCCTGATTTAAACAGATTTTTTAAACCACACATTTTTTCATACTAATTTTTGCATCTATAATTGCAGCTTTTTACAGCTTATAGCTCCAGTACAGATTCTTCTCACTCTAGCAGAGGAAATGCAGGGCAGGGGTGGACCCTCAGCTCTGCACATTTCTTAAATGCTTGGATTCGGGCGGTACTCTTCATTTCACATTGTTCTCATGATTGGCTAGAAACATAGGGGTATGGGTGCAGAATGCAGCTCCAAATGTCTTAAGAGCCAGGAGAGCCCATCACATATAAGTGTAATTTGGACTGTGAGTCACAGGGAGAGGGTGATAAAAAAAAATCAGCTCAGAAAAGGAATAGGTGAGAGTGAGCAATGGGGGGCTGTGAATGGTGGAGAGAGATATAGAAAATGACCATGCGCCATATCCGGCCTGTCCATCCACATTAACTGCTTAGCTCTAGGGTCCATTTCTATCCCTCAGCAATCCTCTACTTGCTCCATGCTTTCTTGCATTTAGGATGGTCAGTGTGGTTGGCGATAGCTATTTACATGCTTAATGATGTTAAGTGGCTGGTGGGCATGAGGATCACTTGTTAACTGTCTGCCTGGTGCAAAGGTGGCAGAAATCACGTAGATAGGACTTTAGACAGTGCTGAGGGAGAAATGGCTGTCTTGGTACATGATGGATACCAATGACATAGGAAAGTGCAGGAGAGAGGTTCTTGAAGCCACATTCGGGCTTTTAGGTAGAAAGCTAAAATCCAGAACTTCCAGCGTAACATTCTCAGAAATGCTTCCTGTTCCCCACAAAGGACCCAAGAGGCGGACAGAGCTTAGGAGTCTTGATCTGTGGATGAGACAATGATGCAGGGAAAAGGTATTTAGATTTGCTAGAAATTGGGCAACATTCTGGGGAAAGGGGAGCCTGTTCCAAAATGACGGTCTTCACCTTAACCTAGGTAGAACTAGGGTGCTGACCAACATTGAAAAAGGAGAGAGCAGCTTTTAAACTAAAACTTTTGTGGGAAAGACAACAGTTTCTCAGGAGTGCCTAGTTCAGAGTGCAGCATCTTGGAAGGATGCTATCATAACAGGGAAGTTAGGGCATCCTGATAGAGGATGCAATAAAGGCAAAGGTAGCCTAGTACCCTTAAAGAACAGACAGCATTGAAAGATCGCTAAGATGCTAGAAGTCTTAAAAATAAAATGGGGGTGTTTGAATATATAGCACTGATTGAAGAGGTAATAATAGGCATCTCAATAACCTGAGTGAGGGAGGATGATTTGAGACACTGAGATATCAGGATGTGAATTTTATCGCAATCATAGGGTAGATCAAATTGGTGGAGGGGTGGCACTGTATGTTAAAGGCAGCATTGAGTCAGACAAAATAACAGTTCTGCAGGAAACGGAATGCACCATGGAATCTTTTTATGGATAGAAACTACCTGTGTGAAGGGAAAGAGAATAACAGTCTATCATCCACCTGGTCAGAATGAATGTACAGATGATAAACACTAGCAGAAATTAGAGAAGCTAACAAATTTGTCAGCATAGTAATAATGGATGATTTCATTTACCCTGATACTGACTGGATAAATACTCTAGAAAATGCTAGGGAGGTAAAGTTTCTAGATGAATTAGCCTGCTGTTCCATGAGACAGTCACTTGAACTGACAAAGGGGAGCTCTTTTAGACATAGTTCTTAGTGAAACACAGGATGTGCTGTAAGAGATAACCGTTGGCAATAATGATCCTAACAGGATCAAATTTGACTTAACTAGAAGGAGGACGCTAAGGAAATTTACTGCCCTAGCATTTAAATTTTAAACGGGAGGCTATGATAAAATGAGGAAAATTGTAAAAAAATAAATAAATAAAAGGAACAGCTTCAAAAGTTAAATAGTTTACATTAGGCATGTGGGGGAGGGGGACGTTTTAAAAAAGAAATAATCCATTTTGGAAGGCAGAATGACAATCACCATGGTTAAAAAGGTGATGTGAAAGGTAATTATATTCAAAAGAACATCTTTCAAACAATGGAAAAAGGATCCAAATGAAGAAAACAGGAAGGCAAATGAGAATTTGAAAAGAAACTTTTTTCAGATACATTCAAAACAAGAAGCCTGTGAGGCAGTCAGTTGGACCATTAGATTTATTTTTATTATTGATTTATTTATATTCTCTTATATACTGTGCTATTCTGCATCAGTGCGGTTTACATTGAACAAACTGAAATTACATTGAACAGGGCATTATAACTTGGAGATAACTATTTTACAGATAGATGGTCATGGAGTATAATGGGGAGAAACGGGCCATAGCGGAGAAACTAAATGAATTCTTTACTTCCATCTTTACCAAGAAAGATGTAAGAGAACTACTCATACCAGAAATGGTATGGGTATTGTAGTAGACATGGTTTCATGGGACAAAGTCAACATGGATTTAGCCAAGAAAGTTTTGCCTTACCAATCCGCTACATTTTTTGAAGGTATGAATAAACATGGCTAAAGGTGAGCCAGCTGAAACTGTATCTAGATTTTAGAAAGTGTTTAACATAAAAGATTCCTGATAATATTAAAAAGCCATGGAATAGGGGACAATGTCCCTACTGTGGATAGGGAACTAGTTACAAGTAGAGTTAAATGGCCAATTTTCTCAATGAAGAATAGTGGAGTACTCCAGGAACGGGTGTATTTTTAACATATATATAAATGATCTGGAAATGGGAATGACGAATGACATCAAATTTGCAAGTGCCATTTAAATTATTCAGAGTTGTTAAATTACATTTGTATTGTGAGAAATTGCGGGAGGGCCTTGAGAGACTGGGAGGCTAGTCATCCAAATGGCAGATGAAATTTAATGTGAACTAGTGCAAAGTGAGGCAGGTGGGGAAGGATAACCCGAATTATAGCTACATGAAGTAGGGATCCATATTAGAAGACACCACCTAGGAAAAGGATCTAGGCATCATGGTGGACAATGCATCGCCCCTTTGACCCGGTGAAAAGCGGGATATAAATACAGCTAAATAAATAAAATAAAATAAAATTGAAAACCTTTATGCTCAATGTATGGCGGCAGCCACAAAGCATGTTAGGAACTATTAGGAAAGGAACAGAGAATAAAATAATGAATATCGTAAAGCTGCCTTTGTATTGCTCTGTGTTTATTTATTTATTTAGACAGTTTGATATACCATCATGTGCATCCACACCTTCAGTATTCTCTGTTTGTTGCCTCTCAAAAAAGATAGAATGGAATTATAAAAGGTGCAGAGAAGGATGGCTAAAATAAGTGGGGTGCAGTGACTCCTATCTGAGGAGGGGCTGAGGAGGATAGGGTTCCTTGACTTGGATTAGAAATAGCTGAGGGCAAATATGATAGAGGTCCATGAAATCCTGAGTGGGATGGAAGGTGTAATTGTGAATCAGTTGTTTCTTCTTTCAAAAGCTATAGAGGCAAGTGGTCACACCATTAAGTTTGCTAATGTAGTACATTTTTAAAATAAATATAAGGCAATAATTTTTCACTCGATGCATTAAGTTTGCAACTTGATGAAGAAGGATGTGGTAAAAACAGCATGGGTGGGTTTAAAAAAGGTTTAGACAAGTTTCTGGAGAAAACGTCTATGGTCCATTAAGGTAGACTTGGGGAAAGCCACTGGGGGTAAATAGCATGGAATGTGGCTGCGTTTTGGGATCCTGTCAGGTACTTTGACCAGTGTTTGAAACTGAATTCTGGGCTTAATGGACTTTTGATCTTATTGCCTTCTGCAGTATCTCTTAGGAAAACAAAAAGAACTGGACCATGGACTAATCTCTGTGGCGCAGCACAGGTAAAGAACCGTTTGTCAGAATGAGTGCCATTTTCCACTATCCTTTGTCACCTCCATATCAACTACTTTACAACCCAGTTAGGCACTTTAGTGCCTGTGCCAAGGGTGCTCAGTTTATTTGTAATCTTCTTAAGCAAACAGCGTCACAATTTAAATACACCACATTTACTGGTCTCCTGTGATCCAACTCTGTGGTTATCCGGCCAAAGAAATTTAATCAGATTTGTGACACAAGACCTTTTTTGTAAGTGCCGTCAAGTAAATGCTGACTCCTGGCCACCCAGCAGCCCCTGGGTTTTCTTGGCAAGAGACAATCGGAAGTAGATTGCTAGGCCTTTTCTTCTGAGGCAATAGAGGGTAAAGTGGCTTGCCCAAGGTCACAAGGAGTGCTAGTGGGAATCAAACATGGATCTTTTGGGTACTAGGCTGTTGATCTAACCACTAATAAGACCTCTCTCTGGTTAAATCATGCAATCCATTGAAACATAGAAACATGACAGCAGAAAAAGGCCATATGGCCTATCCAGTCTGCCCTTCCATACCATATTCCCTTTTATTCCTTTAGAGAGCCTCTGTATTTGCCCCATGCTTTCTTGAATTCAGATATTGCATTGCTTTGTTTTAGCATTGATAACATTAATTCTCCAGGAACAAGCAGGAAGTCAGTCCTCACATATGGGTGGCGTTGGCGCCGATGGAGCCCTTGTGCGGAGCAAATCCACAGCTTTCAGAGAAAGCCTTTGGGAGTTGCATCACACATGCGTGGTCCCCTTCCCGCCCAAGGGTGCCATCTTGCTCAGTCTCCTTTTTTCCACAGAGCCCTTCGGATGTAGTCCCTGTGTCCCTTTAAAAAAAAAGTAAAAAATTCTCTGTTCTTTCACCAGCGACACCGGTTCCTCTTCCCGCCTTCGGCTCGATGCACCAGTATTGAGTCCAGCTCTATTTTTCGGGTTTTGTCCTTCGTGACTGGCGTTCGCGCCCTTCTTCTTTTTCACTGGTAGCCCAGGTCTTCAACCTCGCAGAGGCCCTTTTTCCCCTGATGGCTGCCAGCGATTTTAAAAATGTGATCGGTTTGTAAAGCTTATATCCCTCACCAATATGCATGACTGCTGTCTCCGGTGCCTCGGGCCCGACGGTCTGCGGTCCGTGTAGGAAGATGTCCTCTAAGGCCCTGAAGAGCCCCCAGCAGCAGCATGATAGGATTTTTCCTGAGTCCATGCCTTCACGAGCCCGGACCTCATCTGAGGCCTCTACATCTCAAGGGGAGCATTCCGAGCCCGAGCAGTATCGAGCTTCCTCGGAGAGGGGGTCTCCCTCGTGGGAATACAGGAGGAAGAAAATGTCCTCGAAGGTGGTGGCGTTGGATGGCTCCAAGTGACCCGGGGCCTGTCGCGGAGCCCCGAGCACCGGCCGGGATCTTCGGAGACGGAGCACCCGGCGAAGATTCCTTGTAGGGAGATGGATCAGCTGAGGCAGGTAACCTGTCCTCGTTGAGGACTCCCCTCCGGGGGAACTGGCATCGGGCCCGACTATGTCGGGACCCGACCCAGTGGCTGTGGAGCCTTCTGGACTCTAGTCCAGAATGGCGGCCTTGGAGCGCAATTTCACTGCCTTCATGGAGCAGCAGCGGGCGCTGATTGCTGGTCTGTCTGGTTCTTCCGTCCCAACCACCAGGCCATTGACATTGAAGTCGACCCCGGAGGCCAAGCCGATCCTCGAGAACTTTTGGGCTTGAGTCAATCCTTGGCCAAGGTCCCACTCAGCCTCCCGTTCAGGACCGAGGTCGTCACCACCGAGCCTCCTGGCATTGGGGCGGTCAGCGCTGGGGCCCTCGATGCAGGAGCCCATCGATTCCTCTTTGGAGGCATCGGGATGGGAAACAGAGGAAGAGGAGTCCCTGGACACCTGTCGGCACAGGAACGTCCCGTCCGATTCCCCGGTGTCTGAACCTCGGAGAAGGTCCCCCTCGGAGGACACAAGGTTCTTGGACTTCGTGAGGGATATGTTCAAGGCTTTGGCGTTCCCCACAGAGTCCGAGGAGGATCCTCGAGCTGGCGAGATCCTACAGTATGAGGCCCCCCCGGGAGGCCCTTACTGTACCTGTGTCCTTGATCCTGGAACGACTGATGCTCCGCATATGGGAGACACCGGCATCAATGCCGGTTATCAGCAAACGGCTCGACTCGATGTATCGAGTCCGCTGGAGCCCTGGGTTTCAAAAGCCGCAGCTGTCGCACAACTGCATGGTTGTGGAATCAGCCATGTGCAGCCTGAAGAGCCAGAAGATGCACTCTTCGGTGCCTCCTGCAGGGAGGCCCGCAACTTGGATGCCCTCGGCAGAAAGTGCTTCCAGGGTTCAATGCTGAGCTGTCGAATCCAGGCCTACTAGCTGTACATGGGCATGTACCTGAGGGACCTGGCGAAGGAACTCGCCGGGTTCTCGGCTGGTCTCTCCGAGGGGCCTTTGCAGCGCTTCAGGAGCCTATCCACCGTCGTCTGTGAGTGCTTGAAGTTTGTTTCGTGTGGCCTATGATGGGTTAGAGTTGGCGGCCCAGGTAGCCGCGGCCGGCATCAGTGTGTGCTGCCAGGCATGGCTACAGTCGTCGGACCTTGAGCAATGGGTTCAGGACAAGTTGGTCGATCTCCCATGCCAAGGGGAGAATCTCTTTGGCAAGCACATGACCGACAAGGCCGCAGAACTGGAGACTGAGTACATGATGAGGACACGGCTCTCCAAGAAGACCTCTGCCCCTTCCTGAAAGAAAGGCTCAGGTAAAAAGCCCTTTTGCCCAAGGAAGGGTGCTGCTCACCGAAGCTACCCCCATTTTCAGGCCTCCCCGGCTCCCCAACAAGGGCAGCAGGCCAAGGGACAGGGGCATGGCCCGCGTAAGCAGAAAGCCCCCAAACCCCAGGCACCGGCTCCGGCCCAGCCTGGCAGTGGCTTTTGACTCTCAAAGCATAGCCTCTCTTCCCACAGGGGACAGGCAATGCACAGGAGGCAGGCTTGCCCTCTATGCTCACAGGTAGGTAGCCACTACCACCGATGCCTGGGTCTTGCAGATAGTCCAAGAGGGCTACCTCCTTCACCTAGCCCAGGTGCCTCCTCCTCACTTCCCGGGAGAGCCCCTCAGGTCTCCCCTTCACTGGGACGGTCTTCTGAAGGAGTTGGCAGGTCTTCTCGAGGATCAGGCGGTAGAACCGGTGCCCCACCACCTACAGGGCAAGAGCTTCTATTCCAGGTACTTTCTGGTACCAAAGAGAACAGGAGGCCTCAGACCCATCCTCGACCTGTGCAACCTAAACAAATTCCTGGTGAGGGAGAAGTTCAAGATGCTCTCCCTTGGAATATTGCTGCCTTACCTCCACCAGGGAGACTGGTGTTATGGTCCTTAGACCTAAAAGATGCATATACACACATCCTAATACAACCAGACCACAGACAATATCTATGCTTTGTGGTGGGAAGCAATCACTACCAGTACAGAGTACTCCCCTTTGGCTTGGCCTTGGCCCCCAGGTTGTTCACAAAGTGCTTGGCTGTGGTGGCCACCTTTCTCAGACTCCAAGGGGTCTTTGTCTTACCCTACCTAGATGACTGGCTCATCAGAGGCACTTCAGCCAGCGAGGTCCACCAGGCCACAACTCGCACCATCCAGGTGATCCAGCAGCTGGGGTTTGTAATCAACTACCCAAGTCCAGCCTTGCTCCAACTCAACAGCTGGAGTTTATTGGGGCCAGACTCGACACCCTTCAGGCAAGGGCCTATCTGCCTGCAGACAGAACAGGCAGGCTTATGGCTCTGGCACGTCAGGTGAGTCGCAGGTCCGTAGTGTCAGCAAGACAATTTCTGCACCTCCTTGGGCACATGGCTTCCACAGTACATGTGACACCCACTTCCACATGCAGACCGCTCAGTGGTGCCTCAGGAACAAAGTCACAGTGTCCAGGCGGCTAGTACAGTCCCTGGACTGGTGGCTTCAGCCACTCCATTTGGAGGTGGGGATGCCTTTCCAGGCCCCTCTGAACATGAGGGTCCTGACCACAGATGTATCTCTGTTAGGCTGGGGAGCCCATTGTCAGGGGTTTTGTATTCAGGGAGTGTGGTCCCCAGACGAGAGCGCACAACAGATCATTTTCTTGGAGCTCTGTGCCATCCGCCTGGTTCTAGGGGTTTTCTGGCAGTTGCTAGCCCATGAACCTGTCCTATTAGAGATAGACAACCAGGTGGCCATGTTCTATGTGAACAAGCAGGGTGGCACAGAGTCCCATCTACTTTGTCAGGAAACCCTGGATCTATGCTCGTTTGCAGCCTGGCATGGCATTCATCTGCGAGCCGTCTACCTTCCGGGCCAAGACAACTGGTTAGCTGACAGGCTAAGCAGGATTCTCCAGCCTCACGAGTGGAAACTGGACCGTGGGGTAGCCAATTGGCTTTTCCAGACCTGGGGAAAGCCGGTGATGGATTTCTTTGCGAGTCCGGTCAATCACCAGTTGCCCCGGTTCTGCTGCAGGCAGCCATACCCGCTCATGGTGGCCCGCAGATGCCTTCCTGATATCGTGGTCTGTGGGCCTCCTGTATGCATTTCCTCCGATGCCTCTGGTTGCCACAACTCTATTCAAGATCCTCCAGGACAAGGCCACGGTCATCCTAGTAGCCCCGCAGTGGCCGAGGCAACCCTGGTTTCCACTTCTACTTCAACTAGCGGTGGAGGCCCCCATTCCCCTGGGGTCCTCCCCGAGCCTCCTGTCCCAGGAGGAGAGCACTCTCCTGCACCCCAACCTCGGCTCCCTCAATCTGATGGCGTGGCTGCTGAAAGGGTGATACTTGCTCTGCTCCTCCTTCCAAAGGCTGTTGAGGCAGTCTTGCTGGCCTCAAGGAGGCCGACGACCAGGTGGGCCTATGCCTTGAAGTGGTGTAGATTTGTGGCTTGGTGCAAGGGACAGAGTGTAGATCCTTTCTCCTGCCAGGTTGGAGTAGTTTTACAGTACCTTCTTCACCTCTTGTATTTGGGCCTCAAGTCCAACTCCGTCACAGTGCACCTCTGCGCCCTTGCAGCAAACCACTTCCCAGTGGGGGAGAAGCCCCTCTCGGCCCACCCTTTAGTTTCTTATTTTTTGAGAGGCCTGCTTCTTTTGAAGCCTCCGTTCCACCCTCTGGCAACCGAGTGGGATCTGAATGTGGTTTTGGGGCAGCTTAGTCGGCTGACGTTTGAGCCGCTGGCGGCCTGCCATCTCCGCTACCTCTCTTGGAAGCTAGTTTTCTTGGTGGCACTCACGTTGGCTCGGCGGTGAGTGAGCTTCAGGCCCTTGTGTCAGACAGGCCTTACACTAGGTTCTATAAGAACCGGGTGGTGCTTCGCACACACCCCAGGTTCCTTCCGAAAGTGATCTCCTCATTCCACCTCAACCAGGAGGTGGTGCTTCCTACCTTTTTTCCCAGGCCCCATGCCAGTCGAGCAGAGGCAGTGCTGCATACCCTGGACTGTAAGATGGCGTTGGCTTTCTATATCCAGCATACGCAAGTGCATAGAAGGGCTCCTCCGCTCTTCGTATCCTATGACCCCAGTAAGCTGGGGATGGCTGTTTCCAAGCGTACGCTGTCCACCTGGGTGGCAGACTGCATTGCCTGGGCATACAGAGCAGCCAAGCTTCCTTTGGAGGGTCGTGTCACGGCCCATCGGGTCAGGGCCATGGCGGCATCAGTGGCTCAGTTCCGCTCTTTCCCACTGGATGACATCTGCTGGGCCGCCTCCTGGTCTTTGGGTCAGACTTTCACAACCCATTACTGCCTGGATAGGGAGGCCCGACAGGATGGTGCTTTTGGCCAGGCTGTACTCCGTAACCTTTTCGAGGTCTAAGGCAAATCCTGCCCTCCGACCCTTCTGTGTCAGGCTATACCGGAGTGCTCTCTCTTAGTTAGATTCCTATTGTGGCTGCTTGTGGCTCTCATAGAGGGAGCCTATTTTTCTGCTGTGGGTTCTCGGTAGCCTATAGCTGGGGAGTATCATATGTGAGGACTGACTTCCTGCTTGTTCCTGGAGAAAGCGTAGTTACTCATCTGTAACAGGTGTTCTCCGGGGACAGCAGGAATCAGTCCTCATGACCCTCCCTCCTCCCCTTGGAGTTGCATTCCTATTATCATTACTATTTTGTTAATTCTTCCGTCTTTTTAGCTATGTCATTTGACTGAGCAAGATGGCACCCTTGGGCGGGAAGGGGACCGCGCATGCGCGATGCAACTCCCAAAGGATTTCTCTGAAAGCTGGGGATTTGCTCCACACGAGGGCTCCATCGTCACCGACGTCACCCATATGTGAGGACTGATTCCTGCTGTCCCCGAAGAACACCTGTTACAGGTGAGTAACTACGCTTTTTCTCACCACCGAGGTCAGACTAACTATGGAGGCTATGGTTGAAAGGGTGTGCCAAGTACCAAAGTGTTCACACACTGAGCTGTCATTCTGGGGTTTTTTGTTGTTGTTTTTTTAATAGAATTTGAAAATTGTTCATTTCCACTTTGAAAAGGCAAAACATCATACAATCCACATAAGAAGAAAACGATCACATTACATCAAATCAGAAAAATGTTCAAGTCCACATCTCGGGGAATTTACACCAACAAAAAAGCAACCCACATAAATAAAGGACAATTAGGCACAGAATGCATCATATTTAGGAGGATTTCTATATTTCCAACCAATACAGCCCAACCCTACTACTGCCTATCAGTCAAAAACTTTTCTAAATGAGAGACATCAAAGAAAACATAGGACTATCCCTGTAAGGTAATAAGACATTTAAAAGGAAATCGTAAATAAAACGTTGCATCCAGGGAAAGAACTCTCTCCCTCAAAGCAAGAAACTGTTTCCATTGTGCTTGAGTTGATCTAGTCACATCAGGAAATACATTTATTTTTTAACCACAAAGGAGAACATCCTTATACTTAAGCTATAACTTCAAGATTTTACCTTCACTGCCACAGTAGCAAAGGTAACCAATAAGGTGTTTTTGTGATCATATCAGAAGAATCTTCCAAGAATTCAGTAAGATTCTGGCTTACAGTCGGAAGAAGGGAATCAAACTTCCTTCATCCAATGAAGTCACTCGAACTTTAGAGAGTACATAATATAATTGAACAGATTGTGGCAGCTTCAAGATCTCAGTAAAATATTTAGTAAGAAGAATTTCTGATGCTAATAAATACGTAACTGGAAAGTTTAAAAAGTGCAAATTACAGGCTTGAGAGGCATTTTCCAATGCCTCAATACAAGCATGAACCATCAATGAATCCTTAATCAAAACCACCTGCAAAGTGGAAATCGACTGCACCTGAGCTTCGACTTGGACCACTGAATTTTGCACCCTAAACAACCTAGCATCCATTTCAGAAATCTTTTCCACAGCACCCTGAGTAAAAGTACATAATGGAACTACAGTAGAAGAAAGTTTAACATCCATGGCACTAATTGCACCCCACAAATCTTTGTGTGACTTCCCCATCCAAGGGAGCTGTCTAAACCACGGGAGACTATAAAATTTACAGGCTTTGGAATTAAAACCTGAGTGTCTTCAGCTACCTCCCCAGGGGCACCAATTCCCAATAACGTTGATGACAACATAGGCAGGGGGTGAGGTGGCCGCATCAGAACCCTAGATCTTAAAGAAGCTCCATCAGGGGAGGGCTGACCACTCTGCAAAGGAACTAAATGATTATCTAGTGGGCCATCAATTTTACCTACCAAAGATGTCCCAAGGTCCATTTTCACCCGTCCACCTTTGTTTTTCCGTTTCTCCATCTCACTGGCAGCCACTAACATCCACCAACTCAAACATGCTGTTGGTATGCTGACAGGGTGCCAAAGAGGCATGTCCAGCCTCTTTGGTCACGCCCCTTCGGTACATGACCCATGGGCTGCGACCCATGGGCTGCGACCCACGGTCGAAGGCCTCAGGAAATAAATAGAGCAGGGGGTGAGGGAGGGTCCTCCTCGGTCACAGCTGCACAAGCTGCACACTGACTGCCTGCACAGGGAACCAGGAACCAGGAACAGCAGCAAGTAGGAGAAATACAGAGCAGTTCACAAGCCCTTTCTCTTCTTCCACAGTGTTACAGTTCAATTCCCCTCTGTTGGTTTTTTTTTTGTTATGTCTATGAAGAACCATTCTCAAAGGGAGATCACTCCCTTACAATAAAAGTTCTGAAAGGAAATTTCAGGAATACACAGGAAAGCAAAACGTTTCAAATTAAAATTACCAAATACTTTGAAATCTACACTTAAGGACTTACTAGAGACCTTGGCTTTCTCACCCATCAGATATAAGGCATTTGTAGTATGGCGTGTTGCTATATCATGACCCCCTGTCTTTCCCATCCCCTTTCACACGCTGCCAGCTCTCCCTGGGAGGGATCGAGCCATCGGAACACCGCCGCAACGTGCTCTGCCCAATCGGGGCTGAGCTCTGCATTTAAAAGGAAACCGCAAGCAGGCGTGCCCACGCCTGAGGGCCGCGCAAGAGGGCCCTTTGGCACGGCCCTTAGGCTAAGGCGCTTAAAAACACTACAGTTTGGCACCGTAACAACGAAGAAACATATTCAATACCAACTCCAGCAACTACACCCAAGTACAGCTGAGCCCCCCCAGGGTTGTGCTTGCGTACCTCTCCCTCTCTGCATAACCTCAACCGCAGCAAGTATTCTCTCTACAAACACTACTTAAATGACTTTTATCTCACAGCCTATCTACTTGAATTGCATCATACCCTATCTTATCACTCTACTCAATTTTGTTTAGTCAGTTAGGTTCAATGCTAGCTGTTATATGCTGTGTAAGGATATATTAGTTACTATTGTTAGTAGCTTTTCCATATTTAATGGTGTTCATTAATATACCTTTCAATTATTACTGTTGTCAGTAGCTTACTCACAATTCATTATTGTTGTCATTATCATTCCCACATCTTACTACTGTTGTCAGTAGCTTTTATTACTGGTGTCAGTAACATTCCCAATATTTACTGTTGTCAGAAGCTTTTACACACCTTATTACTGTTGCCAGTAGATTTCTCACAATTCTCTGCATAACCTTACTACAACCACCTTTGTCTCATTTATAACTGCACACTGTTTGTTTTTATTGCCTTATCAGGGAACATTCACTGATGCAAATGCTGTGTCTGAGATTTGCATAATCTGATAATTGCATTATCTGATATAAGATTACTGTAGCCAGTAACTTTCCCTGCCTAGTGATTTTCATTGTTACTAAAATTGAATATATACCAACGTATTGTTGGTTCAATTGATGTAACAATTGATTTTGTTTCCAAAATTTAATACCTTACTAGTTCATTGTTGGTTGCTCATTCCTATATTTACTATACACTTTTCAATCATATACCTTACGCAAACTAACTACACACATAATAATGAGACAATCAAAAACCATGATACTAAAAGCATCTTACACCTGCATATTACTAACAATCCTAATTGACCTAACACTAAGTCTCAACAGTAAAAGCCACATGTCAATTCCTATAATACACACCCCTAACCGAAATAACCTCCATATTGGACACTATTACCTTCACAATCAAGCAAAAATCAACTACCACAGACTCATTCAAATAAAACAGACTAATTCACCACACGCAGTCAAGTTAAACAACCCCCATTATGCTACATCTTTATCGTGCATCCTAATAAATGCACGTTCATTGAAAAATAAACTTCCAATAATCAACGACTTGCTATCCGACTCAAAACCAGATATATTATGTATTACAGAGACCTGGCTCTCTGATACTGATACAGTCTTCCTAAATCAACTTGACACTTCAAACTATGACATTACCCACACACACAGATCCAACAAAAAAGGTGGTGGTGTACTAATTATGACGAATAGAAATCTAAAAGCCAAGATAATACAATCTAATACTTCCAACAACATTGACACACTCATAATAAAAATTGGCCTGCTAAGAATCTGCTTAATATATAGACCTCCTAACCAAAATGCAGACAGTCTGCACTCCCTGATTGAACTCCTTAACACATCAACTGAACAAAATCCTCTAATTATGCTAGGAGATTTCAACCTCCCCTCACTCCCTATATCTGAATCCAACCTTTTTCTGGAAACCATATCTGACTTAGACTTCCATCAAATAATAAACATACCAACTCACACCAAAGGAGGCACACTTGACCTTGTCCTCCTACCCTCCTCACTTTTCAAGCTTTTCAATCCAAACTCTCTAGAATGTACTGAAATACCCTGGTCTGATCATCACCTTATCAAATTAAACCTCACGTACTATACTAACTGTGCCATAAAACACACAAGTAGTGACCAGACAATAAAATTTAAGAAATTTAATGAAACTGAATTTCTGGATTCTACAATCCCTCACCTTTCATCTTCTCCAACAGACTTAGATGAAGCGGTCAAGAACTGGCATACCACCATAAACAATGCAGCCAAAATTAATCAAAATAATAAAAAACTAAACTACTCAAAAACCAACTGTACTCCATGGTTCACTAGCACATTAAAACAAATGAAAAGAGAGCTAAGAAAACTAGAGCTTAAATGGCGCAAAACTAAATCCTCATAAATGATAAAAACATACAGGCATGTATTGTTTACAAAATATAAGCCACTAAAAACCAAATGCAACAACCAAAAGAAAAAACTGTTAAAAACAAGCATTTAACAAACGGTACAATTACAGACACAGGAGTATCTAGATTCATCCTACCCTCTTGATGATCAACAATATGGATTACGTCCCAAACACGGAGTGGAAACACTTCTTACAGTTTTAACGGATGCTCTATTAAGAGGAATTGACAACCACAAACAGGCATTCATCCTATTATTTATTGATATTTCAGCCGCTTTTGATAGTGTTCACCATACCTTAATGCTTAACAACCTGAGACAAATAGGAATAAATGCCACAGTTCATAAATGGTTCACCTCTTATCTAAATAATAGAACCCAAAATGTAAAAATAGGAAATCAAACGTCAGCTTCATACAAACTTGAAACGGGATTACCACAAGGATCAGCGCTATCAGCCTTACTATTTAATATATACATAAAACCAGTTTGCAATATCTTTAAAAAATTTGGTGTACTCTATCATCTAAATGCAGATGATATCATGATGTACATCCCGTTCACGATCCCTAACATACCGATGCAACTCCTGTCAGATTGCTTCAATGAAATCACATCCTGGCTAAATGCCCATAATCTCCAAATAAACCACTCAAAACTGAAGTGCTAATTGTTACTAAAAATCAATCTTACACTCCCCCAACACACAACACTTCAAAACCAAGAAATTAAAATAAAAAATGAAGTAAGATATTTGGGAGTTATTCTAGATAAACATCTCACAATGGACACCCATATTAGAAACACTACAAAGAAAATTTATTTCAAGCTTAAAATCCTTAAACAACTAAGACCACTCGTATACATACAAGATTTTATCAGTATAATTCAAGCTACCATAACCCCCCACTTTGACTTCGCTAATCTAATTCTATTAGGACTACAAAACAAAACATTAAAAGAATTCAACTTGCACGGAATGCAGCAGCTAGGATAATAATGAAAGTACACTCACATCAACACATAACACCAATTCTAGCATCCCTTCACTGGCTGCCAATACAAAGCAGGATAGTATACAAAACATTAATAACATCATTTAAAACTCTAAATGATATGGCCCCAGTCACACTAAGCAACTTAATCAGTAAAGAACATTCAAAATCTACTCAAAGAAAAGGTCAATTAAATAAACTAAAAACTCCCAAAGACTTCATAAAATCAAATAAACTAACAAACAGAGCTTTTTCACATGCAGCTCCTACAATTTGGAATTCCCTCCCAGACGATCTAAGAATGTTAACCGAAATCATTGAATTTCGTAAAAAATTGAAAACGTATCTATTCACTAAACATTACAATAATACAGATCATCCCTCAATAGATTTTGATAAAGGCTAACCTGTTTTTGTCAGAGATGTCCCATGACCTATAAAAATTCTTATAGCTGAAACGGTACTTTGCACAACGCTTAAGCCCTAAACAATGTGTATTTGTATATAATGTATATAGTTTTGCACTGTTCTGTGCTGTTTAACTTGAACATTTGTTGTTTTCTAATTTTATTGTTTTTGGTTATATGATGTTACATGTAAAACAAACTCTGCTTTGTTGATGTTGTTTATTGTGAAACGCAACTGATCTATGGAAGATGAGGTATATAAGTGATTGTTAAATAAATAAATAAATAAAGTGTAATGACATATGTAGACTGCCCAAGAACCTAGATGAGTTTGTACTATTTATACCCAGTGTAACTGCATTACTACTTTGCTGACTCTTGAAAGCTTGAAAAAGATACATTAGGTTAGTCAAATAAAAAGGTATCGCCTACAGTTTTAGTTTGACACTTGCTTCCACATATCCAAGTGGACTAATATGACAACTACAAATCTCCAGGAACATGCAGGAATGCAGTCTTCACATATAGGTGACGTCGGTGCCAATGGAGCCTGCACGAAAACGCTCCCCAGTGTCAAATTTGAAAGCTTTTGGGAGCAATCCACTGTGCCTGCGCATCTGCCTTCCCACCTTCCCAAGTCCTCTCCTCAGTTCTTTGTTTTACGCGGAACCAGCAGGTTGTTGATTCCTGTCGCCACCAAAAAACTTAATTTTTTTGGTAACTTCTGTGCTCTGTTTTTCTGTCGATGCCAGTGTCTTCACCGACACCAGCCCCGCTATTTTCTTTCTTTAAAAATTATTTATTTTTTATTTATTTTTCTTTCAATTTGAGTGGTTTCCACCACCAGCTAGGCCTTTGCCTACTTCTCTTTACCACAATGGGAAAAACACATCAGTTGTTTCAAAAAATGTACCAAATGCTCTGGTATTATATCAGTCACAAATAAACATGACTGGTGTTTGAAATGTTTGGGCCCCGACCATGTTCCAAACGATTGCCCTTTGGGTCAGCAAATGACAAAAAGAGGCCTAAAGAACTGGGCTAGGCAGTATGGTTCCCTGTTCGCCCTGGACTCTATTTCAGTGGCTTCTACATAGTAACATAGTAAATGACGGCAGATAAAGACCAGCATGATCCATCCAGTCTGCCCAGCAAGATATGGCAAGAGTTAGGTGCACCTGTCGCTCTGAGCAGGCCACCCCTCCCCATGTCTTTGTTTAGGGGTGGACACAACACTCCATGTAGGACACCCCTATTTGTTGAGAAGTTAGATGGTTCAGTTTATTTTGTGTTTATCCTGTTGTAAAGGGATCCGCTGTGCTTGTCCCATGCTGTTTTGAATTCCGTCACCGTGTTTGCCCCAAACACTTCCATCGGGAGAGCATTCCAAGCATCCACCACCCTTTCAGTGAAAAAATATTTCCTGACATTGCCTTTCAATTGTCGAGGAAATCAGCCTCCTCAAAGCCCAAACACAAAACTAAGACTACATCATCGGCATCGAAGCAAGTCCCTTCATCGCCATCATGACTCACCGAAAGGTGCGTCCAATGCTGATTAGCCTGCTAAACAGACCTGGCAGGAGGCACTGTACTCCAAACCACTAGATGGGCTCCAAGACACTCCTAAGCCATCAACCTCCGGAGAGCTACTCATTCCATGCTCTGGGACAGTGGCTCAAAACCCCGTACAAGGATTCCACCCAGGCATCAGTCAGTTCCTTGACCAGTGCATACTGGCTATCAAGTGGAGTTCGGCAACATTTCTGGCAGCCTTGGTAACAACGATATTGACTGCTCCAGTGGTGCAAACCATGGCATCCAGCCTACAACTACCGGTTCTGAGGCCAATGCCAGCACTCAAACCTGCACTGGGGGCATTTCTCCCTCCAATATCACCTTTGGAACAGATGGGCATCACCCATCACCGATACCCAGCAGGCTCCTGATGCTGCACAGACTGATCATTGGGACCAGCATCGATCATAGACATCAGGGAAGTATCCAGATCAAACACATGATTGTCGATACTTTGACTTTCTCTCAGATTCTGACTCTGCTTCCTCCAATTCTGATAGCACCTCGGAGGACTCCTGAGAAACCTGAGACATTAATTCAGACCGCTCCTCTCCTCATGAGTGGCATCTATCCCTGCCAGAGGATAAGTCTCTCCAGGATTTCATTAGGGACATGGCAGCAGGCCTACAGATGACTGTGGCATCAGAGATGGAACTGAGGGCAGAAGAATTGGAAATCCTCCAATATCCCTCAACATCAAAAGAGGCTGCTACTTTGCCGATACACCACGGGATTTAATGCTCCGTATGTGGGAGGCCTGGCAATCTACTTCTGTATCTTGCCATGAAAACCTAATGGATAGCCACAACAAAACAAATTGCACTATAGTGCTGGAAGATGAGATCCCCAGGTTGGAAGGCACTCAACTAGCTACTGGGGAGGAGCTGAAGACTTTTCAGAGTAAAGCCAGCATTTATTATGTAGTTGGATCAAAGCACTCAGGACATATGACTGCTGATGTAGCTGCGCATGAAATGAGTCAGAAGCTGTAAAGATGTCTTACATATTGGGACATAGCATGTACGAAGCATGAACCAAGGGAAGTTGGAAGTGGTCAAGAATGAAATGGAACGTGTACAACTTGATCTGTTGGGTGTCAGCGAACTGAAATGGACTGGCATCGGGCACTTTGCATCAGATGATCACATGGTCTACTATGCTAGAAATGAAAGATAAAGAAGAAACTTGCAAGAACTGTAATTAAATACAATGCAGTCAGTGAATGCTTAATCTCTGTTCATCTACGAGGAATGTCTATCAACACAACTATAATTCAAGTATATGCCCCAACAACAGCTGCAAAAGCGGATGAAATTGATGAGTTCTATGAACAAGTACAAGTTGAAATTGACAGAACATGCACACAGGATATCCTGATAGTCCTGGGTGACTGGAACACAAAAGTTGGCAACAAAGAAGAAGGCAAAGTGATTGGAAAATATGGACTTGGTAACAGAAATGAAGCTGGAGAAAGACTGATAGAATTCTGCAAGACCAACGATCTATTCATCTCAAGCACCTTCTTCCAGCAACACAAGCGGCGACTGTACACATGGACTTCACCCAATGGATTGTACAAAAATCAAATTGACTACATCTGTGGAAGTCAACAATGGAAAAGCTCTATAATATCAACAAAAACAAAACCTGACGCTGACTGTGGTACAGATCACCAACTATTAGTATGCAAACTCAAGCTAAAGTTGAAAAAGAGCAAGCCACACATGAATGTAGAAAAATATGACCTTGAAAATATACCACTGGAATTAAAAGACTGCCTGCAAAATTGATTTACTGCTTTAGATACAAATGACAGAGCTCCAGGTGAGTTATGAAATGACATCAAGAAGGCTGTGTTGTAAGAAAGAGAGAAGTCTCTACAAAAGGTGAAAAAGCAAAAATGATCAAAATGGATGACGGAAGGAACTCTGAAAATTGCCCAGAAACACAGAGAAGCTAAAGCCAGAGGGGAAAGAGAGACAATCACAGAACGCAACAGAGATTTCCAACGTGAAGCAAGACAGGACAAGAAAAAGTATTACAATGACACATGCAAGGAAACAGAAGCAGAAACTATTAGAGGAAGAACAAGATCGACTTCCCTAAAGCTACGAGAGTTAAAGAAAAAATTCCAGCCTCAAATTGGAATGTTACAAGATGCTCAAGGTTCCATGTTTCATGATGCTGAGAAGATCAAGAAAATGTGGAAAGAATATACAGAGTTTTTATATGATAAAGATCAAGTGGACCAACAGCCATTTCAACCTGTACCTTATGATCCGGAACCATTGGTGACGAAAGAAGTCGAAGCAGCATTGAAAGCCTTATCAAAGAACAAAGCACCAGGCATTGATGGCATTCCCGTATAAGTATTACAGCAATCTGATGCAGATGTTACCATACTTACAAGGCTCTGACAAGAAATTTGGAAGATATGTATTCTACTGGTCTACTCTCCGTTTGGTCCTGGGTTCATTTCACAGAGACAGTAGGGTAAGCAGCACAAATAAGATAACCAAACAGGTGTGGCTTGGAAAAAGGGTTTTATATAGAAATAGGCTTATTACAAAGTTACAGAACAGAGGTAGAAGATTGTTAGAAAGCTGCTTCAGTTTACTTCAATGAATCTGTGTGTGTGTGTGTGTGAGAGAGAGGTAAGAAAATGTGGGTCAGAGCCTCATAGTAAGAAGAATAGGGAGAGAAAGAGAGAACAAGGGTGAGGGGAGAGAAGTGGGTGTCACAGCCTCATGGCAAGTTGTGTCCAATGAAAATAGGAAGAGAGAGAAAGAGGAAGTATTTCTGTCCTTTATAGTGAATTTTCTCTAGCACCTCCCTTTGAGGTCTGCTATTGTTTCCAGTCACCTCCCTTTGAGGTCTGCTATTCTTGATTTAGCAAGGAGGGGCTGCAGACCAATCTCATCAGGCCCGGAGACTGACATAACCAGGGGGTCAGAGTTAATCTCATCTTGTAAACTACCCTCATTAAGTTTGGAGACTGATATCACCAGAGTAACAAAGCTGCTTGAAATCCAAGGTCTGGGAACAACCCTGACACCTATGCTAGGCATGATGTCCTGCTGGTGTATGCTGACAGACATCATGGCCAAGTGACTGGAAAAGATCTGTGTTTATACCAGTACTAAAGAAAGGTGACCCAACTGACTGTGGAAATTATCGCATGATCGCTCTGATCCCACATGCCAGCAAGATTCTACTGAAGATTATTCAACAGAAATTACAACCATACTAGGAACAAGAACTATCTGAAGTGCAAGCAGGGTTCAGGAAAGGGTGAGGAACAAGAGACGACATCGCGGATGTGAGATGGATCCTTAAAAAGACTAAAGAATACCAAAAGGATATCTATTTGTGCTTTATTGACTACAGCAAGGTTTTTGACTGTGTAAGCCATGAGAAACTCTGGACCACATTAAGAAGCATGGGTATACCCGAACATCTGATCGTGCTCTTGCACAATTTGTACATTGATCAAGAAGCAACAGTTTGAATGGTTTAAAATAAGCAAAGTTGTACAATAAGGCTGCATTCTTTCCCCCTACCTGTTTAATTTATATGCAGAACAAATCATCAGAGAAGCAGGATTGTATGAAGAGAACAGAGGTGTGAACATTGTTGGAAGAATCATCAACAGCCTTCGCTATGCTGATGATACCACGTTACTGGCTGAAAGTGAAGATGATCTGAAACATTTGCTTCTCACGATCAAGGAACATAGTCTTAAAATGGGCCTGCACCTTAATGGAAAGAAGACCTGACAACTGGCAAAATCAATAAGTTCATTGATGAAGGAGAAGAAATTGAAATCGTTAACAACTTTAACCTACTTGGATCAACTATCAATAAAGAAGCAACAAGCAGTCAAGAAATTTGATGACGCATTGCTCTTGGCAGAATGGCTATGAAAGACCTAGACAAGATTCTCAAGAGCAGAGATGTCTCTCTCCATACAAAGATTCGACTCATTCAAGCCATGGTATTTTCAATAACACATGGATGTGAAAGCTAGACAGTGAAAAAGATATACAGGAAGATAATTGATGCCTTTGAATTATGGTGCTGGCGGTGAATACTGCATATACCATGGACTGCCCAAAGAACAAACCAGTCACTACTAGAGGAGATCAAACCTAAGCTTTCTTTAGAAGCTCAGATGACAAGATTTCGACTTTCATACTTTGGACACATCATGTGAAGAGAGAGATCATTAGAGAAAGATATCATGCTTGGCAAGATAGAAGGTCAATGCAAAAGAGGAAGGCCAGCAGTGAGATGGATTGATACAATAACAGAAGCTACGGGTAGCAGTCTGTCAACAATGAGCTGCCTGACTGAAGACTGAACACAATTTAGGACCTACTATCCAGAGAGTCACCATAAGTCAACACTGACTCGACGGTTCTTAACAACAACATGTGGGAGGCTCCTTTAACAGTTCCATCTAACAGCAAACGACTTGATATTATGCATCAAGTTCCACCATGCCCATGCTTTCAGAAGCCTTATCTCCCACACTATTCTGCGATGCGCTGCATCAAAGGTTCTAAGAATCATTCTTCCATGCCTCCTGGCAAGGACTCGGAACTCTCGATGCCTTTGTCCATTGGTGTTTTGAGCCATGCATGCTCACCTCTAGAATTACTACTACTACTACTACTACTATTCAGCACTTATAAAGCGCCACGCATGCAGCGTTGCACAGCTAACCTACAAGAGGTAGCCAATATACACGAGACAGTCCTACCCATCAGAGTCATGCTCATCGGAGCTTACAATCTAAGACAGAACAGTACAGAGCATTAGTCAGTTCAGCGCAAGGTACGGTGTGGTACAGTTTGGTTTATAGTTTGGTCATAAACATTGACGAGGATTAGAGTAAGATGAGGATGGAAGTCGGGATCTGAATGCAACAGTGAAGAGGTGGGTCTTCAACCTGGATTTGAATAGGGCTAAGGAGGGTGCCTGGCACACAAACGCAGGTAGGCTGTTCCAGGCGTATGGTGCAGCAAGGTGAAAGGAGCGTAGTCGGGAGTTCGCGGTGCGGGTGAAAGGCATTGATAGTAGTAATTTGTTAGCGGAGCACAAATTTCGAGAGGACGTAGGGAGAGATAAGAGGTATTGAGGGGCCATAGAGTGAATGCATTTATAGGTCAATAGGAGAAGCTTGAATTGGACAGGGAGCCAGTGAAGCGACCTGAGAAGAGGAGTAATGTGGGCATGGTGAGGCTGGCAGAAGATTAGTTGAGCAGCGTGATTTTGTATATTGAAGGGGAAGGAGGTGGCTCACAGGGAGACCAGTGAGGAGTAGGTTGCAGTAATCAAGATGAGAGGAGATTTAGGAGTGGATAAGCGTTTTAGTAGTGTGTTCAGAGAGGAAGGGGTGGATTTTGCTGATGTACAGAAAGAAGCGGCAGGTCTTAGCTACAAGCTGTATATGATCGGAGAAGGAGAGGGAGGTGTCAAAGATAACCCCTAGGTTGCGGGCCGAGGGAACTGGAAGGATAGTAGATCCATCCACATGGACTGAGAGAGGGGGAAGTGGGGGGAGGAGTTCGGTGGAAAGACAAGAAGTTCAGTCTTGGCCATGTTCAGTTTCAATCGGCGATGAGACATCCAGGCAGCGATGTCTGAAAGACAGGCAGAGATTTTGGACTGGGTTGCTGGAGAAATATTAGGTGTAGAGAGGTAGATTTGGGAGTCATCGGCATAGAGATGGTATTGAAAGCCATGGGAGGAGATAAGCGCGCCAAGGCCTTGGGTGTAGAGAGAGAAGAGGAGGGGGCCCAAGACAGATCCCTGGGGTACACCTACGTGGAGCAGGGTAGGGGAGGAGGAGAAGCCACTGGAGCATACACTGAATGAGCGATAGGAGAGGTAGGAGGAGGACCAGGATGGTACAGAGTCCTTGAAGCCAAGCGAGGAGAAGGGTGGTGAGGAGAAGGTTGTGGTCAACGGTGTCAAAGGCAGCAGAAAGATCAAGAAGGATGAGAATAGAATAGAGGCCCTTAGATTTAGCTAGGAACAGATCGTTGGAGTGTAGGGGACGGAAGTCGGATTGTAGTGGGTCCAGGAGGGCCTGGGAGGTGAGGAAGTTGAGGCAGCAATGGTGGACTGCCCGTTCTAATAGTCTGGATATGAAAGGAAGGAGGGAGATGGGTCGATAGTTAGAAGGGCATGAGGTATCAAGTGAGGGTTTCTTGAGGAGAGGTGTGACAACAGCATGTTTGAAGTCAACGGGGACAGTTGCAGTGGAGAGTGAAAGGTTGAGGATATGGGTGATGGAGGGGACAATGGTGAGGGAGATGGAATGTAGGAGATGGGTGGGGATAGGTTCTGATGAACAGGTGGTGGGTTTGGAGGAGGAAAGGAGGTGTGCAGTTTCTTCAGAGATCAGGGGGAAGGAGGAGAGGGTGGCAGGGGGAGTATGGATGGGGGAAGAGAATTGGGGAGGAGGGGAGGTAGATGAGGGGGTAGGGAAATGGAGGGTAATCTTGTGGATTTTGTCGTGAAAGTAGTCGGCTAGGGTTTGGGCAGCAAAGGAGGGTGGGATCGGGGGCGGGGGGACCTTGAGGAGAGAATTGAGGGTATTAAAGAGACGGCAAGGGACCTGGTCAGATGGATGTAGTAATCTTGTTTGGCAAGTGCTAGGGCTGACTGGAATGAGCCAAGCATGAATTTGACGTGTAGAAGGTCTTCCGGGGAGCGGGATTTGGACCAAGCTCGTTCGGCAGAACGGGCGCAGATGTGTAGGTAACAGATTGTGGGTGAAAGCCAGGGTTGGGGAGTAGATAGTTTGACAGGACGTGGGGTGGAAGGGGCAAGAGTGTCAAGGGCTGAGGACAGTGTAGCATTGTATGAAGATAAAGCCTCGTCGACGGACCTGGAGGATAAAATGGAGGAAAGAGATGGAGAAATGGTGGAGGAGAGAGTCAGGGGATCAATATTATGAAGGTTTCTAAATAGGTCGGAGGAGACAGGACGAGGTTGGGACAACAGAAGCTGAAAAGAAAATGTTAAGAGGTGATGGTCAGATGAGGGAAGGATTGATTTGCGGAAGAGGAGACGGTGAGGAACTTTGAGGCATGGGGGTCGGAAGTGTTGTCGATGTGAATGTTGAAATCGCCAAGAATAAGAGTGGGGGAGGAGGGATACATAAAGGCAGAAAGTCAGGAGTCAAAGTCAGTGAGGAAGGTTGATTTGGATTTGAAGGGTGGGTGATAAATAACGGCTACTAGAGGGGAAGTGGTGTGAGGAGGCGAATGGAGTGGACGTCGAAGGAGAGGGGGGAGTGTGATTGGGGTGGCAGGAGGGGTTGGAATTGGCAGGAGGGAGAGAGTAGGAGGCCAACGCCACCACCGCGATCAGTAGATCCCCAGCACCCACCCACCCCTGGGGTAATTGTAGTTTTATAGGTACTTGCACATCTTAGAGGAAAGGGGCTGCTCTCAGGTGCAGCTCGTTATCCAAATCAGTCATACACAGAGGACCTGAGATTAATTACTTAAGCTTCAGGTACACAAGGTGTATTAGGGGTATTAGATACACTTTTATTGGTATAAGCATCCACACCAATCCTTATTATATACAGAATTTAAAAGACCTAAACACAAGCTTTAAACTAAGATGCAGACAGAAGTCTAGCAACGAGATGGGGGTTCTCCGGTCTTTTGCATTGAGTGTCACATGTATGATTTTCTCCCAGTTGGTGAGAGGTCTTACGTATGCACTAAGTGCAAAGAACTCTTTGCTCTCAGGGAACGAGTCCGTTCTCTAGAGGCTAGAGTAGCAGACCTGGAAGACATAAGAAAGACAGAGAAGTACATGGACGAGACCTACAGGGATATAGTCCTGAAGTCCCACCTCCAGTCTGGCAGCATCCCTGTTGCCATGGAGGAGAGAGGTCACGTGACAGGAGAGCATCACCCTGGTGTGGCAGGAAGTGGTCCTGTAACTAGGACCTGTCCTCCAGGTGATGTAAAACCCTCTCGCACCGAGGACATTTCTCCAGGGCCATGTCCCCATGAGGGGAGGGTCAGGACAGCTGTTATAGTTGGTGATTCAATCATTAGGAATGTAGATAGCTGGGTGGCTGGTGGACGTGAGGATCGCCTGGTAACATGCCTGCCTGGTGCGAAGGTAGCGGACCTCACGCACCACCTAAATATGATCATAGATAGTGCTGGGGAGGAGTCTGCTGTCTTGGTACATGTTGGTACCAATGACATAGGAAAATGTGGTAGGGAAGTTCTGGAGGCTAAATTTAAAGCTTTTAGGTAGGAAGTTGAAATCCAGAACTTACAGGATAGCGTTCTCCGAAATGCTTCCACGTGCAGGACCCAAAAGACAGGCAGAGCTCCGGAGTCTCAATGCGTGGATGAGACAATGGTGCAAGGATGAGGGTTTTGGATTTGTTAGGAACTGGGGAACATTCTGGGGAAAGGGGGGGCTCTTCCGAAGGGATGGGCTTCACCTTAATCAGGATGGGACCAGACTGCTGGCATTAACCTTTAAAAAAGAGATAGAGAAGCTTTTAAACTAGAAATTAGGGGAAAGCCGACAGTCACCCAGGAGTGCATGGTTCGGGCAAAGGTATCCTTGAAGGATACTACCAAAAGCAGTGAGGTTCCAAAAGGGAGTATAGTAGCCCAAATGCCCTTGAGTAAGGAGCAGACAGAGCGTAAAGATTCCAAATTACCCCTGCCTACCAACAGCCAGATTAATATGAATAAAATACAGTCTCTAAAATGCTTGTATGCCAATGCTAGAAGTCTAAACAATAAGATGGGAGAGTTAGAATATATAGCACTAAATGAGAGGTTAGATATGATTGCACTCTCAGAGACATGGTGGAAGGAGGATAACCAGTGGGACACTGTGATACCTGGATACACACTATATCGTAATGATAGAGCTGATCAAATTGGTGGAGGGGTTGCGCTCTGTTAGAGAGGGCATTGAGTCAGAAAGGATTAAAGTTTTGCAGGGAACAAAATTTGCTGTAGAATCTCTATGGATTGAAATTCCATTTATGAAGGGGAAGGTGATGGCAGTAGGAGTATACTATCGACCGCCTGGTCAGAATGAACAAATGGATGATGAAATGCTCAAAGAAATCAAGGAAGCTAACAAAAGTCACAACAGAGTAGTAATAATGGGTGATTTCAATTACCCCGGTATCGACTGGGTCAGTGTCACAGCAGGACAAGCTAAAGAGATAAAGTTTCTAGATGGAATAAATGACTGCTTCTTGGAGCAGCTGGTTCATGAACCGACCAGAGGGGAAGCCATACTGGACCTAGTCCTTAATGGAACGCCAGATCTGGTGCAAGAAATAAGGGTGTTGGGACCACTTGGCAATAGTGATCATAGTATGATCATGTTTGATTTAATTAGTGGAGGACAGATAGTAAAGGCATCCACAGTACTACCTTTTAACTTTCAAAAGGGAGACTATGATAGAATGAGGAATATAGTTAGGAAAAAACTAAAAGGAACGGTTCCAAAGGTTAAAGACTTACAGCAAGCTTGGGTGTTATTTAAAAATGCTATCCTCGAAGCCCAGACCAGCTGTATTCCACGCATTAGGAAAAGTGGAAGAAAGTCCAAAAAACTGCCAGCATGGTTTAAAGGTGAGGTCAGAGAGGCTGTTGCTGCCAAAAAAGCAACCTTCAGGAAATGGAAAAAAGAGCCAAATGATGAAAACTGGAAACAGCACAAGCACTGGCAAGTTAAATGCAAAGCATTGATAAGGCAGGCAAAGCGGGAATTTGAGAAGAAACTTGCTACGGAAGCAAAAACATGAAATAAAGACTTTTTCAAGTACATTCGTAGCAAAAGGCCTGTGAGAGAGTCAATTGGACCATTAGATGATAGAGGGGTAAAAGGGGCAGTAAGAGGAAACAAGGCTATAGCAGAGAGACTGAATGAATTCTTTGCTTTGGTCTTTACTGAGGAAGATGTAGGGATGTTACCCAAGACTGAAGTGGTATTTAAAGGTGATACTGCAGAGGAATTGAGAGAAATATCGCTACACCGGGAAGATATATTACAACTATTTGATAAACTGAATAGTAGCAAATCACCTGGACCGGATGGTATACATCCCAGAGTGTTGAAAAGAACTGAAATATGAGATTGCAGACCTGCTATTGGTAATCTGTGAACTTTCATTAAAATCATCTGTAATACCTGAAGATTGGAGGGTCGCCAAAGTAACACCAATTTTTAAAAAGGGTTCCAGGGGTGACCCAGGAAATTACAGACCGGTGAGCCTGACGTCAGTACCAGGGGAAAATGGTAGAAACCATCATAAAGAACAAAATTACACAGCATGTAGATAGTCATGGCCTAATGGGAGACAGCCAACATGGCTTTAGACAAGGAAGATCTTGTCTTACTGATCTGATATGTTTTTTTGAAGGTGTGCATAAACAGGTAGACAAAGGTGAGTCGGTTGATATAGTGTATCTGGACTTTCAGAAAGCTTTTGACAAAGTCCCCCATCAGAGACTTTTGGCGAAGCTAAAAAGTCATGGGATAGGAGGCAGTGTACTATTGTGGATCGGGAACTGGTTAAAAGATAGAAAGCAGAGGGTAGGGCTAAATGGCCAATATTCCCAATGGAAAAAGGTGAATAGTGGAGTACCCCAGGGATCTGTACTGGGTCCGCTGCTTTTTGACATATTCATAAATGACCTGGAAAAGGGAATAACTAGTGAGGTTATCAAATTTGCAGATGACACAAAACTGTTTAAAGTTGTTAAAACCCAAGAGGATTGTGGAAAACTGCAGGAGGATCTGGATAAATTGGAAGACTGGGCATCCAAATGGCAGATGAAATTTAATGTGGACAAGTGCAAAGTTATGCACCTAGGAAAGAACAACCCACACTATAGTTACACGATGCAAGGCTCCACATTAGAAACCACCACCCAGGAAAAAGATTTAGGAGTCATCGTGGATAACATGTTAAAACCCTCCGCCCAGTGTGCAGCGGCGGCCAAGAAAGCAAATAGAATGCTAGGTATCATAAGGAAAGGGATGGAGAATAAAACAAAGGATGTTATAATGCCTCTGTATCGCTCCATGGTGCGACCACACCTTGAATATTGTGTGCAATTCTGGTCACCGTATCTTATAAAGGACATAGCGTTATTAGAAAAAGTACAGAGAAGAGCCACCAAATTGGTGAAGGGGATGGAAGGCTACTCCTATGAAGAGAGGCTAAGAAGGTTAGGGCTCTTTAGCCTGGAGAAGAGACGGCTGAGGGGAGATATGATAGAGGTCTATAAATTAATGAATTGGAGTGGAACGGATAAACGTGGATCAATTGTTTACGCTATCAGAGTATAGAAAGACTAGGGGACATGTAATGAAGCTACAGGGTAAACTATTTAAGACAAATAAGAGAAAATATTTTTTCACTCAACGTGTAATCAAACTCTGGAATCTGTTACCGGAGGATGTAGTAAGGGCTGTTAGTATAGCTGGGTTTAAAAAAGGTTTCTACAACTTCCTGGAGGAAAGGTCCATAAACCACTATTAAAAAGGGACCCAGGATATCAATGCTTGACCCATTACAAGCATTGTGGAACCTGTGTCTTTTGGGGATATTGCTAGGTACGTATTACCTAGATTGGCCACTGTTGGAAACAGAATACTGGGCTTGATGGACCTCGGTCTGACCCAGTATGGCATGTCTTATGTTCTTATGTTCTTAACTGGTAGCCCCCATAGCAGATAGAGGCAATGGATGCAGTGTCGTCTGGGGGTAGCCAGGTCTCGGTCAAGGCAAGAAGGTGTAGGGCATTAGAGATAAAAAGATCGGGAATAAAAGGGGTATTTTTAATGACTGAGCATGCGTTCCATAGGGCGCAAGAAAATGGGAGAGTGGAGGGGGGAGGAGAGGGATATGGATAAGGTTGGCTAAGTTATGTGTGGATTTCTTGTTAGAGTAGCGTGGGGGTCTATTTCTAGGGTAATACCGAGATTTAGAGGGAGCAGGGTGCGGGTGAGTATGTCTGGGTGTGTGTGCTCTCCAAGAGGGACATGAGGGTGGGGAAGTGAGGGGTAGAGTGATGGTATTAGGTAGGTTATGTGAGGGATTATTTTTGAGGGTAGGGTTGGAGTGAGTGAGTGGGTGGATGGGTGAGTGTGGGATGAATGAGGGAGGGCGGAAGGAGGGAGAAGCGGGATGTGGATGAGATTAGATAGGGTACGTGAGGAACTTTTTTTAGTGTGAGAGAGAAATCGGGGGGGGGGGCAGGGTTGGGGTTGATATTACCTGATGAGAGCAGGAGAAGGAGTATTAGAGAGCGAGGAAGGGTGGAGATGGTACTGCGGAAGTGAGGGTGGGGTTGCCTCAAAGAGAGGGGGGCTGGTTGAATGCAGGGGATGGTATGAAGAAGCCTAAGAGCAGATGCTAGGCTAGGGGGCAGAATGGAGGGAGAAGTGAGGAAGGTAGGGGGAGGGTAGGGGGAAGAGGAGGGAGGGTGTTGGTAGGAGGGGAGGCAGTTGGGGAGGATGAGGAAGAGAAGGACAATGAGATGTGGGGCCATGGTAGTGGGCAGCAGGGTCTGAGCAAGCAATGAGTAGCAGGTTCGAAGCACACAATGGGTAACAGTTCTATGCAGGCAGTGGATAGCAGTTCTAGGCAAACAATGGGTAACAGTTCTATGCAGGAAATGGATAGCAGTTCTAAGCAAACAATGGGTAATAGGCTCTATGCAAATAAGTTCTCAGCAGGTTCTATGCAAACAAGCGCTGTGCCTGTTCTGTGAAAGTAAGTTCTATGCAGCAATGGGAAACAGGTTCAAAGCAGAGTTACTTGCAGGATGTGAGGTCATGGGAGACACTAGGCTGTGGGTGTAGGGGTGGTAGGTGCTTACTTCATGTGGGATCTGAGTGGCCAGGTGTGTAGGAGCGGTCATTTTTGCTTGGCTCATTGGCGTTTCTCCTGTGATCGGTTTGTGTTGGGGTGACAGCTTGTGCGAGGGCGCCTTTGGTCCCCACCAAAGGGCCCTCTGGCGAGGCCCTCAGGTGCAGGCCCGCCAGTACAGGCGCGCCGAGAGCGCTCCTGCCCTTAAGCCACTGCCGGTGTTGGCCCGATTGGCCTCGGTGTGTGGAGGGGGAGGAGCCGCTTCTCCTGCTCCACTCCCTGACGCCGATCAGTTGGAGGTGCTGGCAGGGGGCTTCCTTCTGGCGCCAAGAGCGCTCCTGCCCTTAAGCCGCTGCCGGTGTTGGCCCGATTGGCCTCGGCATGTGGAGGGCATTTTCTATATGGGCATGTTCTTCAAGGATGTAGCCAAGGATCTGGATACATTTGCACCTCTCCTTCCTGATGACAAATGAAATACATTCCAAGCCCTAATCAGGCAAAATCAAAATTCATCCACATTTCTTACCAGAACATCTTTCAATGCCTTTGAGTCATCCAGCAGAGCTTCAGCAGTCTGCATTGGTGCTCGAAGGATGGCCTGGTTCCAGGCATCATATCTTGAATAGTGGGTCCAAGACAAGTTGGCTAATATTCCCTGTTCTGAAGAAAACCTCTTTGGAAAGGGTTGGAGGGAAAAGGCTGGAGGGATTGAGACAGATGATCTTTCCCTCAAACGCCTTTCAAGAAAGAAAGTAGATCCGTCTAAGGGGAGGTCTAATGCCAAGAACTCTTTCTATCGAAAGAAGAAGATATATTATCCTTCTTATCCACCTGCAGCTGCTTACCAGCCTCGACAATAACAGCAGCACCAGCAGGGCCCTTGCCAACCCAAGAAGTCTAAGGCTACTAAACTCCAACCAGCTGCATAGCCACAACCAGCACCTGTTTTTTTGACTCCTTCCTGGAGAGCATAGGCACTCTGCCTCTGCAGGGTCCCCAACCATTACACATAGCAGGCAGGCTCTATTCCTATGCCTACAGGTGGCACCTCGTAACACAAAAGTAGTGGGCTCTTAAGATAATCCAAAGGGTGCTATTAGCTTCATTTTGAAAGCTTACCCCCCACCATCTTCATAGGAGATTATCCCCAAAACCCCCTGTAGATGAATCTCCTCTTAGAAGAGGTGTCTACCCTGTTAGCTCAGGGGGCAATAGAAAGAGTTCCTCTGCCCCAAGAGGGAATGGGCTACTCTCCTTTTTTAAAATTTTTAAAAAAGGGTTCCAGGGGTGATCCGGGAAACTACAGACCGGTGAGCTTAACGTCAGTACCGGGAAAAATGGTAGAAACCATCATAAAGAATAAAATTACTCAGCATGTAGATAGTCATGGCCTAATGGGAGACAGCCAACATGGTTTTAGACAAGGAAAATCTTGTCTTACTAATCTATTATGTTTTTTTGAGTGTGAATAAACAGCTGGACAAAGGTGAGTCGGTTGATATAGTGTATCTGGACTTTCAGAAAGCCTTTGACAAGGTCCCTCATCAGAGACTTTTGGCAAAACTAAAGAGTCATGGGATAGGAGGCAGTGTACTATTGTGGATCAAAAACTGGTTAAAAGATAGAAAGCAGAGGGTTGGGCTAAATGGCCAATTTTCCCAATGGAGAAAAGTGAATAGTGGTGTACCCCAGGGATCTGTGCTGGGTCCACTGCTTTTTGACATATTCATAAATGACCTGGAAAGTGGAATAACGAGTGAGGTTATCAAATTTGCAGATGACACAAAACTATTTAAAGTTGTTAAAACCCAAGAGGATTGTGGTAAATTGCAAGAGGATTTTGATAAATTGGAAGACTGGGCATCAAAATGGCAGATGAAATTTAATGTGGATAAGTGCAAAGTTATGCACCTAGGGAAGAACAACCCAAACTATGGTTACACGATGCAAGGTTCCACATTAGGAACCACCACCCAGGAAAAAGATTTAGGCGTCATTGTGGATAGCATGTTAAAACCCTCGGCCCAGTGTGCAGCAGCAGCCAAGAGAGCAAATAGAATGCTAAGTATCATAAGGAAAGGAATGGAAAATAAAACAAAAGATATTATAATGCCTCTATATCGTTCCATGGTGAGACCGCACCTTCAATATTGTGTGCAATTCTGGTCGCCATATCTTAAAAAGGATATAGCGTTATTAGAAAAGGTTCAGAGAAGAGCCACCAAAATGGTAAAGGGGATGGAAGGATACTCCTATGAAGAAAGGCTAAAAAGGTTAGGGCTCTTTAACCTGGAAAAGAGACGGCTGAGGGGAGATATGATAGAAGTCTATAAATTAATGAACGGAGTGGAACGGGTAAACGTAGATCGATTGTTTACGTTATCAGAATATAGAAAGACTAGGGGACATGCAATGAAGCTACAGGGTAAACTATTTAAAACTAATAAAAGAAAATATTTCTTCACTCAACGTGTAATCAACTCTGGAATTTGTTACCGGAGGATGTAGTAAAGGCTGTTAGTGTAGCTGGATTTAAAAAAGGTTTGGACAAGTTCCTGGAGGAAAGGTCCATAAACCATTATTAAGAAGGGACCCAGGATATCAATGCTTGACCCAGTACAAGCATTGCGGAACCTGTGTCTTTTGGGGAAACTGCTAGGTACGTATGACCTAGATTGGCCACTGTTGGAAACAGGATACTGGGCTTGATGGACCTTGGTCTGACCCAGTATGGCATATCTTATGTTCTTATGTTCCTTATTTTCTTATCCTCAAGAAAACAGGAGGGTTCCTCTGCGGAATTGCGTGAAGCTGCTGCGTTGGTCCCTGTGCCCTGGGAGAGATTGCTTTTCCTCGCAAATTCCACTAATGCGCTCTTAGCGAAATTATATCGGGCATTAGTGCACGCGGTTGTTCAAGTAGAGCAAGTTCCAAGGCGATGTAAGCAGTGGGCAGACCTCATTCAGCCCCAAGTAGAGAACTTCTGGGAAGATGTGTTTCACCATATGCACTCCTGTTCAATTTCCCTCTCTCTCATCAATACCCAACTTCGGATTGTTTTAAGGATGTCAGTAGTTCCGATGGATCTTTATCGATGGGGAAGGTCTGAGGATTCCCTGTGTTGGCGACTATGTGGGGAGGTAGGTACCTTCGCATACATGTGGTGGAGCTGCCCGAGGATATGAGCTTTTTGGTGTCAGATTCATGCTGTGGTCACCCAAAAACTAGAGATTTCCATCCCTTGTGATGTGGAGCATTGTGTTTTGGGTTAGTTTTATCCGGAAGTGCTATCCTACGAACATACCCGGTTAGCTCAGTGCCTGTTTTTGGCCGCTCGATCAGTGATTAGCCGCTTTTGGAAGAGGCAGACGGTTCCCACTCAGGCGGAGTGGATGGTTAAGGTGTGGGATCTTTATCATATGAAAAAATTAACGATGGAACTCCGTGGCAGGCTGGATAAGATAAATACGTTATGGAATAAATTCCTGTCCCTGTAGTCGGGTAAAGATGGGTGGCTGCCTACATTTTGAGATGCGGACTGATGGGTGGTATGGCTCCGAAAGAATGGGGGTTTCCTGTGGGTGCTGGGAGGGGGTCGTAGAGGTTTTCGACTGCAGAGGTAGCCTGTTCTTCCTACTTTTCATTTCCTGTTTCGATATGGGGGTTGAAGTGGGGCGACTCTCTCTTTCTCCTCTTTCATCTTGGTGGTTATGATGCAGCAAAAGTTTGATAGTGTATTAGGGTACTAGGGTAGGGGGGAGGAGGGTTAGGGAGGGGATGAGGGGAGGGGAGGGGGATGGGTGGGGAAGTTTGGGGGAAGGGATGGGGTTTAGGTAATGAAAGTCTAACCCTTAGGGATGGCTTTGTTTGTTAAGGATGTTGGGAATCTGCTTGGTGTTATAACGCTGCTTGGGAGATATGGGATCACTTAAGGTATGAGAATTTTCTACTTTTCTGCCTTTCCTTTCCTTCCTTTTTCACTTTACCAGCTATTTAAGCTATAACCAAACTACGTGTATTAGTCATCTCAAACGGTTTATGGAACTGTATTATTATAAGATGTTAGTGCTAGAGTTACCCTGTGTTGTCTGTATTTTTATGACTTTCAATAAAACTTTATACACAAAAAAAAAACCAGGAGGGTTCAGGACCACATTAGATCTAAGGGACCTAAACAAATTCATCGTTTGAGAAAAATTCAAAATGATTTCCCTCGGCAAATTCCTTGCCATACCTTCAGAGGAACAACTGGCCATGTTCTCTAGATCTCAAGGAGGCATACACACATTTATTGATCCACTTTCAACACAGACAGTATCTGTGTTTCCGGTTTCAGCTGAAACATTACCAATATCGGATGCTCCCTTTCAGCTTATGCTCCCTTTCAGGTTATGCTCTGCACCTCGAGTATTCACAAAGTGGATACTTTGGAGTGGAGGAGTGGCCTAGTGGTTGGGGCAAGGTACTTCAGGCCGGAAGGTCGGGGGTTCAAATCCCACTAGAGAGCAGCAACCTTGGGCCGGAAGGACTGGGGTTTCTAGTCCCACAGGTGCTCCTTGTGGTCTTGGGCAGGTCACTTAACCCTCCATAGCCCATGTTCCCTGTAAAATAGTTATCTCCAAGTTATAATGCCCTGTTCAATGTAATTTGTTTGTTCAATGTAAACCGCACTGATGCAGAATAGCGCGGTATATAAGAGAATGTAAATAAATAAATAAAGTGCATGGCAGTGGTTGCAGCCTTCCTTCCCACTTTGGGGGTCTTTGTCTTCCCCTACTTAGATGATTGGCTAATCAGGGGAGAATCTCCACAAGAGGTAAAGTTCTCCTTTCATTGCACCACCACGGTGCTCCAATATCTGGGATTCATCTTAAACATTCCCAAGTCGCACTTAGTGCCAACCCAGCAGCTTGAATTCATTGGAGCACTAATGGACACTCAGCATGCTAGAATTTTCCTCTATCTGGATTTGTTCTACCTTGCTTATCAAGCTGACCCACAAGATAAGAAGTCACATTTGTGTCACAGCCTCTTGGGGCACATGGCCTCCACAGTCCATGTAGTCCCCTATGCCCATCTGCACATGCAAAAAGCCCAATGGACTCTTTTGTCTCAATGGACACAGGCAACCGGGCGTCTTTCAGTCAAAATTTGCATCACCCCTCCACTACTCAGCTCCCTTTAGTGGTGGTGTTCCCCTCGAAACCTACTTGAGGGGGTCACCTTTTCAGATGCCGCCACCTCAATGCATCTTGACAACTGATGCCTCCAAGCTTGGTTGGGGAGCACATCTGAATGATCTCACCACACAGGGATTGTGGACACACCAGGAATCTCTTTTTCATATAAATCTCCTGGTGCAAAGGTAGCAGATCTCATGCGCCACCTAGACAAGGTTTTAGATAGGCTGGGGATGAGTCTGCTGTCTTGGTACATGTTGGTACCAATGACATAGGAAAGTGTTGTAGGGAGGTCTTGGAGGACAAATTTTAGGTTTTTAGGCAAGAAGTTGAAATCCAGAACTTCCAGGGTAGCATTCTCTGAAATGCTTCACATTCCATGCACAAGACCCAAAAGGCAGGCAGAGCTTTGGAGTCTCAATGCGCGGATGAGACAATGATGCAAAGATGAGGGTTTTGGATTTGTTAGGAACTGGGTAACATTCTGGGGAAAGGAGTGGCTTTTCCAAAGGGATGGATTCCACCTTAACTGGGATGAAACGAGACTGCTGGTATTAACCTTTAAAAAGGACATAGAGCAGCTTTTAAACTAGATAATAGGGGAAAACCAACAGTCACCCAAGAGCACATGGTTCGGAAGGATGTATTCTTGAAGGATATTTGCAAAAGATTGAAGTTAGGGCATATGGACAGAGAGGTTCCAATAAAGACAAAAGTAATCCAAATGCCCTCGGGTACAGAGCAGACAGAATTTAAAGATTCCGTATTACCCCTGCCTACCAGTAACCAGATAAATATGAATAAAAAACAGCCTCTAAAATGCTTATATGCAAATGCTAGAACTAAAAAATAAGATGGGAGAGTTAGACTATATAGCACTAAATGAGAAGTTAGATATGATTGGTATCTCAGAGCCATGGTTGAAGGAGGACAATCAGTGGGACGCAATGATAGAGTAGATCAAATTGATGGAGGGGTTGCACTCTATATTAGAAAGAGCATTGAGTCACAGAGAATTAGTTTTGCAGGAAACAAAATACACTGTAGAATCTCTATGTATTGAAATTCCATGTAAAAAGGGAAAGGCGATGGCAGGCATGGGGGGGGGGATGTATTATCGACCACATGGCCAGAATGAACAAATGGATGATGAAATTCTCAAAAAAATCAGGTAAGCTAACAGTATTTACAGCACAGTAATAATAATGGGTGATTTCAATTACCCCGGTATCGACTGGGTCAGTGTCATGGCAAGACATGCTAGGGAGATAAAGTTGCTAGATGAAATAAATAACTGCTTCTTGGAGCAGCTGGTTCATGAACTGACCAGAGGGGAAGCCATCTTGGACCTAGTCATTAGTGGAACACAAGATCTGGTGCAAGAGAAGAGTGTTGAGGCCTCTTGGCAACAGTGATCATAGCATGATCATGTTTGATTTAATAAATGTAGGAATGATGGCAAGGAAATCCACAGTACTACCTTTTAAGTTTCAAAAGGGAGACTATGATAAAATGAGGAAAACAGTTCAGAAAAAAACTAAAAGGAACTGCTGCAAAGGTTAAAAATTTACATCAAGCATGAGTGTTGTTTAAAATTACTATCTTGGAAGCCCAGACCAGCTGTATTCCACGCTTTAAGAAAAGCGGAAGAAAGTCCAAAAAACTGCCAGAATGGTTTAAAGGTGAGGTCAGGGAGGCTGTTGTAGCCAAAAGAAAGCATCTTTCAGGAAATAGAAAAAAGAGCCAAATGACAAAAACTGGAAACAACATAAGCACTGGGAAGTTAGATGTAAGGCTTTGATAAGGCAGACAAAGAGAGAATTTGAGAAGAAGCTTGCTGTGGAAGCAAACATCATAATAAAGACTTTTTCAAGTACATTAGTAGCAAAAAAACTGTGAGAGAGTCAATTGGACTATTAGATGATGGAGACGTAAAAGGGGCACTAAGAGGGGACAAGGCCATAGCGGAGAGACTGAATGAATTCTTTGCTTCAGTCTTTACTGAAGATGATGTAGGGAAGTTACCCATGACTAAAATGGTATTTAAAGCTGATGCAGCAGAAAAATTGAAAGAAATATCAATAAATCTGGAAGATGTATTACAACTATTTGATAAACTGAAGAGTAGAAAATCATCTGAACTGGATGATATACATCCACGGGTGTTGAAAGAACTGAAATATGAGCTTTCAGACCTACTATTACTAATCTTTGAATTATCATTAAAATCATCAGTTATACCTGAAGATTAGAGGATGGCCAATGTCACACCAATTTTTAAAAAGGGTTCCAAGGGTGATCCGGGAAACAACAGACCGATGAGCTTGATGTCAGTACCAGGAAAAATGGTAGAAACCATTATTAAGAACAAAATTCCTGAACATCTAAATAGTCATGTTTTAATGGGAGACAGCCAACATGGTTTTATCCAGGGAAGGTCTTATCTTACTAATCTGTTATATTTTTTTGAAGGTGTAAATAAACAGGTAGACAAAGGTGGGTCGGTTGATGTAGTGTATCTGGATTTTCAGAAAGCCTTTGACAAGGTCGCTCATGAGAGACTATTAGCGAAATTAAAAAGTCATGGGATAGGAGACAGTGTACTATTACATAGTAACATAGTAAATGACGGCAGATAAAGACCAGTATGGTCCATCTAGTCTTCCCAGTAAGATGGCAAGAGTAGGTGCACCTGCCGCTCCATGCAGATCACCCCTCCCCATGTCTTTGTTTTAGGGTTGAACCCACTGCTCCATGTAGGACACCCCAGTATGTTGAGAAATTAGTTAGTTCAGTTCATTTTGATTTTATCCTGTTGCTATAAAGTGATTCATTGTGTCTGTCCCAGGCCACTTTGAATTCTGTCACTGTATTTGCCCCCACCACTTCCATCGGGAGGGCATTCCAAGCATCCACCACCCTTTCAGTGAAAAAGTATTTCCTGACATTGCCTTTCAATTTACCCCCTTGCAGCTTCATGTTATGCCCTTTAGTTTTACAGCTTCCCCGTCTTTGGAAGAGGTTTGTTTGTTCATTATTTCTCTTTAAGTATTTAAAGGTCTGAATCATATCTCCCCTGTCCCTCCTCTCCTCCAAAGTGTACATATTTAGGTCTTCAAGTCTCTTCTCATATGGCTTCTGACGCAGGCTCCAAATCATTTTGGTCGCCTTCCTCTGAACAGTTTCCAGTCTTTTTATATCCTTTACAAGATATGGTCTCCAAAACTGAACACAGTATTCCAAGTGAGGCCTCACCAGTGACTTATACAGTGGCATTAGTAGCTCGCTCTTTCTGCATGTAATTCCTCTTTTTATGCAACCCAACATCTTCCTGGCTTTTGCTATTGCCTTGTCGCACTGTTATGCCACCTTGAGATCTGCAGAAATAATCACACCAAGGTCCTTCTCCTGGTCCAACCTCTTGCCCGCTATCGTGTACTTCTATTAGTGATGGTCTAGCTAAATTCAGCCGAGTCCAACAGGGCCACATAGTATCCATACTCTTGGCTCTCTTCTTTCGCCTCAGGGATACCAAGGCTGCCCACTTCCAGTCTGGTCGCTGGGAGCTAGTGAGTCCCATATGTGAAGACTGCATTTCTGCTTATTCCTGGAGATAGTGTTGTTACTCACCTGTAACAGGTGATCTCTGAGAACAGCAGGAATCAGTCTTCACAACCCACTCTCTTCCCCTAGGCGTTGTAGGATACTTTTATTTGTTCCTCTATCTCTCAGCTACAAACTCAACTGAGGAGTGGACTTGGAAAGGCAGATGAGCAGGCGTAGTGGGTTGCTCCCAAAAGCTTTCCAATTCTCATGCGGGCTCCGTTGGTACCGTCAACCATATGTGAAGACTGATTCCTGCTGTTCCCAGAGATGACCTGTTAAGGTGAGTAACAACAATTTCTCGGCTCAAGATAGAGTAATATCAGTAACATCTAGGGCTGTTTAGATATACTGTAATATAGAGCCAGATCATTTTTCTCATGCCCTGTTTCAACTGGCAATCTGTTCAGCAGCAGATGGTGTTTAGCTTGCTTATCTTACCCAGCATGCTGTGCCACTGCAGCTTGAATTGGTACTGTTGGTACAGCAGGTCCCTGCCAGCTGCCTTGTCATAGATGCACATGATACTGTACAGGTAGCGTCTCTGGCCTGGCCTCAGGTTCTGCCTCAGGGGGAAAGAGAAGGTACAATTTGCATGGGGTTGTCAGTGACTGTTTTAAATGAAAAAGACTTTATAACACATTTGAATTTGGGATAGGACAGTACAACAAAAGATGTTTCACCCAAACCTCTTATCAGTCTGCTCCCTCCTCATTTTTTCTCTTCTATTCCCATCACTTCTGTATGTATATCTGGCTCTTTTTCATAGTTCCCTCTTTGCCTTATTTTTATTTTCTCCTCTGTTCTGTTCTTTTTTCACTCTCTGGCTGAGTAATAAGTGCTCTAGGCTTTGCACACAGGTTAGCTTGGCTTTAGTGTGAATTTTGCACATGAGCTAACTGTGCACATAGAGAATGGTGCACAGCTATTAGCTGTTCTCTGTTCTCTAAATCAGCCTTATCTAACTATTTGGAATATATCTTAACTGGATTTTCCCAGGCATAGTGTTCTTGTAACTGCTTGCTATTAGCAGAGAGAGCCTATGTTTGCAGGGGGAGAGGTTACTCTCTGCTAAGACATTATGAAGAGACCAGGTACTAGATAGATATCTACAGGCACATGTGTGTTCCCCTTCCGTTTTGGACTCCCCTCTGTTGGTGAGAGGAGCTACAAAGAGCTTTTTAGCTTAGCATTTTGCTGGACTTTTTATGTGCTTGCTCTGCATTTTAGTTGGTATTTATTTTGTCGGGGTATCTATTTATTTCTTTATTTGTAATTTGCTCAGCATTTTTGGAATCTAGATTGCTGTCCTACCTGTTGCTTTCAGCTTTCATTCTGTTTTTTTGATGCATCTGTTCTCTCTGTATCTTTATCTCTCCTCTTACTCACTAAATAGAAAATTAATGCTACCACTACTCAAATTGGTAAATTCCTTCTGATCTGCTGATTTTAAGTCCCTTCCTCCCCTCCTTGCCCGCCCACCCCATGATCTGAATTTCTACTTAATCTTCCTCTTGCTCATTACACTATTATTCTCAGGTACTCCAACTCACTGGGGCTTCCTCTCTTCAGATCTGTAGTTTCTCACATGACTGCACTCTACTGTTTCCTCTTGATGCTAACTCCAATCTGTTCCCTTCATTTACACCATTTCAAATCCAAAGTCCAAATCGCTGACTTCCTACTTTTTCTACCTCTCCAGCCCTTTTGTCTTTTACCCTATCTTCTGCTTGTTAGCTTAAACATTTCCTTCCTCTCTACTCTATTTGAGAGCACCCAATCCTCATCACCATCATGCTCTCCTTTTCTGTGCTGCTTTCTGTCCCTACTCACCAGCATGGCCACTGCTTCAACCTTGTCTTTCTCTAGCTGCTCACTCTCAAACTTCTCCACCTCAGTTCTTCCCCTATCTGACCCTCATCTGCTAAATTTCACTCCTGTCCACACCCTGTCAGTCTCGACCAATCTCCCCTAATATATTTAGGAATTTTCAGGCTACTGACCCTTCAGCTCTCTCTATTGCTATCTCATCTCCTCTCTCACTCAAGTCATTCTGGATCCACTGCAATCTGACTTTTGTCCTCTACATTCAATAGAAATCGTCCTTGCCAAAGTCTCCAATTATCGTTCCTGGCCCAATACTAGTGCCTTTACTCGATTCTTATCCTTCTTGACCTGTCTGCTGTTTTTGACATTGATCACCATCATCACCTTCTCAATACCCTATTCTTGCCTGGATTTTGGGATTCTGTTTGTTTTCTTCTTTCCCATTGCACTTTCAGTGTGTATGCTCTGGTGGATCCTCCTCCACTGCTATGCTGCTTTCAGTCTGTGAACCTCAGGGCTCTGTCTTGGGACCTCTTCTCTCTACAGTCATTTCCTTGGTGCCCTGCTCTCCTATGGTTTTCAGTACCATTTTTAATGCTGACTGTCAGATTTACTTTTCTACCCCAGAAATTCCTCCAAAAATCCAGGCTCAGCCTGCTTGTCTGACTTTGCTGCCTGGATGTGCCAGTGCCATTTGGAACTGAAAATGGAGCTTCTTATTTTCCCCTTAAACCCCCCTTTCTCCCTTCTCTATTTCTGTGGTTAACTGCCATCCTCCCTGTTTCCTCAGTTCACAACCTTGGGGGTTGTCTTTGACTCTTCTCTCTTTTCTCTGTACGTACTGTAATGTTGCTATTACTCCATAGCTTGTGCTAGTGGAAATAAGCAGCCTGATTCCTTATTCAGTTAGTAAAATGGTGCTTGGGGAAAGCACTGCCTTCTGGAAGTTGAAGTTTTTTCTACTATTTGAAATAAGGCGAGTTGTGGAGCTCGAGGGTTCAGGCAAATAACAGGATTTTAATTCCCCTTCCCAAACGGTTTTACAAATGGAAAAATAAAGAACAAAGCCATACAACTTCTGGCATGTAAATCATATAAGAAGATAACTCAAACAGCTTCTTATATCAGCATCACTATAATCAAACATAAAGACACTTCTGTTCCAAAACCTTTGGTGCTGTTTTCTTTAGCTGTTACTGGCAGCTCTCTCTCTCTGCACCTCTTAAACTTGTTATACAGGTTTTATCTTCTCAGACAGACAGTGTACAGTCCATTGACTCAATAGGCAGAAATTCTACAGATGGTTCCATTTCCATCTGTTCATACTGACTCTCAGTTGGAAATGTCTGCAATTGCTTACAAGGTGATTCCAAGCACACACCTGTTCCTTCAGCAATAGACTTTTCCCCATAGCCTTCTGCTACACACGGCTTGTAATTGCCACATTGCTCACCACATGGAAAGCCCCACCCTTCTGGGTCAATATCAGAGCACTTCTTAAAAATAGCTTTACTTTTATACCAGTCACTCAGCCTACCTCTTGGCTTTCTGATGAAGGATTCTTTCTGCTTTCCAGGATCAGCTACAGCTGTAAGCCTTGGAGTCTCTACGTGCCCACCAGACTGCCTTCTTGGTACAATCCCCTTATAGCTGCCTTTTCCCCACGGCACTAAACCAGGGCTGTTTGTACCTTGCTCCTTGGCACGGACTCTCTGCTCTTCTCCTGTGCTGAATTCCCTCTCTGAGATGAAGGTTGGAGAATCCTCTGTTACCATGAATTCCTCTGTGTCTTCACTCTCAAGCAAATCCTCTGTTTCTCGTGACTGCTTTCCTCGTGGCTGTGCTCTCAGCTGGCCTTCCAACTCTGCTTCCCCATGTGCTTCCAGATCTGCCTGCTCCCTTGCTAATGAGCTTCTCTTAAATCTCTGGTTTTCTGGGTTTAACCTAACCACTCCCTGCAACAGGTGTTCAGCCTTAGCTCGTGATTGCTGAGCTGAACTGCAATAGGGACCTGCTTTCCTCTCCTCTAAACTGCTTTGCTTGTGGTTTCCCTGGAAACCAGGAAGCATGTGCACTTGTTTACTTCCCTTCACTGAAGCTGAATCCTGCATTTTATCACTCTCTAAGGGATCTGAGGGACCTTCTACACCACAGTACCCAACAGATTGCTAGAACTTGTCTGGAGGGGTTCTTAACCCATCTTCAGGACACATCTAGCTAGTCAGGTTTTCAGGGTAACTATAATGAATATGCATGAGAGAGATCTGCATGTACTGTCTCCATTCTATGCAAATCTCTTCCATGCATATTCATTGTGGTTATCATGAAAACCTGACTGGATAGGTGTTTCTCAAGGAAAGGGTTGAGACCCCCTGGTGTAGACTATTGCAGCTTACTCCTTGCTGGTCTCCCATTGAATCATCTATTTCTCCTTCAATCTGTTCAAAATGCAGGCACAGGACTAATCTTCTGCCAGTTTCGCACTCACATCGCTCCTACTAATCATTTGTACAGCACCACAAGGCATACACACTGCTGCACATATAGATATAAGACAGTTCCTGCTCATCAGAGCTTACAATCTAGTCAAGACAAAACACATGGAAGTCAATTCTGGACTGGAGCCATCCAAAATCTGGATGGCCCAGATCTGGCCCCGATCCTGCACCTGTGGGAGCAGAATCGGGGCACTTAGACAGTCTGGACATGCCCCAATTCAGGCCCACTCTAGGCCGCCCTATGCTCCTGCATGGAGCCTCGGTGCCATGGCATTCCATTGCCATAACACCGGGACACCGTGACGGAGCCCCAATGCACCGCAACTGAGTCAAACTGTTTTTCCTCACTGCCTGACCCCTGGAGTGGCCTGCCAAGGCTGGGATCGGACAGCGGGGAACCCCTGCTGCTCCTCACCTGTGTTTGGAGGTTCATGGGTATAGATCCCCTTCCTCAGGGGGACTTATTCCACCTCCGAGATGGATTAAGTCCCCCATCCACCTCTGCCTTCCTGGACATAAAAGGCCGTGACCAGAATCGGCCCTGTACTTCCGGGGACATGATCCCATCTCCGCTCTGCCCAGTCTCCTCCTCCGGTCCTCCCCCTTCCGTCCCCCCCAGAGCTCCCCGCACATCTCTATGTGTGGGGAGCTTTGGGCACTGAATCAGCCCAAGGCATTTAGCGGGGGTTGTAAGTCCAAAACAGGACTACATTGCCACTAAGTGCTGTCTGGAATGAAACTGTGGGCTACAGTATGGTAAGATACACATAAGTAGTGGACGAGAGTGAGGAGCATCATGTAGTTTGACTCCCTATCCGTTTCAATATACAGTTCAAACTTTTCTTGCTGACCTGCAAATGCATTTCTTCTGCGGTTTCTCATTCTCTCTCCTCTTATTTCTCCCTACACCCCTCCTCAGTAGCTCCAACCATTAAGCAAATCTGTGCCTTTCTCCGCAGACAAGCAGGGGGATGCAGGCACTCCCCGACGGCGCCTGTGTGCCAGGCTCTCTCTCAACTTAGAGAAGTGCTTTGGACTTCTCCAAGCATGCGCGGTAGCTAACCGCCCGAGATTCCCACTGAAACCATTTCTTTTTCTACTGCAGACCGGGTTGCCACAGCTCTCCCACTCTCCAGTGTTACTCTAGGTTTCTTTCTTTAAAACGCATTGGACTCAAGTATTTCGCCGCAGACTACTTTCACTTTATTTTCATTAACTTTGCTCAGCCCCTCACCGGCTGTTTTCGGGGGTTTTTCTTTTGAAACGCTGCTGCTGCTACTCATGATCCTGAGCTGTGAAGCCCTTCTTTTCTTTTAGCATACAAAAAAGAAAATTAAAAACCTGAGGAAAGGCACTGACTGTGCACAGGGCAGGCTGCTAAAGCTGCCTCTAGCCTCTTATCCCTGCATATACAATTTTTCACCACATACTGATGGAACAGGATCCTTAATGTCAGCACAACGGTCTTCAGTGAGCCCTGCCCCATCAGGCTTGGATCAGGCACGATCGAGGCTTCCTAAGGCAGCCGCCTGTCTGGAGGCAAACTCCCTATCGGCACCAGCATCATCACAGCCCACTCAAAGCCTGCGTACTCAGGCTGGGGACTCCACTCATTCAGCTCCTGAAAGTGATGACAGACAGCAGTGCATCCAGAGGTAAGTTAAAATCTAAGACTAAACATCTTAAGCAGCCTGTTACTGACAAAAACAGCTCAGCAGGTAAGAAATCTAAGCGCCCTCTCGGAAAATCCAGAGGCAGAACGTTCCTACTCTACCTGAACAACCACAGCCAGCAGGGCCCACAAGTCCTAACTCTTCCTTCCTGTCATTACTTCAGAAGTTTGTTCGGGATAGCACATTCATCCTCAGTGCTGCCCCTGCAAATCCAGAGGTCCCTGCACTCAGCACGCCAGTGGACACACCCACGGATCCCAGGTATCACATACACCCACAATTGCCCTCTGATAGTATGGCGGACATGGACACCACTAGAGGATGACACCTGTTCCCTGCTTTGTGTCCCTAGCTCTCACACTAGCTACAGGATAAATGAAGTCTTCCGGGAGCTCCTGCCACTGCCAGATCCTTCGGAAGATGTGCCCGAAGATTGATCTTATCTACAATTCCTACAGAAAGTTTATAAGGCCTGTCAGACGGCTGCCTAGGGTGAGAACTTACACAATCTTGACGATGCATATATTCATATGATTCTTGCAAGGTATTGTGGGTAATGTAGTTCTTTCACTCCCAAACACAGCTGAAGACAATAATTGAGTTGTGATACTAGTGGTAAGGCCAATAAAATACTTCTTTTATTGATGGGGTTTAATTCACCCAGCACAAATATGCTTGGTAGCAATATAAAGGAGGTTACTTGCTTGCAGTGTTTAAATGGATAACATAAAGTCACAAAGCAAATCAGAAAACAACCTTCAGCTTGTCAGGCAATTAGCTAATGTTTTCTTAGCAAATAATTACCAAATAAAAAGGCACAAAGAAATGAATAAACTTTGCTTGTTAGGTTAACTTCTGCTTATTTTCCACGCAGATCCCAGCAGTGATTCTCCCTTGCTCACACACACAATCAGGTGCAGCTTTAATTACTATCAATTGACCAGCTGAAACCCTTTAGCTGGCTGGCTGCTACTGTGTGAACCCAAATCCTGCTTTAAGAGCTGTTTGCAGTGGAAATAAAGAACAAAGTTAGGTTTCTTTGTGATGGCTGAGGTGTTTGCTCACAGAAAGCTAGCAATAGCATTTAGATAGAGAACAGTCCATGTAATGAATAGTTTCATCTGCTGTATCTCCCCCTTCATCAATCAGCATAGGGTCACTATCATACATTGGCACAGACGAGTCTTTCAATAAGGCATTATCATGAGAATGCGTATTCCCTTGCTGTCATTCACTATTATAGATAGGGTCTGGATCAGTGTTCATACTTGAGCCTCTCCTGCTATCATAATTCCTCTCTGTATGGCCTGGCCAGTATGTAATCCAGTTCTGATGTCCAGCCTTCCAATCTTGATCCCTGGACACTGGATCTCCTCTCACATACCTTCTGGCCTTGGTCTGAAAGTCCCTTCCACGTGCAGTCTTCTCTCTTCCAGGTAGCCACTGGTGATTCCTATCTCTGCCATTCCATTCCTCTGGCTGACTCCAGTCCAATGGACTCTGCTGGCACTTGGAATACCTCCCAGTATAGGTACTGCCTTGGAATCTCCCAGACCTTCCAATAGCCTTCCTTCTTTTCCTTCCAGAGAGTTTCCTTCTCTCTCTATCCGCTTGGCTTGGCTTCTGTTTCTCCAAGTGATGTTGGTGCTTGTAGCCGTTGCTGTATCTGTGTCTGAAGCTGGGCTGGAGCTTGTAGCCGTTGCTGTCGCTCCCCCTGAAGCTGTTATCTGAAGAATAAGCTCTATTCTTATTCTGTTCTAATGTGTGCTCCTCCCTAACACAGCGCAGCTGTGTTGAATCAGGCCCTGCCCTTTGAGATGAGTGCATAGGGATTACCTCATAGCTCTCTTGATTGCACACACGTTTTCTCACTTCAGCCCCTCTCATGGCTGCTGGAAACCTGGTGCATTCTGGGACTGGTAGTCTTTTATGTGAAAACTCTGTTTTCTTACTTCTACCAGAACTGACAGGTTGCTTGTTCAGAGTCACATCATCTTTTCTATAGCTCCTACCTGAGCTATGATAAGCTTCCTTATCACATACCCCCCTGCTTAAGTTATTACGGACTGGTTTTACTGGTGAAACTTCTTCTCTACAGTCCGTAATACGGGAAAGTGCATCCGCATTCTTGTGTAACTTCCCGGCACGATGTTCAACCTGAAAATCAAACGCCTGTAAGGCCATGTACCAGCGTGTCAACCTGGCATTGTGGTTCTTCATTTGCTGCAACCACTTAAGTGGGGCATGGTCCGTGACCAACTGGAACTTTCTCCCTGTAAGGTAAAACCTTAACGCCTCCACTGACCACTTGATAGCCAAACACTCTTTTTCTATTGTGGAATACTTTTGTTCAGCTGGTGACAACTTCCTGCTCAGGTACATCACAGGATGCTCCTCCCCATCATGGCACTGGGATAGGACTGCTCCTAGCCCTACATCCGATGCATCGGTTTGAACCAGAAAGGGTTTCTTGAAGTCTACTCCTTTCAGTACCGGTCCTGTACACAATTTTTCTTTTAATACTGAAAACGCTTTTTCAGCTTCTGGTGTCCACTTTATCTGGTTTGGACAATTCTTTCGCAGCATATCCGTGAAAATGGCACTTTTCTCTGCGAATTGCGGTATAAACCGGCGGTAGTATCCAATAAGTCCTAAGAAACTTCTTAGTTGTTTCTTGGTTGTTGGAGGAGGAAAATTCCTGATGCTATCTATTTTGCTTAATAGAGGTTTAATTTTTCCTCTTCCCACTAGATGGCCTAGGTATTTTACCTCCCTATTTGCAAAGGCACACTTCTTCGGGTTTAAAGTGATTCCCACTTGCTTCATAGAGCACAAGACTGCCCTGATCCTCTTCAAATGCTCCGCCCAGGTGTTACTATGGATTATGACATCATCCATGTATGCAAAAGCATAACTTTGGTGGGGTCGAAGTACCTGATCCACTAACCTTTGGCAGGTAGCCGCTGCTCCATGCAGTCCGAAAGGCATCCTCTTGAACTGGAAAAGGCCAACGGGGGTGCTGAACGCAGTCTTCGGCTTCGACTCCCTGGTGAGAGGGATTTGCCAATATCCTTTTGTCATATCAAGGGTGGTTAAGTATTGAGCCTGTCCCAGCTGGTCTAACAGCTCCTCAATTCTTGGCATCGGATAGGCATCAAAAACTGATATGGTGTTTACCTGCCGGAAGTCAATACAAAATCTTAAGGATCCATCAGGCTTCGGCACCAGGACTATGGGGCTATTCCAAGGACTCTTTGACTCTTCTATTACCCCCATGTCCAACATCTCCTGGACTTGTGCCACTACCTCCTGTCTTTTGGCTTCAGGCAAGCGGTATGGCCTTTGACGAACCAATTTCCCAGGTGGAGTTATTATTTCATGGGCCACCAAATGGGTCTCCCCAGGTATGGGTGTCAACACATCTGGGAATTCCTTAAGCAACTTCCTAATTTCTTCCTGTTGTACCATTGTCAGGTCCTCACCTATTTGGGGCTCTGATTTTTTCTTTACAATCAGATACCTGGGGTCCCAAATCTTCCTCTTCACTCACCTCCCTCTCTTGGGCACAGGTGGCAGCTAAGCTTTTAACCCCTTTGACATCAGTAGAACCAAAGCCTTTGGCTCCACGTTCAGAATTCTCTAGGGATGTGACCTCCTCCACAGGTGGAAAACCCAGCCTCTCACAGATCAATTGGGCAATTTTGTCTCCTGTCTTCACGTGATACTCATTCTGTCCAAAGTTAAACAACAGAACTTTAATATTGCCCCTGTAATCGGGATCAATTACTCCTGCACCCACATCGATGAAATATTTAAGGGCTAATCCGGACCTTGGGGCTACTCTCCCATAACATCCAATTGGTATTTCCACTTGGAGACCGGTGTCAACCAGGGCTCTCCCTTGGCTAGGTACAGTCACATTTTCTATGCTGCACAGGTCAAACCCAGCAGACTGAGGGGTTGCCCGCTTAGGAGCTTGGGTCTTCTCAGAGACCTTATGGTACTTTAGGACGAATATCTGCTTTGGGGTAGCTTGGTCTTCTGGACGCTTAACCCTCTTTTTAGCTGGGGTCTGAGGACTTCCAAATAAAGGCCCGGGAGCTACTACCATTAAACTTTCTCCCTCCTTCTTTCCTAGTCCTTCCACTAGACCCTGCTTAAATTTTGGCCAGTCTCTTCCTAGAACCAGATCAAAGGGTAGCCTAGGCACCACTGCTAACAGGACTTCCTCTTGTTTCCCTAGGCACTTAACCTTTAGCCTATAGGTGGGATAGGATGATGCAGCACCATGAATGCATCTGATGTGAACTTGGCTTTCAGGGGTTCTAGGCACAAATCTTTCTTGGGCCTCTATCCTCTTCCAAAGCCTTTTTGACATCATACTCTGGTCTGCCCCAGAGTCTAATAATGCATTTGTGGTAATTCCCTGCACATCAACCATCAAAAGAAATCCTTCCTTGGGCTGTTTTAAATCCAGACCCATTAAACTAGTGTGTGTCTGGCATCTCTTCTTTAAATGTCCCAATTTCCCACACTTGAAACATTTCTTTCTATTCCACTGTGTCATCTGGTTTGATACAGTACATTCATTTCCAGAAACATTCTTAATTATTCTCTTTTCTGATACAGCACATCTAGCCTCAGCATCCATCTTTAGAGGGCCACCCATTCTATGGCAAGCCTGCGTGGCTTCCAAGAATCTCTCTGCTAGCATGGTTGCCTCTCCAAGATTTTGGCAATTTTGCTGTATAAGAAAAACATTCAAATCTTTAGGTACCCCAAGCATAAATTGTTCCAGCATTATAATATCTAATAACATTTCTACTGTCTTTTGCTCAGGCTCCAACCATTTTACAGCTAAACTTCTAATTCTCTGACTCAGAGCCCTGGGTGTCTCACCCACTTTCAATGTAACAGCTCTAAACATTCGCCTATACTCTGAAATAGATAACCCTAGGCGATCTCTAATAGCTGCCTTTACATCCTTATAATTCAAAGCCTGGGCTGCTGGCATTGCTCTGTAAGCTGCCAGTGCCTCGCCAGTTAATGAGGCTGCCAGCCTTACTGCCCACTGGGTCTCTGGCCATGCTAAAGCCTGTGCCACTCTTTCAAAAGACTCTAGAAAATCATCAACATTATCATCTGGAGTTAATTTCCCAAAATTAAATGCCCCAATCCCTTGATTGAGTCCCACATTGTCCACATGTGGTGTACCAGTACTAACTGCTGGTCTTGCATCTGTTCCACTTTGGCTCTGCAGCTGAACTAGAGCTTGCAACAGATCAAGCACTGGTTTCTGCTGTTCCATTAAGGCCTTCATAGCAGTGTCCTGGGCCTGCTGTGATAGCTCCTGCTGCTTACTAAATTGGGCTGCCATCCACTGAGCCATCTCCCTCGGATCCATCTTGACCCCTGCAAGAAATAAAGAAGAAAAAAAAAAAACCAAAGTGCAGCACCTTCCAACCAGGTGTGTTTTTTTTTCAACTTTTTTTTTTTTTCAATTACCCCCCCTGTGCTTACACACATCCACCACTAGACATGCCCAGGTACATATTACCTTGTCTCAGTGATGAATCCAGCTTTGCACAGGGTCTTTTCATCTGGGACAGCTTCCTGGAACAACCACTTCTCCTCCAAAGTGCAGATGAGGGAAAAAAAAATCTTCTTTCAGCTTCAAACTTGACTTTTATTTGTAATCCACAACAAGTAAATCCTCTTGGTGCAAAAGCAATCCGAAAAACTACGCCATTTGTCAGACAGCTGCCTAGGGTGAGAACTTACACAATCTTGACAATGCATATATTCATATGATTCTTGCAAGGTATTGTGGGTAATGTAGTTCTTTCACTCCCAAACACAGCTGAAGACAATAATTGAGTTGTGATACCAGTGGTAAGGCCAATAAAATACTTCTTTTATTGATGGGGTTTAATTCACCCAGCACAAATATGCTTGGTAGCAATATAAAGGAGGTTACTTGCTTGCAGTGTTTAAATGGATAACATAAAGTCACAAAGCAAATCAGAAAACAACCTTCAGCTTGTCAGGCAATTAGCTAATGTTTTCTTAGCAAATAATTACCAAATAAAAAGGCACAAAGAAATGAATAAACTTTGCTTGTTAGGTTAACTTCTGCTTATTTTCCACGCAGATCCCAGCAGTGATTCTCCCTTGCTCACACACAATCAGGTGCAGCTTTAATTACTATCAATTGACCAGCTGAAACCCTTTAGCTGGCTGGCTGCTACTGTGTGAACCCAAATCCTGCTTTAAGAGCTGTTTGCAGGGGAAATAAAGAACAAAGTTAGGTTTCTTTGTGATGGCTGAGGTGTTTGCTCACAGAAAGCTAGCAATAACATTTAGATAGAGAATAGTCCATGTAATGAATAGTTTCATCTGCTGTATCTCCCCCTTCATCAATCAGCATAGGGTCACTATCATACATTGGCACAGACGAGTCTTTTAATAAGGCATTATCATGAGAATGCTTATTCCCTTGCTGCCATTCACTATTATAGATAGGGTCTGGATCAGTGTTCATACCTGAGCCTCTCCTGCTATCATAATTCCTCTCTGTATGGCCTGGCCAGTATGTAATCCAGTTCTGATGTCCAGCCTTCCAATCTTGATCCCTGGACACTGGATCTCCTCTCACATACCTTCTGGCCTTGGTCTGAAAGTCCCTTCCACGTGCAGTCTTCTCTCTTCCAGGTAGCCACTGGTGATTCCTATCTCTGCCATTCCATTCCTCTGGCTGACTCCAGTCCAATGGACTCTGCTGGCACTTGGAATACCTCCCAGTATAGGTACTGCCTTGGAATCTCCCAGACCTTCCAATAGCCTTCCTTCTTTTCCTTCCAGAGAGTTTCCTTCTCTCTCTATCCGCTTGGCTTGGCTTCTGTTTCTCCAACTGATGTTGGTGCTTGTAGCCGTTGCTGTATCTGTGTCTGAAGCTGGGCTGGAGCTTGTAGCCGTTGCTGTCGCTCCCCCTGAAGCTATTATCTGAAGAATAAGCTCTATTCTTATTCTGTTCTAATTTGTGCTCCTCCCTAACACAGCGCAGCTGTGTTGAATCAGGCCCTGCCCTTTGAGATGAGTGCTTAGGGATTACCTCATAGCTCTCTTGATTGCACACACGTTTTCTCACTTCAGCCCCTCTCATGGCTGCTGGAAACCTGGTGCATTCTGGGACTGGTAGTCTTTTATGTGAAAACTCTGTTTTCTTACTTCTACCAGAACTGACAGGTTGCTTGTTCAGAGTCACATCATCTTTTCTATAGCTCCTACCTGAGCTATGATAAGTTTCCTTATCACAGGCCTTAGTTCTAAATGACTCTCAAACCCTACTAATAAGTGTGACTTCCACTCTATACTTAGAGCTTGCAGTGCACCTAAGCAAGTTTTAGCCCTATCAGTTCATCAAATCCTTCAAGATCTACAATCCTCTATTTGGAAGAATCCCACAATAGTACATGCTACCTCCTGGCAACTCGACCTCAAATGTGTAAGTACTATCGGCGCCAGAATTTGACCACCAACTGCCTCATCAATCAGTGGTCTCTGAAGCTGTCCTTTAAAAAGTCAGACGTCTAAATCGACTTTCCAGATACCTCCCGGCAAAGAACAAAAAATTCTTGATGCTGTCAAGACCTATCAGAGTAGTTTTCATGCCATGAGGGTTCTAGCACATTAGCTTCAGATCCTGCATTACCACTATGATCCCCTCTTACAGCTAGATGATACTCAAGCCTTAGCAGTAGAAGAGCAAGCTCAACTTTTCACTAATTTACATGAGTCTCTGTATCATGTCATTTGTACCATCTATGACTCCTTTGATTCAATGGCGCGCTCTGCCACCATGGCTATTTCAGCCAGATGCAAAGCCTGGCTCTGGGTATCAGGACTCCGTGAGGACCTGTTCTGACTATCTTGCAGATGCACCATGTCAAAGAGAGAGCTTTTTTGGATCTAAAGTGCAAGAAGCTGCCTCAGAGGTTAAAGACCATTCGTTCACTGTCAGGGAATTAGCTGCCTTGCCAGATCAAACAGCATCACAACCCAGACGCTCACAACTTCCTCAGTACTGCTACCATTATCAGTATTTTCAGCAATTTTACCCCTGCTGAAAATATCAGCCATATTCCAGGCAGCCATCACAACGCCCTACTGCATCAGCTTACCCTCAGCATTCCAGGCAGTGGGACAGGAAATAAACCTCCAACCCAACTCCTGCCCTCAAGCCCACTCCCTAGTTTTTGACTACCTACTCGTAGTGGTCAGAATTCGACACTTCAGAGAGGCTTGATTTTCCATAACTACGGACTGATGGGTACTCAACATCATCAAAAGGGGTTACGAAATCAACTTTTTACAACTGCCACCCCCTCATCTCTGTCCCAACGTGCCCATGCCTTTGGTTCTTGTAAATCCTGGAACAGGAAGTTACCGATCTCCTAACAATCAAGCTATTGAAATAGTTCCCACAAACAATGCAACCAGGATTTCTACTCGCATTTCTTCCTAATTCCAAAAATAGAGTGGAGGGTTACGTCCCATCTTAGACCTTTGGGACCTCAGTTGTTACATCAAAAAGGAAAAATTCAAAATGACTTCTCTCGGTGCAGTCCTTCTCCTGCTTAGACAAAATGATTGGCTGGCCTCTCTGGATCTGAAAGATGCCTATACTCGCATCCCCATTCATCTCTTGCATTGGAATTATCTTTGCTTCAAGTTCAAAAGTCATAACATAACATAAGAACATAAGATGTACCATACTAGGTCAGATCAAGGTCCATCAAGCCCAGTATCCTGTTTCTAACAGTGGCCAATCTAGGTCACAAGTACCTAGCAGTTTCCCCAAAAGAGACACAGTTCCACAATGCTTGTATTGGGGCAAGCACTAGATTTCCCGTGTCCCCTTTAATAATAGTTTATGAACCTTTCCTCCAGCAACTTGTCCAAACCTTTTTTAAACCCAGTTTCACTAACAGCTCTTACTACATCCTCCGTAATGAAGTCCAGAGTTTGATTGCGCGTTGAGTGAAAAAAAAATTTCTCTTATTAGCCTTAAATGGATTACTCTGGAGCTTCATTTCATACCCCCTAGTCTTTCTACATTTTGATGGTGTAAACAAATGATCTACGTTTACCCGTTCCACTCTATTCATTCATTTATAGACTTTTATCATATTTCCTCTCAGCCGTCTCTTTTCCAGGTTGAACAGCCCTAACCTTTTTAGCCTCTTCTCATAGGAGTATTCTTTCACTGCCGTTACCATTTTGGTGGCTCTTCTCTGTACCTTTTCTAATTCCACTATATCTTTTTTACGATATGGTGACCAGATTTGCACACAATATTCAAGGTGTAGTCGCACCATGGAATGATACAGAGGTATTATAATATCCTTTGTTTTATTCTCCATTCCTTTCCTTATGATTCCTAGCATTCTATTTGCTTTCTTGGCCGCTGCTGCACACTGGGTGGAGGGTTTCAACGTGTTATCCACGATGACACCCAAATCTTTTTCCTGGGTGGTGGTTCCTAATGTGGAACCTTGCATCGTGTAACCATAGTTTGGGTTGTTCTTTCCAAGGAGAGGAGAGCAGCGGAAGTAATGACCACAGCCTACCAGGTGATAGATAAAATTCTTTATTAAGGACCCAACTTAACAAGTTTCGGCTGCAGCCTTCGTCAGGGGTCTAAAAAACAAATGCACATAAATTTTTAAAGTTTTTAATTTATGTGCATTTGTTTTTTAGACCCCTGACGAAGGCTGCGGCCGAAACTTGTTAAGTTGGGTCTTTAATAAAGAATTTTATCTATCACCTGGTAGGCTGTGATCATTACTTCCGCTGCTCTCCTCTGGTTGTCCATTTGCGGAAGAATATCTTCTTTTTCTTCCCTCCTTGTTCTTTCCAAGGTGCATAACTTTGCACTTGTCCACATTAAATTTCATCTGCCATTTGAACGTCCAGTCTTCCAATTTATCAAAGTCCTCTTGCAATTTTTCACAATCCTCTTGGGTTTTAACAACTTTGAATAATTTTGTGTCATCTGCAAATTTTATAACCTCACTCGTTATTCCACTTTCCAGGTCATTTACGAATATGTTAAACTTACAAATATATAACGAACATATTACGAATAAGTCAACACTACCAGTACAAGGCATTCCCTTTTTGGCCTTCCTGCTGCGCCCCGTGTATTCACAAAATGTCTAGCAGTGGTCACAGGCCATCTACAGTGGCAGGGACACTGCGTTTACCCATATTTGGATGATTGGTTCATATCTGGGCCCTCTGCAGGGGCAATGAGCCACACGGTTCAGGACACCATAGCCCTCCTTCAAGCCACGGGCTTTGTGATAAATGAACAAAAATCTCAGCTGAATACTCAATAAAATCTTTGTTTCACTGTGGCACATATAGACACATTGAAAGGCAAAGCCTTCCTTTCCAGCGACAGGCTCATATTGATACAATACCTCAGCAGTGGGCTGCTTCACCTTCAGGCTACAACTGTGCACACCCAGCTTCAATTACTGAGTCACATGGCAGTCTCTACATGTAGTAACACTTGAAAGACTGTACATGAAACCTTATCAGTGGCACCTCAGAGCACAAACTGGAATCAATACACACAGTCGATATGAACGAAAATCCCATTGTTCACACATACACACCTAGACCTTCACAACAGTTTACCCTGGTGGACTGTCACATCGCACCTCTTGGTGGATTGTCTGTTCTAGATGCTTCAACCTCAGCTCACTCTAACAATGGATATTGTGGTGCTGCACCCTGTCTAGGCGGTTGCCTATAAGAGACAGCGTGCCATCTAATGTTCCTTTTATTGCTGTGTGCCCAGAGCCAAGGCTTCTGGAATTGTAGTTGTGTGCAAAGAAAACAGTCAGAGTGGTTTTAGAGGCAAAACACAGGAAATTTATTTTTGTGGTCTAAACTTTGCAAACAAAAGCTTCTTTAGAAGTTGTGAACAAGCCAACACAAAATGAAGGATATTTTCTCCACTCAAAAAGGTATCATACAAACAGTGTTCTGGCAGTGATAAAATAAACTTGCTTCTTTCAGTTTATATACAACAGAAGGTATTTTCTTTCTTCCAATGCTACAGTTGAAACTGTTGCTTACTGGTTGCTATTATCATCCAGCACAGACATTAGTTCCCTTCAACTGTTCAGGGTTTAAAACAAGGCTCCGTTGTGCTTGTCTGTATTACCCACAGAATAGTTGCTTCTGTAACCTTCAATTTACACTGTAACACTTCTTATGGCTTTAACCTTAGCAATTCTCTTTCTCTCCCCGGTTTCCAACACTCAGAGTATCAGGACAATTAAATACATTGGCTCTGGCTTTTTCCAGCTTAAAAACCATGGCCCCCCCCCTTCACTCTGACGTTAGGCATAAAGAGCAATCCATCAAAGAATCAACAGAGTCCTGTTCCACCTCACAGGGTTCCGTTTCCATTTCTTCATAATCAGACTCACATGCCTCTGGGTTTTTAACCGTCTCTGAGAATGCAGGTTTAACTTCCTCTAAAAGTTTAAACAACTTTTCCCAGTGATATTTCTTCCTCTCCTCTGGGCTTCTATAAAGGCTGCCAGGCTTTTTTTCTCTGACTAAAACATTCAAAGGTTTTAGCTGTCTCACCTTGCTCTTGGGAACACTCTTTCTTACAGGGCTTTCAAAAGGTAAAACTTCTCCTTCAGAGTCTTGTAGGGCTGCTCTGGTATCTGAGCTGTAATCCACGGCTCCCCCAGGACTATGCCTCCTACCTTCCAACCGTGCTGCAATCTCTTCACAGCAAGGGCTTCTCTCTGAAGGGCAATCTCCTGAATAACAGCTGCTCTGAGAGTTTCTCCCATGTCTGTCCCTAGACACACTCTGCCTTTCAGCACTGCCTGTGGCCAGCTTCCTCAGTCCCTCTCTCCTGGACGGCTTGTGACTGGCTCTGTCACTGCTGCTGTGGCTGGCTCTGTTCCCGTGCCCCCTCCTCTCTGTTTCTGAGAGCTTAAATGTGTGTGAGCGTCTTCCCCCTTCTAGCTCCTCCCACAGGTGCTTCCTATCTCCACCTGCGTTGCCATGGAGCCTGGGTGTGGTCTGAACTCAGTAGTTCTAGCTGTGTGTTTTTTTTTCTCCGCCTGCAGCTTTATACGTATGCTTGGCTGAGCTATTCCCTTGCTCACAGGAAAGTTTTATTTCTAGCTATTTTCCTAGGTTCTGCTGCAGCCTCGTCACCACACATTCCCCCCCCCCCCTTAAGCTATTACGGGCTGGCGTGCTAAGCCGTGCACAGCCAGTAATCCTTGATAGGATGCTTGGGTCTCTATAGTCTCTCACGGCCAGTTGAGCTCTCACTGTTCGCTCATGCCAAGGCCGCAAGACGTTAATGTGATACACTTGCTGCCTTCCTCTTCCATTCTCCACTGTGTAAGATACAGGACCTACCTGCTTTATGACTTTATAAGGCCCCTTCCAGGTACTCTCAAATTTGGGACTAGCACCTGCAATCATGACAATCACATTCTCGCCGACCTCTAGGTGACGTGGTTTAGCACGTCGGTCGTAATAGGCTATCTGACGGGCCTGGCTAGCTATTAAATTTCCTTCTGCCACTTGGGCCATACGTTGTAGTCGTCCCTTTAAATCCTAAGAACATAAGAACATAAGAACATAAGATATGCCATACTGGGTCAGACCAAGGTCCATCAAGCCCAGTATTCTGTTTCCAACAGTGGCCAATCTAGGTCATACGTACCTAGCATTTCCCCAAGGGACACAGGTTCCACAATGCTTGTATTGGTTCAAGCATTGATATCCTGGGTCCCTTCTTAATAATGGTTTATGGACCTTTCCTCCAGGAACTTGTCCCCAAACCTTTTTTAAACCCCCGCTACACTAACAGCCTTTACTACATCCTCCGTAACAAATTCCAGAGTTTGATTACACGTTTGAGTGAAAAATATTTCTTTTATTAGTCTTAAATAGTTTACCCTGTAGCTTCATTGCATGCCCCTAGTCTTTCTATATTCTGATAAGGTAACAATCGATCTACGTTTACCCGTTCCACTCCGTTCATTAATTTATAGACTTCTATCATATCTCCCCTCAGCCTCTCTTTTCCAGGTTAAGAGCCCCAACCTTTTTAGCCCTTTCTTCATAGGAGTAGCCTTCCATCCCCTTTACCATTTTGGTGGCTCTTCTCTGAACCTTTTCTAAAATCGCTATATCCTTTTTAAGATACGGCGACCAGAATTGCACACAATATTCAAGGTGCGGTCTCACCATGGAACGATCTAGAGGCATTATAATATCTTTTGTTTTATTTTCCATTCCTTTCCTTATCATACCTAGCATTCTATTTGCTCTCTTGGCCGCCGCTGCACACTGGGCCGAGGGTTTTAACATGGTATCCACAAGGACGCCTAAATCTTTTCTTGGGTGGTGGTTCCTAATGTGGAACCTTGCATCGTGTAACCATAGTTTGGGTTGTTCTTCCCTAGGTGCATAACCTTGCACTTCTCCACATTAAATTTTCATCTGCCATTTTGATGCCCAGTCTTCCAATTTATCAGATCCTCTTGCAATTTTCCACAATCCTCCTGGGTTTTTAACAACTTTAAATAGTTTTGTGTCATCAGCAAATTTGATAACCTCACTCGTTATTCCACTTTCCAGGTCATTTATGAATAGTCAAAAAGCAGCGGACCCAGCACAGATCCCTGGGGTACACCACTATTCACCTTTCTCCATTGGGAAAATTTGGCCATTTAGCCCTACCCTCTGCTTTCTATCTTTTAACCAGTTCCTGATCCACAGTAGTACACTGCCTCCTATCCCATGACTCTTTAGTTTTGCCAAAAGTCTCTCACGAGGGACCTTGTCAAAGGCTTTCTGAAAGTCCAGATACACAATATCAACCGACTCACCTTTGTCCACCTGTTTATTCACTCCTTCAAAAAACATAACAGATTAGTAAGACAAGATCTTCCTTGTCTAAAGCCATGTTGGCTGTCTCCCATTAGGTCATGAACTCTCTATATGCTGAGTAATTTATTCTTTATGATGGTTTTCTACCATTTTTCCCGGTACTGAATGTCAGGCTCACCGGTCTGTAGTTTCCCGGATCACCCTCGAACCCTTTTTAAAAATTGGTGTTACATTGGCGATCCTCCAATCCTCAGGTATTAGAGATGATTTTAATGATAGTTCACAGATTACTGATAGCAGGTCTGCAATCTCAAATTTCAGTTCTTTCAACACCCTTGGATGTATACCATCCGGCCCAGGTGATTTGCTACTCTTCAGTTTATCTAATAGTTGTAGGACATCTTCCCGATGTATCGATATTTCCTTCAATTCTTCCACACCTTTAAATACCACTTCAGTCGTGGTAACATCCCCTACATCTTCCTCAGTAAAGACCGAAGCAAAGAATTCATTCAGTCCTCTCCGCTATCGCCTTGTCGCTCTTAGTGTCCTTTAACCCCTTTATCATCTAATGGACCAACTGACTCTCTCACGGGTTGTTTTTGCTACGATGTACTTGAAAAGGTCTTTATTTCGCGTTTTTGCTTCCGCAGCAAGCTTCTTCTCAAATTCTCTCTTTGCTGCCTTATCAATGCCTTGCATTTGACTTGCCAGTGCTTGTGCTGTTTCCCAGGGTTTCATCATTTGGCTCTTTTTTCCATTTCTTGAAAGATGCTTTTTTGGCAACAACAGCCTCTCTGACCTCAGCTTTAAACCATGCTGGCAATTTTTTGGACTTCCTTCCACTTTTCTTAAAGCGTGGACACAGCTGGTTGGGCTTCCAAGATAGTATTTTTCAACACACCCAAGCTTGATGTACGTCTTTAACCTTGCAACTGCTCCTTTTAGTTTTTTCCTTAACTGTTTTCCTCATTCTATCATAGTCTCCCTTTCGAAAGTTAAGGGGTAGTACTGTGGATTTCCTTACTATCCCTCCTCCACTAATTAATCAAAGGCGATCATGCTATTGATCACTATTGCCAAGTGGCCCCAACACCCTTATCTCTTGCACTACATCTGGTGTTCCACTAAGGACTAGGTCTAATATTGCTTCACCTCTGTCGGTTTCATGAACCAGCTGCTCCAAGAAGCAGTCATTTATTTCATCTAGGAACTTATCTCCCTAGCATGTCCTGTTGTGACACTGACCCAAGTCGATGCCGGGGTAATTGAAATCACCCATTATTATTACTGCACTGTAACTTTTGCTAGCTTCCTTGATTTCTTTGAGCATTTCATCATCCATTTGTTCATTCTGGCCAGGCGGACGATAGTACACCCCCACTGCCATCGCCTTCCCCTTTTTTACATGGAATTTCAATCCATAGAGATTCTACAGCAAATTTTGTTTCTTGCAAAACTTTAATCCTTTCTGACTCAATGCCCCTCTCTAACATAGAGCGCAACCCCTCCACCAATTTGATCAGCTCTATCATTTCGATATAGTTGTACCCAGGTATCACAGTGTCCCACTGGTTGTCCGCCTTCCACCATGTCTCTGTTAGTCCACTCATATCTAACCTCTCGTTTAGTGCTATATATTCTAACTCTCCCATCTTGTTTTGTGGACTTCTAGCATTTGCATACAAGCATTTTAGAGACTGTATTTTATTCCTATTATTTGGCTATTGGTAGACATGGGTAATTTGGGATCTTTTAAGTTCTGTCTTCTCCATACTCGAGGGCATTTGGGCTACTTTACTCTTTTTTGGAACCTCTCTGCTTTTTGTAGTATCCTTCAAGGATACATTCTTCCGAACCATGCGCTCTTGGGCGACTGCCGCTTTCCCCTATTATCTAGTTTAAAAGCTGCTCTATCTCCTTTTTAAAGGTTAATGCCAGCAGCCTGGTTCCATTCCCGGTTAAGGTGAAGCCCATCCCTTCGGAAGAGCCCCTCCTTTCCCCAGAATGTTCCCCAGTTCCTAACAAATCCGAACCCCTCATCTCTGCACCATTGTCTCATCCACGCATTGAGACTCCGAGCTCTGCCTGCCTATTGGGTCCTGCACGTGGAATGGGAAGCATTTCGGAGAACGCTACCCTGGAAGTTCTGGATTTCAACTTCCTACCTAAAAGCCTAAATTTAGCTTCCAGAACCTCCCTACCACATTTTCCTATGTCATTGGTACCTTTAGAAATTGGGATACCTCTTGCTCTCCTACAGTCGGTGCTATCCACTGCTCCCGCAATATATCAAGGATACCCCGTGGAGAGCGTCCATACATAAGCTCATACGGGGAAGTGCCAGTAGAGGTCTGCTTCCGCTCTCTACAAGCATATAACACAAATGGGAGCATCATGTCCCACTCCGCCATGTTACCCTCCAGACTCCTCCTTAACATGTTCTTCAAGGTCTGGTTAAGTCTCTCTACCAGGCCGTTTGTCTGGGGGTGATACGCGGCCGTTCGGACGTGACGGATACCGAAGGCATCCCATACCTGGGCAAGGTATCGTGACATAAAGTTGCTACCCCTATCCGTCAGGACTTCTCGAGGGAAACCCACTTCACAGAACAATTTCACCATTTCTACCGCGATAGTACGTGCGGATGTATTCCGCAGAGGGACTGCCCAGGGAAACCTCGTAGCTTGATCTTCCATCACTAATATATACTGGTAACCCCGTGGTGTCTTAAGCAGAGGTCCCACTATATCTATGGCCAGTCTATGTACCGGTTCTGATATGACGGGTATCGATATCATAGGTACCTCCGGAGGGTGACTTGCCGTGACCCGCTGGCAGGAAGGGCAAGACGCACAAAACCTAGAAGTCTCCCTAAAAACGCCAGGCCAATAAGAAGCGGGCTAGGATTTGATCCAATGTACCCTGTATTCCTTTGTGTCCCCCTACCGGATGATCGTGGGTTAACCTTAAAACTATGTTTCTGAAAGAAGTGGGTATCACTAATTGCTTCCATATGTTCCCCGACCGTGGGTCTAAGCTCTCCCGGTAGAGCACGTTGTCATCTAGCAAAAATCTGGGCAGGGTCTCAGATCCTTCCCGTGCGTAGTCAAAAGCTCGCACTAGCGCAGGATCCGCTTGCTGTTCCCTAGGGAATGAGGGAAATTTCTCAATTAGTTCCGCGGGCACCCAGGGCAATTCCTGTCTGGCCATTAATTCAGCCCTATTTCTGGACCTAGTCTGCCTCTCTTGCCGCTTTTCTGCCTTTCCCTTCCTCTGGCTATCTCTAGAGGGAGTTATCAAGTCATCATGGGAGGACATCCCCAGTAAGGGATCTTCTGGAGGATCCACCTCCTCTCCCAATGACTTGGAACCTGCACGGGTAGAGACCATGCCTGCCCTGTCCTTATCGCTTTGGCGGTTTGAGACCTTCCCTAACCCGGGTGAGGCTTCATGTTCTCTTTCTAAGCTTCCTGGCTTTGCTAGGGCAGTGGTCTTGCCTGCTTTGTTTTTTAACTCCTCGGCTAACCCACGCCAAAATTGGGGCCAATCCCTCCCCAGGACTAAGGCATTTGGGAGCCTAGGAACAACTGCTACCGCTATTTTCCTTTTCAAGCCTAATCCATTTACCCTTACATGGTGTACTGGATAGGAAGAAGCTGCCCCGTGGACACATCTAATTTTTATATGGTCTCCAGAAGACTCTAGGACCTGATTAGCTTGTGACTCAATCCTTTTCCAGAGCTTCTGCGAGATCATTGATTGGTCTGCCCCAGAATCTAATAAGGCCTCAGTAGGGATCCCTTCCAACTCTAAATCCAATAGGAATTCTTCTCCCTTCCCCCTAGGATGGGTGGTTACCAGGGCTGTCCTGGCCTTACAATCCTTCTCAAAATGACCTGCTTCCCCACAGGAAAAACATTTTCTCCGGGCATAGTGAAATCTATCCATGGGCACATCTTTTAATTTTCCAACCCCCGTCGACCTTGCCTTCCTTTCTGGTGCCTCCACAGCTGCCTGTTTTAAAACAGCATCCTTCGCATGGCCTACCAGCTCAGCTTCTAAAAAGCGCTCTGCCAGCGAAATGGCCTCATTGGTGTTTTTGCAATTTTGGAGGACCAGGAAGGTTTGCAAGTCCTTGGGTACAGCCTGCATGAATTGTTCTAATATAATACAATCCAATATAGAATTTAAGTTCCTAGACTCAGGAGTGAGCCATTTCCATGCCAAACACTTTATACAGTGGCACAGAGCTTGGGGTGTTTCACCCTGTTTCAGCTTACAAGCTCGCAAAAGGCGACGATAGACTGTCGGGTTTAGACCCATACGATCCCTTATGGCTCGTTTAACCTCATCATAACTGGTGACCAAAGTTGCGGGAATAGCCCTGTAGGCTGACAGAGCTTCCCCAGTACGGGAAGTGGCGAATCTAACTGCCCACTGGTCTTTTGGCCATCTAGCCAAGAGAGCTACTCTCTCAAAAGACTCCATAAAATCATCGATATCATCGTCTTTAGTTAGCTGTCCGAAAGACAATGCCCCAGTGTTAGGTAGTCCCAACCCTTGAAAAGCCCCTTGGGAACCTGACACTGTCCTTGCGGCTTCCGCTGCCTTTTCTTGCGCTCCCAGCCATCTCCCCATCATCTCGAGGAGCGGCCTCTGCTGGGCCTGTAACATAGCCACTGCATGTTCTTTACTCATCGCTGACATCTCTTGTTGCTTTTTAAACTGCTCCGTCATCCAGGCCAGAAGCTCGCCTCGCTCCATCTCCGGTCTGGTGCTGCAACAACAAAAAGAGAAAAAAAACACCAAGTGCGGTACTACAATGGTCCCGTCGCACTCTTGGTTATTATTACCGTACCCTTCCCTACACCAGTATCCAACCAATAACCCCTCCTATATACGGGTTACCTGGCTCTGGTGTGGATTCGCGCTTGACAACTGGAACAGCGCTGGATCACCACTCCGGTTCCATCCTCGGCTGCCACTCCGGATTTTCCTCCGCTCAGCAAACTTTCCTGTTGTCTTTGGCTTCTTTCAGGGTTCTTCTCTTTCCCGGCTGTGTAGGTCTTGCTCAGGCATGTGCAAATGTAGACCAATCCAAACAACTACGCCACCTGTGGCACTGCACCCCATCTAGATGGTCGCCTATAGGAGGCAGCGTGCCATCTAATGTTCCTTTTATTGCTGTGTGCCCAGAGCCAAGGCTTCTGGGATTGTAGTTGTGTGCAAAGAAAACAGTCCGAGTGGTTTTAGAGGCAAAACACAGGAAATTTATTTTTGTGGTCTAAACTTTGCAAACAAAAGCTTCTTTAGAAGTTGTGAACAAGCCAACACAAAATGAAGGATATTTTCTCCACTCAAAAAGGTATCATACAAACAGTGTTCTGGCAGTGATAAAATAAACTTGCTTCATTCAGTTTATATACAACAGAAGGTATTTTCTTTCTTCCAATGCTACAGTTGAAACTGTTGCTTACTGGTTGCTATTATGATCCAGCACAGACATTAGTTCCCTTCAACTGTTCAGGGTTTAAAACAAGGCTCCGTTGTGCTTGTCTGTATTAGCCACAGAATAGCTGCTTCTGTAACCTTCAATTTACACTGTAACACTTCTTATGGCTTTAACCTTAGCAATTCTCTTTCTCTCCCCGGTTTATAACACTCAGAGTATCAGGACAATTAAATACATTGGCTCTGGCTTTTTCCAGCTTAAAAACCATGGCCCCCCTTCACTCTGACGTTAGGCATAAAGAGCAATCCATCAAAGAATCAACAGAGTCCTGTTCCACCTCACAGGGTTCCGTTTCCATTTCTTCATAATCAGACTCACATGCCTCTGGGTTTTTAACCGTCTCTGAGAATGCAGGTTTAACTTCCTCTAAAAGTTTAAACCTCTTTTCCCAGTGATATTTCTTCCTCTCCTCTGGGCTTCTATAAAGGCTGCCAGGCTTTTTATCTCTGACTAAAACATTCAAAGGTTTTAGCTGTCTCACCTTGCTCTTGGGAACACTCTTTCTTACAGGGCTTTCAAAAGGTAAAACTTCTCCTTCAGAGTCTTGTAGGGCTGCTCTGGTATCTGAGCTGTAATCCACGGCTCCCACAGGACTATGCCTCCTACCTTCCAACCGTGCTGCAATCTCTTCACAGCAAGGGCTTCTCTCTGAAGGGCAATCTCCTGAATAACAGCTGCTCTGAGAGTTTCTCCCGTGTCTGTCCCTAGACACTCTCTGCCTTTCAGCACTGCCTGTGGCCAGCTTCCTCAGTCCCTCTCTCCTGGACGGCTTGTGACTGGCTCCGTCACTGCTGCTGTGACTGGCTCTGTTCCCGTGCCCCCTCCTCTCTGTTTCTGAGAGCTTAAATGTGTGTGAGCGTCTTCCCCCTTCTAGCTCCTCCCACAGGTGCTTCCTATCTCCACCTGCATTGCCATGGAGCCTGGGTGTGGTCTGAACTCAGTAGTTCTAGCTGTGTGTTTTTTTTTCTCTGCCTGCAGCTTTATACGTATGCTTGGCTGAGCTATTCACTTGCTCACAGGAAAAAGTTTTATTTCTAGCTATTTTCCTAGGTTCTGCTGCAGCCTCGTCACCACAATATGTCCACCTTTGGCTGGGGGTGGGCACACTTACTTCATCTATCCACGCAAGGACTCTGGTCACCGTGAGAATACTCCCTTCACATCAATGTCTTGGAGCTTCGGGCTGTCCTTTGTGCTCTACAGGTCTTCAGACGGTGGGCCAGCAACAAGATCCCATTGATACAAACAGACAATCATGTATCCATCTTCTACATCAACAAGCAAGATGGAGTAGATTCCCTTTGACTATTTCACGAGACCACACGCCTCTGGCTCTTTGCACTCTCAATACATGCTTCTCTCATAGCAACCTACCTGCTGGGAGAACAAAGCTAATTAGCAGGCTCACTAAACCAGTACCTGGACCCTCACAAATAGTCCCTCAGCCCTTCAGTAGTCCACATGCTCATCACACTGTGGGCTACTGCTGACAATGCCAAATGCAGGCTTTTCTGCTCCATCAGACCAAGTCCTCTCTGATGGGCGCACATGATGCCTTTGTCAATCCCTGGACTCTCCGGCTGTGTTATGCCTTCCCTCCATTTCCACTCATCAGTTCAGTTCTCCTCAAGGTACGCCAGGACAAAGCATCAGTCATCCTCACTGAGCATGGCAGATCTGGTTTTCACACCTCCTTGCCCTGACGATACAAGGGCCTCAACCTCTGGGCACAAACCCTTTTCTGCTCTCACAACATCAAGGCACCTTGTTCCACCCCAACCTTCACAGCCTCGCATTAGCGGCTTGGAAGATCCAAATACCTCAGCAATAGCTACCTCCTTCCCCTCAGAGATGCTAGAAGTGATTACTGCCTTGAGGAAACTGACTACTTGGCTGTCCTACTGACATAAATGGTCCCACTGTGCAGTGGGCTAAGGATCATCATTAGGACCCTGTTTGCTGTCCTCTGAGAAAGGTCCTTACCTACCTGCTGCATCTCTCTAACTCAGGTCTGCAAATCACGTCTGTCCGTTATCATCTCTTGGCCATAGCAGCTTCCCAAGTCCCGGTGGATGGCAAGCCTATTCCAGTTCACCCATTTATTTGGAAGTTGAGGAAAGGCCTTATGAATAGCAAACCTCCCATCAAACCACCTCTTCTGACCTGGGACTTGAATGTGATCTTAGCAGAACTCATGAAAGCTCCCTTCGAACTCCTCGGATCAACTTCTCTAAAAAACCTTACCTGGAAAACAGTTTTCCTTGTAGCAGTAACCTCTGCACAAAGAATCAGTTAACCTCAGGCCCTCATCCACTCTTCCACATAAGAATGTTCTCTTATGAACACATCCCAAGTTCCTTCTAAAAATTGTATTGGAGTTTTACTTGAACCAGTTCATTCTACTTCCTGCTTTTTTCCATGATTTCAAGGCAGACTCGCCTGAACAATCCCTTCACACACTGGATTGTAAATGAGAACTTTATTTACCTACATGCAACCAAAGATTTGAGATTCTCCTCGTAGCTCTTCATCACTTTCAATCCAAACAACCCCAGACATCCAGTTTCAAAAAAGACCATTTTGTCCTGGGTTTCAGACTGTATCTTTTTTTGTTATGCCCAAGCTCACTTACTGGCTCCAGGTCATGTGGGGCCCCATTAGTTACGTACAACTGCAACCAATTTAGCAGGTTTGTCTGCAGTCTCTGCCCAGGATATCAGCAGAGCAGCTACTTGATCTTCCATACATACTTTTTCAAGATACTACAGCTTGGATCACTAAACAGCGAGAGACCTAGCCTTCAGGCATGCAGTCCACCAAAACCTGTTTGCCTCGAGTACACACTCCTTTTGCCCATTACAGATGATAGCCCAGGCCACGCTATCCACAAACATACTGTGCAGCCCTCAGCTCTGGATTCACCATGGAGTGTGCCTGCATCCCCCTGCTCGTCTGTGGAGAAAGCAGAATTGCTTACCTGTAACAGGGTTTCTCCATAGACAATAGGGGTATGCAGCCACACTCACCCCCCCCCCCTCTGCCCCACAAAAAAATAAAGGTAGACAAACCTTTCAAAAAAGAAGACGATGACTTGTTTTCAAGATCTGCAGAAATACAATCCCATCATACATATATTTATTTTTGAAAATAGAGCTGGGCAGCTCTGAATGGAACTGTTTCAGAGAGAATCTCCAGCGGGTAAGCTGCCGCCCATGCTCGGTGAAGTCCAAAGGACTTCTCTAAGCTGGGTGAGAGCCTGGCACACAGGCAACTTCGGGGACGGTGCCATGGAGTGTGGCTGCCATACCCCTGCTTGTCTACAGAGAAGCCCCGTTACAGGTAAGCAACTACGCTTTCTCGTCTACTGCCAACTTCTCCTTTCTGCACGGTATTTCTGAAATAGATTACTTGAGTCGGTACATAAAGCTGTCTCTGGTCCTATTCAAATCCAGGCTAAAACCTCATCTTTTAGGCTGCTTTTAGATCCTAACCCCTTATTCTCCTATCATTTCGCTTAAAGAATTTACTTTAGTTCCCTGTTCTATTTGTCTGTCTCAGCAGACTGTAAGCTCTGTGGAACAGGGGCTGTCCCTTATGTATGTGTATACGGCACTGTCTGTGCCTAGTAGTGCTAGATAAATAAATAATAGTGCATAGCCTTGAACAGATAGCAGCATACTTAAATCCAGGGTTATTTTTATTTATTTATTTTTTTAAGTGCCCTCAAGTCATTGCTGACTCCTGATGACCCCAGCAGCCCCTGGGTTTTCTCGGGAAGGTATGACCAGAAGTAGATTGCCAGGCCTTTTTCTTTGGAGGCAATGGAGGGTAAAGTGACTTGCCCAAGGCCACAAGAAGCACCAGTGGGAACTGAATCCAGATCTCCTGGGTAGTAGGCTGTTGCTCTAACCACTAGATGGTTATTAGCAACATCTAACCACTGCATGGTTATTAGCAATATCAATTAGCTATTCAACCCAGATGCAGAGAAGCACATAGAAGACCAGAAGGCTGAGTGCAATGCTGATCTGAGGTGGTGTAAAGGGTTAGTTTGTTCTGTGGTCCGTGCTAGTGTCCTGCAACTTTTTTTGACTTTTCTAAGGGGGATGGTGTTAAGGCAGTGGACGAGGAGCTGCTGAGGAGGGGTGCTGGCATAAACAGTGTTGTGTATGTGTTGGATTGCTACTTCATGCATTAACATAAATACTCTACACAGAATAATAACCATGTTTATATGAAAGCATTCCAGCACATGTGCCAATCCAATCTTTCTTGTGTGCCATATACAGTTGCTGCTAGTGCAGACCTGTGTGCACATGTCTGGCAGGTTCCGCTTGGTTAGCACAGATGTTTTGTACACAAGTTGTGTGTTTTTCTTACAGCATTGGAGAGTAAAACTTGCATTGCAATTGAGCTTGAGAACTATGTGAGCTTTAGTTCATGGGTCTAACACAAGGTTTCTTCATCGACCTCTCTGATTCTTTGCACACTGCTCTCTCCCCTCTTACCTTTAGCAAGCTCATGGTCCGACAAGATGGGGGGACTCTGACGTGGGGGACCATAGCATGAGGCTGGGCATTGATCACATTTCTGGTCTTTCCTTCCATCCTTTCTCCCAGAGGAGTATCTGAGAAAAGAAAGATTGTGTGAGTTGACTTAGTGTTTGTTACTGGTATGTTACTGTGGTAATCCTGCTCATTATGAGAGAAACCACAGCATCAACATTTGCTGTGTATTCCTGTCTTAAGAGCCAATGAGCAAAGCTAACACCCGAATGTCTTTAGTTTATTTCACAAGAGAATACATCTTTCATTACACACTATAAACTTCAGGGTAAGGGCTTCAAATGCCATGTTTTGATTGGATGATTTCCAGCAGTCTGACTTCACCTATGTTACCTGTAATGTTGGAACAGTTCTAAATCCAGTTTAGTCAAAGTGCTGATTTCTCTGACCAGTTTTAAATTTCTAATGGGAAGACATTTCTGGATAAATCCCTCCCTTTCTCTAAGATATTAATTTCTGGGACGTGCCTAGAGGCTTTCTCTAAACTTTCCAAGTAAATCACAGCAGTCCCCAGCTGATAGTGCCAAGTTGGCCACAAGCTAGTGCAGTGGTTCTAAACCTAGTCCTCTGGTACCCCCCTTGTCCAGTTGGGTTTTCAGGATATCCACAATGAATATGCATGAGATAGATCTGCATACAATGGAAACAGTGCAAGCAGATCTATCTCATGCATATTCATTGTGGACATCCTGAAAAACTGACTGGCCTGGGGGTACTAGAGGACTGGGTTGAGAACCACTGAGCTAGTGCCTTTCATTCTTGTAGAGGGACAAGTGGCTAAGCACCAATGTTTTTGGGGTCTTCAGCAGTGTGCGGAGCCACAGGGGATCCTGAATTCTCTGTGGACAAGCAGGATAAGACATTACACATGGGTGAAGCCTCTGACTGAGTCCTGTGTGGGAAATTCCTCAACTTCTTCTACAAGCTTTTAGCACATGCTCCCATTTCCGCCTGTTGCTGCCACTGCGCTGGTGTATCTCAGTCTGTTTTTTCCATGGAGACGTTTGGACGTTGTTTTTTCCACCTGTTGCTATAGCTCCTTTTCACTGCTTTGCAGTGATACTTTTTCAGTGTGTAGGTGTTTTTGATTCCCTGCCATGGTGCTTCTTTTTTTCCTATTACTTCATTTAGTTAGTTTTTTTTCAATCATTTCTAAGTTTCCTTTTTCCCCATCGGCACCATGTAGGCCATATTTAGGTCTTGGGTGCATCTGGCTGGGTTGCTTTAGTTTAACTTTTTTTCATTCACAATTGAGCTATTTGATTTCACCACAACTATTTTTCTGTCCAATATGTCCTAAAAACCTGCCTGTGGATGTAAAACGTATATCAGGACCATGTCTGTCATGGACACTTACAAATGGTACCTGCAGTGCCTGGGGCCCAACCATAACCCTTCTTTGTGTCATTGGTGTTAATAGATGACAAAATGAGGCTTACAAGGTCAAGAAGATAAGTTTATTTGATGCTTGAGGGTCATGTCACCCTCAAGCATCAAATAAACTTATCTTCTTGACCTTGTAAGCCTCATTTTGTCATCTATTAACACCAATGACACAAAGAAGGGTTATGGTTGGGCCCCAGGCACTGCAGGTACCATTTGTAAGTGTCCATGACAGACATGGTCCTGATATACGTTTTACATCCACAGCATAACGTCTGAGCCATGGCTGCATCGGTGGTCCACTTGAGGTCAACCTCCATGGAAGAGATCTTCAAAGTTGCAACCTGAATCTGTCTATACATTCACATTTCATTACTGTTTGGAGAAGGATTCCCAAAGCAACAGCAGTTTTGGTCAGTCTGTCCAACTCCATTTCCTCCTAGCCCCGTTTTCTTTGTTTTCAGGCTATCCACAAATAAAATAAAACAAATAAAAAAAAAAAAAACCATATAATTCTCTTGTTACAATGAATTTGTACCAGCCTGTTGTGGCACTTGCTTCCTTTCCATTCCTTTTGTAGTGCAGCCTTTAGCTAGGGATTCCCATACCTTGAATCTTATCCTGTTTGTCCAAGGAGAATACCTACTACAGGTGAGTGACTTCTTTTTCTCCAGGATAAATCCTCACAACCCTCCCATCTACCTTTGGAGTTGTTCAGCTAAACCTTTTACATGACTAAGATATTAAGACACAGTGTTGACAGGTGGGAATGGGTGCATATGTGCAGTAGTCTTAAAAGCTTCCAAAAGAGGCTGAGGAAGTTCCCGCATGGGGCTCTTTTGGAGAGGTCATCTATATGTGAGCATTTATCCTGCTATCCATGGAGAGAACACCTTGTATAGGCGAGTAACTTAATTTTATCCTGTGATAACACAATGGAAGAAGTTAAATGTAGCTGTGGAGGGTGATGGATGTAGCTTCCTATGCATTCAGGTATCAGGATGAAGGTCAAACGCCATCTCTAGAGGGGAAGAGTATCAGTACAAGAGTCATCAGCTGCCTCACCATTGGTTAGTGGCTTATATTTTACTCCTTTTTCTCCTTTCTTTTTATTCTTTCCAATCAAATGGAATTTGGAAAGAACTATATAAAGGGTATCAAGAATTTCTCTGTGGTCAAACAGGAAATAAGTCCTCACATATGGGTGATGTCTCCAACAGAGCCTCGCATGGGAACGCTCCCTAGCTTCCACTGGAAGCTTTGGGGAGGCTCCATTGCACATACACACCTGCCTTCCCACCTACCGCGGTGCCAGCTTATCTCTTGTCTTCTTTTTCCGCAGAGCCCCTAGGACGTGTTCCTGCTGTCACCGAAAAAGATTGAGTTTTTTGCCCCCTTGTTGGGTCCCTTTTCTTTTTGCTAGGCATTGGCCTCTCACGGATGCCATTTTTTTAGTTTTTTCTTCCCTGAAGGTTTTTTGCTGGCTGGTGACATTGAGCCCTTTGATCTTGCTGCGGCTGTCTTCTCGGTCATGTCTAAGCCAGCCAGCAGGTTTAAAAAATGCACTAAATGTGTGTGCACCATCTCTGTTACTGATCATCATAACTGGTGCTTGCAGTGTCTCAAGCTTAACCATGAGCCCACCTCATGCAATCTGTGTTTGCAGATGACGAGGAAGAGCCTAAAGGGCCAGAAGAAGCAACAAAAGTCCCTTTTTGAGCCATCGGACACAGCGTCCTGGGCCCCAGCATAGACATCAGCATCGATGCGCTCGCGGGGCTCTGCCAAGGCATCGGCGTCATGCAGTGCCTGTGCTCTCTTGGAACTGAGGGGATGTGGTGCCATGGAATGGAGGTTGGGGAACACAAAAGGCGAAGGTCGGATACACTGGTGCAAAAAGGTTTTATTTCAGGAACCCCAACGCGTTCCGGCGTGAACGTCTTCTTCAGGGGGAACGCATCTTTGAACACAAAATACAAATGAACTAACATGTATAAAAGCATAATATCAAGGAACATTAAAAACAACATATAATAAATGTAAAAAGTAATAATCATAATAACAATATCAAAACTCCAATATTAAGAATTATCTATAGATAACGATTAAAAGAAATAGAGCATTAAACAATTAAAAATCATAAATAACCACTGTAAAACCAGAATAAACTAAATAAATAAATAAACATTAGATCATAGCGTAGAAAATAAAATGGAGACTATAAGAAGTGGTTTATTTCTCAATGAGGGACATGGAAGATGTACTTATGAAGGCACTATGCAACACGTTTTAGTTTTGAGAAAGACTCAGACGAACCAAATAAATGAACTAGAGTATAAAATATGAAGTATATGACATTAAAATGAGACACCCAGAGCCAGGAGAATATCTATAAGGGAGGCAACTTCAATTACTGTAAATAATAATTAAACAGCAAAGTGATCAATGTTACCAGCGTGAATTATAGAAAAAATTCTGTGCATGCATAACAAGATGAGGGCAGATCATTCTTTAACTAATACCAAGGTCATGACATTATGTAAACAGTGTAAACGGTATCGGGTTTTAAAATCCACGATTGCATAATTTTATGCTGCCATCGTTTGGAAGATCGCATATTGTATCAGGAGATTACATTTGCTTTACAGGTATGAATGTCTCTATGATCCTTTGGTTTCCAAGACTGTTTGTGTTCAAGAAATGTTTTAAGTTTTTTTTCCCCCCTTGTTTACTTTAATTCAATTCTTGCTCGTAGCCTTAAGATAACTTCTCGAGTTTCCTCCATGTTTCTCATCAGACTTTAAGGTTTGATACTCTTGCACCGTTTATATAATGTTATTACTTTGACATTAGCTAAGAATAATCTGTTCTCTTCCCCTTATGCATGCACACAATTTTTCCTCCATGATTCTTGACAGATTTTAAAACCCGATACCGTTTACACTGTTTACATAATGTCACGACCTTGGTATTAGTTAAAGAATGATCTGCCCTCATCTTGTTATGCATGCACGTAATTTTTTCTATAAGTCATGCTGGTAACACTTTGCGGTTTAATTATAACTTTGGTAAGATTATTTTTTGTGGGTTCTGCACTCTGTTTTTGAAGATTTTGGGCATATATTTTAAAGTAGGTATGTTACCATTGAATCTTTTCAGAAAATTTTTCTTTATAAATAATTACAGTAATTGAAGTTGCCTCCCTTATAGATATCCTCCTGGCTCTGGGTGTTTCATTTTAATGTAATATACTTCATATTTTATACTCTAGTTCATTTATTTGGTTTGTCGGAGTCTTTCTCAAGACTAAAACGTGTTGCATGGCGCCTTTCTAAGTACATCTTCCATGTCCCTCATTGAGCTGTAAACCACTTCTTATAGTCTCCATTTTTTTATCTACCTATGATCTAATGTTTATTTGTTTGTTTGTTTATTTTATTCTGGTTTTTTACAGTGGTTATTTATGATTTTTAATTGTTTAATGTTATTTTTCTTTTAATCGTTATCATCTATAGATAATTCTTAATTATGGAGATTTGATATTCTTATTATGATTATTACTTTTTACATTTATTATATGTTGTTTTTGATGTTCCTTGATATTATGCTTTTATACTAAGTTAGTTCATTTGTATTTTGTGTTCAAAGATGCGTTCCCCCTGAAGAAGGTATTCACGCCGAAACACGTTGGGGTTCTTGAAATAAAACCTTTTTGCACCAGTGTATCCGGCCTTCGCCTTTGGTGTTCCCTGAGTTGTGTGCGGAGGTCTCGCTCCTCTGCTGTTCTCATGGAATGGAGGTTGTCCATCGACTGCCGGATGGAGCCACAGAAGGCGCTGTCATCCACTCCATTGATGTTGAGGGGGGCGCCCGAGCATCGGGCCATAGGATCAGCACTGGAGCCATTCCCAATGCAACATTGAGGATGATGGCCAGGAATGGCCTGCTAAGCTGCCCCAGTGGGAGGAGTCTACACTCAAGGCCCCAGAGGGCCACCAGCAGTCTCCCAATGCACTGACCATTGTGGAGGCCCCTGAGAAAATACAAGGAAGAATCGAGAGGAAAGATAAATTTTGCTTGTGAGCAACCATCCCAAGGGTAGATTTCTCACTGAAGCACGATGTGGGAGACTCTACTAGGGTCACCCTTAAAACCAGTGCTCTTTTTGGATGCCATAGGAGGAGGGAAAAAGGTTCATCTCCCTGCTTTTATCTTGCTAAGGACACTTTCAAGAAGATTGGAAAGAAAGAAACTGGAAGGATTCTTCAGCCATGCACACAACCTCATTGCTTCCTCCCTCCTCTTTCTCTTCCTTCCCCATGCTCTCCTCCTGAAGATTGAAGAGGACTTTCAGAGGTTTATAACTTGTACATCTGGCAACAGGCGAGTAGCGCTGAGCCTGGCATGGTATTTATCTGCCATGAGCTCCCTGAGGATGAGTACCAAAGGCTAAGCCTATCTATTTGTCATCATATGGGGGCTCCCAACTTCATCTGTTGCTGGGGTGCTGATTTGGGTTTGGGCCACTCAAAGTGTCCATTTGAATTAGCGCCTGTGTTTTTCCTATTTTGCCTGTGTGCATTATTTGTGCTTCCTGTGCTTTACCGTGCCCGTTCTGTGCCTTCCTGGTATAGTGGTTGGCATGCGGTGTCTGTGTGTGTGTGGCCCTGGTGTGTGCAGCCTGTCTTCATGGTATCTGCATGTCTGGCTTGTCTCCATATGGCGCTAGCATGCACTGCCCTGCACACACATATTTGGCACATGATGCAACATGCTGCCTAAGCATGTCTTCAGTCTGTGTTGCCTAACTGCTTGTGGCATTGGAGAGTACTGCTTAGGCTACCTTTGAAGATGCGCTGCCTGGCCCATGGAAGGTGAAGAGCCTTGTGACTGGATTCTGGCATCTGCTCTGCTTGCATGGTTGTTTTGGGCGTGCTGCCGGGAGGTGATGTATCCTAGTCTCATCTTCTGCGCTGTCATAGCCAGTGGGCATGGCCCTGAAAGAAGGAAGATCATCAGGCTTGGCAGTTTTAGTATACGCTGCTCTGGATGCTCCCCTTTGCAGAAGGGATTGCCATCTGCTGCTCCCCCTGGTGTTGGTGGTCATTTGACCAGTGGGAAGTGCCTTAGCCCTGGGCTGTCCTCCCCAGAGTTTTTCGTCTGCAGCAAGCTTGGACTTTATGGCATGCAATGCAAACTCTAGACCTTCTGGGTCCTCTCAAGTTCTGCTGGCTTGGAAGACGGACAGTGGGCAAGTCTGAGCCTGGCCCGATATCCGTTTTCTAAGTGTTCTCTGTGAGAGTTGGAGTTTGATTTGCTGGCCTTTGGTCGAGATCCGGAGTTCAGTCCTGGTTTTTTTGAACATGGATTCTGCTCTGGAGGACGAATGGTTATCTAGCTTTGTAGTGCATTATGAGTTCAGCGTCATTCACCTATTCAAGAGGGTCAAGTTGGCGGCCCTGATTGCTCAGGTGTCATTAGCTTTTTGTTTGGTGTCTGAACAAGAACTGCTGGTTCATCCCCTCTGGCAGGGGGTTTGGAAGTTCAAGATGGCTTTCCCTCTGGAGATCATTAAGAGCATGATGCACTTGGAGTGGGCTCTGTTAGATTCCCTATTGAAGGGGCTGAGAGTTTGCAGGAGGCTTTTGCCCTGTCACAGGAGGATCACACTGAGTGATTTAATCCACCGAGCGTTGTGAATTGGGCTGCTATTCTGGTGGCGAGCAGAAGGCCCCAGGCATCACAAGGTGGATACTATCTTGAGAAGTCAGTTTGCAGCCTCTGCTGTCATTCTTCAGTTGGCAGTGTATGAAGGGTCTGATGTCTCAGGCTTTGATCCAGTGGTTTCAGTGTCTTGCGTAGAGAATATTACGCTCCTCTTGGAGTTGGCTACAGCCTTTCTTGTTGAATGTTATATATGATCTTGTCTGCAGGACAATAAAGATATTGTTCTGTTAACTGTGGTATGACATTGGATATGGTTCTGCCCTTGGGCAGTGGTTTCATCCTCCGTGTTTTGATTTGTCTCAGCTCTCCCTTAAAGGCAGGCTCTTGTTTGGGGAGATTTGGATAAATTGGGTAAGGGCTTGGATGAGGTCCATATCTCATCATCTCCCAGAGAATAGGCCCAAAGCGGGAAAAAAAAAAGGAAAAGAGCTTGGGAGGCATACAGGCACATGTTCTAGTTGGTGTTCACCCGTGTTCCTTGCTTGCACTATTCAGACTCAAATTGTTACTGCCCCTGCAAGTCCTCCTTCCTACCCTTCTGGATTCCGATCTCAGATTCAGCCCTTTTGTGGATTTCGAGGGTACCGGGACTCTAATACCCCTGAGGTGCCTCCTCCCTGCTAGCACGATTACGACCAAAGTATTCGTGCAAATTGCCTTCTTACTTTGGGGGGGGGGGCGCAAAGGGTAAGGAAATCATACTGACAGTGGGGGCAGGGACACCAGATAGCCATTAGTGCCTGCAACATTTTATTTATTTATTTATTTATGTACATTCTCTTATATACCGCGCTATTCTGCATCAGTGCGGTTTACATTGAACAAACTGAAATTACATTGAACAGGGCATTATAACTTGGAGATAACTATTTTACAGGGAACATGGGCTATGGAGGGTTAAGTGGCTTGCCCAAGACCACAAGGAGCACCTGTGGGACTAGAAACCCCAGTCCTTCCAGCCCAAGGTTGCTGTCCTCTAGTGGGATTTGAACCCCCGACCTTCCGGCCTGAAGTACCTTGCCCCAACCACTAGGCCACTCCTCCACTCCATTTGGGAAGGGTAGCTCCCCACAAACTACACATGAACCAGAAAGCCCATTCTGGGAGTGAGCCCTGATCACTGAGGTTTGCTGAACATTAGTCGCCATTCAATGTGGCCATGTTTTGGAATGCAAGAGCCTGTTCCAGGCTCCTTCATTTCTCCTTGCAGCTCAATGACCAACAGAGCAGAAGTTCAGTGTACTCTGGACAAACCCCTCCGCCTACGGATGGAGGTTCTAGTTTTCCCCCCTGGTCAACCAGGGCCAGGGTCTTGACCTCAATGGAGTCAGTGCTCACCTGCACAACTTTTCACTTCTGTAGAGAGTCCCTTCAGTCAGTGATTTAGACAGTATGCCATGGAGAATTCCTTGTGCCTCTGGACTTGGATGGGGCTTATTTCCATGTCCCTATCTGGGAGGATCGACTGCTCTGTCTTTGTTTCGCCATTACTGGCTCATTTCATTTCACCACTCTGGCCTCTCTACCGCCTCGAGAGCATTCTTGAGAGTGATAATGGTGACAGCCTCCTCACCTAGGAGCCAGGGGATCTGTGTACACCCATATCAAGAAGACTGACTCATCTGAATCAAGTCGCAGTCCAAAGCGGCTCATTTTTTGGCCCAAGTGTTGCTGTTCCTAGAGTCTTAGTTGGGTGATTAATCAAGGAAGAGCTGTATGGGTTCTTTCATTTTCTGGAATGCCTGGGAGTGTCTTCAACACTAGGTTAGGCAGAAGAAAGGCTGAACAAGTTGCTGGCCCAGTTGTCAGTCTCTCAGTCTCTCAGTCTCAGCAGGCTTCCAGAACTGGGATTCTCTTCAACCTCTTGGCTTAATGTCAGTGGCAATAGACCTGCAGTCTTGGGCACAAGCTCATATGAGGCCTCTTCAGCAGTCCCTGCTTTCTCGGTGTTCTCCCAGCTCTCTGAAGTTCGAGATCAGACTGCCCCTCCAGTTAGAGATGGCCTCTAGCCTGCAGGGATGGCAGCAGCTGCAGCACCTGAGGAATTGGTATGCTATTGGATGGTCACTTGTGGCTGCTTCTGCTGTTGGATGCTAGCTGATTTGGCTGGGGACTTTATTATGAGACCCAAACAGCAACCTTGGGCCGGAAGGACTGGGGTTTCTAGTCCCACAGGTGATCCTTGTGGTCTTGGGCAAGCCACTTAACCCTCCATAGCCCATCTTCCCTGTAAAATAGTTATCTCCAAGTTATAATGCCCTGTTCAATGTAATTTCAGTTTGTTCAATGTAAACCGCACTGATGCAGAATAGCGCGGTATATAAGAGAATATAAATAAAATAAAATAAATAAATAAATAAACAAACAGTTCAGGGCCATTGGAACAGCTGTGAGCCAGCATGACTCATCAACTGTCTAGTAGTAGGGTCCATTGTTTGGCCTTCCCACACTGCTGGACCCTAGTCAAGGGCGAAGCAGTCCTTGTTTTCTTGGATGATGCCACAGCAGTGGTGTATGTCAGTTGGCGAAAGGGCATGAAGAGTGCTGGAGTGGTCCACAGGATGGCTTTCCTGTTCTGGATGGAAAGACACCTGTTAGTTCTATTGGCGTATCTCATTGCCAGAGTTGACCACATGGTGGAAGTCTTTCTCAGACGACACACTCTATTCTGGGGAGAAGAAACTGAGTCAAACGACCTATTGGTCGATTCTGCATGGCTGGTGTTGTATCAAGATGGATCTGATGACAACTTGGTCCAATGCCAAAGCTGACTGCTTCTTAAGTTGCCACAAAGAGACAGACTCCGAGGACGTTGATGCCCTAGTTCAGCCCTGGCTGATGTGCAGTCTGCTGTGCATGTTTCCTCTGTAGTCGCTGGTGGATCTTGTGCTTTGACACATAGAGTAATATCTGGGCTGGGTGATCCTGGTGGTGCCATATTGGCCATGGAGACTGTGGTTTGAGGACCTGATGAGGCTTCTGCAAGGTTCTCCTCAGTGACTGGCCCCAGCTCGGGATCATTGCATCAAGGACCGGTTCTTCTGGATGACCTGGCTCAATTCTTGCTTACAGCTTGGCTCGAGAGGCACCTCTTAGAGCATATGGGCTACTCTCCTGCTGTAGTTCTACACTCCTTAAGGCTAGGAGAAGATTTTCCAGCCTGGCCTGTGTACACAATCTGGTGTGTTTGAGAGATGGTGCCATCATAGTTAAGTTATACCTGAGACAATGAACCTACTGTCCTTGCCTGACTTTCTTCAGGAGGGTCTGAACAAAGGCCTCTTAGTTCCCTGAAGGTTTAAGTGGCAATCTTCCTGCTTCAGGGGGCCAGTGGTGGGGTGGTCAGTTGCCTCGCATCCTGATTTTTCCCCCCCCCCCTTTTCTATAGGGGGTATGAAATCTGTATCCCTCCCCCCTGCGTTCATTTGTTGCTCCATGGGATCTCTGCCTGGTATGCTCTGGACCTTGATATTGGAACCCTTTGAGCCCTTGAAGCAGACTACACTTAAAGTTCTGACACTCAAGACTGTCTTTCTGGTTGCTATATGTTCAGCGAGATGTAGCTATGAGCTGCAAACTTTGCCATGCAGGGCTCCTTATCATTCTTGTGGGAGACCGGGTGCATTCGGCCTGTTCCTTCCTTCTTGCCCAAGGTGGTGTCTGCCTTCCACTGGAATCAGGTAGTCTGTTGCCCTCCTTTTCGAAGGAGCAATGCCAGGGAAAGGACGAGGTCCTTCACCTGGTGGATATCCGTGCTTCTCCAATACTTGGAGGTTGCTAACTCCCTTCGCAAGTAAGGCCATCAATTTGTGTTGTTTGTGGGACCATGTATAGGTGATGTGGCCACTTAGTCTACTTTATGGCACTGTCTTTGTGTATCTGTTGCAGAACTAGCTGGTTCCAAGAGGTTTGTGTGCGCATTCCATTCGGGCGTAAGCATCCTTGTGGGCAGAGCGCAGTTTGGTAGTGCCCTTAGACATTGTTTGGTGGCAACACGGGTATCATTTTCCACTTTTGTCAAGTGTTACTGGTTGGATGTCCACGCTCGGGCAGACATGGCCTTGGCTCAGAGGTCTTCACTGCTGCCGTGCATTCTTCCTGCCCAGTGATGGCATAGCTTTGGTATGTCCTACTTGTCTGGACTGGTCTAGCAAACAATATGGAAGGTGACATTTTACTTAAAGATAATGTCCTTTCCTTGAGTCCTGCTAGACCAGTCCAGGACCCACCCTGGAAAATCGATTGGTCTGCTATTCTCTATGGTTGGCCCTGTGGGCTCATATCTTCCTGATAAGCCTTCTGTGGGAGCTGATCCTGAATAAAGTTGTGGTTATTGTTCTTTTGAACCTGGTTACATTCACTGATGTTGTATGAGTTCTGAGGTTCCTCAACATATCCCTTGATAAAAATATTACTGAAGGCTTCCTCTACTGGTTCTGGCTGATACTGCATATTACAACACTATTGATTGGTCTTTACCAGAGCTCAGTATACACCAATTATTATTACTTCAGCTGCTCCACTTTAACATTTAACGTGGTAATGAAAAACAGCAGTGTGAACAGATGTATACCATTTCACCAGAAAGTCTCAGACTCAGTAGCGCAAAAGTCAGATAGTATAATAACCATCAAAAGCGCTTATAGCATCAATGACTCTTCTGGGATGTGACTTTTTATATGATATCCTCCACCATTTTGTTAAAAGATCTTCACACTCTATTGTAAACAAGAATGAAGGGGGGGGGGGGATCGGGGGTCAGTGTACACTACTCCTGGACATCGACCACTATCCAGTAGAAACATCAGTGGTGGCTCTGTGAGACGTCTGGACTCTAGAACCGCTCCCTGCAGTACTTTAACCGAGCAAGAGTAGGCGTGATACCCACATGCTCCTGCCGCCTTGCCACCATCTTCCAAAATGGCAGTGCCTGCCCCAGTGTGGTGCATCCTTCACCTCAGATGACTTCCTTTTACAGGCCAGCATACCCAAACTTCCACATGTGTTGGCTTTCTCTCTTTGATTAGCACAGACTTTTAGCACACAACTAATCTGCATGCTTATTGCTTACAGGATCGCTGCACAAAGAGTCAGCATTGCATTAGGAACCCCCCCCCTAAAGCTTTAGTGCAGCATTTCTGCATTGACCTGTTTGCTTAGAAGTGATTCCCTGTTACGTGTGCCCTGCCGTGGTAGCAATGACTAACCAGAGGCTGGTGCTGTTTTGAGAACTGACGGTGGCAGGAGAGGAGCAACAGAGGGCTTTCATTAAAATAACTTTAGCGGCAACAGCAGCATGGGCTTACTACTACTTATCATTTGTGTAGTGCTACAAGACATATGCACCTCTGTGCAGAGATATGTAAGAGACAGTCCCTGCTCTAAGAGCTTACATTCTAGTCAAGACAGACAACAAAACGGGACTAGGATGTGTCTAGGGGAATGGTAAGGAAACATATTGATGGTGAACAGGAGACCAAGTGGATGGGTATCCAAAAACAGCTTCAAAGAGGCGGGCTGTTAAACTGGATGTGAATAAGGCTAGAGAAGGATCCTGATGCATAGATTCAGGTAGTTTGTTCCAGGTATAAGGAGCAGCAAGGTGGAAAGATTGAAGTCTAAAATTGACAGTGGAAGAGAAGGGCACAGATAGAAGGGATTTGGCAGAAAAGCAGAGTTCCCGTATTTGACTGTGGGTGGTGACAGGATATGCAATCTGTATCTGTGAAGACAGCTAAGAGCACGGGCTGGGATGTATAAAGTGATCAGAGAAGAGATTTATTCTGGAGCTGCGTCGTGTATGGCTTTATGAGTTATTGTCAAGAATTTCAACTGAATGTGCAACGTTAATGGGGATCTAGTGGTGCTGCATAAGTAAAGGAGTGACACGTTGAAATTTCTGGGTGTGGGCAAGAATACGTATAGCGATGTTCTGTACGGTCTGTAAGGGATTCAATTTCCAGCTCTGTTGTGGCATGAGTGTGTGCGTGTGGGTATGCGTTGGGGGGGGTCCTAGCATTACCTCCAGAGCCAGTGCAACCATTAGGTAAGACTAAGCGATTGCCTAGAGCAGTGACTTCTGAGGGGTGGCAAAGAGCAGAGTGATAGAAACTGAAAGCCGCACCAACCCAAAGAGCATTCAGCACGTTTTCCCCTGCAGGACAGTGGCCACACGCATATATACAAAGCAAAGCTTAATATCAAAATGTCTGATGTCCAATTATGCATTTTTACATGATTGTTTAGGGAGCAGTAGAGCTTTGGCAATCATGATTGTTTAATTTTCAAAATCTCCGAGAGGTGTGTTGGTGATGTAAGGCTGAAGGTTCACCTAGGGCACCCAATAACTTTACTATTACTAATCATTTGTATAGTGCTATAAGGCATCCACAGCGCTGTAAGACACAGTCCCTGCTCATCAGAGCTTACAGTCTAATCAAGATGAAAACAAAACACCACAACTGGGGACTAGAGTATGGTGGACAAGAGAGTGAGGAGCATCAGGATCCAAAAGCGGCTTTGTGCTGTCCCCGATTATCTCTGCATTCAAACTAATGCTGTCTGTTAAGTAGCAGAAAGTGGCAAACCACCCAAATACACAGGGTCGGCATGACCCAAGAGGCAAACTAGACGTTCGCCTAGAAACACCAACTTTCGCAGAGTAGCCTGTTGCCGCTGCCCCTCTCTAGGATCTGTAGTGCCGTGCCAGAGAGGGCGGGTAAACGCTGCGTCATGGTTTAAAGGGCATTGCCACCGCAGCTGCAGGTCCCAGAGAGGAGCTGCAGCAGGATTGAGGGCTTGCCTAGAGCACCTGATATCCTTGCACCAGTCCCACATGTGCCTCTTTTTCATAGAATGATTTCAGACTTTTGCTCCTAGATTAAAGAAGGCGTATACTGGCACCATGAATGTGAAAGACGAGAGAGGAAAGGCTGTTTCTGTGACCCGCAGAGTCCTATGCTGTGTTAATCATTTATTGTATTTCTTTGGATTTTAAGTTTTTATACAGTCTGTCACAGCTGCTTGTTTGTGTGTTTTTGACATCTGAAAAGTGACTCCAGTATTAGGTGACCACCACGGTTTGAGTGACTGTGACTTCATGGCAAACTCTGGGCCATTTCTGACAGCACAGAGATAATTACACAGAACTTTCTTATCTTCAAAAAACAAATGCACCTTAACAACATCTCAAGGGAGCCAATTTGCAAGTTCTCTGAACTCGTTAGCAAGTTAACTAATTGCTGCCTACCCTGAACTTTTTAACAAAGCCCCAAGGTACTGATAAATGCTAACTGAAAGCCCTTCCTCAGAGCATTCCTTGTTTTAGCCACGTAATTTATAGCAATTCACAATGTACATTAAATACTGCTCAGAAGAGAAGAACATTAATAATTTTTTAGAACAAGTTTAGCTGGGAGGCAGGGGAGACGAGCGAGTTTTCCCTCTGTGGGTTTCGAGCTTGGATCTGCCCTAGTTGGGATCTAAGTCCTTTGGCACAGCTGCCTGAGCTGCTTTCATGTAATGAGTTGATGGCCTTGGTGCATTTCCCACATCTAGTCATCAGCTGGCTTCACATCCTCATGACAGACTGATGCTAAGACTTACAGTTCTATAGTTTAGATTTCTTTATGCCTGCCCTGGAAGCCTAGAGCTGGCTGATCATTGTACCTATCCATGTCACTAAACCCAAACTGCCAGTGGATTACATGAACGTGCAACTGATCTCTTAATGTCTACTGTGCTCCTTACAGAGCATGGTAGAGATGACAGATTTATACCTGACTGCATATAGTGACAGTAGGGGGCTGGTGTGGTATGTGATGGTGCACATGTGTTCTTAAACTGCCTGCATCACCCACTGTACTCACTAATGTGCTGCATATATGCACCCCCGTGCTGAGGTGAACCTCTGGTTTCCCATGAGGATCACAAAGGTAATGCATTATTTTCCCTTTAGGGCAAAGGATCTCAACCCTGTTCTTGGAACACACCTAGCTAGTCAGCTTTTCAGAATAACCACAATGAAGATGCACGATAGACTGGGGTGTGCAGCCTTCACTGTATGCAGATCCCTATCTCATGCATCTTCATTGTGGTTATTCTGAAAGGCTGACTAGCTAGGTGTGTCCCAAGGACTGGGTTCTTTATGGTAAGCACTGGACTGTGGCACTGTACCCCCTGCAGTAATAGCTGTCTGTAATTGCACTCAGTCGCAGGAGGCAGAAGAACAGCAAGCCTAAAACTAGAACTGTATGTCCAAGCCTTGCCTCCCCAAACCTCAGCTGGCTGGGGGTAATGTTGCTTTTCCTGGCTGACTAGCTATGTGGTTTGTTTGGGGTGGGACGAGGCTTGGGGCCTATTTACAGCAGGCTGAAGCCTTTACCTCCAGCAGAAAATAATAGTTAAAGCCGTCCCTCTGCTATGCTAAATCCTCACTACTGCAAGTACATTTGGCAGCTTCCAGCGCCCTTGTTGTACAATGCTGGTATTGCTGGTTTCTGAGCTAATTCCCACATCCTTAAGGGGCTCAATCTGTTAAAAAAAAAATAAAACCAATTAAGCCTCTTTGGGCTAATCATGAACGTCTCTAGATATGTGAGATTAGGAGTTCATTTGTAAATGTTTGTTACCTGTGGTGTGTCCCTGGGGCTGCTGCTACTCCTCCAGCTCTCCGTGCAAGAGCTTTTCTTCCTCCAGGGCTTCCCTCAGCTCTGTGTCGACACACAAGGTTGCCCAGTAACAGAAGGAGAGGCAGACAGGTGGCTCTTGGGAATGTGGCGAAACCCTGTAATCACAGCTGCTGCAAAGTGCTAGTAACCTAGCCCAGTAACGGAAGAGCTAATGGCCAGTAAAGCATGAAAAGACTCATTCAGTAAGGTGATTAGGGTTGTGTCTGCTTCTCTGTATGGGCTATGCATTTAAAATTATTGGGGATTTCAGTATACATAACTAGTATATACAGCACAGGTCCTCAGTCACAGCATAACTGATTCCTAATGTCAGCATCTCGAGCTAGGCCTCAGTTTCTAGGAAATTTATGGCCTCTGCTGTGCCAGCTAGGGGGCTCAAGCCATTGCAGATGCACAGACACCCTACTGTGTTTTCCGAGCTAGGCCCCCATTCTGCTTTTTTGACCTCTGATTTCCATTGAGAGCTTTGGTGTCCACCATGAAAGCAATCCAGAAGCCATCTTCGCAACATGCCATTGCTGTGCTTCTGCTAACACTGCTTTGCATGTTCATATCCTGTGACTCAAGTGGTCCACCACAGACGTGGGTCGCTTAGTTAGTTATCCAAAAGTTTTTTACAAACTATCTAGCAACACTCCTAAGCAGATATCATACAGAATGAAATAGCATACATAAAGCAAACATTAATTCAAGTACTTCCATAAGCCTCCCTAAAAGGCCTAACAGTCAGGGCATTCCTAAACTTCAGTCCAATAGCAGAAATCACTCTCTAGAGCACCCAGACGGAGGCTGTGGAACTGACCAAAGTTCAAGGACTGGACTATACAACTAACTTGTCCTTTAAAGCAGAGTTCATAGTCTAGAAAAACAGATATTTCAAGTGCAGGGAGAGCTGTACAGGATGGCCAGTGAGGACCAGGGAGTGAAGGAGCAAAAATACTACCAGTAAGCCAAGTGGCGAATGTTTTAGAGATGTTAAGTCTTAACTGATTTTCCCTTAACCAGGTGGATTCAACAGTCAAAAAGGCAGCTGTTAAGTGGAGAGAGATCAGGGAACCGGGAATCGGTGAAGGCTACCAGGAGGATGTCATCTGCATAGTAATAGACTGTAAGGGTGACTCGTGTATCTACTAGCTGTATCTTATCCATTCTTTAAAGTCCTAGGGTGTCAAAGGAGCCCATGTTGACAGCAGAGCTGGCGCGATCCAATAGCTGCCTAGAGCACCACCAGTCCTGGGGTGTCCACTTCTGTCTCTGGGAACTGCAGTAGTATCAATGCCATTTGAATGATTTATTGCTGTGTTGCTCTTCCTTCTCTCTATGATCTGCCACTTCCACCTCCTCTGACAAAGGAAAGCTATGCACTTAGGGAAAAACAATCCAAACTACGGTTATGCAATACAAGGTTCCACATTAGGAGCCACCACCCAGGAAACGGATTTAGGCGCCATCTACTACTACTGCTATTAATCATTTCTCCAGGACCAAGCAGGAAGTCAGTCCTCACATATGGGTGACGTCGGCGCCGACGGAGCCCTCGCGGAGCAATTTTCCCCAGCTTTCAAAGAAAGCCTTTGGGAATTGCAGCGCGCATGCGCGGTCTCCTTCCCGCCCAAGGGTGCCATTTTAGCCAGTCTTCTTTTTTCCGCGGAGCCCTACAGACGTACCCGTCGTGTCCCCGCTGAAAAAGTTGATTTTAGTGATTTATTTCTATTTCTTTCTTCGGTTCGACGCCGGTCTTTTTCCTGCCCGGACTCACGACGCCGTTGCGAGTCCTTCTGTTATTTTTCGGTTTTTCTGATTTTTGGTCAGTTTCGTTTTTCGGTTTTTCGCTGGCAGCCCGGTCCTTTGACCTTGCAGGGGCCCTTTTTCCCCCGATGGCTGCCAGTGGTTTCAAGCGGTGTGTTCAGTGTGACAGAAATATGTCACTCACTGACACACATGATAATTGCCTCCGCTGCCTCGGCCCGGATCACGAAGAACTGATCTGTGGGGCCTGCAGCAAAATGTCCTCCAAAGCGTTAAGGAGTCGGCGGCACCAGCGGGAACGAATCTTCGCTGACCCCGGCCGTACCCGGACCTCGTCGGAGGCCTCGGCGTCCAGAGATTCCAGCTCTGACCATCGCCGAAGTTCCTCCGACAGGGGTTCTCCCTCCGGGGACCATCGACGGAAGGTAAAACCCGCGAGGGTGGCGTCGGTGGACGCTCCTGGCTCCGTGAGGGCCAGGTCGCATAGCCCCAATAGCCGTCCCGGGTCTTTGGAGAAGGAGCACCTCCCGAAGCGACCTCGTCTGGAGTCGGAGTTGCCTGCTCGGGTAAGTCCTGTAGTCCTCCTGGACTCGCCTCCGAGGGGTCCGACGTCGGGCCCGACGCCGTCGGGGCCCGAGTCGGGGGCTGCTGGGTCACCTGAGGTCGGACTCAGGTTGACGGCCTTGGAGAGCAGACTATCTGCCTTCATGGACCAGCAGCGGGCACTGATCGCTAGCCTCGCTGGCGCCGCTGCCCCGACCGCCGGGACGTTGACGTCTAAGTCGACCCCGGAGACCGAGCCGATCCTCGAGTCCATGCGAACTCGAGTCGATCCTCGGTCAAGGTCACCCTCGGCCTCCCGTTCGGGACCGAGGTCGTCGACGCCGACTCCCTCGGTGTCGGGGCAGCCGACGCCTCCGCCTGCCCGAGCCGACCCCACCGATTCCTCCTCGGAGTCGGCCTGGGAGTCTGAAGAGGAAGAGTCACCTGATTCGTTTCGGACTCGGTGTGTCCCCTCGGACTCACCTGAGTCCGAACCTCGGAAGCAGTCCCCTCCGGAGGATGCCCGGTTCTCGGACTTCGTCAGGGATATGGCCAAGGCTTTGGCCTTCCCTGCGGATCCCGAGGAGGAGCCTCGAGCCGAAGAGCTCGACGCCCTTCAGTATGACTCTCCCGCCAGGGAACACTTTACTGTACCAGTTCCTCCCATGCTGGAACGACTACTCTTCCGCATGTGGGAGAGTCCGGCATCGTCGCCGGTATTAAGCAAGCGGGTCGATTCCATCTATCGAGTCCGCAAGAGTCCCGGCTTCCAAAAAGCACAGCTACCGCTCCATTCCATGGTAGTGGAATCGGCCATGCAAAGGCTTAAGAGCCAGAAGATGCACTCCTCGGTGCCTCCTGGCAGGGAGGCCCGTAACCTGGATGGCCTCGGTAAGAAGTGCTTCCAGGGCTCTATGCTTGCTTGTCGGGTCCAGACCTACCAGCTCTACATGGGCATGTATCTCAGAGACCTGGCTAAAGAGGTAGCCGGATTCTCCGCTGGGCTGTCCGAGGAACCTTTGCGGAGGTTCCTGGCCTTGACAACTGGTATTCGGGAATGCTCCAAATTCATGTCCCGAGCAGCCTATGATGGCTTTGAAGCATCGGCTCGTGTGGCCGCAGCCGGCATCGGTGCCCGCCGACAGGCTTGGCTTCAGTCGTCTGACCTTGAACCCTGGGTGCAGGACAAGTTGGTCGATGTCCCCTGCCGAGGTGAGAACCTCTTTGGCAAGCCCATGGCTGAAAAGGCTGCACAAATCGAGACGGAGACTCTCACCAGAACTAGGCTTTCTAGGAAGACCTCCGCCCCTTCCCAGAAAAAGAAGGGCTCGGGAAAGAAGTCCTTTTACCCGAGAAAGGCGGCTGCCTATAAACACTACCCTCAATATCAGGCCTCCGCAGCTCCCCAACAGGGTCAGCAGGCCAAGGGACGGGGTAACGGGTCCCGTAGGCAGCAAGCCCCCAAGCCTGCACCACCGGCCCCTGCTCAGCAGGGTGGGGGTTTTTGACTTCATCAGCATAGCCTCTCCCCCTCAGCTGGTTCCTCCCAGCACCGGAGGCCGGCTGGTTCACTTCGCCCACAGGTGGTCCAACATCACTTCAGATGCCTGGTGCTTCAAGTCGTAAGAGAAGGCTATCTTCTCCACTTCCACCAGGTCCCTCCCTCCTATTTCCCGGGAGAACCTCCACGACTCCCTCTGCACAGAGACTTACTCCTTCAGGAGTTAGCAAGTCTTCTTCAGGAACAGGCTGTGGAACCGGTGCCCCACCACCTGAGAGGTCAAGGCTTTTATTCCAGGTATTTCCTGATACCAAAAAGAACAGGAGGCCTCAGACCCATCCTGGACTTGCGCAACCTCAACAAGTTCCTCGTGAGGGAGAAGTTCAAGATGCTTACCCTTGGAATCCTTCTGCCCTACCTCCAGCAGGGAGATTGGCTATGCTCCTTGGATCTAAGAGATGCCTACACGCACATCCTCATCCACCCGAGCCACCGCCAATACCTAAGGTTTGTGGTGGCAGGAAATCATTACCAGTACAGAGTACTACCCTTTGGCCTATCCTCCGCACCGCGAGTCTTCACAAAATGTCTCGCGGTGGTGGCGGCTTATCTCCGGCTTCACGGCCTCTATGTCTTTCCGTACCTAGACGACTGGCTCATCAGAGCATCGTCCTCTCCGGAAGTCACCAATGCCACACACCGCACTGTGACTCTTCTGCAGTACTTGGGCTTTGTCATAAACTTCGCAAAGTCCACTTTGCTCCCCTCACAGGATCTCGAATTCATCGGCGCAAGACTGCACACTCCTCAGGCACGAGCTTTCCTGCCTCTCGACAGGGCTCAACGGCTCATGGACCTAGCCGGCCGTTTTCGCAGCCAGTCCCTGGTCTCAGCCAGGCGCTTCCTGAGACTACTCGGCCATATGGCTTCCACCGTCCACGTGACCCCCAATGCCCGCCTGAATATGCGGCCTGCTCAATGGTGCCTTCGCAAGCAGTGGCAACAAGCCACGGGCGGCCTAACCGACTTAGTGCGCGTCTCCGGGCCGCTGGCCTCTTCTCTACAGTGGTGGCTTCATCGGCTGAACCTGGTGCTCGGAATGCCTTTTCAGTCACCTCAGCCGGCTCAAGTGCTGACGACCGATGCTTCTCTCCTAGGATGGGGAGCGCATTGCCAAGGGGCATGTACTCAAGGTCTCTGGACCACGTGGGAGTCTGCTCAGCAGATCAACTTCCTGGAGCTCAGAGCAATCCGTCTGGCTCTCAAGGCTTTCTCCCACCTGACTTCTCACCAGTCCGTCCTTGTCCAGACAGACAATCAGGTTGCCATGTTCTACGTGAACAAACAGGGAGGCACGGGCTCCTTCCTTCTCTGTCGAGAAGCACAGAAGCTCTGCTCTTGGGCCGTCAGCCACGGCATTCTTCTCAAGGCAGTTTATCTCCCCGGCCAAGAAAATTGCCTGGCCGACAAACTCAGCAGGATCCTCCAGCCGCACGAGTGGCGCCTGGATCCCTTGGTAGTTCAGAAACCTTTCCTGAAGTGGGGCCTCCCCACGATGGATCTCTTTGCCAGTCCTCTCAACCGGCAACTTCCTCGCTTCTGCTCTCGTCAGCCGCATCCACTTCGAGTAGCGGCGGATGCTTTTCTGCTCTCATGGTCGAAGAGCCTTCTGTATGCCTTTCCTCCCATCCCGCTAGTCTCTCGAACTCTTTTCAAGGTTCTCCGAGACAAAGCTTCCATGATCCTGATAGCTCCTCGCTGGCCCAGACAGCCGTGGTTTCCACTCCTGCTGCAATTAGCGGTAGAGGATCCGTTCCCTCTGGGGTTTCAACCGGATCTCCTAACACAGGATCAGGGGTCCCTGCTACACCCCAACCTCAGATCTCTACATCTGATGGCCTGGCTGCTGAAAGGGTAGTCCTTGCCCCCCTTCTACTGCCGGCAGAGGTGGAAGAGGTCGTCCTAGCTTCTCGGCGACCTTCTACCCGCAAATGCTACGCCCTTAAATGGCGTCGCTTTTCCACTTGGTGTACCCAGCAGTCTCAGGATCCCTTCTCCTGCTCGGTGTCGGTGATCTTGCAGTACTTGCTCTACCTCTCTAATCTGGGACTTAAGTCCAACTCCGTCAAAGTTCACCTCAGTGCTCTTTCAGCACATCATGTGCCGGTGGACGGCAGACCTCTTTCCAGCGACCCTCTCGTAGCGAGGTTTCTCCGAGGTCTCCTTCTACTTAAACCACCTCTGCGCCCGCCAGCACCTGACTGGGATCTGAATGTGGTGTTACAGCGGATCACCTGTCCGCCTTTTGAACCTATGGCTACCTGTTCTCTCCGTTTTCTTTCTTGGAAAACTTTATTCCTGATAGCCCTCACTTCCGCTAGACGCGTAAGTGAATTGCAGGCCCTCGTGTCTGATCCCCCTTACACTCGGTTCTACAAAAATAGGGTAGTCCTACGGACTCACCCAAAGTTTCTTCCAAAAGTGGTCTCCCCTTTTCACATCAATCAGGAGGTGGTACTTCCGACCTTCTTTCCCAGGCCACACTCCAGCCGAGCTGAAATGGTCCTGCATACCCTGGACTGTAGAAGGGCATTGAACTTCTACCTTGACCGTACGCGGGAGCACCGTAAAGCTGCTCAGCTTTTTGTGTCTTTTGACCCCAATAAATTGGGGCTCCCGGTCTCCAAGCGTACTCTGTCCATCTGGGTTGCTGACTGCATCGCTTGGGCTTATGGGGCAGCCGGACTCTCGTTAGAAAGTCGAGTCACGGCTCATTGTGTTCGGGCGAAGGCTACGTCAGTGGCTTACCTCCGCTCTGTTCCGCTGGCAGACATCTGCCGGGCCGCTACTTGGTCTTCGAGCCAGACTTTTGCGGTCCATTACTGCCTCGAGAGGGAGTCCCGCAGGGACAGTGCTTTCGGACAGGCAGTCCTCCGAAATCTCTTCGAGGTTTGAGCAACTCCTACCCTCCATCCCGGATGGGGGCTACCGGTGGGTAATAATTCAGTGAAGATTCCTTCCTTCTGTGCCGCTGAGCTAGAGGGAGCTCATTTTTGTGCTTAGGGTCTCCGGTAGCCTTAAGCTTGGGAGTCCCATATGTGAGGACTGACTTCCTGCTTGGTCCTGGAGAAAGCGTAGTTACTCACCTGTAACAGGTGTTCTCCAGGAGCAGCAGGAATCAGTCCTCACAACCCTCCCTCCTCCCCTTGGAGTTGCAATCATCTGCTTAAGTTTTTTTGCAAATTTTTATGCTGTCTTTTAGCTATGTCATCAGACTGGCTAAGATGGCACCCTTGGGCGGGAAGGAGACCGCGCATGCGCACTGCAATTCTCAAAGGCTTTCTTTGAAAGCTGGGGAAAATTGCTCCGCGAGGGCTCCGTCGGCGCCGACGTCACCCATATGTGAGGACTGATTCCTGCTGCTCCTGGAGAACACCTGTTACAGGTGAGTAACTACGCTTTATATAGTGCCACAAGGCGTACGCAGCGCTGTACAAACATATAAAGCAGAGAGTCCTTGCTCGTAGAGCTCACAATCTAATCAAGGCAGACAGAACAATACAAGAGAACAAGGGGGTTCAAATAGGGAAGGAGACACAAGGAGAACAAGGAATTAGCATCCAAATGCGGCCTCAAAAAGGTAAGCTTTTAGCATGGATTTGAAGAGGGGAGAGAAGAGACTTGACCTGAAGGAAGAGGACGTTTGTTCCATGCATAAGGAGCAGCAGGATGAAAAGATCGAAGTCTGGAGTTTGCAGAAGAACAGGGCATAGAGAGAAGAAAGCCAGAGGAGGAGCGGAGTTCATGAGGAGGGGTGTAGGGAGAGAGAAGAGAGGAAAGGTAATGAGGAGCTGTAGAGTGAATACATTTCTGTGTTAGAAGGAGAAGTTTGAATTGGCTATGTAAATGGAAGGGGAGCCAGTGAAGTGGCTTTAGAAGAGGGGTTATATGAGTGTATTGGGGCTGTTGGAAGATTATTTATTTATTTATTTATTTATAGACTCTTATATACCGCACTATTAAGCATCAGCGCGGTTCACAAAAAACAGTGAGATACACAATTCAACAGTACTTTGTGTTTACAGAAAACAGGAGAATATAACTCGGATAACAGGGTATATAATTAATAAACATAGTCATAATATCATCATGGCTTCAGTTTTGTGTGTATGTGGTCTGTGGGGTATCTGTATTGTATGTGTATGAGTGGAAGGTCTGTGGGTTGGTTGAGATGTCTTTATTGTTTACTGGATAAGATAAAAGGAAGAGGTAGTGTTTCAAAGCTTTGCGAAACTGCAAAAGGTCTGGTATTAGATTATTAGATTAGCCATGGAGCAGAGTTCTGGATAAATTAAAGAGGAGAGAGATGACTCTGAGGGAGACCAGCAAGGAGGAGGATGCCATAGTCAAAATAGGAGATGACCAAAGAGTGGACAAGAGCCTTAGTAGTGTCTTCAGAGAGGAAGCAACAAATTTTGTTAATGTTGTAGAGAAAGAAACGACAGGTCATCATGGATAATACGTTGAAATCCTCTACTCAGTGTGCAGTGGTGGCCAAGAAAGCAAATGGAATAATAGGAATCATAAGGAACTGAATGGAGAATAAAACCAAGGATATTATAATGCCTCTGTATTGCTATATGGTGTGACCAAACCTTGAATATTGTGTGCAGTTCTAGTCACCATATCTTAAAAAGGATATAGCAGAATTAGAAAAGGTGCAGAGAAGAGGAACAAAAATGGTAAAGGGGATGGAAGGATACCCCTATGAGGAGAAGCTTGAAAGATCAGGGCTCTCAGCTTGGAAAAGTGATGGCTGAGGGAAGATGATATAGAGGTCTATAAAATAATGAATGGAGTTGAATGGGTAAATGTAGATCAGTGGTTTGCAATGCAATGTGTGCCTTTGAGTCAGTCCTGACTCCTGGCGACCCAGAAGCTCCTGGGCTTTCATGGCAGTGTCACTGGAAGTAGATTGCCAGGCCTTTCTTCCGAGGCAATGGAGGGTTAAGTGACTTGCCCAAGGCCACAAGGAGTGCTAGTGGGAATCGAACCCTGGTTGCTTGGTTACCAAGCCAATGTTCTAACCACTAGGCTACTCCTCCACTCAGTGGTTTACTCCTTCAAAAAGTAGAAAGATGAGGGGACATGCAATAAAGCTACTAATGTGAATTTTTTTTTTCACTCAATGTGTCGTCAAACTATGGAATTCATTACCAGGGGATGTAGTAAGAGCTGTTAGTGTAGCTAGATTTAAATGATGTTTGGGCAAGTTCCTGGAGGAAAAGTCCATAAACCGTTATTAAAGAGGACTGGGGAAATCCACTACTTACCCCTGGAATAAGCTGCTTGGAATTTGTCTATCTTTTGAGAACCTGCCAGGTACTTGTGGCCTGGTTTGGCCACTGTTGGATACAGGATACTGGGCTTGCTGGACCCTTGGTCTGACCCAGTATAGCATATCTTATGTTAAGTTCTGACCACTGTTACAGAATTTGCTGAAGATGACATACAGCCTGAGACCAGCCAATCACCATGCCAGGACAGAGAGGTCAGGACAAAGAATTATATGCTGGACTTGGGGAGATGCTAGAGACATCTGGGCACTTCTAGACTTGAAGAACTTTTGATATACTGCTTGGGAACTGTAAATTAGCCTGTCTCTGGCAATTTGTTTTCTGCAGTCCTTAGCCCTACTGCCTGCCTGCCTCAAGGACAAACCTTGGGAAGGAGTGAAGCTCTCCCACAGATCTGCAGCTCGGTGTTGTTACACAGCTCTGCTCTACTGCCTGTAGCTGATGTTGGACCTCTGCCATATTTTGAACTTTGTGCCATTCCTGAGATGACTTATTGGACCCAGCCACAAGTGTTCTGGCGAGAGCTAAGGTTCTGGTCCTTAATTCCTCCCCTCCCCCCTCTGAGATTGGGTCTAGCTTAGACAGACAGATAATGTACTGTACATCTGAGTGCAGAGCAAACCAATGATGTTCGCTGATAGAAGGTTATTAATTATCTTGGTAATTGTAATCATAGGGCTCCATAACATGCTACCTCAGAAAACTAATTTATGCTAAATCTGCACAATTTTTCTATACATAGTCACATAGTATATGATGGCAGATAAAGACCAGTATGATTCATCTAGTCTGCCCAGCAAGGTAGCCAGAGCAGGTGCACCTGCTGCTCCATTCAGGTCACCCCTCCGCATGCCTTTGTTTAGGGGTGTACCAACCACTCCTTGTAGGTCACCCCTATTTGTTGAAATAGTTGTGTTTATTTTGATTTTATCCTGTTGCTATAAAGAGATCCACGGTGTCTGTCCCATGCCATTTTTAATTCCGTCACTGTCTTTGCCCCCACCACTTCCATTGGGAGGGCATTCCAAGCATCCACCACCCTTCCAGTGAAAAAGTATTTCCTGACATTGCCTCTCAGTTTACCCCCTTGCAGCTTCATAGTAACATAGTAAATGATGGCAGATAAAGACCAGTATGGTCCATCTAGTTGCCCATTAGATAGATAAGTTTATTTTGATTTTATCCTGTTGCTGTAAAGGGATCCACTGTGTCTGTCCCATGCCATTTTGAATTCTGTCACTGTATTTGCCCCCACCACTTGTTATGCCCTCTAGTTTTACAGCTTCCCCGTCTTTGGAAGAGGTTGGTTTATTAATACTCTTTAAATATTTAAAGGTCTGAATCATATCTCCCTGTTCCTCCTCTCCTCCAGAGTGTACATATTTAGGTCTTCAAGTCCCTTCTCATACTTCTCCTGATGCAAACTTCAAATCATTTTGGTCGCCTTCCTTTGAACCCTTTCCAATATTTTTATATCCTTTGCGAGATACGGTCTCCAAAACTGAATACAATATTCCAAGTGAGGCCTCACCAGCGACTTGTACAGTGGCATTAGTACTTCTTCCTTTCTGCTGGTAATTCCTCTTTATATGCAACTCAGCATCCTTCTGGCTTTTTGCTACTGCCTTGTCACACTGTTTTGCCACCTTGAGATCCTCAGAAACAATCACTCCAAGGTCCTTCTCCTGGTCCTTGCACACCAACCTCGCGCCCCCTATCACATACAATTCCCTGGGATTTCTCTTCCCAAGTGCATGACACTACATTTCTTCACATTAAATCTTAACTGCCAAGCATTAGACCATTCTTCCAGCTTTTGTAGATCTTTCCTCATATTCTCTACTCCCTCAGGGGAGTCCACTGTGTTGCAAATTTTTGTGTCAACTGCAAAGAGACAGACTTTTCCATGCAGTCCTTCAGCAATATCACTCACAAATACATTGATCAGTACCGGCCCCAGGACCGAATCCTGGGCACACCACTAATCACCTTTCTTTCATCCGAGTGAATTTCATCTACCATCACCTTCTGTTGTCTGTCAGTCAACCAATTTCTGGTCCAGTTCACTACCTTGGGACCCATCCTCAAACTAATGAGTTTATTGGCAATAAAGCTTAATTTATCTATAAAAAATAGGGTTGATTCTTTTATTTCACATGGTTATTGCCAGAATGACCTATAGAACCTTGGTAAAAGTGGGATGTAGCAGTTTTCCTAAACACATTGACTATTTAAACATGTGCTTTTATCTGCTACTGACAATATCTCCTACATATTGGGGGCGTCGTCTGTGATAGGCAATTCTGAACAAACCACATCTTACATATTTGGGAGCTCGTCTTCCGTGGTAGGCAGTTCTGAATGAGGAGAGATTTAGAGACCAGAAAATAGCCAGTTTTGGAGTGGGTCTGGTGTAGGAGTAAATAGAATGTAAATTCATTTCCTGTCAGATTCAGAAGCCACCTGTGGTCTGATAAAACTAACTGCGTGACCACAGACAAAAGCATACAGTGAGCCTTAGAAGGCCTAACTTTACAATTGTATCATCTATCCAAAATTAAGTCTTGCACCAGATTAAAGTCTCCCCCTAGTATGAGTCAGAGTTTCTCACTCTAACCAGGACTACAGCCAATCAGATAAAAAATGTTGGGGAGTCTAGGATAAGAGCACAGACAGTATAGAGAGTTAATTTCATATTACCTACATTGCATTGCAGCTTCACCCATCTGCCTTCATTGTCGGAATCCTAGAAACATAGAAACATGATGACAGAAAAAGACCACATGGCCTATCTAGTCTGTCCTTCCATATCAACAACTACAACAGTCCACTTTTTACCCTTAGAGATCCTCTGTGTTGGTCCCATGCTTTTTTGAATTCAGTTACTGTCCTCATCTCTACCACCTCCACTGGGAGACTATTCCACAGATCCAGCACTCTTTCCGTAAAGAAATATTTTTGCATATCACTCCTGAATCTATCTCCCTTTGTGGCAGGTGCAGGCCTGTGATCCACGGTGTCTGACATAAGCAGGCAGGCCTAACTAGCTTGACCTGTAAATGAAGCCTGTGGAGAGGCTCATAGGAATTGCACATCCCCCAATATGCTGCTATTGTAGGATAGAACTCTGTAAGAGAACTAAACTAACTTAGGTAAGCAAAACTGAGAGATGGAAAAATACAGAAAAATATGTTTAAAAGTTACTGATAAGAAAAGTACATCTGCAAGGAATATAATTGGGAGTGCTGACAGATGAGTTGCAGAGCCCTGCTCCCCTGCATGCACAAATTGGCTCTATGGCCTTGAGAGTATGAAAGTAACAAGTTGATGAACTGACCATTGTAATTGGGACTAGAAGGGGGGTATGCAGGTGCCATGCCCACTGAAGGAACATAATTGGATAAACTTATCAGTACCGGGACCAATGGAAGAGGTACGGGAGGTACGGGAGAGTACCGGGACCAATGAAATGTTTTTCTATACCTAGAATGGAACAGAAATCTATAAAAGTTGTTGTAATGCTAGAAAACTTTGCTCAGCCATTTTGAATTTGATCGTGCTTGAGACTTGTGCACAAATAAATGATTTGGACCTTCTGAACAGACTCCTGGTATCATTGGTTTGTCTGCGCTTTGCTGCTACATATTCTTGGTGCGTTGGCCGGGAAGTTGTGGAATCAAAGTGTATATAGGGCAATATACCACGACTTTCCGCCTCTATAGGCTTGGTCCTGCCGGGATCGCGCCCTTCCGACGAGGGCTGCTCCCTGGCGCCGCCGGTCCCTTGTATCGGAGGGAGCTGGTCGGACCTCGGCGGGTGCCGGGCCCGGCTGGAGCCAACGCCTCGAACCCGAGTGAGGGGAGTCCGAGGTCCAACTCATGCGCCTGCTTGGGAAGTTTGAGGACCGGATCCGGTGAGTATAGTTTTGATTTGGTGTCTAGACAGAAATAGAAAGAGCAGTACTGCCATTGGAACTTGGAATTTGTAATCTCGAGATATTGGGAATTGGTAAGAGAGCATGATCACCTCTCAAGGAAGGGCCGAGTAACCCCGCATGGGAATTCGCCGGGTGAAACCCCCATCCTTTTTGTAATTGGGAAATTGGAAAGACTAGTCAGAATAGATAGAAACGAATGCATTCTGGGATACGTTGCTAGCATGATTGTGTGACTGAAGTGTGAATGAGAGGTCTGGCAGCACGGACCAAGTGAAGGCGGACCCCTGAGTAGCGCATTTCCTGACCGGGCGACCGCGTTCAGGTCGCGAAAAGGGGGAAGCGATTGTCGTCTTGTCTTGTTATTTGTACTCCTTATACGTTTCCAGGGCCGTGAGGACCCCTTACCCACGGTCCGCCCTCCTTTTCCCTTCTGTCTGTTGTTGCGCGCACACATCGAAATGGGAGGGCGGGGTCTACTAGAAACACTCCATTAGAATGTATGATCGCACATTTTAAAGAGGGATATTCTGGAGATTATGGTATTAAAATGACAGCAGCCCGTTTGCAGATTTTGTGTACTAGGGAGTGGCCCGATCTAGACCCCACCTGGCCCCGAGAGGGAACGTTCAATGTAGAGATTATCCAGTTAGTACACCGTAGAGTGCGGATAGCGCACCCCGATCAGTACCCCTATATAGATTCCTGGTTAAGTATTTGTGAAGATCCGCCCCTCTGGGCGCAGCACTGTTATGAGGAACAGTGCAAAATAATGTTAGCTAAAACAGATTCTAGACAGAAAACGGAACAGCCTAGAATGAACAAGCAGGATAAGAAGTCCAGGAAGAAGCCCATCCTGGTAGATCCTGATTCCCCAGAGATAATTCCCAGACAGCCTCAAACCCCAGGTCCGATAAGAGTAGCCCGGCGTCCTGCCCCAGAACCCCAGAGACAGCCGGAGCGGGACCCAACCCCCGAACCCCCTCCCGGAGGGCAGAAAGAGGAATTAGTTGAAGAAGATGATATTATAAAAAGCGAGTCAGAAGCAGAGGTAGAGGAGGAAAAAAGTGAAAATGCCCCGAGTGATGATGATAGCGTACAAGTGGTTGCTAGTGCCAGCGGGCCAGCAAAAAGTACACCCAAAGTGAAACCCGCAGAGAACAAGAAAGTAATCTCTGGAAAGATAGTTAAGAAAACAGCCCTTAGATCCCACAAAACAGCTACCGCCAAAATGCTGCCTTTACGGCAAGTCCTGGGAGTGCCTATAAAGAACGATAATGAGGAGGTGGTAGCGGGACCCTTAACTTATGTGTATATCCCTTTCTCTACAACTGATTTGTTAAATTGGAGGTCGCATTATGCCTCCTATACTAATAAGCCCCAGGAGCTGACGGAATTAGTAACTACTATTATGGAAACCCACCAACCCACCTGGCCAGACTGCCGCCAGCTCCTGACCACCCTATTCACGACAGAAGAGCGAACACGAATTAGAAAAGCAGCCATTGAGTGGATGGCAGATAACTTTGTAGCTCCAGGACAGGGGCTGGACAGAATAGACTATCGGGAAGCGGCCCAGAGAGAATTCCCGAATGAAGACCCCCATTGGGATCCAAATACAGATGAAGGATCCACAGCCCTAGCCCGTTTTCGCCAAGGCTTTTTACAAGGCCTGAAAAGGGGGGGCCAAAAAGCTATGAACCTTTCCAAAGTTGCAGGAGTTATTCAAGGTGTAGATGAGAGCCCAGCAGATTTTTATGAAAGACTAACTGAAGCATACAGAATGTATACCCCCTATGATCCCGAGGCACCAGGAAGTTTATGTATGGTGAATTCTGCTTTTGTAAACCAGTCTCAACCAGACATTAGACGTAAATTACAGAAGTTAGAAGGGTTTGCGGGCATGAATGCAACACAGTTATTGGAAGTCGCTCATAAAGTGTATGTGAATCGTGATAATGAAAGACAGAGAGAATGTGATAGAAAGATGAAGAAGAAAGCTGATTTTTTGGCTGCGGCCATAGTTGAACAGAAAAGGGGAGGTGTCCCTAGTCGACGGAGCAGAGGAAGAGGGCGGGGTCAAGGCGGAGGCCGGACCCAGAAGCTAGGCGTGAACCAATGCGCCTACTGTAGAGAAGAAGGACATTGGAGAAATACGTGCCCGCAACTCGAAGACGCCCAGCAAGATGACGACAGCAATCATCAGTGGCGAGAAGAAAGACGAGGCTATCCCCGAAACCGCGGAGGAGCCAATCGAGAACAATTCCAGCGAGAGAGAGGAGGAGCCATTCAAGCATTGGCCACAACGATCCATGATGAAAATGACGTGGATTAGGACAGACCGGGCTCCAAGTTTGCTTTAGGTCTCCAGGAGCCTATGGTCGGAATACAAATAGGAGACCAAGTTATGGACTTTATGGTTGATACTGGAGCACAACATTCAGTAATAGACAAGAAGATAGCCCCATTTTCTACAAAAGCAGTCACCATTATAGGAGCAACTGGTGCCAAAGCTACAAAATCCTTTCTTCAGAATCGTATATGCAGTCTAGGAGGACAGCAAATAACTCATCAATTCCTTTACATGCCCAAATGTCCAGTGCCACTACTGGGACGAGATATGTTAGCCAAACTCCAAGCACAAATATCCTTCTCTGAACAAGGAGAAATGCAAATGACAGTAAATTCCCAAGCCAAACCAGCAGGAATAATGCTGCTGACAGTTCCCCGAGAAGAAGAATGGAGGTATTACATTGATGACTCCATCCAAGACACCTATTTTGAACAAACTTTAAAGAACATCCATGCACCACCTGGAGTTTGGGCAGAAGGCAGTCCCCCAGGCCTAGCCAAGCACATAGCTCCAGTGATTGTAACCCTCAAGCCTAGTGCTACACCAGTGCATGTCAAGCAGTACCCTCTCCCAAGAGCCGCAATTGAAGGCATTCATCGCCACTTGCAAAGATTGCTCGAGTATGGCCTACTAAAAGTATGTCAATCCCCATGGAACACTCCACTTTTGCCAGTAAAGAAACCTGGGACGGAGGATTACCACCCAGTACAAGACTTAAGGAGAGTAAATGATGCAGTTGAAACTATACATCCAGTTGTACCCAATCCTTACACTCTTCTAGGACTGATACCTGCTGAAGCTACCCATTTCACTGTACTGGATTTAAAAGATGCATTCTTTTGCATAAGATTAGCCCCTGTAAGTCAAATATTGTTTGCATTTGAATGGCAGGACCCCATCTCTGGAAGAGGGGGCCAACTTACCTGGACAAGATTACCCCAAGGATTCAAAAATTCGCCTACCATCTTTAGTGCTGCGCTAAATCAAGACCTTTCAAGCTATCCAGTGGCCCCGGGGAAGAGAGTGCTTCTCCAATACGTGGACGATCTGCTGATAGCTGCCATATCAGAAAGTGAATGTATACTAGCCACCAAAGATCTCTTGCAGTTACTAGATGAAGCTGGATACAAAGTTTCCAGAGCAAAAGCACAGCTATGTCAAAAAGAAGTGAAATACTTGGGCTTCCGTATAACCCAAGGTAGCCGACGATTAGGCAGAGAAAGAAAAGAAGCAGTATGCAGAATTCCAACTCCAACAACCAGAAAGCAAGTCAGAGCCTTTCTGGGAGCGGCAGGATATTGCCGAATCTGGATACCCAACTTTGCCCAAATTGCCAAACCACTGTATGAAGCCACAAAAGGAGAAGAAAAGTCGCCACTGGAGTGGGGACTTGAGCAGGATACAGCCTTCAAGAAGTTAAAGGAAGAATTGATGTCATCACCAGCACTTGGACTACCAGATGTCCACAAGCCTTTCCACTTGTTTGTATATGAAGCACAGGGAAATGCCTTAGGCATGTTGACTCAGAAATTGGGAAATTGGGAGCGACCTGTAGCATACCTATCGAAACAATTGGACCCTGTGGCCAAAGGATGGCCACCATGCCTGAGAGCAGTTGCAGCTACAGCACTACTAGTGAGTGAAGCAGACAAACTCACACTAGGACAGAACATACGAGTCACTGTGCCACATGCAGTCCTTGCCCTCATGGAACAGAAAGCAAATTATTGGCTCACCAATTCCCGAATGTTGAAGTACCAGAGCATGTTATGTGAAAACCCACAGATACAACTAGAAGTGAGTCATGCCTTGAACCCAGCCACCTTGATACCTATCAGTGAAGAACTCCCAGAACATGACTGTATCGAAGTCATGGAAACTGTGTTCTCCAGTCGACCCGATTTGACAGATGTGCCCATAGACAATCCTGACCAAATCTATTATGTTGATGGGAGCAGTCTCATCCTCGATGGACGACGCTGTGCCGGATATGCAGTCGTCACTCAACACGAAGTAGTTGAATCATCAGCTCTAGCCTCAGGCACATCAGCCCAGAAAGCCGAATTGATAGCACTCACCAGAGCATTATTATTAGGAGAAAAACTTGTGCTAAATGTATATACAGATTCCAAATATGCCTTCACCACTCTGCATGACCATGGAGCTCTCTATAAAGAACGAGGGCTCATCACATCAGGAGGAAAATCAGTCAAGTATGGTCCCGAGATATTGATGTTACTTGATGCAGTTTGGGCCCCAACACGTGTAGCTGTCATGCATTGTAGAGGACATCAAGCTGGAAAAGGAGAAGTTGCTCGAGGAAATAGATTTGCAGATGCTTCAGCACGACAAGCAGCTATGACGGGACAGATTACACCACAAGCTATGCCAATGCAAGCAGCATTGTTTCCAGTACCTCTGAATTTATGGACACCACGATGTACCACCAAAGAATTAGATTACTACTGTAACAAGGAAGATGGAGTACTGAAAGATGGATGGATTGAGCTGCCACCAGAAGAGGGCAGTCAACCCCCTGGACGAATAGTAATTCCTGAGCTGTTAGGACCATCTTTTGTCAAAGCTTTCCACGAAGCCACCCACTATGGAAAAAGTGCTATGGAAAAAGCACTCAGACCACATTTTTACATCCCTCTGATGACAACCATATCCGCATCAGTAGCACGTCAATGTCTAACCTGTGCCAAAAATAATGCCAAGCAAGGCCTTATAACGGCACCCCGAGTTCAGTCGGGAGGTGTAACCCCCATGCACAACCTCCAAGTTGATTTTACCGAAATGCCAAGAGCCAATGGATACCATTACCTATTAGTGTTAGTTTGTACCTTCTCTGGGTGGGTAGAAGCCTTCCCAACCAGAACTGAGAAAGCTCGAGAAGTCACCAAAGTTTTAATGAGAGAGATTGTCCCTAGGTTCGGAATCCCAGCAGTAATAGGGTCAGACAATGGACCTTCATTTGTCTCCCAGGTTACTCAACAGTTAGCAAAAGCTTTGCAGATACAATGGAAACTCCACACTGCATACAGACCCCAGAGTTCAGGGAAAGTTGAGCGAATGAATCGTACCCTAAAAGCCCAAATGTCCAAGCTTTGTCAGGAGACACACTTGAAGTGGCCCCAAGTGCTCCCGATAGCTTTACTCAGAATACGCTCAGCTCCTGTAAAGTCAACAGGATTTTCCCCTTTTGAAGTCCTGTATGGTAAACCCCCACCAATAGTGCAGGGAATTAAAGGAAGTTTAGCCCAAATTGGTTCAGAAGTAACCAGACAAGAACTCCTAGCTCTTAGTTTTGTTCTGCAGACTCTCCATGCGTGGATCCAAGACCAGTTGCCTATCAACTTGACGGAACCCTTGCATCCCTATCAGCCTGGTACCTCGGTGTGGATCAAAGATTGGAAGAAGACACCGTTGGAACCCCATTGGAAGGGACCGTACACCGTCATCCTGTCTACCCCAACTGCAGTAAAGGTAGCCGAGATCGACGCCTGGATCCACCACAGCAGAGTCAAGCCTGCTGCTGATCCTGAACCCGAGCAGTGGACAGCAGAGCAGCATCTTGATGCACCCTTGCGAGTTACTCTGAGACGGCAACCAGCAACTTAGACACTTCATCACAGTGCTTTGCAGTAGCCAAGTCTTTCGAAGAGGATTGCTGTTTTCCATGCAGCAACAGTTTTGTTTCAACGAACTCAATCTGTGCGTGATTCTGCACACTACTTTGACACTACATTGACTAGCCAGACTTCACAAGCCAACTGAATTGCTAATAAGTTGGTTAATGTGTACTGGACAACCTGAGAATCTTCAATCAACACTCAGCACCCGTTAAATTGCTTCATTAGCAAACGGGACGAAGAAAGAGAACGTCGTGATCAAGATCAGCAAGCTGAGGATTCAGAAGCACTCCAATCAACATCAACATGTATCTTTGTCTTTGCTTTGCCCTGGTTGCCTTCTTGGGAGGTTTTGAACTGACTTATGCTTTACCTCCATGCACTGCTTGCATTACTTCTACTCGAACTGGACTGAAAGTAACTCAGACTTTGATTTACCATTCTTACTATACCTGCAAGGGAAAAGTGACTCGGTGTATTTATAACACCACTGAACTAAATGTTTGCGCTTATGGCACAATTAGAGCATGCTATAATCCGCATCAGAATCCATCCTATTACACATTGGAAATACGATGGAAGGATGCAGATGGACCTATAATAGCTGCTACACCACCACTTAAGGACATTACTAAACCTGCTGTTTTGAATTTTGATGCATGTAATGCCATTAACAGAGATAGTTATTCCACCTGTGGTACTTGGGAGAAAGCGTATCGAAATGACCATAAGTACATGTGTCCAGAGGGTGCCACAGGATGGTGGACGTGTACAGGTAAAATGGGATCAGGCTATAGTACTGCACCAGCAGCAGATTACTATTGCCCGTATTGGGGATGTGTTTTTTATGCTACCTGGAATGATGGTATAGTTGACGAGAAGATAGATAAACGAATGGCTACTTTAACTAAGCCAACCACAAATGATAAGTGTCAGAAAGATGCTTGTAACCCCTTACACTTACGCATACACAATCCCTATGCATGGAAACAAGGATACAAGTTTGGTTTACGTATTGCTGGAGGGGCAATAGACCCAGGAACCATTGTGTTTATTAGATTGAATACCCAAGCCCACAAGTCATCTAAATATCATATCCATAATACCTTCTATGAGGCCATGCATGTAAATAAGTTTGAAATTCCTCATCCTTCTCAGAATTTATTTTTAGAATTAGCTGGAGCGGTAGTATCTAGTCTTAAAATCTCAGATTGTTATTTCTGTGGCGGAACCCAAATGGGAGACCAGTGGCCATGGAAGGCCCAAGAATTGAATTATTCTTTGATTTACAATCAGACTGAATTACACAAGACTACCAGTGAGTGGGTGTTAGCGCACTCAATCGTTGGACGTCTTTGCTATGCCAGAACTGGACCCCAGTTCACCCAAAGGGTAGGACAGCTGGTCTGTCTTAGCCAGAAGTACTATAATGCCACAACCAAAAAGACGTCATGGTGGTCAGGACTTAAACATCCTGAACCTTCTAACCCATTAGCTAGATTTCCTGAACTTGCTGGTTTATGGACTAACCTTGCCAAAGTCCATGCCTGGCAAGCCCCACCTGGCCTATATTGGATCTGTGGAAACCGAGCGTATGCACAACTCCCGCCACAATGGGGAGGAGCATGTGTCTTAGGAACCATCAGACCTTCTTTCTTTCTTTTAAATACTGAACATGGCGAACAATTAGGATACCCTGTATACACTACCCACCGACACAAAAGAGCACTAAGACAGAAAAGAGAAGCCTTACAGATAGGCAAGTGGGAGAAGTGGCAAGGTGATGATTGGCCACCAGAAAGAATTATTGAGTATTATGGGCCTGCCACTTGGAATGATGATGGTATGTGGGGCTACCGAACCCCAGTCTATATGATTAATCGTATTATCCGCTTACAAGCAGTAGTTGAGATAATAACCAATGAAACTAGTCATGCTCTTACGCTTTTAGCTAGACAAAGTACTCAGATGCGCACTGCTATATATCAGAACCGCTTAGCACTTGATTATTTGTTAGCAGCTGAAGGAGGAGTATGTGGTAAACTGAATTTAACTAATTGTTGCTTGAAAATAGATGATAAAGGTCAAGTAGTTGAAGAAATTGCTAAAGATATGCAAAGACATGCTTATGTGCCAGTACAGACTTGGCACTCATTGAAATTCCCTAACTGGTTTGCTAACCTTTTCTCATGGGTGGGAGGATTTAAGACTTTCATTGTCTTAGTACTAATCCTTGTTGCTGTTATCTTCTTATTACCATGTTTAATCCCATGTTGTATGCGTTCTATTCATAACACTATTGATAGTACAGTAGAGCGGAAGACCGCCACCAAAATAATGGCTTTATATAAGGCCAGTCCTAGTCGAAATCCTTCAATCATGATGTGATTCTTCTAAAGGTGATTTAATTCTCACACCTTATTAAGTAATAGGGTGAGATTAATCAAAGGGGGGAATGTGGCAGGTGCAGGCCTGTGATCCACGGTGTCTGACATAAGCAGGCAGGCCTAACTAGCTTGACCTGTAAATGAAGCCTGTGGAGAGGCTCATAGGAATTGCACATCCCCCAATATGCTGCTATTGTAGGATAGAACTCTGTAAGAGAACTAAACTAACTTAGGTAAGCAAAACTGAGAGATGGAAAAATACAGAAAAATATGTTTAAAAGTTACTGATAAGAAAAGTACATCTGCAAGGAATATAATTGGGAGTGCTGACAGATGAGTTGCAGAGCCCTGCTCCCCTGCATGCACAAATTGGCTCTATGGCCTTGAGAGTATGAAAGTAACAAGTTGATGAACTGACCATTGTAATTGGGACTAGAAGGGGGGTATGCAGGTGCCATGCCCACTGAAGGAACATAATTGGATAAACTTATCAGTACCGGGACCAATGGAAGAGGTACGGGAGGTACGGGAGAGTACCGGGACCAATGAAATGTTTTTCTATACCTAGAATGGAACAGAAATCTATAAAAGTTGTTGTAATGCTAGAAAACTTTGCTCAGCCATTTTGAATTTGATCGTGCTTGAGACTTGTGCACAAATAAATGATTTGGACCTTCTGAACAGACTCCTGGTATCATTGGTTTGTCTGCGCTTTGCTGCTACACCTTCACCCTCATCCCATGTCCCCTCATAGCAGAACTTGCTTTCAATTGAAAGAGGCTGTCCCCCTGAACATTTATGCCACGGAGGTATTTAAACATCTCAATCATATCACCTCTATCCCGCCTTTTATCTAAGGTGTACATATTAAGATCCTTAAGTCTGTCCTCATATGCTTTATAATGAAGACCACTAACCATTTTAGTAGCCACCCTCTGCACCAACTCCATCCTGTTCACATCCTTTTGAAGGTGCGGTCTCCAGAATTGCACACTATACTCCAAATGAGGTCGCACAAAAGACTTATACAGAGGCACTATCACCTCCTTTTTTCTGCTAGCCATTCCACTCCGTATGCACCCAAGCATCCTTCTAGCTTTTGCCGTCACCTTTTCTACCTGTTTAACTACTTTAAGATCATCAGACACAGCCACGTCTAGGTCCCGCTCTTCTTTAGTGGACAAAAGTACTTCACCCCCTATACTATATTGCTCCCTTGGATTGCTACAGCCCAAATGCATGACCTTACATTTTTTTAAATTAAATCCCAGCTGCCAAATTCTAGACCATTCTTCAAATTTAGCTAGATCCTTCCTCATGTTATCTACACCTTCCTGGGTGTCTACTCTATTGCAGATTTTGGTATCATCCGCAAAGAGGCAAACCTTACCCGACAGCCCTTCCGCTATATCACTAACAAAGATATTAAAAAGAAGCGGACCAAGGACAGATCCCTGGGGCACACCACTGGTAACATCCTTCTCCTCAGAGTGAGCTCCATTTACCTGTACTCTGTCGCCTCCCACCCAACCAATTTCTAACCCAAGCAGTAACTTTAGGGTCTATCCCTAGGTTGCTCAGTTTAAGTCACCTGTGAGGAACAGTGTCAAAGGCTTTACTGAAATCTAAATACACGACATCTAGGGTTCTCCTTCAGTCCAACTCCCTGATCACCCAGTCAAAGAAATCAATCAGATTTGTCTGACAAGACCTGCCTCTGGTGAATCCATGCTGCCTCGGATCCTGTAATCCGCTGGACTCCAGAAACCTCACTATTTTTTCTTTCAGCAGCGTTTCCAATAATTTACTCACCACCGAAGTTAAACTAATCGGCCTGTAGTTTTCAACCATATCCTTACTTCTGCTTTTGTGTAAAGGCACCACATGAGCCTCTCTCCAGTCCTTTGGCACCACTCCCGACTCTAACGAGGCATTGAAAAGGTCAGTCAGTGGAGTAGCTAGAACGTCCCCAATGTTGTTGTGAAATGTGTGTGTGGAGTCCAATATGACCCCAAGGTATTTAAAGGAAAATGCTAGCAGAATGGGGGTACTATTGAGTAGTGGCGAGAATGATGACACTGCGATAGCCAAGTCACCAAGATTTTCTTTGCTTTGAGTTTGAGGTGGTTGGACTTCAGCCAGGTGATGATTTGAATAAGGCAAATGAAACCTTATTTGGAAAGGGAAGCATTTGGTCAGGTTTTATATCGCCTCATTTTACTACATATGGTTTATGGCACTACGATAAATTTTGGTTTGTCAGGAGTTGTACTACTCGCTGCGCAGCTGGTTCTTGAAATCCCCAGACACAAGCACATCGCACTGGTTCCAATTGCATTATATGGGGGGTCAGAATAAAATGTAAGGTTATAGTCTTAAGGACATGTTGACTAAGTCGCGTATTAGTAATGTGTGTGTGGGCCTAGTTAGCAGCATAGGGTTCCTCACAAACTGCTGCAGGGGGGCATGTACATCATCCTCTTGCAGTTAGCACAGGAAAACCACATGGTACCACAGAATCCAGGCAGAAGGGTGCGACTAATGTCCCTCACTGAGGTGGTATTAGCTGCACCCACACTACCTGCCTTAAGCGTTGTTCGTGCAGATCACTAACGCCCATGCTAGTTGTGACACGCTGGGAACTTCTGTGCCCCTTCCAGTCCCCACTCCCATGCCCCTTAATGTTCGACTTTCATGTTAGGTATGCCATTAACATTGTCCTTCATCTGCAGAGATTATTTACAACGCTCTTTGTGGCCTTCTTGAGGTTCCTTTCTTACAGTTTGCCAAAAAGACCTTAACCAGATGCAGGGTATGCTGTGCTTTTGTGCTGGATCTTTGAAACATTTTGCCTAATGCTGTACAATTGGAGACAGATTTGAAAGATTTTAAGAACTTGAAAATGTTTCTTTTCAGCCAGTCTTGTGATGTGTAATACTTTACCAGTAATGTGTGTTTGTTTTATTTTATGTATTGTATATAATTTGTATTCTGAATTTATTATTTAAACTGCTTAGGATATTAAGATAAGGAGTCTAAAAGTAGGAAAGGATAAATAAAATAAATGTCTCTCCATGAGGCCTTTAACAGTAGGGGGTCGACGTAGATAGATGTTTGGATTTATTTTTCCTCATACTTCTTGCCATTAAACATTACTGACTTCCTCTTATGATCTGTCCTACATAGACTATAAGCTGCTCCTTTGGTGCTCTGAAGGGGCTATAGTGCTTCTTAGGAGCATGCCACTGTATCCATGCAATGCTGGGGGCCCGGACAGAAAAGGGGTCCACACAGCAGCGCAGCAACTTATTTTAATTTGTTGCTATGTTGCGTCTGCTCCAGGTTGGTATCTCCCAGGCTAAAGTCTCACGATAACAGTCACACAGTGAGACTTCAGCCCGGGAGGAACACATGCTGGACCTGGAGTGGAGACAGTGTGGCAAACAAATTAAAGTAAGCTTGCCACTGCACATGCTGGGGGAGGGGGGGGGGAGGTGTTACAGTGGGAGGGTCACCATGGTGGGGTGACAGTGGGGGGGGGGGTCACCATGGTGGGGTGACAGTGGGGGGGGGGGGCGGCACTCATTAGAACTATACCACTGACCACAGTGCTACTGTCTGTTTAAAGGTCCCAACTAGCACGGCACCCTTCTTACCCACACAATATTGCAATAAGTTCTGTCTGGTCTTCTGGGGTCCAATGACCAGAGCAGTGCGCCTCCCAAGCTGATGTGCTGCCCAGGTACCTCTCTCACCCTTATTTCCTTTTCTTACATAAAGATCTGTTACCGTGGTTATAGCTTCTTTTAACTAGCCCATTGCTCTTTCATTTCCCTTCGTCTCCCACCCTGTCAGCTCCCTCTCTCAGGTACTTTTCCATTTTGTCAAAGTCAGCATTTTTGAAATGCAGGTCTTTGAGTTTTCTGTGTTTTGTCTGGCCCTCCTATAGGGGCATCCTGTCTTTCCTAATCATATCTCCTCTCCCAGCAGGTACTTGAAGTAATGACCAGCAATGTACAGGCAGATGAGCAATCTATCACAGGAGATTACTACTAGGGGTCATCGGTGTCATTTTGCAACCCAGAGATGAAGAAATAGGAGCAAGTGGGCCTTGCCTACTCCCGTTAGGCACTAGTGAGGTGTCTGGAGTCCAATTAGGGTTGCCAACTTTTTCACCGAGAAAAACCCGACACCTGTGGCTCGCCATGCTCCACCCATTCTCCGCCCCCAGTTCCACCCCTGCCCCGCCCCAGCCCCACCCACAAATATTACCGAGGATTCAGTCACACCCCCCCTCAGTGCTGGTTCACTCACCCCCACTCCCCTCAGTGCTGGTTCACTCACTCACCCCCCCTGCTGACTCACTCACCCCCTCCCCTGCTGGTTCACTCACTCACCCCCCCTCCCCTCCCTGCTGGTTCACTCACCCACCTCCCTGTCACTCACTCACCCCTCCCCTGCTGGTTCACTCACACCAACCCCCCTCCCCTGCTGGTTCACACCAACCCCCCTCCCCTGCTGGTTCACTCACAACACCCCCCCCCCTCCACTGCTGGTTCACTCACCCACCCCACTGTCACTTACTCACCCCTCCCCTGCTGGTTCACTCACACCAACCCCCCCCCCCTCCACTGCTGGTTCACTCACACCACCCCCCCCCCGCCCCTTGCTTGTTAACTCACACCACCACACCCCCCCCCCTTGCTGGTTCATTCACACCACCCCCCCCCTTGCTGGTTCACTCACACCATCACCCCCCCTCCCCCCAAGCCGCTGCTTCTGCTTTGTACAGAGCAGCGGCTGCAATACACTTACTTTGAAAAGTAAAGACAAACTGTGTAAGGAGCCCTCCGGTCATCGCAGAGCCCGAGGAAGTGTTGTCATGGGGGCGGGCTCCTCACAGGTTGTCTTTCTTTTTCAAATTAACTTTATTGCAGCTAAAGTTAATTTGAAAAGGAAAGACAACCTGTGAGGAGCCCGCCCCCATGACATCACTTCCTCGGGCTCTGCGATGACCAGAGGGCTCCTCACACAGTTTATCTTAAGTTTTCAAAGTAAGTGTATTGCAGCCGCTGCTCTGTACAAAGCAGAAGCAGCGGCTGCACTGCTATGGGGAATCACGTTCGCACCGCGGACTTCGGCACAAAAGCCGTTTTTTTGCTCTGGCCACTCTCGATCTTGCGGCCAGAGCAAAAAACCGGCTTTTCAATGGCCGGTTTTACATCTGTGCCGGCAGCCGGCCTGGCCATGGAAAAACCGGCCAGGCCGGCGGAAAAACCGGCCAGGCCGGCTGAAAACCGGCCGGTTGGCAGCCCTAAGTCCAATGGATTACAGGATCCGAGGCAGCATGGGTTTACTACTACTATTAACCATTTATATAGCGCTATGTTACCAAAGGCATGTTTTGACAGACAAATCTGATTGATTTCTTTGACTGGGTGACCAGGGAGTTGGACCGAGGGAGAGCCCTAGATGTGATGTACTAAGATTTCAGTAAAGCCTTTGACACCGTTCCACACAGGCAACTTATTAACAAACTGAGTACCCTAGGGATGGACTCTAAAGTGACTAACTGGATTAGAAATTGGTTGAATGGGAGGTGACAAAGAGTACAGGTAAATGGAGCTCACTCTGAGGAGAAAGATGTTACCAGTGGTGTGCCACATGGATCTGTCCTTGGTCCGATTATTTTTAACATCTTTGTTAGTGATATAGCGGAAAGGCTGTCGGGTAAGGTTTGCCTCTTTGCGGATGATACCAAAATCTGCAATAGAGTAGACACCCAGGAAGGTGTAGATAACATGAGGAGGGATCCAGCTAAGCTTGAAGAATGGGCTAGACCCAGATCTCTGCCTACCTTTCTGACATTGCTGCTTGGATGTCTCACCTCCGCTTGAAATTGAACATGGCCAAAACTGAGCTTCTTATTTTTCCTCCTAAAACCTCCTCTCCTCTTCCTCCTTTCTCAGTCTCTGTGGATAACTCTCTACTCCTCCCTGTTTCCTCAGCTCGCAACCTTGAGGTTTTCTTTGACCCCTCTCTCTTCTTCTCCACACACATCCATCTGACAGCTAAGACCTGCCGTTTCTTTCTCTATAACATCAACAAAATCTGCCCATTCCTTTCTGAACACACTACTAAGATACTTATCCACCTTAATCACCTCCTGTCTTGACTACTCTAACCTACTCCTTGCTGGTCTCCCTTTAAATCATCTCTCTCCCCTTCAATCTGTTCAACACTCTGCTGCACGGCTAATCTTCTGCCACCCTCATAATGCCCATATTACTCCTCTTCTCAGTCACTTCACTGGCTCCCTATCCATTTCCGCATCCATTTCAAACTTCTGCTGACATAAGTGCACTCATTCTGCAGCTCCTCACTACCTTTCTTCTCTTATCTCTCCCTACACCCCCCTTGTGAACTCCGCTTTTCTGGCAAATTGCTTCTATCTGTGCCCTTCTCTTCTATTGCCAACTCCAGACTTCTTCGCTCCTTTCACCTTGCTGCACCTTACACCTGGAACAAACTACCTGTGCCAGGCACCTTCCCTGACCCTTTTCAAATTCAGGCTGAAAACTCACCTCTTTGCTGCTGCTTTTGGATCTTGACTTGCCTGATCTCCTTGTTTCTTTACCATTCCCTTTAGATGTATCCCTGTCTACACTTTCTGTGCTGTCTGTCTTGACTAGATTGTAAGCTCTGATGATCAGGGACTGTCTCTTACATGTCTGTGCAGTGCTGCGTACGTCTTGTAGCGCTATACAAATGTTCAATAGTAGTAGTAGTGGAGTGGAGGAGTAGCCTAATGGTTAGAACACTAGTTTGGTAACCAAGCAACCAGGGTTTGATTCTCACTAGCACGCCTTGTGGCCTTGGGCAAGTCACTTAACCCTACATTGCCTCAGAAGAAAGGCCTGGCAATCTACTTCCGGTAACACTGCCAAGAAAACCCAGGAGCTTCTGGGTCGCCAGGAGTCAGCACTGACTCAAAGGCACACATTGCATTGCAGTAGCACTAGTAGTAGCAGTAGTAATGGTTGAGAATTTGGCAGCTGACAATTAATGCTAAAAAATGCAGGGTCATGCATTTGGGCTGCAAAAATCTAAGGGAGCAGTACAGTGTAGGGGTGAAGTGCTTCTGTCCACGAACGAAGAACAGGACCTGGGTGTGATTCTTTCTGATGATCTTAAAGTGGATAAACAGGTAGAAAAGGCGATGGCAAAAACCAGAAGACTACTTGGATGTATAGGGAGAGGAATGGCCAGCACAAAAAAAGTAGATGATAGTGCCTCTGTATGTCTCTGGTGTGACCTCATTTGGAGTATTGTGTGGAATTCTGGAGACCGCACCTTCAATAGGATATAAACAGGATGGCATTGATGCAGAGGATGGCTATTAAAATGGATAGTGGTCTTCGTTACAAAGCATATGAGGACACACTTAAGGATCTTAATCTGCATACATTAGAGGAAAGGCGGGATAGAGGAGATATGATTGAGATGTTTAAACATCTAAATGGCATAACTGCACAGGAGAAGAGCCTCTTTCAAGTGAAAGCAAGCTGTGCTACGAGGGGACATGGGATGAGGGTGAAAGGGGATAGACTCAGGAGTAATATGTGGAAATATTTCTTTACGGAAAGAGTGGTAGGTGCATGGAATAGTCTCTCAGTGAAGATACTAGATATGAGGATAGTATCTGAATCCAAGAAAGCATAGGATAAACTCAGAAGATTTCTAAAGGAAAAAAGGGGACTATTACTCACGAAGGCGCTCACAAAATGCTCCCAGTCAACAAGAAAGAGAGCCTTCACCTTATACACACCCACGTGCTGGAACGCTCTTCCATCCGCCATTCGGGCCATCACCGACCTCGCCCAGTTTAGAAAAGCACTGAAGCACCATCTCTTCATCCAGCACTATTCTGATTCATACAACATCTCTCAACCAGGCGCACCCAGGAACCAAACCACCATCCCCATCGCAGCCACCCTGCAGGATTGCAACCCCACTCACTAGATCACGAGACAAGCTGCTGATGGAATTGTGCACATGCTTACACCAGTCAATCTGTATATATTAAGTAAATAAATCTGTAAATAGTTGCGAGCTGACCACGTCACCTGTGACGGCTAGCTTGCCTGTACATAGTTACCCTGTCAGTCCCGTTTAGAAACCCCTGTTCATTGTAAGTCCAGCTGCGGGCCCTGCCTGCGCTGAACGAGTTAAATGTAAACCGCACTGATTCTAAAGAGTGCGGTATAAAAAAATACATTAAATAAATAAATAAAATATTATAGTTGATATGGAAGGGCAGAATAGATAGGCCATGTGGTCTTTTAATACCGTCGTGTTTCTGATTGGGTTCAAAACAGGTTTGAACGAGTTCTTGAAGGAAAAGTCCATAAACCATTATTAAAGAGGACTGGGGAAAGCCACTGCATACCCCTGGGAGGAGCAGCATGGAATGTGTATACATTTGGAAACCTGAGAGGAACTTGAGACTTGGAATGGCCACTGTCGGAAACAGGATACTGGACTTGGTGGAGCCTTGGTCTGACCCATATGGCATATGTTGCTGAATATTTAAAATCTGTGTTCCAACTACTCAGCAGTTCTGTCTATGCAGTGGTTTAACACGGAGATATCTTGGTTTGCAGGATCATATGAAAATAATATTTGAGTATCAACTGTGTCCACATAAAGGCTGCAGCCCAAAGACCGAATATTTATGGATCCCTGTGGAACACCAACTTGGCTTCTGGGGCTACCTTTTATTTAAGATTTCCATGCAAATATCTGATTACTGTGCCTGGGAATAGGTATGTCTTTCTGGAACTTCACAGTTGAAAAGCTTCCATTTGGAAAAGGGTATGGTGACCCTCATGAGATTATATGGTTCAGCCTGTAAGTGTTTTGGGTGAGTTTAAAGGTCACAAGGGCACTTAACGTAGAAATTTTTCTTCCTAATTATCATGGTATAATTTCTTAGTATATATATTCCTCTTCTCTCATATTAGTGGGATAAACATTATTATTATTCTTTTGGTAGCCCAACTATCTAAAGTGTAAATATCTGAGAATTCTGTACATAGTTATCAGAGCATGCCATGTCGCTACAACAGCTTAGTGACACATTGCTGAGCTTGTATATAGTTACCCCAGTTCTAAATCCAAGTTGCTATTCCTGTTCAATGTAAGTCCAAAGCAGGTCCATCCTGCTTTACACAAAGAAATGTTACTTGTAAACCGCACTGATTTTAAAGAGCCCGGTATAGAAAAGCTTTAAATAAATAAATAGACCGCTTGAAAAATTATTTGGATAACATATCTTTAATTGCAAGCGTCTGGTCTGTCACATTTATGTTCTGATGGTGCTAGTTGTATTGGGGGTTGATGAAGTAGGTGGTTTCATATTTACCATGTGGGATAAAATACCTGGGTAATCATTGGCTGAGGAGGGAAGAGAAAAATATTCTGAAAAGTGCTTGAAAATTTCTTGTTCTTCTATAGTTATTTTTCCAAGAAAAGGGAAAACTGGCAGCTGAAGTCTATTCAGAAGGATTTAGGCAATGAGATTTTAATTTTGGTCCAATTCCAAGTCATTTATTTTAAAGCAGGATTCAGATAGTCCAAAACATGGACAGAAATCACATGGCTAGTAGGAGCAATTCAGCCTAGTAAAGAAGGTACTTAAGAAGTCGGGGAAGGCTCTACGACCGCATGGAAGAAGTATTTCATTTTCAGAGGTATTCACGGTGTAGAGGAAGAGGACAGCTAGGCTATGTTGCAGGTTGTTTTTTTTTTAGACCTGTTGTAAAGAAGAGGGTTTTGGATACACTGTTCCCTCTAAGCTGTGCGCGTGTGTGCGCGCGCACACACCTCGCCGAGTGAGCGCACATACTTTACAACAGAGCGCACAAAAATTACGGTTCTGATTCTGATAGAAAACAACACAGACATCTTAAACTTTAAAAGTTGTGATTGTAATTACTAGAAATTTTCCGCTTCATTTAGTAATTGTCTATTTTCATTTAATTTGATTAAAATCAATGTGGTGTACATACTGTATTCTGACGTGTAGTCAAATTTTAAAGTATATAACTCCGAGTGTCATTATGTGGCGCACAAAAATTTAACCTTCCTTCAAAAGCTGCACAGCTGATATTTTATGTGCACACAGCCTTCAGAACATTAGAGGGAATATTGTTTGGATATCTTGAGGGCAGGGATGTTGCATGAAAGGATCCAGGAGTGTACTGAAGATATGGCTTGCATATGTCTGAGACAGGAACCAGGATCCAAGCTGAACAGTTTAAAGTATGCATCACTAAGCACTTAAAACCTAAACTAAATGGGGGAAGGGGTGGAGGCAGGTTGTCACACCCAATAAATAAAGTTTGTGGTAGAAAGAACCAGGATGATGAGGAAAGTAAAACAAAGCCTTTGACCTGGTTCTTTCTAAGTGACTTAACAATAAACAGAGCATTCATGGTAAGGGCCCTAAAGTGACTGACTGAATTAAACACTGGTTGAGTGGGTGGACAAAGAGTGGTAGTAAATGAAGCTTACTCTGAGGATAAGCACGTGATAAGTGGTGTGCTGTGCATATCAGTCCTTGTTCTGGTTTTTTACAACATTTTTGTTAACGATATTGCAGAAAGGCTGTTGGGCAAGGTTTGGTTTCTTGCAGGTGATACCAAAATCTTGCAATAGTGTAGACACCCTGGAAAAGTCTAGAGTTTGACAGATAAGATTTAATGCTATAAACCATGCAGGATCATGCATGTAGGCTGCAAAACTCAAGGGAGAGGAATAGCTCGGGGGTGGGGGTTGTGCAGTACTTCTGTGCATGAAAATATAGCAGGACCAGGGGGTGATTGTACCTGATGAGTAGGGACTAACCTAATTCACGATTTCATGGCCGTGGCATTTTCCATGAATTTGGCCATCTTCCGTGAAAAATGTGAAATTCCCTCGAAGGGGTGAGAGAGCCGGTTCGGGAGCTGCTGACCTGTGTGTGGTAGCCGTTCTGATGTCATCTCTGGGCCCCGATAAAAGAACTGCGCATGGTGCTTCAATTTGGGAGCGTTTACTTACAGCCTGATTCCCGCAGAGGGGTGAGAGAGCCGGTTTGGGAGCAGTAGACTTCCAACAGAAAGTTTTTTCCAACCACAAACAACAATTGAAGGAACTTTTGTTAGCTGCGCCATCCATTGCGATTGTTACTGACGAAGCCAGCGATTCTCAGGACAGGTTTTGTTTGCATATTTTGTTTGTTACTGAAGTTAAAGCGTCTGCAGCTTGTCCGACTGCTTATTTAGCTGACATCATTTATCTTGAAAAGGTAAATGCAGTTACTGTTAGCCAAGCTGTACTTGCCTGTCTGGCTAACATGGGAATTTCTTACAATAACGTTAGTGCTTTCATAACTGATAATGCGTCATACATTTATTTATTTATTTATTTATTTAACAGTTATTTATATTTATTTTATTTTTTTTATTTGTGTGCTTTTCTATACCGCCCCTTCCAGAGATCAGGGGCGGTTTACAAGGAACTTTAAAACAACAATATAGCAAAACAGTGCAATATTGCATTACATTAAACATTAGGTGAACATAAAACTAGATTACATAAGAACTAGGTTACATGGAAAACCAATGTGTGGGTTATTAACATAAAAGGAAACATAAAACTATGTTACAAAGAACCAAAAAGTAGCTTTACATGGTTAGCAAAAGATTATAATAGTTATTTGTGATCATAAGTACAGTGTTGGGAGTAGACTAACTTGGGTGGATATGAAAATGGAATTAGGTGGGGTAGACTTGTGTTTGGTTTGTTGCATGTTTTTGTGTAGTAAATTTGATTTCAGGTTGTATGTTGCTATAGTGTTGACTAAATAGGTAGGTTTTAAGTTCCTTCCTGAAAGTTGTAAGATCTTTAATCTCTCTGAGGTTTAGTGGTAGTTTATTCCATTGGCTGGGAGCATACCGCTCTTTCCCTAGTATCAAGTGCGGTTTACATGGAACAGTAGGTTAATTGGTATGTAATATACCAAGTCAGTTTACATAGAACAGATAATTATAATTTACAAGGAATGTTGTAACATTAAAGATATAACATATTAGAACATATATACATTGTTAGTTTACATCTATAATCATCATGTGAATGAGAGTGTGGTATGGTTAATAGTGTATTAGTGATATTTATTTTGAAAATAGAGTATATTTTTATATTTATTTATTTTTATATTTATATTTATATAGTATATTTTTATATTTTTATATTTATTTTGAAAATAGAGTATGTCCAAAGCGTTTGAGAAAATAGCAGCAGTGCTACCGAACGCTGTTCACTGTACATGCAACGCGCACATTGTTAGCCTGGTTGGCGAGACCTGGAGAAAAAACTTCAAACACGTCGATCGTCTGGTGGCATTGTTTAAGTCCATTTTTAGTTACTGCTCCGCTAGGAAGCGCAGATACAAGGAGTTCTTGGCTAAGAAAACTGAGACAGAAGTGCCACTGCCTCCTATCCCGGTAGTTACCAGGTGGAACAGCTGGTTTAAAACTGTTATGCACCATGCCAAATTCATCCAGTTCTACAAAGATTTCATTGCTGAAGAATTGCAACTGAGAGATGCAACAAATGCACTGACTGAATTGTACGAGCTTCTTGATGATCCTGCTGTCGTCGCAGAAGATGTGAACTTCATCGCTGCTAATGCAGTGAAGCTTGTAGACTTGCTCACATGGTTTGAGTCCACTGATGTTCGCATACATCTGGCGTACAACAAAGTGATAGACATTCTGGCTTGGGCAGAATACGAAGCAAGTATTGCCATTGTCGCCAAGTACAAAAAGGCCTTTGAAGATACCGCTGACAAGCTTAGTCAATACTACAAACCTACAGGTTGTCAAGGATTCTCCCAGCCAGGGCTGAACTTCTAGAAGTCGGTCAGCGTGTTTGACTTTACGCAGGTCTTGCTTTTGCAATGTGATGAGTTGATACAGAACATACCTGGAATGGATGACTGTCATCTCTTGGCTGAATTTGCAGCTTACAAAGCAGTGGCTGTAGATGTTCCCGCAGAAATGTCTGTCACATCATTGTGGTTTGCAAGCACAGGCAAATTCCCGCTGTTGAGCCAGTTGGCGCTACAATACTTTATCTGTGCCCACAAATAGTGTTGATGCTGAAAGGAGTGTGAGCCAATACATGACTGTCAGTGCACCGCAGTGCCAGAGACTGTTGACGAGCAATTTGACAAATCAAGTGATTATTGCAAAGAACTCAAAACTGCGAATGCCTGAGTATTTGTTGTTTAATTGTGTCTTCTTCAATAAAGTTCTTTTTGGATATTCCTTGTGTTGGCCGTGTTTTTTGTCCTCCATTCTGACAGTTAACAGCAATTACTTGAAATAGACACTATAACTGCTAGTTAAGGTTCGCATAAAATGTTGAAATAAAAGCCCGTGAATTTTCCGTGAAATATGTTGAATTTTCAAAGACCTCCCGTGAACTAGCGCATTTTTTCCCGTGAATTTGGTTGGTCCCTACTGATGAGCTTAAGGTGGCAAAATATGTTGAAAACATGACAACAAAACCCACAAGGATGTTTGGATGCTGTGATGGGGTCTATATCGTGCTGCCTGCCCCTCTCCAGAGAGATTATCAACAGGCCATATTAAGAGAGCTTGCAGTCTAGAGTTCAGGGCTGAGAAGGCGTGACTCACAGGACAGTGTTAAAAACCCAGCAGGCTGCAGGAGAGAGGCAGGCTCGTGGAGCCAGGAATCCATTCAAGGCAAGCCGTACATAGGTAGGAACTTTAACTGGACTGGAAGAAGGGCCAGGGGACTAGCTTTGTGAAGGTTTAACAAACTAGGTCTGAATAAAAACACATTTTGTTTTCCCTGAGCGGCTGTCTGTTTGGTGTTTTAACAGAAAACCCCTTCCCACCATATGCCACACTACCACAGATGCATATGGAGAAGAATTGCCAGCAGGAAAAAGGAAGTGATAATGGCTCTATATAAGGCTTTGGTAAGACCTAATTTGGAGTATTGTCTGTAATTCTGGAGACCGACCCTTCTAAAAGATATAAACAGGATGGAGTCTCTTCAGAGTGCAGCTACTTGTTGTAAGAACATAACATAAGGAATGCTATACTGGGTCAAACCAAGGTCCATCAAGCCAACAGTGGCCAATCCAAGTCACAATTACTTGTCACGTTCCTAAAAAGCTATACAGGTTCCACAGTGGTTGTCCCTGTGTAAGCAGTGAACATAAGAACATAAGATATGCCATACTGGGTCAGACCAAGGTCCATCAAGCCCAGTATCCTGTTTCCAACAGTGGCCAATCTAGGTCATATGCACCTAGCAGTTTCCCCAAAAGACATAGGTTCCGCAATGCTTGTACTGGGTCAAGCATTGATATCCTGGGTCCCTTCTTAATAATGGTTTATGGACCTTTCCTCCAGGAACTTGTCTAAACCTTTTTTAAACCCAGCTACACTAACAGCTTTTACTGCATCCTCCGGTAACAAATTCCAGAGTTTGATTACATGTTGAGTGAAAAAATATTTTCTTTTATTAGTCTTAAATAGTTTACCCTGTAGCTTCATTGCATGTCCCCTAGTCTTTCTATATTCTGATAACGTAAACAAACGAACGATCTACGTTTACCCGTTCCACTCCGTTCATTAATTTATAGATTTCTATCATATCTCCCCTCAGCCGTCTCTTTTCCAGGTTAAAGAGCCCTAACCTTTTTAGCCTTTCTTCATAGGAGTATCCTTCCATCCCCTTTACCATTTTGGTGGCTCTTCTCTGAACCTTTTCTAATAATGCTATATCCTTTTTAAGATACGGGGACCAGAATTGCACACAATATTCAAGGTGCGGTCTCACCATGGAACGATATAGAGGCATTATAATATCTTTTGTTTTATTTTCCATTCCTTTCCTTATGATACCTAGCATTCTATTTGCTCTCTTGGCCGCCGCTGCACACTGGGCCGAGGGTTTAACATATTATCCACAATGACACCTAAATCTTTTTCCTGGGTGGTGGTTCCTAATGTGGAACCTTGCATCGTGTAACCATAGTTTGGGTTGTTCTTCCCTAGGTGCATAACTTTGCACTTGTCTACATTAAATTTCATCTGCCATTTTGATGCCCAATCTTCCAATTTACCAAGATACTCTTGCAATTTTCCACAATCCTCTTGGGTTTTAACAACTTTAAATAGTGTTGTGTCATCTGCAAATTTGATAACCTCACTCGTTATTCCACTTTCCAGGTCATTTATGAATATGTCAAAAAGCAGCGGACCCAGCACAGATCACTGGGTTACACCACTATTCACCTTTCTCCATTGGGAAAATTGTCCATTTAGCCCAACCCTCTGTTTTCTATCTTTTAACCAGTTCTTGATCCACAGTAGTACACTGCCTCCTATCCCATGACTCTTTAGTTTTGCCAAAAGTCTCTGATGAGGGACCTTGTCAAAGGCTTTCTGAAAGTCCAGATACACTATATCAGGGGTCTCAAACACGCGGCCCGCAAGAGCATTTTGTGCGGCCCGCAACGCCACGACGTTTTTCGTTGGTTTTACTTGCTTTTCTCACCTGATGATTGCCGGCGCAGCCGCGTGGGGTTAAAAAATACAATCTCTAAAGTCGTCTTCTCTCTCCACATGACCCGAGTCACGAGCCTGCCCTCAACCAATTAGAGACAGGAAGGAGGGGGGGGGGCCCAGAAGCAGTCTGAGCAGCCAGCCGAACGCCACGAGGCACCACGCGCCCTCGAGGATCCATTTTGCAGTGTGCACAGCTCTCCGCGGGCAGGTAAGGAGGCAGTCTGCCCTGCCCCCGGAATTCCCCGATGTTAGCCAGCCCTGCCTCCCTCAGTCCCTCTCCTCTTCGGCTTTCAGAGCCGCGAAGGGAGAGTCTCCCTCGCGACTCTGTTAAGCTCGCCAGGGCAGATGGGAAATTTCCCATAAGCCTCAGCGGGCTTAACAGAGTCGCAAGGGAGGAACTCTCCCTTCGCGGTTCTAAGCCGAAGCGGAGAAGGACTGAGGCAGGCAGGGAGGGAGGGAGGGCAGCAAGCAGGCAGGGAGGGAGGGCTGGCTCTGCCGGGCAGGGGGGGCCCCACGGGACATTCGATTTTTCCGCGGCTGATGGGGGGAGGGGGGTTAGGACTGGTAATGTGCTGTGGGCTGATGGGTTTAGGACTGGTAATGCCACTGGGGGGGTTTAGGACTGGTAATGTGCTGTGGGCTGGGGGGGGGTTAGGACTGGTAATGTGCTGTGGGCTGATGGGGGGGTTTAGGACTGGTAATGCCACTGGGGGGGGTTTAGGACTGGTAATGTGCTGTGGGCTGATGGGGGGGGGGTTTAGTACTGGTAATGCCACTGGGGGGGTTAGGACTGGTAATGTGCTGTGGGTTGATGGGGGGGGGGGGGTTAGGACTGGTAATGGGCTGGGGGGGTTGCTAGGACTGGAAATTGGCTGAGTGGAAGGGGGGCTTGAACTGCAAATGGCTGATGGGGAGGGGGGCTTGGAATGGAAATGGGCTGTGAGGGGAGGGAGCTAGCACTGGAAATGGGCTGAGTGGGGGGGGGAGCTAGGGTTGGAAATGGGCTGATGGGGGTCTAGGACTGGAAATGGACTGCTGCAAGGATTAGAAAGGAGCGGATGCTGGGTGGGGCTGGAACTAGAAGGGAGCTGATGTTGGGGGAGGGTTAGAATGGGATGGAGCTGGGAAAGTGAAATGGAGAGGGGAAAAATATTTTGTGCGGGAGGGAAGACAAATCTACAATTGGCCAGGTTTTGGGAGAGTAAGTGGAGATTGAGGATGGCGGGGTAATATTTGAGTGGATAAAATAGGAATGAGGAAAGAGCAAAAGGAGAAAGATTAGTATGTTAAAGCAGATGTAGAGAGAGAATGAAAAAAAAACTAGAAGAGAGAAGAATGGACAAATTTATTTTATTTATTTATTTAACATTTCTTATATACCGCACTATTATCATCAGTGCGGTTTACATGGAACAAACATATACATACAGAAAAACTGTAGTGCATTTTACAAGTAACAGGAATTTGAACTTGGTAATAAAAGGGAAACTATGTAAACTATATAACTATATACAATAGTCTATACAAATGGACAGCAGACGATGGAGAGTTAGCAGAAGACACAAAGAAACCATAAGAAAGTGGCTGGAACAATTGCAACTGAAAAAAAATGCACAAAAGGTAGGAAAATATCTCTTTATTTTGAATTTATTAACTGGAATATGTCAGCTCTGGGAAATGTGCATCATTAATGTCTGTGCTTTGTTTAGTACAAGAAATTAATTTATAGTTTTATTTCTACAGTGTTGTTGTACATTCTAAGTTTGGCTTTTGGGGTTCCCAATTTAATTATTGTCTTCCTGTTTCTAAATTGTGATTCCTTGTTTGGTGATGGTGTATGTTCTGCATGTGTAACTGAGCTGAGGTATTCTGTTTATGTAATTCCTATTTGACATTGCTACTTGTTCTCTTTTCCCAGTAGGTCATGTATTGTTCTTTGAAATGTATTGATTTAATATTTGCAGTGTTGCCTTTTGATAGGTAGGGTCTGGTGCTTTGTGAGTCCTGGTAGTGCTGTTATGATACGGGGGGTTTGCTATGGGTTCTAAATGGGCAGTGTTTGTAGTAGTTCCTAATGTGCCTGGCGGTTGGCACTGGATTATAGTAATATAGAAATTTTTTAGTCTTTCTTTATCCATACACTCATTATGCAACATTATGCAAATATTTATGCAAATGAGGCCCCTTATGCAAATGAGGCCCCGTGTCTTATGCGGCCCCCGGGTTACTTTACAAGTCCTCATTTGGCCCTCAAAGCAATTTGAGTTTGAGACCCCTGCACTATATCAACCGACTCACCTTTGTCCACCTGTTTATTCACACTTTCAAAAAAACATAACAGATTAGTAAGACAAGATCTTCCTTGTCTAAAGCCATGTTGGCTGTCTCCCATTAGGCCATGACTAACTACATGCTGAGTAATTTTATTCTTTATGATGGTTTCTACCATTTTTCCCGGTATTGACGTGAGGCTCATTGGTCTGTAGTTTCCCGGATCACCCCTGGAACCCTTTTTAAAAATTGGTGTTACATTGGCGATCCTCCAATCTTCAGGTATTAGAGATGATTTTAATGATAGTTCAAAGATTACTAATAGCAGGTCTGCAATCTCATATTTCAGTTCTTTCAACACCCTTGGATGTATACCATCCGGCCCAGGTGATTTGCTACTCTTCAGTTTATCTAATAGTAGTTGTAATACATCTTCCCGATGTATCAATAACACTTATTGAAAGAGGGCTGCTACACAGTACCCTGCCCTGTGCTGCTGAGGTAAGCTATATTCTTCTTGGATTTAAATTATAGCTCCTTGCTGCTGCTAGGCTCTAACTACTTATGAAATTTAAACTACAAGCTCTCTGCTGGGTATGAAATGTAACCAGAAAGTTCTCTCCTGTGTTTTAAATTTAAACTTAAACTGCTGCTACTAGGCCCTGACTGGTTTAACAAAAAATAGTGGGTTCACAGATTAATTAGCTTTAACAGAAAGAATTCCTTTCAGAAAATTCCCTGAAGTATATACTCACAATTGCAGATCTCTCTCCAGAAGTAACAGTCCCCTTTTCTAGTCCTTCGTCATTTAACCCCATGGGGGCATGGAGGACCGGACTTTCTTCTGCCAGTCTTGTGGAAGCCGACCCCCTTTTGATTCTCTCAAGTCCATCATCAAGTTCGAGGTACTCTCCTAACAAGAGCCTCCCCCCCGAAGGGCAGCTTGCTACAACATGACTTGGAGACAGCCACTGACCAATTTCTCAGCCAGAGTTAACAACGTGCCACTACCACTGCAGTCATACTCTTGGACAAACCTGTTATCAAATCATAAAAGGAGTCTGCCAAATGTGCTGTGCTGGACCCCAACTTGGCCGCTTCCACTGTTAGCAGATGAGCACTTCCTAAGGACTTAATACTTGTGTCCATTGTAAACACAACTGCATCACAAACAGACGCCTGCAATGACAGTGCATCAATCTGTTTTAAGCCACGGTTTTCATCCTTCTATCTTGTACATCCCTAAGCACGTAACTACCCTTCACCGTAATGGTGGTTTTCTTAGTCACTGCTGAAATCGCTGCATCCACCCTAAGGGACTGCAAGAGGTCTCTGTCCTTCTCCGGGAGCGAGTACAGTGGATTTCTCGGGTCCTCTTTAATAATGGCTTATGGACTTTTCCTCCAGGAACTTGTCCAAACCTTTTTTAAACCCAGCTACACTAACAGTCCCTCACTTGGTTTGCAGCTTGTTGTGCTATGAGGGCTTGTGTGCATCAGTGATGCTGAGAGCTAAACTATCGGTAGTTTAACTACTGACAGGGTCTCCCAAGATGGACAGGTCTCAGCTGACGTGCCAGACCAAGACAAACCACTCATCTGGGCAGCAGCAGAATGGGATAGTGTTGACGGCGAAGGATCACATTTCTGTGACAACGGCAACAACAACAAACTTAAACTGCGTGGAAGAAAGGCCCAGCAATCTACTTTTGTATCTTGCCTTGAAAACCCAATGGATAGTTACAACAAAACAAATTGTGCTATAGTGCTGGAAGATGAGACCCCCAGGTCGGAAGGCACTCAGCTAGCTACTGGGGAAGAGCTGAAGACTTTTCAGAGTAAAGCCAGCATTTATGATGTGGTTGGATCAAAGCCCTCAGGACGTCTGACTGCTGATGTAGCTGCGCATGAAATTAGAGTCAGACGCTGTAAAGACGTCTTACGCATTGGAACATGGAACGTACGAAGCATGAACCAAGGGAAGTTGGAGGTGGTCAAGAATGAAATGGAACATGTACAACTTTATCTGTTGGATGTCAGCGAACTGAAATGGACTGGCATCGGGCACTTTGCATCAGATGATCTCATGGTCTACTATGCTGGAAATGAAAGACAAAGAAGAAATGGTGTTGAATTTATAATAAAGAAGAAACTTCCAAGAACTGTAATGAAATACAATGCAGTCAGCGAACGCTTAATCTCTATTCGTCTACGAGGAAGGCCTATCAACACAACTATAATTCAAGTATATGCCCCAACAACAGCTGCAGAAGAGAATGAAATTGAAGAGTTCTATGAACAAGTACAAGCTGAAATTGACAGAACATGCAAACAGGATATCCTGATAGTCATGGGTGACTGGAACGCAAAAGTTGGCAACAAAGAAGAAGGCAAAGTAGTTGGAAAATATGGACTTGGCAACAGAAATGAAGCTGGAGAAAGACTGATAGAATTCTGCAAGACCAACGATCTATTCATCTCAAACACCCCTTCCATCAACACAAGCGGCGACTGTACACATGGACGTCACCCAATGGATTGTATAAAAATCAAATTGACTACATCTGTGGAAGTCAACGATGGAAAAGTTCTGTAACATCAACAAAGACAAAACCTGGAGCTGACTGTGGTACAGATCATCAACTACTAGTATGCAAACTCAAGCTAAAGTTTAAAAAGAGCAAACCACTCATGAATGCAGCAAAATATGACCTTGAGAATATACCACTGGAATTTAAAGACTGCCTGCAAAATCGATTTGCTGCTTTAGATACAAATGATAGAGCTCCAGAAGAGTTATGGAATGACATCAAGAAGGTTGTGTTGGAAGAAAGCGAGAAGTCTCTACAAAAGGTGAAAAAGCCAAAATGGCCAAAATGGATGACGGAAGAAACTCTGAAAATTGCCCAGAAATGCAGAGAAGCTAAAGCCAGAGGAGAAAGAAAGACAATAACAGAACTCAACAGAGATTTCTAACGTGCAGCAAGACAGGACAAGGAAAAGTACTACAATGACGCATGCAAGGAAATAGAAGCAGAAACTATTAGAGGAAGACCGAGATCGGCTTTCCTAAAGCTACGAGAGTTAAAGAAAAAGTTCCATCCTCGAATTGGAATGTTACAAGATGCTCAAGGTTCTATGTTGAATGATGCTGAGAAGATCAAGAAAAGGTGGAAGGAATATACAGAGTTTTTATATGATAAAGATCAAGTGGACCAACAGCCGTTTCAACCTGTACCTTATGATCGGGAACCATTGGTGATGAAAGAAGAAGTTGAAGCAGCATTGAAAGCCTTATCAAAGAACAAAGCACCAGGCTTTGATAGCATTCCCATAGAAGTATTACAGCAATCTGATGCAGCTGTTACCGTACTTACAAGGCTCTGCCAAGAAATATGGAAGACAACATCATGGCCAACTGTACTAAAGAAAGGTGAGACAACTGACTGTGGAAATTATCGCACAATCGCTCTGATCCCACATGCCAGCAAGATTCTACTGAAGATTATTCAAAAGAGACTACAACCATACCTGGAACAAGAACTCCCTGAAGTGCAAGCAGGGTTCAGGAAAGGGCGAGGAACGAGAGACATCATTGCGGATGTGAGATGGATCCTTGAAAAGACTAAAGAATACCAAAAGGATATCTATTTGTGCTTTATCAACTATAGCAAGGCTTTTGACTGTGTAAACCATGAGAAACTCTGGGCCACATTAAGAAGCGTGGGTATACCAGAACACCTGATCGTACTCTTGCACAATTTGTACATTGATTAAGAAGCAACAGTTTGAATGGAACAAGGAGAAGCAGAATGGTTTAAAATAAGCAACGGTGTAAGACAAGGCTGCATACTTTCCCCCTACCTGTTTAATTTATATGCAGAACAAATCATCAGAGAAGCAGGATTGTATGAAGACAACAGAGGTGTGAAGATTGGTGGAAGACTCATCAACAACCTTCGCTATGCCGATGATACCACATTACTGGCGGAAAGTGAAGATGATCTGAAACATTTGCTTCTCACAATCAAAGAACATAGTCTCAAAATGGGTCTGCACCTTAATGTAAAGAAGACAAAGATCATGACAACTGGCATAATCAACAGGTTCATCGTTGAAGGAGAAGAAATTGAAATCGTGAACAACTTTAACCTACTTGGATCAACTATCAATAAAGAAGCAACAAGCAGTCAAGAAATCAGACAATGCATTGCTCTTGGCAGAATGGCTATGAAAGACCTATATAAGATTCTCAAGAGCAGAGATGTCTCTCTCCATACAAAGATTCGACTTGTTCAAGCCATGGTATTTTCAATAACATGATATGGATGTGAAAGCTGGAGAGTGAAAAAGATAGACAGGAAGAAAATTGATGCCTTTGAATTATGGTGCTGGTGGCGAATACTGTGTATACCATGGATGTCCGAAGAACAAACCATTCGGTACTAGAGGAGATCAAACCTAAGCTTTCTTTAGAAGCTCAGATGACAAGACTTCGACTTTCATACTTTGGACACATCATGCGAAGAGAGAGATCATTAGAGAAAGGCATCATGCTTGGCAAGATAGAAGGTCAACGCAAAAGAGGAAGGCCAGCAATGAGATGGATCGATACAATAACAGCAGCATACGGGTACCAGTCTGTCAAAAATGAGCCGCCTGACTCAGGACCGAACACAATTTAGGATAGCTATCCAGAGGGTCGCCATGAGTCGACTCCGACTCGACGGCACTTAACAACAACAACAACACACTAACATTAATGAATTTCAGAGTTTGATTGCGCATTGAGTGAAAAAATATTTTCCCTTATTAGTCTTAAATGGGTTACATTGTAGCTTCATTGCATGTCCCATGATCTTTCTATTTTTTCATGGCGTAAACAATCAATCTACGTTTACCTGTTCCACTCTATTTATTAATTTATAGACCTCTATCATATCTCCCCTCAGCTGTCTCTTTTCCACGTTCCTAACAGAGACTCAGTTGCAAGCAAGGACAGCTGAGGAACAGGCAAGGACTTCCGTAGGGCACACACCCATAACCAAGCTGGGCAACAATGATATCATTGGGCAACAAAAAACACTCCCAGGAAAGCTCCAATAAAATGAAATGCTTTTTGAAAGGGTCTACGGAGTGTAGACCCTTCCACACATCATTTCTTTTTTTTGGAGCTTTCCTGGGAGTGTTTTTTATTGTTGCCCATTGCTATCACTGTTGCCCAGCTGAATTATAATTTTTACACTGTTTCTTGTGGTCATTTTAAAGTTTTATTTGCAATTTTGTTCTGTGCACATGTATCACACTGCTCACGTTTTGTAGGTTTCCCCGGTTTTGCTGTACATTGCTGACGGAAATGGTTTCTCTTCCCTTTAATATGCCTTTAACGACAGGTTTTCATTCACATTGGAATTGAGCTCTGCACATCAGTGCGTTAGGGTGAGGGGAGCCTCTCCCCGCCCACTCTCCGCCCATTGACCCCTTCTCTCCGCCCACTCTCCACCTTCTGCGCTGTTTTAACGCGCCGCGGGGCTTTACGATCATTAACTACGGTTAACGCGCGTAGTATGACGTTAACGGTCGTTGGCGCGTGATTATGCGCGTTATACTGCACTTACGATCGTTAACATCGTACAACGCGCGTTATTCACGTTTACCGCAGTTTAGTAAACATACTCCAAAGTGTCTGATTTAAAATTTTTTGTCATTAAGAAAGTTAAGTTAAATTGGAGAGGGGGAGATGAGGATAAAACCATCCGGCGTTTAGAAGAGTGATATATTTTCGCTTTAAATAGTTTACATCCTGATGGATTGAATATGGACAGTGATTTGTCCGTTTTCCTTTAACTATAGGATATTTTATGATACAATTACAGAATTCAAACACTTCCCCCCCCCCCCTGTTTTTGGTTCTAGTAATTCTCGGTTGGGGTTATTAATTTCTTCTGGCTTATGTGGTTTATTGCTTTATATTTTGCCTTAATTTTTGTGTTTTGTTTCTGGAGCATTAGAGTTTAACCTTTTTGCACATACAATCCCCTTTGCATACGCCAGTGTCTCCGTTCTGAACAGCTATCTAAATTAGTTAAGTATACAGTATGCAATATCTTCGTGTTCAATAGAATACTTCTGAACGCAAGTGAAAAAGTAATAATTTCTTTATGCTTTTACTTTATACTACGTATTTATTGTTTTAAATGGTCTTAAAAGATTTTAATATAAAGATGTCTTTCACAGGATTCGCCGGTTATACAATCTGCGGGGTCAGTACATAAATATAAATATATTAGAGATACAAATAATATATAAAAGGAAGAGTTTGAGATGGGTTTCCAAGTTTTTCAATAAAATGGATGGTATTCATGGATAATGTTGGTTGTATATTGTGCGGGTATAATAAATAAATAAATTACAGATCTTAAGTGAACTGAGTACTCTTTTCAGTAGTAAATAATATTTTAAAGGAATTAGGTTATTTTTTAAAGAAAAATCATACAGGGATTGACACCTGCTCCCATACTCCTAATCTAATGGTTTACACCGGTTGAGATTTGAAAAAAGATAATAGTTGTATATTTAGGGGTTTAAGTGGACAGAGGATGTACTCAAATTTGGTGGGTACTGTCCCCCTTTTTAAAAATCCCGAATCGTTTGGAATGTAAAACCATTGGCCCCTTTCTTTAAAGTTTGAAGGGATTGTAGTATCAAGATAATTTACATATTCCCGCCCTACGTGTCATCTCACCAACCGTACAAACAATCCGTTCTTAAAGCGCAGACGCTGATGTCTCCGGTTTGAATAGTCGTTTGAACAACTCAGGTACATGAGATACAATCTCCTTGCGTTCAAGAGTCAGGCTTTGAATGTAAGTAAAGAAGTATTATTCTGGTTTTATGTTTTTAAACTTCGTATTAGGCATCTTTATTTAAGATGATCTTCAAAGTTATTTTCACAAAGAGGCTTTGCCCATGAGGATCATTGGTCGTATAGCTTGTGGGGTTAGTAAAAAAAAATATGATACAGATGTGACATAACGTACAAAGAGATAAGTGCAAAATGGTTGCCAAGGATTTAAGAAAAAAGGCTTTGATTTCTGAGATCCGCTGGTTAAACACTCTGTGGTTTCAGTATAAACAAACATATACTACAGAATTCTAGATGAGTAGTAACGAGTACATACAGCCATAAGCTTTAATTTAAAAAGAATGGCAGGGTTTGATACCCGCTCTTATACTTTCAATGTAATAGCATACAACCGTTGAAACTTGCTAAGGTTTCAAGGTTTAAAGTAAGCTACATATGTGCTTTCTTTTGGTGGGCGCTGTGTTTTTGGTTAAGCTCCGATATTTTTCTTTTATAGTGCAAAACTTCGGTGGTTCGTGCAGCAACACCTTTATCTTGGATGAGCGTCAAGGAATAATAAATAATATATTTACACACATTATATTTGTTTTTGGACTATAGAGATAGTATACTTTATAATTCGATATTTGTAGGTTCCTGTGTTGTTCAAGGATAAGTTAGTAATCCATATAGTGTTTACAGTTAGACAGCACGGCATATCCGAATAGAATGTTGAGAAATCATTAGAGAATTTCCCGATCATTGACATGTGGAATTTATCCGGTTTACAACAATAATAATATTACTATATGAATAGATTTCCTATGCAGTATAATTAGAAATTTTGGAAAAATATTTTGGAATAGTATATAAAATTTTTATATTTAAAATGGCAGTCATTCCACTGATTCCTTCTTTTGGTGCATTCCCTTCCCATTATTAATAAGTCTAATCCTCCTTTATTTAGTTTTATTCATTTACGTTTATTTTATTCTCTATTTTCAATTGTTTATATACAGATTGTACATTTATATCCTCTCTCAATGATATAGAATAATTTGAGTATACAAGTGAATACAGAGGTAGGTTTTCATTGTTATTTATTGTATACCATATTTTTGTTACTTTTAGTTTTATGACAAGTTATTTGATATATAATGTTTTTATGTATGATTTAAATATATAATGTTTTTGTGTATGATTTAAAGATATGTTTTATGATCAATTATTTATTTATTTATGTTTTCCGACTAATAATGTTCAGTGCTGTATTATGTTTTAAATTTTACATTATGCTTTTATTATGCTTGTATATGCATGTTTTTTTTATTATTTATATTGTTATGATTATTTATTCTATGGCCACTTTAGTTTTTTAATTTACTATTTAGATATTATTATTATTATTTTTATACTTATTTTTATATGTTTGTAGTTAAGCCAGCTTCAGCTCCTGATGAAGGCAGAATGAAACACGGCCTGTGTTGGGCCAGTGGCTTAAGTTATTCAATAAAAGATATTCTTCCTCCGCTTTCCACGTTTTGGACTGGGTTTCTTAGTGGCACGTGGAATCATGCTTTGTTGTCGTTTTCCCCTCTGGTCGGTTCATGAACCAGCTGTTCCAAGAAGCAGTCATTTATTTCATCTAGGAACTTTATCTCCCTAGCATGTCCTGCCGTGACACTGACCCAGTCGATACCGGGGTAATTGAAATCACCCATTATTATTACTGCGCTGTAACTTTTGTTAGCTTCCTTGATTTCTTTGAGCATTTCATCATCCATTTGTTCATTCTGGCCAGGCGGTCGATAGTACACCCCCACTGCCATCGCCTTCCCCTTTTTACATGGAATTTCAATCCATAGAGATTCTACAGCATATTTTGTCTCCTGCAAAACTTTAATCCTTTCTGACTCAATGCCCTCTCTAACATAGAGTGCAACCCCTCCACCAATTTGATCAGCTCTATCATTACGATGTAGTTTGCACCCAGGTATCACAGTGTCCCACTGGTTGTCCTCCTTCCACCATGTCTCTGAGATTCCAATCATATCTAACCTCTCATTTAGTGCTATATATTCTAACTCTCCCATCTTATTTTTTAGACTTCTAGCATTGCATACAAGCATTTTAGAGACTGAATTTTATTCATATTGTAGCAGCAGATAAGCATGCAATAAATAAAACCAGGAGTCTTTTCAAGGATCCAAGCCAGTTTAATGTGCACAGGCTCAAGCAATAATCAATTTCAAAATGGCTGAGCCATGGTTTCTAGCAAAACAACAACTTTTATACCGTTCTTCTCCATTCTAGACATAGGCAAACTTTTCATTGGTCCCAGTAACCCCTCTCACCCATCTATTGGTCCTGGTACCACTACGTAGCTATCCAATGAGGACCTTGATCTGGGCTCAGCACCTGGTTGCCCCCCTTTCAGTCCTCATTACAATGGACAGTTCTTAGACTTTCGATACTTCTCTCCTCCAAGGTCACTGGCTTGCTGGAATATGAGTGAGAGCGGGGCACTGTGACCTTGCTTTCTGCAGAGTTAATTAATTCCATAGAAGCTGTGCTCTCTTATCAGTACCAATTAGAGCTGTTTTCTTTCTTTTCTAAGTTTCGTTTCTGCTTAGCTATGTTCAGTTAAGCTGAGTTAAGTTTCAATTCTATGGTGTCATCATTCAGGGGGGTTTTCATTCCTCTGGGCCTAACTACAGGCTTCAGTTACAGGTCAAGCTGCTTAGGCCTGTCTGTTTAGTTCAATTAGCATGGATCATAGGCCTTCGCCTACCACAATATTAATCTGGCTATTGGTAGGCATGGGTAATTTGGAATCTTTAAACTCTATCTGCTCCATACTCAAGGGCATTTGGGTTACATTACTCTTTTTTGGAACCTCTCTGCTTTTGGTAGTATCCTTCAAGGATACATTGTTCCAAACCATGCGCTCTTGTACGACTGTCTGCTTTCTCCTATTATCTAGTTTAAAAGCTTCTCTATCTCCTTTTTAAAGGTTAATGCCAGCAGTCTGGTTCCATCTTGGTTAAGGTGAAGCCCATCCCTTCGTAGGAGCCCCTCCTTTCCCCAGAATGTTCCCCAGTTCCTAACAAATCCAAAACCCTCATCCTTGCACCATCGTCTCATCCATGCATTTAGACTCCGGAGCTCTGCCTGCCTTTTGGGTCCTGCACGTGGAACTGGAAGCATTACGGAGAAAGCTACCGTGGAAGTTCTGGATTTCAACTTGCTACCTAAAAGCCTAAATTTAGCCTACAGAACCTCCCTACCACATTTTCCTATATCATTGGTACCGACATGTACCAAGACAGCAGACTCTTCCCCAGCACTATCTAAAACCTTATCTAAGTGCCACGTGAGGTCTGTTACCTTCGTACCAGGCAGGCATGTTACTAGGCGATCCTCACGTCCACCAGCCACCCAGCTATCTACATGCCTATTGATCGAATCACCAACTAGAATGGCTATCCTAACCCTTCCCTCATGGGCACATGGCCTTTGAGAAACTTCCTCGGAGCGAGAGGGTTTTACATCACCTGGAGGACAGGTTCTAGTTACAGGATCACTTCCTGCAATACCAGGGTGATGCTGTCCTGTCACGTGACCTCTGTCCTCCATGGCAAAAGGGATGCTGCCTGACTGGAGGTAGGACTTCAGGACTATATCCCTATAGGCCTTGTCTATGTACCTCTCTGTCTTTCTTATGTCTTCGAAGTCTGATACTCTAGCCTCTAGAGAATGGACTCGTTCCCTGAGAGCAAAGAGCTCCTTGCACCTAGTGCACACGTAAGGCCTCTCACCAACTGGGAGAAAATCATACATGTGACATTCAATGCAAAAGACTGGAAAGCCCCCCATCTTGCTGCTGTACTGCTGTCTGCATCTTAGTTTTAAGCTTGTGTTTAGATCTTTAAGTTCTTTACTTACTAAGGGTTGCTGTGGATACTTATACCAATAAAAGTGTACTGTCACCAGCAGTGGCCCAACTAGGTAAGAAATTGTAGTTGCGACGGAGTGTCAGGTTGAAAACAGGCTTTATTCCCCTCCCGGGGTTTCAGGATTTTCAAAGTAATACACAGTATGAAATTAAGAGGCAGCCATACTTCTGGCAAACAAATGGTGAAATGAAAACAGCTTCTTGCTTGTACAAAATCAGTAACAAAACAGGAACCAGGTGAAATAAATGCTGACAGTTTTTCTCTGTATTCTTCTAGCTTTGTGCACGACACCCTTATGCTTAGCTAGCGTAGAGAACTCTCATTAGTTATGACCAGAGAGCAGTCCATGTCCTCCTCATAAGGCATATAACTATCTGTACACATGGGTTCTTCAACTGTATTATCTTGTGGACAGAGAGTTTGAAATGTTCTTAACTCAGTTTCAGAACCTTCGTCAGAACTCTCTCTATGATATGGCAAGTACTTATCAGAGAGCTCATAGAACTGCCCTGCTCTGTTCCTAACAGGTTTTCTGCAGTTTCTTGTAAGGCTTTACAAACATGCAATCATCTTCTTCACTCATACAAATGTCCTGACTTACGTTTCTTTCCTTTTCCCAAGGCTGTAAGTACTTCTGGTGGTTCTGCCTTTCAGATAAGCAGGGAACCTTATCAGCTGCTCTCCTTTCCCTCCACGGCACTCTGTGTCTAGGAAATTCTTCCTGCGTCACAGGTGAGGGTTTCCTCCAGTTAATCCCTCTGTAACAAGCTTTCTGTCCCTCCTTGAATCCTTCCTGGGCTTTCTGTTCCACGGCTCACACACAACAGAATCAGCTGGAGAATATCCTGACCTTCTGTTTGAAACTTTCAAGTTATCTTTTACTTGCCAAGTCTCCCAGTCATTCTCAGCTCTGAGCATTCACCAAACAAATCACCGTCAGGATCAGAATCCACATCCAAACCATGAGAATCCAATTCTAACTCTGTTTGCCTAACATGCTTTTTATTCAGGTTTAGGGGCGTTCTCCTGCTCATGTGCACACTGTTCTGCTGATTGCTAGGGGAGTGTTTGTTCTCTGGGCGTGCTCTCAGACCTCGTGTCTCAGCCTGCCTTTTTTGCCTATGGCAACCTGGAAGCTTTTTCTCTCCCTGCCTGTCAGCAATTGTGCTGAACTCTGCATTTCTCTGTGTCTTACAGGTATAAGGTAGAACTTCGGTGTCACAGTACCTAATAGGTTGCTGCTACTAGGCCCTGAGTGAGTATTAAATTTAAATTACAAGTTCTCTGCTGGGTTCTAAATTTAACCAGAAAGCTCTCTTCTTTGTTTTAAATTTAAACTGCTGCTACTAGGCCCTGACTGATTTAACAAATACACTGGGTTCACAGATTAATCAGCTGTAATTGAAAGAATTCCTTTCAGAAAAAGTCCCAGAAGTATACTCACTATTGCAGATCTCTCTCGAGACATAGCAGTCCCCTTTTGTAATCCTCCACGACTGAGGATCACAGAATTCTGGTTGAACTATTTATGCCTGTGCTTCTGAGGTAAGCTGTGACCAACCTCCTGGGTGATTAACAGTCCTTGCTTGGATAGAAGAAGTCTTTCAAAATGGCCTTTTGACATGCCACTTGCCTTTAACACCTATTTAAAACGTTTCACAGGTCTCTTGCCCTCTAGGTAGAAGGCCTCTTTGTAAAGGTCTCTAGAAGAATTTATTTAGTGCTCAAAGAATACTGACCCTGTTTTGCCTTTTATGCTAAGTTATATTCTGATTTGCTTTAAAGCTCTTTGCTGCTGCTAGGCTCTGACTTAGTATGAAAGTTAAACTAGGAGCTCTCTGCTGGGTTCTAAATTTAACCAGAAAGCTCTCTTCTGTGTTTTAAATTTAAACTTAAACTGTTGCTACTAGGCCCTGACTGATTTAACAAATACACTGGGTTCACAGATTAATCCTCTGTAATCCAAAGAATTCCCCTCAGAAAAAGTCCCAGAAGTATATACTCACTATTGCGCGTAATTAAGGCTTTTCAAGTACATTCGTAGCAAAAAATCTGTGAGAGTCAGTTGGTCCATTAGATGATAGAGGGGGGTTAAAGGGGCACTAAGAGGAGACAAGGCGATAGCGGAGAGACTGAATGAATTCTTTGTTTCGGTCTTTACTGAGGAAGATGTAGGGATGTTACTCATGACTGAAGTGGTATTTAAAGGTGATATTGCAGAGGAATTGAAGGAAATATTGATACATCGGGAAGATGTATTACAACTATTTGATAAACTGAAGAGTAGCAAATCAGCTGGACCGGATGTTATACATCCAAGGGTGTTGAAAGAACTGAAATATGAGATTGCAGACCTGCTATTATTAATCTGTGAACTATCATTAAAATCATCTGTAATACCTGAAGATTGGAGGATGGCCAACGCCAATTTTTAAAAAGGGTTCCAGGGGACCAAGGAAGAAGAAAGGAGCGGGTGTGCTCTAGATGAGCTTGGGTGGGGGAGGGAAGGACCAGGCGGAAATCGTGAATAGAGCAGAGGAGGCGGTGGGGGTTGTGATAATGGAGATCATCGGACAGATACTGAGGTATGGCAGAATGGATGACATGGTGAATAAAAATTAGTATTTTGAACTGAATCTGAAAGTGTCCAGGTAACCAATGGAGGCCAACCAGGAGAGGATAAACATGGTCATAACGGGATGAAAAGGTGAGGAGACGAGTGGCGGTATTCTGAAGGAGCTGAAGTCTGTGAATTTGATATTATGGGAGCCCGGCAAAGGAAATGTCACAATAATCCAGTCTGGAAATAACCAAAGAGAGAAGCAGAGTGGTCAGTGAGGTGGAGGACAGAAAATGGTGGACTGTGCGAACCTGTTGAAGATGGTAAAACATCTGATGGGAAACTGGGGAGATGTGGTTAGAGAATGAGAGGTCAGAGTCAAGTGTAACTCTGAGGTATTTAAAGGAAGACAACACGGGAATAGGGATGGAGGCGCAAGAAAGGGTCAAAAAAGGGGGAGGTGCCCCAAAAGTGATCCAGGTGGCAGAGGACTTAGTGGGGTTCAAGTACAGGAAATTAGGGGACATCCAGTCTTGAATGAGCGTCCCTCCCTTCTAAATACCATCATCATTGGAACTGAAAAACCCCTCTCAGGCTTCGTGCTGCTATTTCTTGACATCTTCACAGCATTTGACACTGTATCAGACCAGATTCTATTCAACCAATTCAGTCCACTAGTGTTCAGAGTGCCCCGCTCAAATGGATCCACTCCTACCTTTCCCCGTGCACCTAAAGGATAAGACTCGGCAACCTCTCATTAATGCCCTACATCCTTTCCCAAGGAATTCCACAGGGTTCCACCCTCTCCTCCCTTCTGTTCAATATCTACATCAGGCCACTTTGCTACATTATCCATAGGTTCAAAGTTGGATACCAATTCTATGCCAATGACATTAAGACCTTCACTCTATTCCATATCACTTCCCCTGATTATTGCCTGTTTTAGGGAAGTTGTCTCCTGGCTACAGCTCCACAACCTCACAATCATCCTCAATAAAACAGAGATCCTTCATGTTTCTAGAGACCTCAACTTGATACCTCCTTCAAGCATCAAACATGGTGATACCGAAATACAAGTTAAGCCTTAGATTAAATACCTTGGAGTTATCCTGGATCAACAGCTAAACTTCCAACCTCACATCAGGAATATCACCAAAAACATCTATTTCAAACTCTGAATATTTTGTAACCTATGCCCCTTCCTATCCTCTGATAGCTTCCGTGCAGCCTTCCAAGCCTCTGTCACACCACTAACTGACTACTTCAACTTTATCCTCCAAGGGTTTTCCAAGGTTACCATTAATCCCTTGCAGTTTGCCCAAAATACTGCTGCACGCATTATAACTGGAATAGCCAGACACTCCCACATCACCCCTATTCTAACATCACTTCACTGGCTCCCCATCGCATCCTGAGTCAAATTCAAGATACTTACCATCACCCACAGAGCTTTCTTCAGCACGTCTGCCGAGCAGCTCCAATCATTAATCAAATGTCCTGACAACAAAGGACTCGGTCAACAGAATGCATCAAATCTGCTCCTCCCACCAATGCAGATTTGCAAGAGATTTCAATGAACATCCACAAGAGCCTTTGAATTCTATGCTCCCATCATGTGGAACCAACTATCCCCCTCAATATGCTGCATTCAACTTCATACCCTTTTCAAAAAGCACCTCAAAACACTCCTCTTCGAAGAACACTATGGTACATCTACTACAACTAACCCCCAGCAAGAGCATCCTTCACTGCCACATACCATTCCCATTATCCCTTAACCATCTAAGGCTATTCAGCCCCCCTTCTTTCACCCCTCACATCAGATACTTCACTTAGTCTGCCCCTCCCTACCCTCCACTATTTCCTATCATCCTGTAATACAGGTCCTAATTTTATACCATCCCTCCCCCATTTGTAGATTAACTCTATCTGTTTCACGTTACCTGTTCTCATTCTCAGTTGTTCTTTGTAAAATGCTCTGTTTTCTTCCTTGTAAACCGTTTTGCCTCATAGAAAAATAGTATATTAAAACTAGTTAAATAAATAACATAAATACAGCACATCTATAAAGTGGAACTCTCCATGGTTTCTACATCATTGGATGGAGACAGCCCCTCCTCCAGGGTCCTTTATCTTTGGACAGAATCCCACCCTGGTTCTTCATCCTGTGCCTGCAGGTGCCGAAGAGGAAAATTTGACTCTGTATCCAGCTATTGTAGGAGATCCATCTTCTAAGGTTTCAGGCTCAGTTATAGACTCAGGTCAGGTAAATCAATGAAACATAAGAACATAAGATATGCTATACTGGGTTAGACCAAGGTCCATCAAGCCCAGTATCCTGTTTCCAATAGTGGCCAATCTAGGTCATACGTACTGCCACCACCTTACTACCTGGGCCTTGAGGGTTTCCAGGTAGGAGGGGCCTTTGATGCCCTTCAGGGGTAGAGCACTAACATTTGGCCCCCAGGGATTCTGGGAAATGTAGTTACTGGGCCTCCTGAAGGATTGAGGTTGTAGTTGTAGCTCGAGCAGACAAAGGCAGGCAAAGAAAATTTCTTTTAAGAGGATTTATTTCTAACGCATTGAAGCTCAGTGCTTTCAGACGCAAAAGAAGAATAATGCACATTCAACAAAAGATAGGAAAACCAAATATACAGAAGTTGCAGTGCTGAGGCAGCTTTCATTCAGCTTATTCACAGTTCCTTCTCAGACTCACATTTAGGCAATCATGTGACTCTTCAATGAACAGAAAGCAATGTCCTTTCAACGGCACGGCTTCTCAGCTCCAGCATGTGATTACACTTATTACCCTCATAAGCTTTTCACAAGAGAAACAGGTAAAGTAATCTTTCTACTATATTCTTTTCATATAGTTTCAAAGCTCTTTATCATGGTTATCCTCAATAATACATGTAGAGCAATCCATAGCTAGGTCCTGTTCTGTTGAAGGCAAATAATTATCTAATTGCATTTCTTCCTCACAGCTATTGGCATGCTGTATAGGATTAATAGCAGAGGCTGCCTTTTGCTCTAAGAACTCCTTAAACTGTGCCAGAAGTAATTCAGCCTGCTTTTGCTCTTTCCCAAGCTGATATCTTTCTTCCTCTTCAGGCAAACATTTGTTTAAGGCTCCCAGCTCCTGGTAATTAGCTATGCTGTTCTTATCAAAGCAACAGTAATCCGTGTGGGTAAAACCCCTCCCCCACTTATCCTTAAGAGCAAGTGTTGGGTTTGTCTTTAGAAGTTTAACACGTTCTGGAGACTTTCTGAACAAACAATCATAATAAGAAATGTCAGCTTTACCTTGGCTCAAGTCCTCTGAATAAGCATTAGCACTTTTCCTTCTACTGGCTTTCAGGATTTGTGCTCCAGCTGGCTTATCATTAGTCCTTGTGCTTTGCAAGTGAATATGAGGCTGAACAATTCCTCCGTACTTCTGTCGTTGCTTTGAGTTTTAGTACTGTGTTTCCAGCTCTTTGGTCCAGGTATCAAACCTGCTAGCTCCTTTAACCCCAGGCTGTACCTTATAATGAGAGTGTCTCCAGGGTGGATCCTTAGACCACTGATTACTGCTCAAAGGTCCTGCTTGGTTCTCAGGTAGCTCGTCCTGTAGTTCCAGGTCTCTCTGTGCTTCTGAGTCTCTCCGTCCTTTGGAGTCTCTCTGTGCTTCTGAGTCTCCCAGTAACTCTCCAGGTAATTCCAGTGATTCTCCTAACCACTCTGACTGTGTTTTAACTGCTTGCGTATTTAACAAGCTCTCCCTACGTTGCACTGCCCACCTCCTGCTTGGGCGTGCCCAATCAGTGACCAGACCTGTCTCCTCCCCTAAGGTGAGGTGTGGTTTTTAGATCAGCTGACTGTTTTTTCCCTTTTGAAGTGGAAATCCTGCTTCTCACCTTTCTCCACAGGATTTTCAGCTATCTCCATTGCTTCTTGAGGAGCTTCTTCATCACAGTACCTAGCAGTTTCCCCAAAAGACACAGGTTCTGTAATGCTTGTACTGGGTCAAGCATTGATATCCTGGGTCCCTTCTTAATAATGGTTTATGGACCTTTCCTCCAGGTACTTGTCCAAACCTTTTTTAAACCCAGCTACACTAACAGCCTTTACTACATCCTCCGGTAACAAATTCCAGAGTTTGATTACACGTTGAGTGAAAAAATATTTTTTTTATTAGTCTTAAATAGTTTACCCTGTAGCTTCATTGCATGTCCCCTAGTCTTTCTGTATTCTGATAATGTAAACAATCAATCTACGTTTAGCCATTCCACTCCGTTCATTAATTTATAGACTTCTATCATATCTCCCCTCAGCCGTCTCTTTTCCAGGTTAAAGAGCCCTAACCTTTTTTAGCCTTTCTTCATAGGAGTATCCTTCCATCCCCTTTACCATTTTGGTGGCTCTTCTCTGAACCTTTTCTAATAACGCTATATCCTTTTTAAGATACGGGGACCAGAATTGCACACAATATTCAAGGTGCGGTCTCACCATGGACCGATGTACAGGCATTATAATATCTTTTGTTTTATTTTCCATTCCTTTCCTTATGATACCTAGCATTCTATTTGCTCTCTTGGCTGCCGCTGCACACTGGACTGAGGGTTTTAACATGGTATCCACAATGACGCCTAAATCTTTTTCCTGGGTGATGGTTCCTAATGTGGAACCTTACATCGTGTAAGCATAGTTTGGGTTGTTCTTCCCTAGGTGCATAACTTTGCACTTGTCCACATTAAATTTCATCTGCCATTTTGATGCCCAGTCTTGCAATTTTCCACAATCCTCTTGGGTTTTAACAACTTTAAATAGTTTTGTGTCATCTGCAAATTTGATAACCTCACTCGTTATTCCAATTTCCAGGTCATTTATGAATATGTCAAAAAGCAGCGGACCCAGCACAGATCCCTGGGGTACACCACTATTCACTTTTCTCCATTGGGAAAATTGGCCATTTAGCCCAACCCTCTGCTTTCTATCTTTTAACCAGTTCTTGATCCACAGTAGTACACTGCCTCCTATCCCATGACTCTTTAGTCTTGCCAAAAGTCTCTGATGAGGGACCTTGTCAAAGGCTTTCTGAAAGTCCAGATACACTATATCAACCGACTCACCTTTGTCCACCTGTTTATTCACACTTTCAAAAAAACATAATAGATTAGTAAGACAAGATCTTCCTTGTCTAAAGCCATGTTGGCTGTCTCCCATTAGGCCATGACTATCTACATGCTGAGTAATTTTATTCTTTATGATGGTTTCTACCATTTTTCCCGGTACTGACGTGAGGCTCACCGGTCTGTAGTTTCCCGGATCACCCCTGGAACCCTTTTTAAAAATTGGCGTTACATTTGCGATCCTCCAGTCTTCAGGTATTACAGATGATTTTAATGAAAATTCACAGATTACTAATAGCAGGTCTGCAATCTCATATTTCAGTTCTTTCAACACCCTTGGATGTATACCATCCGGCCCAGGTGATTTGCTACTCTTCAGTTTATCTAATAGTTATAATACATCTTCCCGATGTATTGATATTTCCTTCAATTCTTCCGCACCTTTAAATACCACTTCAGTCATGGGTAACATCCCTACATCTTCCTCAGTAAAGACCAAAGCAAAGAATTCATTCAGTCTCTCCACTATCGCCTTGTCGCCTCTTAGTGCCCCTTTAACTCCTCTATCATCTAATGGACCAACTGACTCTATCACAGGTTTTTTGCTACGAATGTACTTGAAAAAATCTTTATTTCGCGTTTTTGCTTCTGCAGCAAGCTTCTTCTCAAATTCTCCCTTTGCCTGCTTTATCAATGCCTTGCATTTGACTTGCCAGTGCTTGTGCTGTTTCCAGGTTTCGTCGTTTGGCTCTTTTTTCCATTTCCTGAAAGATGATTTTTTGGCAACAACAGCCTCTCTGACCTCCTCTTTAAACCATGCTGGCAGTTTTATGGACTTCCTTCCACTTTTCTTAAAGCATGGAATACAGCTGGTCTGGGCTTCCAAGATAGTATTTTTCAACAACACCCAAGCTTGATGCAAGTCTTTAACCTTTCCTACTGGGCCTTTTAGTTTTTTCTTAACTATTTTCCTCATTTTATCATAGTCTCCCTTTCGAAAGTTAAAAGGTAGTACTGTGGATTTCCTTACTATCCCTCCTCCACTAATTAAATCAAAGGTGATCATGCTATGATCACTATTGCCAAGTGGCCCCAACACCCTTATCTCTTGCACTAGATCTGGTGTTCCACTAAGGACTAGGTCTAATATGGCTTCCCCTCTGGTCGGTTCATGAACCAGCTGCTCCAAGAAGCAGTCATTTATGTCATCTAGGAACTTTATCTCCCTAGCATGTCCTGCCGTGACACTGACCCAGTTGATACCAGGGTAATTGAAATCACTCATTATTATTACTGCACTAGAGATTTCATAGAAGAGATTTTTCTGGCGTCTAGTAAGGCTTTCACCAGAAGGGCATACGCCTTCAAGTGGTGCCGATTCTTGGTGAGGTTTGCGAAAAGGTGGGCAAACCAGTTTTCCTGATCAGTACAAGTGGTACTCCAGTACCTGCTTCACCTATCGCAGGTGAGACTGAAGTCTAATTCAGTCAGAGTATGCCTGTGCACCATTGCTCTTCCACTGAGGGAAAGCCCATCTCTGCTCAACCCCTTGTGTCTCGATTCCTGTGGGGCTTCGTGCTACCCAAGCCACCCCCTCCCCCCCCCCCCCCCCAGCAGCAGAGTGGGATCTCAATATAGTGCTCTCACAGCTCACTAAGCCTCTGTTTGAGCCTCTGGCTACCTGCCGCCTACAGTACCTATCCTGGAAGGTTACCTTCCTGGTAGCACTCACATCAGCTCACAGAGTCAGCGAGCTCCAGGCTCTGATAGCAGATCCCCCTACAAAAGCTTCTACAAGAACAGGGTGGTGCTCCGCATGCACCCCAAGTTTCTGCCAAAAGTGTGTCCCCATTCCACCTCAACCAGGAGGTAGTTTTCCCTACCTTCTTTCTGAGGCCTCACGCCAGTACGGTGGAGACTGTTCTCCACAATCTGTATTGTAAGAGAGCCCTGTCCTTTTACCTAAAATGAACTCAGGGCCACTGCAAAGCACCACAGCTTTTTGTATCCTTCAACCCCAGAAGTCGGGGCTCCTATTGACTAAACAAACTCTGTCCTCTTGGGTGGCGGACTGCATTACCCTTGCCTACGAACAAGCAGGGATCTCACTGGACCAGAGGGTCACGGCACACCACATTAGAGCCATGGCTACTTCTGTGGCAAATCTACGTTCTGTCCCTGTGACGGAAATCTGCCAGGCCGCCACCTGGTCTTCGGTCCATACCTTTGCAGCTCAGTAGTGCCTGGAGAGGGAGTCCCAATGGGATAGCGCCTTTGGCCAGGCTAAACTCCATAATCTCTTTGGCGTATAGGCAACTCCTGCCCTCTGACCCTTCTGTGTTCAGGCTACTGGAGTGCTGGTTCTCTTGCAAGAGTCTCTCAGTAGAGACAACTGCTGCTGATCACAGTTCACCCTTACATGTCGCCGTGGCAAGTTTGTTTTGCAGGTTCTTGGTAGCCTGTAGCTGGAGATCCCTTATGTGAGGACTGACTTCCTGCTTGTTCCTGGAGAAAGCGTAGTTACTCACCTGTAACAGGTGTTCTCCGGGGATAGCAGGAATTAGTCCTCATAACCCTTCCTCCTCCCCTTGGAGTTGCTTCTTTACCGTATTTTATTTTAATTTATTTTTTCCTTTGCCATCTTAGTTATTCCTTTGCCATCTCATTAGACTGAGGCAAGAAGGCACCCTTGGGCGGAAAGGGGACTATGCATGTATGGTTCAACTCCCAAAAGCTTTCTTTGAAATCAGGGGAGATGTTTCCTCATGAGCTCCGTCGGCACCGATATCACCCATATGTGAGGACTGATTCCTGCTGTCCCCGGAGAACACCTATAACAGGTGAGTAACTATGCTTTCTCCTGCTCTCCTTTGCATTGGTTTTCCTGCAGGTAAATTGTCTTTCTTGTTGCATATTTCACAGCATAACAGACCCAAATACTCAAAAAGTGCTTAAGTATGAAAGCAAATTATCACAAACAGTCTGTCCTTAAATGGAGTGGAAGAGTAGCCTAATGGTTAGAGCACTGGCTTGGGAACCAAGAGACCAAGGTTCAAGTCCCACTAGCACTCCTTGTGGTCTTGGGCAAGTTACTTAACCCTTCATTGCCTCAGAAAAATCCAAGTTATCAATGTCCCTGTTTAATGTACATTACCAAGCTTAAGTTACTGAAATGATAAAGCAGTGAAAGAAACCTAGATAAGCAGTCTAGGAAGTAGAAGGAATGAGTCAGAGGCAACAGAATTTGCAAAATTAAAGAACTGGACCAGCAAACAAGAAAAGACAAGTAGCTAAAGCATAAATACAGTGGAAAATAGAGTTGCTTCAAAAGACAAGTTCATCAAACCCTCACACACACATGGTTAAGGAGACTAAAGATAAGAGATAGTGAAGAAATGCAGATTTCATAGCACAGAACTAGACTTTGTTACACATCTCATTGCTGCATATGACATGCACATGTCAGAAGGCCTGTGGACAGAAAGGCACAAATAAAGTAGTCACTTTCATTCAGTGGAAACTATGCAAAAACTATAACATTGCTGTGCCAGAAAAACACTGGATCATGAATGAGAGAACTGTAGAGCATGCAGAATCTGTGAGCATCTGGGATTTTCCTATTTCACTGACAAAGTTCAAACCAAGAAAACCAGACATTGCAGTAAAGGAAATAAAACCAAAGAACAGCATTGCCAATAGAAGCAGTGGTACATAGAATTCACTCAGAGGGAAGAAAGATGAGCAATGGCGTGCCTTAGAGAAGAGTCCTGGGAGTAGTTCTGCTCAACACATTTATGAGTGACCTTGTCGAAGGATCAGAAGGAAAACTTGTCTTTTCATTGATGGCATGAAAATTTGCAACAGAGGGCAAACCGCTGAGGGAGTAGACAACATGAGAAGTAATCTTCAAACATTAGAATGGTCTAAGGCTTGGCAGTTAAGATTGAGGGGCCCTTTTACAAAAGATGTGCACTTACTGTGCCCTTAGCAGCAAAACTGCTGTCAGGGGCCTAACCAGCAAGTTCCCGGCAGTTAGCACACACTTGCAAACACTAATGCACTTAATGTGGGTGCACTTAATGACACCTATAGTGGTGTGGTTAGCTGCATTCATGCTAAATTGCCCTCACACTAGTTACAATGTGCTCTCCGTGCCCACACTCTGCCTATTCTCCACCCCATCACGCGATGGTCACTGGCATGCCTGCACATTCATCGTTTTCACTGATAATTGTGCACATTAAAATGCACTTAACTGCTTTAGGAAAAGGGCCCACTATTGCAGAGACCAGGAGAGAGTCCTCAGGGTGATAGTGTCTGAAGATCCCAAGATGGGAAAACGGTGACAAGGCTGCTGAGCTGCATCAAGAAGAGCGTGACCAGCAGAAAGGAGAAGATAATGCGCCTTCAAAAATCACTGTGGAGGCCTCATTTGGAGTACCATATTCAATTCTGGAGGCCATAACTCACTAGTGGGCCAATGCAGAAAGCCGGCTCTGAGGTCCCATGCTATCAGCTCTGCACACCTCTACGCAGCGCACACACTTCAGCGCCAGCATACAGAAAGGGGTGCATATGCAAATTAGCCATGTGTTAAACTATGGAACAAATGGCAGCATTAAACTGGGAGGGCAAGCCAAACATGTGCACAGAAGTCGATGCAAGTTTGGCATGCTCTCTCAGAGACACAGGGGCACCACGTGGCTAATTTGCATATTTATTTTTATTTATTTATTTGTTTATCAGGTTTTATATACCGCTTTATCATTTCAATCCAAGCAGTTTACATTGAAACTTAAACTTGGTAACATACATTAAACAGGGACATTGAAAACTTGGATTTTTTTGAGGCAATGGAGGGTTAAGTGACTTGCCCAAGGCTACAAGGAGTGCTAGTGGGAATCGAACCCTGGTCTCTGGGTTCCCAAACTAGTGCTCTTAACCATTAGGCCACTTCACCTCAGATAATCCAGGTATTGTGAAAAGCCCCCGATGCCATCAAAATAGTGTCGGGGGCACAAGCCAACTCAAGCATAAAAATATTAGTGCTTCGGCTAGTTATATAATCCTGTATGGGTTTCTCTGCATCGGATGTAGACAATATTAGCATGCTATTTTAATATGTGCAGCTCATTTGCCTATAATTTAAGCATGCTTGGCGTTACTGTGCGCGCTTGCTCTTCCTTTGCTGTTTACGTGGGTGTCGGTCTCTTTTCTACATTTGGCCTGTTGGAACTTGTGCTTAAAAGGTGTGTTATCTTCATGCAAAGGGCGTGTTGGTCTTTCTGCTTTGGCCCGTGGCTCAAAGGAAAGTGACTAAAATGGTGTGGCGTTTGCAGCGGAAGACATATGAGAAGAGACAAAGACCTGTCTGTGTACAGCCTAAAGGAAAGGAGAGGCAGAGGAGATATGGCAAAGACATTTAAGTACTTTAAAGGTATTAATGGACAAACCTTTCCAAAAGAGGGGAGAATAGTAGACATAGTAACATAGTAAATGACGGCAGTAAGATGGCAAGAGTAGGTGCACCTGCCGCTCCATGCAGGCCATCCCTCCCCATGTCTTTGTTTAGGGGTGAACCCACAGCTCCCTATTTGTTGAGAAATTAGATAGTTAAGTTTATTTTGATTTTATCCTGTTGCTATAAAGGGATCCACTGTGTCTGTCCCATGCCATTTTGAATTCTGTCACTGTATTTGCCCCCAGCACTTCCATCAGGAGGGCATTCCAAGCATCCACCACTCTTTCAGTGAAAAAGTATTTCCTGACATTGCCCTTAGACCCAGAGGGAATTAAATTAAAGGAAGTACATTTAAAAGCAGTATCAGGGAAAATGTTTGAATAGAAAGTGGTGGATGCATGAAATGCCCTCCTGGTGGAGATGGTGGGGGCAAAAACAATGACCCATTTCAAAAAAGGCATTGGATAAATGCAGAGGATCTTCATTTCCACTCAAAACAAAACTTAAAAGCCTTTCACACTTCAGAAAAGCATAGAGGGGGTAACCTGCATTACAGCTCCAACAGACTTGTGGGGCAGACAAGATGGGCCGTGCTAGTCTTTTTCTGCCATCTGTGGTACCAAGCAACTATTCTGTACAACATAGGGAGAAATAGGCTCTTAAGTACCAAAAAGTGTAGAGGCCATGAAAATCTGGCAGAAAAATATAGACTTAGTGGCAGTTGTACCGGGCACCTCCATGCAGGACCATACCTAGCCCTGTGCGAGCGGTGCGGCTGCACAGGGCACAAAGGCTTAAGGGGTGCATTTCGGCTGACTGCCAATGCCTGCCGCCGCCATTTTTTCTTCATTCAGTGGCGTCAGGCAACGGCAGACATCTGAAATGTGCCCCTTAAGCCTTCTCGTGGTATGCTGAGCACATCTGTCCCTCCCTGCTCTGACGTGACATCAGAGAAGGGAGGGACAGATCTGCTTAGCGGGCCGGCAACTTACACAGCGGGCGCGCCTCTTCTCTCCTGCTGTGGGGGACGGGGGGGGGGGCATGCGCCCGTTGTGCAAGTCGCACAGGGCGTGATTCAACCTCGGTACAGCCCTGCCTCCATGCGCAGTGTGAAATGTTGCCTATACATCTTACATGTTATGAGGTCGTTTTTTTGGCAAAATACAAGTGTTGAGATGAGTATTAGCAGTAAATCTGAGAGACTGAGATCAAAACAACATACCCTGGCTTGCGTGTAAAATTCTTTCCAGTCATGGCGTATGCAAAACTAACCCTCTGGGAGGGCAAAGATTTTGAAGTAATAAGCTGATGGTGATATTATAACAGGGACATGCTTTGTCTTGGTGCGCATTTGGTTCATTAGTGCGCCTTCAAAAACTAATTTAGCACAAACGAACCTACAAATTAACATGTGCTAAGTCCAATTACCCTCATTAAAAAGTTCTAACGTGCATTCAATTTTTTATTAAAATGAATTTTGTGAAATAAACTAAAAAATGTCTGAAAATGACCCAAAAATGAACTGAACATGTTTTCCAAGCGCATCCTTACAAAATAGCAAAAAAATCACAGCAAGGTGGTGATGCATAAGGACAGGAATAAACAGCAGGGGGGGAAAAGTTGTAGATGCATTGCTGAAAGGATAAAGACAGACTGGAGGCAGCCTAGAGAAAAGTTACCAAAATGGTGTAGAGTCTACACCAAAAGTCACATGAGATAAGACCTAATTATGTAGAGCCCAGAGGAGAGCAGAGATGCGGGATAAGATAGAGATATTCAGATTCCTTAAGGGTATAAAATAGGCATAGGATGCAAACCTTTCTCAGAGAAAAGAATATTCAAGAACAAGAGCTAATTTTCTAAAGCTCCAGGGGGGACAAACTGATGAGCAACAAAGAGAAATATTCATAGAAAGGGAAGGTAGATAAATGGAATAATCGTCTCCACCTCACCTCCTCCTCCCCATCAGTGAAGGTGGTGAAGTCAAAAACAGTAATGGAATCAAAGAAAGCATGGGATAAGCATGGATGATGCTTAGCTGTGAGGAAATGAGGGAAAAGTCAGAGTCTGACTGCTGTCTTTAGAAGTGCACCACGATTACTAAGATGAGCAATCCTCCTTGGAAACTCTCTCTAATTTATCCTCCCTTGATCAGTCCCATTCATAACTCACCTGGTTTAGTTTTTCTCAATAAATTATCCTAACTCTAAGGAGTCTATTCTGAACCGTGTTTAGGGGGTCTGCACGTCCAATCCAAATGTCCAGCCCTGCTAAACACCTGGCCTGCGTCCTGGAAACAGAGCTCGCTGCAAGTAGATCTGAGCTATGTGGGAAGCTCTGATTGGGGGCAGGAGGGGGCAGGCTGCAGGCGGAGCGAGGGCGGACTGTGGGTGGCACCATGACCCCAGACATACATGGCCAAGTCTGAGATCGGCCCTGTATGTCCAAGGTTGGCCATTTGCATGGGGGACTTATTCCACCTCAGAGGTGGAATAACTCCCCTAGATGGAGGACGATGACGGATCTGGGGCTGAGAAGGCAGGAGAGGGGGTATAGGGGGTTCCTACAGTCCAACCCTGGCTACGGTGGCCCGATCAGGGGTCGGACTGCGAGGAAAATAATTTTGCTGTCACTGCTGGGGATCTTGGCTCCTGCCATGCTACCACCGCTCCATGCAGGAGCCAGGCTAGGCTAGCCAGGGAGTGGATTGGACATCCAGATGGCCAGAATTGGGGCACGGCCTGCATGTCCAGGCTGGTAGACCCAAATCTGATCCTCGGGCACATCTAGCCCCCTCGGGATCAGAACTGGGTGCACCAGAGCATGTCCTGATTCTGATCGGCCAGACAGGTGGGGGGACACACAATACAGAATTGAGCTCTAAGCCTTTAGTTTGTTTCTGTTATCTGTAAAGTGACCAACATCCCATATTATACGGGACAGTTCCATATTTTAAGGATTTCTCCCTAGAATCATATGGGACACCTAAATGTCCCCTATTTTAAAACAAATGTCCCACTCCTCCACATTTGTACCAGCGGACTTCTCCATTCCAGCTGAAATTTTCAAAGGAAACTCTATTTGTATGAGACTATTTCCATCAGAGACACAGAAACATACACATGCATGCACTCTGTTGTACTTCAGTCACACACACATGCATTAATCCACCTCTCTTCCACCTCCAAATCAGGTAAAACACACATACATACTAGCACTTTTCAGGCAGATAGATTCTGTCTCTGACTGTCTACTGGTGCTGTGCTACTTCTGCACTCCTCTATTTCAATGTCCCCAGTTCTTACTTTTGCTACAAATTCTTTTTCTCAGCCTGCAATAGCCTCTTCACACTTTACCCCATTCCTCTTACATTTCTAGCCTCCCAGCAACCCCACTCACCCCTACCAAGAAGCCCACTTATTCCACTAACCTTCTCCCAGACCCTGTGCAGAAAATCAACCCACCCTTCCTGTGACTATTGCAGCCTTTCCATTGGCTGGAACCTACCACACTCTGTACAGTGAGGGAGGAGCACTGACGAGTTGTAGAGTTAACTCTAAAAAACAAAATACTCAATTTAGACATCATTGTGACTAAGATAGCTACTTTACAAAGTTGTAGAATACTAAAATAACTTAGATGGTTGGCAATCCTGAACTCCTGAGTCCTCAGCACATCTGTCTCAGCTTCTTCCCCAGGGTCCAGGGAACCATCAGTCAGACAAAGCCTTTCAATAGGCTGCAGCAGACACAGCCAGCCAATAGGGACCGGGGGGGGGGGGGGGGAGCAGTAGCTAGGATACAGAATTATTTTTATGTTTGCCAGGTTCTAATGCTCCCACTGAAAGCTGCTTTTCCATCATGAACAAAGTCCAGTCTACAGAAAAAAAACAACTGCATGTAGAGATTCACAAATGCCAAATGATTGTAAAGTACAAATTTGAGTTGAGCTGCCCAGAATTTTTTTAATTATCTTAGTGGAAATGTTGCTATTTTGAAGAAAATTCACTCTGTAGAGAAGTACAAGTAGGCTTGATTTGCACATTTGTAAGTAAAGTTATAAACCTAGCCTACTGATTAAAATTTTGGGTTAAAATTAAAATTGTAATTATAAACATGTTTTTTTCCCCTTAACTTTGAACCCCTCCCCCCTCCAGCTTTATTGAGTGTCCCATATTTGAACTTAGAAAAGATGGTCAGGTTAGCTATCTGTCTTGACTAGATTGTAAGCTCCAGGGAGCGGGGACTCTTATGTGTGTCTGTAAATTGCTGCATACATCTGGTAACTATGTAGAAATAATGATATTAAACTTGGGAGGGAGGATTGGATGAGCTTAAAGGCTCTTATTTGCCATCCTGCTCTCTTTTCCCCCTCATCCGATCCTATTTTTAACCATGTCTCTCTCCCCTCTTATCCTCCTCCTTCAGGTTTCTTTCCCATATCTTGTTTCTAACAGCCAGCAGGCCATTTCCTAAAACCCATGTTCAGTCTCTTTGCTCCATTAACAGTTTATCTCATTCCTAAATAGTCATCTGTTGTTCCCTCTCTCTCTCTCTCTCTCTCTAAGGGTCCTAGCCCATTTTTCTCTCTCTAATTCCAACTTAAGCTTCCATTGCCTTAGAAAGATCCAAGTTATCAATGTCCCTGTTTAATAACTATTACCGAGTTCAAGTCGCAATGTAAACTGCTTTGACTGGAATGATAAACGGTATAAAAACCCTGCTAAATAAATAAACAAATAAATATACTCACTCTGATTTTCTTTATTTCATTGTATAGTTTCTTGTGTGTTACTCGTAAATCAATGATTTTCAAACCTTCCTCTCCTTACCTTCCTTTGCAGCCACGATTCATCACTAATCAGTAATTTTAGAAGTCATGGTGGATGACTGGAATGATCAGTGAACATGGCAAAAGCAAATCCAGAAAGGGGAAGCAAGGAAGTAACACAGAGAGTCTATAGTTAGACTAAAATGAAGGGAAAGCAAGAGGTTAATTGGCTCTAAGCCACTGTAACAGAACATACATTGGGCAAATGAGATGGGCTTTACAGTCATGTTCCTTATTTGGGTGTCTGTTTCTGAGGATAAACTGAGGCTCAGTTGAGAGAAAATAAATGATTTTGTTCTCACAATGATTTTTCCCCCTTTACTCACCCGCTTCATGCTTCCTTTATATCTATTCCTGTTCCACAACAGTCACTACCCTCTTTTCGTTAAAAAAAAAATCACAACTTTACCTCGTCTCTTTCTTTTTCAGTAATCTTGTGTGTTTGAAAATGCATTTTCTGGCAAGAGTGCTTAGGAAATGGATCCTTCCTTATAGGCGAGTCCCCCCTTTATTGCTCCATTCCACCAGTTCTTCTGTTCTGCAGATCTCTCTGAATTCCCTATTGATGGTTCCCCTTTCATCTCTGGCCACCATTCAGATTCCTTTCACTTGCAAAAATTATCATACTAGCTGTCGAAGCCCAAGAGAACATTTAAAGCAAGTCTATGGGGAGAACATCTTTAAACTCAGCAGAGAACCTTCCAATATGTGGGAAAACAGAGGTCTCCAGCCTTTCTCCGACAAACTTTCCTGCCAAAATTCAAAATTTCCTGCCTCAATCCCATCTCGGGTTTGAGTAGTACTATATAAAAACAGATGTCCACTGCATAACCATGTCACACTGAAGAAAGTCACAGCATAGAGGTTGAGGGGGCTAATGCTACCCTTTCAGAAGCCAAGCCATGAGTGAGAGGGACCTCAAATTGGGGTGCAGGAGAGAGGCCTGCTCCTGTGAGAGTAACCCTGGAGCTCAGCCCAGGGGAATTGGCATTGCCACCAATAGGAAGAGGAGCAGTGGGAACCAGGGCTGCCTGGGCCACCAAGGTGCTATCAGCATTAATGATGCTGTGTCACGTTGGACCTTGAATAGTGTCTTGGCTACTAGTGGTGTCGGTGGGAAGGCGTACATGAGGCCTTCTGTCCATGGGATGAGGAAAGCATCCACTGCTACCCAGGACAGGTGTGGCCGGTGAGAGCAGAATCGGGTAACTGCATAGTGTCTGGGCTGATGAACAGGTCCATTGAGGGGACCCCCCACAGATGAAACAGCTGTGAGACTACCACTGGATCCAGGCACCACTCCTGTGGCTGGAGCACTCTGCTCAATTTGTCTGCCAGGGCATTGTCCTGGTCCAGTAGGTACACTGCATGCAGATAGATTTAGACAGGGTACAATGTAGAACATTGAGACCTGATTGTCAGTCTGGATCAGCAAAGAGTGATGTTGGAGCTGTTGGCAGAGGGCTCGGTATATTGCCTGGAGCTCTAGCAGGTTGATTTGCATCTGGGATTCCCTCTGGGACCAGCAGTCTTGTGTCTGGAGGCTCTCACAATGCACTCCCCAGCCCATTCAAGAGGTGTCCGTGGTGAGGATTATCTGGGGGCCTGGAAGGGTATCCCAGCCTGAAGGTGACATGGAATCTGCCACCATCTGAGGGAGTCTGTCAGCTGATGGGTCACTTTTACTCTGTCACTGAGCCTGCCTGTGGCTTGTGTCCACTGGGAATGGAAGCACCACTGGGCTGCCCTCATGTGCAGGTGGGCATATGGGGTCACGGGGATCATGGAGGCCATATGTCCCAATAGGCAGAGTAGGAGCTGGACAGATAGAATCCAGTATTGGTGTACCTCTGTGGCTAACTCCCTGAGGCATTCTGACCTCTCCTGGGGAGAAAGGCTTTTGCCTGGAGGGTATCTATTTGTGCCCCTATGAACTCTAGGCGCTGGACTGGAGTGAGGTGAGTTTATGATGAACCCCAGGTGCTGCAGGGTGTTGATGGTGCACCCAGTGGAGCATTGTGCCTCTGCAGTCGTGTCCTCCTTTATGAGCCAGTCATCCAGATAAAGGGAGATGAAGGCCCCTTGGAGCCTGAGATGGGCTCCGACCACCGCGAGGCATTTTGTGAAGACCCTTGGTGACTAGGCCAGACCAAAGGGCAGCACCCTACATTGGTAGTACTATCCTCCCACCATGAACCGGAGGTATTTTCTGTGGCTGGGATGAATTAGGATGTGTGCATAGGCATCCTTTAGGTCTAAGAAGCATAGTCAGTCTCCCTGCTGGAGGAATGGGAGCAGTGTCCCAAGGGAGAGCATCTTGAACTTCTTCCTGACCAGAAACCCGTTGGGCTCTCGCAGGTCCAGAATGGGCCTGAGGCCCCCAGTCCTCTTGGGGATGAGGAAATACTTGGAATAGAAGCCTGAGCCCCAGAGATGTTTCAGCACTGGCTCAACTGCTTTGTCATTGATTAGGCCTGCTAGCTTGGTGAGGAGCAGGGTCTGGTGAAAGAGAGGCCTTCTGGCTAAGGGCATCAAGGGTTTGGGCCTCCCTGCTGGTTGGCACCGACGAATGTTTTTTTGGGCTCTTAAGCCAGCACATTGCCCACTCCACGACCATGGAGTTGTGGGGAAGTTGGATCTTTTGAAACCCAGGGCTTCAGCGTACCTGGTACATAGCGTCGAGATGCCTACTAAAAATTGGAGCAGATGCCGCTGTTTTCCCACATCCGGAAGAGAAAGTGGTCGAGGATTGGGGGCATTGGTACTGTGAAGGTTTCCTTAGGGGGTGCCTCATATTGGAGTATCTCAAATTCCTCTGTGCGCGGGTCTTCCTCGGCCTCAGTCTCATAGGAACATAAGATATGCCATACTGGGTCAGACCAAGGTCCATCAAGCCCAGTATCCTGTTTCCAACAGTGGGCCAGTCAAGGTCATATGTACCTAGCAGTTTCCGCAAAAGACACAAGCATTGATATCCTGGGTCCTTTCTTAATAATGGTTTATGGACCTTTCCTCCAGGAACTTGTCCAGACTTTTTTTAAACCCAGCTACACTAAAAGCCTTTACTACATCCTCCGGTAACAAATTCCAGAGTTTGATTACACATTGAGTGAAAAAATATTTTCTTTTATTAGTCTTAAATAGTTTACCCTGTAGCTTCATTGCATGTCCCCTAGTCTTTCTAAATTCTGATAACGTAAACAATCGATCTACGTTTACCCGTTCCACTCCATTCATTAATTTATAGACTTCTATCATATCTCCCCTCAGCCATCTCTTTTCCAGGTTAAAGAGCCCAATGGTGAGATAGTGAGAGCCTTGGCCATGTCCTACATAAAACCGAGGACTGCAATGTCCTTGGGCGGGGAACAGCATCGGGGGAGATTGGTCTGAGGGCACATTGCGGTGACGCCTCATGTCCCTGGGACATGTCCCCGGGGCTCTTTGTCCTCGGTCTCCCAGTCAGACTCGAAGTTCAAGTACAAGTTTTATGCCACACAGTCATCTCAGCCAAAGGCCACTTTTGGGGGTCCATGACCTCCAGAAGATCATCAGTTTGAGTTGCGGGTGCTCACTGGGGATGACCGGTGTCCTGAGGAATGGGACTGGGGACCTTGTCTGGGGCTGGGGGCTTTCTCGAGGCCGATGGCATTTGAGGACCAGCTCGACATCTGGGGAAGCCTTCCATGTTGAGAGTCCTGTCATCATCAGGGCGGATGAACCAGATGAGCCGGACATGAATGCCTGCTACATGGCCACTAGGGCAGATAATACTGCTCTCTAGGGCTGCCATTCTGGTCTCCGTACCAGTTGGCTCCACTGCCTTTAATGTGCGCACTGAGTATTTTGGGCCCAGTTTCAGTACTGTTGAGAGGGAGTCCTCGATGAGGATGGCATCAGAGGTTCAATGTCAGTCGGAGGGTGCCAATGACTCCTTATGGGGCAGTTTGGCAGGCTGCTCCTGCCCCGACTTCTCGGACTCATGCCTGGGACCGCAAGACCTGGGTGGGATTCCTCCTTCTTCCCAGATCCATCCTCCGGTGGTCTTTGAGGGTTTCTTCTTCTTGTGCGGCTGTGGGACTCTGAGGAGGCTCTGGCTTCGCAAGGCACCGAGATATTGGAGGGGGCCCTGCAACGTGGTGTCTGGTGAAGAGTCAGACCTTTGAAAACAATTTTCCCTGCTGCTGATGGCAGCTCTTCAAGGCCTTTAGGGGTCATGGTTCTGCAGAGCTTGCAGTCGGAGTATCTGTGCTCCGGGATGAGACATCGAAGGCAGCAGTTGTGTGAGTCAGTGAGTAACATCATTTTGCCATACTGGTCACACTTTTTGAAGCCACTGGAGGCCATCGGAAAAAGGGGGTCTCCGTCTCCCAGCATGGGTCCAAGGCCTTTAACTGAAAAATGGCGCAAATGCCAGTCGAGGAACACTCGATGAAAAATTAAGAAAACAAGTAGACGAACCCGAAGAGCGATGGCGAGGCAAGCTGACTCAGGGGCGGGAAGGAACCGGTACGAAAACCAGACAAAACTCTGTAATAAAAATCTGACTTTTCCGGGAAAAAATGGACAATGTCCAATGGGCTCTGTGGAAAAAAGGAGGCTGAGGCAAGATGGCAATCTTGGGTGGGAAGTGGACCACGCATGCGTGGTACATCTCCCAAAGGCTTTCTTTGAAAGCTGGGGAGATGCCTTTGCATGGGCACCAATGGCGCCGACGTCACCCTTATGTGAGGACTGACTTCCTGCCTGTTCCCGGAGAAATACTTGGAATAAACCACAAGTATGGATGCACAATCAAATAAAAATACAATTGATTTAAAATAATGTTTATTAACCATTTTTAAGTCAGGTCTGACTTCTGGTTAACTTTATTGAATAGTGATGATACTTAGTGCTATTATGTTAAAATTTAACTGAGTCCCCAGCACATTTTTAGCTTTGCCCAAAGATAAAAGGATAAATGAACTTCTTCCATCGATGGAGAAGTTATACAGAAGGAGGACATGAAGCGATGGTGCAAGGAGATAAACTTAAAAGCAACATCAGGAAATAGTTTTTCACAGAGGATGTGGATGTCTGGAAGAGGTTGTGGGAACAAAAACTGAAAGAATTCAAATAGGTTTTAGTGGTAAATGTGAGAACCTGAGATCATACGTCACATACCCTGGCTTAGGATTGAGATTCATTACTGTCATCATAGGTACAAAACTTACCCATTTGGAGGCATTGCATCTGAGACGATGGAATCAAAGTAAGAGCATTTCTATGAAAAGCAAAACTTGTCTGAGTTTCACATTTCAATAAAGGCACAGAGGAAGGTAAAAGGGCAGCAGCTTGATCTTCATTTCAGGGGTGTTCCCTGGAAGCTTTGTGATCAGCTGCTGTTACAACTGACTAACAACGTGACCAGCTCTTCAATTTCATCAATACGGACTTTGGGCTCTGATTGCCAGCTAAGTATTTTTCCAAACCTTGACTGTTTCACTTCTTGGCATATTGGCTCTGGGTAGCTATTGGTAAAGTTTTCACTGAATATACACTTTAATTTGAAAAAATATTAAAACTGAGTTATTCACGGTTTGAAGGGGTTTTCTCCCTTTCCCCTACAAGGTGTAGCTTCTGGTTCCCACAACGGTTGCCCAAATATCACTAATCAAAGAATTACTTAGACAGCAGTTGCTTTAATTACAAAAACTTTTATTTCAGCATAACAAAATAGCAGTGTCATGCAGAACAGCAAAAGCCTGTCTAGAAAATGGCAGACAGTACTTTCTCTCTCTGTAAAGGGGGAGAAAGCACTGCCCACCTGATCCTCCAAAATGGCTGGTTTATATACATTTCTCCTTGTCTCAAATGTCTGCTTTAAATTAGTTTCAGTGAATCCATCATAACTTCTTAGGTGTCAGCAGGGCCTCAGGCGTCCTGCAACACTTAAGAATCCCTTTACATTTATACATCTGGATCTGCTTTTAGGTCTGCTCATCTATGCATGGCCTGTGACCTCTGCCTCTTCCTGTATTTTTCCTTCTTCTTGGCACTAATTGAAACCGTGCAGGGCAAGAGAGTGCTTTTGCTCATTAGTTTGAATTCATTGAATTCCTAGCTTGGCCTGTACTTTCTTTTGCTAGGCCCCAATATTCTGCATACTCCTATCCAGAATATGATTACCCAGAATCCTCCATAGCAGGCCACATCTATTATCTTATGGCAAGCATATACTCTCATATAGATATTGTCTTCTTGTCTTCTGTGCCAATCATAGTTTCACCAGGCAAGGGTGCATTCATATAAAGCCAATATATAAGCAGACCTAACTCAAATTTCCCAACATTCTCCACTTTTTCTTTTCCTTTTTCTTTTTTATGTGGAGGGGCAAAAGTAATCCCACTAAGGGGCCTTGATAACAATAACCATTTGAGACAGGGAGGGATCATCAAGGGGCAGCTTTTGGTACTGTACTTTGCAATATCATTCTTTTACAGCATCCTAATAAAATAGGAAAAATACAGCAGGCAAGAATACCAAAAACAGCAATACTTAAAAGAGTTATAAAGAAAGCTGTTAGGCCTCCTCCGAGTCTGGAATACCAGCAGGCAACATTCTAAGAGAATAGAAGACATACAGCTTGCAATAATACTGAACACATCAAATATTCAACAAAGTGATGAAGAAAGCTTTGAAAATGTTACAGCAAAACTTGAGCTGGTGTGCGTATTGCAATTGCTGTAGCCCAAATGGCTTGTAGATTTTCCCAAAAGTCCCAATCAGTCTAATACTTCTTATTTTCAGATAATTTGGGCCTGCTTCTCAGCAGTTTTTCAGGACTGCGTTGTGCGCTTCACCTGTCTCTGAAGTTTAAGTATGGTTTAGTTCAGAGGTCTTGGGGTGGTGTGTTCCATCTGGATCATGGCCAATTCCCTCTGCTGGAATCTCTGGATTTCAATAGGTGACATGGCTCCAGGTCCCATTCAGAAAAGCAGCAACCAATATTAAATGAAAAGACTAAAATATTCTAGATTAGATTTTACAATGAGACACTGCAATGTAACAAACATAATTTCATCCACATTTACTTAAGATCATAACTATCTCATATGGTATCAACTGTGTCTCTCAGTTTGATAAACTTCTTATCTCTCCATCACTGAAGATTCATTTGCTGGTAGGAAATACTCCACCATACCCTTAACTGATCTTTACATATTAATAGATTAGACAAGTTGCACACACTTATTCTGCAAGTTTGGCAAGTTTCAGAATTACTCCAATTTTTAATTTGTGAAAATTTGTCATCAAATCATCCCTCTTTTTACCCCTGCATGTCTGGCCAGTACATACAAAGGCAAAATGAGGCAAAAAGCATCTGGAAGTACCACATGGCCAGTGTGGATGTTCCAAAGCATATCATGGTGCAAAATGCACCTAGCCTGTCTCCAGGTGTCTATTTCCAATTGTTGAGTATGTGTTGGGGCTTAAATGACTTCCTGAATTAAAGATTCTGGAGACAGCATAGTTGAATAAAATTTGTTTACATGTTCATTAGACAGATATGTCACTTTAAATAACCTTCATCAGTTTAATGTCCATCAGAGTACCACCTCTTAATTGGCATGCTAAGAACATCAAACAATTGTTAAAAACTTAGTATTGTGGTAAACAAATAGTATATAGAAAATATAAACTTGGATTCTTCTTAATAAATATAACAACATGAGTAAACAGTGTCCTTCTTTTTTTTCTCACCAACTTAATTGGTATGGTTCAAAAATGGACATATGTGCTCATTCAAAATAGCAAATGTTTTAAACAATCTGAATAAAGTCCCTACAGTATAAAAATATTATTTTTGTAACATTTTTATAACGGCAGTCGTAATAGGACAAATCATGACTTTTAACATGACAGCCACGTGTCTCTCTCTCACGTATGACTAGAATCTATTGTATATACTGTTCTCAGTGAGAGTGCTGAACAAGGCAAAGTAATTATCCTGAGTCTTTCATTACACTGATACTTTTGCATGTCAGGGGGAGACCTCAAGTCAGTGTTCGGGCTAGCTTCACCTTACCGGCATGCTATCTTAAGAAATGCAAATGGACAACAGAACTAGACAGACAAATTTAAAAAAAACAAACCTCTGGGCTGTAGGAGACTTTGTCTAATCAATTCAACTTAATGTTATTGTTTTATGTGTAAATAACTTTACAAATATTCACATATTTTTCTGGGAACTAAGCTCCATTTTTCACGAAATTTGTTCTATATGCTTGGGAACAAAGCAATTTCAGATCAGCTTCTGTCCAAAATTCTATAATTTTTGTGTATACTGGACCTTTACATAATATACTGCTACAACAAGTATTTTGGTAACAAAAGTGCAAGTGTGTAAACTAAAGTAAATTTGTATGTCATAGTGCTACAATATAGTGTATTCCTAAAATTGAAATATAAAAAAAAGAAAATCTTTCAAAACAAAGTACACTGTGTTTTCTCTGGACCCCAACATATAAAATTCAAATACAGAAAAACAGATGAATTTATCCTAAAATTCAGCAACTCCCATGTTACTGTCCTTAGTCATTAGTCATTAGCACTGAGCTTAAGAATACAAACACTCCTTTTCACATTTAAATTGAATGAGACTGGTGTCAAACTGAACTGCAGACTAAACAGTAGATCTCTCTTTCTGTCCTTTAAACAAAAGTTAAAATAAAACTTAGTTACAGCTCTTTTGGGTTTCTGTAATTTATGAATAATAAGCATGTCCTCCATGAGATGCTTGCAACAATATACAAAATTCTGTTTTACTTTTAATTTTGCTTGATCAAAACCAAACATATAACTTCTCATTCACTCGGGATTTAAATCATTTCCAAATAGCATTGTCCTGTCAGGGTTGTCAACCCCCACTCTGAAGGGCAAAGGACAACAGAAACAGATTCTCCAATTTCATGCCTTGATTGTTTGATCTAACATCTGGGGCACTTGAGCACAGCAGCCCATCTGATCAGAGTAGAGAGGCTTTCCTGAGAAACCTCGCCAAACCATTTCCCCTTGGGCAATCCCGAAAAGCAACATACCCTTCAGCTTGAGAAACTCAGGGACCTTAAAAAAAACAATTAAAAAAAGTATTTTCTTCATAATCTTATATAAGGATTTTCTCCAACAATGTAATACTAACTAAACATCTTTGCATCACAAGGTTACATATTTTCTTAAACAGATTTTCTTAACTTTTAGAGCTATTTTTCCTTGGTTACAAAATCCAGCTGTAGTCTTTTCCCTTTATTAGCTTGATCTTAAATTTGTAAAGTCATAAGAACATGACAAAACTGATCTTGTATCACTGAGTCAAAACTAATCTTAGCATCACTACGATCTTTTATTAATCTCTGGTTAATTAGGATCTTCCACATTTGTTAGAAAAATCAAAATAAGCTTCTCAAAAAGTAACACATACATAGGAATTCGTTCCGCATTGTGTGTACAACTGCCCTATGACCTATCAGCACAAGCTTTCTAACAGACCCAGGCAGAGCTATTTAATCTTCTGACACACAGAAAACAGCAGACAAATTTTTCTTAACCAGGATATACTCAGATCCCAAATTAAAAAAATAAAACTTACACATATGGATCAGACTTATTTACTGCACACAAATATGCACAGGGGAAAAAGAAACAATTTGAAATTTTCAGGCTGTACTTGTAACTATAAACTATTTTTCTTTGTTTTTCTACCAGTCAGATCACTACACACAATAGCTGGCAGTTCAGAATAAAACACTGTCAATTATCTGTGTGGTCTGCTTCTAAGATTCTCATTTCAGTGTGCAATACACTCCAATCCCAATCCATTAACTAAGAAAATCCATTCCATGTTACAATACAAACTCAGACAGACAGGAGGAAAAAAAACTAGCTGTCTCAGCACATCAATAGCTACAGCAGACCCTGGAAGATTTTTCGTTGTTTTCAATGTTCTAAAGAAGACAGGAAAGACTTGGAAGAATAGAGACAGATAAACAAACACCACTTGTCACTTGCGTTCAAGGGACTCCGGGCCAACGGTTTTATCCTCTCCAGAGACTGGGGCGTCTTACAAGCACATAGGTATTGTGGAAGAAAATAAAAGCAAACAGATACGCTCTCCAGGAATTCCCCACTTAGTTCAACTTTAACAAAGAATTCTAATCAGTTCAGCTCCAGGGACCATAAAATCTACTGAAGAAGCCAGCAATGAAAGGACAGTGTTTACTAAAGACTAAAACTAAAACCACAGGACAGAGTTAAATGCATTATACCTAACAGCCTATCTGATCAGAATACTGAAACTGTACTAGACCCACTCCCCCTTGGTTATTTAATTCAGCTGCAGTCAGCTCCTTCATTCGCTTTGATCTGGAACTTGTAAAGTAATTCATTTATCTAGCTATAATTAGTCAAAAAGATACTTAGAAAGCTATTCTTCAATAGATCTAATTGTCACCCTCTCTGGTCTGTGAGCATCCCAGATAAGGTGATCATCCCTGTTTTTCTATAAATATTCTCCTTAGCTGTCCCTCTTTCTAAGATATGTAAACCTGGTGTTTTCACTGTTTGGGAACAGGGGCAAACCCCTCTTTATTTGCAAAGGGGGGGGGTAACTTCGCTTTTACAGATAGAAAATTCAGACCTTTTTATTTACAAAGGTGAGAAGTTACTTATCCAGGATTCATACAAACATACAACTCTTGCGCTTCGTCTAAACCCAGCCAATCCCCTCGCAGTGATGGGGGTATGGAAACGTGGATAAAGACACACACTCGCTTCATATCAATGATATGTACAGTCTCAAGCGTACATCAATCAATCCCGGAGAGAGACCTAATGTCTGGGCAAAACTTCCTTTCCCTAATCTTTCCCTAATGTTACAACTAAATACATAGACACTCTAACAGTTTTCTTACATAACAGAATATTAATTACTTACTTACCCACCACTCGAACCCGGGCAAGTCTTCTGTCCTTGCGTACAGACAGGGAAACTGAACACTCACCAATGGAGTCATCCTAGGGTATCAAAATCTCTCTCGACGTCACTCAGAGCGGTATTCCCATCTTCTGTACCAGCAGAAGGAATCCTCTTCTCCTAATGAGAAGGTATTCTCATCCCCTGTTTTTTTTCTCTGTGAAAAACAGGAGGTAGTCCCTCTGACAAAAACGCAGGCAAGTCAAAACTGCAGTCAGGAGTCCTTGGGCAATTTAGAAAAGAAAATTTAGAAGTATGGGTTTCGGCACCAATTGTAGCTTCTGGTTCCCACAACGGTTGCCCAAATATCACTAATCAAAGAATTACTTAGACGGCAGTTGCTTTAATTACAAAAACTTTTATTTCAGCATAACAAAATAGCAGTGTCATGCAGAACAGCAAAAGCCTGTCTAGAAAATGGCAGACAGTACTTTCTCTCTCTGTAAAGGGGGAGAAAGCACTGCCCACCTGATCCTCCAAAATGGCTGGTTTATATACATTTCTCCTTGTCTCAAATGTCTGCTTTAAATTAGTTTCAGTGAATCCATCATAACTTCTTAGGTGTCAGCAGGGCCTCAGGCGTCCTGCAACACTTAAGAATCCCTTTACATTTATACATCTGGATCTGCTTCATCTATGCATGGCCTGTGACCTCTATACATCTGGATCTGCTTTTAGGTCTGCTCATCTATGCATGGCCTGTGACCTCTGCCCCTTCCTGTATTTTTCCTTCTTCTTGGCACTAATTGAAACCGTGCAGGGCAAGAGAGTGCTTTTGCTCATTAGTTTGAATTCATTGAATTCCTAGCTTGGCCTGTACTTTCTTTTGCTGTTGTTGTTGTTAAGTGCCGTCGAGTCGGAGTCGACTCATGGCGACCCTCTGGATAGCTATCCTAAATTGTGTTCGGTCTTCAGTCAGGCGGCTCATTGATGACAGACTGGTACCCGTAGCTGCTGTTATTGTAGCGATCCATCTCATTGCTGGCCTTCCTCTTTTGCGTTGACCTTCTATCTTGCCAAGCATGATGTCTTTCTCTAATGATCTCTCTCTTCGCATGATGTGTCCGAAGTATGAAAGTCGAAGTCTTGTCATCTGAGCTTCTAAAGAAAGCTTAGGTTTGATCTCCTCTAGTACCGACTGGTTTGTTCTTCGGGCAGTCCATGGTATACACAGTATTCGCCGCCAGCACCATAATTCAAAGGCATCAATTTTCTTCCTGTCTGTCTTTTTCACTGTCCAGCTTTCACATCCATATGATGTTATTGAAAATACCATGGCTTGAACAAGTCGAATCTTTGTATGGAGAGACACATCTCTGCTCTTGAGAATCTTATCTAGGTCTTTCATAGCCATTCTGCCAAGAGCAATGCGTCGTCTGATTTCTTGACTGCTTGTTGCTTCTTTATTGATAGTTGATCCAAGTAGGTTAAAGTTGTTCACAATTTCAATTTCTTCTCCTTCAACGATGAACCTGTTGATTATGCCAGTTGTCATGATCTTTGTCTTCTTTACATTAAGGTGCAGGCCCATTTTGAGACTATGTTCTTTGATTGTGAGAAGCAAATGTTTCAGATCATCTTCGCTTTCAGCCAGTAATGTGGTATCATCAGCATAGCGAAGGTTGTTGATGAGTCTTCCACCAATCTTCACACCTCTGTTGTCTTCATACAGTCCTGCTTCTCTGATGATTTGTTCTGCATATAAATTAAACAGGTAGGGGGAAAGTATGCAGCCTTGTCTTACACCTTTGCTTATTTTAAACCATTCTGTTTCTCCTTGTTCCGTTCGAACTGTTGCTTCTTGATCAATGTACAGATTACGCAAGAGAACGATCAGGTGTTCTGGTATACCCATGCTTCTTAATGTGGCCCAGAGTTTCTCATGGTTTACACAGTCAAAAGCCTTGCTATAGTCGATAAAGCACAAATAGATATCCTTTTGGTATTCTTTAGTCTTTTCAAGGATCCATCTCACATCCGCAATGATGTCTCTCGTTCCTCGCCCTTTCCTGAACCCTGCTTGCACTTCAGGTAGTTCTTGTTCTAGGTATGGCTGTAGTCTCTTTTGAATAATCTTCAGTAGAATCTTGCTGGCATGTGGGATCAGAGCGATTGTGCGATAATTTCCACAGTCAGTTGGATCACCTTTCTTTAGTATTGGTATAAACACAGATCTTTTCCAGTCAGTTGGCCATGATGTTGTCTTCCATATTTCTTGGCAGAGCCTTGTAAGTACGGTAACAGCTGCATCAGATTGCTGCAATACTTCTATGGGAATGCTATCAATGCCTGGTGCTTTGTTCTTTGATAAGGCTTTCAATGCTGCTTCAACTTCTTCTTTCATCACCAATGGTTCCTGATCATAAGGTATAGGGTGAAACGGCTGTTGGTCCACTTGATCTTTATCATATAAAAGCTCTGTATATTCCTTCCACCTTTTCTTGATCTTCTCAGCATCATTCAACATAGAACCTTGAGCATCTTGTAACATTCCAATTCGAGGCTGGAACTTTTTCTTTAACTCTCGCTGCTTTAGGAAAGCCGATCTTGTTCTTCCTCTAATAGTTTCTGCTTCTATTTCCTTGCAAGTGTCATTGTAGTACTTTTCCTTGTCCTGTCTTGCTGCACGTTGGAAATCTCTGTTGAGTTCTGCGATTGTCTTTCTTTCTCCTTTGGCTTTAGCTTCTCTGCGTTTCTGGGCAATTTTCAGAGTTTCTTCCGTCATCCATTTTGGCCGTTTTTGCTTTTTAACCTTTTGTAGAGACTTCTCGCTTTCTTCCAGCACAACCTTCTTGATGTCATTCCATAACTCTTCCGGAGCTCTGTCATTTGTATCTAAAGCAGCAAATCGATTTTGCAGGCAGTCTTTAAATTCCAGTGGTATATTCTAGGCCCCAATATTCTGCATACTCCTATCCAGAATATGATTACCCAGAATCCTCCATAGCAGGCCACATCTATTATCTTATGGCAAGCATATACTCTCATATAGATATTGTCTTCTGTGCCAATCATAGTTTCACCAGGCAAGGGTGCAGTCATATAAAGCCAATATAAAAGCAGACCTAACTCAAATTTCCCAACAAAGGTGAACACTCCAACATATGAATGTATGGTAGTATAATATTTTTATTATTATTTTTAGTAAAAAAATCTCTTTTTTTTCCTCATTGCATATTTTCGACCAGATATCATTTTTTGGGTATTGATCTGGTTTTTTGTGGTTTCTTTATTGTTGATTCTGTATTTGTGGTCATTTATTATGTGAGACTGCACCTTGACTATTGTGTGCAATTCTGGTCGCCGTATCTTAAAAAGGATATAAAGTTATAAAGTTATCCCAGTTTCTAGCCAAGTTATATTTCCTGTTTTACTGTAAATACAATACAGTCACGACTGCATTGTATAAGCCACAGTTAAATGTACAGCGCACTGATATTGAATAGCGCAGTATAGAAGAGAAAGTAAATAAATAAATATAGCATTATTAGAAAAGGTTCAGAGAAGAGCCACCAAAATGGTAAAGGGGATGGAAGGATACTCCTATGAAGAAAGGCTAAAAAAGTTAGGGCTCTTTAACCTGGAAAAGAGACGGCTGAGGGAGATATGATAGAAGTCTATAAATTAATGAACGGAGTGGAACGGGTAAACGTAGATAGATTATTTACATTATCAGAATATAGAAAGACTAGGGGACATGCAATGAAGCTACAGGGTAAACTATTTAAGACTAATACAAGAAAATATTTTTTCTCTCAATGTGTAATCAAACTCTGGAATTTGTTACCGGAGGATGTAGTAAAGGCTGTTAGTGTAGCTGGGTTTAAAAAAGGTTTGGACAAGTTCCTGGAGGAAAGGTCCATAAACCATTATTAAAAGGGACCCAGGATATCAATGCTTGACCCAGTACAAGCATTGTGGAACCTGTGTCTTTTGGGGAAAGTGCTAGGTACGTATGACTTAGACTGGCCACTGTTGGAAAAGGATACTGGGCTTGATGGACCTTGGTCTGATCCAGTATGGCATATCTTATGTTCTTATGTAGCTATATTAAATTTTGTCCAGCCAACTATTTGGGTAGACCAAATTTAAACAGTGTAGGGAGAAAGTGAAAAACAAATCTATAAATCTTTTACTATAGCTATGATGTTGGAGTCTATGCGCTTGTATATTCTATCTGCATCGATTGCAGTGAACAGCTTGTAAATTGTAGATAGGGAAGTTATTGGTTGATGGTGTTTGAAGATGTTAACAGGGATACACATGGAAAACGTTTTCATCTAATTTCATTATTTTGTTTCAGTGCCCTATTTTGTCATTTCATTTTCCAAGGTATTTCTTTCATTCTATTTATTTTGTTTTGCATTAAAGACAATAGGAGAAGGAACTCCTCCTATTTTTGACTCTAACTTTGCAGTTTGCCATCCAAGTTTAATGAAACTTGCAGGCAGGCTTCAGCACCTCAAGGCACCAAGCATGGAGGTGGCAGGAAAAGTGACTTGGATATCCCATGGCACAACAAGCAAAAGGGGCAAAATGGTTAACAGTGGCAAAGACAGCCCGTGGCATGATGAGAGAGGCAAAGCAGCACCTGTGGCAGGAAGACCACAAGGTATTGAGAAAGGGCCAACTCAAGGCATCATGAGAGGGGCAAAGCGGCACCATCAGTGTCAAAAAAGCCTCAAGGCACCGTGAGAGAGGCAAAACGCACAAACAGAGGCACCAGCGAAGGGGCTTTTTCTTTTTTAAAGAGCAAAATACTTTGGTGAAAAACAAGAGGGTGACAGGGCACCAGTGGCAGCTACAGCAGCAATAATATCCTAAGGCAGGGGTACTCAAATCCAGTCCTGGAGGGCCACAAACCAGTCAGGTTTTTGGGATATCCCTAATGAATATGCATGAGATACATTCAAATACAATGGAGGCAGTGCATGCAAATATATCTCATGCATATTCATTAGGGATGTCCCGAAAACCTGACTGGTTTGTGGCCCTCCAGGACTGGATTTGAGTACCTCTGTCCTAATGCAGGAAATGAGATAATTGTTTATTTGTTTTTCCTTTATCTTTTTTTGGGGAGTTTGCGGCCAGTGGAACCAGAAAAGCAGGCGAGACAGCAAGAGTGATAACAATACAGCAGAACACTGAGAGCAAAACGTGTGTGTGTGGTGGTGGTGGGGGTGAACCCCCCTCCTTTCCCCCAAAAGGTTTGGCCATTGCAGACATGTCATGTGGCTGAAGTTTGTGTAGGGGTATCCTTTGGTGGTTGGGGGGGGGGGGGGATACAAGTCTCTGCTTCCAACGCCTGACAATTGTGGCTTACATCAGGAGAACTCATCTGCAGTGTGGCAGATAAAGGAAAGGGAGGACTTGCTAACTTGACAGGATACTGCTGATGCTGATATTGTTGCAATGGAGCCAATTCTTTCTTCCACTGCCCTTCTGCCTCTTCAGCTCACATCCCTGAGCCATCAGCACTTCCTTCCAGGAAGTCTAAGCATTACACTGGAGGGCGATATTCCCTTTCACCCATGGGTTACACATGGTGTTCAGCATGTGAAATGCCAGCTGGTTTAAGGGCTGAACCAGTTTTGCAGTTGCAGCTGCAAGCACTTCATCAGCATCAGTAAATTTTGTAGTATCCTATTTTCCGGCCAGAAACCCTTCTCTGCCAGTAGCTTGATTATGGGGGTGACCTCACCCAATGTGGCTGTGGATGAACTCAGGGCCTCTGTGACATTCTTGAAGGGCTTTAGGATATGCACTGCCTTTATCATGTGTAACCAATACTGATGTCTCAGGGGGTGAGACATTGATGCCAGCCTCCTGTGACAGCTCCTATGGGGATGTCTGCTAGTTTACTAACCATTGCATGTGACCTTGGGCAAGTCGCTTAATTCTCCACTGCCTCAGGTACAACCTTAGATTTTAAGCCCTCTGGGGACAGAGAAATGTTTACTGTAACTGAATGTAACTCCCCTTGAAATACAACTGGAAAGGTGTGAGCTAAATACTAATAAATAAATTCACCTGGCATTCACATCTTGAATAAGATGGTTCAGAAGCATTCCCATTGCTTTGTGTTTCTCCTGTAGCTGTTGCCCACTCTACTTGCTATGGTTAAGAACATAAGATATGCCATACTGGGTCAGACCTAGGTCCATCAAGCCCAGTATCCTTTTTCCAACAGTGGCCAATCTAGGTCACAAGTATCTGGCAGGTTCCCAAAAAGGCACATAGGTTCCACAATGCTCATCCCGTGGTAAGCAGTGGATTTTCCAGGTCCTCTTTAATAATGGTTTATGCACCTTTTCTCCAGGAACTTGTCCAAACCTTTTTAAAACCCAGTTACACTAACAGCTTCTACTACATCCTCCGGTAACGAATTCCAGAGTCTGATTTTACGTTGAGTAAAAAAATATTTTCTCCAGGAACAAGCAGGAAGTGAGTCCTCACATATGGGTGATGTCGGCACTGACAGAGCCCGCATGGTAATCTTTCCCCAGCTTTCAAAGAAAGCCTTTGCGAGATCAACCATACATGCGTCGCCACTTCCCACCAAAGGGAGCCATTTTATTTATTTATTTTATTTATTAATTTTATTATTTTTATATACCGCACTATTCAAAATCAGCGCGGTTCACAGATAACAGTATTGTGCGTAACAGGAACATTATTAAGCACTTACATTGAACTGGTATACAAAACTTGGGTTTCAACTGGGGTAACTATGTGCAACTAATTACAGATATACACAGCATTGATAAGAGTTGTCAACTCATGATTTCTTAGTTATGCGTGAGAAGATGAGGTTAGGTTACCATGTTGAGAGTTACTGGGTTGGGAGTAGTGCAGGAGAAAGAGGTGGTGTTTTAGTGCCTTCCTGAATTCCAGCAGGTCTGTTATGATCCTGATTGAAGTTGGGAGCGCATTCCAGCAGATGGGTGCATAGAATTTGAAGGCCCCGTTTTTTGTTGCCTGTGTGCATTTTGTTATCTCTTTGGGGATTTTTAAGGTATTGACGGAGAATGTTCTTCTTGCTCTATTCGATAGGGTGGGTTGGAGGAGGTCCGTTAAGGATGTGGAAGATATCTTATTGATAGCCTTAAAGGTCATGAGTAATATTTTATAAGTGAGCCGGCAGTGAATTGGTTGTTGTTGTGTTGTTAAGTGCCGTCGAGTCGGAGTCGACTCATGGCGACCCTCTGGATAGCTATCCTAAATTGTGTTCGGTCTTCAGTCAGGCGGCTTATTGTTGACAGACTGGTACCCGTAGCTGCTGTTACTGTATCGATCCATCTCATTGCTGGCCTTCCTCTTTTGCGTTGACCTTCTATCTTGCCAAGCATGATGTCTTTCTCGATCTCTCTCTCCGCATGATGTGTCCAAAGTATGAAAGTCGAAGTCTTGTCATATGAGCTTCTAAAGATAGCTTAGGTTTGATCTCCTCTAGTACAGACTGGTTTGTTCTTCGGGCAGTCCATGGTATACACAGTATTCGCCGCCAGCACCATAATTCAAAGGCATCAATTTTCTTCCTGTCTATCTTTTTCACTGTCCAGCTTTCACATCCATATGATGTTATTGAAAATACCATGGCTTGAACAAGTCGAATCTTTGTATGGAGAGAGACATCTCTGCTCTTGAGAATCTTATCTAGGTCTTTCATAGCCATTCTGCCAAGAGCAATGCGTCGTCTGATTTCTTGACTGCTTGTTGCTTCTTTATTGATAGTTGATCCAAGTAGGTTAAAGTTATTCACGATTTCAATTTTTTCTCCTTCGACGATGAACCTGTTGATTATGCCAGTTGTCATGATCTTTGTCTTCTTTACATTAAGATGCAGGCCCATTTTGAGACTATGTTCTTTGATTGTGAGAAGCAAATGTTTCAGATCATCTTCAATTTCCGCCAGTAATGTGGTATCATCAGCATAGCGAAGGTTGTTGATGAGTCTTCCACCAATCTTCACACCTCTGTTGTCTTCATACAATCCTGCTTCTCTGATGATTTGTTCTGCATATAAATTAAACAGGTAGGGGGAAAGTATGCAGCCTTGCCTTACACCTTTGCTTATTTTAAACCATTCTGTTTCTCCTTGTTCTGTTCGAACTGTTGCTTCTTGATCAATGTACAGATTGTGCAAGAGAACGATCAGGTGTTCTGGTATACCCATGCTTCTTAATGTGGCCCAGAGTTTCTCATGGTTTACACAGTCAAAAGCTTTGCTATAGTCGATAAAGCACAAATAGATATCCTTTTGGTATTCTTTAGTCTTTTCAAGGATCCATCTCACATCCGCAATGATGTCTCTCGTTCCTCGCCCTTTTCTGAACCCTGCTTGCACTTCAGGTAGTTCTTGTTCCAGGTATGATTGTAGTCTCTTTTGAATAATCTTCAGTAGAATCTTGCTGGCATGTGGGATCAGAGCGATTGTGCGATAATTTCCACAGTTAGTTGGATCACCTTTCTTTAGTATTGGTATAAACACAGATCTTTTCCAGTCAGTTGGCCATGATCCTGTCTTCCATATTTCTTGGAAGAGCCTTGTAAGTATGGTAACAAGTGAATTGGTAGCCAATGTAAATCAGTAAGGATTGCGGTGATGTGGTCCCCTCTAGCAGCACCATGCAGAACCCGTGCAGCCGTATTCATTGCCAGCTGTAGAGGGTTTAGTGTATTTTTAGGTAAACCATGCAGGATTACATTAGCATAGTCGAAGTGGGGCGTTACAAGAGCCTGAAAAACTGATCTGAAATCGATTGGTTGCAACAGGGGACGAAGATGTCAGAGTGTTCTTATTTTGTGGTAGATTTGTTTGATGGTGTTGCCGATGTGCTGTTTGAGGTCAAGCCATTGGTCTAGCATAACACCCAGGTAGCGGATGCTGGGTCTACTTGGGAGTTCAGCATCTCTTGTCTTTAAGGTCGGCGGTGGAGAGAAGGACTGGTTTCTAGTGACAAACAGGACGTCGGTCTTGCTGAAGTTAATCTTGAGGCTCTGCGACTGGAGCCAGTCGGTTATTGCATTGAAGCAATCCACAAGTGGAGAGAAGTCCGGATTCTCAATCATGAATGGGGTGAAGAGTAGAACATCATCGGCATGGATCAGGCATGATATTTTGAATGAACGGATTATGTCATATATGGGTTGCATATAAATATTAAATAGGAGAGCGGAGAGAGATGAGCCTTGGGGAACACCATGTTCTTGTTGGAAAGGCTCAGAAGTTGTGGATCCCACCCGCACTTGTTGCCATCTGTCGGCGAGATAGGATTTGCACCAGCTCCATGCTGTTCCGTTAATTCCCTTGTCTTGGAGCCGTATTAGGTGTTGCTCATGGTTTACAGAGTCAAATACGGCTGCAATGTCTAAGAAGATTAAAGCAAATCCTTGTTTAATATTGTCGACCCCCGTGATCAGCGTGTTAGTAAGTGATGCAAGTAGAGTTTCAACTCCATGCGATTCTCTGAAGCCATGTTGGCATGGGTCAAGGGGAGCTGAGGAGTCGATGTGATCCTGTATTTGACGCTGTACAACCTTCTCGATTATTTTTGCAAGCAGCGGGATACTTGATATTGGTCGGTACGATTCCACCTTCTGGGAGTTTAGCTTTGTGTTCTTCAGAAAAGGCCGGATAGATGTTTGCTTGAGGCACAGGAGGAAATTACCTGTAGAGAAGGATAAGTCAATGATCTTGGCTATTTTTGGGCTGATTTTCTTGCATAGTGACCGTATCCAGAATGCTGGACAAGAGTCATTTGGGGCAGTGGTGGCGTTGATGTCCTCGATACAAGCAACCGATGGTGTCGTGAGAGATGCAAGTGGTTTAGGTGCGTTGTTAGTAGGGATATATAGCGTTGCTTTGCTGATGTTCTTGGTTTTGGTCTTCAGGTAGTCTGCGTAGTCCTGAGGGTGAATCATGGCTAGTTGGGAGGATGTAGGTTCCTTTGTTAGGGTCTTTACTAAATTAAACAGCTCATGGGGCTTGTTCAGAGAACGGCTCAAGAGTTCGGAGTGATGTTCTTTTAATTTGGTTGATATTAATTCTCGATGTATTTGCAGCTGAGAGTTGTAGGCCGTCTGTGCTGATTGTGATTGTGAACATTGCCATTTTCGTTCGAGTTTCCTCAGTGTTTTCAGTGAGGTTCGGAGTTCAGAGGTGAACCAGCATGCGGGTTTTTTCCTTCTTGGCTGTTTGTGTGAAGTATGTGGCCTAGTCTGGATCAATCTGCTTGCGAAGGAGCTTAGGTTGTTGTTCCATGATGCCATTACCTCCTCGAAGTTTGATGAAGCAGTCATGATTTTAGGCAGGACATTTTTGACTATCGTTTCTTTGTCAAAGGGTCTAAATCGTCTGGCGGGGGCTTCTGCTTTATTGGTCGGTTTTGATGTCTGTCCACTGTCTTGGAACATGGGTATTTGGAAACAGATTAGATAGTGGTCAGACCATGGAACAGGGGTGATGGTCACATTGAGATTGTAGATTGGGCTAACGTCTGGACGAGGGATGAAGATAAGGTCTAGTAAATTGCCTTTTTGATGTGTGGGGGAATCGACTATTTGTTCATAGTCAAGGAAGGCTGTGGAGTGGTTATCTTGCAGAGCTGGTAGGTTAAAGTCTCCTAGTAACCAGTTCGGTTTGCGTGTGTTTTGGGGGTTTGAAGCTAAGTTTGATTATATTCGCAAGGTCATCAGGGGATGAGGATGGGGATCTATAGATAAGGTTAATGGTGTTGTGGTTGTTAGCTATGGTGATTGTATTGAGATGTGTTGAACTGTGGGAACTGATTGTTTGATAATGGAGGTCTGTCCTTACTAGGATGAATGCCCCACCTCCTCTGCGGTCTGCTCTGTGGCAGGTGTGGGTTGAGAATTCAGGGGGGGGGGGGTGAGTTGGTGGATGATGACTGCATCAGAACTGGTGAGCCAGGATTCTGTTACTATTAAGATGTCCAGGTTGAGGTGTGATATGAGGTCGGGGATGATTGGCCACTTCTTACGAATGGATCGTGCATTTATGAGGGCGCATTTCAAGTTGTGTGGGTATGGTGTTGCTTGGGTCTTGTGGGGTGTTGAATTGGTATGTGGATCAGGTGTAGGTGGGGTTTTTTTTGGGGGGGTTCTATTGGTGGGCTGTATGTGTTACTGTGCTGTCTCCTACCTTGACCTCGTATGATCGTGATTGGATTTTGATTAGATATAGTAGAGAAGGAGCCGTTGATGACGTTGCTGAGTAGTTATAGGCCAATTAAGGTTATGCTGGATAAGGCCATTTTGAGCTGGTGTCAGTGTGCCTTGTGCGTGGTTGGTGACTTTTCCCTCAGTCTTTATTTTTCCGTGGAGCCCACCAGTAGTATGCCCTGTAGACATGATGTTATCCATGTTCCCAGAGAGGGGAAAGTGTGTGTGTGGGGGGAGGGGGATCTATTATTTTATTTAAGAGTTTTTATCATTTATAGGTTATTGGATACTATTACATCCCCCTTTCCAGAAGCCTTGTGCTGCAAGCTTTCATCTAGTGACTTAAAAGAGAAGTATATCATTATTTTAGTGTATCGTCCATCGGGTAGTTGGAGGAATGAACAAGATCACAATTTTTATTTTTTGATGTCTTGGGTACTGTTGTACCCTAATTGTATATTATTAGGGGGCATTAATCTTCATATGGACGACATGCATGATACCAAGGCATTGGGATATACTGAGTTTTTACACTCTCTGGTTATTAAAATAGTTCCCCTACACGTGTCAGGTCATTATTTAGATCAATGTGCTTTTTATTTTTCATTGTCACAAGGCGATATTTCAAATGTTTGTGCATCTCCGTTAATTTGGTTGGATCATTATCATTTTGAATTTATATTTCATTTACCATGTATAAAGACTCACATGCATTCTCTGTTTGAATTGGTTCATACAAGATTAAGGCCATCCCCAGATATTTACTGAAACAAGATACAAAACAGTGGGTTTTTTTTATAAAAAGGGTCGGCCATGAATTCTGTAGCTAGTTGGATAAGTAATACAGTTTCAGTCGTGGAAGACATTGCTCCTATCATTTGTAAATAACATTTTGTATCTAAACAACATCTTCCTTGGTTTTCTCAAGAATTATTAGCTTTGAAGAAAGAATGTAGATCTTTTGAAAGGATAATGGGGGAAGTCTCATAAAACTGCTGACAGACATGTCAGGCAAATTAAGTATAAAAGATACAAAGCGGCCATTTGTCAAGCACATAAATAGTACTACGCAAATATATAGTAATTGCAACTGCTTCTTTACAGTCTCGTTTCCTGTTTAAAATAACATCCTCTTTAATAAGGGACAAAACTAAAGTAAAATCTGTTCCAACATTATCGGCTCAACAATTCACGGTAAATACACTTCAACAAACATGCTAGAAAGTTTTCACTTGCAGACCACTGTCCTACTTATTTTTTTATACAAGTGCCACAAAATTTTAGGGCATGGTTTTATGGAATTACAGTTGAGTTTATGACTCAAGGAATTTATTCAGCTATTCTGGGAGATATTATCCTGACACCTACTTCTAAAGATAAGAAACTGAGTTTAGCAGAAATGATTTAACTTTCGCCCTATAACTAATAAACATTTATTAATTAAGGTTACAGAATCAATTGTGGCGAGTCATCTAATTTCCTATTTGGACAAATTTGACAATTTGAAGGAAAATCAGTTTGGGTTTAGGAAAGCCTATTGTACCTAATTATTAGGCATTTTAGTTTCGGATATAAATGCTCGTTAGCAAAGGGTCATCTGGCAGTTCTTCTGCAGTTTGACTTGAGTTCAGCTTTTGATCTAGTAGACCAGGATGTGCTAATTCACCTATTAGAGTATATAGGGATAAATGGTGTACTGCGCGGTTGGTTTCATGGTCTCTTGAAGTACCAAAAATATCAGGTGCATTTAAGTCAAGCTTCTTCTTCTGAGTGGATTGCTTGCTGTGGGGTCCCCTAGGGCTCCCCATTGTCACCCAAATCTTTTAAATTTGAATATGACTACCTTAGGGTCTGCTTTTGAGCAATTGAATTTAAAACGTTATACTTATGCAGATGATATCTCATTGCTGTTGACTTTGTCTCCTTCTTCTAAAGATTTTTATACAATTATTAAGGCTGCTGTTGTAAACTTGGAAATTTGGGCAAAATCATTACGCTTACAAGTCAATATTTCAAAAAGAAAGGTACACTTTCTCATTAATCTTAAATGGGTTATATTGTAGCTTCATTGCGTATCCTCTAGTCTTTCTACTTTTCAATGGCATAAACAACTGATGTATGTTTAACTGTTCCACTCCATTCCTTAAATTATAGACCTCTATTATATCCCCCCTCAGCCATCTCTTTTCCAAGTTGAAGAGCCTTAACCTTTTAAGTCTCTCCACATAGGGGTATCCTTCTATACTTTTTACCATTTTGGTGGCTCTTCTCTTTACCTTTTCTAATTCTGCTATATCCTTTTTAAGATATGGGGACCAGAACTGCACAAAACATTCAAGATGCAGTCACACCATGGAACAATACAGAGGCATTATAATATCCTTGGTTTTATTCTCCATTCCTTTTCTTATGATTCCTAGCATTCTATTTGCTTCTTGGCCACCGCAATACACTGGGTCGATGATGCCTAAATCTTTTTTCTGGGTGATGGTTTCTCAGGTGGTATCTTGCATCGTGTAACCATAAATGGGTTGTTTTTTCCTAGGTGCATAACTTTGCATTTGTCTACAATAAATTTCGTCTGGCATTTGGATGTCCAGTCTTCGAATTTATCATGGTCCCTTGCAATTTTTCACAATCCTCTTGTGTTTTAACAACTTTGAATAATTTTGTCTCAAATGCAGATTTGATCACCTCACTCGTTATTTCCATTTCCAGATCATTTATGAATAGTTGAGAAACGTGATGTGTCCAAGGATAGAACCAAATGAATATGCTTAAAAAGAGGTTTTTATTTACAGTACCAATGGATGCTGCCCACCCGACACAGGCCGTGTTTCGTTTAATAAAACTCCATCAGGGGTAAAGGGCAACTAAAAACAAAAACATCCAATAAATACATTCAAATAACACATGACATTAAAACGTGCATTAAAAGAAAGCATATAAATAATTAAAAACATAATAAAAAACATCAATAAATAAATAACTATATAAATAAACACTCATATGAATAAATAAAATTGTTGGAACGCTATATAAATAAAACATGGGAGATCAAAGGAGCAAAGGATTCCCACCCATATTAAACTATTACAACAACCGGGAACCAAAAGAAGAAGAGGAAAAACCAATCTGTAGGAAAGTATGAAACCATATACCTTCAATATATAAAATAATGTAAAAAAGGTTTTGCTAAAAGAACATAAATATATGAAGAATATATAAAAAAATATAATAATAAATAACATCATAAGTGTGCACGCAAGAGCCAAAACCTAATTCTTAAAAGTGAATTTACATGCCATTAGATTCAACCATGCCTATTCAATAAATGAAAAGCAATACTCACTGGCGAGCCTCTTGTTAGCCAAAAGCTGTACCAAAAGCCAAGAAAAAGATATTAACTCATCAGAACAAAATATATTAACTCATCAGAAAAAAGTAGACCAGCTACACCTAAAGCCACAGATACTACAACAACGGCTACACCAAATTGCGTCCCTATACCGCTTAGGCTAGCTTGCCCATCATACATATCTCCTCAGTAATAAAAAGTAGTACTTACTGTCAAGTCTCTGCTTGGCCGAAAACTATATCAAAAGCCAAAAGAGTCATATCAATACAACAGAAAAGAGTAAAACCAAACGTAAAATTATAATATATACATATTTTTTTCTTTTTCCAAAGTTTATTTATAATCCATCAAAACAAAACATTCAACATTCAACTATGCCCGTCCCGGGGTGGACTGATCCCCGGGCGGAGCTATGATGGACACAAGTTTTTCATAGATAATCCCTCCCCCATGCCTCCCCCCACCCTCCCTTTCCCACCCTCCCCCGACACCCAAACAAAGGCAGTAACACTGGATCAGAGAATAGTCTATACCAAGTACTGTCAGGGGCTACTCCCGATCAAGCCACCAATTAACATCCTGTCTGCAGGACCTCATTTCGCACCCGGGAACTCAAGATTTGGAGATAGGGGTCCCATAGTAACAAAAAGGCAGCCCAGCATTTAGCATGACCTCTGGCCCCTCTACTCTCCAGGAGCATCAATTGATGGAAGGAGTTCCGCCATTCCCAGTAAGAGGGAGGGGACCGTTCCCGCCATCGATGTAAAAGTGGGCCCTTACCCACCAGACAAGCCTTCCGCACCAGCCAACGACCCCATTTCCCCTCGGGGAGTTGAGTCTTAAGAGGTCCAGGATGACCAAGCCTGCATCCCAAGTTATGGGCTGTCCTAGGAGGGTAGACACAAAACCACTTATTCTCCGCCAATACGGCCGAATCCGCCGGCATCCCCACCACATGTGCAGCAAGGTCGCCAGGGGCTCAGCACACCGCGGGCAGCTACCGTCCGGGGTCAAATGACTGCGAAAAGCCCGACGCGGGGAAAAATGAACCCTGGTAATACACTTAAATTGTATCTCCCTCCAACGCACACCTTCTGCCAGGTGGCCGATTCGCTGAAGGGCAGCAGAAACGGTATCAGGAGGAACAGCCTGCCCCATCTCCACTTCCCAGGCCCGCTCCACCCCACGGTAGTCCGAACAGGGCCGAAGGGGAGCCAGCCGCAAATTAAACAACCGTATAGAGGGTTTCTCCGCCCCGATCAACTAAAAAATTCAATAATCTGAGCTGATCGTTCGCCATGCAGCTCCCCACCCGGGAGTGAGGCCACATAATGAGCGACCTGCAAGTATGCGAAAGTATGGCTTAACCCCAGGCCATATTCATGAGATAAGATGGGGAAAGGTTTAAGTTTCCCGGCAGGGTCCACTAAGTGTCCGAGATTCCGCAACCCTCTATCCCCCCAGGCTCGAAATACAGTAGTCTCCGTTCCCGGAGTAAAACTAACATTACCCCGAATGGGCAACCAGCACGACACCCGCCAACTACAGCCCCAGTAAAGATTCAGCTGTCTCCACGTCCGCAACACAGGGTTCAATACCACACTGCCAGCCAGGTGGGAAGGCAGCCGGTTGGTGTCCGTATGTAACAGGGCCTGCAAAGAATGGGGGGCTACATAAGCTTCCTCCAACACCAGAGGAGTATATACCTCAGTAGAGCCCAGCCAGTCCCCCATGTGTCGCGCCTGGCAAGCTAACGCATAGGCTCATAGGTCACGTAGTCCCCAGCCCCCGTTATGCACCTTCCCCACCAAACGATTGTAAGGGATCCGTGCCCTCGCACCTCCCCACAGAAAACCCTTAAACTCCGACTCGAAACGCCGAATATCCCTTCTTAAGAGCCAAACCGGCAGCGTCTGTAACCAATATAGAATCCTGGGAAGGATCACCAACTTAATCGCCGCAATCCTCCCCGACAAGGAAAGGGGACGGGTCCGCCAAACCTGCAATTGGGTTTTCACCTTGTCCAACACCCGGGACAGATTACTCCTATATAATTGAGATACCTGACTGGGCAACACTATCCCCAAATAGGTAAAATGATCGTCCGCCCATTTGAGGGGGAACTCCCCCATCCAGCTAGCCCGTAGCTGCCCCAAAACATCCAGGGCCTCTGACTTGTCTCGGTTGATAGTGAACCCCGCAAACATCCCAAAAATTTGAAATTCCCGCAACAGGTGAGGTAGGGAGTCGGCTGGCGAGAGCAAGTGAACTAACAAGTCATCAGCAAAAGCGGAAAGTTTAAACTCCTGATCGCCAATACATACTCCCCGGATCTCCCGTGATTGCTCCAAGTGACGCAGGAGAGGGTCAAGAGACAAGACAAAAAGAAGGGGAGAGAGGGGACACCCCTGCCGAGTCCCCCGTCTCAAAGGGAAGGTCTCGGACAAGACCCCATTGCAAAGAATCGCTGCGGTCGGGTTAGAGTAGAGGCTCGCCACCATATTACTAAAGGCGGGCCCTATACCATAGTGCGGGAGAAGGTACATCAAGTACTGCCAATCTACTCTATCAAAGGCTTTCTCTGCGTCGAAGCTGATTAATAGGGAGGGCATATCACGACGCCGAACCCACTCAAGGGAAGTTATTATTTTACGCAAGTTCCGTGCTGCATAACGGTCCCTGACAAAACCCACTTGGGACTCGTGAACCAGCTGCCCCAAGAACTCCGATAAGCGATCGGCCAGAATTTTTGCCATGAGTTTAAGATCAAAGTTAAGCAAAGAAATAGGGCGATATGATGCTGCAGCAAGTGGGTCCTTAGCCTGCTTTGGAATGAGTACAATATGGGCCTGGTTATCCCCCCATCGGAAATATCCCTGCTGAGCTCTCACATTATGAACGGCAGCTAAGGTTGGGGAAATGAGCTCATTCAAGATCTTATAGAACTCCGCACCCAGCCCGTCCGACCCCGGAGATTTGCAGCAATGAGCTTTGGAGATAGCAGCCTGCAACTCTTCAACTGTAATCGGTCGATCTAGCTGCGCCCTCTGTTCCCCAGAGAACCGGGGTAAATTCAGCTCCTTCACATAGTCCGCCATCCGCGACATGGGGGGAGACTCCGCTGCATAGAGTCGCTGGAAGAAAGATTGAAAGACCCCCGCAATCACCGCCCTCTCTCGGTGCAGTACCCCCCGATCATCCCGCAGTGCCGGCACCAGATTCGAGCCCCTGGGGCCCCGCAGGCATCTAGCCAGTAATTTTCCAGGTTTATCCCCATGGCGATACAATTGATATCGGTAGTACTGGACGGACTTCTTAGCCCGTTGATGGAGGAGTTCATTAAGCTCTGTTTGCCTCTCCCACAACCGTCTCTTGAGCCCGGCCGAGGGGCTCTGAGCCCACCACCGACGCAGCCGAGTGATCAGCACTTCGAGACCGAGGATACGCGCCGCCAGTAGCTTCCGTTTCCTAGCAAAGAACCCGATAATGTCGCCCCGAAGCACAACCTTCGCGGTTTCCCACACCAACTCGGGCTCGTCCTGGTGGGCCGCATGGTTTGTCTCAAAGTCCCGCCATCTCTGCCGTAAGAATGAACGAAACTGGGCATCCCGATATAATTCCAGGGGAAATCGCCAGAGGGAATTCCGGGGGACCATCCCACTCCAGTGAAGTCTAACCCAATGAACGCATGGTCCGATATCTCTGTAGGGCCGATCATCGCTTCTTCTACCTTAGCAAACAGCCCAGCCGAAATTAGCAGGTAGTCGATACGCGCACTAGAGCCATGTGCTCTCGATTTATGTGTATAGTCCCGTTCAGTCGGGTGCAATAGCCGCCAAGGGTCCACCAGCCCCAACCTGGAGCACAATCGACGCAGCGCTCGGGCAGACTGCAACCGGTCTCGTGTCTTCCCCCTCTCTGGACGTATCCAATGTCACATCCATAACACCATTAAAATCTCCTCCGAGTATCACAGGGAACTCAGGCAATGACTCTATTTTAGAGGCGAGGCGAGAATACAGGGTCAAATCCAGAACACTGGGACAGTAGAGATTACCCAGGATAACAGACCTCCCCTCCAGGACCCCCTGCAATAGGACAAATCTGCCTGACTGGTCGGCCACTTCCCGTACAACCTCCAACCGGATCCGTTTATGAATCAGGAGGGCCACCCCACCCTTCTTCCCCAGGGCTGGGGCTCCCCACACTTGCCCCACCCAGTCCCTGCATAGTTTACGGTGCTCCTCGGCTGTCTGGTGAGTTTCCTGGAGCATGACTATATCCGCCTTATGTCTCGCCAAGGCCTGCAGGATTTTGGAGCGCTTGATCGGGTTACCCAAACCACATACATTCCAAGATATTATCTTAAGTGGCATACATTATTCAGTCTGAATTTGATTACACTGTGTCTTAATACTACGAGGGAGCCCCCCCAGCCTAGGGCACCCCCCTGACATCCAGAACTGTACCTCAACCGGGCATGCCGCATACACCCCTTTGATCCAAGATCTGCCCTCTCCAGCCTCCTAAATCTGTACAATATCCCCCCCCTCTGCCCCGCTCCTCCCTTCGCCCTCCCTCCGCCCCCCTCCTCCCTCCCCTCCCCCTAACCCCCCACCTACCCCCCTCCTCCACTCCACCCCCCAATAATTCCCCCACCTCAATCATCCGTACTCCCCTACCCTCTCACCCAGATGTGCCCGGGCTCCCCCCCCATTACGCAATCATGCACCCCCCTCAAATTCTCCCCCCCTCAAGGACCCCTCATACAATACATTAACATCGAACTGTAACAAACGCCCCCGAACATGTCCCGGGGCGGTCACCCTCTCCTTCCCAGTAACAAAACCGTCATCCTTCCCCCATATCATCGGGCCATAGACAGGAAGGGCTGACTGAACTTCAGGTACTTCTCCCTCTGCCCTAGCCGATACCCCTACCCCCAATCCACGCCCCCCCTCCCCGCCACCTTTGCCTGTCTCAGACGGGTCCGCGAACCATAGTGGCTCGACCCCTCGCACCCACCAGCGCAGGACATGGAACCGGGCGGAGCCGTAGCACTACCCGGTCGCACTAACTGGGGCCCGCCTGGGGTCGTCCATGGCCTCTAACCCAACTTAAAGTGCCCCACCCAACCGCCCAGCAGGGAGAAGTACCAGCCACGATCTAGGCCCCCAATTAACAAACTCATACCAGAGGCACTTATAGAGCCTTCCCCAGCTCCCTCCCCCGGGTGCTAAGCCCAAGGCAAGCGTCACAAGAGCCCCAAGTCACTCAGATCTTTGCAGCAGCTGAACATATGAAAAATAAACCGAACAGTCATGGCGTGCTCGCAGTCCCACTGTCCGACGGCAGGCCCGGCCGCACAGAGCGCTCCACATAGGCCGCAGCTTCCTCCGCTGAACTAAACAGCTTCTGTTTCCCGCCGTGGAACACCACCAGGTGTGCAGGGTACTGGACAGAAAAGCGAATGTTGGCCTCAATAAGGTGTTTGCAGACTGGGGCATACGCTCGCCGCTGCTTGCTCACGGCCGCAGAATAATCTTGTGTGATACGGATGCGGGCGTTATCACATTCTACAGTCCCCTGCTTCCTGGCCGCCCGCAGCACTGCTTCTTTTTGCTGAAATTGTAAATATTTGGCCAGGACCACCCGTGGCCGCGGATCTCCAGCAATTTGAGGGCCTACTCTGTGTGCTCTCTCGATCACTAGAGGCACATTACCCCCCTCTTCCCCCAGCAGGGACGCCGACAGCTCAGCAATATACGCACGGAGGTCAGCATCCCCCACCGAGGCTGGTATGCCCAAGAACCTCAGATTGCCACGTCGGGAGCGGTTCTCAAGGTCATCCAGCTTCTCTTCGTGGGCCTTTAAGGTAGACCGCGTCTGCTCCAGTTCCCGGCCCAGTCTCTGTACCTCATCTTCAGCCTGCGAGATGCGGGCCTCTGCCTGTTGCATGCGGGCCCCTATGGCCTCGACCGACTGCTGTACTGTATCCAGCTTGCTGCGCAGGGAGTCGAATTGGAGGGAGAGGGCACTGGAAACCACGGCAGAGATTTCCGCGACCGAGGCCCCAACAGCCGGCTTTGGTGTTTCTCCCAGCTTCGGGGGTGATTCCGCCATCTTGGGTGCCCCCACCGCCCGGTCCTTCTCTCTCCTCCCGGTCCGAGCCGCCGACGTCGCCATGCGCCTCCAAAAGCTCTCAGCAAGACTCCGGTGGGTAAGATACTTAGGGGGGGCTTTGTTCCGGTTAGTGTGCCTAAAAATAGGCACTATTGAGCCAGTTTTAGAGCGAGGGGAGCCCGGAGCTCAGGATGAATGTGTCCACCCAAGCTCACCACATCACGTGATCCTCTCTAAAATTATAATATATTTAAACTTGCTTACATGGTACGACAAGCCGGAGACCGGCTGCACCAAGGGCCACAGGCACTCCAAATGTAGTTATACCAGATCACTTGTAAATGCCGCAAGGTAACTAAAAATAAAACATTATTATTTAAGTCTGTCAAACGGCAAAAAATAAACCACGTTAAGACAACCAAATGAGACTTACCGCATTCCAACAATCGTCTTACCCACTATCCAAACGTTTGCAGAATCTGCATAGCGTTGTGTAACCGCGCTGCACACAGCGACGTTATAAAAACGTTGGCGCATGTGCAATTCAGAGAAAAGGGAAAGGGGAGGAACCTATTGGTGACGTCAGCACCAAAGGCATACCAAATACTAAATTGAGAACCGCGATCCCCACGCTAAAGCAAAAATAAAACCTGTATCTGTAAAATAAAATTATAAAGCAGAGTCATTGTCAAACCGAGCGTGATCCAACAGACACAGCAATCCAAATTCATCTATATGGAAAAATATATACTAAACCATAAAAACATAAAATGCTGTTGCTCTAAGCAAAAGGATCTCAATTTCTCTTCCTCTTGGAAAAATTTTTTTTATCCTTTTGAAAAAAATTCCTTACACCACCAAAAAAGGGGACCATACATGCCAAAGTATTAGAGATATAAAAAAAGGGAAAGAACCTTACCCAATCAAATATAATGTGACAGACATAAAAGCCTAATTCAATCCATATCGAGCAAAATGAATACCGGACTCAAGGGAACCAAAGTGCAAAGTATTAAAACCATTAAAACATATCAGAGATATAAAAAAATTTTCCGAAGAAACAAGAGCCAATACCTATCAAAGAAACGTCTCTGATTCATAAAAAAATTTGTAAAAACATTGTCTCTGATTCATAAAAAAACAGAAAAATCTTGTTCTAAATTAAGACCATTAGGTGTCATAGAGTTCAACATAAAAATATATCTCTGTTCCAATTGCAATATGGTTTTATTAATGTCGCCACCTCTCCAGTTCATCTTAACCTTTTTGATAACAAAGAACTTGATGTCTGAGACTTTATGCGCTTGTTGAATCCAGTGTTCTTCTAAAGTTTTTTCTATATTGCCTCTCTTTATCGCACTCCTGTGTTCTATAATCCTGGTTTGAACACTGCGTACAGTCTTACCTACATAGAATTTTCTACAGGGACATTGGATAACATATATAACGTGAGATGTCTCACAATTAGAAAAGTCGTTAAGCAAAAATTTTTTGTGGGAAACAGGATGAAAAAATTCTTTAATGGACAGTGCATGCACGCACACTGAACACCGGCCGCACTGATAGTGACCTTTAACTCTTGGAAGAAATGAACGTTCCGTGAGGGCAGAAGGGACTAGTAGATTCTTCAAGTTAACATTTCGCTTATGTGCTATTACGAGTGGGATATCTTCAAAGCCTTCCAAAGATTGAACCAAGTGCCACTCTTTCTTTAAGATCTTGATAATATCACGAGAAAGCGTGGTATACAATAATGGACAAACCATTCCAATATTCTCACTACGCTGTTTGGGAATGAGCAATGATTCCCGTTCAGATGACCGTGCTCTTGCGTATTGTCACAAGGTAGACTTTAGGCAACCCGAGAAAGGGCAGATCAGTGTGAATGATCACAATAAAAGTGACAAGGTAAACAGAGGAATGTTTGATGGTTGCCAGGGACAACCTAGGCACACGTGCACAGAGCCCAGAAAGACACACCCAGAGAGCAAAGCAAGGGAGTTTTTTTTGCCCAATAGAGTGCAGCTGAGTGAAGGTGGAGTCAGGAGACACGCAGATAAAATAGACTCCCAAACAATTAGAGATAGAGAATCCTTGAGAGAGAGAGAATCCTTGAGAGATGGGGAATCCTTGAGAGAGAGGGAATCCTTGAGAGAGGAGTTGAGGCAACAGAGGTCACAAGCTGAAAGGCAACAGCAGATATGGTTGAAGCCATGGAAAGCCTGGAGCTGGTGTGACAGAGATGAAGACAGTGAGAGTGAGTCAGTGAGGCAACAAGGGAGCCGGTGTGAAAGTTGGAAAGAATCCAGAGACCTGTGTGGCTCGGTGAGAAAGCAACACCCTGACAGTGTGTTTGTGCTTGGAGGACGAGAGAAATATAAGAAGACTGCAACAGCAGGTACAGGGGCAAGGAGTGAATACAAGGGCTATTTGCTATCTGAGAGGGAGGAGCCCTGGAAGCATAGAAATAGCCACATAAAGCCCAGATATTTAGAGGCTGACAATAGCTTTTCTCCTGGTTATAAAATACTAAGAGAAGAGGGTTTCACTCACCCAGAAAAGTTGAAGATTTCCCTTATCACTGTGAGCTCCCAGCTTCTAGGGAAACGCCGTTACAAGTTTTCCAATCTAGCCCAGCTGAGTCTAGGAAGCTAGTGCAGACCCGGCAAGGAGCCTGCCGTAATTACCCAGCTAGCAGGTCAAACAAGGACCTGAGTTATCTATTAAGACACCAGCGGGGGCAGAGCTCTGGAAGGCACAGCTCAGGGTTATACGATACTTCCCAGAGAGGCAGTGCTTCAGAAGGGAAAAGAAACTTCCTAGGGGACGAGGCAAGCCTGCCATACTTTTACCCCACATCTGAAGCTGATAATGGAGAAGTTAATGAACAGGAATTAATGGAGTATGAAAACTCAGAAGTATTAGAAAATCCAGAATTGATGGAGTGTTCTCTCACTGTAACAGAGCCAGAATTCTCACTGAGGTAAACGTGATTGTGTGACCTTAACTCCAGTGTATGAGTTGCAAGGCTGCAGCTTACTCTCTCTCTCCAGCCAAGCAGACAGTTAGGCTGTTTGTTATTTTGTTTTGTTCAAAGTTATAAGCTGAAGGAAGCTGTTTTTGTTGTTCATTTATCTTTTGTTATAAGCCAAAATGGGCTGTTAATTTCTGTTATCTTTGGAAGAAGAAACCTCAAGGGACGGGGAATAAAACCCTAAAAAGAAAAGAAGTTTTCTGTGTGATCTATATAAGTAAGGCACAACTACCACTCTCAGAAAGCCCAACAATACCAGTCTTCACCGCTGGGGCTGATGAGGGATGACATAATGCTTCTGAAATGTACTTGGAGGGATAATCCCTTCCATGGAACCTATACTCCATGTCTCGGGCATGAAGCTCAAAATCACTGTTCTTGGTACAAATCCTTTTGGTCCGAAGAAATTGGCCTACTGGTAAGTTCCTTTTCAGAGCCGGATTATGAAAGCTGTTGAAATGTAAAAGTGTGTTGCGGTCCGTAGGTTTTCTGTATAGAGATGTAATCAAACGATTATTCTCAACTTGAATCAAAAGGTCCAAATAAGGAATACGTGAAAAATCGTATGTGAGTTGAAATCTCAAATTACTGTCTAAACCATTAATCCAAACATTAAATTGGGACAAGATCTCTTCTGACCCTTTCCACAAAATAAAAACATCATCTATATAATGAACCCATAATGTGATATTTCCTTTATAAGGATTGTCTTTAATAAATTTCTCTTCGAACTCAAACACATAAAGATTGGCAATATCGGGGGCCATGGAGGAACCCATAGCAACTCCCTTGATTTGCTGATAGAACAACTCCCTAAAACAGAAGAAGTTTTCACAAAGGGCAATCTTAGCCAACTCCAACAAAAAATATGTAGGGATACGTCTATTTGTAAGTCTCCTAGATAAATACTGCTCTAGAATGAGTAAGGCCCCTGCTTGTGGAACATTGGTGTAAAGGGATTCCACATCCATGGTAACCAAAATAACATTAGACTCCAAATTTTGAAATGTTTTTAAAATTTCAATAACATGGGATGAATCTAACATAAGACCACATTGATGTTATAAAGGGTCGTAAGAAAATATCCAAAAACTTGGATATTGGCTCTAAAAGGGAACCGATTGCAGCAACAATAGGCCTTCCAGGAGGCAATCTAAGGGACTTGTGGATCTTCGTAAGGATATAGATGGTTGGTGTAATCGGTGATGAAACAGTAAGAAATTCCTTTTCTTTCTTCGCTATATATCCTATCTCGAAGGCCGTTTGAACTAAATTATCTATCCTGTTTTTTAAGCCTACTGTAGGATCTTCCATCAGGCGAACATAAAAAGTACGATCCTTTAATTGTCTTTCTATTTTGTCTCCTATGTTTTATTTATATAGCGTTCCAACAATTTTATTTATTCATATGAGTGTTTATTTATATAGTTATTTATTTATTGATATGTTTTTTATTATGTTTTTAATTATTTATATGCTTTTTTTTAATGCATGTTTTAATGTCATGTGTTATTTGAATGTATGTATTGGATGTTTTTGTTTTTAGTTGCCCTTTACCCCTGATGATGTCGGGTGGGCAGCATCCATTGGTACTGTAAATAAAAACCTCTTTTTAAGCATATTCATTTGGTTCTATCCTTGGACACATCACGTTTCTCAACTGTGAACTGTTTGCTGACGTGACGTCTTGCTCTTAGTTGGACCAGATCATTTATGAATACATTAAAAAAGCAGGGACCCAGCACAGATCCCTGGAGTACTCCACTATTCACCTTTCTCCATTGAGAAAATTGGCCATTTAGACCTATCCTCTGCTTTCTATTTTTTAACCAGTTCCTGATCCACAATACTACACTGCCTCCAATCCCATGACTTTTTAATTTCGCCAAGAGTCTCTCATGAGGGACCTTGTCAAAGGCTTTATGAAAATCCAGATACACTATATCAACCGGCTCACCTTTGTCTACCTGTTCATTCACCCTGCTATTATCCTGCATCTATCAGGTACATCAAGGGTGTTGAGCATCAGATTCCCTTGTAGTGCCATCACCCACCCACTAATCATGTTGCTGCTGCCAATTGTAGTGACAAAAAAAAACAGGTAGAGCCCTTCATTATCCTCCTGATAGCCTCTAAGATGTAGTTGAGGTATGACCCTGGTTCATCACTTGGATGTGCAGTATGGCCCACCTGTACCAAGTGGATGTACCCCCCCCACCCCACTGGAACTGCTGCATACCCCTCCCTCATCCAACTGCCATCGATTCGTAAAATGGATACCATGTTCCCTCTGCTTGGTCAGTTGGGCTTGCATCTGGGCATAATATACAGTGCGTATGGGGTGGGGACCAAGAACATGCTAAAAGCTGTTCCGGAGGGAACTTTCTAATTTGAGGATAACAGCTGCAGTAGCCATTTAAATCCCACATTTCCACCATATGTGGGGACTCTCCATTCAGGGTGATTATTTCACCAGTGTCAGACCATCACCCTTGACACGACCTGCCTCGTGCACTGCGAAATGATGTGGAAGACCTTCCTATTTGTTCCATGATGGCTTTCCATTGGTGATGTGAGGCTTGGGGCTGCTGGTCTGCACCTCACAGGGGAAGGGGTCCAGGAAGTCAGCTTGGATTATAGACTTCCCCCTTTCTCGTAGCTTTCCTGCCACTGCTGCTGCTGCTTTAAGTGGAGGATGTGTTTCCAAGAATAGGATTAGCCTCCTCTGAAGTCAGCACTGATAGATGTTGTTTTGCATCATGCTGTTTGCCCGCTATACTATTGTCTACTGATTGTCTTCTGAGAAATGAAGGCATCATGCAAAATTCTGGTCCTTCAAAACACTAAAGAAACTCCACACTTTGCGTTTTTGTGGGATCACCTGAATCCATAGGTGCTGTTACTGGGGCTGGGGTTGAGGACAAATGAGCAGCTGAAAGGCCAGAAACATCTCTCACACTCCTCTCTACCTGCTCTTGCTGGGAGATGCTCTTGGCTCCAACAGGATCAGTCGTTACCTAGAGACCAATTTTGTTACATTATTTTATCCTCTTTCCTTTTCTATCTGCTTTGACGGCTTGTTTTACTCATTTTCTAAACTGGTTAATTACCTATCTGTTATGCTGTTTCATTTTTACGTGCATTGCTCTTTGATCATCTCTGGATTGTGTGAAATTTGTCAGATTGCTTTTAATTTTATTGTAAAACAAGTAACATTGACTTCATGTTATTGATTAGTATTTTTCTATGATGGGGTGGTACCTTGACCCTCCATGGCTGCTGAGAGAGCAGCTGCTACTGCTGGGAGGAATCTGCACTTTTAAGTATCTGAATTCAAAAAAGCATGGGACAAACACAGAGGATCTCTAAAGGAAAAATGGGGACTGTTGTAGTTGTTGATATGGAGGGACAGACTAGATAGGCCATATGGTCTTTTTTCTGTCATCATATTTCTATGTTTCTAAGTGTTTACCTGCAGGGCACTTCTCAAAATCTTGGGGGAAAGGGAATTCTTGCATCGTGTAAAGTTGGTTTGTTAAATTAAAGTCTGTTACGGCATAGTAAAACTGAAAGCTGGCTTGTTATATTATGCCCTGACTTAATAAAAATGTTTTAAGGAATAATTGGGCTCAGATACGGAGTCAGGATGTCTGTGGTTGTTAATAATGCTAGAGCATACTGATTTTGAAGAATTGGGTTATTGCAGTAAGGACAACTTTTATTAAGGGTGGGAGGTATGATCTGCTGTATATTTGTTATGATTATTGTTTTATTGAGATGTAGAGTATTATTTTAGAAGCCTTATTTGCTATTTTCATATGTGTTTAACTTGCTTTTTATTTATCGTGGTTTTGTATTTGTTTGCATACCACATAGATTTTCGGTTAGGCAAGTAATCAAATGTAATTAAATATATATATAGTATAATAAAATTGGATTTAGCTCAAACCTTTTCTGAGAAGTTCAAGGTAAGTTGCATTCAGGCACTGTGGGTATTTTCCTGCCCCAGAGGGTTTCTATAGTGGAGGCAATAGAGGGTAAAGAGACTTGCCGAAGATCACAAGGAGCAGCAATGGGATTTTGCACCCTGTCTTCCCTGGTTCTAACCTGCTGCTCTAACCTTCAGGCGGCTACTCCATGAATATTAGTAGGGTCTCCCTTTGGAAAAGAGAAGTGTTCTTCCTGTTATTAGCCATTGCGGTGTTCGTTTTGGCTTTCTAGTTTGCCAGCTGTTAGGCAAAAGGTTGCGCTTTCCATCAGCCCCAGGGCTCTTCCTCTCTGACCTTCTTAACTTTGTTTTCAGCTATTTTATTGTTCCTTCAGGCTCGCCCCTAGTTTTGATGTTCTTCTGCCATTTTCCTCCTCCAGGCCGTTTCTTCTTCAGCTTTGCTTAGCAGTGTTTGGCCTGTAGTAATGTTCTTCCCTAATTCTCTGTTGAATTGATCTGGGCTTTGCCTAAGGGGCCTGTTTACTAATATGCAATAAGCTTTTATTGCGCTTGCTGTATCTCGGATGCAAAATGTAAGATGTGGTAAGTACAAAGCCTGCGTGGTAATGCTGAGGGTGTGGGATGTACCACATAGTGCAAGCACTTGTCAGACTGGTCTGTGCTCCCTGTTTCATTCCTCGGCAGACAGTGCAGGTGCACCGAGGCATAAAGCCACAGTCTTGTGGTGGTGCAAATCCCCCCCCCCCCCCCTGCACGCTCCTGCTCAGCCTCCTTCACAAGATCAGCCAGCCTCCTGATCTGATCCCTCACGATCAGCACCTCTCGGCAGCATCCCTAGCCAATCAACACCCCTCAAAATTCCCTCCCCCAAACAGGAACCCCCCTTGAGCAGAAGCATCCCCTAGACATGATACTCTAACCCTCTCCCACTCCCCATCTCCCCTGGGACTCACTTAAGGGTCTCCCTGCTAGTGTACTGGAGCAGGGCACGAACGTTCCCCCTCCACTTCCATCCCAGTAGCTACCTGGGTTCAAAATGGCAGCTATGACCCCTTAGTGGTAGTTTCCCTGTACTACTGCTAGGGTTCAACCTGCCATATAAGACAATTGCTGGCAGTGCTGAGCATTCTTTTAGGTGTCATGAAGAGCAGTCATTACTATTGGCAGCTGTGACAGCAGCCATGCAGTAATGTAGCATGTGGTAGCTGTCAGAGCGGGCCCCACCTGATCCCACGCTTAAGCACTTACTGTAGGAGTTTCCTGCTCAGTAGCTGTTAGCACACGAGACCTGCAGTAAGTCCTCACTGCTTTAGTAAACCTGCCCCTACCTTCTGCTTTTGCTCTCTCTGCTTCTGTTGTTAGTTTGAATTTGTTGGATAATATGAATTTAAGGTGTACTTCTGTCAGAATTGTATTTCCCATCATATGCTTCTCCCTTGTATGTCTGTATTCGAAATGCATGATTCTGCATTTTTTTCCACCTCTATCTTAAATTCCAAGCATTTCAGAAATCCTCATTCTCTCTGTCATTCCTTGACCCTTCTGCTCCCTTTAGCTATCGTCCTATCTCCCTTCTGCCCTTTATTTCCAAACTCATTAAAAGTGCCGTTCTTTCTCACTGTTTTGACTTTCTCTCCACTCATTTCCTCTTTGATCCCCTTCAGTCTGGCTTCCGCCCTCTTTATTCAACCGAAACAGCCCTTGCCAAGGTCTTTAGTGGCTCATTCTTGGCAAGGTCTAAAGGCCTATACTCAATGCTTATTCTTCTTGATCTTTCTGCTGCCTTCGATACCATTGACCACATTCTTCTCCTGGGTTTAGAGACTCTGTTCTATCTTGGTTCTCTTCCTATCTCTCTAATCGCTCCTTCAGTGTCTGTTCTCAAGGACGTCCTCCTCTGCTATCCCTTTCTCAGTTGGTGCTCTCCAATGGGTCCATTCTCGGCCCACTCCTTTTCTCCCTTTATACATAATTGCTTGGTTCCCTTATCTCATCCCTTAGCTTTCAGTATCACTTCTATGCAGATGATTCTCAAATTTATATCTCTTCACCTGACCTTTCTCCTTCTCTCCAGGCATGCTTATCCGATATCACTGCCTGGATGTCTCAGCACTGTTTAAAATTGAACATGGCCAAAACTGAGCTTCTGGTTTTCTCCCCTAATCCATCCTCCATCCTTCCTCCTTTCTCCATCACTGTTGATAATGCTCCTATTTTTCCTCTGCTCGTAACCTTAGGGTCGTCTTTGACTCCTCCCTGTCATTCTCATTTCATATCCAACAAATTGCTAAATCCTGTCACTTTTTTCTCTTCAACATTAACAAGAGTTGTCCTTTCTTCTCTGCCTCTACTACTAAGACTCTTGTTCACTCCCTTATTATCTCCTGGCTTGACTATTGCAACCTCCTCCTTGCTGGTCTCCCTCAATCTCATCTTTTCCCTCTACAATCCACTCAAAACTCTACTGTGTGGTTAATTCTTTGCCAGCCACATTACTGCCATATTACTCCTCTTGTAAAGTCTCTTCACTAGCTCCCTATCCGTTCCCGCATTCAGTACAGACCACTTATCTTGACACATAAATGCATTCACTCTTCTGCTCCTCCTTACCTTTCCTCTCTCCTTTCTCCCTATACCCCCCGTGATCTCCATTCCTCTTCTGTATGCCGTTCTGTTCTTCCGCTAACTGCAGGCTTCGTTCTTTTGACCTTGCTGCTCCATTTGCCTGGAACAATCTGCCCCTGTCCCTTCATCAAATCTCTTCCTTCACCCTCTTCAAGTCCAAGCTCGAGACTCACCTCTTTGAGACTGCCTTTGATTCTTAAATCCCTCTCTTGTGTTTCAACTACTATTGCCCTTATTCCTATCATATTATTTTGTCCTGTATGTTTGTCTTCCAGATTGTAAGTTCTTTGAACAGGGACTGTTGTCTTTTGTGTCTGTATAGCGCTGCATACACTTGGTAGTGCTTTATAAATGTTTAATAATAATAATAATAATAATAATATTCCCTCACAGGTGTCCACTCTGTTGCTAATCTTTATATCATTTACAAAAGGCAAACATTTTCTTATAACCCTTCCATGTTATCACGCAAAGATATTGAATAAAACCAGCCCCAGGACAGATCCCTGAGGCACTCCACTAATGACCTCAGAGAAATTCCTTGCAAATCCAGACCACCGCCTAAGTGGCTGATTTTATTGAATAACTTCTTTGGCAGGACAAACTCAAAAATTGCTGAAATCCAAATAATCCACATTTATGATATGCTCTCAATCTAATTTTGTATTTGAGGATCTTCATCAGATTTGTTTGGATGATCACTTGCAACCCCATAGATTCTAGATACTTAATTATCCCTTTCCTTCTCTTGAGCCTTCATTAATTGTTCCCACCACCAAGGTCAGACTAATTGGTCTGCAGTTTCCATCCCTTTCTCTGTTACCACTTTTATGAAGAGAAAAATATAGACAGGAGATGCTAAGAAATCAGAAGAAATAAAAGATGAGAAGCTGGAGAAAAGTGAGTAGGAAAAAGAAAGTTGGGCTGAAAAGAGGGGGAGAGTAAGGTTAGAGAGATGGGAAAATGAATTGAAACGAGTGCCCTCCAAAGACCTACATTTTACATCTTGTATCTCTCTGTGTATGTCAATGGCAAAGATCATAAGAGGGGACTACTTACAGAGAAAGGTACAGGCATGTTTTTTTATATTTTCCAGCTGAAAGTCATCGAAATATCAGAGGTCTCCTCTTTGGAAATAGGGGACATTCCTCCGTTGAAATTAAACTTCCATCCATTGACATTGGGGTTGATTCCAAGAAGCAGATGTTGCCAGATTCCATCTTTGACCCAGATCACTTCTGCCAAGGACCATGCTTGGATAACTGGATAAATTACCAGGATAAATGTTACCTGTATGTGTCAAGTCCAAGAACAAAGGCAGAGGCTGAGGTATTGGCATTTTTTTCTTTCATTATTTTTATCGCCACGTCCTCCTTCCTCTTCCTTTGGGTTTGTCTTCTTTAGTCTATCTGCACTGCATAAGTTTGGCTAAGGTGTTTCTCTTTCTTGCTTGGTTTGCAGCGTTTCTGTGCATCAGCTTTTGAGAAAGCCCAGTTGGCCAGCATCGAAGATGCCTATCAAAATGCTTTTGTTATTGCACTTACAAAATCTGTGGACAAGGGGACAAACAAGTTCTGGACAGAACAAAGGGGTCAGAAAGTGAGTATGAACATTATCAAAGGTGGATACGCTGATGCCCCAGCTGTCCATCTGCCACTGAGAACCAGAGTACCTGAAATGCTTACCAAGGAGACTCCAAGGGCAGTGAGAATCTCGGACACATTAATGATGGCACATACAGAATCCCAGAAATAGTGACCAGAGAACTGGTAAAACTACTCAGTACAAAGAGTTCCTGAAACATTAACTTCGGCACCTGCATTCTATCTCTTGCTGGTAGAGTCCCTAGACCACGCTCCTGTGATCTGATTATAGTCAGACTTCCCAAACACCAAAGTTCAGAGACGCCCAGTTCACCCTTGTCACTCTTCCCAGACCCCCTCTGAATGCTAAGCCTGTTCCCACTAGCCTTCTTTATCTCCCTTCCCCTTTCTGTCTCTACCAGTCTCTCTCTGTCTCCCCAATCCAACCAGTCCCCACCTACCTCTCTCTCTCTTTTCTGTGTCTCATGAATTCCCTGTAATGGTCTCACAGATCTCCAGGGGTCCACAGGTAGGGAACTACTGAGTTAAGAACATACTATATGCCATACTGAGTCAGACCAAGGTCCATCAAGCCCAGTATCCTGTTTCCAACAGTGATCAATCAAGGTCACAAGTACTTGTCAGGTGCCCAAAAGGAAGACATATTCCATGCTGCTTATCCCATGGGTAAGCAGTGAATTAGCCTGGTTCTCTTTGATAATGGTTTATGTACTTTTCCTCTAGGAACTCATTCAAATCTCTTTTAAATCCAGCTACACTAACAGCTTTTACTACATCCTCCGGTAACAAATTCCAGAGTTTGATTACACATTGAGTGAAAAAATATTTTCTCCAATTAGTCTTAAATGGGCTATATTGTAGCTTCATTGTGTGTCCCCCTAGTCTTTCTACTTTTTGATGGCGTAAACAACTGATCTACATTTACCCGTTTCACTCCATTCATTCATTTATAGACCTCTATCATATCTCCCCTCAGCCGTCTCTTTGGAAATATTACTGTCACGGCCCTTCATCCTGATACAGCTTGAATAAAAGGCTCTGGCAGTGCTGTCAGCACGTCCAGATGTCTGCAGGTCATTAGCTTGCTGTTCTTGTTTTTGCCAGGAGGTTATTCTTCTTGCTTTGGCAATAGTTGTTATAACATCCTGTCCACAGGGTGGCAGCACATTAGCTCTCCATATTGCTTAAGGAATAGGGGCCCGATATTCAAAGGCCTTTACAGGGTAACTTCCTTAGTTACCCGTGTAAAGGCCTTAACTGGGATTTTCAAAGGGCACCTAAATGGGAAGTGTCCTTCGAAAATCCCGGCTAAATCTCTAATGCACCCCGATGCTATTTGTGGAGCGGGGGCGGAGGAAGGGGCTACACAGGTAGCAGCGATTTTCATTGCTACCCATGTTGCCCTTTGTGCCTTAAAGACAGCAAAGAAAAATCTCACCTATCTTTAAGACGCAGAGACTATGCAGGTAGCTACAAAAATCGCTGTTATTCGTGTAGCCTCTGCGGCTGTCGGCATGTCTGGGTTAGGGGAATCGGCAGACAGGCTATGTGCTGCGGCGACGCATAGCCTGCCTAACTCAATATTGGGCCCTAAGTCACAGCCAAAAAATTGGGTTTGTTTTCTGTATATGGACTTAGTCAAAAAAAGAAGCTAAGATTAGTGCTGTATTTAGTCTGAAAGGAAACCTTTTACAACTTACATGCTAAATGAATTATCCCCAGCAGATTAAACCTCCTTGCATTTAGCAACTGTGAAACTCCACCCCCCCCTCCCTCCCAATATCCAGGGCTCCGAGGAGACACTTTACAAGATAAGTCTTTACTGAATTACTTTAAATTAAACAGATTGTGATTGTAATAGTCCTTGCAAATTCAGCTGCAAAGTTGCATATAGCAACCGGGCTTTCTGATCATTTTCCATGTATCCTCCTAGGATCCCTTCACTCCCTTGTCCTGGAATTTCAGGTCCCTTTTGAGCTAGTGGGCTCCTTACATTCTAAGAACTCTTTCTGTACCCTTTTTTCGCCAACTAATTGAATCTTTGCTACTTTCTCCCTTCTCTATTTGGCTCAGAGCATGAGTTAGGCAGCTCTTTCCTGTCTCCTTTCCCCCAATCCGGTACCTGACATGATACTTCTTGCCACGCCTGTGAAGATCTCTACCCATTTCTCCGCACTCCACAGCTGTAATACTCAAGGCTAATTTTACATCCTAATCCCTATTCTCCTGTTTTAATACCAATGTGTGTGTTTACTCATTTCCTTATCTCTTATCTGTTCTGTCTTGAACAAACTGTATAGAAATGAGAAGTAGTAGATAACAGCAGTACAATGCAACAAGCACCACCATAGGGTACACTAATCATAGCCAAATCTCAACTATACTTCCGCCATCTATCAATAGAAAACACCAAACAAATTGACATCCTCACCATCACCAATAAACAGCTATCTATTTGCCTGACTTACAGAACCCCAATCACCTCCATGACCGATCTTTCTAACCTTATAGGAAAAATCATAGAAAACACCAACTCAGCAAAAGACATCCTTATCCTAGGGGATTCAACCTCCCATCAGCAGAATCTGGACATGTCACAGTCTTCCTAGATGCCATGACAGCAATTTATTTAAAACAGCTCACCCAATGCCTCACACACAACAAAGACAACACACTAGACCTCATCTTCACCAACACTCAAACAAAGAACATATGCACCCCACACACAATACAGTATCATCCTATGCCCTGGTCAGACCACAACTTTATCACAATCTCCCTACCCATCAACGTCCCAAGCGACCCTACTGCCCAACCACAAACAAGCAGAAGATTCAAGCATTTTCACAAAGAAACTTTCCTTAAGGAAATACTCCCTCCATTGGAAACAGAAACACAGGATGCGAACACACATTGACTGGAACACTATCATTGGAACAGCCATGATAACAAGTTATACAATAAACAAGCCACAGAAGACATCCTGGTACACCGCCAACCTCAGAAGAATCAAAACACAACTCAGAAAACTAGAATGAAAATTGTGCAAATCCACCCTCAAAACCAACAAAGACCTTTATATGGACTTGATAGATGCCTACCAAAGAGAAACAGACAACGCCAAACGGGTGTACTACACAAACACAAAGCTCCCTGAATAGACCAAAAGAACTGTTTGATATCATCAACCAACTAACCAAACTCCCCTCTAGTGCCTCCATGGACCTTAACATAAGCCCCCAGCAACTTGCAAGCCAATACAAACAACTCTAGCCACAGCCTAACCCCACCCCCACCACACACCCTCCCAACCAACTCCCTTACACCACAGCATGGCACAGTTTTGAATTCATCAGCAAGAACAACATCAAAACCATCATTATTACTTCACTCAATACCATGACATCCCCCCCTTGATCCATGCCTATTCACCTGGATCAAATCTACAAAACAGGATCTAAGCCCAATACTCACAAAACTGACCTAATCCATACTACAAAAAGGAGAAATACCCAATGACCTGAAACTGTCCTAAATTTGTTTCAGCCTCAAAAGATCAGACCTCAACCCACAGACCCAGTCTCCTATAGATCTATCACTAGCCTTCCATTCCTTACGAAAATCATCAAATCTGTCGAACAATAGCTTCAAGAACATATTGACAAGAACTCCCTCCTCAACGCCCAGCAACATGGGTTCCATCCCCTCCACGGTGTAGAAATCCTCATGATCACACTCATCAACAACCTGGTACAAGGGATCCAAGACAAGACACAAGGATACATCATGGGGATCGGCCTGAAGGATCATATCACACCAATACTAATAGACTTACATTGGCTCCCAATCACTGCACGCATACAATATAAAATCATTATCACCGCATTCAAGCTCATTCATAATATAGCACCCTCTTACCTCAACACCCTTATCACCTTACAGCCAAATAACAGAAGCAGAAGATCTCCAAACCTCAATACCCTCCTGGTCCCGGGGAGCCTGAGATCTGTCAATACAAATACCAGCAACCGAGCATTTTTGTTTATAGCGCCTCTGCTATGGAACCAACTACCATGCGAACTGAGAGCAAACAGTGACTTGTTGGACTTCAGAAAAAAACTTAAGACTCATCTTTTTCAGACGCATTTCAATCCTGCCTAATCACCATGTACTCACACTGGGTCACAACAGGCACAAAGAAAGAACTCCGCGTTCTAGCCAACAATAGACCCAGCGACATGTAAATATGTATATACTTGTGAAATCACTAGCCTGCAATCAAGTGTGAATCATATAATTCGAGTTATATGACCTGTACTTTTCCACTAAATCATTATGTATGTTTTAATTCCTGGCCTGTACAGCCGCACTGTTATGTATAGCAAACCGCTGCTGATCGCTGGAAGTAGCGGGACACAAGTGTACACTAAATAAAATAAATAAATAAATGATATTCCTGGATATATCTGCAGCTTTCGATTCAGTTAACCACAACATCATCTTGCAATGCCTACAATCCATTCACATTCAGAACACTGTGCTATCATGGTTCCAATCCTATCAGACAAACAGGAAACAACAAATAAAACTGGGAACCAAAACATCCAACCCCTACCATCAAACCCAATGAGTATCATAAGGATCCACCCTATCCTCCCTCCACTTCAACATCTACATTCAGCCTCTCTGCAAATCCATCAGAGCTCACAACATCAACTTTCACATATATGTAGATGACACCATGATCTATGGACCATTCAACCCAAAGCACCCTACATAAACAAACCTCCACAGATGTTTCACAGAAGTCACACAATGGCTAAAAAACAAGCTGGCAATACATTACAAAAAAATAGAAGCCTTATTCGTCACAAAAGACAAGACCTTCATGCCCCCAACCTTTCTCTCCCTTGACAACACCCAAGTAAAGGTACAACCAGAAATCAAATACCTGGGAATCACATTGGATCAGCATCTCGCCTTCAAACCACATATACAGAAGACCAGAAAAGCAATCTACCTCAAAGCCCAAATGCTAGAACACCTACTCCCCCTCCTAAAACCACTGAACTTCCAATCTGCATTCCAAGCCATAATCCTCCAACATATAGACTATTGCAACTCTATTTACCAAGGCCTCCCACAATCTGCCCTGCACACAGCAGCACCTACCTTAACAGGAGCAACAAAACATGACCATATTACACCCACACTTAAACACCTGCACTGGCTACCTCTAACCAGTCATATCAAATACAAAACCCTCCTCCTAACCCACAAAGCCATTACCTCCGACCCTACATCACACCTACATAGCCTACTCCAAAAACCACAACACAAAAGAACCAGAAGACAATCCAGCAAGAACACCCTCATCATCCCCCACACAAAAACAAGATGCATGCATGCACTAATTTGAACTATGCGCCCCATTCACTTGGAACACACTCCCAGGCACCATAAGAAACATCATGGGCCTGCCTGCCCTCCATAAACTTCTAAAGACCTACCTATTCACTGAACACTTTGGCACCTCTGACTAATCCTCCCCCCCCCCCCCACTAGAATAAAGATGCTCCACCACACCTGACCTATCTATATACAAAAACCAATAAAACAGATTGCACTTGAGGGAACTCAACAACTATTGTATATAAGTTAGTTATATGTACATAACTTGAAAAACTGTTCTAATGTAGCAATATCTAACCTTGTTCAATGTAAATTGTTTTGACCCAGTGAAAAGCAGTTTATAAACAATGCTAAAATAAATAAATAATAAAGGGTCTACTGGCCCTTTACATGAGTATGCCACAGTATGTAACTCAGTTTTGTGTAGCTGGTTAATTCAGGGGATGTAGGGTTCTGAATTTATTAGATCAATAATTTGCTTTAGTCGTTCTCGTTCATATCTGTGACTAACGATACAAGTTCTCTCTCTTTTCTTCTATGGTTTGTTGAGTCTCTTTTGTACCTGTTGAAGACAAGACTGATTCTGTTTTTTAGGGATTGAACAACCAGAGAGGATTCATTTTTGGTGTCAGTGGATGTTTTTCCCTTGGAATAGGAGGTAAGAGAAGCAGAGTTGAACAGTTGCTTGGAGACTGGAAAGCTCTTCACTGTGTTTCCCACTTAAAGGAATGATTGGATTTACCATTGTTTCAAAGCAACGTATCTCAGCCTGGGGTAGGGATGTACATGGAAGAAGTTTTCATTTTGTTTTGCTTGCCTTTTTCTTTCATTTCATTTGTTTCCAAGTTATTTCATTTATTTGTTTTGTTATTTATTTTGTATTTTTTATTAAGATTTCATTCTATACAATACCAAAAAAGTATACAGAAACAAAATAAATCCTTACAGAAATATACAAACAAGAAATACAAAAGAAAAAAGGACATTAGCCCACATCTTGGGGGAAACTACAAAAGATATTACTGAGGAAAATTAAGACAGGAGATCAATACCTGACTAAAGGAATAGACCCCTGCCATACCAGCCCATCAATCAAGAATCCTCCACCCACCAAAGCAAACTATAACAGATCAAAAGAAAAGAGAAGAATTGAACTATATCTTTTCCTTGTCAACGATCAACTTTTCTAAATCTGAAGGTGATAAAAATACAAATTTATCTTGCCCAAAAGAAACTCTACACTTACAAGGATAACACAAGAAGAATGTAGCACCCAAAGCAAGAATTCTGGCCTTAAGAGCAAGAAAGGACTTCTTCCATCGTTGAGTAGCATGGGAGACATCAGGAAAAATAGCTACCTTGTCACTACAATAGCAATATATTTTTCCTAAGATATGTCTTGAGAATAGCAATCTTATCCTCCTCAGAGACTAAGGTCACCAACAAAGTAGCCCTAGTAGAGATAACATCCTGAGTATCCTCTAAAAAAGCCGTCAGATCAAAAGTATTCTTATCCTCAAGGACGGCTGCTCCCCCCCCCCCCCCTCCTCTGCATTCTCCTGAATGACTTTAGTAGGAATACAATAACACTTATTAAATGCAAGGGAGTCGGCAGTTAGGAGGAGAATCATGTCCTTCAAGTATTTCCAAAACAATATCTGTGGAGATAATAAACTAATACAAGCAAAATTAAGCACTCTTAAATTCTTGCTCCTAGTCATATTCTCCAAACTCTCAAGTTTTTCGTGCACATGAAAGCTATCCTTAATACTAGTAGACTGAACAGAAGCAAGAGTCTTAACTCGAGTATCAATATTCGACATACGTGAGTTCAAAGTCCCAGTTTGATCATCCAAATTCTGAAATTTAAGAACAGCATCACTAGAAAACTGACACAAAAAAGGAAGAGTAAATTAGACGTACCTGCTAATTGTTGTTTCTGGAGGAACTCCAGTCTAGTTCCGAACTTCTGAGTTGTGATCCTCTCACAGCAGCTTGGAGACTGAGACACGTCATCTTTTTTCTGATGACCACTGGTATATCCCTCCTGGATCCGCCTCCTCACTTCAGTAACCTACTGATCAAGCAGACTCCCGGAGCAACCATTAAGTATTAAACTTTAACAACAACAAACCTAGCATAAAATTATAACAGAGGGTCACCGACCCTTCACTAACCTCGTCTGTGAAAATTACTGAGGTCCACCCTCCCCATTAAATGAGAGAGAAGGAGCCTAAGAAATCCCCCCCCCCACTTGCCAGCATGAAACGCTTACCTGTAAAGACTCCGTTGCTTTAGGCTGCCATATACTAGGGAGGGATGCGGGACTAGACTGGAGTTCCTCCAGGAACAACAATTAGCAGGTAAGTCTAATTTACTCTTCCTAATCGTCCCTCCAGTCTTCTGAGTAAGTAACAGAGCAGTAAAGAAAAATTCAACGGGAGGGACCCGCTAGACCAGCCTGAAGCACCGCCGATCCAAAACAAGTATCCCTTTCCACCTGAATATCGAGACGGTAATGCTTGACAAAGGAATTCAGCGACGACCAGGTAGCCGCTTTACAAATTTCCACCGCTGGTACTAACTGGGACTCAGCCCAGGATGCCGCCTGCACTCGTGTCGAGTGAGCCCGCAAACCCTCGGGAACCGGCTTTCTTTTCAAAATATATGCGGACGCGACAGCTGCCTTAATCCATCTAGAAATGGAGGCATTGGAAGCTGCCTGCCCCCACCGCGGTCCCCCGAATAGTATGAAGAGACGATCTGATCGTCGAAAAGCTACTGTTCTACGGATGTAGATTTTCAAAGCCTGCCGCACGTCTAAGCGATGGAGCCTTTGAGTAGAAGAATCCTTTGATGTCTTCATGAATACTGGCAAAGAGACCATCTGATTTACATGAAACACCAAAACCACCTTAGGCAAAAAAGACGGCATGGTTCGCAAAACTATAGACTCATAGAACTCCAAAAAAGGCTTCCTACAAGATAATGCTTGTAACTCGGAAATGCGCCTTGCCGAGCACATCGCTACCAGGAACACCACCTTAATGGTAAGATCCTTCAAAGTCACCCCCCGACAAAGGCTCAAACGGTTCCTTAACCAACGCCTCTAAGACCAGAGGAAGATTCCAACTAGGGACCACCGACCTACGTGGTGGCCAAAGAAGAGACACTGCCCGTAAGAAACGTTTAACATCAGGATGACAACCAAGCGGCTTACCGCCTATTTTACCCCTATAACAGGCCAAGGCCGCCACCTGCACCCGCAGGGAGGCCGCCGCTAAACCTTTCTCCAGACCTCTTTGCAAAAAGGCTAACACCTGCAGGATGGAGGCCCTCATTGCTTGCGCCTGGTTGTCCCCACACCAGGTCTCAAAAACCCGCCAGATGCGCACATATGCTAAAGAGGTGGATCTTTTCCTAGCCCTTAACAAGGTGGAAATTACGGAAGTAGAGTATCCCCTTGCCGTCAACCTAGCCCTCTCAAGAGCCAGGCCATAAGTGAGAATCGATCCACTTGAGGCATGCAAAGCGGCCCTTCGGACAGAAGATCCGCCCGAAGGGGAAGGCGCCACGGCTTCTCCACCAAGAGCCGCATCAGGTCTGCGTACCATGGATGCCTTGGCCTGCCCTTGTGATGTTTGATACACTGTATTACCCTTCCTATCAACACTCACGGAGGAAACACATACAGCAGCCGCTCCTGCGGCCAAGTTTGAATGAGAGCATCCAGACCTTCCGACATCCGCTCTCTTCTTCTGCTGAAGAACCGATCAACCTTTGCCGACTGGAAGGTCACCATGAGATCCATCACCAGAGGTCCCCAGTGATGTACCAGCATTTCGAACACTTCGTGATGCAGACTCCACTCTCCTGGATCCACTTGCACTCGGCTCAAGAAGTCGGCTTGCACATTGTCCACCCCTGCCACATGCGCCACCGACACCGCTCGCAGATTTTGTTCGGCCCACTCGAATAGCTGCTCTGCCTCTTCCTCCAGAGGAGCACTGCTGGTACCGCTGTGGCATTGTTGGTAAACACCTGAGCGGCCACGTTGCAGAGAAGGCTGGAATGCCTGCAGCACGAGCCTTACCGCCCTCAATTCCAATCTGTTGATGGACCAGGTCCTTTCGTCCTCTGATCACTGACCCTGTGCGAACGTCCCTTGGAAATGCGCTCCCTATCCAAAGAGACTGGCATCCGTAGTCAGTGGGAGCCAATAAGGAGCTTCCAACGACATCCCGCTCTCGAGATGCTTTGCCTGAAGCCACCACTGCAACGCTAGACGCGTCTCCGGTAAGCAGGGTAACCATTGAGACAACGATCAGTCTGGTGAGACCAACGCCTGAGCAGCACCCTTTGTAACGGTCTCATGTGTGCTCTCGCCCACTGAACTAGATCTATTGTCGCTGCCATGGTCCCAAGCAATTGCAGGTAATGCCACGCCGTGGGTGCGAAGCTCTGCTCAGAAAACGCCGGACTAAACGATGTAATCCTAGCGCACACTGATGGGGAAGGAACACTCTCCCCGCCTGTGAATTGAAATGGGCCCCTAAGTACAGTATCTCCTGGGACGGAACCAAACTGCTCTTTGCCCTGTTGACCACCCAACCAAGGTCCTGCAAGAACTTTACCACCTTTGCTGTTGCCGATACGCTTTCACTTCAGGACGTTGCGCGAACCAACCAATCGTCCAGTTACGGATGCATTAGTACGCCTTCTTTTCGCAACGCCGCCACCACAATGACCATCACCTTGGTGAACGTCCTCGAGGCCGTGGCCAATCCGAACGGCAAGGCTCGGAATTAAAAATGCCCCATAGGCACCGCAAACCGGAGATACTTTTGATGTTCCGAGTGAATTGGGATGTGCAGGTAAGCTTCCGATAGATCCAGGGAGGTAAGAAACTCTCCCTTTCGTACCGCTACTATAACCGACCTCAAGGTCTCCATACAAAAATGGGATACCCGGAGACACCGATTCACTCCTTTTAAGTCTAAGATCGGACGAAACGTTCCGTCCTTTTTGGGCACCACAAAATAAATGGAGTATCGACCTAACTCGCGTTGGTCTTGAGGAACCGAAACCACCGCCTTGAGGTCGATCAGCCTCTTGAGCATTTCCCGCACTGCGGCCCTCTTGACAGGCGACTTGCATGGGGACTGAACAAAGAATTCTCTTACTGGCCGCTGAAATTCCAAGGCATAACCCTCTTGAATGACCTCCAGCACCCACCTGTCTGATGTAATCTGGACCCAGGCTGGAAGAAACTCACGCAGGTGACCCCCTACAGGCTCCAAGCCTGCCTGGGCCCGCCTGACTTCATTGGGCTTTTCGCAGATTTGAGGAAGCGGACGGGCTCCCCGAAATCCATGAAACCCCTGAGTTCTGCTAGGGAAACGTGCTCTCTGAGCCTGGCCGAATCTAGGGTATCGAAACCTCCTAAATTTCCTCTGTTGACCCTTTGGAGCGGAGGAAGACCTCCCAGGCTTCTGCTTAGCTTCCGGGAGACGACCCTCTTTGGATTCGACGAGATCTTTCACTAGCTTCTCCAAATCCTCACCAAACAACAATTTTCCTCAAAATGGCAGCTTGCTTAGACGGGATTTAGAGGAACCATCCGCCGCCCAATTGCGCAGCCAAAGATAATGGCGCGCTGCTACAGCAGACGCCATACTCTTCGACAACCCCTAATGAGGTCATTCTGGATATCTACTAAATATGCCGTAGCAGATTCTAACCTTGCCATGTTGCCTTGGTCCCCTTGCACCCTTTGAGACCAGCGAAGGGAAGCCCTCGCCACCCATGCTCCACAAATGGCAGTTTGTATAGACAAAGCATTCACATCAAAAACCTGCTTCAGCAAGGCCTTCAACCGCCTGTCCTGAGTATCCTTGAGCGCTGCACTACCCTCTACTGGAATCGTAGTCTTCTTCGTGACGGCCGAGACAGCGGCATCCACCTTTGTGGGGACTTAAACAATTCCTTATTCTGGTCCACCAAAGGGTAAAGGCGTCCAATAACCCTGGAACCTTTTAAACTTGCCTCCGGCATATCCCACTCCTGGATCATTTCCCGGATAACTCTGTGTACCGGGAATGCCCTCTGTGTCTTCCGAAACACCTGCAACAAGGGATCCTCCAAGGTAGCATCCTCTGCAGGTCCAGGAGTAGGCATATTGAGAGCCTATAGCATCTTTGAGATGAGCGCCAGGAGCTCTTCTCTTCTGAACAGACGGACAACCCGTACTTGATCCTCTCTTTCCATTATCTCTCCTTCTTCCAGGTCCTCTTCTAATTTGTCTTCGAGCTCACCCTCCTCAGAGAGACCTCCCTCCGAGTCCAAAGCGGAGTCCTTCAGATCCTTTTCCTTTCTGACTCTCTTAACCGGGCCGCCCGCTGTCTCCATACTCAAAGGAGTAAGAGGTCGCTTTTCTCCCCTGGTCCCCAACTCTGAACCAGATACTGGCCCTCCCCATTGCCCCCCAAAGGCTTGTTGAATAAGGGCCACAAACTCAGAGGTAAAAATGGCCACGAGGCCCCCAGTCAATGCCGGCTGAGAAGGAGGAAGATCTGGAGCGGACGAGGGACCCGCTACAGGCTCGCCAGTTGCCAAATCCAGGGAAGCAGCCTCCTGCCTGTCCAGCACCGTCTTCTGCCCCCCTGCTGCCCCTTCCAAGGAGTTCTCCATGGCTGCAGCCTCCACCCCTTGCAGACCCCTGACTCTGTCAAAGAAGCCTTCCTAGAGCCACAGACAAGGCAACACAGCTTAGAAGGCATTCCTGTGACCCCCGGCAGTGTCACCACTCAGAAGTACACTTGCAGAGTCAGAGAACAAAAAAGGAGAAATGCGGGGTCCCGTCTTTTTTTTTTTTTTTTTTAAACCAAAGAAAACGTAAAACTAGCTCCTGCTAGGGCCCCTGAGCTATAAAAAGTGCAAACAGGCGCGAAATGAAGCTGTTCCACGAGGTTAGGGCCTGCCAAAAGACAGAAATTAGGCGCGGCCATTCCCGTGCTGCCGACATGCGGTAGGCCGTCGTCGGAACAAACGACCGCCCCCAAGCCGCTCCAAAACCTCTTTGTGGCAGTTCCAGAGGCAGAGAGCAACCCTTACCTTATGGGCTTTTACACCACGATGCAGCCGGTGCCCTCGGGGGGAGGGGGGGGGAGATCCTGTGCTTTTCTCTACAGACCGGCTGCCTGTCAGAGTCATGAGCTGAGCAGTGCAAATGAGAAGGAAGCGTCCCAGCACTGAGCACACGCCCGGTTAAGGCTCTTCACAGCGCCAAGCAGGCAGAACTTCTGCGAGGCGCTGACTGACACTCCCGCCGGCTCCTGCACTCCTGCCCCCAGATGGACCGATGAGCCTCTCGTCCACCAGGTCGCAGGCTAACTCACCACTCACTAAATCTCTTTACCGATAAGACAATGAGGGGAAGGAAGGAGGGGGAGGGAGGGGAGGAAAGAGGGGCCAGACCTCAGCAAAAGATCTCTCAGTCAACCCCACTCCCCCAAGGCAATTCTATTCTTCTTCCCAATTTCTACTTTTCCTCCTTTTTTTTTTTTTTAATATATATTCCTTTTTAAGTAATCTATATCTTAATCATTCCTTTAGTGAGCCTGAACCTCTGGGCTCACCCAACCTCCAGCTGCTTGGAGACTGAGACAACTGGAGTGAGGAGGCGTATCCAGGAGGGATATACCAGTGGTCATCAGAAAAAAGATGACGTGTCTCAGTCTCTAAGCTGCTGTGAGAGGATCACAACTCAGAAGTTCGGGACTAGACTGGAGGGACGATTAGGAACTGTCTCCATAAGAATTTGCTCAGTACGCCTAACCACTTGCCAGATGTCCAAGAGTGACACCGAAGAAGCTTGTGATTCCTCGGGAGGAACAGAAGGCTCTCTCCAAGATACTGCTGTGGGGAGTCCAGTATCGACCTGAGAACTCTGTTCACAAGCTGAGATACAGTAGATATTTTCAAAAAGCTAGGTGGCAAAGGGGGAGTACGCTCAAGGGAGCTAAGACTCGCTCCCTCTGTCGAGGGCCCGCGAAAAACAGTACCTGGTGATGTCATCAAAGGAGTAGAAACCACATGTTTATCCACTGGATCACTTGCTGAAGACACTGTGAGAGACTTTTTCTTCCTCTTGCTTCCAGGCATCCCGACACCACAATTCTGCCCATTAGGAGCTGGAATTGTGAGACTCAAAAGTGCCAAGAACAGATTTGTGGAAAATGACATTGAAAAAACAAAAATGCTAAACAAATCTTTTGTTCTGTTTTCACTAGAAAATCCTGGAGAAGGACCACCTGTGATTGACAAATATAAAAATGGGAATGGTGTAGATACCACACCATTCACAGAAGATGATGTGTTTGAACAGCTTGCAAAACTGAAAGTGGCCAAGGCCATAGGACCAGATGGGATACATCCCAGGATACTGAAAGAGCTCAGCAAGGTTCTGTCAGGGTCTTTAAAGGATGTTTTTCAAAGATCCTTGGAGACAGGAGAAGTTCCACAGGACTGGAGAAGGGCTGATGTGGTACCTCTTCACAAAAGTGGTAATAGGGAAGAGGTAATAAACTACAGGCCAGCAAACCTTATCTCGGTGGTGGAAAAAGTAATGGAGGTGCTGCTGAAAGAAAGAATAGCGGACTTTCTAGAAACTAATGGGTTGCATGTTCCAAGGCAACATGGTTTTGCCAAAAGACATTCGTGCCAAACAAATCTGACTGAGTTCTTTTACTGGGTGACCAGAGAACTAGATTAGGGGCATGTGATGGATGTGATCTACCTAGATTTCAGCAAAGCCTTTGATACTGTTCCTCATAGGAGGCCCATCAATAAACTGAACATCCTGGGGATGGGTTCCATGGTGGTGAACTCAATCAGAAATTGGTTGACGGACAGACAACAGAAGGTGGTGGTAAACAGAACTCACTCAGAAGAAAGGAAGGTGATTAGTGGTGTGCCCCAAGGATCAATCTTGGGACTGGTACTGTTCAATGTATTTGTGAGTGATATTGGTGAAAGACTGAAGGAAAAAGTCTGCCTTTTTGCAGATGATACGAAAATTTGCAACAGAGTGGACTCCCTGAGAGAGTGAATAATATGAGGAAAGATCTACAAAAGCTGAAAGAATGGTCTAATGCTTGGCAGTTAAGATTTAATGTGAAGACATAGAGTCATGCAATTGTGATGCAGAAATCCAATTCGATAGGCGGCAAGAGTTTGGTGTGCGCGGACCAAGAGAAGAACCTCAGCGTGATTGTTTCTGAGTATCTCAAAGTGGTGAAACAATGTGACAAGGTGGTGGCCAAAGCCAGAAGGGATGCTGGGTTGCATACAGAGAGGAATAATTAGCAGAAAGGAGGAGGTATTAATGCCCTTATACAAGTCGCTGGTGAGGCATCACTTGGAGTATTGTGTTCAGTTTTTGAGAGCATATCTCACAAAGGATATAAAAAGATTTGAAACGGTTCAGAGGAAAGGGACCAAAATGATTTGGCGCCTGCACCAGAAGACATATGAGAAGACACTTGAAGGCCTAAATACGTATACCCTAGAGGAGAGGAGGGACAGGGGAGATATGATACAGACCTTTAAATACTTGAAGGGTATTAATGAACAAACAAACCTTTTTCAAAGAAGGGGAAGCTGTAAAACTAGAGGGCATTAAATGAAGCTGCAAGGAGGTAAACTTAAAAGCAACATCAGGAAATACTTTTTTTACTGAAAGGGTGGTGGATGCTTGGAATGACCTCCTGATGGAGCAGTGGGTACTACTCTGGCCCACCTCAGTGGATAGACTAGATGGACCTTACCAGGAAAGGGATTTTAGCTCCTGAAAGCTAGACAAAAATGTATTAATGTAGTTCAATAATCACCTTATATTCTTTTATTCATTTTCTTTTTTATTTATCAATCTTTATTTATATACCTTCTTTCAAAGAAAGCACTGACTTTACATTGAACAATAATGACATATTACGGCTGCTTTTGTCCATGGGGCCTACAAGCCAATTTTCAAAGAGAAATTAATTATACTTAATAGCCCTGCCCCAAGTATTGCCTCTTTGCCGTAGCACAGTAGTTTTCCTGTACTGGAAGGAAGGCAAGTTTTAGCTTGCCTTTATCCACAACTAAAAAACTAAAAATCACCCAATAATCCCTCAAAAAAATCTATGAAACTTCAATTACTTTTTGTCGAGTACATCGAGGGAGGAAAAAACTTACATCTCACCACTCCTGACGATGAATTCCATTTTAATCATAGTAAAATTAATTCAGAAGCAATTACTTAACTTGCAAACATTGTAGATAACGAAATTCAAAACTGCAACCAGGCACAGCAACAAGGCACGACGTGCACGTTTCGGGATATGTTCCCTGTATCAAGTGCTGATTTCATACACTACTGCCAACTGCCAACTGCCATCAAACGCCGAATGTTGAAACATCATTTTTTTTTAAGGAACCAGCTCATTCCAATTGGCCGGGTTGTTCAATCACTCAAACAAGAACCACCAAACATAGAAAGGGAAATCCCACTACATCGGGGAATCACTTTGTACGGTTTATACTGAGACGTTAAAATGTTTAAGACAATTGAGCTGCCCTCCGACTGTGAAATACGGTCTGTGATTCGGTTTTTGACAGGAAGGACCATATTATCAGCGGACATTCATCACCAGATATGTGAGGTGTACGGCTCCAATGCGATGAGTGACAGTAAAGCGTGTAAATGGGTGAGATTGTTCAAGGATGGGCGGGACAAATTGTGTTCACGATGGGTTCACAGACTGCTTTCCGAGGAACACCAGAAAAGGAGAATGGCTAGTGCTTTGACATTTTTGATCCGATACAGTGAGGACGGAGATGAACTTTTGGACCACACTGTCACAGGGGACGAGACATGGGTTTCTCACATGACTCCAGAATCAAAGCGGCAGTCGATGGAATGGAGACACACATCATCTCCAGTCAAAGTGAAAGCCAAACAGACAATCTCAACATGCAAGATTATGGCAACTGTGTTCCTCGGAAAGCAGCCTGGGAACCCATCGCGAGCACAGTTTTCTGAACTGCAATTTTTCAGAAACGATTTTGTATAGCACTGACCTTGAAACTTGTGGAAATTTCAGTGACAAAGTGGAAATCGTGAATTGCCGTTCTTCATGAATTTTTGCATCAACTGTGCGCACCAAATCTGTGATTACTGAAGGTCGACCCTATCGCGGTTCATCATGGACATTGTCCCGCCCGTCCTTGAACAATCTCACCCATTTACGCACTTTGCTGTCACTCATCGCATTGGGGCCATACACCTCACATATCTGGCGATGAATGTCCGCTGATGACACGGTCCTTGCTTTCAAAAACCGAATCACAGACCGTATTTCACAGTTGGAGGGCCACTCAATTGTCTTAAACATTTTAACGTCTCAGTATAAACCGTACAAAGTGACGCTACAACTGCAAATGGCAACTGCTTTTGCACAAGGCACGCTGAGAGCCAGCACACATACTTATTTCTACAGGGGGAAAAACTTTACAAAGCTACAGCCAATCAGACCTTACTTTAAAAATAACCCTAGTATATGCCCCAACAACAGCTGCAGAAGAGGATGAAATTCATGAGTTCTATGAACAAGTACAAGCTGAAATTGACAGAACATGCAAACAGGATATCCTGATGGTTATGGGTGACTGGAATGTAAATGTTGGCAACAAAGAAGAAGGCAAAGTGGTTGGAAAATATGGACTTGGCAACAGAAATGAAGCTGGAGAAAGACTTATAGAATTCTGCAAGACCAACAATCTATTCATCTCAAACACCTTCTTCTAGCAACACAAGCAGTGACTGTACACATGGACTTCACCCAATGGATTGTACAAAAAAGCGTAGTTACTCACCTGTAACAGGTGTTCTCCAGGGACAGCAGGAATCAATCTTCACTTATGGGTGACGTCGGCACCGATGGAGCTCGCGTGGAGAAATTCTTCAGCTTTCAAAGAAAGCCTTTGGGATTGCTGCTACACATGCATGGTCCTCTTCCCACCCAAGGGTGCCATCTTGCTCAGTCAGGTCCCTTAGCTCAAGCCCTACCAAGCATATGGCAAGGGAAAGACAAAAATCCAGCAACTCATCAGGGGAGGTGGGAGGGTAGTGAGGACTGATTCCTGCTGTTCCTGGAGAACACCTGTTACAGGTGAGTAACTACGCTTTCTCTAGGAACAAGCAGGAAGTCAGTCCTCACTTATGGGACTCCCCAGCTACAGGCTACCGAACCTGTAACCAAAAAACGCCTCTACGAGGCCGTGAGCAGAAGCCAATGCCCGAAGGAGCCCGAGTCCTCAGGGCGAAGCCCTCGGTAGCCGTGAAGAAGGGTCAGAGGGTATAAGTTGCTTATACCCCGAACAGATTATGGAGTACAGCGTGGCCGAAGGCGCTGTCCTGGCGGGATTCCCTTTCCAGGCAGTAATGAGCAGTGAAGGTATTCGTGGAAGACTAGGTCGCTGCCCGGCAGATGTCCATCAGGGGCACAGAGCACAGCAAAGCCACCGAGGCCACCTTGGCCCGAACTCCGTGTGCGGTGACTTGATCCAGTAGGCCACCCACCTTTGTGTGAATGAAAGCAATGCAATCCGCTACCCAAACCCGAGAGGGTGCATTTGGTAACTGCTTGACCCGGTCTATTGGGATCGTAGGTCATAAAGAGCCGGCCAGACTTGCAATGAGTCTGAGTGCGCTGCAAGTAGAAGGCGAGAGCCCTTCTGCGGTCAAGGGTGTGGACAGCCACAGACGCCTGGTTGGCATGGGGCCTTGGGAAGAAAGTTGGCAAGACTATCTCCTGATTTAGATGGAAGTCTGAGACAACTTTAGGCATGAATTTAGGGTGGGTACGGAGGACCACCCTATTCCGATAGAACCTGGTGTAAGGGGTAGCAGCCATGAGAGCCTGGAGTTCACTGATTCGGTGGGCTGAGGTCAGCGCCACCAGGAAGGCCACCTTCCAGGACAGGTGCCAGAGCGAGCATGTTGCCATTGTCTCAAAGGGTGGACAGGTGAGCTGCATGAGCACCACATTCAGGTCCCATTCCGCCGGAGGAGGATGGATGGGTGGCTTGGAAAGTAGAAGACCCCACATAAAGCGGGAGACTAACAACTGCCCTGAGAGGGGCTTTGCCTCGATGGGGAGGTGGTTTGCTGAGATGGTGCTGAAGTGTACCCTGCCAGAGTTTGACTTCAACCATTCCTTCGAGATATGGAGGAGGTACTGGATGATCCACCAAATGGAGCACGAGAACAGGTTAATTTAGAACCCCGAGCACCAGACTGAGAAGCGCCTCCACTTGAAGGCGTAGGCCCGTCTAGTGGAATCCTTTTTTGAAGTGAGTAGGACTTCTTCGATCTCCTCCGGAAGAGCCAGAGAGGCTAGGGAAACCCGTTCAGCTGCCAGGCCATGAGGGATAAGGAGACTAGGTTCAGAGGCTGCACCTGCCTCTCCTCCTGTGTTAGCAGGCCCGGGGCAGAGCCCAGGGGAACAGGAGGCTCCATCAATAGCCGGAGCAGAAGCGGGAACCAAGGCTGCCAAGGCCATGAGGGGGCTACGAGGATCAACGATGCCCGATCCCGCTGGGCCTTGAAAAGGGTTCTCGCAACGGGAGGAAATGCATTTCTCCAGTCCAGGAGAAATGCGTCCGGACTCTCTCTGCTTGGATGCGGTACCGAGCCACAAAAGCGGGGAAGCTGCGCGTTCTGGGGACTGGCGAAGAGGTCTATCACCAGCGTCCCCCAGCGAAGAAACAGCCAGCCCGCTACCCCTGGATCCAGCTTCTATTCATGGGGGCGAAGAATTCTGCTGAGTCTGTCCGCCACGAACTTCTCCTGACCTGGAAGGTAGGTCGCCTAGAGGGATATCTTCCATCGGACAGCAAAGCAGCAGATGAGGACCGCTTCCCGGCAGAGGGCGCGCGATCCCATGCCTCCCTCCTTGTTGATGTAGAACATCGCCATGCGGTTGTCGGTCTGCACGAGAACTGACCTCCCCTTGAGGTGGTCCTCAAAAGCCCTCAGGGCTCACCGAATCTCCTGGAGTTTGAGCAAGTTTATCTGCTGCTGAGACTCCTTGGGCGACCACTGCCCCTGCATGCACAGCGGCCCGCAGTGGGCTCTCCACCCTAACAGGGAAGCGTCTGTCATCAGCACCACATCGTGCTGCGGGGCCTGGAAGGGCCATCCCCGGAAGAGGTTGTGGGGGTTTTGCCACCATCTCAGGGACAAGCGGAGGTCGGGTAGGACCCTGACAGGTCCCCTGAGGTGACAGAGGGACGGGATCCATTGTGCACTGTGGCACCACTGAGCTGTCCGCATGTACAGGTGGGCATGGGGACCACATGCATGGTAGAGGCCATGTGGCCCAGGAGGCATAGCATGGTCTGAGCGGTGACCCGGGGAGTGCTTTGGACCCGGGCCGCCAGAGCTCAGATGCAGTCGGCGCAATTCGCTGGTAAGAAGGCGGTCTCTGCTGAGTATGGAGGCGCACCCCGAGGAACTCGAGTGCCTGCACCGGCTCAAGGTGAGACTTTGGGTAGTTGACCAAGAATCCTAAACCCTCCAACAGAAGGATTGTGCACGACATTGTTCACTGGGTTTCCTTGACCGAGGAGCCCGTGACGAGCTAGTCGTCAAGGTATGGAAAGACCGGCACTCCCTGACGCTTGAGACGGGAGGCGACCACGACGAGGTATTTCATAAAGACTCAAGGGATGGACGTGAGGCCGAAGGGGAGCACCCTGTACTGGAAGTGCGCTCCCTACACCCTGAAGCGCAGATACTGCCTGTGCTGGGGGTAGATTAAGATATGGGCGTAAGCGTCCTTTAGATCTAAGGATCATAGCCAGTCGCCCTGCCAGAGGAAGGGCAGCAGGACCGCCAAGGGATAACATCTTCAACTTCTCCCACATCAAGAACTTGTTCAACTTTCTGAGGTCGAGGATGGGCTGCAGACACCCAATCTTTTTCTGGATGAGGAAGTACCGGGAATAGAAGCCCCGAACTCGAAGGTGCAGAGGGACCTTCTCGACTGCCCATTGGGCAAGGAAACAGAAAGGTTCCCACTACAATAAAACCTGGTGCGCAGGAAGTCAAGGAGACTCCGCCGGGGAGAAGGGAGGTAGAAGCCCGTTGAAGCAAAGATGATAGCCATCTCGACAACCTGGAGAACTCAGGTGTCTGAGGTGATGGAAGTTCACAATGGGGCGAAATAAGACAGGCATCCTCCCAATGGCTGCTGCATCGCTGGAGGGTGAGGGGCTTTCGACCCTTTCGGCTTGTGATACCCTTGGCTGGATTTACCCTGCACCGGGGTGGTCAGCATGGGGGTAGCCATGTAAGGCGGGTAGCCCCGGTACTGTAGGCCCTTTCTAGGAAAGAAGGGCTTTTTGGTTGGTTGCTTTTTCCGGGGTAGAGTGGAGGTCTTGCGTGAGAGACGGGTTCTGGTGACAAACTACGTCTCTATCTCCATGGTTTTATCCTCCATCGGCTTGCCGAAGAGCTGCTCGCCAAGGCAGGGAACGTCCAGGAGCTTTTCCTGCACCCAATGCCCACGGCCACCACCCAAGCCAATGTCTCAAATCCATTGTAGGCGGCTCGGGAGAGGTATTTTGATCAGTCTACGATGGATTTCAACAGATTGGCGAATCTATTGAGGGGCTCGCCCTCGAGGCCCACGGAGAACCCTCCGAGCACCTTGGCTAAATAGTGCAAGAACACACCCATGTATAGTTGGTATGCTTGAATGCGACAAGAGAGCATGGAGCCTTGGTAGGCCTTGCGACCCAGGGCATCAAGGGATTTCAACTCTCAGCCAGGAGGTACCGACGAGTGTGATTTTGGGCTCTTCTGCTTCCTCATGGCCGACTCCACCACCATAGAGGTGTGGGGAAGTTGGGTCTTCCTAAATCCCGGTCCACGTTGTACCTTGTACATAGTATCAAGGTGCTTGCTCACGATGGGGACCAAGGTGGGGGTCTCCCACATATGGAGCAGCAGCCGAGACAGAATAGGAGGAACCGGCATAGTGAGAGATTCTCTAGGTAGGGACTCGTACTGAATGAGTGGCCAGGTTAAGGGTCCGTGCCATGTCCCAAACAAACACCAGGAAGGAAGTGTCCTTGGGTGGCGAGCGCTGCTGGAACGCGGACAGGGAGGGGTCTGACGGAAGATCCCAGTGGGTACATGTTTCCTGGGAGGTGTCCCCATCGGACTCCCACTCTGAGAAATCGGTCGAGGAGTCTGAGCCGGGCAGATCACCCTGTGCAACGGCCAATGTCCACTTGGAGCCAGAGGCCCTGGAAGATCTCGTCTCCAAGGAATGGGAGGGCGGGCGAGCGAGACCGACGTCGAGGACCCTCATGAGACCCATGGCTCTTGGGGGTTTCCTAGATGGATTTCAGTGTCCCATATGAGGGACCCCCACAGTCTCTGGGCACAAGACAGCGAAGCTGGCTGTGAGCGCCTGCTGGGAAGCGATAAACGCAGAAGCACTGTGTTCTAGCGCCAGCATGCAGGACTCCCACATGGGCGTGGGGCCCTGCGATGCCGACCCCGGAGTCACTGGGTCGGGTGTCAAGGAGGAGAGGGGGTCCTCACTGGGACGGCCCTCAGGAGACCGGGCGCCCTCGCCCAAGGCCTCCGCATCCATAAGGGGTACCTTGCAGGGCCGCTTCCTGTCCGACTCGCGGGAACGCTGAAGGGGGCTGAGCGACTGAGTGTGGGAGCACTCATACTTATCAAGAGTCTCTGACAGAGAATTCGAGGCCGCCTTCTTTTTGTGCCGCTCCACCTCAGGGGATCCCTGGTCGCAGTGCTGCCGAGAGCGTGGGGTCAAAGCGGGGGACCCCACCAGGGGAGAGACAACCGAGGGTGCCAGCTGGAATTCCGAGGCGGCCTTTTGAAAACTGTCTTCAGACTTCTGCTTATGACTAAGCAAGGCCTTAGAGGACATTTTCTTGCAGAGCGAACAGAGCTCTGGATCATGGTAAGCTCCAAGGCACCACAGACAACAGTCGTGAGTGTCTGTAAGCGACATGTTCCTAGAGTATCTATCGCATTTTTTTTAAGCCGGTGGCCATGGGGACAAAAATGGCCACCCAAGATCGAAGACCTACGCAGCCAGCAGTTATGGAAAAGAAAAAGGGCGCGAAGCCCGTTACAAAAAATGAAGAAAAAAAGCTATCCCCAACAACTCTAAGAAGACAGAGCAGGGGAAGGACGGGTAGAGGACCGGTGCAACCGGAAAACAAAAGGCCTGTAGGCCAAAAACAAAAACTTTTTTCCGAGGGATGAGGACGTGCGTCCGAAGGGATCCACGGAAAAAGGGAGACTGAGCAAGATGGCACTCTTGGGTGGGAAGAGGACCACGCATGCATGGCAGCAATCCCAAAGGCTTTCTTTGAAAGCTGGGGAATTGCTCCGCGTGGGCTCTGTCAATGCCATCACCCATAAGTGAGGACTGACTTCCTGCTTGTTCCTGGAGAATCAAATTGAGTACATCTGAGGAAGTCAATAATGGAAAAGCTCTATAACATCAACAAAGACAAAATCTGGAGTTGACTGTGGTACAGATCACCAACTACTAGTATGAAAACTCAAGCTAAAGTTGAAAAAGAGCAAGCTACTCATGAATGTAGCAAAATATGACCCTGAGAATATACCACTGAAATTTAAAGACTGGCTGCAAAATCGATTTGCTGCTTTAGATACAAATGACAGAGCTCCAGAAGAGTTATGAAATGACATTAAGAAGGTTGTGTTGGAAGAAAGTGAGAAGTCTCTACAAAAGTTGAAAAAGCAAAAACGGCCAAAATGGATGATGGAAGAAACTCTGAAAATTGCAGAACTCTACAGAGATTTTCAACGTGCAGCAAGACAGGACAAGGAAAAGTACTAAATGACACATGCAAGGAAATAGAAGCAGAAACTATTAGAGGAAGAACGAGATCGGCTTTCCTAAAGCTACGAGAGTTAAAGAAAAAATTCCAGCCTCGAATTGGAATGTTAAAAGATGCTCAAGGTTCTATGTTGAATGATGCTGAGAAGATCAAGAAAAGGTGGAATGAATATACAAAGTTTTTATATGATAAAGATCAAGTGGACCAACAGTCATTTCAACCTGTATCTTATGATCCGGAACCATTGGTGATGAAAGAAGAAGTCAAAGCAACATTGAAGGCCTTATCAAAGAACAAAGCACCAGGCGCACTGATGGCATTCCCATAGAAGTATTACAACAATCTGATGCAGTTGTTGCCATACTTACAAGGCTCTGCCAAGAAATTTGGAAGATAGCGTCATGGCCAACTGACTGGAAAAGATCTGTGTTTATACCAATATTAAAGAAAGGTGATCCAACTGACTGTGGAAATTATTGCACAATCGCTCTGATCCCACATGCCAGCAAGATTCTACTGAAGATCATTCAACAGAGACTACAACCATACCTGGAACAAGAACTATCTGAAGTGCAAGCAGAATTCATGAAAGGGCGAGGAACAACAGATATCAACATGGATGTGAAATGGATCCTTGAAAAGACTAAAGAGATCCAAAAGGATATCTATTTGTGCTTTATCAACTACAGCAAGGCTTTTCACTGTGTAAACCATGAGAAACTCTGGACCACATTAAGAAGCAAGAGTAAACCAGAACACCTGATTGTTCTCTTGCACAATCTATATATTGATCAAGAAACAACAGTTCGAATGGAACAAGGAGAAACAGAATGGTCTAAAATAAGCAAAGGTGTACAACAAGGCTGCATACTTCCCCCCTACGTGTTTAATTTATATGCAGAACAAATCATCAGAGCAGCAGGATTGTATGAAGACCACAGAGGTGTGAAGATTATTAGAAGACTCATCAACAGCCTTCGCTATGCTGATGATACCACATTACTGACTGAAAGTAAAGATGATCTGAAACATTTTCTTCTCATGATCAAGGAACATAGTCTTAAAATGGGCCTGCACCTTAATGTAAAGAAGACAAAGATCATGACAACAGGCAAAATCAATAAGTTCATAATTGAAGGAGAAGAAATTGAAATTGTGGACAACTTTAACCAACTTGGATCAGCTATCTATAAAGAAGCAACAAGCAGTCAAGAAATCCGACGATGCATTGCTCTTGGCAGAATGGCTATGAAAGACCTAGACAAGATTCTCAAGAGCAGAAATGTCTCCCTCCATACAAAGATTTGACTCGTTCAAGCCATGGTATTTTCAATAACATCATATGGATGCGAAAGCTGGACAGTGAAAAAGATAGACAGGAAGAAAATTGATGACCTTGAATTATGATGCTGGCGGCGAATACTGCGTTTACCATGGACTGCCTGAAGAACAAACCAGTCAGTACTAGAAGAGATCAAACCTAAGCTTTCTTTAGAAGCTCAGATGACAAGACTTTGACTTTCATATTTTGGACACATCATGCAAAGAGAGAGATCATTAGAGAAAGACATCATGCTTGGCAAGATAGAAGGTCAACGCAAAAGAGGACGGTCAACAATGAGATGGATCGATACCATAACAGCAGCAATGGGTACCAGTCTGTTAACAATGAACCGCCTGACTGAAGACCGAACACAATTTAGGACAACTATCCAGAGGGTCACCATGAGTTGACACCGACTCAATGGCACTTAACAACAATATTGTATGCTAATCTGTTGGCATCTCTTTCCATATATGAATCTAGCACTATTCTCCACCACTGTTCTGCTCATTTAGTTTTTAGCCCTGACAGTCTGCCACGGTTCACTGGCACTGCTGGCAAGAAAAACGTTCAGTTCTGTAGACTGAGGCCCTGCAGTATCTGTGAGGAGCTAGAGCCAAATGGTTGTGGCAGCAAGTGCACCTGGCAACCACACATTGTCAGTCTCTGCAGACATGCCCATGCTTCACCCTACCTGCCTGCCCATTTTTCTCCCTGTTGTACACTCAGCAGATAGTGCAGAATTAACCCCACGTTGTCTGTTTAGTTGTGACAGCATGGAATTAACGGGGAGGAATTCATGAGAAAGCTCCCTTCTCCTTTGAATAAGAATAAACTACTACTACTATTAATCATTTATATAGCACTACAAGGCATATGCCATGCTATACAAACACGTATAGAAGACAGTCCCTGCTCGTAGAGCTTATAATCTAGTTAAGACAGACAGCACAATACAACAGAAATAAGGGTGACCTAGCGGCTGTTACTCCCCAAGTAAAAAGTGACCGACAATAGACTCAGGAATCCTAGACTTCCTGATAATTGCTGGAATAGGAGGAAGAAGGAAAGAGATCAGACCTAGATAGAAAGGAGTGCATGAGTGTGAAGACGCCATGATGAGAGCCAGATGGTAAAGAGTAAGGAGAGACAGTACATGATCAGAATCCTCACTTTTTTTGCATTTCCATGGCTACACCAAGTCCTGCAGAATGTACCTTTTTGTTTGGAATTATGGCTGCCGCCCACAGCTGGGCACCTCTTTCCCTGTTGGGTCCTCATCTCCTGTCCAGTGACATCACTCTAGTACCCAGCAGCCACGGCTCCATCCTTGTGTCTATTCCGCCCTCTACTGCTGCTCCATTTGCTAATGGAACCTGTCAGACGGCTGCCTGGGTGAGAACGTTCACAGTCTTGGCAAGTGCATATGTCAATATGATTTGCAAGGGATTGTGGTCAATGCAGTTCATTCACACCAGACAGAGCTGCTCACAATAATTAGTTGTGCTTTTGGGTAAAGCCAATAAGATATTTATTTATGGGGTTATTTCTCCCAACACAGATATGCTTGGTAGCACATAAATCAGGTTACTTGCTTTCAGTGTTAAACTTGGAAAAACAAAATCAGAAAACAACATTTGAACTTGTCAGGCAATCAAAGCAAAAGAAATAAGACCTGGTTGGTAACAAACTGGTCTTTTCTGTAGGCTTTAGCTAATATTCTCTTAGCAATATATCAAACAACAAACAAAAGCCACAAAGAAAGGAAAAACTGTTCTTCTCAGGTTAACTTCTTGTATCTTCCCACATAGATTCAGAAGTGATTTTCTCAGAGCCCACAAGCAATTAGGTAAGGCTCAATTGCTAGCAGTTATCCAGCTGAAACCCCTTAGCTGGCTTGCTTTCTACTGCGTGGCTAGAAATCCTACACAGGAGCTTTTCTGAGTAGATTAAAGAACAAGTTTGTATTTCTTTGTGATGGTTGCTGTACTTTATAACAGAAAATCACCAAAGGAGTTTAGACAGAGAGCAGTCCATGTAAACAGATTCTTCATCTGCTATCACCCCCTCTTCTTCAACAAACCTGGGTTCAATATCATGGATTGGCACAGATGAATCTCCCAATGGAGCACTTTCAGGAGAATACTTGTTTCCCTGCTGTCTTTCAAGGTTATAGCTAGGGCATAGATCAGTGTTCATACCTGAGCTTCCATTGCTGTTAGAGTTCCTCTCTATATATAGCCTGGCCAGTATGTAGTCCAGTTCTTATGTCCAGCCTTCCAATCCAGATCCCTGGACACTGGATCTCTCTTCACATACCTTCTGGCACGGGTCTTAGGGTCCCTTCCACGTGCAGCCGTCTCCCTCACAGGTACCGTCTGGAGATTCCTAGCTCTGCAGCACCATTCCTCTGGCTTTCCCCAGTCCAATGGTGTATGCTGGCCCTTGGAATGCCTCCCAGTATACGTACTGCTCTGGACTCTTCTAGACCTCTCAAAGGCTTTTCTCCTCTTTCTTCCAAAGGGTTTCTTTCCCTCTTTGTCCGTCCGGTTTGGCTTCTGCTTCTGATGATCCTGAGGATAATTCTCTGTAGAATAAACTCTACCTTTATTCTGCTTAGATGAGTGCTCCTCCCTAACACAGCGCAGCTGTGCTGAATCAGGCCCTGCCCTTTGAGATGAGTGCTTGGGGATTACCTCATAGCCCTCCTGATTGAACACACGTTTCCCCACTTCAGCTTCTCTAATGGCTGTTGGAAACCTGGTGCATTCTGGGACTGGTAGTCTTTTATGGGAAAATTATGTTTTCTTATTTCTACCAGAACTGACAGGTTGCTTGTTCAGAGTCACTTCACCTTTTCTATAGCTCCTTCCTGAGCTATGATAAGCTTCCTTATCACAAACCACATTGCTGCTCTTGGTCTCTTGCAGCCCCATCTTGAGGCAGTGGCAGGAGTAATGGTCAAGCGGCTTGACACTAGCAACCCTGGGAGCAAAACTGTGAGGAAGATAAGAGGAGGGGAAACTGAACAGCAAGAGGACGAGACTGACAGGTCAGCGACTTGGAAAATATAGAGAGAAACCAGGGAGAAATGAAAACAGAAGGAAGATGAGAGACTGCAGAGGAAGGAAAAGAGACAAACTGAATATGGAAAAAAAAGTCTTATAAGGAGCATGGAGGGGAGAATGGGATGGAGTAATCAGAAATGGTAGGTGAAAGGAACAGGGTAAGGTAGGAGGTGAGATAGACAGTGGGAGAATGAAGGAAAAAACTGAAAATGTGAAGGGGTTATTTACTCAGATCTGTTTTTAAGTACATAAGAACATAAGAGATGCCATCCTGGGTCATACCAAGGTCCATCAAGCCAGTATCCTGCTTCCTCAGCGGCCAATCTAGGTGACAAGTATCTAGCATTTTCCCCAAAAGACAAGCAGTGATATTCTGGGTCTCCTTTAATAATGGTTTATGGACCTTTCCTCCAGGAACTTGTCCAAACCTTTTTTAAACCCGACTACACTAACAGCTTTTACTATATCATCCGGTAACGAATTCGAGTTTGATTACACGTTGAGTGAAAAAATATGTTCTCTTATTAGTCTTAAATAGGTTATCCTGCAGCTTCATTGCATGTCCCCTAGTCTTTCTATATTTTGATGGCGTAAACAATTGATCTACGTTTACCTGTTCCACTCCATTCATTAATTTATAGACCTCTATCATATCTCCCCTCAGCCGTCTCTTTTCGAGATTGAAGAACCCTAACCTTTTTAGCCTTTCTTCATAGGGGTATCTTTCCATCCCCTTTACCATTTTGGTGGTTCTTCTCTGTACCTTTTCTAATGACACTATATTTATTTAATTTTATTTATTAACAATTCTTATATACCGCACTATTAGCCATCAGCGCGGTTTACACTGAACAGAAACATCCGACAATTTACATATGTCTGGTCATTACATTTAACAGGAAGTAGAACTTGGATAAACGGGATAACTATATACATTGGTGGTTCACCTGATAATGGACACGGTCAACTATATACATAGGTGGTACAACAATACAGGAAACTGCTTGTTATTTACATTGTGGGGTAAGCCTGTTGCTTGGGTCTGCCTGTTTGACTACTTCTGCTACTCGCTTGGGAGTTATGTTCGGAGTTGTCATTGAGATATTTAAGGATGAGGAAATGTTTTAACGCTTTTCTGAACTGGCTCAAGTTGGGGATTGCTCTGATTTGTGCTAGTAAAGCGTTCCATAGAGTTGGGGCGCAGAGTTGGAAGGCTCTGTTGGCTGTTGATCTGGTGCATCTTGTGGTTTCATTTGGGATGACTAGCATGTTCAACTCTGCGGTTCTTCGTGGCCTGTTTGGTGCAAGTGGTTGGATGAGGTTAGAGAGAGAGGATGAGGTAAGCCCCTTAGCAGCTTTGAACGTTAGCAGTAAAGTCTTGAAACTGATCCTTGCTTGAATGGGGAGCCAGTGTAACTGTCTTAGGAGGGGAGTCACGTGGTCTCTCCTGGATGCCCCAAAGAGTACCCGCGCTGCACTGTTCATAGCCAGTTGCAGGGGGTTCATGGTGGACCGTGGGAGTCCTTGTAGTATGGAGTTTGAGAAGTCGAAATGGGGAATTATAAGGGCTTGATAAATGGTGCGGAAATCATCCGGTTCGAGTAGCGTGCGTAGGTGTCTGAGGGATCTGATTTTAAAGTAGATTGCCTTGACAGTATTGGCTATATGGTTCTTCATGTCAAGGTTTTGGTCTAACATTACTCCAAGGTAACGTATCGCAGGCTTCACTTGTAGTTGGGCATCCTTTACCTTAACACAGCTAGGTGGGGTGAAGTTGGTATTCCTCAAGACGAAAAGGACTTCCGTCTTTTTATGTTGTATTCGTAGGTTTTGTGACAGGAGCCACTCTGATATGGTGTCGAAGCAGTTAGTCAGAGGGGTGAGGTCTAGGCTATCCAGTGATATTGGTATATATAATAGCACATCGTCTGCATATATCATGTAACTGACATTGAAGGATCTGATGATGTTGCAGATGGGTTGGATGTATATATTAAACATCAATGCAGATAGGGAGGATCCTTGCGGTACACCTTGACTTTGTTGGAATGGTTCTGATGTAGCCCCGTCGGCTCGGACATGCTGCCATCTTCCGGACAGGTAAGATTTGCACCATTCAAGCGCTGTTCCGCAGATACCTTTTTCCTTTAGCCGGCAGATGAGAATTTCATGGCATACCGAGTCAAAAGCCGCTGCTATGTCTAGAAAGACAAGAGCGAAGCCATGTCGTATGTTATCCACACCTGAGATTATGTTGTTGAAGAGGGTTGTGAGTAGTGTTTCCACTCCATGTGACTCTCTGAATCCATCTTGGGCCGGATCTAGTGGGGCTGAGGTGTCTATATGATCCTGTAATTGCCTGTGCACTATTTTCTCGATGATTTTTGCAAGCATCGGTATGCTAGATATGGGCCTGTAAGATTCTACCTTTTGAGGATCGAGTTTGGTATTCTTTAAAAGAGGTCTTACAGAGGTTTGCTTGAGAGTAGGTGGGAAAGAGCCAGTGGTAAAGGATTGGTTTAAGATTTTGGCTATAATTGGGGATAGGTCACATCGCAAGTCCTTTATCCAATGTGCAGGACAAGGGTCCGTGTGCGCAGTGGTTGTGTTTAGGGCTAGGATGGTATCTTCAATAATTTTATTCGAAGGAGTGGAGAAGGCTGTCAGTGGTGCTGGGTAGTCTTGTTCGTCAGGAGGGTCCGGTATTAATATTTTGTTGGTCTTACACATTTTAGATTGCATGTAGATCGCATAGTCCTGTGGGTGGATACCGTTGTGGTGCTCAGGGGTTGGTTCTTTGGCAAGCGTTTTAACTAGGTTAAACAAGTCATGCGGTTTATTCAGAGACCGTTTCAGGGTATCTGTGTGGTATTGCCTGATCTTGTCTGTGATGGCTTTATGGTGAGCTGCCAGGTGTTGGAAGTAGGCTGCTTGGTCCTGCTGGTGCGTGACTTTCTCCATCGCTTTTCCAGCCGTCTTAGAATGGTTAGTGAAGCTTTTAAGTCGGCTGTGAACCATGGGGCTGATGATCTCTTCTTTGGGTTCTTGTTTGTTGGAGGGCGGATAGCAATTGTGCTGAGTTTGCTGTTCCAGGCAGCGATCAACTCGTCTAGGCTCAAGGCGGTCTCATCAATGAGTGTGCTTGTTTCGGCGATGATGCGTTCTCTGTTAAGTGGGTAGGAAACTTCTGGCAGCTGGGTTAGGAGTCTTGCTTGTAACCGTTTTTGGTTTATGTGAGCAGTTGAGGGTAGGCATCTGAAAGGTGATGAGTTTGTGGTCAGTCCATGGGACTGCGGTTATTGATAACACGATGTCTTGTGGTTGATCCAGAATTAGCTGCGGGGCGAATATGAGGTCAAGAATGTTGCCTTTCTCGTGAGTGGGTTCTTGCACCATTTGCGTGTATCCAAGGATATCTAGGGCTTCTATGAATGCGGTTGCTTGAGTGTCCTGTAATGATGGTAAGTTGATATCCCCTAAGATCCAATTAGGTTTATTTGGACCCTGGGTAAAGGATGCCAGGTTTATTATGGTTGCCAGGTCGTCTGAATCTGCTGACGGTGGTCTATAGACCAGGTTTATGGAGCATATGTTGTTGGAAATTGATACCGTTTCTAGGTGGTTGTTACTGTTGGATTCATCCATTTTAAACTGGAGGTCAGCTCTGGTGATGATGAGTACTCCTCCCCCTCTTTTGTTCTGTCTGTGTCCGGTGAAGGCAGTAAAATTTGGTGGGAGTAGCTGGTTGAGGATGATATTGTCTTCCGCTGAAAGCCATGTTTCAGTGACCATGAGGATGTCTAGGTTGTGGGATGTTATGTCCGTGATCACTGGCCACTTGTTTCGAAGTGAGCGGGCATTTATAAGTGCACACTTCAGGCTACTAGGGTAGAGATTTTTAGTTTGTCTGGCTTTCGTGTTGTGTTGTAGTGGGACATGTAGTAGGAGGTGGTGGTGTGGAAGGTTAGCCCCGCGTGGGTTGTAATAGGAGTCTCCTGACCATTTTCTCTCACTAGTTGGTACAATAGGAATGTGATTGTGTGACGTAGTGAGGGCTAGTAGTTTGGATGGCAAGATTATGAAAAGGAGGTAAAGGCTCATTAACCTGATGATTGTGTCTTCCATTCTAACTCTCTGCCGTAGGAAGCTTATTTCGGGAGGTGAATCAGAGGGGTTCTTGGCAGGCTGGGGCTGGCTGGATCTTAGCTAGTATATTGTGCAACAGGCAAGCAGGCTCTGTGTGTCATACAATAAATTTGCTGGAACATTCCTCTCTTAGGTATGAAATAAGTGTATACCTATACAGCATAATGCTGAACAGGAAAAGAAAGGAAAACTTCTCTGGCTGGTCTGTTCTGGTACAGATATCTGTTTTGCACTGCTGCAGTATTAAATTACATTACATAGCATTACATTAAATTACATTACATAGCATGTCTGAGAATGAGGCTTTCCTGTCCAGTTTGATCTGGTGGGGTTTTTGTTTTTTGCACTGGGAGTGCTTGAATTAATTGCAATATTGGTTGTCAATAGATTCAGGCTGTTCTGATCTAGTACATATATTTGGTACTGCACTCCTTAGACATGTTCAGCTGTATGCAAGCGACGCTGACTAGATAGCGACCCTGGGTAGGGGCTATTATAGCGTACGGTAAAAGGTACCTGGTCTTAAGTTGATAGTGGTATCTGAGCTCAGGGGTGCTGAACGGTGGTTTCAACTTCCCGATCTCATCTTCAAGGTCCACGCCGCACGGGCCCGCCAGGTGTGGGTGCGCCCAATGGCGCTGTTGTTTTAAATGTGTGGACTCGGGCCCCGATTGGGCCGCCGATCACAATGGCTGTTCCTGCCTGCGATGGAGGCTCGATCCCCGGATAGGGAGAGCAGCTGGAGCAGCGTTGCTGTTTGTAGCTGAATGGGCTTGCTGTTAGAGAGTGTCGTCTGGGGCTGGGTGGAATGCAGAGTGCGGCGGTTTTCTGGTGTTCTTCCTCTCTGTCCCCGCCTAAGGGCCATGCCAAAGGGCCCTCTGGCAAGGCCCTCAGGCGCGGGCACGCCCGATGGCGCGAAGCTTTTCAAAGCAGGCCTCTGCCCCGATTGGGCAGCGCTGTGGTGTTGCTCCTCCTGCCGCCGGAGGCTCGATCCCCGGGCTGGGGAGAGCTGCAGATGGTGGTGGGAGGCAAGAGGAAGAGCGCCCGATGGCGCGAAGCTTTTCAAAGCAGGCCTCTGCCCCGATTGGGCAGCGCTGTGGTGTTGCTCCTCCTGCCGCCGGAGGCTCGATCCCCGGGCTGGGGAGAGCTGCAGATGGTGGTGGGAGGCAAGAGGAAGAGTGCCCGATGGCGCAAAGCTTTTCAAAGCAGGCCTCTGCCCCGATTGGGCAGCGCTGTGGTGTTGCTCCTCCTGCCGCCAGAGGCTCGATCCCCGGGCAGGGGAGAGCTGCGGATGGTGGTGGGAGGCAAGATACAGCGACCAGAATTGCACACAATATTCAAGGTGCGGTCGCACCATGGAATGATACAGAGGCATTATAATATCCTTTGTTTTATTCTCCATTCCATTCAATATTTGTTCTCTTGGCTGTGCTGCACACTGGGTGGAGGGTTTCAACATATTTTCCATGATGATGCCTAAATATTTTTTAGTATGGCTTAAAAAAAATCTAATGGGACCTTAGCTTTAAATTAAGGAACACCTGATTCAAATGTTATCAAAATGGTAAGAATGAATGTATATATAGTTGAACAGGAAATGTAGTGGTGAGCATATGGTAAGAGACCTTCCTAATTCTGGGAATTTCTGAGCAACAGCAACATACTGAGCTCAATATTTAGCACCACAGCTGCTGTATAACTGATCATGAGGAGCTTGTATTTTCATGGGCAGGTATCTAAGTGCTGCTGTGAAAACGTGTGTTTAATTTTGACCATTTAAATTATACCTGCAATATTCTCATTGGCACTTAAACCAATATGTGTTCAGCGGCTGCATTTCGCTGCTGAATATATATTAACTTTTTGTTGCCCTCATTCCGTCCTTTCTCCAGATGGATACATTTGGCTGTTCTGAAAATTAAACAGCCAAATTTATCCAAGTGTCACAATTCTTTTTAAAGAATTTATGCAGACATTTCATTTATTAAAAAGTTATATACTGCCATTATGGCTGCAAGTCGGACATAGGTTTACATAAAATCCTAGAACAAATTGCTCACCAGCAGTAAATCATCTAACTCAAAAACAGCCTAACCTCACTAAAGACCATATGCCAGAGTTGGACTACACATCAAATAAAATTGGAAGTACTCATCAATTTGACGAAAAGGAAAGAATGTCTTTCTGAAGGTCAACTGGTTCTTCAAACTGCAAGCCTCAAAAGCCAATTTGCTGCAAGCTTGTGGGGCTGCCACTGGAAATGCTTTCTCTCTCCATTTCAACAAATGCATACTGGAAGGAACATCTAGCAAGCCACGCTCAGCAGAGAACAATGCCTATTAGAGATGTAAGCCTGCAATTGATCAGCCAATGACCTGAAAAACTGCAAACTCACAGCTCTGAAAATTAAAACAAGGTATTCAAACCTAATTCTTTCCTGTATAGGTAGCCAATGTAATTTAGCTAAGGCTGGTCAAGCACGTTTGCTTTTTTCAGGCTGTGATAATATGGGCTGCAGAAGTTTGGACTAGCTGCAAGCAATACAACCATTTTGCAAATAAACCCACATATAGTGCACTGCAGTAATCCAAGATCCATAACCTTCGTAACGGGACAAAAAGATTTTAATCCTCTTAATCCTACATAACCTACCACAGGCGGTATCTGTTGTATGGCAGTATTGCCAGCCACATCAATACTTCTGAATATCGGCCTCATTATGACTATCCATAGAATCAGAAGTTCATGTTAAGAAGCGATTGAAATGTCCTGCATCGAGATCATTAAATCATTGGTTTGATTGCTCTGGATGTATATATTTTCTATGTGATATTATGACAAATTAATTTTTAATAGTTGTGACTTGGGGTGATGCCATCCTTTAAATATCAAATTCTTTATTAATGCATGTAAATGTGAAAGGAACAGACTAGCTATCGGTTATTATATAAAAGTTATTGTGTATCTCGATTTTATGTTGTATTTGGGCTACTTATATCAAACTTATATCATGTCAATGACTGTAGATCTCTTTGAACAGATTTTGGATTAAGCAATATATAAACTGAAATATAAAAACATTAAGGGCAAATTTGCTAAATGTTAACATGTGTTAACTGCTCACAGTCCTTTTTATTTCTATGTGCACAGTGGTACTTAGCGGGTGCTAATTTCATTAATGCGCATTAATCTTTAGTAAACACGCCCCTCAAATAGATATAACAATATAAAAACAAATAAAGTTCAACCACCAAGGACAGAAAACATAGGGTCTGATACTGAGCTGGCTTGGCCACTTTCTTAAATGCCAGCACCTTAATTTTCAGCACTGATATTAATGTAATTAGTGGCACTAAATGCACGCACTCAGCGGTGACTGTGCAGGCTCGATCTGTTTACATTCAGGCCTTCTATTCAGCAGGTCTAAACTATATGGATAGCTTCTGCATCTAGTGGCTGAATACCATTGCTGAATGGATGATTTCTGATACCGCCTCCATCCTTCCCCTTATACAGAGACTATAATTTTTTTTTATAAATTTGATTCTGCTGTGCATACTGTCTAATATACAGTTATATTCAAATGTATTTAAATGTCATATAGTTTTCAACTAGGCTGCAGAGTCTTCTAGCTTGCATAACAGAATCTATCCCTGAACTTCTGCAGAGATTTGGGGCCTCATGCATATATGATGCCTCTTGAAAACTGACGAGCAAGCTTGTCTAGAAAAGGATGAACGAGGCACATGGACTGGCTGATGTCCCAGACAGACAGACAGATACTGCAGCTAGCTAAATATCTTTTCCAATCTATTTTCAGGGCTAGGACTGTGGGGTAACACAGACTGCAACAGCCGCTTCCCTTTCATCTGCTCCTATACTCACACAGCTACTGTCCCAGTAAAAATGAATGAAGATCATTTGGGCTGAAGAGTGGCTGAGGTGTCTGCCTTCCTGATGGACCTCTTCTGCTTAATCTCACCTGCCTCTGCGGACGTGACTTCCCCCATCCTGTACCTGATGATCATGTCTAGTGCTCAAGTGTATTCTGACACTGGATTATTGAAATATATGCATCTCCCCAACAACTCCTGTGCTGAATGGCACATTAGCAGAAGCCAAACGGGACAAAGGTGCACGTGGGGGCAGTGGATCCCAGTGGCTGGAGCACTGAGGCGTGCCGTCAGGGTACCTTTGTCCCTCTGGTGATCTGCTGACTCCATTCTTATGTAATAAACAAACATGGAATACAGGTCAGAGTCTGGTGACTTATTTCAGTAGTGTAAAGCTAGTCCCCTGGGACTTTGCCTTACTGACAGTATTCAAGGACTACGGCTGGGCATGAGGAGACCACCAGGGCTGCCAAGGAGGAGGGCCTGGATTTCTGACAAGTCTCTCCCCTCTTCAATCTGTTCAAAACTCAGCTGCACAGCTAATCCTCCGCCAGTGCTGCTATGCTTGCATTACCCCTCTTCTCAAGTCACTTTATTGGCTTCCTATCTGTTTCCGCATCCAGGTCAAACTTCTACTACTGACCTATAAGTGCCTTCATTCGGCTGTTCCTCACTACTTTTCCTCTCTCTATGTCTCTACACTCCTCCTTGGGAACTCTGCTCTTGCAAATCCCTTCTATCTGTGCCCTTCTCTTACACTGCCAACTGCAGACTTCAATCTTTCTATCTTGCTGCTCCTTTTGCCTGGAACTAACTACCTTCTTTTGGATCCTGATCCCTCCAGTTTCCTGTTTACCTCCTATTTGTCTCCTTACCATTCCGCCTAGTCCCCAGTTGTGCTGTCTGTCTTGACTGTTGTATTGTCTAGATTGTAAGCTTTTATGAGCAGGGACTGTTTCTTACATGTCTCCGTACAGTGCTGCGTATGCCTTGTAGCACTATGCAAATGATTAGCAGTCGATGCATTATTGGACCTGTAGTGCTAATTTCAATGGATAGAATTAGGGACGGCACACACCACACTATTTTAAGATGAACGTTCAAAGCTAGGACTGGCCATAATGTCTCCCTCCTGGAAATGGGCAACGCTGGACCACTCTCATCACCTTCGGGTCCTGAAGGGAGGGGGAAGACTTGTTTCGAGGCCCTCCATAGGCGGGATGGTTTACTTTGGTTCCAGAGTTCTCTCTTGCTCTCTCTTTCTTAGCACTTCTCTCTCTGATCCAGTCTAGGTTTTGGCTTTATATGCAAAAAAAGTTTTTATTGTTATTGTCACAGGCAAACATGAAAGGACAAAGGATTTAGAAAGGTTTGAATTTCTTCTTTTCAATCTATGTTTACATGTGAGCACCTCTCCATGCAGTCTTCAGTCCAAGATTCTTGCCACTTCTCTGTACTGAAATGTTATTCCCACAGGTCCACTCTCCCAGCCAGATAACTCGTCTTCTGACCCACAAGACACTTCAGAACATCCCATCACTCCAATTCTATCACACATGATTCTTTGAACCTAAGGGACATCCAGTTAGGTACTTCTCACCCACCCCTCAATTCTTTTCTCTTGGCTTAGGCTTCCAGAACTTTCTAGGTCCATAGGATTACCACCCAAAGGTCTCTCTCCCCACTTCTGCCCTGCCAGGTTATGCCTGCCAGAGTGAGACCCTGGTTGAGTGGTCCAGTCACTCTGGCCTTTGACCGCTGATCCTACTGCAGCTGGTTTTCAGGCCCAAATTCTAGAGATTTCTTCTTCTCCAGGCTTCTCCAGCTTTGGATGAAGGAGCACACACCACATCCTCTACCCTGGGGAACTCCAAATACCTCCTTGACTTTCCTTAGGCATAAAGGAAGCAAAAGACCAAAACCCCTCAACTTTTCCTTTATTCAAGGACTATGCAGAATCACAACCCAGTTCATCAGGTTCTCATCAGCTGCCCAGTGCTCTCTTTTGGATAGTTGGCAGAAAGGTGGCAAAGATAGATGAATCCTCTCTTTTTCCTTCACCCCCCAAGATTGGTTTGGTACTTCAGGGCCCAACCTTCACAAGGCCTGAGCTCATTGCTTGCTTCTGGATGGCAGAAAACGACGCAAAAGACAATTTTTCACACCAAACCACCTCACTTCATAATCTAAGTGCCATCATTAACTTCTCCCCTGGCACCATCACAGTGGGGAAGCCAGGTAAAAAATCACCTCCAAACTGTATATTACATCAGACCGCTACTTGGAACCCCTACAACTCAACCACATCAGGCATTGGAGAAATCTCTGGGAAATAAAATTACACTCAGAAGCGTTCTAATGACCTGGGTCACAAATGCACTAGGACAGTGCTTTGCCAGCGACTGCAGTGCTAGTACCCATTTATTTATTTAACTGGTTTTACTATACCGTTTTTCTACCAGTCAAAATGGTTTACACTGAACAGAACAGTTTGCATAAAACAATCAAAACAGTTTAGAATGGTACACATTGAACAATGGGGCAAGCAAGGTTAAATCAAACTTATTAGCTTATAACAGGGGAAGGGGGAAGCATGCAGGATCTTTATAACTTTAAAACTTATGTTACAGTAGGCTTATGATAAATTGAGTAAAGAGGTTACTCTAGTTGGTCTAGATAACAGTTGGCTGATTATGTTAGGGGGTGGGGGGGATCAGTTGTTGGAGATGATCCATAGTGCTCTTCAAAGAGGTGTGTTTTGAGATGATTTTTTGAAGACATAATGGGATTGAATGCTTCGTAGTGTAGGAGGTAAGGAGTTCCAGAGTGTGGGAGCATAGAGTTCAAAGGCTCGCATACAGGCACATTGCGAGCTCTTACGTACCTGAGGTGGGGGGAGAAGAAGGTTAAGTGAGTTCTTTCTGCATTGTCTGTTGGTGTTTGGGTGTCTGATGAGTGTCTGGAGATGCTCCGTTGAGATGTTAAGTGCCTTATGGATAATGGTAAGGACTTTGTATTTGATCCTTGAAGCTATGGGAAACCAATGAAGGGATTTCAATATAGGAGTGATATGGGCGGGTCTGGAAGCTCTGGCAATGGTGCATGCCGCCGTGTTTTGGGCTAGCTGTAGAGGGGCGATGGTGGTTTGGGAAGTCCTTGAAGGATGGAGTTGCAGCAGTCGAGTAGAGGTATAATGGAAGCCTGGAAGACTGCACGGAAGCTTTCAGGGGAGAGAAGGAGGCATAGGTTGGGGAAGGTTCGGAGCTTGAAGTAAATGTTCTTGGTAGTGTTCTGTATGTGTGGTTAGAAGTTGAGATGGTGATCCAGGATGACACCAAAGTATCTGACCTGTGACTTGACCTGTAGTTCGGTGCCTGCAATTTTAATGATGGATGATGGTGTGAAATTGGAGTCTTTGGTCACATGGACGACCTCGGTCTTACTAAAGTTAACGCCTAGGTTATGGAGTTTCAGCCAAGAGACTATCTCTTTGAAGCAGGCAACTACGTAGGTTGGGGTAGTATGGAGTATTGGTGTAAAATGGGGTAAAGATTATGTCATCTGTGTATAGTTGGTATCCAATATTAAACTTCTGTATTGTGTAGCAGAGAGGCCTGATGCAAATATTGAAAAGTAGGGAAGACTCATTTGACTCAAGACTTGTGTCCCAATCCCCTTCCCTTTGGCTTCTTTGCTGAAGATCTCCTTTTCTTTATTTTACAACATCTCTCCCATAATGATGTTATAGGGGAACCATTCTGTCCTTTCTAGTCCCTCAGATGTATTTCCTGATGATTTCCCTCTTTGTATCTCTGAAGACTCTCTCTAAAAGTATATTATAAGGATTCTGTCCCGATCTGCAGAGTCTCTATCTTCCATATATTCTAGATTTGGAAACTGGCCCCATTTTCTCAGAATAGTTTGATCCAGTCTTATTTTTAGCTCATTGCACACAAAAGCTTGTAATTCTAATTTCCCTAGAAAAAGCAGGAATTCAAGTCCCAGCATACAGTGAAGATAAAATAAGGAAAAAAAAATCTTATTCTGTAAAAATGGAGTCATCTTTCAACCCTGGAGTATTCCCTGGAGGCCTTCTCCACACGTCTTTCTTTTTCTCTCTAAAAAACATAAAAGTTGCAGCGGTTACCAGATCACCTTTTTCTGGCACCTCTAATTCTTTTTCCCTTAGCTTTTCTCACAGAAAAACGTATTTGTCTGTGTAAGTAGTAAGAGTGGAGGAGTGGCCTAGTGACTGGGGCAAGGTACTTCAGGTCAGAAGGTCAGGGGTTCAAATCCCACTAGAGGACAGCAACCTTGGGCCGGAAGGACTGGGGTTTCTAGTCCCACAGGTGCTCCTTGTGGTCTTGGGCAAGCCACTTAACCCTCCATAGCCCATGTTCCCTGTAAAATAGTTATCTCCAAGTTATAATGCCCTGTTCAATGTAATTTCAGTTTATTCAATGTAAACCGCACTGATGCAGAATAGCGCGGTATAAGAGAATATAAATAAATAGTTCAAGCCAAGTTACATCCAGGAAGAGGAAGATGTTTCCCTGTTCCTGAGGCAATGGAGAGTTCAGTAACTTGCCCACAATCACAAGTAGTGTCAGTGGGATTTGAACTCTAACTTACCAGACTACTACTTTTGTTAGCTATTGTATGTGTGAAAGGTATACTGCTCCTTTAAGAGGTCTCTCACTTCTTCGAGTACTAACCCGAAGTTTACTCAGCTGCCAGCTTACCCAGCTCCAGTAGGAACATTTTAGGCCGGTCGTGGTTTTGAACTTGCGTCCCAAAGCAATGTGGAATCTGTAGTCCCTGATTCTATCCATTGAAATCAGTGGCATAAGGCATCAGGATAGGTCTGTCAGAAATCCAAGCCTAGCTTAAAATACCCCTATAGAGACTGGGTGAGTTGGCAGCTCTGCATTTATTTCTATGCTCTGGAACCTAGAGTGAGGTCCTGTGTATGATGCAGGAAGTAGCTGAAGCCATGTCTGGCCTATAGTGTCCATAGTACGGAGTCAGCAGACTCCAAGCAACTGTGGTTAAAGCAGTGGTTCTGAACCCAGTCCTCTGGGACCCCCCCAGGCCAGTCAGGTTTTCAGGATATCCACCATGAATATGCATGAGATAGAGCTGCATACAATGGAAGCAGTGCATGCAGATCTATCTCATGCATATTCATTGTGGATATCCTGAAAACCTGGCTGGCCTGGAGGTCCCAGAGGACTGGGTTCAGAACCACTGGGTTAAAGTGTTAACAGCTGTCCCTTGCAGATCTTTCATGTGGGATGCTACCTTTCAGTTATCTTAGATTTTGATGCATTAATATTTTGATATATTAAGTGCATCAAAATCTAAGATAACTGATGAAAACAACATGACTGCAACCCTGATTCTGCCCATCAGCCTCCCCCTCACCCAACTCCTTCCACATCACACACCCAACCACTACCTACCCTCAAACACCTTATGGCTACCAACAACGCCACGAATCTACACCCACTTCCAGTATATGAACTGGAACACACACAGGAAACCCAAGCACAAAAAGCAAACCAACCCCAAGACCGACACCCACGCAAACCCAAAAAAAGCCCCTAGAGCAGTGATGGCTAACCTTTTTGAGCCCGAGTGCCCAAACTGCCGCACAAAACCAAAGAATTTCCTCAAAGTGCCAGCACGTCATTTGCATAAGTGGTCTTATTTGCATAAATATTTGCATAATGTTACCATACACTAACTTTTAGTAAACATGTCTCTTAATGAGTGTATGATAAAGAACGTCTAACAGATTTCTACATTACTATAATCCAGGGCCACCCGCCAGGCACATTAGGAACTACTCCAAACGCTGCCCAATTAGAACCCAGAGCAAACCCGCTGTATCCGGACAGCATTACCAGGACTCACAACGCACCAGACCCTACCTATCAAAAGGCAACACTGCAAATATTAAACCAATACATTTCAGTGAATACTGGGGAAAGAGAGACAAGTGGCAACGTCAATAGGAATTTCCTCTTGTACCAAACAAAGCGCAGATGTTAATGATGCACATTTCCCAGAGCTGACATATTCCAGTTAATAATTCAAAAGAAAGAGATATCGGTTCTACCTTTTGTGCATTTTTTTTCAGTTGCAATTGGTCCAGCCATTTCTTCTGGTTTCTTCATGTTTTCTGCTAACTCTCCATCGTCTGCTGTCCATTTGTCCTTTCTTCTCTCTTCTAGTTTTTTTTTTCCATTCTCTCTCTCTCTACATCTGCTTTAACATACTAATCTTCTCCTTTTGCTCTTTCCTCATTCCTATTTCATCCACACAAATTAACCCCTCCTCCTCAATCCCCAATTACTCCTCCCAATACCTGGCCAATTGTAGATTTTTCATCCCTCCTACACAAATATTTTTCCCCTCTCCATTTTACTCTCCCAGCCCCATCCATTCTAATCCTCCCCCAACATCAGCTCCCTTCTAGTTCCAGTCTCACCCAGCATCCATTCCCTCTTCAAGCCCCCACTTCCCCCCTCAGCCCATGTCCATTCCCCGCCCCGTCCCCATCAGCTATTTTCATTTCAAGCCCCCCACTTCCCCTCATCCCATTTCCATTCAAAGCCCCATCCCCAACAGCTATTTGCAGTTCAAGCCCCCTTCCACTCAGCCCATTTCCAGTCCTAGCAACCCCCCCAACCCATTACCAGTCCTAGCCCCCCATAGCCCCCTCCCAGTCCTAATCCCACCAGCCCATTTCCAGTCCTAACCTCCCCATCAGCCCACTCCCAGTCCTAATCCCCCATCACTCAATTTTTTAGTTAAGCCCCCCCAGCGCCTATCACCACTCCTAACCCCCCCCAAGCGCCCATCACCACTCCTACCCCCCCCCCCAGCCCAGCGCCCATCACCACTCCTAACCCCCCCAGCCCAGCCCAGTGCCCATCACCACTCCTACCCTCCCCACCAGCCCAGTGTCCATCACCACTCCTAACCCCCCAGCCCAGTGCCCATCACCACTCCTAACCCCCCCACCCCAGCCCATCACTACTCCTAACACCCCCCAGACCAGCCCTGCCCATCACTACTCCTAACCCCCCCCAGCCCAGCCCAGCCAATCACCACTCCTAACCCCCCCCAGCCCCGCCCAGCCCAGCCCCAGCCCATCACCACTCCTAAGCCCCACCCAGCCCATCACTACTCCTAACCCCCCCCAGCCCAGGGAAATTTAAAAAAATAAGACAACCTGTCTGCTGCCGCTGTCGGGGCCGCCGCGGCAGAATCGAGCGTTGCCGCGGGGCCCCCCTGTACCCACCGGCAGAGCCTGTCCTCCCCGTAGCAGCTCTCTCTTTGGAGCTGCAGTCAGACGCGCCGGCTTGCAGAGCGCGAGGGAAGAGTTCCCTCGCTGCTCTGTTAAGCCTGCGGGGGCTGATGGGAAGTTCCCATCAGCCCCCGCGGGCTTAACAGAGGCGCGAATGGGAAACTCTTGCCTTCGCGGGCTGCAATCCGGCGAGTCTGACTGCAGCTCCAAAGAGAGAGCTGCTACGGGAGGACAGGCTCTGCCGGTGGTACAGGGGGCCCCGCGGCACGCTCGATTCTGCCGCGGCGGCCCCGACAACGGCAGCAGACAGGGTTGTTGTTTTTTTTTCGATGGCGGACCTTCCCGCGTGCCAGCTGCAAGGCCTTCGCGTGCCACAGCTGGCACGCGTGCCATAGGTTCGCCATCGCTGCCCTAGAGCATGCCATCTGCAATCTCCATAGAGCTCATCAACGCCAGATCCATATGAAACAAAATTAACACGCTAGCAGACCACATAGAAGCTCAGCAACCTGACATACTTTGCATCACAGAAACATGGCTCACCCTCCCACTGACAATGTACTCCTTAATCAATTAGTGCCCTCCACCTACTCAGCATTCAACTGCCTATTCACACACCGGAGAGGAGGAGGGGTTTTGATCATCGCAAAGAACAGCCTAAAGCTTAAGTGCCGAAGTGCCTCAAACACAAACCAATGCAACACCATCACTGTGGAGAACAAATGGATGGCCCTGTGCCTCATCTACAGAGCTTCCATGCGCCACCAGAAGAGCTAGCCTCCACGCTAGAAGATGTCTGTGCAGTCAACACAAATCACAAGCCCCTGCTACTACTGGGAGAGATCAACCTTACATCTGCTACCATAAAGGACGTAGAAGCTTTCCTTCTAGCAATGGTCTCCTTACAATACACTCAACTGATCAAAACACTGACACACAGACACGGATCATCACCAGACCTCATATTCGCCCCCAACTACCTACTTGACAGAGGTAACATATCAATACCCTCTGTCACACCTGTGCCTTGGTCAGACCATCACATAATTAAAATAAATATTGTGCCACAAGGGGGAAAACACAACGAGCCCTGGGACAACCCACCTGTACAAAGAAGATGCAAAAGCTTTGACAGGGACCAAATTCTACAGGACACTCTACCTCCCCTGAACTCTGAAACAGATGATTTAGACGAGCGAATCAGCAAATGGAACAGTATCATCAATGCTGCCGCCAAAGCCACTGAATACAAAGCCAAGAGTGGAGGAGTGGCCTAGTGATTGGGGCAAGGTACTTCAGGCCGGAAGGTTGGGGGTTCAAATCCCACTAGAGGACAGCAACTTTGGGCCGGAAGGACTGGGGTTTCTAGTCCCACAGGTGCTCCTTGTGGTCTTGGGCAAGCCACTTAACCCTCCATAGCCCATGTTCCCTGTAAAAATAGTTCTCCAAGTTATAATGCCCTGTTCAATGTAATTTCAGTTTGTTCAATGTAAACCGCACTGATGCAGAATAGCGCGGTATATAAGAGAATGTAAATAAATAAATAAAAAGAAAACTCACCGCACCAAAACCCATCACACACCCTGGTACTCAAAAAACATACGAAACGCAAAAAGGGACCTAAGGAAACTAGAACGGCGATGGAGACGCACCAAATCTCCCAACACTCAGGCCCTATACCTAACAAAGGAAAGAGACTACAACGAACTCATCAACCAAACAAAAAAAGAATATCACACAAACATTATACTCAAATCCTACAACAAACCGAGAGAGCTCTTCGAAATTGTGAAAACTCTTACCAACGAATAGAATACCGAAAGCGAAGTGCAAATAGACCCACAAGCCTTCGCAGACCACCTCCAAGAAAAATTCCATACCTCACCTCAACCAACAACCTCCTTAAAAACCTGGGACAAATTCAGCATTCCATCCACAGAGCAGCTCTCACACATCTTCACCGCACTCAACACAAGCACTGCACCAACAGACCCATGCCCAGTGCCATGGATTAAAGCAACGAAGGCAAACTTCATCCACACCATGGTGCACAGTTCACTGACCCAACGAATCATGCCAAACTGGCTAAAGCTAGCTACAATAAGACCAATCCTGAAGAAATCCCCACTGGACAAGAGCAACCCAGCTGTTTACAGACCCATCTCAAGCATACCTCTACTGGCAAAAATTATAGAAAAAGTGGTATAGCCTCAGCTCCAAGACCACATTGACAACAATGCACCACTGGACATCAACCAACATGGTTTCCGCCCCAACCATGGAGTCGAAACACTCCTGTTATACCTCTTTAACAACATAATCCAACTCATAGACAACTGCAAGAATGGAATACTTATGATCTTCATAGACATCTCATTAGCGTTAGACACAGTGGACCACAGAACTCTACTAGCACGACTACATAACATTGGACTACACGGATCCACCCTGAGGTGGTTCAACTCATACCTAATGGATAGACAGATACAGGTCAAGATTGGCCCCAACACCTCCCGACCCATAAAAATCAAGCAAGGCGTCCCACAAGGATCCGCCCTATCGGCGCTATTATTTAATCTCTACATTCAACCGATCTGCAACATCATGAAAGAACACAAGATACAATACACAATCTATGCCGACGACATCATGATATACACACCAGTCACCCTTGACAACCCAGACTACACCAAAATAACAGACTGTCTTAGGAATATGACCAACTGGTTTCAAGACAACAACCTGACCATAAACTACAGCAAGACCGAGGCACTAATCATCACCCGAAACACCAGCTTTGTCCCTCCACCCACCATCAAGATCAACAACACAACAATGTCCATAAAACCAGAAGTGAAATACCTTGGAGTGACTCTCAACAAAGAACTAAACCTTCAATCACACATCAGCAGAACCACCAAAAATGCATACCACAAGATGAGACTAATCCAAAGCCTCAAGCCCCTCCTCTCTCAGGAGCACTTCCGCACAGTCTGTCAGGCACTAATAACTCCAATCCTAGACTTCTGCAACCCAATCTATCTCGTCCTAACAAAGCAGTCACTCCGGCCACTGCAAATGGCTCAAAACACAGCAGCACGCATAATATCTGACTCATCAAGACAAGATCACATCACCCCCATTCTAAAAAATTCCACTGGCTCCCAATCAGTTCCCGCATCAGATATAAGACAGTCATAAACATATTCAAAATCAAACAACAGACCTCAGCACTCAGCCTACAACCATTCATACAACCTGACAGCAGCACAAGACCGAGGAGGAGAGGCACCTCTGACCTCATCAATACACCAAAAGACTTCAAGGTACGCAAGGACACCGCAAAAAGAGCTCTATCGCTGGCAGCTCCTGCAATATGAAGCACCCTCCCTGATGACCTATGATCGACGACAGACATCAAGGACTTTCGGAAACAGCTCAAGACGACCCTCTTCATTGAGCACTATGGTGACGTCATAATCTGCCTGCCAGCCCGGACTACAGACCCTTTCTCATTCATGTACATAGTATTGTAAAGTAGCGAACGCTGTAAATAGCCCACCACGAATCAGCACCAACTTACACAGACATGCATTCACTGAATAACACTGCATGCACACGCAAATGTCGATTGCGGTGTAAACCGCGTCGATTGCGGTGTAAACCGCCTTGATTACAGGAGAAGGCGGTTTATAAATCCTTTTAAATAAAATAAATAAATAATAAATATCAAACATCTCTCAGACCTTCCAAATAGGGAAATAAATATGGGGAGAGTCTGGGCTTCTAACAGCTCTTCTAGGATGGATCCATTGCATCTTAGGAAACTCTGCTGCACATTTGCCTGCATTTATATGCAGCTTAACCTATTTGATTTTTCCTTTACAGAATGAAATAGTATTCTAGCTTTCAATCTTTTTGCCATTTAGTCTTTCCTTTCTGCATTATATTTTTCTCATTTTCTTGCTTCTTTTTATCTCCCAGGTCCTTTCTTCTGTCAGTTTTCTTAACTCTCCGAGCACACCCTCTTTCTTTCAACAGCCTGGGCTCTCTCTATTAAATGCCATTGAGTTAATGTCGACTCGTGGTGTGGATAGTTGTCCTAAATTGTGTTCGGTTTTCAGTCAGACAGCTAATTGTTGGGACTTTTTACTTTGTTTATACAAGTGTTTCTCAAGCCAGTCCTGGTGTACCTTCTAGCTAGTCCGGCTTTTAGGATATCCACGATGAATATGCATGAAACAGATTTGCATGTAATCCTATTTCATGCTCATTCTTTGTGGGTATCTGGAAAACCAGACTAGCTAGGGGATACACTAGGACCGGCTAGAGAAACACTGTTTTAAACTGATAGACGCTAATAGGTGTTTGGTTTTTATCCCCTCGCTTGTTTTGTATCCTCCACTCAGTGTTTTCTGTGCTAATGATTTTTAAATGAAACAACATTTAGGAATCATCAGCACAGAAAAGTGGCAAATAAACTGAATGGAGGATGCAAAACAAATATCCACCAATTCACCGGGAAACGTACCTAGCAATGGTACTTGTGGTGCCAAAACACTGAGAAACACACGGGTCAGTATTTAAAGGCTGTGATCACTATTGTCTGTCAATTCCAGCCATGGCATTTAAATATTTTGGGTCTGATATTGAAAGAGACGAATGCGGTGAGCAGATCTGCTAACTGGATATTCAGCAGAACTAACACAGTTGCTACTGCTGCATTGCCCCGATGATAAGCGGTTAGCATCAGGGCCGTCTGAGTGCGGCACTTGGAGGTAACGGGGCAGTGGCAAAATTGAGCCATAGTCTGGTTAGCGCAACATGGTGAAAGTCAGGTACAGTAAAGACTGGCCTAACCTTTGTTGCAGAAGCCAATCGGGCATCGGCTGAATATCGCCACTACCCAGTTAGCTTCATTGCAGTCTGGACAACCTGGATATTCAATGCCTGGGCAGAACACAAACAAGCGAGGTGACGAGAATGGTTGTCGTAACGCTCAAATCACAAAGTTCTCCAGAACAGTATATCACCATATCAAGACCATGAGGAACCTCAAACCACTACTAGAACATAACGATTTTAGAAACGCCTGCCAGGCTCTCAATACTCCCATCATCGATTGCGCCAACATTATCTATCAAAAACTCCCTAAATCCTTGCTCTACTACAGCTGGCACAGAATGTAGCAGCAAGGCTCATCATTGGTATCTCCAGACACCACTACATAACACCCATCCTAAAGCAACTTCACTGGCTACCAATACTCAGCAGGGCGAAATACAAAGCGGCCTTAACAACTTTCAAGGCATTGCGACAAATTTCAGCCCATTCTCTGCAGTCAATGCTTATCAAACCCCATGGCCAGAGAACCTGCACAAGTGCTATCAATATCCTACAAGAAACTTGTGAGCATCGAGTCAGTCAAAGAGGTCCTATCACAACTGCACTGTAATTCTAAAGTTGGCGATTACTTTCTGTGTTCCTTGTACTGAGTATATGACAGATCAGAAGAATGCTGATCTGTCTTAAACCCTATGATAACATTCCTTTGAGTCAACAAATTAAAATGTGGTCTTAAGAAGAACTAATTATTGAAAACCTACCAAATAAATAATAATGACTTAGTTGTAAAACATAGCGTCCAGTAGGAAACTCAGACATCAAGCATAAAAATGAAAATAGATATTATATAATTAAAATTTGGTGTTTTCCATAAGGTATAAAATAATAAATAATGAAGAATAAATAAGTAGGTAAAAAGCCAAGGTATATATTGGAAGGCTACATAAATACTTGAAATGATGAAGGAATGGAAAAATTCCATGAAAAGCAAAATTTGAGCAGCAGTAAAAATTAAAAAGGTAAAAATAACAGAGAACTTGGTTGCCATGGGCTACGCGCACTGGCGAATGTTGAACTGCTGATAATTTAAAAAATGCTGATAACAATAACAGATAAAAACTAACCAAACTGGGGACCTGTGTAAAAACTGATGAAACATTACACTAAAAAGGGGTCAATAAATACTTAAAAAGATAAAAAGGAAGGTGCCATTTGAAACACATAAAAGGAACAAAGGTAAAAAATAAAAAATGACAATAAAAAATATAGATAAAAATGATTTGGTTGCCACAGATTGCATAAGTAGAGCCGAGGAACGTGCGGAGACTAGATATTGCTGTGCTAATGATAAGTTTAAAAACATTAGGTCACAAAAGGGTGATAATTAAAACAAATCTAAAAAACTCTGAAGTATAAGACCCATCAATTAAAAAAGCAGTACAAATCTATCTCCAAAAAAACTGAATGGGGGGAAGAGAGGGAAGGAGGGGTGGTGTGTGTGTGTGTGAGAGAGAGAGAGGGGTTGGAGAAGGGAAGAGAAGAAGAAGGGAGGGGAAAACCAGAAAGAACTGGTACAAATGAATCAAAGAAAAACAGAAAAATCTACTTCAGGATTCAAGGCATGGGATGTGAGTGTTTCTAACTCAAAAATGTATCTTTGTTCTAGCCATAAGAATATGCCATTAATAATATCACTCCCTCTCCAATGGGGCTGTACCACTTTCAAGATCAAAAACTTGAGGTCCAACAGTTCTCACAAGAACCAGATTTAGAACAAACCACAAAACGGAGTCAGAGTCAAGCTGATGATCAATTTGATACCTCGGCCTCTCTCTTTTCCTCAGCACCCTCCCCCCCCCCCCGGTAACCAACAACAGATGATACCAAAATCCTGCAATAAAGTAGACACCCAGGAAGGAATAGATAACATGAGGAAGGATCTAGCTAAGCTTGAAGAATAGTCTAGAATTTGGCAGTTGAAAACACCCTAGCGAAGGGAATACAGCACATCAATCAAAGCTTCCTACTAATCATGTCGGCATTTGACACTGTAGACCACAATATCCTCCTGCAACCTATGGAATCCAAGGCACAGTACTAAAATAGTTCAGCACCAACAAAGATTGGACAAAACACTTCCACCCCTTACAAGCAGACCCAAGGCGTTCCCAAGGATCCACCCTATCTGCTCTTCTTTGCAACCTCTACCTTTGACCACTCTGCACAATCATAAGACCTCACAACCTATATGTCCACATCTACACTGTTGATATCATGATCTATGGGCTAATCAATATACACCAATTCACACTATCCACCCACACAAAATGTTTCTCAGACATAACCAACTGGCTGAAAAACAACAACTTACAAATCAACTATAACAAAACGAAGGCTCTCTACATAACAAACAATATCACCTTTGTCCCACCCCCCACCCATAGCACTGAACAACACAACAATCAAAACCCAGACTGAAGTCAGATACCTAGGGATCACCCTTGATCAACACCTCACTTTCAAAGCCCACATCAGCAAAATCACCAAGACAATCTACTTCAAAACGAAGACATTACAATGCCTCCTTGAACCAACAGACTTCTGGACTGTCCTGCAAGCATCTATTATACCCCACCTAGATTTCTGCAACGCTATCTATGCTTCTGCAATCCACACTCCTCCCACTGCAAATGGCTCTATACTCAACAGCAATGACCCTACAAGCAGCGTCAAGACATGATCACATCACCCCTATATTTAAACAATTCTACTGGTTCCCATTAGAGACAAAAAAAAATCAAACCTCTCATTCTAACCCACAAAGCAATTCATTCCAACCCCCCTCCCCCCACACACACCTAGGCACTCTTCTTCAGACCAACAAGCAACTCAGATCCAAACAGAACTCCATTATGATCATCCTGATCATCCCCCACCTCAGAACCAAATCTAACAACAAGCATGTAAACGAGCCTTCCAACTGTACACACCCTCTATATGAACACTCTCCCAGACCAGTTCAGGAACATCACAAACCTCAAAACATTCAGAAAACTTCTGAAAACACTTCACCCCCATAACATCAGCCATTTGACTTCACCTGCACATACTCTAAATCTATATAGTGTACACAGTTTAAGACTGTATATGGTTACAAACTCTTATCTATCTACTGCATGTTGCATATAGTTGACAATGATACAATGTTCTATGTAAACTGCCTTGATCCAGTGAAAGGCGGTATATAAATACAGCTAAATAAATACATAAACAAATGTGGGGGTCATGCATTTGGGCTGAAAAATCCAAGGGAGCGGTACAGTGTAGTGGGTGAAGTACTTACGTCCACGAAAGAAGAGTGGGAACTGGGCATGATTATATCTGACGATATTAAAGCAGCTAAACAGGTAGAAAAGGTGATGGTGAAAGCTAGAAGGATGCTTGGGTGTATAGGGAGAGGAATGGCCAGCAGAAGAAAGGAGGTGATAGTGCCTCTGTATAAGTCTTTGGTGCGACCTTATTTGGAGTATTCTGTGCAATTCTGGAGACTGCACCTTCAAAAGGATATAAACAGGTTGGAGTCTGTACAGAGGGTGGCTGCTAAAATGGTTAGTGGTCTTCGTTTTAAAGCATATGAGGACAGACTTAAGGATCTTAATATGTATACTTTAGAGGAGGCATGTCCAACTTTGAACAGGTTGTGATCTACTTTTTCTGGCCAAAAGTGCCGGTGATCTACCATCATGAAAATTAATTTTCAAATTAGTTTCAAATTAAATTTTAACCCAGTAAAGTTGGAGGATTTCCCCTCCCCCATTTCTAATGAACCTTCTGTCATTTACTTGGATGTGATCAGCTATTAAGCAAATTAAGCAAAAACAAAAAAGAGAGAGGAAGATCCAGTAAGAACAGTGAGGGGAAATGGAAAGTACATTTTTTCTTAAAGTTTTATTGAGTAATAACTTTCTTTAACTGTCTTAATAACTTTCTTTAACTTTTATCGAGTAATTTGTGTTAAATTTAGGTCGAGTATTGATCCAGGCTGATCTTGCACAATCTTTAATATTTCGCTCATGCTAATTAGTGAGACGTCTGAGCCTGCATTTCATCCACCAGCTTTTTGAAGTTGGGTGAATATTGCGTGAGGGCCATTCTCAGGGAATCCTGGAGATGTTCATCTGTCATGTTGGAACGTTGTGTACTCTTTGTCATTTTCAGATGGGAAAACACAGAGTCACACAAATGTTGAACTGAAACAGGAGTGCACAGCTTCACTGCATCTTCTCAAGTTGGGAAATTTGTCTCTAGGCACTAGCTTCCAAAACAATTCTTGCTCAGCACGGGTCTTAAGAAAAATGTCATTTTTAAGGGTTAATATTTCATTTTCAAGAGATGGCTTGTTTAATGAGTAATTTTTACTGATAGCAGCTGCAATTTCCTTAATGTCCACATCTACTTTGAATGGGTATGACAAGTACTCCACAACTGTTATCAATTTTTTGGAAGCCACAGAACCTATTTTCGAATTCCAGGATAACAGAACAGATTTCTGTCACATACTTCTCGTTCTGAAAAACAAAATTTGGATATTGTCCCAGATGGCCCTGCATATTAGGAAAATGATCAAAAGTGTTGTTTGCAAGGTCAGTCATCATTAGCTCAAATTTGCTCTTGTAGGATGAAACTGTACTCATCATCTCGCCAATGCATTTGTTTTATCTTGTACTTCAAGGTTCATATCACTTAGTTCGCCTGTAAAGTCAGCGAGAAATGCCAGATCACATAACCACTCCTCATCTTCCAACTCTGCTTGGTCATCTCCCTCTCCTTCAAAAAACTTCCTATTTCATTCAGCAAATTATGAAATCTTTGCAGAAATTTGTGCCTACTTAGCCACCTTACATCTGTGTGCAAAATGATTTCTGCTGCCCCTTCATGAAGAGTAAGATCGAAAAGCCGTCTTTGAAGTGATCTTCCACGATCTGAATTTACAATTTTGAAAGTGATGTCCATGACAGTCTTTGTATTGAGTCTCTTGCTTGCCAAAACTTGCTGGTGAATGATGCAGTGGTAAGAAACGAAATCTGGGAAGTCGTCATGCTGTCTACAGAAGGTTATGAAACCGTTAACCTCACCTGTCATTGCTCTTGCTCCATCAGTAGTGAGGAAACAAGTCTATGCAATGGAAGATTACCCCTTTGTCACAAAAGAATGGAAAGAACTGAATATTTCCTGACCGGTAGTTCTCCCTTTTAAAGAATTCATTCCAAGTAGTTCTTCTTTAACACTGAAGTCTTCAAAAACCATCCGGATAAAGACTAGTAACTGGGCTATGTCTCTTATGTCTGTAGATTCATCCAGTTGGAGTGACAAAGCAACACAATTTGAAACATCCTCCAACAATTGTTCAGTTGTGTCTCCACACATCTTTTCTATTCACCGCACGACAGTATTTCTTGACAATTGTACATCTTGAATAGCAGCTATGATCTCTTTCTTATTTTTAAATCTTTCAAAAAGATTGTCAGCTGCTTCAAGAAAACAATCTTTTATAATTCCCCTTCAGTGAAAGGTCTGAATTTCTTTGCGATCAGGTTGCTGACCTTGAAGGATGATATGGTTGCATTGACCGAATGTGACCTTGGCTTCGCCATCAACTGTTGCTGAGTAGCCAATTTCGATTTAAGTTCTTTGAGTTTCAGTTTACGAATTTCACTTTTATGTGGAAAATCAGCATCGAACTTATTGCTATGCAGAGCCTTATAATGACGTTCCAGATTACCCTTTTTATAAGAACATAAGAACATAAGATATGCCATACTGGGTCAGACCAAGGTCCATCAAGCCCAGTATTCTGTTTCCAACAGTGGCCAATCTAGGTCATACGTACCTAGCAGTTTCCCCAAGGGACACAGGTTCCACAATGCTTGTATTGGTTCAAGCATTGATATCCTGGGTCCCTTCTTAATAATGGTTTATGGACCTTTCCTCCAGGAACTTGTCCAAACCTTTTTTAAACCCAGCTACACTAACAGCCTTTACTACATCCTCCGGTAACAAATTCCAGAGTTTGATTACACGTTGAGTGAAAAAATATTTTCTTTTATTAGTCTTAAATAGTTTACCCTGTAGCTTCATTGCATGTCCCCTAGTCTTTCTATATTCTGATAAGGTAAACAATCGATCTACGTTTGCCCGTTCCACTCCGTTCATTAATTTATAGACTTCTATCATATCTCCCCTCAGCCGTCTCTTTTCCAGGTTAAAGAGCCCCAACCTTTTTAGCCTTTCTTCATAGGAGTAGCCTTCCATCCCCTTTACCATTTTGGTGGCTCTTCTCTGAACCTTTTCTAAAATTGCTATATCCTTTTTAAGATATGGCGACCAGAATTGCACACAATATTCAAGGTGCGGTCTCACCATGGAACGATATAGAGGCATTATAATATCTTTTGTTTTATTTTCCATTCCTTTCCTTATCATACCTAGCATTCTATTTGCTCTCTTGGCCGCCGCTGCACACTGGGCCGAGGGTTTTAACATGGTATCCACAAGGACGCCTAAATCTTTTTCTTGGGTGGTGGTTCCTAATGTGGAACCTTGCATCGTGTAACCATAGTTTGGGTTGTTCTTCCCTAGGTGCATAACCTTGCACTTCTCCACATTAAATTTCATCTGCCATTTTGATGCCCAGTCTTCCAATTTATCAAGATCCTCTTGCAATTTTCCACAATCCTCCTGGGTTTTAACAACTTTAAATAGTTTTGTGTCATCAGCAAATTTGATAACCTCACTCGTTATTCCACTTTCCAGGTCATTTATGAATATGTCAAAAAGCAGCGGACCCAGCACAGATCCCTGGGGTACACCACTATTCACCTTTCTCCATTGGGAAAATTGGCCATTTAGCCCTACCCTCTGCTTTCTATCTTTTAACCAGTTCCTGATCCACAGTAGTACACTGCCTCCTATCCCATGACTCTTTAGTTTTGCCAAAAGTCTCTCATGAGGGACCTTGTCAAAGGCTTTCTGAAAGTCCAGATACACAATATCAACCGACTCACCTTTGTCCACCTGTTTATTCACTCCTTCAAAAAAACATAACAGATTAGTAAGACAAGATCTTCCTTGTCGAAAGCCATGTTGGCTGTCTCCCATTAGGTCATGACTATCTATATGCTGAGTAATTTTATTCTTTATGATGGTTTCTACCATTTTTCCCGGTAATGATGTCAGGCTCACCGGTCTGTAGTTTCCCGGATCACCCCTCGAACCCTTTTTAAAAATTGGTGTTACATTGGCGATCCTCCAATCCTCAGGTATTAGAGATGATTTTAATGATAGTTCACATAGCAGGTCTGCAATCTCAAATTTCAGTTCTTTCAACACCCTTGGATGTATACCATCCGGCCCAGGTGATTTGCTACTCTTCAGTTTATCTAATAGTTGTAGGACATCTTCCCGATGTATCGATATTTCCTTCAATTCTTCCACACCTTTAAATACCACTTCAGTCGTGGGTAACATCCCTACATCTTCCTCAGTAAAGACCGAAGCAAAGAATTCATTCAGTCTCTCCGCTATCGCCTTGTCGCCTCTTAGTGCTCCTTTAACCCCTTTATCATCTAATGGACCAACTGACTCTCTCATGGGTTTTTTGCTACGAATGTACTTGAAAAGGTCTTTATTTCGCGTTTTTGCTTCCGCAGCAAGCTTCTTCTCAAATTCTCTCTTTGCCTGCCTTATCAATGCCTTGCATTTGACTTGCCAGTGCTTGTGCTGTTTCCAGGTTTCATCATTTGGCTCTTTTTTCCATTTCTTGAAAGATGCTTTTTTGGCAAAAATAAATAAATAAAAAAAATAAATAACAACAGCCTCTCTGACCTCAGCTTTAAACCATGCTGGCAATTTTTTGGACTTCCTTCCACTTTTCTTAAAGCGTGGAATACAGCTGGTCTGGGCTTCCAAGATAGTATTTTTCAACAACACCCAAGCTTGATGTACGTCTTTAACCTTTGCAACTGCTCCTTTTAGTTTTTTCTTAACTGTTTTCCTCATTCTATCATAGTCTCCCTTTCGAAAGTTAAAGGGTAGTACTGTGGATTTCCTTACTATCCCTCCTCCACTAATTAAATCAAAGGCGATCATGCTATGATCACTATTGCCAAGTGGCCCCAACACCCTTATCTCTTGCACTACATCTGGTGTTCCACTAAGGACTAGGTCTAATATTGCTTCCCCTCTGGTCGGTTCATGAACCAGCTGCTCCAAGAAGCAGTCATTTATTTCATCTAGGAACTTTATCTCCCTAGCATGTCCTGTTGTGACACTGACCCAGTCGATGCCGGGGTAATTGAAATCACCCATTATTATTACTGCACTGTAACTTTTGCTAGCTTCCTTGATTTCTTTGAGCATTTCATCATCCATTTGTTCATTCTGGCCAGGCGGACGATAGTACACCCCCACTGCCATCGCCTTCCCCTTTTTACATGGAATTTCAATCCATAGAGATTCTACAGCAAATTTTGTTTCTTGCAAAACTTTAATCCTTTCTGACTCAATGCCCTCTCTAACATAGAGCGCAACCCCTCCACCAATTTGATCAGCTCTATCATTTCGATATAGTTTGTACCCAGGTATCACAGTGTCCCACTGGTTGTCCTCCTTCCACCATGTCTCTGATATTCCAATCATATCTAACCTCTCGTTTAGTGCTATATATTCTAACTCTCCCATCTTGTTTTGTAGACTTCTAGCATTTGCATACAAGCATTTTAGAGACTGTATTTTATTCATATTAATTTGGCTATTGGTAGACATGGGTAATTTGGGATCTTTAAGTTCTGTCTGCTCCATACTCGAGGGCATTTGGGCTACTTTACTCTTTTTTGGAACCTCTCTGCTTTTTGTAGTATCCTTCAAGGATACATTCTTCCGAACCATGCGCTCTTGGGCGACTGTCGGCTTTCCCCTATTATCTAGTTTAAAAGCTGCTCTATCTCCTTTTTAAAGGTTAATGCCAGCAGCCTGGTTCCATCCCGGTTAAGGTGAAGCCCATCCCTTCGGAAGAGCCCCTCCTTTCCCCAGAATGTTCCCCAGTTCCTAACAAATCCGAACCCCTCATCTCTGCACCATTGTCTCATCCACGCATTGAGACTCCGGAGCTCTGCCTGCCTATTGGGTCCTGCGCGTGGAACGGGAAGCATTTCGGAGAACGCTACCCTGGAAGTTCTGGATTTCAACTTCCTACCTAAAAGCCTAAATTTAGCTTCCAGAACCTCCCTACCACATTTTCCTATGTCATTGGTACCAACATGTACCAAGACAGCAGACTCCTCCCCAGCACTATCTAAGACCTTATCTAGGTGGCGTGTGAGGTCCGCTACCTTCGCACCAGGCAGGCATGTTACCAGGCGATCCTCACGTCCACCAGCCACCCAGCTATCTACATGCCTAATGATCGAATCACCAACTATAACTGCTGTCCTAACCCTTCCCGCATGGGCACTTGGCCCTGGAGAAACCTCCTCGGTGCGAGAGGGGTTTACATCACCTGGAGGACAGGTCCTAGTTACAGGATCACTTCCTGCCACACCAGGGTGATGCTCTCCTGTCACGTGACCTCTCTCCTCCATGGCAACAGGGATGCTGCCAGACTGGAGGTGGGACTTCAGGACTATATCCCTGTAGGTCTCGTCTATGTACCTCTCTGTCTGTCTTATGTTTTCCAAGTCTGCTACTCTAGCCTCTAGAGAACGGACTCGTTCCCTGAGAGCAGAGAGCTCCTTGCACCTAGTGCACACGTAAGACCTCTCACCAGCTGGGAGAAAATCATACATGTGACACTCAATGCAAAAGACTGGAAAGCCCACATCCCGCTGCTGGACTGCTGTCTGCATCTTAGTTTTAAGTTTGTGTTTAGATCTTTAAGTTCTATATGTACTAAAGGGTGCAATGGATATTTATACCACTAAAACTGTACCTAAGAAGTTTAATATACCTTGTTCACCTGAAGCTTAATTAATTTCAGGTCCTTGGTGTATGACTGATTTGGGTAATGAGCTTCACCTGAGAGCACCTCCTGTCTTTTAAGTTGTGCAAGTACCTATAAAGCTGTGATTTTCCCAGGGGAGGGTGGGTGTGGGGAGGGAGGGAGGGATATAACACTTATTAAAAAAGGGCTGCTACACAGTACCTTGTCCTGTGCTGCTGAGGAAAACTATATTCTGATTTGATTTAAATTATAGCTCTTTGCTGCTACTAGGCTCTAACCTATTATGAAATTTAAACTACAAGCTCTCTGCTGGATTCTAAATTTAACCAGAAAGCTCTCTTCTGTGTTTTAATTTGAAACTAAAAGTACTTTGCTGATGCTAGGCCCTGAGTGACTATGAAATTTAAACTACAGCTGTCTACTGGGTATGAAAGGTAACCAGAAAGTTCTCTTCTGTGTTTTTAAATTGAATCTTAAACTGTTGCTACTAGGCCCTGACTGATTTAACAAAAAAAATAGTGGGTTCACGGATTAATTAGCTTTAAAAGAAAAAAAATTCCTTTCAGAAAAATTCCCAGAAGTATATACTCACAATTTCAGATTTCTCTCCAGAAGTAACAGCCCCCCTTTCCAGTCCTTCAAGACAGGGTCACAGAGCTCTGGTTGAGCTATTTATGCTTGTGCTGATGATGTAAGCAGTGACCTACTTCCTGGGTAATTAACAGTCCTTGCTTGGATAGAAGGAGTCTTTCAAAATGGCCTTTTGAACTGCCAGCTGGTGTTAACACCTATTGAAAAAGCTTCACAGGTTGCTTGCCCACTAGGTAGAAGGCCTCTTTGTAAAGGTCTCTAGAAGACTTTATATGCTGCTCAAGGAGAATTGACCTTGTTTTGCCTCTTGTGCTAAGCTATATTCTGATTTGATTTAAATTATAGCTCTTTGCTGCTACTAGGCTCTAACCTATTATGAAATTTAAACTACAAGCTCTCTGCTGGATTCTAAATTTAACCAGAAAGCTCTCTTCTGTGTTTTAATTTGAAACTAAAAGTACTTTGCTGATGCTAGGCCCTAAGTGACTATGAAATTTAAACTACAGCTGTCTACTGGGTATGAAAGGTAACCAGAAAGTTCTCTTCTGTGTTTTTAAATTGAATCTTAAACTGTTGCTACTAGGCCCTGACTGATTTAACAAAAAAAATAGTGGGTTCACAGATTAATTAGCTTTAAAAGAAAAAAAATTCCTTTCAGAAAAATTCCCAGAAGTATATACTCACAATTTCAGATTTCTCTCCAGAAGTAACAGCCCCCCTTTCCAGGATACCGGGGCGCTACAAATTAGACAACAACACTTGTCTTTCACCATGATGAAGAAGTAGCCATTTCCCCATTCATCATGAAAGTGATAGGTTTTGCTCTTCTTTGGAACACTCATCTTCGTTATACTGGGGTGGCTGGATGTAAGAAGGCCAAATCTGCTAAGTTATTACAAACACTGGCTGAATCTGGTCCAAAACTGTCACTGTCCCAAAGTATTAAAGGTCAACAGGAACTGAAGACCTCTGGATGATGTGCAATACAAGGACTGGAAATGCCAAAACCACACATGCTGTTCTAAAAGTAAAAATAATAATTCATCATACTGGCACCAATAATCAAATACCACCAAACAATAATCAAAAAAACTCAAACACCTGTCCAGCAAACCAGATAAAATCAAATACCGCCAAACAAGTTCAAATACCACCACACGCGATTTAATAAATTCTGCACACAGTGTAGAATCACCACAAAGGGTAGGCAAAATAAAATTGCAGAGGCAAGCAAACGTCACAGTGGTTTAAACCAATTTGGATGCAAGGCATAGGCAAGTTAGAACAAAATTGGAAAAGCCCACCAAAATCACCAAATTCTTGACACTTTGTTGTGTCTGCCTGAAAATGTTTAATGAAAGCAAACTATAAAGCGACCAATGACCAGCACACGACACAACTAATATGGTAAGTGTATTCGGGTAAAGCCCGGGCGAATGGATATCGCCCGGTATATAAAACACTTCTAAGGGGTGTTGGGGCGGGGGCAGGAATGGGTAATTCTGAGAGGCAGGAGACCAGGTATGATGCCAGGCCTGTGGCGTCTCGTCACAGGGTGCGGGCGGTGGCCCCCTGGGGTACCCACAAACTATTGGCACGAAAACAACAAGTGCCCCCAATACACCCGCAGGCAAGATTCCTGCAGGCAGGGAAAAAAGACAGGCAAAGGATCAGCAACAGCGGCAAGCCCTCTGCAGACGACCTGCCAGCATGAGCTCGCTCCTAGCAATGGGGCGAGCTGCTGGAGAGATGGAGCCAAGTGGGGCTGGCGATCTACCTCTGACCCCTCCACGATCTACAGGTAGATTACTATCTACCTGTTGGACATGCCTGCTTTAGAGGAAAGGTGGGATAGAGGTGATATGATTGAGACATTTAAATACTTCCATGGCATAAACGCACATGAGGAGAGCCTCTTTCGATTGCTATGAGGGGACATAGGATGAGGGTGATAGACTCAGGCAGGTCCGTACTTAGCCCTGTGCGAGCGGTGAAGCTGCACAGGGTGCAAGGGCTTAAGGGGCGCATTTTAGTTGTCTTCCGTTGCCTGCCGCCGCCACTTTTTCTTCTCTCAGCGGCGGCAGGCAATGGCAGGACAGCTAAAATGCGCCCCTTAAGCCTTCCGCTGGCATGCTAAGCAGATCTTTCCCTCCCTGCTCTTGAGCAGGGAGGGAAAGATCTGCTTAGCATGCTGGTGATTTGCACATGGAGCGCGCATCTTCTCTCCCGCCGTGGCGCGATCTTCCCTCGGTACGGCCCTGGACTCAGGAGTAATATGCGGAAATATTTCTTTACAGAAAGAGTGGTATATGAGTAGCATAGTCTCCCAGTGGAGAGGGTTGAGACGAGGACAGTGTCTGAATTCAAAGAAGCATGGGACAAACACAGAGGATCTCTAAAGGAAAAAAGGAGACTGTGGTAGTGATTGATATAGACAGACAGACTAAATAGGCCATGCGGTCTGTTTCTGCCGTCATGTTTCTAAATTTCCAAATCTAAAGTTTAGCGTGGCAGATAACCACTTTAGCAGCGCTAGCCGCTGTCACTGAATATCAGGCCCTTTATGTTTATACATGGAGAGTGGCGACCATATTCACCTGCTATTCGTATAGCTTGCCCTACCTTAAACCCACATAGCTATACTGCTGATTATCCATAGAATTAGGCAGAACATCCATTCTGTGCCCTGTGTAGCACTAAAGGGATAGTGCTGCCGGAACATTCACTGATAGGACAATTTCTGTAGAGCGGGTGGAGTTATACAGATATGTGCTTTTTTAGTACCAGGCTGACAGATTTTTTGGTACCCTCAAAAAAATCCCTAAATAGCTGGAAAATAAACTACTAACTTTATAATTTATAATATGTAACCACCTAAGAATAGAAGCCCAAGGTATAATGCAGGGGTCAGCATGCAATCCAGTCATACCAGCCACATAGTGGTAGTCCAAGTCCTTCCAAATGGCATGATACTTCCACCCAATGAACAATTTCCAAATTATTGTATCAGCTGTGCTAATCTCAGTCTGGGGAAGTGGACTGAGTCAAATAGAATAAACGTTCTGTAGGAAACAGCCTGCACCATAGAATATTTGTGGATAGAAATTCCATGTGTGAAGGGAAAGAGAATGTTGATGGGGGTGTACCACTGTCTGTATGGTCAGAATAAACAGGCAATGAAATCCAGATACACTATATCAACCGACTCACCTTTGTCTATCTGTTTATTCACACCTTCAAAAAAACATAACAGATTAGTAAGACAAGATCTTCCTTGTCTAAAGCCATGTTGGCTGTCCCCATTAAGCCATGACTATGTATATGCTCAGTAATTTTGTTCTTTATAATGGTTTCTACCATTTTTCCCAGTACGGACATCAGGCTCACCGGTCTGTAGTTTCCTGGATTACCCTTGGAACACTTTCTAAAAATTGGCGTTACATTCGCCATCCTCCAATATTCAGGCATTACAGATGATTTTAATGATAGTTCACAGATTACTAATAGTAGGTCTGCAATCTCATATTTCAGTACTTTCAACACCCTTGGATGTATACCATCTGGTCGAGGCGATTTGCTACTCTTCAGTTTATCAAATAGTTGTAATACATCTTCCTGGCGTATCGATATTTCTTTCAATTCTTCTGTGGCATCACCTTTAAATACCATTCGGTCGTGGGTAAGACGAAATTAGACTTAACTGCTAATTGTTGTTCCTTGAGGAACTCCAGTCCAGTCCCGAAACTCTGGGTAATGCACCCCTTCCAGCAGCTTGGAGACTGAGAACATCATCATTTGATGACAGCAGTACTAACAGAGCGAGCACCTCCCCTTCTGACCAGTACCTATTGACAAAGCAGGCTCTCAGGAGCAACAAATAAGTAGTTAAACCAAACAGTATCTAACACTCTAACTAAATACAGAAAAAACTAGCACCCCCACCCTGGAGAAGAGAATCCTCCAAGCCCCCCCCCCCCCATTGGTGAGAGAACTTACCATTCTCCAGGTAGCCCCGAGCTTGAGGATTGCACGGGAAAAAACATCTTCCAACCCACTGCAGACCAAGTTCCTGAAAAGACCAAAAACAGGTGGGATACGGGACTGGACTGGAGTTCCTCAAGGAACAACAATTAGCAGGTAAGTCTAATTTCGTCTTCCTTATCGTCCCTTCAGTCCAGTCCCGAATTTCTGGGATGCAACAGAGCAGTTAAGCAAAATGGGAGGGACCTGCTGCACTGGCCCAGAGTACTGCTGAACTGAAACAAGCATCCCCCGCAGACTGGACATCCAGACAGTAATGCTTCGCGAAGCTATGCAGTGATGACCAGGTGGCCGCCTTGCAAATCTCCACTGATGGAACCAAACTGTATTCCACCCAAGAAGTCGCCTGCATCCTGGCAGAATGCGCTCGTAATCTGGCCGGTACCGACTGCCCCTTGAGGAGAAATACTGACAAGATCGCTTCTCTGATCCAATGCGAAATAGAGGCCTAAGCCGCTGCCTCTCCCTTGCGGGGACCAAAACAGCACAAAAAGATGATCTGACCTATGGAACTCTCTAGTATTCTTCAAATAACGATGGAGAACCCGCTGTACGTCCAAGAACCGCAGCGGAAGATGAGTGCCCGACTCCCCTGCTCCAGACAACACCGGCAGCGACACCGCCTGATTCATATGAAAAACCGAAAGCACTTTAGGTAAGAAAGAAGGAACCGGGCATAGCACCACCTTCTCCTTTGAAAAAATAAGGAACGGTTCCCGGCAAGACAAGGCTTGAAGTTCAGAAATCCGGCGTGCCGAACAGATAGCCACCAGGAATATTGTCTTAAGGGTCAGGTCTTTAATAGAAGCCCAAGCCAAAGGCTCAAATGGCTCCCCACACAGAGCTGACAGCACCAGATTAAGATCCCATGGCAGAACCAAAACCCTGTGCGGAGGACAGAGACGAAGAACCGCCCTCAGGAATCGCGCCGCATCCGGGTGTGCGCCTAAAGCTATACCTTGGATCTTCCCGTGATAACAGGTGATTGCTGCCAGCTGGACCCTCAAAGAACTAGCAGCCAAACCTTTGTCGAAACTAGCCTGAAGAAACTCCAAAATCATGGGCACAGAGGCCGAAGCTCGCCTTACCTGTCTGCCGGCACACCATGCTTCGAACAGGTGCCAGACCCTAATGTAAGCCAATGAAGTCGACCTCCTCCTTGCCTTTAACAATGTTGCAATCACCGGTCCTGATTAGCCCTTGCACATCAGCTGTGCCCTTTCAAGAGCCAGGCCATAAGCAAGAATTGATCCATTTGAGGCATCAGTACTGGCCCCTGCAACAAAAGATCCGCTCACGCTGGGAGGCGCCATGGCCGATCGGCAAGATTCCTTACCAGATCCGCGTACCATGGACTTCTCGGCTAGTCTGGGGCGATGAGAATCACCATCCCCCATTGAGACTCTATCCTCTGCACCACCCTGTCGATGAGCGGCCAGGGCGGGAACACGTAGAGGAGTCCTTCGGGAGGGCACCGCTGCACTAGAGCATCTAGACCTTCCGACATTCTTTCCTTTTTCCTGCTGAAGAACCGACTCGCCTTTGCGCCCTCGAACTTCGCCATGAAATTCATGACTGGCGATCCCCAACGGCGTTCGAACAACTCGAACACCTGTTGGTTGAGCACCCATTCTCCTGGGTCTACTCTCACCCGACTCAGATAATCTGCTGTGACATTGTCGGCTTCCGCTACATGCACCACCGACAATGCCTGGAGGTGGGTCTCTTCCCATTCCATCAGAGACTCAGCCTCCGCCTCCAGGGTTGCACTGCCCAAGCCTCCCTACCGGTTGATGCTACTGTCGTTGCATTGTCCGACATCACCAGCACCACCATCCCCTGCAACCTGGTCTCGAAACTCCGCAGTGCCAGGGACCCCGCCCGCATCTTCAGCCTGTTGATGGACCAACCAGTCTCCTGCGGACTCCACTGCCCCTGCGCAAAGTGGCTCTGGCAATGAGCTCCCCAGCCCGAGAGACTGGTGTCCATCACCAATGGAACCCAATTGGGGGATTCTAGGGGTATTTCCCTCTCCAGGTGCCCCCCCATGAGCCACCATTGGAGGGTCCTCTTGACCCCCCTCCGGCAGGGGAGATCCTGGGACAGAGAGGAGGACTGATGTGACAACATCGGAGCAGAGACTTCTGGAGAGGCCGCATGTGTGCCCTTGCCCAAGGTACCAGGTCGAGGGTAGCTGCCATGATGCTGAGAAGCTAATGATAGTGCCATGCCGTAGTCTCTGGCCGCCCTAGAAACTCCCGCACCAGGCACTGAAGCTCTCCTGCTCTCTGCTTCAGCAAGAAAACTCTTCCTACTCACGTGTTGAAACAGGCTCCGAGGTATTCCAGTACTTGAATTTGATGCAAGTGGCTCTTGGACACATTGACCACCCAACCTAGGCTTTGCAGGAACAGCACCATCCGGGCTGTAGCCCGCTCATTTTCGAGCCTGGACTTTGCCCTGATTTATTTATTTATTTATTTATTTACATTTCTTATATACCGCGCTATTATAATCAGTGCGGTGTACAGTTGAACAAAATATACTACAAAGTGACAAGCCACAATGAGTTTACAATGAACAGGGGTAGCAAAACAAGGACGCAACCGGGGGAACTATTTACATATTGTAATAATAATAACTATTTACATATTATAAAACTTTCTGCAAGAGACATATATGGTTCGTTTGCCAGGGGTGAGTAAGTGGGACATGGAGGGAGGGGAGGAGGGGCTGGTTAACCGTTCTCTATGGGTGGCGGGGCTATGGGGCAGTCATGGTAGGAGGGTGGGGCTATGGGGCGGTCGGGGTAGGGGGGTAGGGTAATGGCAGTGTGTTTGCCAGATGTAATCTCAGGGTAATGTTTTAGGAACAGGTGGTGTTTGAGAGCTTTTCTGAATAATGTTAGGTTTGTGATGGCACGGATTTCGGGTGGGAGGGCATTCCAGGCTCTAGGTGCGAATAAGGAGAAAGCCCTGCTGGCTGTCATCTTTGTGCATCTCATCAGCAACTTAGGGACTTCAAGTGTGTTCGTTAAAGTAGACCTCCTGCTCCTGTTGACTGGTGTGCTGTGGATAAGTTTACTGATGGGCGTGGGGGGTAGGTTCTTCAGGGCCTTGAATGTCAGGACTAGAGTCTTGTAATGGATTCTCGCCTGCAGGGGTAGCCAGTGTAAGTTCTTCAGGACTGGCGTTATGTGGTCCGACCTTGATGCTCCTACAAGTACCCTCGCTGCTGAGTTCATGGCAAGGCGGAGAGGGCTTAGAATTGACTGTGGAAGTCCGTGGAGAATGATATTGGCAAAGTCCAGATGTGGGATAACCAAGGCTTGGAAGATTGAACGGTAATCGGTAAGGTCAAGGAGAGGGCGGAGATGGTGTAGTGTTCGGATCTTGTGGTATATTGCTTTTGTGATGTTTTTGATGGAGCCAGTCATCTGATGGAGCCAGTCATCGAGATAGGGATGCAAAAGGATTCCTTCATTTTGTAACGCTGCCGCTACCACCACCATGACCTTGGTAAAGGTGCGTAGTACTGTCGCGAACCCAAAGAGTAGGGCCCTGAACTGAAAATGCCTGGTGGGCACCGTAAACCTGAGGAACTGCTGATGCTCCAGTCGAATAGGAATGTGCAGGTATGCTTCCGTGAGGTTGAAAGAAGTCAGAAACTCCCCGCCACGGACTTCCATGATGACAGACTGCAAGGTCTCCATCTGAAAATGCGGAACCTGCAAACAGCGGTTTACATGCTTGAGGTTGAGAATGGGCCGGAAGGCTCCATCTTTCTTTGGTACCACAAAATAAATGGAGTACCGACCGCAGCCATATTGGTCTCGAGGGACCGGCACCACAGCCATGAGCTGCAGCAAACGCTTCAGGGTGTCGTGAACTGCAACTGTCTTGGCCCATGCCCTGCACGGAGACTGCACAAAGGAGCTGCCCGGTGGACGAGCGAACTCGAGCGCATAGCAATCTTGAATGACCTCTAGTACGCACTGATCGGAGTTAATTTGGACCCAGGCGGGGTAAAAGCCCTGCAGCCATCCTCCCAGCGGCTGTACCTCCACCCGGGCCCACCTCACTTCATTAGGCCTTCTTAGGACCCGAGGAGGGGCCTGCTGCGAAACCACGCCCTGCTCCTCGAAAACTACGAAAACCCCTGCAACCGTGTAGGAAACCGACCTCTCTTGAAAGGAGTCTGGTGTGCGGGACGAAAATGTTGAAATTCCTGCTGCTGCCCCCAAGGCACAGTGGTGCCCAGGCTCGATTTTGGCTTGTCCTCTGGCAGATGGCCGCCCTTAGACTCTCCTAGGTCTTGAACCAACTTCTCCAAGTCCTCCCCAAATAGGAGCTTCCCCCTAAAAGGAAGCTTGCTGAGCCGGGCCTTGGAGGAGGGAGGAATCTGCCGCCCAATTATGAAGCCACAAGGAACGGCGAGCCGCCTCCATGGAAGCCATACTCTTAGAGAGCCCTCTAATGAGATCATAATGAATATCCGCTAGGTACGCTGCCCTGGATTCTAATCGTGAAGCCTCCCTCGCCTGGTCCGGTTCCTCCTGTTGTTGTACCCGCTGAGACCAACGGAGGCAGGGATGGGCTACCCAAGCTCCACATATGGACGCTTGGAGGGAAAGGGCATTGACATCGAACGCCTGCTTCAGCAGCGCATCCAACTTCCTATCTTGCGCATCTTTGAGCACCACCGCCCCTTCCACTGGGAATTGTCATTTTCTTTGAGACTGCCGACATCACTGCATCTACCTTCGGAGACCAAAACAGCTCCTTATCCTGATCCGACAAGGGGTAAAGATGGGTCATGATCTTAGCACCCCGAAGGCCATTCTCCAGCAGATTCCACTCATCCTGGATCATCTGCCGCACCACCCTATGCATGGGAAAGACCGACTGTGTCGTACGTACGGCTCGCAGAAGAGGATCCTCCAAGGTCTCCTCCTCCGCTGGAGGCCCTACCGGCATGTTTAACGCTTTCAACGATTCCATGATTAGCGCCGATAACGCTTCCCTACAAAAAACCCGGACTATCCTGGCTTGGTCTTCCTGCTCACGGATTTCGCCTTCTTCGAGCTCCTCATCCACATCCATGTCCATCTCAAGATTCTCACCTTCAAGCCCCACCAACATCTGGGAGCGCCCAGCCCCTTCTCCGCGGGCTTAGGGCGCTTTGCCGGAACCAACCCCGGTTCCTCATCGAGACACCCCGGCCTCTTCCTGCCCTGCTCCACCATCGGAGATGTTCCCCCCGACCCTGTTGGTGCAAACAGAATGCCTGGTGGAGCAACAGGACAAAATCGGGCAAAAAGAACCCCGAAACCCCCTCTCCCACCAATCCCTGGGAGGAGGAAGGTCTGAGAACGGCCTGGCCTGGAGATGGAGGATAGCTCCGGAGAATCAGGCGCAGGCCCTGCCACCCCCTGTTCGATCAGAGACAGGTCAACAGTACCTAGATAGGCCATGTGGTCTTTTTCTGTTATGTTTCAATGTTTCTAAGGTGAAAGAGTCTATTATAGCCAAAAGAACATCTTTCAACAAATGGAAAAAGATCAGAATAAAGAAAACAGGAAACAACACTAGCATTGGCAAGTTCAATACAAAGCACTGATTAGAAAGGCAAAACGAGAATTTGAAGAAGCATAGTTACTCACCTGTAACAGGTGTTCTCCAGGGACAGCAGGAATCAGTCCTCACTTATGGGTGATGTCAGCACCGACGGAGCCCGCGCGGAGCAATTCCCCAGCTTTTAAAGAAAGTCTTTGGGATTGCTGCCACGCATGCGTGGTCTTCTTCCCGCCCAAAGGCAGAGGCCTAGCTAGAGCTCTACTAAGCAGATGGCAAGAGAAGGACAAAAATAGCAACTCTTCAGGGGAGGTGGGAGGGTAGTGAGGACTGATTCCTGCTGTCCCTGGAGAACACCTGTTACAGGTGAGTAACTATGCTTTTTCCAGGAACAAGCAGGAAGTCAGGACTCTCCAGCTACAGGCTACCAAGTTTGTAACCCAAAAACGCCTCCGCGAGGCCATGAGCAGAAGTCGATGTCCGAAGGAACCCGAGTCCCCGGGGCGAAGCTCTCTGTAGCCGTTGAAGAAGGGTAGGAAGGCAGGAGTTGCTTATACCCCAAACAGATTATGGAGTGCAGCCTGGCCGAAGGAGCTGTCCCGGTGGGACCCTCTCCAGGCAGTAGTGTGAAGTGAAAGTGTTCGCTGAAGACCAGGTTGCAGCCCGGCCGATGTCCGTTAGAGGCACTGAGTGCAGTGAAGTCACCTTGGCCCGGATGCCATTCACGGTGGTCCGTCGATCCAGTGGGACGCTCGCCTTTGTTTGGGCAAAGGCGATGCAGTCCGCCACCCAGACAGAAATGGTGCATTTGGTGGCTGCCTGTCCCAGGCGATTGGGATCATAGGCGACAAAGAGCCGGCCGGACTTGCGATGAGCTTGGGTACGCTGCAGGTATTAGGCAAGAGCCCTCTTGCATTCAAGTGTATGCAATACCGCTGATGCCCGGTCGGCATGCGGTCTCGGGAAGAAGGTTGGTAGGACTATCTCTTGATTCAGATGAAAGTCTGAGACCACCTTTGGTAGGAACTTAGGGTGGGTAGAGAGGACCACCCTGTTCCCGTAAAACCTGGTGTATGGAGCCTCAGCCATGATGGCCTGGAGTTTGCTGACTCGGCGAGCCAAAGTCAAAGCCACTAGGAAGACCATCTTCCAGGAGAGATGCTGAAGCGAGTATGGCGCCATCGGCTCGAAGGGTGATCGTGTAAGCTGAATAAGCACCAAATTGAGGTCCCACTCTGCCATAGTAGGTCAGATGGGAGGCGTGGAAAGCAAGAGACCTTGCATGAAGCAGGAGACCAAGGGCTGCCCCGAGAGGGGTTTCCCTTCGACGTGGAGGTGGTTTGCCGAAATGGCGCTCAGGTGTACCCTGACCGAATTGGATTTCAACCCTGATTTTGAGAGGTGGAGAAGATACTGAAGAACCCACCGGGTAGAGCAGGAGAATGGGTCAATCTGGAGCTTGGAGCACCAGACCGAGAAGCGTTGCCACTTAAAAGCGTACGCCCATCTCGTCGAGTCTTTCCTTGACGCGAGGAGAACCTCCTTGTCCTCCTCTGGGAGGTGCAGCAGAGCAAAGGTGACCAGCCACCAGGCTGTAAGGGACAGCGAGGCCAGGTTCAGGAGGAGCACCTGACCCTCCTCTTGTGTTAGCAGGCCCGGGACACAGCCCAGGGGACTGGAGGCTCGGACGAGAGCCAGAGCAGAAGCGGGAACCAAGGCTGTTGAAGCCACGAAGATCATCACCTAAGCTTGGTCCTGCTGAATCTTGTGGAGGGTCCTCGCAATGAGAGGAGTGGGAGGGAACTGTAAAGAAGGCCGGAGGTCCAGCTCAAGAGGAACGCATCCAGGGACACTATACTCGGATGCGGAACCTGGCCACAGAAGTGGGGAAGCTGCGCGTTCACTGGGCTGGCAAACAGGCCCATGGATGGGGTCCCCTACCGATGAAACAAGAGGCCGGCGACCTCCAGATCCAGGCACCACTCGTGTGGGTGGAGGATCCTGCTGAGTTTGTCCACGAGGACATTCTCCTGGCCTGGGAGGTAGACCGCTCGTAGGGTCATCCACCAGCGAAACACAAAGGAAGATTGCCTCTTGGCAGAGGGGACGGGATCCTGTCCCCCCCCCCCTCCTTAGAAACATACATAGAAACATGATGACAGAAAAAGACCACAAGGCCCATCTAGTCTGTCCTTCCATAACAACTACAACAGTCCACTTTTTACCTTTAGAGATCCTCTGTGTTGGCCCCATGCTTTTTTGAATTCAGTTACTGTCCTCATCTCTACCACCTCCACTGGGAGACTATTCCACGGATCCACTACTCTTTCTGTAAAGAAATATTTCCGCATATCACTCCTGAATCTATCTCCCTTCACCCTCATCCCATGTCCCCTCGTAGCAGAACTTGCTTTCAATTGAAAGAGGCTCTCTCCCTGAACATTTATGCCACGGAGGTATTTAAACATCTCAATCATATCACCTCTATCCCGCCTTTCCTCTAAGGTGTACATATTAAGATCCTTAAGTCTGTCCTCATATGCTTTATAATGAAGCCCATTAATCATTTTAGTAGCAACCCTCTGCACCGACTCCATCCTGTTCACATCCTTTTGAAGGTGCGGTCTCCAGAATTGCACACCATACTCCAAATGAGGTCGCACCAAAGACTTATACAGAGGCATTATCACCTCCTTTTTTCTGCTAGCCATTCCTCTCCGTATGCACCCAAGCATCCTTCTAGCTTTTGCCGTCGCCTTTTCTACCTGTTTAGCTACTTTAAGATCATCAGACACAACCACGCCTAGGTCCCGCTCTTCTTTAGTGGACAAAAGTACTTCACCTCCTATACTGTATTGCTCCCTTGGATTGCTGCAGCCCAAATGCATGACCTTACATTTTTTAACATTAAGTCCCAGCTGCCAAATTCTAGACCATTCTTCAAGCTTAGCTAGATCCCTCCTCATGTTATCTACACCTTCCTGGGTGTCTACTCTATTGCAGATTTTGGTATCATCCGCAAAGAGGCAAACCTTACCCGACAGCCCTTCCGCTATATCACTAACAAAGATGTTAAAAAGAATCAGACCAAGGACAGATCCCTTGGGCACACCACTGGTAACATCCTTCTCCTCAGAGTGAGCTCCATTTACTTGTACTCTTTGTCGCCTCCCACCCAACCAATTTCTAACCCAAGCAGTAACTTTAGGGTCCATCCCTAGGGTGCTCAGTTTGTTTATAAGTCGCCTGTGAGGAACAGTGTCGAAGGCTTTACTGAAATCTAAATACACCACATCTAGAGCTCTCCCTCGGTCCAACTCCCTGGTCACCCAGTCAAAGAAATCAATCAGATTTGTCTGACAAGACCTGCCTCTGGTGAATCCATGCTGCCTCGGATCCTGTAATCCGCCGGACTCCAGAAACCTCACTATTTTCTCTTTCAGCAGCATTTCCAATAATTTACTCACCACCGAAGTTAAACTAACCGGCCTGTAGTTTTCAACCACATCCTTACTTCCGCTTTTGTGTAAAGGCACCACATGAGCCTCTCTCCAGTCCTTTGGCACCACTCCCGACTCCAACGAGGCATTGAAAAGATCAGTGAGTGGAGTTGCTAGAACGTCCCCAAGTTCCCTCAGTATTCTAGGGTGTATCCCATCCGGTCCCATCGCTTTGTCTACTTTAAGTTGAGCTAGTTTCTCACGAACACAGTCTTCTGAAAATTGTTCAAGATGTCCCTCGCTTCTGTTCTTATTTGTGGGTGTTTTCTGAGGTCCTGCTCCTGGTTCTTCATCTGTGAACACAGAACAAAAATATTTGTTAAGCAATTCCGCTTTATCCTTATCAGCTTCTACATATTTCCCCCCTGCTCCCTTGAGTCTGACAATACCACTTTTGCCCTTCCTTTTCTCACTAATATATCTGAAAAATGTCTTATCCCCCCATTTTATTGCATTGGCTATTTCCTCCTCCTTTTGAATCTTTGCCTTCTTGGCTACTTTGCTAGCTTCTCTAAGTTTTTCCAAATACAAATGCCTGTCTTCCTCTCTCTGTGATCTCTTGTATTTCATGAAGGCCTCCCTCTTTTTCTTCACTTTTTCAGCTACTTCCTTCGAAAACCATAGCGGTCTCCTGTTCCTTTTGCCTTTATTTACCATTTTAACAAAAAGGTTGGTTGCCTTTAAAATACCCCCTTTCAGTTTTGCCCACTGTTTTTCTACATCCCCCAGCTGTTCCCATCCCACTAACGACTCTCTGAGGTATTGGCCCATCTTCGCAAAGTTAGTCTTCCTAAAGTCTAAGATGGATGAATGGATTCGAACAGCCCTAGTCCTAATACTGAACCACACCATCTGGTGATCACTGGATGCAAAATGATCTCCCACTACAACATCAGAAACACTTTCACCATTGGTAAGCACCAAGTCCAGTATGGCCCCTTCACGTGTGGGGTCTGTTACCAATTGCCTGAATAGTTCTCCCTGTAGAGAATCCAGGATCTCCTTACTTCTAGATGATACTGCAGCAGGAATGTGCCAATCAACATCTGGCATATTGAAATCTCCTAGCAGTAGCACTTCCCCTTTCCTAGCAATGCTGCGTATGTCTTCAATTAACTCTCTGTCCACCTCTTCCTCTTGTGAGGGAGGTCTGTATATCACACCAATGCAAATAGATTTCTCTTTCCCGCTTTCTAGTTTAACCCACAATGCCTCCTCTCTCCCTTTTAAGCTCTGTAATTCCAAAGCTTTAATAGTAGTTTTTACATATAGTGCCACTCCTCCTCCCCTTCTTCCTACCCTGTCCTTTCTGAATAAAGTATAGACAGGTATAGTTACATCCCAGTCATGGTTTTCTGTGAACCATGTTTCTGTAACTGCCACTAAATCCAAGTCAGCCACTCCCACCAAAGCTTCAACTTCAGGGATCTTATTTCCCATGCTACGGGCATTAATACACATTGCTTTCCATATGTTACCCCTGTTACCCATTTCCATTTCCATTTCCTTGTTTATGTTAAACATGGCTACCCTGTTGTCGGTCTGCATGAGCACCGACTTTCCCCACAGATAGCCCTCGAAGGCCCTCAGGGCCCATTGGACTGCCCAAAGCTTGAGAAGATTGATCTGGTGTTGAGACTCCTCAAGCGACCACTGCCCCTGTGTGCACAATGCACCGCAGTGGGCTTCCCACCCCAACAGGGAAGCATCCGTCGTTAGGAAGAGCTCATGCTGTGGGGTCTGGAAGAGAATTCCCCGAAAGAGACTTTGGGGGTCCCGCCACCAACTCAGGGAGTTGTGGAGACTGGGAGACATGGATAGGGTCTCTGAGGTGGCTGAAGACCTGGCTCCATTGTGCCCTGAGGCACACTGGGCTGTCCGCATGTGCATGCAGGCATGGGGGACCACATGGATGATGGAGGCCATGTGTCCAAGGAGGCGCAGCATGGCCCATGCTGTAACCCAAGCCCTTTTCTGGACCTGGGTCGCCACGGCCCAGAGGTGGTTTGCCCGGTCCGTGGGTAGGAAGGTGGTCGCTCGCACCATGTCGAAGTGTGCACCGATGAACTCCAGGGCCTGCACCGGCTCGAGGTGAGACTTGGAGTACTTGACCAAGAAGCCGAGGCGTTCGAGAAGGATCGTGCCCAACACTGCCAGGCGGGCTTTGCTGATCGAGGACCCCATGACGAGCCAGTCATCGAGGTAGGGGAAGACGGGTATGCCCTGTCGCCTGGGGTAGGTGGCAGCCGCAGAGAGGCACTTTGTGAAAACCCGTGGTGCAGACGCAAGCCCAAAGGGGAGCACTCAGTATTGGTAGTGTTCCCCCTGCACCCTGAAGCGCAGGTATTGCCTGTGCTGGGGGTGGACTAGGATGTGGGCATAAGCTTCTTTGAGATCCAAGGAGCATAGCCAATTGCCCTGCTGAAGGAAGGACAGCAGGATGCCAAGCAAAAACATTTTGAACTTCTCCCGCACCAGGAACTTGTTTTAGGTTCTGGAGATCGAGGATGGGGTGTAGGCCCCTGCCTTTTTCGGAATGAGAAAGTAGCAGGAGTAGAGCCCATGGCCTCGAAGGTGCAGGAGTACCTTCTCAACCGCCCGTTGGGCGTGGAGGTAGATCAGTTCCCACTGCAAGATGGTCTGGTGCGAAAGGAGCCCAGTAGGCTCTGCTGGAGAGAAGGGAAGAGGGCGCCTGTCCAGGCAGAGATGGTATCTGTCTCGGACCACCCAGAGGACCCAGGTGTCCGACATGATTGACGCCCACTGGCGGGTGAACAGGGACAGGTGTCCCCCTACCGGCGGAAGTGCTGCCGGGGGGGTGAGAGGCTATGCCATCAGCGTCAAAAACTCTGTGCTGGTGGCTGGGCCTTAGGCCCTTTAGGTTTGCAGTGGCCATGCACACCTCCCTTTCCCTGCGTGCCGGAAGCTGGCGCAGGAGTGGGCGGAAAGGGTGGATAACCCCGGTAGGGGAGTCCCTTCCTTTGGAAGAATGGCTTCTTTGTTTGCTGCTTCTTCCTAGGGAGGGAGGAGGTCTTACGCGAGAGACGAGTTCGAGTCATGAACTCCGTTTCTATCTCAGTGGCCTTATCCTTCATAGGTTTACCAACTAGTTACTCGCCGAGACAGGGGATGTCCAGGAGCTCCTCCTGGACCCACTGCTCCAGGTCCAAGGACTGGAACCATGCCTGGCGTTGGGCCCCGATGCCAGCTGCTGCCACTCGGGCGGAGGACTTAAACCCGTCATATGTGGCACGGGAGAGGTATTTCAAACGCTCCGCGTTGGATCTCAGGAAGGTTTGGAACCTGAGAAGGGGTTCACCCCCAAGGCCTGTGGAGAACCTGCCGAGCTCCTTGACGAGGTCATGCAGGAACATGCCCATTTACAATTGGTATGCCTGGACGTGGCATGTAAGCATGGATCCTTGGTTTTGCGTCCCAGGGCATCAAGGGCTCTCGACTCCCTGCTCAGGGCGACCGACGAGTGTGACTTCGGGCTCTTTTGCTTCCGCATCGCTGACTCCATAACCATGGAGGTGTATGGAAGCTGGGTCTTCCGGTACCCCAGGCCGCGTTGGACCCCATACATGGTGTCGAGGTGCTTACTCACAATGGGGACCGAAGCAGGTGTCTCCCACATGCGGAGGCGCAGCCTTGACAAAAGGGAGGAATTGGAACAGTAAGAGACTCCCGAGGCAGGGACTCATACTGTAGAATATCAAACTCTTCAGCTCGCAGCTCCTCTTCAGTCTGCGTAGTCAGGCTGAGGGCCCATGCCATGTCCCACACGAACACCAGGAATGATGTGTCCTTGGGCGGCGAACACCTCTGAGAGGCAGGTGGGGATGGGTCCGAAGGGAGGTCCCTGTGGACATGGGTCTCCAGGGAAGTATCCCCGTCCGACTCCCACTCCGTCCAGAGGCTGAGGCCCGCTTGGAGCCAGAGGTCTTGGAGGATCTCGCTCCCGAGGACCGGGAAGGCGAGCAAGACTGACGCCGAGGACCCTCACAAGACCCACGGCTCTCGGTTTCTAGGGCAGGTTTCGGTGTCCCTCTCGAGGCAACCTCGGTCTCGAGGCATGGGCCAGCCATGCTGGGCATGAGCGCCTTCTGGGCAACTAAAAAGGCAGAAACACCGCACTCTAGTGCCAGCATGCGGTATTCCTATGCGGATGTGGGTCCCTGCGATGCCAACACCGGGGTTATCGGGTCTGACATGGGGGAGGAGAGGAGGTCCTCACTGGGACGAGGCCGCACCTTGTCCGACTCTCGGGAACACCGCAGGGGCTGAGCGACCGAGCGCAGGAGCACTCACGCTTGTCTGGAGCCCCCGACAGTGACTTCGAGGTCGTCTTCTTCTTACACCTCTCCACTTCAGGGGACCCCTGGTCGGAGTGCCACCGAGCGTGCAGGGCTGAAGTGGGGGATCCCACCAGCAGAGGGACAACCGAGGGTGCCGCCAGGGATTCCGGGGCCACCTTCCGGAAAATGTCATCGGACTTCTGCATACAACTTAGCAGGGCTTTTGAGGACATTTTCTTGCAAAGAGAGTAGAGCTCCGTGTAATGGTCGGCCCCAAGACACTGAAGACAGCAGTTATGGGCATCCGTGAGTGACATGTTTTTGGAGCATCTGTCGCATTTCTTAAAACTAGTGGCCATTGGGGCAAAAAGGGCCCCCGCTAGGTCAAAGACCTTTGCGGCCAGCGGTTGAGGGAAAAAAGGGTGCCTTTGCGGCCAGCGGTTGAGGGAAAAAAGGGTGCGAAGCCTGCAAAAAGAAGCATTTTTACAGAAAAGGATGTCCCCTCATTCAAGGAAAAAAGAGAGCAGGGGAGGATGGTAGAGGACCGGTGCTACCGGAAAAAACACAGGCCAGAGGCTGAAAACAAAACACTTTTTCTGAGGGACGAGGACGTGCATCCAAAGGGCTCCGCAGAAAAAAGGAGACTGAGCAAGATGGCACCTTTGGGCGGGAAGAGGACCACGCATGCGTAGCAGCAATCCCAAAGGTTGTTTGAAAGCTGGGGAATTGCTCCGCGCGGGCTCCGTCGGTGCTGACATCAGCCATAAGTGAGGACTGACTTCCTGCTTGTTCCTGGAGAAGGAATTTACCATAGAGGTAAAAACTTGTAACAAAAACCTTTTCAGGTACATTTGAAGCAAGAAACCTGTAAAGGGAGTCAGTTTGATCATTAGATGATCATGGGGTTAAAGAGCACTCTGGAAGAAGAAGGTTATACTAAAGAAACTAACAGGCTGATGCAGAAAGCCGGTGCTGAAGTCACACGCTATTAGCTATGGCGAAATTAGACCTTACCTGCTAATTGTCTTTCCTTGAGTCCCTCCAGTCCAGTCAAGTACATATGGGTTATCTCCATCAACCAGCAGCTAGCAGGATAGTCCGCCCTATCCTGAAATCTCACTCTTCTGACCCCTCCGTTCTTTCTAACTGGCGCCCTGTTTCTAATCTATCCTTTCTGTCGAAACTCCTCGAGAAGCTGGTCTTCTCTCAACTTTCTTCTCATCTTGAACTCTCTCTCACTCTTCACCCCCGCCAATCCGGTTTCCGCCCTGGCCATAGCACTGAATCCGTTCTTCTCTCTCTTCTCAATGATCTTCACATTGCTCACGATCGCGGTCTTATTACTTTGGCTGTCTCCCTTGATCTCTCTGCGGCTTTTGACTTGGTGGACCATCACACTCTTCTTTTCCGCCTTCGGGAAGCTGGTCTTTCGGGTGCGGTTCTCCGCTGGTTTCACTCATTTCTATCCTGTCGTTCCTTCTCTGTCGTCTCTGCATCCTCCTCCTCTGCTCCTACTCCCCTATCCTGTGGTGTCCCCCAAGGGTCTGTCCTTGCCCCACTTCTCTTTAATATTTTCCTAGCCCCTCTTGCTCTTTTAGTCCAACAGTTTAGCATCTCTGCATATTATTATGCAGATGACATCATCCTCCTCCATCACACTGACTCTTCTTCCCCCGATATTTCCCCTCTTAACCTCTGTCTTACTGCCGTGGTGTCTTGGTTTTCTTCTAATTTTCTACATGTTAACCCGGCAAAATCCTTTGCTATTTGGTTCACTTTTGGCAGCCCTTCCCCTACCTGTGCCCCTTCTCTATCCTCACAATCTATCCCCCTGGTCTCGTCACTCCGCTATTTAGGTGTTGTTCTTGACTCTGCCCTCACGTTTAAAGACCACATTTCCTCAATTGTTCAGCGCTCCTTCTTTTCCCTCCGTCAACTCAGAGCAGTCCGTCCTTTTCTCTCCACTCCTGCCCTAACCACCCTCTTGCTTACCCTTGTATTGTCTCGCCTCGATTATTGCAATGTCTCCTTTGCCGGCCTATCCAAGTCCCAATTGTCTCGCCTCCAACGCGTCCAAAATGCCGCTATCCGTTTACTGTCCCATGCATCACGCTTCGATCACGTTACTCCCCTTCTCTATCAGCATCACTGGTTACCCATCTTTTTCCGCATTCAATATAAACTTTTAATCTTTGCACACAAAGTAATCCATACTGGCACTCCTCTTTACCTGGTGAATCAGATACATTTCCGTACCTCCCATCGTCTTCTCCGCTCCATACACATAAACCGCATGGTCCTTCCCTCCCCCGCACATGCCCGCCTAGAAAAAACCCGTTCCTCTGCTTTTTATTTCCTGGCCCCAAGCCTCTGGAATTCGCTCCCCTCCTCTCTCCGTGCAGAAGATTCCTATCAATCATTCAAAGCCCAGCTAAAAACTCACCTTTTCTCCCTTGCATTTGATCCTCCTCCCTAGCCTTTCCTCCTTCCCCTTTTTTCTATTGAAATCACCCATGTACTGTATGTCCCCCCCTCCCCTTCCCCCCTTGATAGTGTTCGTTCATTGTCACTCTTTCTGTTTATTTTATCTTTTGCTCTCAGTTTCTCTTTTCTTTTCTCCTCTCCTTTTCTCACAATTGATGGCGTTCTTTTCTTTTCTGCAGCCAAGTGCTTGTTTTAATTAACTCGCCTTATTTTATTTATTGTAAACCGCTCGGGTGCCCAAGGTATTGAGCGGTATAACAAGTTTTAAATAAACATAAACTGATGTCACAGTAGAAGAGCTCCCTTCTCGGGCAGTAGAAACCAGTATTCTGTTGATAAAGCAGACCTCTAAAATCATAGCTAGTCATACATGTGTAAACAAACCTTGTCAGACGGCTGCCTGGGTGAGAATCTTCACACTCTTGGCAAGTGCATATTTCTATATGATTTGCAAGGTATTGTGGGCAATGTAGTTCATTCACACCAGACACAGCTGCTGACAATAATTTAGTTGTGCTCTTGGGTAAAGCCAATAAGATATTTATTTATGGGGTTATTTCTCCCAACACAGATATGCTTGGTAGCACATAAATTAGGTTACTTGCTTTCAGTGTTAACTTGGAAAAACAAAGTCAAAATCAGGAAAACAACAAATGAAAAGCCACAAAGCAAGAAACAAACTGTTCTTTTCAGGTTAACTTCTGATTACTTCCCACATAGATACAGAAGTGATTCTCTCCTAGCTCACAAGCAATTAGGTAAGGCTTAATTGCTAGCAGTTATCCAGCTGAAACCCCTTAGCTGGCTTGCTTTCTACTGTGTGGGTCAAATCCTGCTTCAGGAGCTTTTCTGAGTAGATTAAAGAACAAATTTGTATTTCTTTGTGATGGTTGCTGTACTTTATAACAGAAAATTACCAACGGAGTTTAGATAGAGAGCAGTCCATATAAACAGGATCCTCATCTGCTATTATTCCCCCTTGTTCAACAACCATGGGTTCAATATCATGGATTGGCACAGATGAATCTCTCAATGGAGCATTTTCAGGAGAATACTTGTTTCCCTGCTGTCTTTCAAGGTTATAGCTAGGGCATAGATCAGTGTTCATACCTGAGCTTCCATTGCTGCTAGAGTTCCTCTCTATATAGCCTGGCCAGTATGTAGTCCAGTTCTTATGTCCAGCCTTCCAATCCAGATCCCTGGACACTGGATCTCTCTTCACATACCTTCTGGCACAGGTCTTAGGGTCCCTTCCACGTGCAGCCGTCTCCCTCACAGGTAGCCTCTGGTGATTCCTAGCTCTGCAGCAGCACCATTCCTCTGGCTTTCCCCAGTCCAAAGGTGTATGCTGGCCCTTGGAATACCTCCCAGTATACGTACTGCTTTGGACTCTTCTAGACCTCTCAAAGGCTTTTCTCTTCCTTCTTCCAAAGGGTCTCTTTCCCTCTCTGTCCGTCCGGTTTGGCTTCTGCTTCTGATGATCCTTCAGATGAAACTGATGATCAAACTCAAGCTGATTCTCAGGATACTGAGGACAATTCTCTGGATATCCAAGGTGATCATGAAGATGGTCATCTGTAGAATAAACTCTACTCTTATTCTGCTTAGATGAGTGATCCTCCCTAACACAGGGCAGCTGTGCTGAATCAGGCCTTGCCCTTTGAGATGAGTGTTCCATCCTAGCACAGCGCAGCTGTGCTGAATCAAGCCCTGCCCTTTGCAATGAGTGCTTGGGGATTACCTCATAGCCCTTTTGATTGAACACACGTTTTCTCACTTCAGCTCCTCTCATGGCTGTTGGAAACCTGGTGCATTCTGGGACTGGTAGTCTTTTTTGGCAAAATTCTGTTTTCTCATTTCTACCAGCACTGACAGGTTGCTTGTTCAGAGACACTTCACCTTTTCTATAGCCCCTTCCTGAGCTATGATAAGCTTCCTTATCACAACCTTCAGCATACCACAGAAAGGAGTAATGGATGTGTCATGAAAACAAACATTAAGAACTATACACACCATGAAAAGAAAAAGACAAGCAATTAGGCTCATACTTGCCCATCTGCCAATCCCTTTCCATGAGGGCCCCAGTGAGATAAATGATGGAATTCTTAAGAGAGCCCTCCAGTGCTTTCAGCCAGACATGCCCACTATGTTGGACCCTAAAAATGCACAAAAAAGGAGTCATCACCATTAAGGGACTGTACTGGAAGGACTCAAGGAAAGATATTTAGCAGGTAAGGTCTTATTTTGCCTTCTTAATCATCCCTCCAGTCCAGTTTTTGTACATGTGGGATGTACCAGAGCAGTGCCTAAGAATGGGAGGGACTCGTGAATCTGACCTGGAGCACCAATGCCCCAAGGCCCTTTTGTCACCTGAGACTCACAATGTGTGCCCCACCCCATAAGACTGGCATTGGTCATCACCAATACCCAGTCCGAAGACTCCAGGGGCATGCCTGCTACCAGGTGGTCCTGCTGTAGCCACCAAGACAGCTGCACTCTCATGGTTACAGGACAAATTAACCGCTGCAACATTGGATGGTAGTGTGGGGACCAATGAGAGAGCAGGATGGACTACAGTTGTCTCATGTGAATCCTCGCCCACAGAACCAGGTCCAAGGCCACTGCTTTGGAACACAGGAGTTGCAGGTAGTGCCATGTCGAGGGTGCCTTCATGTTCAAGAATCCCTGTACTTGGAATTGGAGTTTCTCTGACCTCTTGAGTGGGAGAAATACCTGTCCTAGCTTGGTATCAAAACGGGCACCCAAGTACACTAAATCCTGAACCAGGTCGAGCTGACTGTTGGCCAGATTCACTACCGTACCCAGACTCTGTAGGAATGCTACTACTTTCTGAGTGGCCATGCATTCTCATGTAAATATGTATCTAAGGATCCTATGTAAAGTCCTAACAACCAGTCACTGTAAATATGTATATAAGTACACCGTGTGAACCCTTAACAACAATCAATTGTAAACTGTAACCCCATGTTTTTGCTGTGCTCTTCCTCCCTTCCCTAATCACATTGTATGCATTCGTAATTCTGGCCGGTACAGCCAACATCACCAAGTGTAAAACCGCTGCTGATCACTGGAAGCAGCGGGATACAAATGTACGCTAAATAAATCCTGCAACTTTGCTCTGATCAGCCAGTCATTCAACTAGGGACATGCAATGAAGCTACAGGGTAAACTATTTAAGACTAATAAAAGAGAATATTTTTTCACTCAACGTGTAATCAAACTCTGGAATTTGTTACCGGAGGATGTAGTAGAGGCTGTTAGTGTAGCTGGGTTTAAAAAAGGTTTGGACAAGTTCCTGGAGGAAAGGTCCATAAACCATTATTAAGAAGGGACCCAGGATATCAATGCTTGACCTAGTACAAGCATTGCAGAACCTGTGTCTTTTGGGGAAACTGCTAGGTACGTATGACCTAGATTGGCCACTGTTGGAAACAGGATACTGGGCTTGATGGACCTTGGTCTGACCCAGTATGGCATATCTTATGTTTTTATGTTCTTATGTAATGCCTGGAACTGAAAATGACCTGTTGGCACCACAAATCTCAGGAACTGCTGATGTTTCGAGTGGAATGGAATATGCAGGTATGCCTCCATGAGATCCATGGCAGAGAGGAACTCCCCTTCCTGACCACTTCAATGACTGAGCACAATGTCTCCATGCAAAAAATGAGGGAATCGCAGGGTGCATTTTAAATGTTTGAGATCCAAGATAGGGTGGAAGGACACGTCCTTCTTGGGTGCCATGAAGTAAATGGAGTATCGACCTAACCCACATTGGTCACTTGGAACCGTCACCACTGCTTCCAGGACCATTTAGCAATCAGGAAATCGAATAAAAGTTACAACACAGTAATAATAATGGGTGATTTCAATTACCCCGGTATTGACTGGGTCAGTGTCATGGTAGGACATGCTAGACAGAGAAAGTTTCTAGACGAAATAAATGACTGCTTCTTGGAGCAGCTGATTCATGAACCGACAAGAGGGGAAGCCATTTTGGACCTAGTCTTTAGTGGAACACAAGATTGTTTACACCATCAAAAAGTAGAACATGCACTGAAGCTACATGCAATGAAGGGGACATGCAATGAAGCTACAGTGTAACCAGTTTAATAAGAGAAAATGTTTTTTTCACTGAATGCATAATCAAACTCTGGAATTCATTACCAGAACTGTTAGTAAAACTGGGTTTAAAAAAGGTTTGGAGAAGTTCCTGGAGGAAAGGTCCATAAACCATTAAAGAGGACCCTGAAAATCCACTGCTTGTCCCAATATATGCATTGTGGAACCTGTGTGTCGTCGGGAAACTGCTAGGTACTTGTGACCTGGATTGGCCACTGTTGGAAAGTGGATACTGGACTTGATGGACCTTGATCTGACCCAGTATGGCATAACTTATGTTCTTATCTGGTGCAAGAGAAAAGGGTGCTGGGGCCACTTGGCAATAGTGATCATAATATGATTGCATTTGATTTAATAAATTGAGGAAGGACGACAAGGAAATCCACAGTACTACCTTTTTAACTTTCAAAAGGGAGACTATGATAAAATGAGGAAAATAGTTAAGAAAAAACTAAAAGGAGCAGCTGCAAAGATTAAAGATTTACATCAAGCATGGGCATTATTATCTTGGAAGGCCAGACCAGCTGTATTCCACGCTTTAAGAAAAGTGGAAGAAAGTCCAAAAAACTTGCCAGCATGATTTAAAGGTGGCTGTTATAGCCAAAAAAACATCTTTCAGGAAATGGAAAAAGAAGCCAAATGACAAAAGCTGTAAACAAAAGCATTGGCAAGTTAGATGCAAGGCATTGATAAGGCAGGCAAAGAGAGAATTTGAAAAAAAAACCTTGCCGTGGAAGCAAAAATGCATAATGACAGCTTTTTCAAGTACATTTATAGCAAAAGAAATCTGTGAGTCAGTTGGGCTATTATATGATAGAAGGGCAAAGGGGGGCACTAAGAAATGAGAAGGCCATAGCGGAAAGACTGAATGAATTCTTTGCTTTGGTCTTTACTGAAGAAGATGTAGAGAAGTTACCCATGACTGAAATGGTATTTAAAGGTGATACAACAGAAGAAATGAAAGAATATTGATAAACGGGGAAAATGTATTACAACAATTTGATAAACTAAAAAGTAGCAAATCACCTGGACCGGATGGTATACACCTGGGTGTGTTGAAAGAACTAAAATATGAGATTGCAGACCTACTAATAGTAATCTGTGAATTATCATTAAGATCATCTGTACCACCTGAAGATTGGCGAACGGCCAATGTAATGCCAATTTTTAGAAAGGGTTCCAGGTGTGATCTGGGAAACTACAGACCAGTGAGCCTGACGTCAGTACTGAGCAAAATGGTAGAAACCATTATAAAGAACAAAACTACTGAACATGTAGATGGTCATGTTTTAATGGGAGAAAGTCAACATGGCTTTAGCCAAGGAAGATCTTGTCTTACTCATTTGTTATGTTTTTTTTGAAGGTGTGAATAAACAGATAGACAAAGGTGAGTCGGTTGATATAGTGTATCTGGATTTTCAGAATGCCTTTGACAAGGTCCCTCATGAAAGACTCTTGGCAAAATTAAAAAGTTATGGTATAAAAGGTAGTGCACTATTGTGGATCAGGGACTGGTTAAAAGATAGAAAGCAGAGGGTAGGGCTAAATGGCCAATTTTCCCAATGGAGAAAGGTGAATAGTGGAGTATCCCAGGGATCTGTGCTGGGTCTGCTGCTTTTTAACATATTTGTAAATGACCTGGAAATGGAATAATGAATGAGGTGATCAAATTTGCAGATGAGAAAATTATTCAAAATTGTTAAAACACAAAAGGGTACCAGGTTTAATGGACCTTGGTCTGACCCGTATGGCATTTCTTATGTTCACTTAACAGTACAAAGTCCTTCCGTATGGGCTCGCATCTGCGCTCCATGTGTATACAAAGTGCCTAGCCATGGTAGCGGCCCACTTGCGGTGGTGAGGCCACTGTGTCGTCCCCTCTCTCGATGATCAGCTCATTTCTGGAGCCTCCCAGGCTACTGCCAGCCAAGCCATCTAAGAAAACTCCGCCACGCTCTAGACCCTCGACTTTGCCATCATTGCCAAGAAATCCGAGCCGTACCTCAACAATGATTGGACTTCATAGGAGCGCACCTGGAGAAGCTTCAGGCCGAGGACTTCCTCGCAGAACACAGGGCTCAGGCCCTAACTCTGCTCAGTAGAATTCTAGCCACATGCCGGGTGGCAAATGCTCATCTGCTCCTGCATCTTCTGGGGCATATGGCCACAATAGTGCACATGGTTCCCTTGGCACAGCTACACATACGCCCCTTACAGTGGAATCTCAGACTCAACTGGTGCCAACATACCCAATCACTGTGGTCCAGGATTTCTCTGTTAGTCCCGCAGTGCGCCACCATCCTCGACAGTATTTGGTGATGGAGGACTTTCGGCAACCTCTTAACCAGCTAGCCAATAAATGGTCCCTGGACTCCGAGATTGTCTGGGACATCTTTGTTGCATGGGGGAAGCTTGAGTTGGACCTCTTTGCTTCTGCCGACAATGCCAAATGCCCCATATTCTGCTTCATCAGATCGTGTCTGCAATGATGGGGAGCAGATGCCTTTGCTATGGACTGGTCCCATTGCCTCCTTTATGACTTTCCGCCATTTCCACTCCTTGCGCGGGTCCTGCGTAAGATCAAATAGGACAAGGCCTCCGTCATCCTGATAGCTCCGGGGCCTTGCCAGCTATGGTTTCCTCATCTCCTGGCTATGCTGCGGGAACCCGCATACCACCAGGCACATGGCCCAGCCTTCTGACCCAGAAGAAGGCCAACTCCTCCATCCCAACCTCTGGAGCCTCTCCCTCACAACTTGGTGGCTTCAGGGCACTGGACACTGATCGCCTCTCTGCTATGGGACGTCGTCACTTTCCTCACCCCTTCTCAAGGACCTTCAATGCAGCTTTCCTACCAGTGTATATGGTTTCATTTTGCACATTGGGCTGCCTCAAACAATCTAGATCCAGTCCAGTTCTCCATGGACCAGGTACTCTCCTACCTCCTCCACTTGTCTTCCAGATCACATCAGTGTGACGATATCTGCCTGCCATCGCTGTGTCCTATGACCCTGCTGACGGGAATCCCATATCCTACACCAGGTCATCTCCAGGTTCATGAGAGAGCCCGATGAACACCAAGGTGCCTGTGTGGCCACCTATGCCTGCCTGGGATCTTAACATTATTTTGTCTGAATTCATGAATCCTTTGGGCCCTTAATGATAGTGTCACTCAAACACCTTACGTGGAAGACAGCCTTTCTTGTGGTCATCACTTATGCTAGATGTCTCAGGGAGCTTCAAGCACTGGTACACTACCCACCCTATACACAGTTATTTCATGACAGAGTCATTCTCAGAACCCACTCCAAGTTCCTTTCAATGGTGGTCTCCGATTTTCACATCAACCAACCTATCATCCTCCCAGCTTTTTTCCCAACAACCTGGATGGATTGCCGAAAGAGCAATTGCACACCATGGACTGTCGCTGGGCTCTTTTGTACTACCTGCATCACAGAGTTCATCTCAGCTCTATCTAACCTTCAATTTGAACAACCCTGGACATCCAGTGGCCAAGCAGACCATCTCCTTTGCCGTTCCTGGGGCAGATCACCTCTCATAACCTCAGGGCTACTGCCTCGTCCATCGCCAGTCTTGCCTCAGTCTCTTCTCAGGACATTTGCAGAGTGGCCACTGGTTGTCCATTCCCACCTTTACTAGGCACTACAGCCTGGACTGCTCCTCCACAAGGGACTCTACCTTCGGTCAGGTTGTCCTTTGGAACCTCTTTACTGCATAGCACTTCACCTCCGCCCGGGATCCTTCGGGGCCGGCCATACTCTGAAGAAAACCAGCTACATCGTTGAGATGGCCCCAGATATGGACTCATCTTCAAGCATGCCTGCATCCCCCTGCTTGTCTCCAGAGAAAGTGTAGTTGCTTACTTGTAATGGGAGTTCTCCATAAACAGCAGAAATATGCAGCCACACTGATCCTCCCGCCTTCCCCACAAAGAAAAAAGAACAGCAGCACTGACATGAGAACAACACACACTGTGGATGGGTCTCTGTATGGGCTGCCGTGAAGGTGGTTCACATCGCACTTCTACTCTGTTGTTGTTATTAAGTGCCATTGAGTTGATGTTTACTCTTGGTGACCCTCTGGTATGAGCTGTTCTCATGGGATACAAGCAGATGGGAAGCAGGCATGTGGTGGTGGTAGAGATGAGGACAGTATCTGAAGTGGAGGTGGTATAGATGAGGACGGTATCTGAAGCATGGGACAAACACAGAGGATCTCTTAAGGAAAAAAGGGGACTGTTGTAGTGGTTGATATGGAAGGACACACTAGATAGGCCATGTGGTCTTTTTCTGTCGTCATGTTTCTATGTTCAGAGGCTTAAAGCTTCTCTGAGCTAAGAGATCTGGTACACAAGGCTCAGTCATGGACTTCATCTTCAAATGTGGCTGTATACCCCTGCTGCCTGCGGAGAATCCCCAATACAAGTAAGCAACTATACTCTCTCCAAACCTTCCTGCAGAAAGGCCAGCAGAGATGGCACCATGTGCTGCATCCATTACTCAGAGAGGCATCAGACCTGCATGTATGCCAAGTTGGTAGACCTCATTTGAGTTCTGAGCAGAATGGAAACCATTGCCAGAGAGTATCCCTTATGTGCTAGTTGTCTCTTTTCAAGAGCCAAGTCAGAAGTGACAAGGGGGACCGGTTCTTCCAGGATGATTGGCCCCTGATGCAAGAGGCCCTGAGATGGAGGCAAGCGAAGAGGTGGTGCTGCAGTACCCGCATCAGATCTCTGAAACACGCTCTACTTGGCCAATCTGTGTGCTACCAGAATAATCCTTTATGGGTGGCGTTCTATACACAAAATCACATGCCCCATCAGGGGCTACGGAGGAAATACATACAGCAGGCATTGATTTGGCCAAAGCTGAGCAAGGGCGTCAACAACCTCAGACCCATCTCTGTGCGGTAACTGAAAAAATGGCATACTTTGGCATTGGAGTGAGTTGCCAAAGAGATCCATGATAAGGCTGCCCCATGTCTGAAAGATCTGGCAGACCACCTGAGAGTTGAGAGCCCACTCATGCAGGTGCATGACTCTGCTGAGCTTGTCCGCCAAGGCATTGTCCTCTCCCAGGAGATACACTGCCTGGAGAAGCATCTGATGCTTCACAGTGAAGTTCCAGAGTCGGTATGAGCCTGTGCCCTCTTGTTTGTTGATGTAGAACATCGCTCCTTGGTTATTGGTCTGTATGAGAATGACCTGGCTGGTCAGCTGTGTCCGAAAGGCCCACAGCACATTGGCGATAACTCAGATTTTGAGGAAGTTGGTCTGGTGAAGGCTCGCGCTCTTCGACCAGAGGCCTTGCGTGTAGAGGCCACCGAGATGAGTTCCCTAGCTGAGCTTGGAGGCATCTGTCATTAGCACCTATTGGTTCAGGGGTGCCTAAAAGGGCAGGCCTGCAAAAAGATGTACAGATTGTTGCCGCCATGGGAGGGAATCTTTATTACCTTTATTGAAAAGTGGTGGAGTTACACACACACTGTCAGGTAGACGGCTCAAAGCCTGACGTCACTGAGAGCAGAGGGTCCACTGTGCTTGCCACATGTGCAGGTGGGCGAATGGGGTACATGGACTGTGGAAGCCATATGGCCCAGGAGGCGAAGCATCTGGCAAGCAGACACCATTGAGTAGCACCGGACCTATTGGGCCCGGTCTGACAGGAGATATGCGTCTTGAAGGACTAGAAAAAGGGACTGTTCCTTCTGGAGAGAGATCTGTAATTGTGAGTATATACTTCTGGTAATTTTCTAAAAGGAATTCTTTGTATTAAAGCTAATTAATCTGTGAACCCACTATTTTTGTTAAATCAGTCAGGGCCTAGTAGCAGCAGTTTAAGCTTAAATTTAAAACACAGAGGAGAACTTTCTGGTTACATTTCATACCCAGCAGAGAGCTTGTAGTTTACATTTAATAGTCACTCAGGGCCGAGCATCAGAAAAGTACTTTTAGTTTTAAAACACAGAGGAGAACTTTCTGGTTACATTTCATACCCAGCAGAGAGCTTGTAGTTCAAATTTAATAGTCACTCAGGGCCTAGTAACAGCAAAGTACTTTTAGTTTAAATTTAAAACACAGAAGAGAGCTTTCTGGTTACATTTGGAACCCAGCAGAGAGCTTGTAGTCTAAATTTAATAGTCACTCAGGGCCTAGCATCAGCAAAGTACTTTTAGCTTAAATTTAAAACACAGAAGAGAGCTTTCTGGTTAAATTTAGAACCCAGCAGGGAGCTTGTACTTTAAATTTCATAAGAAGTTAGAGCCTAGCAGCAGCTAAGAGCTATAATTTAAATCAAATCAGAATATAGCTTACCTCAGCAGCACAAGACAGGGTACTGTGTAGCAGCCCTCTTTTAATAAGTGCTATTACCCACCCACCCCTGGGATAATAGTAGCTTTATAGGTACTTACACATCTTAACTCTTTCAAGGCCTACTTTAAATTTTTAATCCACACTCTGCAGCCGGGTTAATTTTTACATATTTAAGGAAAATTGCACCCGTCTTATTCAATATGTTCTAATAGCGATTTTCCTTCTGCTATGGTCATGTATTATATACCATTTGATAGGAATATTTAGTCAGAAATTTGGATCCCAAGAGTTTTGGGCTCGGCCTGGAAAGGGTTAAAAGGCAGGAGGTGCTCTCAGGTGAAGCTCATTACCCAAATCAGTCATACACTAAGGACCTGCGATTAGTTAAGCTTCAGATGAACAAGGTTTATTACACGTATTAGGTACAGTTTTATTAGTATAAATATCCATAGCAACCCTTAGTAAGTAAAGAACTTAGATCTAAACACAAACTTAAAACTAAGATGCAGACAGCAGTCCAGAAGCGGGATGGGGGCTTTCCAGTCTTTTGCATTGAGTGTCACATGTATGATTTTCTCCCAGTTGGTGAGAGGTCTTACGTGTGCACTAGGTGCAAGGAGCTCTTTGCTCTCAGGGAACGAGTCTGTTCTCTAGAGGCTAAAGTAGCAGACTTGGAAAGCATAAGACAGACAGAGAGGTACATAGATGAGAGCTACAGGGATACAGTCCTGAAGTCCCACCTCCAGTCTGGCAGCATCCCTGTTGCCATGGAGGAGAGAAGTCACGTGACAGGAGAGCATCACCCTGGTGTTGCAGGAAGTGATCCTGTAACTAGGACCTGTCCTCCAGGTGATGTAAAACCCTCTCGCACCGAGGAAGTTTCTCCAGGGCCATGTGCCCATGAGGGAAGGGTTAGGACAGTCGTTATAGTTGGTGATTCGATCATTAGGCATGTAGATAGCTGGGTGGCTGGTGGACGTCAGGATCACCTGGTAACATGCTTGCCTGGTGATAAGGTAGCGGACTTCACGCGCCACCTAGATAAGGTCTTAGATAGTGCTGGGGAGGAGTCTGCTGTCTTGGTACATGTCGGTACCAATGACATAGGAAAATGTGGTAGGGAGGTTCTGGAGGCTAAATTTAGGCTTTTAGGTAGGAAGTTAAAATCCAGAACTTCCAGGGTAGCATTCTCCGAAATGCTTCCTGTTCCAAGCGCAGGACACAAAAGGCAGGCAGAGCTCCGGAGTCTCAATGCGTGGATGAGACAGTGGTGCAGAGATGAGGGTTTTGGATTTGTTAGGAACTGGGGAACATTCTGGGGAAAGGAGGGGCTCTTCTGAAGGGATGGGCTTCACCTTAACCGGGATGGAACCAGGCTGCTGGCATTAACCTTTAAAAAGGAGATAGAGCAGCTTTTAAACTATATATTAGGGGAAAGCCGACAGTCGCCCAAGAGCGGATGGTTCGGAAGAATGTAACTTTGAAGGATACTACCAAAAGCAGAGAGGTTCCACAAAAGAGTAAAGTAGCCCAAATGCCCTCAAGTATGGAGCAGACAGAGCTTAAAGATCCCAAATTACCCATGTCTAACAATAGCCAAATTAATATGAATAAAATACATTCTCTAAAATGCTTGTATGCAAATGCTAGAAGTCTAAAAAATAAGATGGGAGAGTTAGAATATATAGCACTAAATGAAAGGTTAGATATGATTGGAATATCAGAGACATGGTGGAAGGAGGATAACCAGTGGGACACTGTGATACCTGGGTACAAACTATATCGTAATGATAGAGCTGATCAAATTGGTGGAGGGATTGCTCTCTATGTTAGAGAGGGCATTGAGTCAGAAAGGATTAAACTTTTGCAGGAAACAAAATCTGCTGTAGAATCTATATGGATTGAAATTCCATGTAAAAGGGGGAAGGCAATGGCAGTGGGGGTGTACTATCGAGCGCCTGGCCAGACTGACCAAATGGATGATGAAATGCTCAAAGAAATCAAGGAAGCTAACAAACGTTACAGCGCAGTAAAAATAATGGGTGATTTCAACTACCCCGGTATCGACTGTCTCAGTGTCACGTCAGGACATGCTAGGGAGATAAAGCATTACAAGCATTTTAGAGAATGTATTTTATTCATATTAATTTGGCTATTGTTAGACATGGGTAATTTGGGATCTTTAAGCTCTGTCTGCTCCATACTTGAGGGCATTTGGGCTACTTTACTCTTTTGTGGAACCTCTCTGCTTTTGGTAGTATCCTTCAAAGTTACATTCTTCCGAACCATCCGCTCTTGGGCGACTGTCGGCTTTCCCCTAATATCTATGTTTCTATGTTTCCTAGATGAAATAAATGACTGCTTCTTGGAGCAGCTGGTTCATGAACCGACCAGAGGGGAAGCCATATTAGACCTAGTCCTTAGTGGAACACCAGATCTAGTGCAAGAGATAAGGTTGTTGGGGCCACTTGGCAATAGTGATCACAGCATGATCGCCTTTGATTTCATTAGTGGAGGAGGGATAGTAACGAAATCCACAGTACTACCTTTTAACTTTCGAAAGGGAGACTATGATAAAATGAGGAAAACAGTTAAAAAAAAACTAAAAGGAGCAGTTGCAAAGGTTAAAGAAGTACATCAGGCTTTGCTGTTGTTGAAAAATACTATCTTGGAAGCCCAGACCAGCTGTATTCCACGCTTTAAGAAAAGTGGAAGGAAGTCCAAAAAACTGCCAGCATGGTTTAAAGGTGAGGTCAGAGAGGCTGCTGTTGCCAAAAAAAGCATCTTTCAGGAAATGGAAAAAAGAGCCAAACGACGAAACCTGGAAACAGCACAAGCACTGGCAAGTCAAATGCAAGGTATTGATAAGGCAGGCAAAGGGAGAATTTGAGAAGAAGCTTGCTGCGGAAGCAGAAACGCGAAGTATAGACCTTTTCAAGTACATTCGTAGCAAAAAACCTGTGAGAGAGTCAGTTGGTCGATTAGATGATAAAGGGGTTAAAGGAGCACTAAGAGGCAACAAGGCGATAGCGGAGAGACTGAATGAATTCTCTGCTTCAGTCTTTACTGAGGAAGATGTAGGGATGTTACCCATGACTGAAGTGGTATTTAAAGGTGCGGAAGAATTGAAGGAAATATTGATACATCGGGAAGATGTATTACAACTATTAGATAAACTGAAGAGTAGCAAATCACCTGGGCCGGATGGTATACATCCAAGGGTGTTGAAAGAACTGAAATATGAGATTGCAGACCTGCTATTAGTAATCTGTGAACTATCATTAAAATCATCTCTAATACCTGAAGATTGGAGGATCGCCAATGTAACACCAATTTTTTAAAAGCGTTCCAGGGGTGATCCGGGAAACTACAGACCGGTGAGCCCGACATCAGTACCGGGAAAAATGGTAGAAACCATCATAAAGAATAAAATTACTCAGCATGTAGATAGTCATGACCTAATGGGAGACAGCCAACATGGCTTTAGACAAGGAAGATCTTGTCTTACTAATCTGTTATGTTTTTTTGAAGGAGTGAATAATCAGGTGGACAAAGGTGAGTCTGTTGATATTGTGTATCTGGACTTTCAGAAAGCCTTTGACAAGGTCCCTCATCAGAAACTTTTGGCAAAACTAAAGAGTCATGGGATAGGAGCCAGTGTACTATTGTGGATCAGGAACTGGTTAAAAGACAGAAAGCAGAGGGTAGGGCTAAATGGCAAATTTTCCCAATGGAGAAAGGTGAATAGTGGTGTATCCCAGGAGTCTGTGCTGGGTCCGCTGCTTTTTGACATATTCATAAATGACCTGGAAAGTGGAATAACGAGTGAGGTTATCAAATTTGCAGATGACACAAAACTATTTAAAGTTGTTAAAACCCAAGAGGATTGTGGAAAATTGCAAGAGGATCTTGATAAATTGGAAGACTGGGCATCAAAATGGCAGATGAAATTTAATGTGGACAAGTGCAAGGTTATGCACCTAGGGAAGAACAACCCAAACTATGGTTACACGATGCAAGGTTCCACATTAGGAACTACCACCCAGGAAAAAGATTTAGGCGTCATTGTGGATACCATGTTAAAACCCTCGGCCCAGTGTGCAGCGGCGGCCAAGAGAGCAAATAGAATGCTAGGTATGATAAGGAAAGGAATGGAAAATAAAACAAAGGATATTATAATGCCTCTATATCGTTCCATGGTGAAGACCGCACCTTGAATATTGTGTGCAATTCTGGTCACCGTATCTTAAAAAGGATATAGTGATTTTAGAAAAGGTTCAGAGAAGAGCACCAAAATGGTAAAGAGGATGGAAGGATACCCCTATGAAGAAAGGCTAAAAAGGTTAGGGCTCTTTAACCTGGAAAAGAGACGGCTGAGGGGAGATATGATAGAAGTCTATAAATTAATGAACGGAGTGGAACGGGTAAACGTAGATCGATTGTTTACGTTGTAAGAATATAGAAAGACTAGGGGACATGCAATGAAGCTACAGGGTAAACTATTTAAGACTAATAAAAGAAAATTTGTTACCGGAGGATGTAGTAAAGGCTGTTAGTGTAGCTGGGTTTAAAATAGGTTTGGACAAGTTCCTGGAGGAAAGGTCCAGAAACCATTATTAAGAAGGGACCCAGGATATCAATGCTTGAACCAATACAAGCATTGTGGAACCTGTGCTCCTTGGGGAAACTGCTAGGTACATATGACCTAGATTGGCCACTGTTGGAAACAGAATACTGGGCTGATGGACCTTGGTCTGACCCAGTATGGCATATCTTATGTTCTTATGTTGGCCATTGAAGTATCTAGGAGAGCCCCAGTGAACTCAAGACATTGAGTGGGTTGCAGTGGGACTTTGGGAAGTTGATCATGAAACCCAGTTGCTCCAAGACCATGATGGTATGTTGCGAGACCGGCGAACTTTGTCCGGAGAGCCGCCTCTCACCAACCAGTCATCCAGGTAAGGGAAGACGAAAATCCCCTGCACACGGAGAAAAGCGGCGACGACCATTAGGCACTTTGATAAACCCTGAGAGTGGACGCGAGCCCGAAGGGAAGAACCCTGTATTGATAGTGCCTGCCGCAGAGGATGAAGTGGAAGTATTACCTATGGACAGAGTGAATGAGGATGTGGGTATAGGCATCTTTTAGATCCAAGGAGCATAGCCAATCTCCTCGCTGAAGGTAGGGTGGCAACGTTCCAAGGGATACCGTCTTGAACATCTCTTTGACTAGGAAGTGATTTAGATCACTAAAATCCAGAATGGGTCATAAGCCACCTGTTTTTTTGGGGATCATGAAGTATTGGGAGTAGAACCCTCTTCCTGTCTGATATGGCAGAACCATTTCCACCACCATGGCTCCCAAAAGGTTGGAGAAGTTCTCAATGTTGAGGATCCAGAGGGCACTCCCCTGGAAAAAAACAGAGGAAAGTATAGGAGGTAACCTTCCTTCATAATTTGTAATGCCCAGGTGTCGAAGGTGATGCTGAGCCAATGATGCTGCGGAACTATGTCTGATAAGGGAGGAAAGGCTGGAGTCCAGGAGTCAAAATTCTCCCAGGCTGCGGCTGAGGAACCAGCTAGGTCTTTGGGGTCTTAGGCCTACGTTGTTGTTTCTGGCCTTGGCCCTTGGCCTGCTGCATCTGCAGGGGCACCTGATAGGAGTTATATGGGGATAGGAACCATAGGCCTCCTTCTTCTTCAGATAGAAGGACTTTTTTCCTGAAGCACATACTTGCTGTTGGAAAGGGTCAGCAGTCTTCCTGGAAAGCCTGGTCATGGTGACTTGTTCCATCTCCAACTCAGCAGTCTTTTCTGTCATGGACTTGCCAAAGAGATTCTCTCCCTGGCATGGGACATTGGCTAATTTGTCCTGAATCCATTGCTCCAGGTCCGAGGACAGTAGCCAAGCCAGATGGCGGGCACCAATGTCCACTGCAGCCATTCTAGCCATGGATCAGAAGCCGTCATAAGCTGCTTGAGTCATGAATCTGGAGCACTCCTTGGTTTTACTGACCAGGCTCCGGAAGTGCTCGAGATGGTCACCAGAAAGTCCAGCCGAGAACCTAGCAAGCTCCCCTGCCAGGTCTCTTGAGTACATGCCCATGTACAGCTGGTATCCATGGTGCGGGCCTCTTGACCCAGGGGCACCAAGGAGTGCAACTTAGTGCTCTTGATTCGGCGCATGGCTGACTCCACCACCATGGAGTTGTGAGGCAGTTGCATTTTTTTCAAAGCTCAGGCTCTTGCAGACTCGATACATGGAATTGAGCTGTCTGCTCACCGTGGACACTGTAAGTGGGGTCTCCCACATCTTCAGAAGGAACTGTTCCAAAATAGGGTGGACAGGGACCGTGATGGCCTCCTTTTGCGGGTTGGGATACTGGAGGATCTCAAGCTCCTCTGTTCGAGGTTCCTCCTCTTCCTCCAGGTTAAAAGGCAAGGCTTTTGGATTTCAGCCCTAGTCTTAATACTGAACCACACCATCTGGTGATCACCAGATGCAAAATGATCTCCCACTATAACATCAGAAACACTTCCACCATTGGTAAGCATCAAGTCCAGTATGGCCCCTTCATGTGTGGGGTCTGTTACCAATTGCCCGAATAGTTCTCCCTGTAGAGAATCCAGGATCTCCTTACTTCTAGATGATACTGCAGCAGGGATGTGCCAATCAACATCTGGCATATTGAAATCCCCCTATCTGTAGCACTTCCCTTTTCCTGGCAAAGCTGTGTATGTCTTCAATTAACTCTCTGTCCACCTCTTCAACCTGGGAGGGAGGTCTGTATATCACACCAATGCAAATAGATTTCTCTTTCCCTCTTTCTAGTTTAACCCACAGTGCCTCCTCTCTCCCTTTTAAGCCCTGTATTTCCATAGCTTTAATATTATATTTTTACATATAGTGCTACTCCTCCTCCCTTCTTCCTACTATGTACTTTCTGAATAAAGTATAGTCTGGTATAGTTATATCCCAGTCATGGTTGTTCGTGAACCATGTCTCTGTTACTGCCATTAAATCCAAGTCAGCCTCTCCCATTAAAGCCTCAACATCTGGGATCTTATTTTCCACTCTACGAGCATCTATAGACACTGCCTTCCAGATGTTGCTCCTTCTACCTATTTTTATAAAGGTATTTAATGTTTCACTTTTCTGGGGGTTTTCTTCACCCATCCCCAACGAATCGAGTTTAAAACTCTCTTCAGTAGCTTAGCCAGTCTGCTACTGAAGACACATCGACCCTTCTTGGACAGATGGACGCCATCTCTGCTCTGCAACCCTTGGAAGAGCATCCCATGATCCAGAAAACCAAAATGCTCTCGATGACACCATCCACACAGCCATGCATTCATCTCCAGGATGCAAGCTTCTCTCCCTTGACCTTTACCCTCAATGGGGAGAATTGAAGAGAACACCACCTGTGCCCCTATCTGCTTCACACACTGTCTCAGAGCCAAGAAGTCACCTTTGATATGCTCAGGCAATATCATTTATGCTGACATGGATGAGCAACATCGGGTAATAGTCAGTGGACATGATGAGTCTCGCAAACTCTCCATAACATATCAGATTTTGGCACCTGGCAGACAGCATACCTCTCTGGACATCAAATCTGGTCAGCAGAAGGATGTCCCAGCACCCCTCAGAAGAGAGTCACCAACCATCACTACTCTTCGCTTTCTAGTGGTCACTGATTCTGCAACTTTGGGGTTCTTGAGCTCTGGTTCTTCCCTTTCCAGGGCTGCTTTCACCTCCTCCACTTCCAGGGCTGCATAATAGTTCTTCAAGTCAAGAGCTGGAGGAGTTGGATTGGTAATTCTGCAGGCCCTGGTGACTTGTGTCCAACCTTCGTCATTCTGTAGGCTCTCATCTTCTCCTCTGCTGGAGAGCTTGAATGTTTCAAGAAGCATTTCATCAATGTACTTCTCACTGTTTTGAATGCTCCTCAGTCTCTCTCTCACTTGGTTTGCAGCTTGTCGTGCTGTGAGGGCTTGCGTGCATCAGTGATGCTGAGAGCTAAACTATCGGTAGTTTAACTACTGGCAGGGTCTCCCAAGATGGACAGGTCTCAGCTGAGGTGCCAGACCAAGACAAACCACCCATCTGGGCAGCAGCAGAATGGGATAGTGTTGACGGCGGAGGATCACATTTTTGTGACAACGGCAACAACATCAAACTTAAACTGCGCGGAAGAAAGGCCCGGCAATCTACTTCTGTATCTTGCCATGAAAACCCAATGGATAGTTACAACAAAACAAATTGTGCTATGGTGCTGGAAGATGAGACCCCCAGGTCAGAAGGTACTCAACTAGCTACTGGGGAAGAGCTGAAGACTTTTCAGAGTAAAGCCAGCATTTATGATGTGGTTGGATCAAAGCCCTCGGGAAGTCTGACTGCTGATGTAGCTGTGCATGAAATGAGAGTCAGAAGCTGTAAAGATGTCTTACGCATTGGAACATGGAATGTACGAAGCATGAACCAAGGGAAGTTGGAGGTGTTCAAGAATGAAATGGAACCTGTACAACTTGATCTATTGGGTGTCAGCGAACTGAAATCGACTGGCATCGGGCACTTTGCATCAGATGATCACATGGTCTACTATCCTGGAAATGAAAGACAAAGAAGAAATGGTGTTGCATTTATAATAAAGAAGAAACTTGCAAGAACTGTAATGAAATACAATGCAGTCAGCGAACACTTAATCTCTATTCGTCTACAAGGATTGCCTATCAACACAACTATAATTCAAGTATATGCCCCAACAACAGCTGCAGAAGAGAATGAAATTGAAGAGTTCTATGAACAAGTACAAGCTGAAAATGACAGAACATGCAAACAGGATATCCTGATAGTCATGGGTGAATGGAACGCAAAAGTTGGCAACAAAGAAGAAGGCAAAGTAGTTAGAAAATATGGACTTGGCACAGAAATGAAGCTGGAGAAAGACTGATATAATTCTGCAAGACCAATGATCTATTCATCTCAAACACCTTCTTCCAGCAACACAAGCGGCGACTGTACACATGGACTTCACCCAATGGATTGTATAAAAATCAAATTGACTACATCTGTGGAAGTCAACGATGGAAAAGCTCTGTAACATCAACAAAGACAAAACCTGGAGCTGACTGTGGTACAGATCATCAACTACTAGTATGCAAACTCAAGCTAAAGTTGAAAAAGAGCAAACCACTCATGAATGCAGCAAAATATGACCTGGAGAATATACCACTGGAATTTAAAGACTGCCTGCAAAATCGATTTGCTGCTTTAGATACAAATGACAGAGCTCCGGAAGAGTTATGGAATGACATCAAGAAGGTTGGATTGGAAGAAAGCGAGAAGTCTCTACAAAAGGTGAAAAAGCAAAAACGGCCAAAATGGATGATGGAAGAAACTCTGAAAATTGCCCAGAAACGCAGAGAAGCTAAAGCCAGAGGAGAAAGAAAGACAATCGCAGAACTTAACAGAGATTTCCAACGTGCAGCAAGACAGGACAAGGAAAAGTACTACAATGACACTTGCAAGGAAATAGAAGCAGAAACTATTAGAGGAAGAACAAGATCGGCTTTCCTAAAGCTACGAGAGTTAAAGAAAAAGTTCCATCCTCGAATTGGAATGTTACAAGATGCTCAAGGTTCTATTTTGAATGATGCTGAGAAGATCAAGAAAAGGTGGAAGGAATATACAGAGTTTTTATATGATAAAGATCAAGTGGACCAACAGCCGTTTCAACCTGTACCGTATGATCGGGAACCATTGGTGATGAAAGAAGAAGTTGAAGCAGCATTTAAAGCCTTATCAGAGAACAAAGCACCAGGCATTGATAGCATTCCCATAGAAGTATTGCAGCAATCTGATGCAGCTGTTACCATACTTACAAGGCTCTGCCAAGAAATATGGAAGACAACATCATGGCCAACTGACTGGAAAAGATCTGCGTTTATACCAATACTACAGAAAGGTGATCCAACTGACTGTGGAAATTATCGCACAATCGCTCTGATCCCACATGCCAGCAAGATTCTACTGAAGATTATTCAAAAGAGACTACAACCATACCTGGAACAAGAACTACCTGACGTGCAAGCAGGGTTCAGGAAAGGGCCAGGAACGAGAGACATCATTGCGGATGTGAGATGGATCCTTGAAAACACTAAAGAATACCAAAAGGATATTTATTTGTGCTTTATCGACTATAGCAAGGCTTTTGACTGTGTAAACCATGAGAAACTCTGGGCTACATTAAGAAGCATGGGTATACCAGAACACCTGATCGTTCTCTTGTGCAATCTGTACATTGATCAAGAAGCAACAATTCGAATGGAATAAGGAGAAACAGAATGGTTTAAAATAAGCAAAGGTGTAAGACAAGGCTGCATACTTTCCCCCTACCTGTTTAATTTATATGCAGAACAAATCATCAGAGAAGCAGGATTGTATGAAGACAACAGAGGTGTGAAGATTGGTGGAAGACTCATCAACAACCTTCGCTATGCTGATGATACTACATTACTGGCTGAAAGTGAAGATGATCTGAAACATTTGCTTCTCACAATCAAAGAACATAGTCTCAAAATGGGCCTGCATCTTAATGTAAAGAAGACAAAGATCATGACAACTGGCATAATCAACAGTTTCATTGTTGAAGGAGAAGAAATTGTGAACAACTTTAACCTACTTGGATCAACTATCAATAAAGAAGCAACAAGAAATCAGACGACGCATTGCTCTTGGCAGAATGGCTATGAAAGACCTAGATAAGATTCTCAAGAGCAGAGATGTCTCTCTCCATACAAAGATTCGACTTGTTCAGGCCATGGTATTTTCAATAACATCATATGGATGTGAAAGCTGGACAGTGAAAAAGATAGACAGGAACAAAATTGATGCCTTTGAATTATGGTGCTGGCGGTGAATACTGTGTATACCATGGACTGCCCGAAGAACAAACCAGTTGGTACTAGAGGAGATCAAACCTAAGCTTTCTTTAGAAGCTCAGATGACAAGACTTCGACTTTCATACTTTGGACACATCATGTGAAGAGAGAGATCATTAGAGAAAGACATCATGCTTGGCAAGATAGAAGGTCAACGCAAAAGAAGAAGGCCAGCAATGAGATGGATCGATACAATAAGAGCAGCTACGGGTACCAGTCTGTCAACAATGAGCTGCCTGACTGAAGACCGAACACAATTTAGGATAGCTATCCAGAGGGTCGCCATGAGTCGACTCCGACTCGACGGCTCTTAAGAACACAACAGCCTCTCCACCTCTTCTTTGAGTTTCTCCACTTGTTTTTCGAGAGCTTCAGCATGCAAGAATCCTGCACATGCAACCGGTCCTTCAACTGGCATTGGTTGGGACCTCTGTCTGGACAGAGGCAGAAGCTGTAACGGGAGCAGCAGCTTTAGGGATACAATTTTGTCTAGCCATTGTTCAGTTGGTGGAGCTTAGGTATCTGCTAAAGCAAAAGAGAGAGAGACTTACCAAAGTACCAGCCAGTTTCCCAGCTGTGCTTTCAGAGAAAAAGGAGTTAAATTTCTTTAAGTTTGTTCAAAATGTGCTGTCCCAAGTCCCTGGTTGTAGCTAATTGGGGGAGGTGTCCTATAAAGCAAGACTGCTCACATGGGGTGGGTTAAACTCGATATAAATACTCTATTGTAACTTGATGTCAATATTTAAAAAATTTCTACAAGGTAACATTAATGTATATTGCCAGTCGATCTTCTTCATATAAAAGCATAGAAACTCTCTTCAATTTTTTAATTTTTTAACGGTAGTCTCAGAACCAGAGGACACTCTGCACCACACGCTTTGTGGAAAAGGAGTATTGCCTCATTCACATCAGGGTGGCAGGTGGGGTGGGGGGCAGGATCTAACACCTGATGAGATGTCAGTAGCTTCAAAGAGCTGAGAAAGATACTAAAAGCAGTGTTTGAAACCTTCACCACTAAAGATAATATTTCCTTTTTGAACTAAAGCACCAAAAAGAATATATCTTTGTTTTTAAAAAGTACCTAAATTCTTTAGGAGTTCTCAGGCAGAGAGCTAGTAATTTAAAAGCCACACACTCTTACCCTAGCTTGACATGCAGAGCCCATGTTAGGAATGCTTGCAGTGGTGACAGCAATACAGCTGTAAGCACGTGGGAGCGCAGTGCAGAGGGAAGTATCAACTCTTGCCTGCAGTGCTCCGGAGATTCAACCATCACTTCTCTCTCTGACCCAGACTTCATGTTTACATTAAGGTGGGACCTGCTGCATTTTTAGAGTGTAGTACGTAGGGGTTGGGGCTTCCCTTCATGCGGCCCTCCCACTTATTTACTGTTATATTGCTGTTGCCACTGCACCTAGGAAATATGGCAGTGGTGGGGGTGGATTGGAGGATAGGGCTTTCTGCAGCAGTTCCATCCTCCAAAGCCTGGAGCTGTAGGTGACTGCCTCCCTGGAGATTCAATAGCTATTTGTTGGAGACCGGCCTCTTGTTTACTCAGTGGAAGAATGCTCTGCATTCTGATGGAATGGAATGAGCAGTGGAAATGGAATCATTATTGGCGAAAGCGCAGCAGGGCACTCATTTTGGTAGATTTATTGCAATCTTATCTCCGTATATTCAGCATCTACCAGTTAAAGTAACATTAATCATGTGAAGGCACATTTTAGAAAAGCTGTTTGTGGATCTAGTGACGTGCAAATGAAAAGATCTGAAAATCGATGACAGTTTTTGAAGAGGTGTACTCGTGTAAGTTTGATGTAAAATTAATATATCTCCACCCCTCATAATAGATGTCATTGTTAAAAACAGGCCCAGACAGAAGGCAATGCTATCCACGTGCAGCAGAGGATCCATTTCACGAACATACCCATGGAGAACCCGGCCACTTAAACATGTAACTGCTGGCATTTTACAGCAAATAAGTTTAAATATCGGCACTCAGGGTCAATACGAAGACTGGAGGCACCTTAGGCAGGCCCTCGATCCTGCTGCCCCTGCACCCTTTGCTGCTGCTCCTCTCCAAGGCTAACAGTTGCGGCAATTACCTCTGAACCCACGACGCAGCAGTTACTCTCTGTTTTCTGGGACTGCATCACGGTTTCATTCTATTCAGTCTTCCACTTTGGCGTCCCCTCTGCCACAGACTTCCAGTTCATACAAAACCGGAAGCCCGGGGCTGAGGGCAGCAGATTGAATAGAATGAAACCAAGATGCAGCCCCAGAGATAAATGGAAAGTGCTGCATCATGGTTTCAGAGGCAATTTCCTGGAGAAGGGTGCCAGCGGCAGAAATAGGTGCTCTCAGAGGGCTGCCACTCTAGACGTCCACCTGGTTCACCTAACAGTAGCACCGGCCTTGTTGGCACTTACGTGTATCTCAGCCATTTAAAAAAATGTAGCCATGCAGCCACTTACAGGAACCTCCATTTTACTGCATTTCAATTCTTAAGAGGAATTTGTCATTGGGGGATGAAGGGGGATACCCCTCTCAATCAGGGTCAATGCAAGGATAAGGGACACCCTAGGTGAACTTCATCCCTTGTGCCCCTTTTCCACCCCTCACTGGGACAATGCTTTTAAGAAGGCAACTTCAGCTCTGGTGCTGCGGTGACACGTGTGCTTCTGCCCCTTTTGATTCCACTTTCTGTCTGCATGCTCTCAATCCCTCCTGTGAGGAGGCGACTGGAAAGAATACTTTCTAAATGGCCATCCGTGCCACGGACAGGTTTAAGTCTGGATTTGTCCAATTGGAGTCTTGCACTTGCCTTTCCAATATGAAATGGGAAAGACATGTATAGATTTCCATGACGCTGACATGCCCCTGTCTACTCTTGACATGGTAAGGACAGCTATGTGTAAAATGGGTCCTTTCTAACAATGATGCACATAGATGTGATTTACATGTGTTCAGTGGTTATTTTGAAACAAATTGGCAAATAAGTCTTTTAAAATAACCCCCTTAATTTGTTGGGGGCATTTCACATTGTATAGCTGCTCTATTATAAATGAGTGAAGCGGCAGGGTAGTCATGGTTATGTTACCCAGAGTTCAGGGGGCAAGAGTCTGGCTTAAAAATAACTGAAGATGCATCTGTCTGTACTTGGCATAGGTAAGGAACCCCTTGTTTGTTCTGGTATTTGCAATAAGAAAATGATGAAATTAATGTTTCTTACTATTTAAGTTTATAAGGGCCTGATGTAACGCGGCTAGCCATTGAATATCTGCGGTTAGTCTATAATGCCAGGACCATATCCGGCCACCGGCACTGAATATCTGGGGTAGCTGCAGACCCCGGAGGCTAACTGGGCAGTGGTGAAATTGAGCCACAGCCCGGTTGGCTTCCAATGGTAAAGCCAGTCCAGCTTTTGCTGTGCCTGACCGTTGAATATCCCACTAACTGGCATCTACACGATTTGCTGGTCGAAGGCTGTACTGTAATCTATTCAGAATGTAAGATGTGTCACAGTATAACATGGAGAGACGGATCACATGTTCTAGCTTGACAGTCACTGCAAACAGCCTGAAAACCTGCTCACCCGAGCCAACTTTTCAAAATGACTGGAGGTGCTAAACGTAAAAATGATTTGCCGTGGGAAGGCTGAAGGAGTCTGTTGGGCACTGGGGGTGTTTACCATGAAGCGGACTGACTGCTGGAGGGAGGACAGCGCTCGGAGTTCCTTCATCGCTGCGGCCTGTGTCTTTAAGAGCCGCCCGTGCTGTTAATGGTGACTTTAAACTCTCCTGGAGACCGAGAAGAAAGCGGGGCGAACGGACTCAGGCGACACTCAGCCGAGCAGGCAGGGGATCCTCATGAATATGCATGATGCACCTCCCTCCTGCCCGACCAATGAGGCTCGTGCGGTTGGGAGGAGGGGCGGGCGGACAGAGCGAACGCGCGAGCAGTGTGCATTAGCGTGCTCCGGGGAAGCTGGGGATCCTCATGAATATGCATGAGGCGCCTCCCTCCTGCCCGACTGATGAGGCTCGTGCGGCTGGGAGGAGGGATGGGCGGACGGACAGAGCGAGCAGGGTGCATTAGTGTGCTTCGGGGAACCTCATGAATATGCATGATGCACCTCCCTCCTGCCCGACCAGTGAGGCTCGTGCGGCTCTGCTTCCGCGTGCGGCTGGGAGGAGGGGCGGGCGGGCGGACGGACAGAGCGCGCGCTCGAGCAGTGTGCATTAGCGTGCTTCGGGAAACCTCATGAATATGCATGAGGCGCCTCCCTCCTGCCCGACCAGTGAGGCTCGTGCGGCTCTGCTTCCACGTGCGGCTGGGAGGACGGACAGAGCGAGCGCGCGAGCAGTGTACATTAGCGTGCACCGGGGAAGCTGAGCGCGGCTGGGCTGCAGCAGGCAGGTACACGCGTGCGACGGCTTTGCAGCGTGTGCCTAGGAAGTGGGACGTGTGCGTGAGTGTAGTTTGGAGCGTCAGACTGTCCGGAGGCTGGAAGGAAACCTTAAAAGCAGAGGGAGACATTTCGGTCGGTCCTGGTTTTGAACTTAAATCCCCAAGCGGCGTGGGATCAGTAGCTCCCTGATTCCGCCTATGTAAATAAGATTACCAGATGTCCCTGATTTTCAGAGATTGCCTCCAATTTCTGAGCCTTGTCCCTGGCTCTCAGCTGACCTCCTTTCGAGACAGAGCAGGTGCCATTTCCAGGACAGGTAGCGATGCATTTAAATTCTCCCAGGCAAGCGGGTGGCTTAGAGCCTTTGACAGGAAGGTTGTGTTGGAGGAGGCCACTCACAGAAGGTCTTGTGTGCTCTCCTATGTAAAGGCCCCGTGCCATTTTTTTTTCTCGAGTTTTATCCTGTGCTCTCAAAAGTGCTCAGTGAATTGGTCTTTAGGGTGTCTGAGCAGAGAGAGTTGAGGCACAGGCAGTACCTAAGGGGAGGGAGCAGGTCCAACAAGAAGTTGTGAAGAAATTCTTGATACGATACGGGGGAAGGGACGGCAACGAAAGGGAAGGAGACATGCTGGATAGCTTGGGGTTAGAGCAGGGCCCATCTGACCACTAGGCGGCTGCCTAGGGTGGCAACCTCTCAGGGGCAGGGCATTCAAAACGAAACAATTGATTTTTGACAAGGGGGGTGGGGTGTAAAGCTTAAAGTTTACCTAGAATACCACCGCCTTAAATCAATTCTGGGTCAGAGAAAAAATGTCCCAGATTTGCCTGCAAAGAATGTGTTAATCTTACATTTGAATCTGTTGAAGGCAGGGCTGCTGCAAGGATGATGTGCCCTAGGAACCTTATTCCGCCAGCCTGTCCTGCCCCCATTGCCAGCACAGCTGCCCCACTTCAGGACCTGCAGGGGCAGCAATGCCTTTAACACGGCACCACAGAGATGACCAAAGCCTCTGGCGCTGTAGCGTTAGAGCTTTGCTTCCACCCCCTCCTGTTTGCATGGGGGTAGAAGCAAAGCTCCAACAGCACCACAGCGCCGGAGGCTTTTGGTAAGCGCTACAGTACTGTTTTAATGGCATTGCCACCACTGAAGGTCTAGGCAAGCTGCAGTAGCAGCCCACATGACAAACGGCACTCTAGGCTAAAATGGCTAGCGCCAGCCCTGGTTTCAGGTTCCATAATACATCCGGAGATGATTATTAGACTTAAAATCTCCTTTCCAAAAGAAAATATCTTCCAAATAGTGCAAATAGTTCACTTGGTTTGCAGCTTGTCGTGCTGTGAGGGCTTGCGTGCAGCAGTGATGCTGAGAGCTAAACTATCGGTAGTTTAACTACTGGCAGGGTCTCCCAAGATGGACAGGTCTCAGCTGAGGTGCCAGACCAAGACAAACCACCCATCTGGGCAGCAGCAGAATGGGAGAGTGTTGACGGCGGAGGATCACATTTTTGTGACAACGGCAACAACACCAAACTTAAACTGCGCGGAAGAAAGGCCCGGCAATCTACTTCTGTATCTTGCCATGAAAACCCAATGGATAATTACAACAAAACAAATTGTGCTATGGTGCTGGAAGATGAGACCCCCAGGTCGGAAGACACTCAACTAGCTACTGGGGAAGAGCTGAAGACTTTTCAGAGTAAAGCCAGCATTTATGATGTGGTTGGATCAAAGCCTTCGGGAAGTCTGACTGCTGATGTAGCTGTGCATGAAATGAGAGTCAGAAGCTGTAAAGATGTCTTACACATTGGAACATGGAACGTACGAAGCATGAACCAAGGGAAGTTGGAGGTGGTCAAGAATGAAATGGAACCTGTACAACTTGATCTATTGGGTGTCAGCGAACTGAAATGGACTGGCATGGGGCACTTTGCATCAGATGATCACATGGTCTACTATGTTGGAAATGAAAGACAAAGAAGAAATGGTGTTGCATTTATAATAAAGAAGAAACTTGCAAGAACTGTAATGAAATACAATGCAGTAAGCGAACGCTTAAACTCTATTCGTCTACGAGGATTGCCTATCAACACAACTATAATTCAAGTATATGCCCCAACAACAGCTGTAGAAGAGAATGAAATTGAAGAGTTCTATGAACAAGTACAAGCTGAAATTGACAGAACATGCAAACAGGATATCCTGATAGTCATGGGTGACTGGAACGCAAAAGTTGGCAACAAAGAAGAAGGCAAAGTAGTTGGAAAATATGGACTTGGCAACAGAAATGAAGCTGAAGAAAGACTGATAGAATTCTGCAAGACCAATGATCTATTCATCTCAAACACCTTCTTCCAGCAACACAAGCAGCGACTGTATACATGGACTTCACCCAATGGATTGTATAAAAATCAAATTGACTACATCTGTGGAAGTCAACGATGGAAAAGCTCTGTAACGTCAACAAAGACAAAACCTGGAGCTGACTGTGGTACAGATCATCAACTACTAGTATGCAAACTCAAGCATACTGGATGATGGAAGAAACTCTGAAAATTGCCCAGAAACGCAGAGAAGCTAAAGCCAGAGGAGAAAAAGAGACAATCGCAGAACTCAGAGATTTCCAACATGCAGCAAGACAGGACAAGGAAAAGTACTACAATGACACTTGCAAGGAAATAGAAGCAGAAACTATTAGAGGAAGAACAAGATCGGCTTTCCTAAAGCTACGAGAGTTAAAGAAAATGTTCCATCCTCGAATTGGAATGTTACAAGATGCTCAAGGTTCTATGTTGAATGATGCTGAGAAGATCAAGAAAAGGTGGAAGAAAGATACAGAGTTTTTATATGATAAAGATCAAGTGGACCAACAGCCGTTTCAACCTGTACCTTATGATCGGGAACCATTGGTGATGAAAGAAGAAGTTGAAGCAGCATTGAAAGCCTTATCAAAGAACAAAGCACCAGGCATTGATAGCATTCCCATAGAAGTATTGCAGCAATCTGATGCAGCTGTTACCGAACTCACAAGGCTCTGCCAAGAAATATGGAAGACAACATCATGGCCAACTGACTGGAAAAGATCTGTGTTTATACCAATACTAAAGAAAGGTGATCCAACTGACTGGAAATTATCGCACAATCGCTCTGATCCCACATGCCAGCAAGATTCTACTAAAGATTATTCAAAAGAGGCTACAACCATACCTGGAACAAGAACTACCTGAAGTGCAAGCAGGGTTCAGGAAAGGGCGAGGAACGAGAGACATCATTGCAGATGTGAGATGGATCCTTGAAAAGACTAAAGAATACCAAAAGGATATCTATTTGTGCTTTATCGACTATAGCAAGGCTTTTGACTGTGTAAACCATGAGAAACTCTGGACCACATTAAGAAGCATGGGTATACCAGAACACCTGATCGTTCTCTTGCGCAATCTGTACATTGATCAAGAAGCAACAGTTCGAACGGAACAAGGAGAAACAGAATGGTTTAAAATAAGCAAAGGTGTAAGACAAGGCTGCATACTTTCCCCCTAGCTGTTTAATTTATATGCAGAACAAATCATCAGAGAAGCAGGATTGTATGAAGACAACAGGTGTGAAGATTGGTGGAAGACTCATCAACAACCTTCGCTATGCTGATGATACCACATTACTGGCTGAAAGTGAAGATGATCTGAAACATTTGCTTCTCACAATCAAAGAACATAGTCTCAAAATGGGCCTGCATCTTAATGTAAAGAAGACAAAGATCATGACAACTGGCATAATCAACAGGTTCATCATTGAAGGAGAAGAAATTTAAATTGTGAACAACTGTAACCTACTTGGATCAACTATCAATAAAGAAGCAACAAGCAGTCAAGAAATCAGATGACGCAGTGCTCTTGGCAGAATGGCTATGAAAGACCTAGATAAGATTCTCAAGAGCAGAGATGTCTCTCTCCATACAAAGATTTGACTTGTTCAAGCCATGGTATTTTCAATAACATCATATGGATGTGAAAGCTGGACAGTGAAAAAGACAGATAGGAAGAAAATTGATGCCTTTGAATTATGGTGTTGGCGGCGAATACTGTGTATACCATGGACTGCCCGAAGAACAAACCAGTCGGTACTAGAGAAGATCAAACCTAAGCTTTCTTTAGAAGCTCAGATGACAAGACTTCGACTTTCATACTTTGGACACATCCTGCGAAGAGAGAAATCATTAGAGAAAGACATTATGCTTGGCAAGATAGAAGGTCAATGCAAAAGAGGAAGGCCAGCAATGAGATGGATCGATACAATAACAGCAGCTACGGGTACCAGTCTGTCAACAATAAGCCGCCTGACTGAAGACCGAACACAATTTAGGATAGCTATCCAGAGGGTCGCCATGAGTCGACTCCGACTCGACGGCACTTAACAACAACAACAACAGTGCAGGGCAGGGAGCTAAAAATAGAAGTTTTGCAATAATTTAAACTAATTTCAAAAGTAATATATTTTTAAATAATTTAAAACTTTTATAGCTACAAAATAAAATATGTAAATTAAGATGTTTTGCTCAACATACCGTTCTGTGGTATTCGCCCACTGATTAATTCTCCTTGATTTTTGTCTCTCTTGTGCCCTTCACTTCTCTATCTGTCTCTGACCCTAGTTTTGTCTTTCATCCCACTCCTTTCCATTGTGAGCTTCCCCAGGCTACCCTATCTTTACTTCTCTCTCTCTCTCTTTGCCTTCTATAATTATGCACCCTCCTCTGTTTGCCCATGTTGCCGTCTTGCAAATGTGGTTAAGCAGGGACTGCATTGAGGTTCGCCAGCATGGTAGCCATGACCCGCAGCTGGTGTGCCTGAATGTGTGCCAGGGTGTCGTGCCGGCCTGTGAATTGCTTGGTGACCGGTTGCCCGGGTCTGTTGGGACAGTGTTTGCTTGGTGACCGGTTGCCCGGGTCTGTTGGGGTCAAAGGCCACAAAGAGTTGATTTCCTTGGCAGGTTGTCGCCGTCTGGGCTAGGTATGTGTGCAGGGTGTGGAGGTGGCGTTCTGGGTTACTTTGTGGCTCTGGGTAGAAGATAGGGAGCTCGATGGCTTTTTTGATATGAAAGGTCAAGGCCACCTTGGGTAAGAATTTAGGGTGGATTCGCAGGGATGTGTGATTCAGGTGGAGCATAGTGTAGGGGAATGTGCTACTAGTGCCTGGAGTTTGCGAGCACGTCCATCAGGAGGGTGAGCAATGAGGAATAGTGTCTTCCACGTGACGAACTTGAGCAGAGCCTGTTCTAGCAACTCGAAGTGGTCCTTCTTGAGCTGTTCCAACGCGATATTGAGGTCACAGGAGGGTACCGGTTTATTCGCCGGGAATTGCAGATTGGCGAGGCACTTCATAAAGCGCAAGACCAAGGGGTGTGTAGAGATGGGTTGTCCATCCAAGAAACCCCGTGATCTGGCCACAATACCACGGTTCTTTGGTCTCTGGTCCCTCAAGCAGTGAGAAATAAGCAAAGAGTAACACAGAACACAATCACACACAAAGTGCTACTTTTCTTTGAGCTCAGAGGGAAAACAGAAGGTCCATGGACACAGCACAGTTCCACCTCTGTTGAATTCAAAGTCTTCCTCCTTTGAAGCTCTTTTTATTGAAGAGAAAAGGGGAAGTAACACAGTCATTAAGCATAAACATAACATAACCCAAGGTGTCGCTAGAATTCCTTACAGAGTAAGAGCTGTTTACAGTGTATTAGATGAAATTTACTTGATTATGACAGAATTATTTATAATTGCAGAATTGCAGAAATTATGCTGTGCCAGCAGGGACCTATAGTTGACTGTACAATGAACTATGGTTGCGCAGTTCATAGCCTGTGTTTACTCTTTATGCTTGCGTTAACAATGTTCTCAACTATTTTAAAGACAGTTACACAGAACTCATGATCATGATATCCCACTCCACCCAAGAGGAAGTAGGTGAAAGGACAAACCCGTGAGTGACAGTCATTGTTAAAAAGTTCTTCTGTCAGCACACTTTAGAGATCTGTGTCAAGAAATTCATCTATCTTTAATTACATATTGGGGATTCTGGTATCTCCTTTACCTGTCCATTGCTACAAAAAGGGTCAGAGATAGCGCCTGAGATATAGATTGAGGTATTTTGTTCCAGGCATCTGGAGCAGCAAGATGAAAGGCGCGAAGTCTGGAGTTAGCAATAGAAGAGAAGGGCACAGAAAGAAGTGATTTGCCAGAAGAGCAGAGTTCCCAAGGAGGAGTGTATGGAGGGATAAGAGAGGAAAGGTAGTGAGGAGCTGCAGAGTGAATGCACTTATAGGTCAGTAGGAGGTTTGAATGGGATGCGGAAACGGATAGGGAGCCAATGAAGTGACTTGAGAAGAGGGGTAAAATGAGCATGACAAGGCTGGTGAAGATTAGCTGCACAGCAGAGTGTTTGAACAGAGTGAAGGGGAGAGAGATGATTCAGAGGGAGACCAGCAAAACTCGACTCCAGGTTAAACCAGGGGTGCGCTACGTGGGAGTCATCTTAGATCAACGCCTTACCCTTTCCCCTCACATAAGCAACATCACAAAACGCATCTGCTACAAGCTTAAAACTATACAGCACCTTAGACCACACCTGGATCGTCATGACTTCCGCACAGTTCTTCAGGTGCTCATGGTTCCCCACTTTGATTACTGTAACCTCATACTACAAAGCCTGCCGAAATCTGTAATCCACCCCCAGCAACTAGCTTCGAATACAGCAGTATGCAGCCTTTGCAATTCCCCAAGAGTGGAACACACAACCTCACTTCTCAAGCAGCTACATTGCTACCCATTTCTGAATGCAGCAAATACAAATCCATGCTCATAATTTCCAAAGCCACTCATGGCTTGTCCTCCGCCCATCTCCAGTCTTTGAGATACAGAGAGCACTCAGCAACAGAGGCCGAAGAATGAGTTCCTCAACACACTTTATATACCAACAATAAACACCAACTGCACAACATCGAAGGGCTTTCTCCCTCTTCGCACTGACCCTATGGAATGCAATCCCAGATATTCTCTGTGCCACAAATGATCTGACAAAACATAGCCTCAGTGTTCCCACAGAACCACTCAACCTTTGCACCCCCCTAGCTGTCTCCTTTCTTACCAGTCCCCTAGCACCTTCTGTTGCTCCCTAGCCCCCCATCCTCCACTGTTTTATAAATGTTACTTTGGAATTGTTGTATTTAGTTGTAACAGTGAACATTATACATAACAGTAATATTCACTTTTAATTTATGAACTAATGTTCATTGTTCCATGTAAAGCCACTCCAGGCATTGTTATCATGTAAACCGCTTAGACTCTCAGATTAGCAGTATAGCTAAATAAATAAATAGTCTAGATTGGAGGTGACTAAGGAATGAATAAGTATCTTACTAGTGTGTTCAGAAAGGAATGGGCAAATTTTGTTGATGTTTTAGAGAAAGAAATGACAGGTTTTAGTTATCAGTTGAATTTATGTGGAGAAGGAGAGAGAGGAGTCAAAGATTGACTCCAAGGTTGCGAGCTGAGGAGATAGGGAGGAGAAGAGAGATCTCCCAGGAACAAGCAGGAATGAGTCTTCACATATGGGTACGTCGGTACCGACGGAGTCTGCACCGGAACGCTCCCCAGTGTCCAATAAAAACGCTTTTTGAAGCATCCCAGCACGCCTGCGTGCTGCCTTCCCGCCTTTCCCAACTGCCTCTCCTCAGTTTTCGTTTTTCCGCGGAGCTGACAGGACGTCCTCCTGTCACCGCAGAGAATTATTTTCTTTGTTTTTCTATTTTTTCTGTGGTCGCGTCTGCCTTCCTTCGACGCACCCGTACCGCCGGTGGGTTTTTTTTTCCCCCTCATTTTTCCTTTATAGGAATTCTTTTATTTTTTCCTTGTTAGTGTCTGACGGCTTTCGGCCTGTTAGGCCTCCTTAGTTTCCTTCATGGAAACGCCAGCCACTAGAATATGTTTTAACTGTGGCAGTACCAGATTGGTATTAGACATACATAATTGGTGCCTTCCATGTTTGGGACCTGAACACCATCCACTTGAGTGTTCTTCCTGTAGTATTATTTTTCAATGGTACCGACAGCTATCTGTTACAGATCCACCGATGCTCCACCCCTCCAGATTTTCTGTTCTAGATAATCTGAATGAACCGGTGGTTATTGGAGCCAGTTCTTCAACAGATCTAGCTCTTTCTCCTCTTCCTCGAGGACTCCCCTCTGGGGAGATTTCTTTTCAAGCATTCCTGCTTGATGTGGCAAGGTTACTTGCCATTCCTATACCTGGTATAGATCCTGCATCAGGGGATCCAGAACCTCTGCTGATCCCCTGCAGTCCAAGGGAAATCATTGTTTCCTTTGCATCAAACCTTGCAGGATCTACTATTTAGAATCTGCGAAACTCCTTTAACGGTGTCCCCACCTTCTAAGGCAACTGATCTTTTATACAGGGTGCCTCCTACTCAAGGTTTTCAAAAGCCTCAGCTCCCTCATAATTCTCTTGTTGTAGAATCAGCAATGAGGCGTATTAAGAGTACTAAGAAACACTCTTCTTATCTTCCAGGTCGTGAGGCTAGAACTTTAGATGCCTTTGGACGTCAAACTTTCTAGGCATCCATGTTTTCAGACAGAATTCTCTCATATATTTACTATATGGGGTTATTTCTTGAGGAGGTCACAAAGGATTTTCTACTTTTGACCCCTTTTCTCCAAGAATCTAAAAGAGCAGATTTTTCTGTACTACTCAACCATGCTCAAAATATTTCTAGATTCCTTACTCATGCTTCCCTTGACTCTTTTGAGTCTGTTAGCAGAACTTCTGCTATCGCCATAGGAGCACAACGTACAGCTTGGCTCCAGGCTTCAGACTTGGACAAATTCATACGAGATATTCTGGGAAATACTCCTTGTACTGGAGAAAATCTCTTCAACAAAGAGACTTTACTCCAAGCTGCTCAGTTAACTACTGACACTATGGCCTTCAGAGGCTTGGCTACGCCTTCCTCTGTTCCAGTTTCTAAAACATCTTCTGGCAGGCATTGTGTCCTCAAGGGCAGAAGATTTCATCCATCTTCTACCCATCATACAGATGTTCCCAAACAAGGGAAACATCTAACCAGGCTAAGGAAACTACAACCTCAACATCTTCAGCAAACCCAGCAGCCGCAGGGTTGCTGATAGACTCTTCACTACTTCTTCTTCCTGTTTGAGGTTCACAACCTGTAGTTTGCTTCTTCCCTTCACAAGCATCTACAGTGGTTCCATCCTGGTTTTTACACAGGTATCTCTTAAGAGAACATCTTGATTTTGAGCTCATAGAGCTTCTTCAGATGACTATGTTGTACAGGTACTAAAATTACTCCTCTTCCTTTCAGGCTCACAGAGGAGTCACAGTGGTCAATGAGGTACCTAGGCCTTTACATTTGGCTCTTTTCCTGTATCAACATGTCTCATATTACTTTAACAGAGCTTTACTCCACCGTAAATCTCTCTTTTCATCCCTGTCCCTCTTACTAAGACATTTTGTCTGTAAGAGTGCTACCACTCAACTGGAGGCTTCTCAATAAGCCCCTAAGTTCTCTATGACTTGTCTTCCCCTTGCTGTTTTTGCTGGCAGCTCCTCAAACGATAACGGAGTTTTTCTATTCCTACCCAAGTCTGTATGTCTTTCAATCTTATCATAAGATTTCTCTGCTGTCCAGCAATAGTTAGAACTGCAGGGGCTCTTAGTGGTTACACCACTGACTTGCTGACCAAGAAACCAGAGCTTGCTCTCCAGTTTCAATTTTTTCTGGTCTTACTACTAATCCCAGACAGGCTACAACCTTTTCTGGCTATTGTTGCAGGCAATTCACCTCACCTTCTATTCTTGGGCTGTTCAGGATATATACTGGTTCTTAAACAACCAGTTTTTTCTTCTAAGTAACCTGCAACATGCTCTCTGCATCTCTACAGAGCAGCTCTTCACTATGGGGCCTTGTTAGAGAGCATATAATTCTAGATGGTTAGGAAGGGCTTTACCTAGTCATGTCTACTGGGTTCTCCCTGCCCTTACCATTTTCCATTAAAATCTTCTTAAATTAATGACACAGACCTTTAATAAGCAAAGACCTAAACAATCTTCCAATTCCCTGGATTGGTTCACATCTTTAGTGCACCCCTTCACCAGGGATGTGTTTCTTCCAGTACAGCCAATCTATGTCTGCTATTTCCTTCCATCTTCAATTCTTCATAGCAGAATTCATATTCATCACAAGAATGCACCATACCCTATTTGCCCTCATAAGTGGTAAATGTATTTCTTTCATTGCATCTTTCTCCAGCTACCTGCTGGAGTTATGGAAGGATTCAGACTTATTGTCTGCGTATCAAAAGCATCCTCTGCTTTCTTCTTGTAGTCTCCATTCCTGGTTGTTCAAGGACAAGAGTTCTTACAAGACTCTATGCTTCTCCTTGCCAGTGAGGGAACTCCCTTAGCGTTCCTACTCATAACCAGTAGCGATGGATTCTCTAAAAGATTCCCTCAAGCACGTAATACCCTCTGGTTGTTAGCGGAATCTTTCCTTCGCCGCATACCCTATGACAGGACATGGGTATATAGACATATGCACATCTGTGCCCATATATGTATACATATGTATATGTTTATATATACGTACAGGAGGAGACATCTGTACTTACCTATCTATATATCCATATGTTAATATAGGATAGTAGGTAGATATCTGTTTATATACTGTTTATCTGTCTGCCTAAATATATCTATATATACTCTTTTATATATCCATATATTTCCCTATGGTCCGACAGATAGTCTCTATCCCTTTCCATGCTGTTCCGGCATACTAGGGATCCCCATGAACAACCACGGCTCGTGGTAGCTAGGGGATTTTTTGACACCATGACCTTCACTTTAGGTACACCTAAAGCCCTACAAATACTCTCTATTACCTATGTAATTTCGATGGCAAAGGACCTTCTGAATCTTCAGAAGATGAGAGGCTACAATGCCTCATGCTCCTGTCCTTATCGGATATAGGGATCTTCACAGCTCCTCTTTTCCCAGGGGAACTATGTCCCTTTCAGGTTTAAAGAGTTTTTACTTTTATCCAATACGGACTTCCGTGTCTCCTGCAAAAGTCCTACCTACTCAACCACCCTAGTTCCATATGGGGCTTTTTCTACTCACCCTAAGGGTTCTGACCTCAACCGGTCTTTGCACAATGTTTTTCTTACCTCTCTTTACATTGAGTACTCCCTGGGGATTTTCTCCTGGTTCATATTACCAAATTCATATGAACCTCCATAAAACCCTTTGCAATACCTCCAGCTGAGGTCCATATCAGTTATTGCACTTCAATATTATCATTAGGTATCACCTGTCCAGAGACTCCTCTTCAGGTGTCCTGTTTAGTCCAGCTGTTCCACAGCACTTCTCTTTAGTTCAACTCCCACCCTCCATCCCTAGGATGCCTGAGGTTCTGTAAGATAGCATGGCTCCCAGATTCGCAACATGCTGGGACTCCCCCAGGCATCTTAGCTTGGGAGTCCCCATATGTGAAGACTCATTCCTGCTTGTTCCTGGAGATAGCACAGTTACTTACCTGTAACAGGTGATCTCTGGGAACAGCAGGAATAAGTCTTCACAACCCACCCACCTCCCCTAGGAGTTGTATTTCTCTATTTCCATCTTTCCCTTCTCTCTCTCTCTCTTTGTCTCAGCTTTCAAACTTAACTGAGGAGAGGCAGTTGGGAAAGGCTGGAAGGCAGCATGCAGGCATGCTGGGATGCTTCCAAAAGCGTTTTGATTGGCTGCTGGGGAGCGTTCCCGCGCAGACTCTGTCGGTACCGACGTACCCATGTGAAGACTTATTCCTGCTGTTCCCAGAGATCACCTGTTACAGGTAAGTAACTGTGCTTTATCCACAGAGACTGAGAAAGGGGAGAGGAAGCTTTAGGGGGAAAGATAAGAAGTTCAGTTTTGGCCATGTTCAATTTCAAGTGGCGGTGAGACATCCAAGCAGCAATGTCAGAAAGTCAGACAGAGATCCGGGTCTGAATTGCCGGTGAGATTTCAGGCGTAGAGAGGTAGATCTGGGAGTCATCAGCATAAAGATGGTACTGAAAGCCATGGGAAGTGCACCAAGGCACTGGGTATAGAGAGAATAATAGAGTTGATCCAAGACCGATCCTTGGGGTACACCAACTGAGAGTGGGATAGCAGCAGAGGAGGAGCCACCAGAACAAACACTGAAAGAGCGATGGGAGAGATAAGAGGAGAACCAGGATAGCACAGAGTCCTTAAAACCAAGTGAGGACAAGGTATCAAGGAGAAGGTTGTGGTCAACAGTGTCAAAAGCAGCAGAAATTTCAATTTGGATAAAGATCAAGTAAAGGCCCTTGGATTTAGCCAGGAACAGGTCGCAGCAGACTTTGGCAAGAGCCATTATAGTAGAATGTAAAGGACGAAAGCCAAACTGTAGAGGATCCAGGAGGGCTTGAGAGGAGAAAAGTCGAGGCAACGGCAGTAAATCACACATTCAAATAGTTTAGAAATGACGGGGAGGAAGGAGATGGGTCAATAGGACAGGTAGGGTCTAGTGAAGGTTTCTTGAGGAGAGGTGTGACCACAGCATGTTTGAAGGCTGCAGGGACAGTTGCAGTTGATAGCGATAGGTTGAGAATATGAGAGATAGAGCCTAGATGGGTAGGAATAGGATTGGAGGAGGAAAGGAGGTGTGTGGTTTCCTCTTCAGAGATTATAGAATGTCCCTCAAATGTCCCTGCATGACAATATAACACATGTTCTATCCCTGTTAGCTTTTGTTTCAATTATAACCCACACTTGTTACCCCTCACCTCAAAACGTTCTATGTAAACATTAAAAGTTGAATGTAAACCGCCTTGACTTAAGGAAAAGGCAGTATATAAAACCTGTTAAATAGAAAAGGAAGAAAGAGTAGCAGAGGTAGGGAAGGGAAGTTGGGAGTGAAGAGGGGGGAGGTGGGGAAGTAGTTGACATCATGGGGAATTGGAGGGTGATTTTGTGGATTTTGCCATGGAAATAGTTAGACAGGGTTTGGGCAGAAAGGCAAGGAGGGGTCGGAGGCGGAAGCATCTTGTGGAATTGTAAAGAAACGGTGAGGGTCAGAGGTAAGAGAGTTAATCAGATGGACATAATAGTTTTGTTTGGCGAGTGCTATGGCTGACTGGAAAGAGGCAAGTATGAATTTGAAGTGTAGAAAGTCCACAAGGGTGTGGGATTTGAGCCAAGCGTGCTCAGCTGAATGGGCACAAGGATGTAGGTAGTGGACAACAGCCAGGGCTGGGATACAGTATATCTCACAGGACGTGGCATGGGTGGAGCAAGAGCAGAGGAGCGTGCAGCATTATTGGAAGCTACTGTCTCATCAACAGATTCAGATGACATAGTGAAGGAAAGAGGTGATGAGACAGTGGTGGAGAGAACCAAAGGATCAATAGCACAAAGTTTTTCTAAAGAGGTTGGAGGAGACAGGGCGAGGTTGAGGCAGTGAATGATGAAGAGTGAAGCTTAGCATGTGATGGTCCGATAAAAGAAGAACTGAGGTACAGAGGTTTGAGGGTAAAAGAGAAGAATACAAGGTTGAGGTATTGGCCGTGCTGGTAAGTGAGGGCAGTAGAGCAAAGCTGGAGGTCGAATGAGAAGGTAAGGGAAAGGAGCTTTAAAGCATAAGGGTCAGAGGGGTTAACAAGAATGTTAAAGTCCCTGAGAATAAGGGAGGGGGAAGATGAATTCAGTAAGAAGGAAAGCCACGAGCCAGTCAGTGAGAGGTAGAGGTGGACTTGTCAGGAGGTCAATAAATAACAGCTAACTGGAGGAGGTAGTGGAGTAAAAAGGCGGATGAAGTGGATTTCAAAAGAGGGAAAGGAGTGAGACTGAGGCAGCAGGAGGGATTGAAATTGTCAGGAAGGAGAGAGGAGAAGCCCAGCACCACCTCCACAATGGCCAGTTATATGTGGGGAAAACAACATGAAGCATCCGGACACTCATTGTTGAACACAGGCGTTGTATCAAAAGGGGTCAGATTGACAAACCTTTGGTGGTGCATTGGCAAGAACAACAGCACAAAATTTCGGATATTAAGTTTTTTGTTTTAAAGAAAGTTAAAATTAATTGGAGAGGAGGTGATATCAACAGAACAATTTTGAGACTGGAACAACGGTATATTTATATGCTTGATATGTTGACCCCTTTGGGTATCAATTTGGATACAGATTTTTCAGTTTTTTTTTAATAGCCCGATACATTTTAGATGTTATATGTATTCAATCCATTTCTCTTCCCCCCCCTCCCTCCCTGGAGTCTTTTTTAATCTTAGTCTGTACTACAGATCACATCCCTTGTTTTTGAATTATGTGACAATTACACCTTTTTTATTGTTAAGTATCTTTTTTTGTGGACACAATTTATGTATTATATTCATTTATTTACTGTTTTGATTTTATCCTGTTTTTATACCAATACTAAAGAAAGGTGATCCAACTGACTGTGGAAATTATCGCACAATTGCTCTGATCCAACATGCCAGCAAGATTCTACTGAAGATTATTCAAAAGAGACTACAACTATACCTGGAACAAGAACTATCTGAAGTGCAAGCAGGGTTCAGGAAAGGGCGAGGAACGAGAGACATTGCAAATGTGAGATGGATCCTTGAAAAGGCTAGAGAATACCAAAAGGATATCTATTTGTGCTTTATCGACTATAGCAAGGCTTTTGACTGTGTAAACCATAAGAAACTCTGGGCCACATTAAGAAGCATGGGTATATCAGAACACCTGATCGTTCTCTTGCACAATCTGTACATTGATCAAGAAGCAACAGTTCGAACGGAACAAGGAGAAACAGAATGGTTTAAAATAAGCAAAGATGTAAGACAAAGCTGCATACTTTCCCCCTACCTGTTTAATTTATATGCAGAACAAATCATCAGAGAAGCAGGATTGTATGAAGACAACAGAGGTGTGAAGATTGGTGGAAGACTCATCAACAGCCTTCGCTATTCTGATGATACCACATTACTGGCTGAAAGTGAAGATGATCTGAAACATTTGCTTCTCACAATCAAAGAACATAGTCTCAAAATGGGCCTGCACCTTAATGTAAAGAAGACAAAGATCATGACAACTGGCATAATCAACAGGTTCATCATTGAAGGAGATGAAATTGAAATCGTGAACAACTTTAACCTACTTGGATCAACTATCAATAAAGAAGCAACAAGCAGTCAAGAAATCAGACGATGCATTGCTCTTGGCAGAATGGCTATGAAAGACCTAGATAAGATTCTCAAGAGCAGAGATGTCTCTCTCCATACAAAGATTCAACTTGTTCAAGCCATTGTATTTTCAATAACATCATATGGATGTGAAAGCTGGACAGTGAAAAAGATAGGAAGAAAATTGATGCCTTTGAATTATGGTGCTGGCGGCGAATACTGTGTATACCATGGACTGCCCGAAGAACAAACCGGTCAGTACTAGAGGAGATCAAACCTAAGCTTTCTTTAGAAGCTCAGATGACAAGACTTTGACTTTCGTACTTTGGACACATCATGCGAAGAGAGAGATCATTAGAGAAAGACATCATGCTTGGCAAGATAGGTCAACGCGATCCAAGATGGCGATGGAGTAGGATGCCGAGATTGACGGTCCGAAGCAGGCTCCTGTACTAGCGTTCTAATGGGGAGAAAGAGGAAACACTCACAGAAACCCTCCGGATCTTCTTCTCTGGCGGATTAGCTGGTGCAGTTATCGATTGTCGGCTTCTGTACCGCCTCAGGTAGCATGGCTTCGAGAGTTCTGCCGCTATTGCAGGCGGATCTGAGCATAGAAGGGGTTTCCTTGAGCCCCGTACAAGTGTCCCCAGCATAACCCGGATGCCTCTTTGAGGTGGGGCAGCTTAGTGGTGTACCTCCGGGGCAGGAGGCAACAGCAGCAGCAGAGGGTTCCCCCTCAAAGGTTTTGTCAGCAAGTGGTGCAGTCGGAGGTCGAGTTGGAGTGTCTCCCCTCAGCAGTACTACTTGGGTGGAGCATGGTGGTAATAGCTCCCCTAGTATATCGGCAATCCGGCTTCCTGGGAGTGTCGTGAAACCAACGCTTGTTACGCTTGATAGCTTGTGGAAAGCTATCTCTACCCTTCAACAGTCCCTCCTACCTTTTGTGGGAGCTGTTTCACAGGAACATTTGGAGATGAAAGCCCAGTGTTCTTCAACGGTTACAGAGGTGGCTAGTCAGGCTAAAAGAATTTCTCAAGAGGAAGTTAAGGTGGAGTCCCTCAGTGATGCTAATTCAAAGGACTGGTTGATTTCAGGCAAGGAAAATAGAATATTTTGATAATCAGTTGAGGAGGAATAATTTGAGATTCATGAATTTTCCTCGGTCTCCTTTGATGGCACCCTTGGACTTGGTCCGTAAGTTCTTTGTTGATGTCCTGCAGATGCCCGTTGACTCTTTGCCGCTGGTGGTAAGGGCTCAATATGTGACTATTTCTTCGTTGGATGCTGTTGAACAGCAGGGTTCGGCTGTGGAAACTGCTTCCCCTCATATGGACCTTTCTGAATTTCTTGAGAGTTCGTTAGAGGTGGTGACAAGTCGGGCTACTTTGGTGGTTAATTTTGCCTTTGAATCAGACAGGAACACTTTGCTTAAATTATATTTCTGTAAAATGTCTGTTTCTCAATTTATGGGTTCAAAAATACAAATTTTTCCTGACCTTGCTAGAGATACCCAGAAGAGGAGAAGATCTTTTATAGCTTTACGCCAGAGAACACTCTCCTTGGGAGCACAATTTAAATTAAGATATCCGTGTAAATGTGTGGTTAATTATCAGCTAAACAGTATATGTTTTTTGAATTCCAAAAATTGTTACAATTTATATGAAGTAGAGAAGATGGGGGGGGGGGGGGGGTGGGGGTGAGTCCCATATCGGCCGCCAAATAATACTAGCTTTGCTCCTGTGATTTAATATGTTATTGTATGGTAGTTTTACCTAAGTATGATTTCTTTTTTCTTGGATCTTATTGTGGGGTATTATTGTGGTCTTTTCCAGATTGGATGGTTTTTCTTTATTACTTTTCTGTTGAAATGATAACTGTATATCTCTTTTGTATTCTAAATTATTATTCAGAATTGTTTTCTGGAGTTTTTGTAAAATTTAATAAAGTATAAATTTAAAAAAATAAACATAGAAGATCAACGCAAAAGAGGAAGGCCAGCAATGAGATGGATCGATACTATAACAGCAACTACGGTTACCAGTCTGTCAACAATGAGCCACCTGACTGAAGACCGAACACAATTTAGGATAGCTATCCAGAGGGTCGCCATGAGTCGACTGCGACTCGACGGCACTTAACAACAACAAGTATTTAGTCTTTGGGACATTTGTTCATGTATCATGTTTTATTCTAAGTTTTTTTTATGTTTATATGTATTGTTTAATTATGTGCATATTTTGAATTCATTTTAAGGCTATTTATGATTTTAGTATGCCAAAAGATCCCCTGAAGAAGGTGTAGCCGAAACACAGCCTGTGTTGGATAATAATTGGCGGATATGCCCCTGGTTAAGGTGGTGGGTTGTACCCCTGGTTAAGTACTTGAAATAAAGACTATTTCACGTCACCATGTCTGGACTGCATCTCTGTTGCTTACGTGGTACAGTGCTCTTTTGCAAGAAAGTGTCTGATCCTTCCCGTAGGAAGGCTTTGAGGGAAAAGCCCTTCCACCTGAAGTCCAAGAAGACTTATGGAAACTCCCAAGTTTTCAGGCCTATCCCGCTCTCCCTCAGGGGCAGCAGGCCAAGGGTTAAGGGCACGGCCCCCGTAAGCCAAAGGCTCACAAACCCCAAGCAGCACCACAGCCACAGCCTTGGGGGGAGTTTTTAACTCCTTGGGCAAAGCCTCCCTCCCTCAGGAGGTACAGGCCTAAGGTTCACAGGAGGGCAGCTGGTCCACTTTGCACACTGGTGGCCCTCTATCCCCACAGACACTTGAGTATTGCAGGTGGTCAATGAGGGATATCGCCTCCATTTTGCTCAGCTGCATCCTCCCTTTTTCTCAGGGGAATTACCTATGGATCTCTTGCACAGGGAGCTTTTGCAGAAGGAGTTCAGGTCTTTGCTCGAGGATTGAGTGGTGGAGCTTGTCCCTCACCACCTTCAGGGCCGGGGATTTTACTCCCGCTACTTCCTGATCCCAAAGAAGACGGGGCTTCAGGCCCTTCCTGGATCTTCGGGACCTCAACCGCTTCCTGATCAAGGAAAGGTTCAAGTTCCTTATCGTTCCTCCAGTTTAGTCCTCAACCTCTGGGTAGTGAACCTCCTCCTGCAGCTTGGAGACTGATCATGTCAAAAACTCATGACATCACTGGATATAGCCTGCTGGTCTCTCCCATCAGCCCCCAGTGTGTCCAGTCTCCATGCAGCAGGAAGACAGAGTGAGCCTAGCTTCTGGGCTCACTTGGGGGAACAGATAAGGAGCATTTAGTGTGACAAATTCTATTCTGATTTTACTTTTGATTTTTACCTTTAATTTTACTTTTAATTCAGTTACCTTTGGTTAATTGGCAATCAGGGATTAGTTCCCTTTGGTTGTTAGGAGGAAATTTCCTTATATTTACAGTAATTTTAAATTTGAGCCTGGCTCTTTAAATTAGTAGCAGCTCTCGCCTTCCCTCCTTGTCAGTTATTTTCACTTGCTGCAGGCATTCGCCGGTGCGGATCTCTCTCCCTGGACGGTATGGGAGAGAGCTCCGGGACCCGTACAGCCACACTGAAGCTGTGTAAGACGGAGCCTCTCCGTTGCTGCGGGATTTTAATTTTACTCTGTGGAACCAGCTGAGTGGTCCTCGCTGCGGCTGCCAGGCGCATCAGCGCGGCTTGTGGATTGGAGGAATTCAAGATGGTAGGAGCAGACTGCGTGGCTTTCGGCCCTGCAGGTAAGGCCTTCGGGCTCGGTAGGTCTGCTGAGGCCTCCTTTTTGCAGCGGCTGTTCTTGGCGCCAAAATTTGTTGGCAAAGGGGCGGCTATTTTCTCTTTAGGTATTTGGACTGCATGGCGAGAGTTGCAGTGAGCTGCCTGTGTGAGGAATACGACAGGCAGAATAGCTAGATTTTTAGGTCTAGTGTTTCTTTCTTTTGTTTGTAGGTTTTTTGAGGCTCGGGGGGTTCCTCAGCCTTAAGGGGGCTGTTGTCAGTCCTCTTTATTTTTAAGTTTATTCTTAGTTTTATAGGACAGAAGTTTTGGCATTGATCTCTGATGCCACATGTTCTCTCCTTCCTAATCATGTCTCTGAGGAGCATCTGTTAAGTCCCGGGATATTAGGCAAATTGCCAGCTTTTAGGTTCTTCAAGAGCAGAGCCCTAACTTGTAGTTGGAAGGAGGGACATGCTGGAAGTGTGCTTTTGTGTATTCTATAGTGAAAGTGGCCCAAACGCCTGTGGTTTCACAGGGACAGGTTTAGGAAACCTTAGGATATAAAAAAAAAAAATATATAATAAAAATGACAAACTGTCAACCAAGAAGTGCCTGTGCTACGGTCTATGGCCACCAGAGGGCATATGGTACACTCAATAGTGCCTTTCTGTGACCGTGTGTATGCAGCCATCATCAGATGTGGTGGAGAAGCAGCCGCTGAGGGCAGAAAAAAAAGGGAAAACTGCCTTTTTTTTCTTTTACCCATAAAACTGCAGGCACTGAAAGGGTTAACACCAACACTAAAGGTAAAGATTTCTCACAGAGAAGTGCAGACCTAAGCACACGCCCTGTTCCCATGGAGATAGAGGGAGGAGAAGGGAGTGGTTTGGGGGTGGAGTCAAAGGGGATAGGACAGCCCCAAACATTTAGGAACAGAAGCTGCACTCACACGGCAGAACTGAAAGAGAAGGAAGACCCGTATGAGAGAGAGAGGACACAGACACAGAGGACACGAGGGTTCCAGGAAGGAAGGACAAGAAACCCATGGAAACCTCTTGCACAGAAGCAATTGAGAACCAGGAGCAAAGAGCTGACAAGGCCAGTGGAAAGCTCAGGGGAGGAGTCCTCAGAGGAGGAAATATTCTCCAAGAGTTCATGGCTCAACTCTTCTCCTAGTAAGGAATCTATAAGGAGGAAAAGCAGCACTAATAAGGTGAGCCCTTTACAACGTTTGAAAGGCTTATTAGACAAAGAGGGTTTTTCCTGCCCTTCCCCCACAAGCTCACATACTGTTAAGGGTACCTGGGAGAAGCTCCTAAGGGCTGTGCAAGCTAGTGAGGCTTCTCAGGAAGATACCAGGGGAAACAGTTACCGAGAAGAGTCTAGCGTGGAGGATATGGACTTGGGAGACACTGTGGATTTTGACAATGTCTCAGACATGGAAATAAGCTGTGCAGTCTGTGCTAAAGAAGTATGACGGAACCAAATAGGGTTTGAAAGCAGAAAGAAACCCAGCTGGTCTTGATTACTGAATGCATCTGTGTTACCTCGTGATAAGTAAAAGAACTGAAGGAAGTGTTGTCTGGAAGAAACCCAGAGGTTCTTTTACAAGGACATTTTAAAGCCCATTACTTTTTAGCTGTGCTTTTAAAAGTAGCTGTCCTGTTTAAAGCTGCTTGGGAAGAAGCTGTGCTGAAAGTGTGTTATAATTGGAAAAGAATTCTATTGCTTGTGAAAGTATCTAGGTGGGCCAGGAAGTCTTGCTACACCTACTGTGAAGTAACAGAGGGTTGTATAGCGCCTCCTGGAGACCAGGAAACAGAATACTGCTGTATATAGAGTTTTATCAGAAAGCAAGTTTAAAAGCTGTATCAAGCCAAGGACTGTATAAAAGGCTTGTGTGCTGTTATTTGGAGAAGTATCCTGAATTTTGTTTTGGTCAACTTCAATCAATTCATGTCAAAGAATTGAACTGGTTAGGAAATCCTTGTTTCTAAAAATAAAGAAATATTCCTGCGACCTTTGCACTTGGCTCTAATCCTTTCGGGGACACAACTACATGCTATCGGGCTAATTTCAACAAAGGACAATCGGCGCCTCCCCTGTAGCCCTAGGCAACCGCCTGGCCACACGGGGGCGCGCCGACACAGATTGATCTCTGCAAGTCAGGGAAGAAATAACCACAGGGCCACCTCATGGGCATTCAGGGGTTAGTGACTAAACAAGCAACTGTAATGTTCTGCAAATCACGATTATATGACCAAGATTTAAAGCTCTTAACTTCTGTATCGTTTGTTGGGCTCTGGTGCCCTAAAGACCACCAGATAGCAGCGCTGCTCATGAATCACATATAGTATTCAGTGCTCCCTTCCCCGGGGGGGGGGGGGGATGGTAAAATACAAAATCGTATTCTTCATCAGGTTCACACAGGCAGCAACCTCTAAGATCCCCACTTGCAAGCTTGTCGGTGTATCCCACTGCTATTTCTCTGACTGCAGGAAGGCCGGGGGCGGGTGGTGCCTGTGTGTTTCACAGCTCCACTTAACATGCCCTTCCCAGGAAATTCTCATCTATTTCTAGAGCCTGTGCTTTCATAGCAGGGCTTTAAACACTTAGCAGGGGCACTGACCCGTCTGTGCCATCTTGTTAAAGGGTCCATGCTGAGGGTGAAGAGAAGGACATCTAGGTAGCACAGTCTGGGGCTTAGCGCCCCAGGGCACTGGAAGGTTTCATAGAGGAATTCAATACTCTGTGTATGCTCCATGCATTCAGCCTTTGTTCAAACGTGCTCACTGGACTGTGTTTGGGTGACAGGTGCTGGGTCACCCGTATATGTAGATGTGCATTTTGTATGTGCTCACAATTGCTTAGGCATGATTTTTAGGTGCACTCTTTGCAGAGTGAGACTGCATTTCTTTGCTCAGACTGTATTATCAGACTAAGGTAATTTCTCCAGTAATGGGGGATGTCATAAGAGCATAAGATATGCCATACTGGGTCAGACCAAGGTCCACACTATCCTGTTTCCAACAGTGGCCAATCTAGGTCATACGTACCTAGCAGTTTCCCCAAAAGACACAGGTTCTGCAATGCTTGTACTGGGTCAAGCATTGATATCCTGGGTCCCTTCTTAATAATGGTTTATGGACCTTTCCTCCAGGAACTTGTCCAAACCTTTTTTAAACCCAGCTACACTAACAGCCTTTACTACATCCTCCGGTAACAAATTCCAGAGTTTGATTACACGTTGAGTGAAAAAATATTTTCTTTTATTAGTCTTAAATAGTTTACCCTGTAGCTTCATTGCATGTCCCCTAGTCTTTCTATATTCTTACAACGTAAACAATCGATCTACGTTTACCCGTTCCACTCCGTTCATTAATTTATAGACTTCTATCATATCTCCCCTCAGCCGTCTCTTTTCCAGGTTAAAGAGCCCTAACCTTTTTAGCCTTTCTTCATAGGGGTATCCTTCCATCCCCTTTACCATTTTGGTGCTCTTCTCTGAACCTTTTCTAATAACGCTTGTCCCCAGGCGCCCCTACTGGCGTAGGAAATAAGGGCGTCCGGTGACAATTTATATTAAGGAGTGGTTGAGCTGAAGGACCAAGAGGATTCTGGTCTTTGTAGTGCAGAACTCCTTATAAAGAATAATCTACGCCAAAGTGTAGGGTAATAAGGCTTTATTTCCCCGGTCAACGCTTAGGTTCAATAAGACACAAAAGAAAATTAAGGTAATTCTTTACTCTAACCAAAAAGGTTCCACCGTTATATAAACAGTTAAGGGTTGTAGGCTTCACAATTAACTGTTTATCTGGGTTAAGGCTTCTTTCAAATCAATAGAAATTAACATCAGGAAACAAATGGTTATCAACTTCACCATATGCAGAGTTCTCTTTTCTCTATACATCTAGCAAGGCAATCAAGCTAGTTCTTGAACAGAAGTTACATTCCATTGGTTCACTTTGAGGAATGGGAACACTGGTTTCACAATCAAAGTCCATTGGTTCTGTGTCACTACCTTCTTCAATGCTATGACTGTCTTCAGTATCTGTTAACTCCTCACAGGGGCTCTTCGGTTTCTCATACAACTTCCTTAGCACACTGTTGGGAAGTGCTTTTAAAAAGTTAGCTTTACTTCTTCTAACTTTCTGAGGCTTATCTATTTGCATAAGGTTTTCATCACTTAAACTTTCCCTTATAATGAAAGGCTTTTCATACCTTGGCTTCTGTAGGCTGCCACACCCAGGACTCAGCTTGTGACGTAGCTTCTCCGGCTGACAAGCTGTTCTGTGCACTGCTCTACAATCAGAGTTACCAGGAAAACCTGACGTGGATTTCCACTCTCTGTGTTTCCTGGCAAAAGTGTCACTGTAGAAGGAATCTCCTTTCCTTGTGCCTTTCTAGTTCAGCATAGGAGACTTACTTGGGCTAGGAGAGTTGCTTTCATCAGACAAACTGCTTCTTTGGTTTGCTTGGCTTTGGACTCCGTTCCAATACCTCTGGCCTCTCTGGACTTTATCCCTTTGAGTATACCTCTTTTGGATTCTGTCTCCTTGAGTTGGCTGCACATGGAAGCCTTCCTGTTCCAGGCTTCTCTCACTGCTCCGGCTGCTAATCCTTCTCCTGCTGCCGGTCCTTCTGAGCTCGCCTCTCTGGATCTTGCTCCTGCCTCTGCCTGTTCCTTCCGTTCCTGTTCCTCCTCCTGTTCCTCTTCCACTGATCATCTGGTTTCCTTTATAAAGGGATTTCTGGTTTGCACGTTCTGAGTTTGAGAACAGGTGAAACTGCTTGTTACTAATGTGATCGATGCTAGAGCACGTTGCTTCAGGTACTGTGTAATTGTTCATGCGCCCTCTGGTTGAGCTGCGCTGGAACTGCGCTCTCTGCCTTTTTTGAGTTCCATGAAAATCAGGAGTTTTTCTCAACACTGTTTCTTCTCTAGCTCCAGCCTGATGACACGCTATACCCTTTTTAAGATACGGTGACCAGAATTGCACACAATATTCAAGGTGTGGCCTCACCATGGAACGATATAGAGGCATTATAATATCTTTTGTTTTATTTTCCATTCCTTTCCTTATGATACCTAGTATTCTATTTGCTCTCTTGGCTGCCGCTGCACACTGTGCCGAGGGTTTTAACATGTTATCCACAATGACGCCTAAATCTCTTTCCTGGGTGGTGGTTCCTAATGTGGAACCTTGCATTGTGTAACCATAGTTTGGGTTGTTCTTCCCTAGCTGCATAACTTTGCACTTGTCCACATTAAATTTCATCTGCCATTTTGATGCCCAGTCTTCCAATTTGTCAAGATCCTTTTGCAATTTTCTACAATCCTCTTGGGTTTTGACAACTTTAAATAGCTTTGTGTCATCTGCAAATTTGATAACCTCACTCGTTATTCCACTTTCCAGGTCATTTATGGATATGTCAAAACCCAGCACAGATCCCTGGGGTACACCACTATTCACCTATCCCATGACTCTTTAATTTTGCCAAAAGTCTCTGATGAGGGACCTTGTCAAAGGCTTTCTGAAAGTCCAGATACACTATATCAACTGACTCACCTTTGTCCACCTGTTTATTCACACTTTCAAAAAAACATAACAGATTAGTAAGACAAGATCTTCCTTGTCTAAAGCCATGTTGGCTGTCTCCCATTAGGCCATGACTATCTACATGCTGAGTAATTTTATTCTTTATGATGGTTTCTACCATTTTTCCCGGTATTGACGTGAGGCTCACCGGTCTGTAGTTTCCCGGATCACCCCTGGAGCCCTTTTTAAAAATTGGTGTTACATTGGCGATCCTCCAATCTTCAGGTATTAGAGATGATTTTAATGATAGTTCACAGATTACTAATAGCAGGTCTGCAATCTCGTATTTCAGTTCTTTCAACACCCTTGGATGTATACCATCCGGCCCAGGTGATTTGCTACTCTTCCGTTTATCTAATAGTTGTAATACATCTTCCCGATGTATCGATGTTTCCTTCAATTCTCCCGCACCTTTAAATACCACTTCAGTCATGGGTAACATCCCTACATCTTCCTCAGTAAATACCGAAGCAAAGAATTCATTCAGTCTCTCCGCTATCGCCTTGTCGCCTCTTAGTGCCCTTTAACTCCTCTATCATCTAATGGACCAACGGACTCTCTCACAGGTTTTTTAGTACGAATGTACTTGAAAAAATCTTTATTTCGCGTTTTTGCTTCTGCAGCAAGCTTCTTCTCAAATTCTCCCTTTGCCTGCTTTATCAATGCCTTGCATTTGACTTGCCAGTGCTTGTGCTGATTCCAGGTTTCGTCGTTTGGCTTTTTTTTCCATTTCCTAAAAGATGCTTTTTTTGCCAACAACAGCCTCTCTGACCTCACCTTTAAACCATGCTGGCAGTTTTTTGGACTTCCTTCCACTTTTATTAAAGCGTGGAATACAGCTGGTCTGGGCTTCCAAGATGGTATTTTTCAATAACACCCAAGCTTGATGTAAGTCTTTAATCTTTGCAACTGCTCCTTTTATTTTTTTCTTAACTATTTTCCTCATTTTATCATAGTCTCCCTTTCGAAAGTTAAAAGGTAGTACTGTGGATTTCCTTACTATCCCCCCTCCACTAATTAAATCAAAGGCGATCATGCTATGATCACTATTGCCAAGTGGCCCCAACACCCTTATGTCGATTGTAATAAAGTGCGTGAGGTCCTCATGGTGTTACATGGGGTTGGAGATGCAGTCGTGGGATCTGCTGTGGAGTGAGCCATCTGGAGGAGCTACAGTGTCACAGTCACCAGTTTCCCTTTCTCTTTGGTCTTTGCTCCCAGATCCTAGCCCCTCTTTCTCTCTGATGTCCATGACGCAAGGTCCCCGGCCCTCTGAACAATCTATTCTCAGCCTTTTCTCAATGCCGGCAGAAGGACTGGGAGAACGAGAAAGGAAGACCTGGAACCAGCACCAGCTCTGATGTCTCTCCACTGCCAGTGTCTGCTGTGGTCACATATTCCCAGTCAGATATTTATTTGAGTATATTGATTGCCTACAGGTGAGGGTGGCAGTCGATTATGGTATTTCTATTTCCCTTGTCCCTGAAGGGCTCACAATTTATGTTTTGGTACCTGAGGCAGAGGGTTAAGTCGCTTAACGAAGGCCAGAAGGACCACCTGTGTGACCAGAAACCCCAGTTCTTATGGCCCAAGGTTGGTGGTCTCGATTGGAATTCAAACCCTTGGTCCTCTGGCAACTTGCCTCAACCACCTGGCCGCACTGCTCCATGTGAGCTAGCCATAGGGCCAGGCGCAGCCTGTTACTTCCAAGGCAGAGACCTTGGGTAGGTTCCGTTCATAAGGATACGAGAAATGCCATACTGGGTCAGGCCAAGCTCTTTCAGGTCTAGTATCCTGTTTCCTAGGGTAGCCAATCCTGGTCTTAAGGACCTGGCTGGTTTCCAAAAAGACAAATAGGCTACTCAATGCTTGTATCGGGGCAACCGGTGGATTCATGTATGCTCAGATTTTAAGGGTTCCATTGCATGTAAAACAGATGTGACGCTCTGTTGGGTTGCCTTGTAGAACATCTTGAATTGGTGAAAGTTGGTATAAAAAAGAAAAAATTATAATTTTCTAGCTTCTCTCTAATAAAAGGTTATGGATCTTTTCTCCGGGAGCTTGTTCAAAAACTTTGTTAAACTCCGCTACATTCGGAGATCGTTTCGCGCAAGGCTCTTGGAGTACACAGGAGATCCATTGGTCAATCAACCGACTGGAAATGCGAGCGATACGCCAGACGTTGCAGGCATTCAAAGCTACGGTGACAGGTCGAGAGGTGTGAGTACTGTCCGACAACTCCGCGGTGGTGGCCTACATCAGTCGGCAGGGCGGAACCGGAAGTGTGGCCATAGAGGCCGCGGCAGAGGGTCTGCGTGTGTGGATAGAGCTTTGGCTGCCAGCGTTTTCGGTGGCGGATGTTGCGGGTAAGGACATTGTGACGGCGGATTTCCTCAGCTGGGTCTGAGTAGATGCCAGAGAATGGGTGTGGCAACTGGAGGTGTTCGCACAGATCGGTCGCATATGGGGACAGCCAGTAATGGACCTCATGGCGGCGTTTCACTCTGCGTAAAACGGGTCGCTTCTTCAGCTCACGACGCGAAAGGAGGTCGGAAGGCATCGGCGCAGTGTTTCATTGGCGGCTGTTGTCTGGTCTTCTCTGTCTTTTCAGCGGGGGCACTCATAGGTCGAGTGGTTCTGCGTATCGAAGCGCTACGTGGAAACGTTGGGGGCCTCGGGCTGTCCGAGGCGCCTGTGGTATGCCTGCCTCATACGGTTGCTCGACGGGAATCCATGGGAGTTTCCGACATTGGAGATTCTGTTGCTACGGAGTTCCCTTCGAATGTCTCAGATGCATCGGTTTTTGCTTACGGGGGTGGCCATTGAAAGGGCAAGCTTAAGGAAAAAGAGTCTCTCGACAGCAGTCTTTGCCACCTTGCCGCAAAAAAAATAAAATAAAATAAAAAGTTTATGTTCCTTGCATATGTGCATATATGGCGCATCTTTGAAGATGGGTGTTTGCGGAGGCACGCTCGCGTGACAACAGTGTCAGTTCCTTTGTTGTTAAGTTTTCTGCAGGATGGGTTTGGTAAAGGCAGGTCCTGGAGAGTTCAGTTAGCAGCTCTGTCTTGCTATAGGGGCAAAGGACAGGCAGTGGCTCTCATGCACAGGTCGATGTGGTACGCTTTCTCAGGCGGTTACCAGACTGTAGCCCTGTCGTAGGATATTAATTCCACTGGGGAAGCTCAAGTTGGTTTTAGGAGCATTGGCTAGCATGCTATTGGGGCCCTTGCAACAGGCATAGGTTAAGGGTTTTACCTTGAAGACGGTATGTTTGATTTTCAGAGTTGCAGGCGTTCACCTGTCAGGAATCATTTTTTGTCTGTCTCCAGACAGAAGGTGGCCTGGCGGCTGGTTCCGTCGTTGTTGCCAAAAGTGGTTTCTACGTTCACCTAACTAAAATGGTCTCTCTTCCAGCGCTAGGTGCGGCGGAGGGGAGCGTATTGAACCATAGCTTGTGCTGTTTGGAAGTCAAGAGAGCGCTGCGGCAGTGTTTAAAGGTTTCAGAAACTTTTGCAAGGTGGATCGTCTCTCTTTGGGGTGTTTGGAGGGCCCCGCAAAGGGTAGCGGCGGCAAAGGAGTCCATTTCTGGATGGATTGGAGCGGCGAGTGCGTCAGCTTATCTTCTATGGGACCGTATAGTCCCAGGGAGCTTATGAGCTCACTCTACCAGAGTGCAAGCGTCTTCTTGGACGGAGCACAGTTTGGTTCCGCCAGTGGACATCTGTAGGGAGGCTTCTTGGTTGTCTCTCCATACTTTCAGTAAGCACTACCGCCTAGATGATCTGGCGGCTAAGGATGCCGTTTTCAGGGAGGCGGTGTTGAGATCCGGCTGGAAAGGTCCCTCCCAATGATTACTGCTCTGATACATCCCAGAGGTTGAGGACTAAACTGGAGGAACGATAAGGAAATAGGAATTACACTTACCTGGTAATTGTGGTTCCTTGAGTGACTCCAGTTTAGTCCTCATTCCCGCCCGGGGATGGGGTCTTAGCAGGGGTTTTTCTGTTGGGGGAAGTGCAAGGTTAAAAGTGGATATAGGCCTTCACTGGTGTTCAGTCGTTTTGATGCTTCCATTTGTTTTGCGCTATATTGTTATATTATTATATTATGATATTGTTATATTATATTGTATATATTGCTATATTGCTCTGGATTGTTTAGGGCTAGGCATTCGACGGAAAGGAGAGCATGCAGGAAGCAGTCCCTTCTGGAAGGGGAGTAGTAGGTAGATAGCCTTGAATATAATGTTAAGTTTAAAAAAAAAAAGTTACTGATTTTTTGCTCCTTTGAGTCTGCTTTGTCAATTGAGGCCACCGTGAGGCGATCCTGCGTATACACTGTGTCCTGACGCACATGCTGTGGACAGTCTGAACAAAAACAGCATTCCCCGTGACTCTGGCTTTACTTGTAAGTGTTACAATTGTACCTGTAGATGTTACACTTTATCCTTACAGTTGTACAACGTAACGGTATCTGCTAGATTGTAGCCTTGTTTCTAAACTAAGCTCCTCGTGCTAGTGATACTATTGTGCTGGACATTACATTCTCTGTCCTGGCAATTGCACCCGCACCTATAATTAATTCTCTGTTACAAGCTTAAATCATAGAATATTACCCTACACCTTGAATTTACCCAGCCCAACCATGCCTCCCCTTACCCCAAACTACTCACTTCTTATGCTCTGTTCTACTGCCTCATAGTGATCACTTTAACACAGCTTTCCCAAGCCCTCACCCCACATTTAAACCACATCCCTATTCTACGCACTGCCTGGAGGCAACCCCATAGCTACATAAACCATCAATCTACCAGTCATGGCCGCCTACCACACTCTCACCTCAATACATTGCACTACACCAGTCCAAAGCCTTTCAGGAGGATGACTCTCACCCCCCTCCTCCCGACCTTAAATGTGCCCTCCTTAACGCCCGCTCTATCCGTAAGAAATGGCCCGCCATAACTGAAATATTATCACCTTCAATCTCGACATCCTTTGCATCACCGAGACTTGGTTGTCACCCTCAGACATGGTTTCTCCTCCATCAGTTTGTCCCCCCCAACTTCTCCATTCACTCATGCCATAGAGAGGACAGAAGAGGAGGAGGGAGTTCTCATATTAAGCAAGACCGCCCTACTATTCAAGACAATTGCCTCCAATACTACCCCCTACCTCGACCATATCTCCATAATAATAAAAACCATTTTCCATCAACCTATTATACAGGACACCCTCCTCATCGTCAGATGCACCTTTCTACAATCATCGATCTTGCCTGCAACCCCACTGTGACCCACATTCCAAACTGGATACTTGGCGACTTCAATCTCCCCTCCCTTCAAGATACTCAGGCCAAAGCTCTTATTGAAGCATTCAAATCATCAGGCTACACCCCATTGATCAATACACACCCACCCATGTCAAGGGGAATATGCTTGATCTTATCTTCGCCCCACAATTTCCCTCCGTTACACTCACAAGTTCGATCTCTCAGTATGCGCTGTACCTTGGTCTGACCATAATTTTAATCAGGTTCACTATGCCATCAGACCCCCAACTCACTGCTCCACATTCCCCAATGGATCCAGCAGCACAACCTCAACTCGCTTCCCAACAATTTAACAGAGATGAGATATTGGAAAAAATACAGCATCTCCACACCCAACCAGCACAAGGACCTAAACAGCATGATTTCCTCATGGAATAAATGTCTCAATGCGACCAATAGAAGGTCCTCCCAGTAAAAAGAGACCTCTAGAAGACAAGGGCTCCATGGTACTCACCGGAATTAAAGAACTCCCTCCATCAAATCAGACAGCTTGAACGACGCTGGCGCCGTTCCGATCAACTGAAAGCCAGGTCGCGTATTTTGCCCAACTAGACGCCCACCGTATGCTGTCTCCAAGAGAATGAAACCAATATCACGCAGAAAATACTTCAAAGAGCCCTAACAAGCCTCACGAGCTTTTCAACATAGTCAAAACCTTAAGTAAAGAGCCTTCCTCGGTACAACCAATCCAACACGACCCACAGGCATATGCGGACTATCTGCAATCAAAGACAAACATAGATACTACAAATATGAACAAATGCCCCAGTGACAACCTCACCTGGTCTTTCACCCTCTCTTCACCTCATAGAATCAGATCAGAGGCTCAATTCTTCACCTCCTTAACCACCCATCTGAAAAGGAGATTCAAGATACCATCTCCATATAAAATACCTCCACTGCTCCGAATGATCCATGTCCAGCCTTCTGGATAAAAAACCTTACGTTCAGACCTCAGTCCGTTCCTTGCCAGACTGATTGGCTCATCCTTCCAGACAGGTACCTTCCCCCCTCAGTCTAAAAACAAACTTCTATTAGACCCCTACTCAAGAACATAAATGGACCCAGAAAAGATGGAATCATTTAGACCCATCTCCAGTATCCCACTCCTAGCTAAGATCATGGAAAAAATAGCCCAGCGTCAACTGAACCACCACATTGAGAACAACGCTCCCCTCGACCCCTGTCAACATGGTTTCCGGGAGGCTCATGGTGTCGAAACCATTGTTAACAACTCTACTCAACACGTTGATAAACAGGTCTGGATAACATCCGACAAGGCTTCGCTCTAGTGTTCCTTGACATTGCAGCTGCCTTCGACTCTGTCAACCATGAGTTACTCCTGCTACGCCTAAATGAGAAGGGAATTCATGGAAATGCTCTAGCCTGGTGTGCCTCCTACCTTAATGACAGATGGCAGCATGTTCGTTCTCGCACATCCAAGTCCACCCCTTTCCCTCAAACCAGAGGTGTCCCACAGGGCTCATCTCTTTCAGCCCTATTTTCAACGTGTATATGCAACCTATTTGCACCATCATTAGATCATTCAACATCGACTGCTTAGTCTACGCTGATGACGTCCTTATGTTTACTCCAATTTCCACAGAGCACCCAGACTTAACTCAGCTTTCCCTCCTGCTTCGATGCAGTCTCGGATTGGTTACACTCCCAGAAGCTAATGATAAACCTGAAAAAAGACTGATGTGCTTTTCATCAGTAGAGATCAGACATTCATCCCACCTACATCATTGAAGGTACGTGGTGCGGAGCTTCCTACTAAGACTTCGTTACGATACCTCGGAATAACCCTCGACCAACACCTGGACCTAAATGCCCATATAAGTAATTCTAGTAAAAGCAATTTACCATAAAATCCGGAGATTGCGACACATGAGACAACTCTAGAGCCAAAAGACTTCCGAACAGTGTTTCAGGCAATGGTGATGCCTCACTTTGACTATGCCAATTCCATTCTGCATGGTCTACCAAAGAGTGCACTCCTCCCATTGCAGATAGCAATGAACACTGCAGCAAGGACCCTATACGGAGCATCCAGAAGAGACCATATTACCCCTATCCTAAAGATCTACACTGGCTCCCTGTTCACAGCAGAATCACTTTTAAAATACTGACAATGACATTCAAAGCCATTAACAACTGCACATCTAGCTCCCTCTCCGAACTTATCCGGCCCATCCACCCCCCGCTAGACTGAGAAGAGCTGCTGCTGCCAACACCTTATGCCTCCCAAAAGCATTCACCACAAATGTAATAAGGCTTACAGGAAACCGAGCCTTTGCACTTTATGCCCCCCCATTGCTGGACGTGCTTCCAGCAAACAATCCGAGCTATAAACAGCCTCTCTCTCAGTTCAGGAAGGAGCTGAAACATCACCTCTTTCTTCAGCACTTCCTCAACTCTGAAGAAATCACATAACCAACCACTGTTCACTCCTCCTTTATCCCCTCTTCCTTAATATCACTCCTGTGCCCCCAGCAAATTAGCCTTAACATGCTAACATACGACAGTACCCCTCAAGCCATGTTTACGTTGAAAAATGCCTAGTTGATATCTTACTACTGTTATCACCCTGTATATAATCCCATATTGTATATAGTTCCACGATGTATATTGTTAGCCTGTGTTCCATGTTCAATACCTGTTCAATTGTAAAATGTGTGCAATTCTCTGTTCAATGTAAAACGCAGTATGGCTTTTCCTGCTGTGCGAGTTTGTTGCCTGTGAACCGCGCTGATGGAAAATAGCGCGGTATAGAAAAACTATAAATAAATAAATAAATAAATAAAATAGTTCACTGGGGGCTGATGGGAGAGACCAGCAGGCTATATCCAGTGATGCCATGAGTTTTTGACATGCTTAGTCTGCAAGCTGCAGGAGGAGGTTCACTACCCAGAGGTTGAGGACTAAACTGGAGTTACTCAAGGAACCACAATTACCAGGTAAGTGTAATTCCTATATGGTATCCCTTGGAACCTTCCTGCCTTACCTCTTGCAGGGAGATTGGCTATGTTCCTTGGATCTCAAAGATGCCTATACTCACATCCTGATCCATCCAATGTACCATCAGTACCTCTGGTTCATTATTGGGGGCCGCCATTATCAATACAGGGTGCTCCCATTTGGCCTTGCTTTGGCCCCTCGGGTATTCGTGAAATGCCTGGCGGTCATGGCCACTCACCTCCGGCTCCTTGGAGTGTTTGTGTTCCCATATCTGGATGACTGGCTCATGTGAGCTGGCTCACCGGAGGAAGTGCGCAGTGCAACACAGCGCACTCTAGGATTACTGCAGCACCTGGGCTTTGTGGTAAACTTCCTGAAGTCTCCCCTCTCCCCCACGCAGTGCATTGAGTTCATCGGGGCCCTGCTGGACTTCACCCATGCAAGAGCCTTCCTGCCACTGGATCAAGCGCAACGCCGTGACAGCCCGGATGATGCTCTGCCTCTTGGGGCACATGGCGTCCACTGTCCAGGTGACCCATTTTGCCTGCCTGCTCATGCGGCAGTTCATTGGATGCTCAGCACCCAGTGGTTTCAAGCATCAGACCTATAGGTTTGCATCAAATCATGCTGGCCTTAGCAACCTCTTTGGTCTGGTGGTAGGACCATCTTAACCTCGGAGCCGGCCTGCCTTTCCAGGCCCAGTCAGTGCAGTGCATCCTCACCATGGTTGCGTCAAAGCTGGGCTGGGGGGCCCACTGCATTAACCTGAAGTCGCAAGGCCCCATGCTCACCAGAGGAGGGTGCCTCTGAGATCAACCTGCTGGAGCTTTGAACAGTCTTCAAGACCATTTTGAAAGGACAGGTGGTTCAAGTCCAGACAGACAACCAGGTAGCGATGTATTACATCAACAAGCAGGGGGGCATGGGCTCGTACCACCTCTGTTGGAAGGTGATGCACCTCTGTAACTTCACAGCAAGGAAGAACATCTCCCTCAAGGTGGTGTACTTGCTGGGCCAGCACAATATATTGGCCAACCGCCTGAGCTGATTCTCCAACCCTACGAGTGGAGACTGAACCCAACCATATTAGGAGAGGTCTTCCAGCATTAGAGTACCCTGGAAAGCAACCTCTTTGCCAGCCCAGAGAATGCACAGTTACCACGCTTCTGGTCTCGGAGGCTGGCCTGGAGGCGGGAGGCGGCAGATGCATTCCTCCTCCCTTGCTCAAGGTTTTCTGTATGTGGGCTCTCCTCAAGATCCAAGCGGAGGCAGCCTCAGTCATTTTCATTGCAGCCAGGTGGCCCAGGCATCTCTGGTTCCCCCTTCTCTTGCAGCTGTCCCAGTGGGACCCTTGGCCGTTGGGGTTTGCCCTGGACCCACTGTCCCAGAAGGATGGGATGTTGCGACACCCCAGCCTCCAGTTCCTGGATGCAGAGAGGTGTACAGGGTAAAGGGTCAGCTGGACTGTGGGCCAAACAGTTCCCAAGCAGACACCTTCCTCCGTCCAAAAGGGGAACTCTTCAGGGAGGACATATCACTTCCCAATAAAAGAAATATCACAGAGAGGACTTACACTTCCCAATAAAATCTCACCTTATGCAGGACAACACGCTTATACATGGTAATAACTACTTCACAGATTTTTCTTCCAAAAGGATCCTTTTATTATTCCCTATCTTACAGAAACATAAAGTCTAAGAACAAAGGAAAACAGTCCAGTAGAATTACAGATCTTGCCACCTCTCACAGCAGGCAAACAGGGTCATTCTGTACTTTTCAGATGCAGATCTTTAAACAGCTACAAGCAAGACTGTCTGTCTGGTCCTGCCTGCATGATTCTGTCTTACTTCTTGACTCAACAGCAAGTGAGAGAATGTATGACAGGCTTTCCTGGGCACAAGAGATCAGTGGAACAGACAAGACAAATTAGCATGCACACAAAACTCTCAGACATGACAACAGGGATACTGGGGCTATAGGGAACCCAGGGAATCCATACCCCACACAGCCTTCACTGTGCAAGAGACAAACTCATCATGTATCTGGTCCTGTCACATTATATACCCTTGCTCAGGACCATACTTACTATTCGGGGCATTCTTCTCTAATTAACTAATTCTTGTTCCAGCTGTCTAGGGCCCCACTTGTGTGATTTTCCATGTTATTCTACTCATATCTGTACCCCTCTCCGCTGACCTTTTTCTCTCAGGCCCATATCTGCAATTATCAGTCTGGGCCTTGTCATATTTATATTGTTAACTGACCTCTGCCCCCTTCGCTCAGTTCTTTACCTGGGTCTCTTGCTTGATTCTCTCCCACCCCTCAGTTCCCAATAAATATATCTCTTTAACTCTCCGTATTCTGACAGCTATACTGGAGGCCATATGTTCTTCCTCATGCTAAGCTGGCATGTTATCTCTCATGATTGCCTTTCTACCCTTATGCCTTCAAGCATCGCGGGTTTTCCCACTGGTGTATGGGGGAAGGCCTTAACCCTTTCTTCTGTACAATGTTGGAGATGATATGATACTTCTTGCATCTGTCAGGGGCTGGCCTGAAGTTTAACACAGTCAGAGTGCATCACCGTGCCATCTTGGCTCACCACCATGAGTTGGATGGCCAGGCTGTGTCGGTACACTCTCTGGTGGGCTGGTTCATGCGAGGCCGCCTCCTCTCCCAGCCCCCAATCTGCCCGCCACTGGTGGCATAGGATCTCAATGTGGTGCTGTGGAAGCTCATGGTCCTGCCTTTCGAGACCCTGGCTACCTGCCGTCTCAAGTACCTTTCTTGGAAGGTCGTATTCCTGGTGGCGCTCACCTCGGCCAGGCGCGTGAGTCAACTGCAGGCCCTGGTGGCACATGCGTCTTACACCAGGTTCCAAAAGAACAGGGTCATCCTCCAGACGCACCCTAAGTTCTTGCCAAAGGTGCTCTCTGCATTCCATTTGAATCAGAAGGTGGTGTTATCCACTTTTTTTTTCCTAGACCTCATTTCTCCAGGGCGGAGGCCTCTCTGCACATGCTAGACTGCAAGCCTGCCCTTTCCTTTTGCATCCAGAGGACGCAACCCCATTGCCACTCAATGCAGCTCTTTGTCTCATTCGATCCCAGTCGACTGGGGGTCTCAGTCTCCAAGTGCACCCTCTCATGTTAGGTGGCTGACTGCATTTCTTTCGCCTGTCAGTGGGTGGGGCTCTCTCTGGAGTATCATGTGATGGTTCACAATGTGCATTCCATGGTTGCCTTAGTGGCCAGCCTGAGGTCGGTACCCTTGCTGGGCACTGAGGCTAGTACCTGTTCAGAAACTGTCTGGATCAAACAGCATGGCTTCCTGTTACAAGATTGGGCCTGTTCTGAACCAAAGCATAAACCAAACAAGATGAATTCTTTTTGTGCTATAACTCGGCTTGAAACCTGCAAATCGAGCAATTCTGCAAGGTTATGTATCATATAGCTGAGCTGTTCATGACTACGTGCTAGAGAACTTGTTCTCATCCAGAGACTGTGCCACTGGGCCTAAGTTTTGCAACAGTATATGTGCCAGCATCTTTCCTGCATCATAGACCTTTGTTTGGAGAGGGCCACATGACTACTGTTACAAAATTTGCTGAAGATGACATACAGTATCTGAGACCAGCCAATCACCGTGCCATGGTGAGAGGGTCAGGACAAAGAATTATACACTGGAGAGACACATGGTTTCGGCACTCTTTTTCCTGGATGGCTTCTGCAACTTTTTTCCTGAAAGTGTTACTGGAGTTTGTTCTTAGCTTACTGCCTGCCTGCCTCAAGGACAAAGGCTAACCTTGGGACAGAGTGAATCTCTCTCTCAGACCTCTGCCATAGTTTGACTTTGTGCCATTCATGAGACAATTTTTTGGACCCAGCCACAAGTGTTTTGGTAAGAGCTAAGGTACCAGTCTTGAATTCCGCCCCCCACCCCGAGGTTAGGGCTAGTTTAGACAGATAGATAATCTACTGTACGTCTGAATGCAAAACAAATCAGTGACGTTAGTTGCTAAAACAGAGATTAGGCATCTTGGTAATTGTAACATAGAGCTGTATAACTTACTACCTCAGAAAAACTAATTTATGCTAAATTTACACTATTTTTCTATCAGTAAAAAAGTCTAATTTATATACAAACAAACACAAGGTTGGTTCTTGTTCTATCACGTGGTTTGTTTGGAATCCTGGGAAAATGGAGAGTAACAGTTTTCCCTAGACATATTGAGTATTTATACATGTGTATTTATCTGCTACTGACAATATCTCCTCTAGCCACCTGGTCCTCTGTGCACACGTTTGCTGCGCACTACTGTTTGGAAGAGACCTCCTAGAGTGATAGTGCCTTTGGCCAGTCCGTACTCTGTCATCTCTTTGGGGAATAGTGTAACTCCTGCCCTGCGGTTCCAGGCTACCAGAGTGGAGATTGCATCCGATGCTGTAGCTGCAGTGTCAGACTTCCAGCCAACCAGCGCCCCCTGTGGCCTTTACAGTCTGCTTTTTGGTTGCCTGTAGCTTTTACAGGTTTTTTTTTTCGGTAGCCTGTAGCTTGGGAGTCCCATATGTGAGGACTGACTTCCTGTTTGTTCCCGTAGAAAGCGTAGTTACTCATCTGCAACAAGTGTTCTCCGGGGACAGCAGGAATCCTTCCTCCCTGTGGAATTGTTTTTCTTTTTTGCTGTTTTGTGCTATGATATCATACTGAGGCAAGATGGCACATTTGGGTGGGAAGGTGACCGCGCATCCGCGGTGTAACTCTCAAAGGCTTTCTTTGAAAGATGGTGGGCGGATCTGCGCAGGCTCCGTCAGTGCCGATGTCACCCATATGTAAGGACATTCCTGCTGTCCCTGGAGAACACCTGTTACAGGTGAGTAACTATGCTTTCTCTATAGCATTAACAAAATTTGCCTTTTCCTTTCTGAACACACTAGTAAAACACGTATCCACTCTTTAGTCACCTCTCGTCTAGATTATTGCAACCTCTTCCTTGCTGGTCATATCTCTCCCCTTCTGTCTATTCAAAACTCTGCTGCACATCTAATCTTCCTCCAGCCCCGATTATACTCATATAAACCCTCTTCTCAAATCACTTCATTGGTTCCCCTTTTTTTTCCATATCTAATTCAAACATCTTCTGACCAATAAATGCATTCATGAATGCATTTACTGCTTCTCACTACCTTTCCTCTCTCCTCTCCCTACACCCCTCCTCGTGAACTCTACTACGTTGCCCTTCTCTTCCAGCGCCAACTCTATACTTCGATCCTTTCACCTTGCTGCTCCTCATGCCTGGAACAAACTACCTGAATCAATGCTAAAGGCTCAGCTATTTGAGGCTGCTTTTGGATCCTGATGCCTTGTTCTTCTTGTGTCTCCTTACCTTTTCCTGTTTTGTACTCTTATTCTCAGCTATTATATTGTCTGTCTTAGACTGTAAGATCTGACAAGGGAAGACTGTCTTCTGAATGTATTGTATCTGTACAGCGCTGCGTACGCCTTGTAGTGCTATGTAAATGATTAGTAGTGTGATGATGATGGTTAAACGATGCGAGGTTCCACATTAGGAATCACCACAAAAGAAAAGGATTTAGGTGTCATTTTGATTAATACATTGGAACCTTCTGCCCAGTGTGCAGCGGTGGCCAAGAAAGAAAATAGAATGCTAGGAATCATAAGGAAAAGAATGGATAACACAACCAAGGCTATTATTATGTTTGGACAAGTTCCTGGAGTAAAGATCCATAAACCATTCTTAAAGAGGACTCTGGAAATCCACTGCTTACCCTAGCACAAGCATAGTGGAACCTTTGTAACATTTTGGGAACCTGCCAGATACTTGTGACCTGGATTGGCCACTGTTGGAAACCGGATACTGGGCTTGATGGCCCTTGGTCTGACCCAGTATGGCATTTCTTATGTTTTTATGAGATGTTTATTTGCGATAAAGCAAATGGCTACAACTTACCACTGTGGTGAACGCTTTTTATTTGAGAGTGTACACATTAACACCGGTAATTTCCATGCCATTAGTTTACTGCATCAGGAGTCAGTATTTGTTTTATGCCTGTGTTATTACACTATGATGGAGATTTAGCTTGGCTTCCTGTGTCAGGTGACATTTCCTCTCTGCTCTGATGATGCAAGTAGGTAGGGACAACAAAATCCTTTAGTGCCAGTTCAGTATTCTAAAAGAGAGTACATTGCTGACCAGCACAGGCACCTTAGATACAGGCAACAGCGTCTAATGAATCAGAAGCAGAATTCAAAAAGCAGCCCCACATTTTACTTCTGATGGAATTGTTTGCCCTCAGTCCTTTCTTCTTGTGCCACCCTATTTGGTTATTAAGTAATACAGATACTAATCTGAGTTTAATTCTTTCTTCTATCTCCAGGTGCTAGATTTAATGGCTCAGTGCTGCTGCACCCTTCAGTTACTGTTCACTGTTTCCTTGGATTTTATTTTCAACATTCACACAAATTGCTGGAGGTTAAAACACACGCACACGTGCACACACACTCTCTATATAGGAGACAGTGCCACTCTGTTGGAAGTGAGCATTCCTGTTCCTCTTAGTTACTGCAAGTAGGCAGGAACAAATTAATTCTTGGGTGCCTGTTTTTCAGTGTGCTGAATGAGAGTACATTACTGAAAGCTTAAAAGGGATAAGCATAGAAACATAAGCTGTCATGTTTCTATCTAATCTGCCCTTCCATGTCACCCACTACAACAGTCCCCTTTTTTCCTTCAGAGAGCCTCTGATTTTGTCACATGCCTTTTTGAATTCAGACACTGTCCTCATCTCTATCACCTCCACTGGGAGACTATACCAAACATCTACCACTCTTTCCATAAAGAAGGATTTCCGCATGTTACTCCTGAGACTATCCCCTTTCACCCTCATGCTATGTCCCCTTGTAGCAGAGCTTGCTTTCAATTGAAAGAGGCTCTTCTCCTGTGCATTTATGCCACAAAGGTATTTAAACCCTCAATCTTGAAGGACTACAAAAGGGGACTGCTTCTTCTGGAGAGAGATCTGCAATTGTAAGTATTTACTTCTGGGAATTTTTCTAAATCTTGGGGGGAAAAGGAATTCTTTAGATTAAAGCTTATTAATCTGTGAACCCAGTGTATTTGTTAAATCAGTCAGGGCCTAGTAGCAAAGAGCTTTCCGTTTAACCCCAAGACTCCCTCTATCCAAGCAAGGGCTGTGGGACTCCCCCTGGAAATTGGTCATAGATTACATTAAAAGCACAGGACAGGGTACTGTGTAGCACCCAGTTTTTCATAGGTCTTTCTACCCTCCCTCCCTCCCCATCATCCACCCACCTCTGGGATAACCATAGCTTTATAGGTGCTTAAAGCTCTAAAAAGGAAAGGAGGTGCATATTCACTCTCAGGTGCAGCCGTTGATCCTCATCAAATATACATTAAGGACCTGAGATTAATTAAGCTTCAGGTAAACAAAGTACATTAAACATATTAGGTATAGTTTTATTAGTATACATGTCCCCAGCAATCCTTAGTAAGTAAAGAACTTAAATATCTAAAACTAAAATGCAAACTGCAGTCCAGCAGTGAGATGGGGGCTTTCCAGTCTTTTGCATTGAGTATCACACATATGATTTTCTCCCATTTGGTGAGGGGTCTTACGTGTGCACTAGGTACAAGGAACCTTTTGCTCTCAGGGAACGAGTCTGATCTCTGGAGGCTAGAGTAGCAGACTTGGAGGGCATAAGGAAGCCAGAGAGGTACATAGACGAGACCTACAGGGATATAGTCCTGAAGTCCCACCTCTTTTCGGGCAGCATCCCTGTTGCCATGGAGGAGAGAGGTCACATGACAGGAGAGTATCACGCTCTGGTGTGGCAGGAAGTGATCCTTTAGCTAAGACCTGTCCTTCAGGTGATGTAAAACCCTCTAACACCAAGGAAGTTTCTCCAGGGCCATGTGCCCATGAGGAAAGGGTTAGGGCAGCCATTATAGTTGGTGATTCAATCATTAGGCATGTAGATATCTGGGTGGCTGGTGGACGTGAGGATCACTTGGTAACATGCCTACTTGGTGCGAAGGTAGAGGACCTCATGTGCCACCTAGACAACGTTTTAGATAGTGCTGGGGAGCAGTCTGCTGTTTTGGTACATGTCGGTACCAATGACATAGGAAAAAGTGGTGGGGAGGTTCTGGAGGCTAAATTTAGGCTTTTAGGTAGGAAGTTGAAATCCAGAACTTCCAAGGTAGTGTTCTCTGGAGTCTTAATGCAAGGATGAAGGTGTTGGATTTGTTAGGAACTGGGGAACATTCTGGGGAAAGGAGGGGCTCTTCCGAAGGGATCTGGTTCACATTGTTAATTGCACCTTATCATACGTTGTTCAATGTAATTTCTAAAATATTTGAGTTCTTTGTAAACTGCTTTGATTCCTGAAAGTGGTAAATAAACACAAATAAATAAATAAACAGGGATGGAACCAGGCGGCTGGCATTAACCTTTAAAAAGGAGATAGAGCAGATTTTAAACTAGATAATAGGGGAGAGCCTCCAGTCATCCAAGAGAGCATGGTACAGAACAATGTATCCTTGAAGGATACTACCAAAATAATGAAGTTAGGGCATATCAGCAGAGAGGTTCCATTACAGACAAAGGTAGCCCAAATGCCCTTGATTACAGAGCAGACAGAGCTGAAAGATTCCAAATTACCCTTGCCTACCGATAACCAGATTAATATGAATAAAATATAGTCTCTAAAATGCTTGTATGCAAATGCTAGAAGTCTAAAAAATAAGATGGGAGAGTTAGAATATATAGCACTAAATGAGAAGTTAGATATGATTGGTATCTCAGAGACATGGTGGAAGGAGGACAACCAGTGGGACACTGTGATATCTGGGTACAAACTGTATCGTAATGATAGAGCTGATCAAATTGGTGGAGGGGTTGCGCTCTATGTTAGAGAGGGCATTGAGTCACAAAGGACTTAAGTTTTACAGGAAACAAAATTCTCTGTAGAATCTCTGTGGATTGAAATTCCATGTAAAAAGGGGAAGGTTGTACTATCGACCACCTGGCCAGAATGAACAAATGGATATGAAATGCTCAAAGAAATCAAGGAAGCTAACAAAAGTTACCACACAGTAATAATAATGGGTGATTTCAATTACCCTGGTATCGTATGGGTCAGTGTCACGGCAGGATATACTAGGGAGATAAAGTTTCTAGATGGAATAAATGACTGCTTTTTGGAGCAGCTGGTTCATGAACCAACCAGAGGGGAAACCATTTTGAACCTAGTCCTTACTGGAACACCAATCTGGTGCAAGAGATAAGGGTGTTGGAGCCACTTGACAAAAGTGATTATAGCATGATTGCTTTTGATTTAATTAATGGAGGAGGGATGGTAAGGAAATCCACATTACTACCTTTTAACTTTCGAAAGGGAGACTATGATAAAATGAGGAAAATAGTTAAGAAAAAACTAAAAGGAGCAGTTGCAAAGGTTAAAGACTTACATCAAGCTTGGGTGTTGTTGAAAAATACTATCTTGGAAGCCCAGACCAGCTGTATTCCACGCTTTAAGAAAAGTGGAAGGAAGTCCAAAAAACTGCCAGCATGGTTTAAAGGTGAGGTCAGAGAGGCTGTTGTTGCCAAAAAAGCATCCTTCAGGAAATGGAAAAAGAGCCAAATGTCAATGCTTGTGCTGTTTCCAGTTTTCGTCAAGTTAAATGCAAGGCATCGATAAGGCAGGCAAAGAGAGAATTTATGAAGAAACTTGCTGTGGAAGCAAAAACGCATAATAAAGACACTTTCAAGTACATTCGTAGCAAAAAACCTGTGAGAGAGTCAGTTGGACCATTAAATGATAGAGGGTTAAAAGGGGCAGTAAGAGGGGACAAGACTATAGCAGATAGACTGAAGTCTTTGCTTCAGTCTTTACTGAGGAAGATGTAAGGATGTTACCCATGACTGAAGTGGTATTTAAAGATGATACTGTGGAAGAATTGAAAGAAATATTGCTACACCAGGAAGATGTATTACAGCTGTTTGATAAACCGAAGAGTAGCAAATCACCTGGACTGGATGGTATATATCCAAGGGTGTTGAAAGAACTGAAATATGAGATTGCAGACTTGCTATTAGTAATCTGTGAACTATCACTAAAATCATATGTAATACCTGAAGATTGGAGGATCGCCATTGTAACGCCTATTTTTAAAAAGGGTTTCAGGGGTGATCCGGCAAACTACAGACTGGTGAGCCTGATGTCAGTACCGGAAAAAATGGTAGAAACCATCATAAAGAACAAAATTACTGAACATGTAGATAGTCCTGGCTTAATTGGAGAGAGCCAACATAGCTTTAGACAAGGAAGATCTTGTCTTACTAATCTTTTTGTTTTTTTTTGAAGGTGTGAATAAACAGGTAGACAAAGGTGAGTCAGTTGATATAGTGTATCTGGACTTTCAGAAAGAGTTTGACAAGGTCCCTCATCAGAGACTTTTGGCAAAACTAAAAAGTCATGGAAAAGGAGGTGATGTACTATTGTGGATCAGGAACTGGTTAAAAGATAGAAAGCAGAGGGTAGGGCTAAATGGCCATTTTTCGCAATGGAAAAAGTTGAATAGTGGAGTACCTCAGGGATCTGTGCTGGGTCTGCTGCTTTTTGACATGTTCATAAATGACCTGGAAAAGGGAATAACGAGTAAGGTTATCAAATTTGCAGAAGACACAAAACTATTTAAAGTTGTTAAAACCCAAGAGATTGTGGAAAATTGCAAGAGGATCTTGATAAATTGGAAGACTGGGCATCCAAATGACAGATGAAATTTAATGTAGACAAGTGCAAATTATGCACCTAGGAAACAACAACCCAAACTATGGTTACACGGTGGATCATCGTAGATAGCATGTTGAAACCCTCCGCCCAGTGTGCAGTGGCGGCCAAGAGAGCAAATAGAATGCTAGGTATCATAAGGAAAAGAATGGAAAATAAAACAAAGGATATTATAATGCCTCTGTATCGTTCCATGGTGCGACCGCACCTTGAATATTGTGTGCAATTTTGGTCGCCGTATCCTAAAAAGGATATAGTGTTATTAGAAAAGGTACAGAGAAGAGCCACCAAAATGGTAAAGGGGATGGATGGAAGGATACTCCTATGAAGAGAGGCTAAGAAGGTTAGGGCTCTTTAACCTGGAAAAGAGACGACTGAGGGGAGATATGATAGAGGTCTATAAATTAACGAATGGAGTGGAACAGGTAAACAAAGATCAATTGTTTACATCATCAGAATATAAATAGACTAGGGAACATGCAATGAAGCTCTACAGGGTATCCTATTTAAGACTAATAAGAGAAAATATTTTTTTAACTCAATGCGTAATCAAACTCTGGAATTTGTTACTGGAGGATGTGGTAAAAGCTGATTGTGTAGCTGGGTTTAAAAAAAAATTGGACAAGTTCCTGGAGGAAAGGTCCATAAACCATTATTGAAAAGGACCTGGGATATCATTGCTTGAACCAATACAAGCATTGGGGAAACTGCTAGGTACTTATGCCCTAGATTGGCCATTGTTGGAGACAGGATACTGGGCTTGATGGACCTTGGTCTGACCCAGTATGGCATATCTTATGTTCTTAATCATATCATTTCTGTCCTGCCTTTCCTCAAAAATATTACGGACCTCAAGTCTGTCCTCATATGCTTTATAATGAAGACCATTAACCATTTTATTAGCCACCCTCTGCACTGATTCCAACCTTATATCCTTTTGAGGTCTCCAGAATTGCACACAGTACTCCAAATGAGGTTGCACCAAAGACTTATGCAGAGGCACTATCACCTCCCTTCTTCTGCTGGCCATTACTTTTTTTATGCACCCAAGCATCTTTATAGCTTTTACTGTCGCCTTTTCTACCTGTTTAGCTAGTTGGGAGATCGTCAGACACAATCACGCCTAGGTCCTGTTCTTCTTTTGTGTACAGAAGTATGTCAACCCCTATACTGTACTGCTCCCTTGGATTGTTGCAGCCCAACTGCATGACCCTGCATTTTTTAGCATTAAATCTAGGCTGCCAAATTTTAGACCATTCTTCAACCTTAGCTAGATTTCTCCTCATGTAATCTACACCTTCCTGGGTGTCTTTTCTTTTGTAGATTTTTTTATCATCCTCAAAGAGGCAAACCTTACCCGACAGCCCTTCTGCAATATCATTAACAAAGATTTTAAAAAGAATGGGACCAAGGACAGATCCCCATGGAACTCCATTGGTAACCACCTCCACCTCAGAGTGAAATCCATTTACCCAATACCCTTTATCACCGCACATTCATCCAATTTCTAACATAATCAGTAACTTTCGGGCCCATCCCAAGGGTGCTGTAGTTAAGTCACCTGTGCGGAACAGTGTCAAATGATTTACTTAAATCTAAATACAACACATCTAGTGCTCTCCCTTGGTCCTACTCCCTGGTCACCCAGTCAAAGAAATCAATTGGATTTGTCTGACAGGATCTACCTCTGGTGAATCCATTTTGCCTTGGATCCTGCAATCTATTAGACTTCAGAAACCAGCCTGTAGTTTTCAATCACATCCTTATTTCTGCTTTTCTGTAAAGGGACCATATGTGCCTCTCTCCAGTCCTCTGGCACCATCCCCGACTCCAAAGAGACATTGAAAAGGTCAGTCAGTGGAGCTACTAGAACGTCCCCAAGTTCCCTCAGTATTCTAGGATGTATCGTATCCCGTCCCATCGCTTTGTGTACTTTAAGTTTAGCTAGTTTCTCATGAACACAGTCTTCTGAAAATTGTTCAAGATGCCCCTCACTTCTGTTCCTGTTTGTGGGTGTTTTCTGAGGTCCTGCTCCTGGTTCTTCATCTTTGAACACAGAACAGAAATATTTGTTAAGGAAATCCGCTTTATCCTCATCAGCTTCTACATATTTCTCCCCTTCACCCTTGAGTCTGACAATATCACTTTTGCCCTTCTTCTCACTAACATATCTGAAAAATGTCTTATCCCCCCATTTTATTTGGGCTGCAGCAATCCAAGGGAGCGATTATAGTACAGTGGACAGAAGTACTTCAGCCCCTAAAGAAGAGCGGGACCTCGGTATGGTTGTGTCTGATGATCTTAAAATAGCTAAATAGAAAAGGTGACAGCAAAAGCTAGAAGGATGCTTGGGTGCATAGGGAGAGGAATGGCTAGCAGAAAAATGGAGGTGATAGTGCCTCTGTATAAGTTTTTGGTGTGACCTCATTTGGAGTATTGTGTGCAATTCTGGAGACTGCACCTTCAAAAAGATATAAACAGGATGGAATCGGTGCAGAGGGTGGCTACTAAAATGGTTAGTGGTCTTCATTATAAAGCATATGAGGACAGACTTAAGGATCCTAATATGTACACCTTAGAGGAAAGGCGGAATAGAGGTGATTTGATTGCGACATATAAATTCCTTGTGGCATAAATGCACAGGGGGAGAGCCTCTTTCGATTGAAAACAAGTTCTTCTATGAGGGGACATGGGATGAGGGTGAAAGGGGATAGATTCAGGAGTGATATGCAAAACTATTTCTTTACGGAAAGAGTGGTGGATCCGTGGAATAGTCTCCCAGTGGAGGTGGTAGAGATGAGGACAGTATCTGAATTCAAAAAAGCATGGGACAAACACAGAGGATCTCTAAAGGAAAAAAGGGGGCTGTTGTAGTTGTTGATATGGAAAGACAGACTAGATAGGCCATGTGGTCTTTTTCTGTCAGCATTTTTCTATATTTCTATGTCCCCAAGTTCCCTCAGTATTTTAGGGTGTATCCCATCTGGTCCTATCGCTTTGTACACTTTTAGTTCAGCTAGTTCCTCACAAGCACAGTCATTTCAAAATTGTTTGAGATGCCCCTCGCTTTTGTTCCTGTTTGTGGGTATTGTCTGAGGTCCTGCTTCTGGTCCTTCATTTGTGAACATAAAACAGAAATATTTGTTAAGCTATTCCACTTCATCTTCATCAGCTTCTACATATTCCTCCATTGAGTCTGACAATACCACTTTTCCCCTTCCTCCTCTCACTAACATATCTGAAAAATGACTTATCCCCCCATTTTGCATATTGCATTGGCTATTTCTTCTTTTTTGTGCCTTTGCTTTCCTGACTACTTTGCCAGCCTCTCTAAGGTTTTCCATATATAGATGCCAGTCTGTCTTTCTCTGTGATCTCTTGTATTTCATGAAGGCCTCCCTCTTTCTCTTCACTTTTTCAGCTACATCTTTTGAGAACCATAACAGCCTCCTTTTCCTTATCTTTTATTTACATTCTAACAAAAAGGTTGGTTGCCCTTAAAAATATCCCCTTTCAGTTTTGCCCACTGTGTTTCTACATGTCCCAGCTGTTCCCTCCCACTAACGACTCCTTGAGATATTGGCCCATCTTAGCAAAGTTAGTTTTCTTAAAGTCTAAGACCCTCGCTTTCGAATGGATTTCATCAGCCCTAGTCCTAATACTAAACCACACTATTTGGTGATCATTGAATGTGAGATGATCTCCCACTCAAAAACAGTTTCCCCATTGGTAAGGACCAAGTCCAGTACAGGCCCTTCATGTGTGGTCTGTTACCAGTTGCCTGAATAGTTCTCCCTGTAGAGAATCCAGGATCTCCTTACTTCTGGATGATACTGCAGCAGAGATGTGCCAGTCAACATCTGGCATATTGGCATATTGAAATCCCCTATCAGTAACACTTCCCCGTTCCTGGCAATGCTGCGTATGTCTTCAATTAACTCTCCATCTACCTCTTCTCCCTGTGAGGGAAGTCTTTATATCATGCAAGTACAAATAGATTTCTCTTTCCCTCTTTCTAGTTTAACCCACAGTGCCTCCTCACTCCCTTTTAAGCCCTGTATTTCCATAGCTTTAATATTATTTTTTTACGTATAGTGCCACTACTTCTCTTCTTCCTACCCTCTCCTTTCTGAATAAAGTATAGCCTGGTATAGTTACATCCCAGTCATGGTTGACCGTGAACCATCTTAGATGCAGGCAGTCTGGTCTAGTGAATGAGGATCAGAAAGCAAAAGCAGCCCCACATTTAATTGCCTGCCCTTCCTCCTTTCTTCTTGATCATGCCACCTTTTTTGGTCATTACATGGTACAGATAGTAATCTGAGCATAATTATTTTCCTTCTTCTCACAGGTTCTAGTTCGATAACTGAAGGTCGCAACAGTCTCTCACTATGATTCAGCTTGTAGTCACTCCGGAGGTCTCCATGGCTGACGAGCCCTTCAGCATCCATGTCTCTGGCCTGGAACCACTTGAGTTCATTACTCTCCGAGCATCTCTTACAGATGAGAAGGGGAGACTCTTTCAGTCTCGTGCCTTCTACAGAAGCAATGAGGCAGGGGAGATTAATCTAGAGAGAGATGCAGCCACAGGAGGAGATTACAGCGGGGTGCGGCCCATGGGCTTGATCTGCTCATTAAAACCAGAGAAGATGATTCATAGGTTCATGAAACGTGATGTGATGCACAGCCCACTGCACATCAAGTTTGATCTGTACATCTCCCTCCAACTGCAGCCTGAGTTTGAAGTGAAGCCTGACGCCAGTCGGACTGTGGAGAGGTGGTACGTAACACCTGGTGTACAGCGGGTCCAGATCAGGGAAGGCAGAGTGCGTGGCGCCCTCTTCATCCCCCCAGGTAAGAGTTCATGAAGTCTTAAAAATGTTGCCAATGTACCTACTGCTTCTTTCTCTCAATTCCCAACAATACACAACTAGGACTCTGCACAGTGACCTCATTAATTTTATTTATTGATTTAGACAGATTTAGTATTTAAGAAAACTCCATGATCTGACCACAATACCACGGCTCTTTAGGTCTCTGGTCCATCAAGCAGTGAGAGACAGGCAGAGAGTAATACAGAACACAATCACACAAGTGTTACTTTCTTTGAGCTCAGAGGGAAGACAATAAATGGGTCTATGAACATGCATAATTCCACGCTTATTGAATTCAAATTCCTCCTCCTAAAAAGCTCCTTTTATTAGAGAAAAAGAGGAAGTAACAGTCATTTATTATAACCATGAAATAACACAAGGTGTTGCCAAAGTTCTTTTTACAGAGTAAGATCTGATTACAGTGTATTAGATGAAATTTATAATTGCAAAAGTTGCAAAAATTGTTTTGTCAGCAGTGACTGTACAATGAACTATGGTTGCACAGTTCATAGCCTATGTTCTTTATGCTTGCGTTAACACTGTTCCATCTATTTTAAAGACAGTTACACAGAACTCATGATCATGACATCCTATTCTATTTAAGAGGAAGTAGGTGAAAAGTCAAACTTCTAAACACATTCTATATCAAGAAATTCATCCATCTTCAATTACATATTGGGGATTCTGGTATCCCTTTATCTGTCCATGTCTACAAGTATACCGCTTTATCATTAAATCAAAGCGGTTTTAGCACATCAAACAATCGAGATAATTGTGTGGTCAGTAGCATGCAGTGGGAGATTAAGAAGAGTGATGTGGAGTGCAGAGTGCTAGATTCCTTTTCGTCCCTCTAGTCCAGTCCCGGAACCATAGAGTTTAGAATCTCCTCCAGCAGCCTTAAAGACTGACTGACATCACAGCTCTTCTCTCTCTGGTATAAATAGGCAAGGACCGCCCCCTTCCACCAGTACTTCAGTCTCCAAGCAGCTGAGGAGATTCTGGGCCTAGGGATAGGCCCAGCACAAATAGGCAGAGCTAGGAATTTTTTCTTCGTTTTCCTTTTCTAATTCTTGATGTTTTTTGTTTGGTTGCCTTTCTAAAATAAATAGCCACTTTTTTCTTCCCTCTTGCTCCAGTCCTGCTTTCTCCCTCAATTTTCCCTCTCGTGGGGGGGGGGGGGCTGCCCCTTGGTGAGAAGGAGCAGCTTTACAGAGCAGAAGAAGTAGCCTCCCTGCTCCCGAACCCGCAAGCCATCTCTAAGGGACAGTGAGATTGGTGGTGGGAGCACTGTCGGAGCCAAAGCCACGAGCAGGCTGAGCTCCGACGCGTGTCTGCCTCATTGCAGGACCTCAGGTTGAAGCAGGGAACTGTAAGTAGATCTCGCCGACTTTAACGGCGTTTTTTTTCTTTCTTTTTGAATTTTCTTTTACTTGTTTCTTGGAGGGGAGTTGAGAGGGAAGTCCCTGCCGCGGTTTTTTATAGTGGCTTTTTGGAAGCGTTTTAAGCCTCCTTTGCTGCAGACCTGCTATAGGCTCATCAGGCGCTTACAGAGCGTTGGCCTGTTCGGAAAAAAAAAGAGAAGTTCAAAGGGAAACGAGCTATGCTGTACTTTTCCCTTATTTAAATATTGAGCAGGTGTATCTAGGCCATTTTTTGCAGGTCTCCAACCTGGAGAGAGCCCTTCCTTCCGGGGCTGGCGGTCAGGGCCAGCGGGGGGGGAGGGGGAGTTCCCGGGGTGGTTTAGAGCAGTTCTTTGAAGTGGCTGCTATGCCTGCAAATCCACGCTGTCTAGTGTGCGGCAGGAGGAAAGGTTCAGTGCTGGAATCAGGAGTCTGTGTCCCTTGCTCCCTAGAGGCGCAGCATATGGACGGAGAGCCGGGACAGCCTCTAGCAGGCCGGAAGGCTATTCGTACAGGCGCTGAGGCACTGTTATCTCCGTCTCTAGATCCTGAGGAGCCAGTGCCGGAGCCCTCCTCGGGCGGCGGCTCCGCCGGGTCACAGGAGCAGGGACAAGCGGGGGAAGCGACCGGGATTCCGCCGAACTTCGTTGTCTTGATGCAGCAGGCTTTTGCCTTCCTTCAGCTCGCGATGTCTGCTCTTCCTCACGGACCCCAGAGTCAGAAGCGCTCGGCGCCTCTGGTCGGTTCGGGGAACGGTGCTCCGGTGGCTAACAGGTGTAGGGCCACTTCGGAGGGTCCCGCGCCTTACCTCGCTGATGACCTGAGCGAGGGGAACGCCAAAAAGGGAAGAGTTCTCGGAAGATGAGCTGGAAGACGGAGAGTTGCTGGACTCAGCAGCAGTGCTGGGTAGTCAGAGTCTTTTGGTGTGAAGAGCTTCCAGCCCTGGTTTCGGAGACGCTAAAGATACTAAACCTGCCTTCCAGCGAGGAAGCAGCGGAAGAGACATTAGAAGATCCGCTGTTGCAGGCGGTGCGGACATCCCAGAGAGTGTTTCCTCTCCATAGGGTATTTCGGAATATGATACAGGAAGAATGGGATTTGCCAGAGGCGGCCCTGAAGGGAGCTAGAGCGTTGGCTCGCCTTTATCCGCTCGTGAACCGCGATAGGGAGCTGTTTCGTTCTCCAAAGGTAGTTGCGGCGGTATCGGCGGTCACTCAGAAAACCACAATTCCTGTGGAGGGGGACCGCAGCGCTGAAGGATGTTCAGGACAGGAGGTTAGACACTCTGTTGAAGCAGGTGTTCGAAGTTTGCGCGCTGTCCATGCAGACCGGCTTCGGTGGCGCGTGGCTGTTTGAGGTGATCCCAGAGGTTGCAGGAGACCATCTGGAAGGGCAGCTTGAAGATGCCACGCGACTGGAGTCGGGAACCGCGTACTTGGCGGATATTCATTCTGATCTCCTCCTCCGGCTTGGCTACGGGGATGGTCTCCGTAGTGACAGCTCGGCGGTATCTCTGGTTGAGAACCTGGTCAGCGGACAGTTCGTCTAAGGCTCGGCTTAGCAAGTTACCCTTTGGGGTTACGCTTTTATTTGGGGAGGATTTAGATAAGTTGGTCCAGGACTTCAGGGAGTCCAAGGGGGGACGTCTCCCAGAGGACAAGCCGAAGCAGGGCCGCAGTTCTGCGGGATTCAGGGAGGTCCCGAGAGACTTTCGTAGTTTTCGTTCTCCCCGTTATGGACAGTCCCAGCGGGGGAAGTTCCCGCTTAGGGGTCAGGGATTTTGAGGATTCAGGGGAGCAGGCCGGGGGTTCGCTCCTTTCCAGTCCTCGGCCACAAAACAGACAAAATGAAATAAGGTGGGCTCAGGAGAGGGTAGTTCCCAGGGGAGGTCGGTTGCGGGAGTTTTACCCTGCCTGAGTCTGAATTAAGTCAGATTAGTAGGTCCTGGAGGTCATTCGAGAGGGGTACGTATTAGAACTCCATCGACCCATCGTAGGTTCCTTTGTCCGTTCTCCCTGCTCAGCCCTGGGCACAGGCAGGCGGTCAGGACACACTACAGCGGCTGCTGCAGCTTGAGGCGGTGCTACCGGTGCCCGCGGAGCAGTGTGGTTCCGGTTGCTACTCCATCTATTTCGTAGTGCCAAAGAAGGAGGGCACATTTCGCCCGATCCTGGCTCTGACAAGGGTGAACCGTTGTTTCCGGATTACCCATTTTCGGATGGAGACCTTGTGTTCCGTGCTGGCAGCAGTCCAGACCGGGGAGTTCCTGACGTCGTTAGATCTCACGGATGCGTACCTGCACATCCCGATTCGGCAAGAGCATCAGAAGTGGCTGAGATTTGCGGTACCCATGGGACATTTCCAATTTCAAGCGCTGCCCTTTGGGCTGGCAATGGCGCCACAGACGTTTCCCAAGGTCATGGTGGGGGTGGCGGTGGCGCTCCGCAAAGAGGGAGTACTGGTGCACCCATATTTGGACGATTGGTTGATCTGAGCGAAGTCGAGAGAGGACAGCTCGGCAGCGACGGCCCGGTGGTCCAGATGTTCGAAGGCCTGGGCTGGATAGTCAACTTTGCAAAAAGCAGGTTGGTACCATCGCAATCCCTGCAGTACCTTGCGGCGCGCTTCGAAACAAAGCAGGGGAAGGTGTTCCTGCCCAGGGCCCGGGCTCTAGGTCTGCGACAACTCGTCAGGCGTTTCTTTTCGAGTCCGGCTCCAACAGCATGGCAGTACCTGCAGTTGGGAACAATGGCAGCCACGATAGAAGTGGTTCCGTGGGCCCGAGCGCATGTGTGGCCGTTACAGGCGGCACTCCTCCGTCGTTGGTCGCATCAGTCGGATGTCCTATCGCAGAGGTTAGTTTGCCCTCAGAATGTGCGTCACGAGCTGTGATGGTGGTTGAGAACGGAGAATATGGAAGCCGGCATGCCACTGGACCGCCATTCTGGGGACTGCTCACGACAGACGCGAGCCTCCTGGGTTGGGGGGGGGGGGGCTCATTGCGAAGGCAGGTTTGCCCAGGGTCGTTGGTCTCAGGAGGAGACGTCTCTGTCCAACAGGTTGGAGATGAGAGCGGTGTTTCTGGTGCTACCGGAGTTTCAGACACTCTCTGTCGGGAGGCGGTCCGAGTCTTGTCAGACAATGCGACAACGGTAGCCTACATCAATCGGCAGGGGGGCACAGGAAGTGCTACACTGGAAGCCGAAGCGGGTCAGCTGTGGGTGTGGGCCGAACACAATCTCCAGGCTCTTGCAGCTCAACATGTGGCCAGCATAGACAATCTCGAAGCGGATTTCCTCAGTCGTCGCAGAGTAGACCCCGAGGAGTGGGTGCTACATCCGGGGGTGTTTGCTCTTCTGGCGCTGGGGAGTTCGGGTAATGGCTCTCATGGCGAGCTTCGAGTCAGCGCAGGTAGCAAGGTTTTTCAGCAGGCGCTGGGAACGGATGTCAGAGGGGCTAGATGCATTAGCGTAAAGGTGGCCAGAGGGAGTTCTCCTTTATGTTTTTTTCCACCTTGGGCCTTCATGGGCAGGGTGGTGCAGCGTGTTGGGAGACATCGCGGTCGGGTGATTCTGATCGCGCCCGATTGGCCCTGAAGGCCGTGGTATGCAGATTTGGTACAGCTGTTAGTGGACAATCCGTGGTAGTTACCGCAGCGGGAGGAGCTCCTACGGCAGGGTCCGTTGCGCATGCCCTAGGTGAGTTGGTTCTCGCTTACGGCTTGGCTCTTGAACGGGCTAGGATGACAGCTAAGGGTCATTTCTACCTTGCTAAAGGCACGCAGGCGTTCCACCTCGCTGGCGTATGTCAGGGTCTGGAGGATCTTTGCAGCTTGGGGTGTGGAGCGTAATATTCAGCCGTTGAGGGCTTCGATTTCGCAGGTCCTTTCCTTTTTGCAGGATGGAGTGCAGAAGGGATTGGCGGCCAGTTCCTTGCGAGTGCAGTTGGCGGCGATTTCCTGTTATAGGGGGAAAGTGCTCGGTCAGCCGGTAGGATCTCACAGTGATATTAGGCTTTTTCTGAGAGCTGTCTTGCTTCTTCGTCTGTTGGTACGCTGTTCGGTGCCGACATGGAAGCTGAATCTGGTATTGGAGGCTTTGCTTGAGCTACTGTTTGAGCCGCTAAGCATCGCCACCCTGAAGGATCTCGCGTTAAAGAAGGTATTTCTGGTAGCTATTTGTTCCGCAAGGAGGATTTGGGAGTTACAGGCTTTATCCTGTAGGGAATCTTATTTGTCTGTCTTCCATGATAAGGTCGTGCTACGCTCAGTGCCGGACTTTCAGCCGAAGGTGGTCTCGGCCTTTCATGTCAATCACGTGGTGTCGCTTCCAGTATTCTCTAAGCAGCAAAAGGAGAAATCGGAAGGCAGGTTACATCCCCTAGATGTTTGTCGGGTTCTTCGGAAGTATCTTCGGCGGACGCAGCCGTTTCGGAAGACTGACAGATTGTTTGTGGCTTTCGGGGGGCCGCGGAAGGGTGAAGCGGCAGCGAAAGCGTCCATTTCTAGATGCTTAAAGGCGGCTATTGCGTTGGCTTACCTTTTGAAAGGTAGGGTAGTTCCAGAAGGTCTCAGAGCGCACTCGACCAGGGCGCAAGCGGCATCGTGGGCGGAGTACAGTTCGGTTTCGGTCGCGGACATTTGTAGAGCGGCGACTTCATCATCGTTGCATTCATTCTTGAAGCACTATCGGTTAGATGTGCAGGTGGCGGAGGACGTTCGTTTTGGCTCAGCGGTGCTTCAGGCTGGGTTTTCTGGTCCCTCCCGTTGATGTGCACTGCTCTGTTACATCCTCTATGGTTCCGGGACTGGACTAGAGGGACGAAAAGGAAGAGTTAATTAGACTTACCTGCTAATTGTTGTTCCTTAAGGAACTCTAGTCCAGTCCCGGACCCCTCCCAGGGTATGCAGCCTGAAGGTGGTGTCCGTTTTTTTCTTAGTAAAAGGGGTCAAATTGGAGAGGATGTCTCCGGAAGAGGAGTGGGGTTCCGGAGGACGCAGAGTGGAGCCACAATGGGAACCCCGCAGAAGCGCGGTTTTGTTTCTACGTCTTTGGCATTTCTACAAGGTCCTTCGTCGAAGAGAAGGTTAGAATATGCACCGGATTTTAGATTCTAGCCAAAGTTTATTTAGTTTATCTTGTTGTTCTTTATCTACTTATTTGTTGCTCTGCTGACTTGCTTTGTCAATAGGTACTGGTGGAAGGGGCGGTCCTTGCCTATTTATACCAGAGAGAGAAAAGCTGTGATGTCATTCAGTCTCCAAGGCTGCTGGAGGAGATTCTAAACTCTATGGTTCCGGGACTGGACTAGAGTTCCTTAAGGAACAACAATTAGCAGGTAAGTCTAATTAACTCTTTTTTCCGGTGAGCTATATACATAGTGAGCAATATACATATACACAAGATTAGAGCCATGTACAAAGGTGATCTAAGATCAGGATCTACATAGCGTTGTAGTAACTGCACATAGGAGTCAGTTGCATTTGGTCTGGGTACAGAATGTGCAGTTTTCCTCTAATTCTAGCCACGGTTGTAATCTTGTTCTCATTCCTCTTTTTCTATCATTTGATTTTTGATGTTCATACTTTTCCTGTTGTCTTGTCATATCCTTCTTTTCCTGCTTTCTGTTTCCTTAATTTTACTCTGTGGAACCAGCTGACAGGCGCAGCAGCGAGGCTTGAGGATCGGAGGAATTCAAGGCGGTAGGAGCAGGCTGCATGGCTTTTGGCCCTGCAGGTAAGGCCTTCGGGCTCCGTCGGTCTGCTGAGGTCTCTTTTTGCAGCGGCTGTTGTTCTTGGCGCCAAAATTCATTGGCAAAGGGGCGGCCATTTTCTCTGTAGGTATTTGGACTGCATGGCAAGAGTTGCAGTGAGCTGCCTGTTGGAGGAAGACGATAGGCAGAATAGCTAGATTTTTAGGTCTAGTGTTTCTTTTATTTGTAGGTTTTTTGAGGCTCGTGGGGGTTCCTCAGCCTTAAGGGGGCTGTTCTCAGCCCTCTTTATTTTAAGTTTATTCTTGGTTTTATAGGACAGCAGTTTTGGCATTGATCTCTGATACCACATGTTCTTTCCCTCCTAATCATTTCTCTGAGGAGCATCTGTTAAGTCCCAGGATATTAGGCAAATTGCCAGCTTTTAGGTTCTTCAAGAGCAGAGCCCTAACTTGTAGTGGGATGGAGGGACAGGCTGGAAGTTGCCTTTGTGTATTCCATAGTGAAAGTTGCCCAAATGCCTGTGGTTTCACAGGGACAGGTTTAGGAAACCTTAGGATATTAAAAAAGTATATAACAGTTAACTGTCAACCAAGAAGTGCCTGTGCTATGGTCTATGGCCACCAGAGGGCAGCTAGTACACTCAATAGTGCCTTTCTGTGACCGTGTGTATGCAGCCATATCAGATTGATCATTCTCTGCAAGTCAGGGAAGAAATAACTACAGGGCTACCTGATGGGCTCTCAGGGTATAGTGACTAAACAAGCAACTGTAATGTTCTGCAAATCAAGATTATATGACAAAGATTTAAAGCTCTTAACTTCTGTATCGTTTGTCGGGCTCTGGTGCCCTAAAGGCCACCAGATGGTAGCGCTGCTCATGAATCACATATAGTATTCAGTGCCCCCATCCCTGGGGGGGGGGGGTGGTAAAATACAAAATCGTATTACTCATCAGGTTCACACAGGCAGCAACCTCTAATACCTTCATTTGCAAGGTTGTTGGTGTATCCCACTGCTATTTCTCAGGAATGCCGGGGGGGGGGGGGGCTGCCTGTGTGTTTCATGGCTCCACTTAGCATGCCCTTCCCAGGAAATTCTTATCTATTTCTAGAGCAGGATTTCATTTCTCTGGTTATGGTTAATGCACAGCGTTAAGGGTCTGTGTTCGAAGGCTTGGGTCCCACGGACTTCGGTGGGATTTCAAAAAGAAAAAGAAACTCTCTTTAGTGAGAGATTGCCTTGTTAATTTTTAGCTAACACTGTTGATTTATTCAGTGGCCTTTTGCGTTATGAACCCCAAGGTCGGGACTTTGTTTGCTTCCAGGGGTTCTACTCTCTATTTCGCTCTTCAGCTCCCTGGCAGATGCAGCAGGCTGGCAGGGGGAAGGAAAGCTGGGTGCAGTGGGCCTGGTAGCTTCTTGCAAAGCTATAGGAGCAGTTCGGGTAATTTTAGCTGATCTGCTTTGATTTCATTGGAGTTGGCGGAAACTTGGTTTTTGGAGTCCTATACTTTAAAAAAAAAAAAGAAAAAAAAAAGGGGCATAGCTATGTTGATTTACAAGAATCTCCTTCCGCTATCCATAGAAGGTCCTATAAAGCGTTAAAGTCGGTTTATATGGCAGGGTAATATTTTGGCTTAGCTGCTGGGATATAGCACTATGATCCGCTGTAAACATATTCAAGTCAAAAGGAATTATGGTGATAACTCTCTTGGACAGTTGTAACAGGTGCTTGGATGAGTGCCATGGCCAGTCCACAGATGTGGAATGCTCTGCCATAAGCATTATGTCATGAGAGGGGTTTTATAGTTGTGTGGTTTCTTAATGGAAAATATTCCCGTTTAGTTTGGCTTTGCCCAAATTATAAGATTTTACTGTAGATTTGTAATGTCTTAATTTTGGCTATATCTGGTTTAATTTTACATATGGAAAAGGCAGCTCAGCGGAGAGGTTGCAAAATAGAACTCTGGCCTTTGAAGCTATCTATGCTCCCATTCCATTTATCAGAGGTTCTCCAGTACGGAGAGTATCTGCTAGTGTTCAGCGAATGCCTTAATGGGGGCCAGAAGTACGCAGCCAGGCTAGTTCTCTAGCAGCAATAGCAGCAGCTCAGATTCTAGTAGGCATACATCATATGCTGGGCTTACAAGATGGCTTCCACGCTGATCGGCATCAGCCAAGATGGCTGCCGGTTTAGACTGTGAATGTGGAGGCAGCCTGGATGAGGGACTTTGTGTTCTCTGGAAAATGCCCTGCATACACTGAATAATTTAAATTCGATCAGCTACTGGCAGGACACAATGCACTCTCGCACGCTTTTTTGCTTCAGTGGTCTAAAAGTGGAGTCTTTACCAGGGGGTATAGTGGGAACTTGTCTGCAGTTTCTCGGCTTCTTCATTGCTGACTCAATTGCCACTGCGGAATGAGAGAGCTGTATTTCCTAACACCAGGTGCTAGTTGAACTTAAAATATAAAGTCCATCTTTGTGCAGTCAGACGGAATGGGGCATTACTCTAGCAGGAAGGCTGTGGATTAGTATGCCTGTGATTGGGAGTTCTTTCTACTTCATATTGTTGACAAGGAAAGAGCTTCTCCTAACATATGCTGAAGGAATTTTTGGTTAAGAGATGTCTTTGTTAAAAAAAAAAAAAAAAAGTATTCAGCTGTCCTGAATTCGCCTGTTCTTGATTGACATTTTGAGGCTAAGCAGGGGCAGGTTTGGGTACTACATGGGTGGGTGCACACCTTGCACTACCAGGGGGTGTGGACTCACTGTATGGAAGAGAGCCCTAGCAATCTTCTTTAGCGCACGATAGGAAAGTAGATGGTTCACTGAAACGATCGTTGGTGGCAATGCTCTGTCCTTACAAGCTCCCATTTGTGGAGCCTGGGGGGGGGGGCGAGAGCATGCTTCAGGTGGTCGCAGTGTTTATGGCAGTCTACTTGCCTGGAACAGGAAAGGATCAAGGAGTTGAATCGACTAGAGCCTGATTTGCTTTATGTGGCAAATGTGCATTATGGTTTAATTCGAGCGCTAGCTAACATTATTGGCTTCCTTGGGGTTCACCCGGAGGTCTCTCTGGTGGAGGAATGGGGCGGCTGATGGTTCGTCCAAGTCGAGGCTCAGTAAGCTCCCAGTTACAAGTCTTTGTCTTGTCCTTTTCCCGTGGGCTCTCATAGGGCAAGTAGTTAGCGTATCAAAGCTTTCTGGAAATGGTACTCTTGGTAGCGCCCGGTTGGACGAGACGTCCGTACTAGGCTGATCTCATTCGCCTACTCGACGGGCATTTCCTAAAAGTTGCCAGTAGTGGACATTCTGCTGTGGCTAGGTCCGCGACGAATGTCTCAGGTGGATCGGTGCTCGCCTACGGTTTGGCCTTTGAATGGGCGGGGCTGATGAAGAAGGGTTATTCTGCGGCAATCTTCGCCACCTTGTTGAGAGCAAGGAGGCAGACTGCGTCTGGTACATAGGTCCGTGCTTAGCGCCTTTTTGAAGGCTGCTGTTCACGGCGGCAAGTCCGGGCGACAAAGGTGTCTGTATCCTTGGTCTGAGTTCTCTGCAGGACAGTGTCTGAAGGAACTAGTGGCCAGTTCCTTACAGGATCCAGCTGGCGACTGTTTCCGGCTGTAGACGTTTTGTGGAGGGAATAGCACTAGGTGTTCGGATCGATGTGTGGGTTTCCTTAAGTTGGGACCCGACTGCGCTCCTCAAGGAGAGTTCGGGTAGCGCCATGGGATCCCGATTGGGCCTTAGAGGCGTTAACTAAAGAGCTCTTTGATTCTTTACTCCAGGTGTTGGTAAAGGATTTGCTGTAAAAGAGAGTGGCTTTGATAGCTCTTTGTTCGGCGCGATGAGTTTCGGAGTTTCAGGCGTTGCGATGTAATGAGCCGTTTTCACCCTTTCTGGATAGAGGGTGGTGTTTGCGACCAGTCCCGTCGTCCTTCCAAAAGGTGGTATCTGATTTTTCTCCTGAACCTATTGGTTTCTCTTCCAGTGCTCGGTTTTTCTGGAAGGGGAGGTTTTTATTCGGAGCTTACGCCGATAGGAAACATAAAATGCAGGGTGCGGTGTTCGTTTCTTTGTGTTTGTGTGTTGGTCGGAGGTCCCCGTGAAGGGGAAGCAGCAGTGAAGGCGGCCATTTCGCACTGGGTTAAGGCAGTGGTTGCCTCAGCATTCTGGTGGTGAGGTTGTACGATTCCGGGGGGCTTTCTGACTCTTACTACCAGGGCGCAAGCAGCTTCATGGGTGGATCACTGTCATTCCACCAGGGGGGATTGGTAGAGCAGCTTCCAGGTCATCTCTTCATTCCCTCAGTAACCACTACTGCCTAAATGTTCTGGCAGTAGGTTCCTCCCAATGATTACTGCTCTGTTACATCCCAGAGGTGGAGGAATAAAATGGAGGAACGATAAGGAAATAGAAATTACACTTACCTGGTAATTGTCATTCCTTGAGTGACTAAACTTTCTGCTGAATCGTTCAACTTGAAAATATGTTGCAAGCTAGAATATTGCTTCAGCACACTTCTAACGGGTCTTCAAACCATTTCCATTTCTAATTTCTTTAAACTTTCTTTTCTGTTCTTTTTCTATATACATAAAAATTTTTGCTTTATTGAAAAATCTTCTTTTTAAAAAAACTCTCAGTAATCGTCAGCCCCAGTGCTTAAAACATCAGTATATAAGAATCATAACTTTATTAGAGGACTTTCTTTTAAAATCTTCACCCCTGTGTTCATTTTTGTCAAGCAGATCTCGACGCTCTCATAGGGCGCCTTCACGGCGTTTCAAAAGCTAATCTTTCTTCAGGAGATCTTTACCTTAAAAACATAAACAAATTATTTAAACCAAACCGCCTCTACCTATTGTGTTCCCATCCTTATCCTAAAACGCTTAACTATATTCACCAAATCTAACTTACTTTCGCAACGGATGCTGCCCACGTCCCAGCGTTACTCATTCTTAAAAAGACGCCGCGCATGCGTGCAGACTATAGCTTCCCTTATTTAAAGCCCTCTGATATTATCCTATTCAATTAGATAATCATTTCTTATAGAAACATAGAAACATAGAAATATGACGACAGAAAAAGACCACATGGCCTATCTAGTCTGTCCTTCCATAACAACTACAACAGTCCACTTTTTGCCTTTAGAGATCCTCTGTGTTGGTCCCATGCTTTCTTGAATTCAGTTACTGTCCTCATCTCTACCACCTCCACTGGGAGACTATTCCATGGATCCACTACTCTTTCCGTAAAGAAATATTTCCGCATATCACTCCTGAATCTATCTCCCTTCACCCTCATCCCATGTCCCCTCGTAGCAGAACTTGCTTTCAATTGAAAGAGGCTCTCTCCTGAACATTTATGCCACGGAGGTATTTAAACATCTCAATCATATCACCTCTATCCCGCCTTTCCTCTAAGGTGTACATATTAAGATCCTTAAGTCTGTCCTCATATGCTTTATAATGAAGCCCATTAATCATTTTGGTAGCAACCCTCTGCACCGACTCCATCCTGTTCACATCCTTTTGAAGGTGCGGTCTCCAGAATTGCACACCATACTCCAAATGAGGTCGCCACCAAAGACTTATACAGAGGCATTATCACCTCCTTTTTTCTGCTAGCCATTCCTCTCCGTATGCACCCAAGCATCCTTCTAGCTTTTGCTGTCGCCTTTTCCACCTGTTTAGCTACTTTAAGATCATCAGACACAACCACGCCTAGGTCCCGCTCTTCTTTAGTGGACAAAAGTACTTCACCTCCTATACTGTATTGCTCCCTTGGATTGCTGCAGCCCAAATGCATGACCTTACATTTTTTAACATTAAATCCCAGCTGCCAAATTCTAGACCATTCTTCAAGCTTAGCTAGATCCCTCCTCATGTTATCTACCCCTTCCTGGGTGTCTACTCTATTGCAGATTTTGGTATCATCCGCAAAGAGGCAAACCTTACCCGACAGCCCTTCCGCTATATCACTAACAAAGATGTTATGGAAATGACATAGAGAACCTATCTTCCCTATTAACAGAACAGAATGAATGTGAAGCCTGTGGGCAATTAATCTAAAGACTCGTATCTACAGAACGTCTACTCTATCTTGTTCGACATTATTTGATCCGTATGCAGAGTTCAAAAAGACCCTTCAATTCTAATGAATATTAGCAAAGTGTTAATGAGATAAAAACCTCTTATTGCTAAGGCCAACCGAAAAATATATTGTGATACCATTACTAACCCTCCTGGCAGTACCCAATTATATTTTAACGACCGTGTTCCTATCAATCGTTATCAGATGTTAAACCAGGAATCGGTTACTTCGTGTCAGTCTATTTTAAACATACAGGTACCAATCAATAGTAAAATTCAAGCCCTCCGGGCTTGCTTCATGTCAGACTATTTTAAACACACAATTGCCAATCAATAGTGAGATTCAAGCCCTCCGGGCTAACAGTGTTGATCTTATATATCCACTGTTGTTCTTTAAACAAAAGAGTCTCATCTATTGTGCGACCGGACAAGGGAAATTGTACTTGTTCAATTGCTATGCATCGAAGCTGTTCGAAAGAGTGCTTCTGAGCCAAGCAATGGGCAACTATAGGTGCCTCTAAGCGTTGACATTTTAGACGACTTCTATGCTCACGTATTCGTACCCGCAAAGGGCGAACTGTTTTTCCTATATACATAAGGCCACAGGGGCAAAAAATACCATATACCACTGCTGACGAGGCACAGTTTGTAGAACTATAAAGGGTAAAACTCATATCATGGTATCGAAATTGTGTCTGTTCCATCATGACTTGCGCAGACATCACACTCCCCACATTTTTTATGTCCCCCTACCCTGTGTTCACGATCCACCTGAGGAAGTACAGTGGGGCTTAAATATTCTTTCAAGTTTTTTCCTCTTTTCCACACATATCTAATCTTCTTTTGTCGTAAACCCGGTACAGCTGTTAATATATTACTATATTTTCGACAAATGTTTTGAATATGGTAGCTCATCGAAGAATAGTTTGTAATTAAATTTATATTATTTTCTTCATATGTAGTTTGGGCTGGTGGACGCATAACTAGCAACCCTGGACGGTGATTATACAGCGCTCGTTGATATGCGCGTTGTACTATCAACCAGGGATACCCCTGCTGTTCAAAATCCTGTTTTAACTGTCTTGCTTGTTGTTTATAACTTTGAACATCGGAAACAGTTACGCCTGAACCGTAAAAATTGTGAAAATGGAAGGGAGTCTTTCAGTTGTCTTGAATGTTTACTATGATAGGAACACATGCCTACACTAACTGTGGGCTTCCGGAAGACTGATATCTGCCATTGATGTTCTCCTCGAGTAACATGTACATCGAGGTATGTGATTTCCTGTTGATGATATTCATGAGTGAACTTAATGTTCGTATCACATTGATTGAGCCAACCCAAAAATTCCCTCAATGCATCATGCGACCCCTTCCATAAGACGAACACGTCGTCAATATATCTACGCCAGATTATTATGGAGTCTTGAAAATGAGATTCACCTAACCATTTTTGTTCGAAGGCATGCATATAGAAATTTGCAATCGAGGGGCGCACGTCGCCCCCATGGCTACTCCACTGATCAGATCAGTGGAGTAGCTATGGGGGCGACGTGCGCCCCCTCGATTGCAAATTTCTACATGCATGCCTTCGAACAAAAATGGTTAGGTGAATCTCATTTTCAAGACTCCATAATAATCTGGCGTAGATATATTGACGATGTGTTCGTCTTATGGAAGGGGGTCGCATGATGCATTGAGGGAATTTTTGGGTTGGCTCAATCAATGTGATATGAACATTAAGTTCACTCATGAATATCATCAACAGGAAATCACATACCTCGATGTACATGTTACTCGAGGAGAACATCAATGGCAGACATCAGTCTTCCGGAAGCCCACAGATAGGAACACATTCCTACACTATCATAGTAAACATTCAAGACAACTGAAAGACTCCCTTCCATTTTCACAATTTTTACGGTTCAGGCGTAACTGTTCCGATGTTCAAAGTTATAAAACAACAAGCAAGACAGTTAAAACAGATTTTGAACAGCGGGGGTATATCCCTGGTTGATAGTACAACGCGCATATCAACGAGCGCTGTATAATCACCGTCCAGGGTTGCTAGTTATGCAATCCACCAGCCCAAACTACATATGAAGAAAATAATATAAATTTAATTACAAACTATTCTCCGATGAGCTACCATATTCAAAAAATTTGTCGAAAATTATAGTAATATATTAACAGCTGTACCGGGTTTACGACAAAAGAAGATTAGATATGTGTGGAAAAGAGGAAAAAACTTGAAAGAATATTTAAGCCCCACTGTACTCCTCAGGTAGATCGTGAACACAGGGTAGTGGGGACATAAAAAATGTGGGGAGTGTGATGTGTCTGCGCAGTCATGATGGAACAGACAGAATTTCGATACCATGATATGAGTTTTACTCTTTATAGTTCTACAAACTGTGCCTCGTCAGCAGTGGTATATGGTATTTTTTGCCCCTGTGGCCTTATGTATATAGGAAAAACAGTTCGCCCTTTGCGGGTACGAATACGTGAAGCATAGAAGTCGTCTAAAATGTCAACGCTTAGAGACACCTATAGTTGCCCATTGCTTGGCTCAGAAGCACTCTTTCGAACAGCTTCGATGCATAGCAATTGAACAAGTACAATTTCCCTTGTCCGGTCGCACAATAGATGAGACTCTTTTGTTTAAAGAACAACAGTGGATATATAAGATCAACACTGTTAGCCCGGAGGGCTTGAATCTCACTATTGATTGGCAATTGTGTGTTTAAAATAGTCTGACATGAAGCAAGCCCGGAGGGCTTGAATTTTACTATTGATTGGTACCTGTATGTTTAAAATAGACTGACACGAAGTAACCGATTCCTGGTTTAACATCTGATAACGATTGATAGTAACACGGTAGTTGAAAATATAATTGGGTACTGCCAGGAGGGTTAGTAATGGTATCACAATAATAATTTTCGGTTGGCCTTAGCAATAAGAGGTTTTTATCTCATTAACACTTTGCTAATATTCATTAGAATTGAAGGGTCTTTTTGAACTCTGCATACGGATCAAATAATGTCGAACAAGATAGAGTAGACGTTCTGTAGATACGAGTCTTTAGATTAATTGCCCACAGGCTTCACATTCATTCTGTTCTGTTAATAGGGAAGATAGGTTCTCTATGTCATTTCCATAAGAATGAGTATCCAATTGAATAGGATAATATCAGAGGGCTTTAAATAAGGGAAGCTATAGTCTGCACGCATGCGCGGCGTCTTTTAAGAATGAGTAACGCTGGGACGTGGGCAGCATCCGTGCGAAAGTAAGTTAGATTTGGTGAATATAGTTAAGCGTTTTAGGATAAGGATGGGAACACAATAGGTAGAGGCGGTTTGGTTTAAATAATTTGTTTATGTTTTTAAGGTAAAGATCTCCTGAAGAAAGATTAGCTTTTGAAACGCCGTGAAGGCGCCCTATGAGAGCGTCGAGATCTGCTTGACAAAAAATGAACACAGGGGTGAAGATTTTAAAAGAAAGTCCTCTAATAAAGTTATGATTCTTATATACTGATGTTTTAAGCACTGGGGTTGACGATACTGAGATTTTTTTAAAAGAAGAAGATTTTTCAATAAAGCAAAAATTTTTATGTATATAGAAAAAGAACAGAAAAGAAAGTTTAAAGAAATTAGAAATGGAAATGGTTTGAAGACCCGTTAGAAGTGTGCTGAAGCAATATTCTAGCTTGCAACATATTTTCAAGTTGAACGATTCAGCAGAAAGTTTAGCAACACGTTCAATGAAGTAGACCTAATAGCTTGTATATTCCTTGAGTGACGACAGTTTAGTCCACATTCCCGCCCAGGGGTGTGATTTCTTCAGAGTTTATTTTCAGGCGGAGTGGAGCATCAATCTCAAGGAGTAGACAGATCCTTTCAGATTCTAGATCGCAGTGAGTATCACTCTCTGTTGTTTTCTTCCTTCTCTCTTATTTAAACGAGGGGATGGTATAGGAAAACGTGTTTGGCATAGGGGGGACGTGAATGTAAAGTAAAAAAAAAAACAATATAAGACTGATAAGGTTAAAAAGGTTCTCAGTTTGAGGAATGGAGAGTTATTTAAAGTTATGGTATAGTTAGTTACTTTGTTGTTCCTTTGAGTTTCCTTTGTCAATAGTACACTGGGGGCTGATGGGAGATACCAGCAGGCTATATCCAGTGATGTCACGACTTTGACATGCCCAGTCTCCAAGCTGCAGGAGGAGGTGCACAACCCAGAGGTGGAGGACTAAACTGTCGTCATTCAAGGAACGACAATTACCAGCTAAGTGTAATTTCTATTTTGGGTTGTTCTTTCCTAGGTGCATAACTTTGCACTTGTCTACATTAATTTCATCTGCCATTTCATAGAAATATGACGACAGAAAAAGACCACGTGGCCTGTCTAGTCTGTCCTTCCATAACAACTACAACAGTCCCCTTTTTACCTTTAGAGATCCTCTGTGTTTGTCCCATGCTTTTTTGAATTCAGTTACTGTCCTCATCTCTACCACCTCCACTGGGGAGACTATTCCACGGATCACTACTCTTTCCATAAAGAAATATTTCCGCATATCACTCCTGAATCTATCTCCCTTCACCCTCATCCATGTCCTCTCGGAGCAGAACTTGCTTTCAAGTGAAAGAGGCTCTTTCCCTGAACATTTATGCCACGGAGGTATTTAAACATCTCAATCATATCACCTCTATCCCGCCTTTCCTCTAAGGTGTACATATTAAGATCCTTCAGTCTGTCCTCATATGCTTTATAATGAAGACCACTAATCATTTTAGTAGCCACCCTCTGCACCGACTCCATCCTGTTCACATCCTTTTGAAGGTGCGGTCTCCAGAATTGCACACTATACTCCAAATGAGGTCGCACCAAAAAACATATACAGAGGTATTATCACCTTCTTTTTTCTGCTAGCCATTCCTCTCCGTATGCACCCAAGCATCCTTCTAGCTTTTGCTGTCGCCTTTTCTACCTGTTTAGCTACTTTAAGATCATCAGACACAACCACGCCTAGGACCCGCTCTTCTTTAGTGGACAAAAGTACTTCACCCCCCTATACTATATTGCTCCCTTGGATTGCTGCAGCCCAAATGCATGACCTTACATTTTTTAACATTAAATCCCAGCTGCCAAATTCTAGACCATTCTTCAAGCTTAGCTAGATCCCTCCTCATGTTATCTACACCTTCCTGGGTGTCTACTCTATTGCAGATTTTGGTATCATCCGCAAAAGAGGCAAACCTTACCTGAAAGTCCTTCCGCTATATCACTAACAAAGATGTTAAAAAGAATCGGACCAAGGACAGATCCCTGGGGCACACCACTGATAACATCCTTCTCATCAGAGTGAGCTCCATTTACTTGTACTCTTTGTCGCCTCCCACCCAACCAATTTCTAACCCAAGCAGTAACTTTAGGGTCCATCCCTAGGATGCTCAGTTTGTTTATAAGTCGCCTGTGAGGAACAGTGTCAAAGGCTTTACTGAAAACTAAATACACCACATCTAGGGCTCTCCCTCGGTCCAACGTCCTGGTCACCCAGTCAAAGAAAATCAATCAGATTTGTCTGACAAGACCTGCCTCTGGTGAATTCATGCTGCCTTCCGATCCTGTAATCCGCTGGACTCCAGAAAACCTCATTATTATCTCTTTCATCAGCGTTTCCAATAATTTACTCACCACCAAAGTTAAACTAACCAGCCTGTAGTTTTCAACCACATCCTTCCGCTTTTGTGTAAAGGCACCACATGAGCCTCTCTCCAGTCCTTTGGCACCACTCCCGACTCCAACAAGGGATTGAAAATATCAGTCAGTGGAGCTGCTAGAACGTCCCCAGGTTCCCTCAGTATTCTCGGGTGTATCCCATCCGGTCCCATCGCTTTGTCTACATCTTGGATTTTGGCACCAGGCAGACAGCATACATCTCTGGACATCAAGTCTGCTCGGCAGATGGATGCTTCAGTACCCCTCAGAAGAGAGTCTCCAACCACCACTACCCTTCTTTTCCTTGTGGTCACTGATTCTGCAACTTTGGGGTACTTGAGCTCTGGTTCTTCCCTTTCCAGGATTCTTTCTCCTCCTCCTCCCGTCCAGGGCTGCATAATGGGTTCTTCAATTCAAGGGCTGGAGAAGTTGGATTGGTGATTTTTGCAGGCCCTGGTGACTTGTGTCCAACCATCGACATTCTGTTGGCACCCATCTTCTCCTCTGCTGGAGGAGCTTGGTTGCTGCAAGAAGCATCTCATCAATGTACTTCTCACTGTCTTGAATGCTCCTCTGCCTCGCCACCTCCTCTCTGAGTTCCTCCACTTGTTTCCTCAGAGCTTCAGCATGCAGGCACTCTGCACATGGAAGCGGTCCTTAAACTGGCATTAGGACCTCTGTCTGGACCGAGGCAGAAGCTGTAACGGGGGCAACAGCTTTATCAATACGATTTTTCCCAGCCATTGTTCTGTTCGTGGAGCTTAGGTATCTGTTAAAGCAAAAGAGAGAGATCTACCAAGTACCAGCCGGTGTTCCAGGCTGTCCTTTCAGAGAAAAAAGCAGTTTAAATCTCTTTAATTATATTCAAAATGTGCTGGTCCAATTCTCTTGCTTTGTCAAATGGGGGAGGTGCCCTATAAAGCAAGACTACCTGCTAGGGGGTGGGTGGGAGTCGGGGGTGGGGTAGGGTAGGGAGGGAGAAACTAACAAACTGATTAGGTGTTAGCAGCTCCCAAAGAGGAGGAGGTTACTGAGAGTTCAACCACCTACTGTGCTTCAAGGAAAGTCCCCACTTAAAGCCACCAAAAAAGAAAGTAACCTTGCTTTACAAATGTACAAAAAAAACCTTTTTAAGAGCTCCCAGTTCGAGAGCTAACAATTTAATATAATAAAACAAACCCTTAAATCCTTACTGTTGGTTGATCTGGAGAGCTCCTGTGGGAAAGTCTTCCAATTTATCAAGATCCTCTTGCAAATTTTCCACAATCCTCTTGGGTTTTAACAACTTACTTTAAAAAGTTTTTTGTCATCTGCAAATTTGATAACCTCACTTGTTCCCTTTTCCAAGTTCATTTATGAATATGTCAGAAATCAGTGGACCCCAGCACAGATCCTTGGGGTACTCCACTATTCACCTTTTTCCATTGGGAAAATTGGCCATTTATCCCTACCCTCTGCTTTCTGTCTTTTAACCAGCTCCTGACCAACAGTAGTACTTCAACTGCCTATCCCATGACTTTTTAGTTTTGCCAAAAGTCCTATGATTAGGGACCTGTGTGAGAGCATTTCTGAACATCCAGATACAATATATCAACTGACTCACCTTTATTTACCTGTTTTTTCACACCTTCAAAAATACATAACAGATTAGTAAAACAAGATCTTCCTTGTCTAAAGCTATGTTGGCCGTCTCCCATTAAGTCATAACTATCTACATGCTGAGTAAGCTTGTTCTTAATGATGGTTTCTACCATGTTTCCTGGTACTGATGTAAGGCTCACCGCTCTGTAGTTTCCAGGATCACCCCTGGAACACTTTTTAAAAATTGGAGGATCGACAATGTTAATGCCAATCTACGGGTATTACAGATGATTTTAATGATAGTTCACAGATTGCTAATAGCAGGTCTGCAATCTCGTATTTCAGTTCTTTCAACAACCTTGGATGTATACCATCCGGTCCAGGTGATTTGCTATTCTTCAGTTTATCAAATAGTTGTAATACATCTTCCCGGTGTATAAATGTATCTTTCAGTTCTTCTGCAGTATCACCTTTAAATACCACTTCAGTCATGGGTAACATCCCTAAATCTTCCTCAGTTAAAGACTGCAGCAAAGAATTCATTCAGTATCTCCACTATAGTCTTGTTCCCTCTTACTGCCCCCTTTTTATCCCTCTATCATCTAATGGTCTCTCACAGGTTTTATGCTAAGATTGTATTTGAAAAAGTCTTATTTTTGCTTACACAGCAATGTTTCTTCTCAGAGTCTCTCTTTGCCTGCCTTATCAATGGCTTGCATTTAACTTGCCAGTGCTTGTGCTGTTTCCAGTTTTCATCATTTGGCTGTTTTTTGACAACAACAGCCTCTGACCTCACCTTTAAACCATCCTGGCAGTTTTTTGGACTTCCTTCCACTTTTCTTAAAGCTTGGAATACAGCTGGTCTGGGCTTCCAAGATAGTATTTGTAGACAACACCCAAGCTTGATGGAAGTCTTTAACCTTTGCAACTGCTTCTTTTAAGTTTTTTCTTAACTATTTTCCTCATTTTATCATAGTCTCGCTTTCGAAAGTTAAAAGGTAGTTACTGTGGATTTCCTTACCATCCCTCCTCCATTAATTAAATCAAATGCAATCATGCTATGATCACTATTGCCAAGTGGCCCCATCACCCTTATCTGTTGCACCAGATCTGGTGTTCCACTAAGGATTAAGTCCAAAATGGCTTCCCCTCTGGTCAGTTCATGAATCAGCTGCTCCAAGAAACAGTCATTTATTTCATCTAGAAACTTTATCTCCTAGCATGTCCTGCCGTGACACTGACCAAGTCAATACTGGAGTAATTGAAATCATCCATTATTATTACTGTGCTGTAACGTTTGTTAGCCTTCCTGATTTCTTTGAGCATTCATCATCCATTTGTTCAATCTGGCCAGGCGGTCGATAGTACAACCCTATTGCCATCACCTTCCCCTTTTTACATGGAATTTCAATCCATAGAGATTCTACAGCGAATTTTGTTTCCTGTAGAACTTTAATCCTTTGTGACTCAATGCCTTCCCTAACATAGAGTGCAACCCCTTTACCAATTTGATCAGCTCTATCATTATGATGTAGTTTGTGCCCAGTTATCAGTGTCCCACTGGTTGTCCTTCCACCATGTCTCAGATACAAATCATATCTAACTTCTCATTTAGTGCTATATATTCTAATTCTCCCATCTTATTTTTTAGGACTTCTAGCATTTGCATACAAGCATTTTAGAGACTGTATTTTATTCATATTATTCTGGTTTTTGGTAGGGCAGGGGTATCTTGGAATCTTTAAGCACTGTCTGCTCTGTACTCAAGGGCATTGGTCCTACCTTTGTCTTTATTGGAACCCTCTTGCTGATGTACCCTTAACTCCATTTTTTTTTGGTAGTATCCTTCAAGGATATATTGTTCCGAACCATGCGCTCTTGGGAGTCTGTCGGCTCTCTCTTATTATCTAGTTTAAAAGCTGCTCTATATCTCCTTTTTAAAAGTTAATGCCAGCAGCCTGGTTCCATCTCAGTTAAGGTGAAGCCCATATCTCTTCGGAAGAGCCCCTCCTTTCCCCAGAATGTTGCCCATTTCCTAACAAATCCAAAACCCTCATCCGTGCACCATTGTTCTCATCCAGGCAGTGAGGACTCTGGAGCTCTGCCTGCCTTTTGGGTCCTGCGCGTGGAACAGGAAGCATTTTGGAGAAAACTACCCTGAAAGTTCTGGATTTCAAACTTCCTTCCTAAAAGCCTAAATTTAGCCTCTAGAACCTCCCTACCACATTTTACTATGTCATTGGTACCACAATGTACCAAGACAGCAGACTCCTCCACCAGCACTATCTAAGACCTTGTCTAGGTAGTGCGTGAAGTCCGCTACCTTCGCACCAGGCAGGCATGTTACCAAGCGATCCTCGCATCCACCCAGCTATCTACATGCCTAATGATCGAAATCATCAACTATAACGGCTGTCCTAACCCTTCCCTCATGGGCACTTGGCCCTGGACAAACTTCCTCGGTGCGAGAAGGTTTTACATCACCTGGAGGGACAGGTCCTTGCTATAGGATCACTTCTTGCCACTCCAGGGTGATGCTCTCCTGTCACGTGATCTCTGTCCTCCATGGCAACAGGGATGCTGCCAGACTGGAGTTGGGAGTTCAGCACTATATCCCTGTAGGTCTCATCTATGTACCTCTCTGTCTTCCTTATGTCTTCCAAGTCTGCTACTCTTGCCTCCAGAGATCGGGGACTTGTTCCTTGCACCTTGTGCACATGTAAAGATCCCTCACCAACTGGGAGGAAAATCATTCATGTGACACGCAATGCAAAAAGACTGGAAAGCCCCCATTTCTCTGCTGGACTGCTCTCTGCATCTTCGTTGTAAGGTTGTGTTTTAGATATTTAAGTTTCTTTAGTTACTAAGGGTTGCTGGGGATACTTATACTAATAAAACTATACCTAATACGTTTTAATGTACTATATTCACATGAAATTGAATTAACCTCAGGTCCTTAATGTATGCTGATGAGAATATAAACAGCTGTACCTGAGAGTGAATATGGCTTCTCCTTTCCTTTAAGAGGTTTAAAACAGCTATAAAGCTACGATTATCCCAGGGGTGAGAGGGGGTTGGGGAAGGAGGGAGGGAAAAAAAGGACTTATTAAATGTTGGTTGCTACACAGGACCCTGTCCTGTGCTTCTAAGGTAATCTGTGACCAATCTCCAGGTGGAGTCTCACAAACTCTTGCTTGGATAGAGGGAGTTTTGGGTTTCTAAATCTAACCAGACAGCTGTATTTTCAAATTTAAACTGAAACTCTTTGCAGCTACTGGGCCATGATTGATTTAACAATACACTGGGTCATAGATTAATCATCTTTAATCTACAGAAGATTACTTTTTTTCCCCAAGATTAGAAAAATTCCCAGAAGTAAATACTTACAATTGCAGGTCTCTCTCCAGAAGTAGCAGTCCCCTTTTGTAGTCCTTCAAGACTGAGAAGCACAGAACCAGAGAAAGAGAAAAAAAATCCCTTTGGGCACAGTCTAGGTGCCCCAACAACTAGATCTTTGTTTTGTGTTTTTATGCATCCATCTTGTTACATCAGCTCTTCTCCTCATCTCTGTGGCAGACTAAAGGCAGAAAGCCTCCCTCCTTATCCATTTGTCAAACATTTCTTGGTTAGCCAACAGGCTGCAGGGGAAGGCGGGAGTAGTAATCTAGCAGACACAAGCTCTGCTTTCCCCTGCAGCCTGTAGCTTTCAGTTCCAGGACCAGGGGACTATGGGAGAGCATATTGGGGGTGCTCAGCTACCCACAGTACTCACTGCCTGTGCTATAAGAAAAAGGGAGCAAAGTCCTTTTGCCTATCTCCTTTCGAATCTTCTGGTTTCTCTTTCTGGTGTTGTGCTCAGCTACCCACAGTATGGTTTATTACATTTGATATACTGAAATGCTCAGGCAGAAGTATTAGAGCGGTTTACAATAGTATATCATTTAAGAAAATATTGAAAAGAACACCATTTATGAGATAGGACAGAATAGAGAAGAAAGAAATAGTTAAAAAGATAAGGGAAGGAGGAAGGAAAGGGAACAGCAGGTTATCACGAGATACAAGTACTCACTGCCTGTGCTTTAAGAAAAGGGAGCAAAGTCCTTTTGCCTATCTCCTTTCGAATCATCCGGTTTCTCTTTGTGGTGTTGTGCTCAGTAATACTTCTGTTGTTGGAACTGGAGGCTCCTGTGGAATTTTCTTCTTGCACTGACTGCTGTTGGTACTATAGTGAGCAGAGCAGTAAATCAGAGAGGGATTGCCCTTTGAAAACTGAGGGGCTGAAATTTAAAGCAAGTTTTGTATTTGTCGGTGAGCTTCAAAATATATAGCTTACTTATCCTTAAATTTGTAAATGTTATGTGAATTTAAGTCACTAAATGGCCAGATATTATTCATATTATATTAGGGGAGGGGATGGATGGAGATGGCTTTCCAGAAATCAAGACCGTACCAAGCTAGCACAGTGCCCTGTGCAGCTGTTGAACTTGGCACCCCACCCACCCAGCTGTGTGTAGAAACCTGTTTCCTCAGACGTCTTAGAACACCAGTGATGACGTCGGTGCCCCCCTTCTGTACTGGCGCCCTGTGCGGCGGCTTCAGTTGCGCATCCCTTGGTGTGGCCCTGACAGAAAGTCCTCCATATAGTGGAATTATTCAGCTGGTAAACCTGTAAGTTATCTGTTTAGGCTTTCTTCTAACGAAAACAGATCTAGATAGTGCTGGCACAGGGACTAGTGAATACATATATTCAGTGCCACTACTTCTACAGATGATAATGCAGAATATATGTATCAAGCACCCACTGCTGATGCTTAATTTATGATGATGATCATGTTGGCTCAAAATTTACACCAGTATCTTCTCATTTTGGAGATTGGCAGGCTATTTTCAAAGGCCTGGCTCCCCACTACCATTAGACTTGTTTTACATAGAAATGTTAGGACTAAATTTTGAGAACTGTGTGTGTGGGGAGGGGGGGGGGATGTTCACGCGGTGGCGGCTGGAGCTTCTTAAGCACTTAGCTGTTGCTGCTGAAATTTAACCCTGGATATTCAGTTCTGGGGTCATATCTGGCCACTGGCAATGAATATCTGTGTTGCCGCATAGCCCGGAAGCTAACCAGCGGTTAATGCGGAGCTGCTGCTCAGTTAGTGAGCTGTGGGTAAAGATAGGCCAGTTTTTGCCAATATCGCTGCTGCCCCAGTTATCGACCGGGTGCCTCCTCTGCTTCATCCCAGAACACCCACAACATGCTCCAGTGCTAATGACATAGCCATCAGGGTGTGTAGCAAGGGCACTTGCGGGACATCAGCGAAACTACTAAACATGCCAGTGTTGCTGAATATCATGCTAACCGGCATTTACATGGTTTGCCGGTCTGCAAGCCTTTGTAAATGCCTTTGAATATCTCCCCTGTATTTTGAACAGTGATCCTCAGAAGATTTGCTTGCCTAAGGGTCTTTGTATTCATTACATTTCTTGTTCAGTGCCATGATTAACAGAACATAAGCTGATGGTCTCTTCTAACCCTTGTCCATAGGAAAAGGTCCATTTCCTGGAGTGATTGACATGTTTGGAGGTATTGGAGGTCTTGTTGAATTTCGGAGTGGCCTCCTAGCCAGTCGTGGTTTTGTGGCACTTTCTCTGGCCTACTTTGCATATGAGGACCTTGCCAACTTCTCTGGATGAGATAGACTTGGAGGTATTTTGAAAGAAGCTGTTGACCTGCTGTTGAGACATCCCAAGGTATTTTTTCACATATCTGTTCTTTATGCATTAATAAGTTACAGTACATTCCTTATTTAATTTTAAGGTTAGAATCGGTTTTTATAGAGGTTCCATGATGGTTCAACACAGTTAATTTTGCAAATCAAAAGTAGTTTGAATTAATATTCCAAGCTCAATGTGGTAAGAAAGTTTAGCAAGGAGTATTGTACATAATGCCATCACTAAAGTTTTGTACTGTCTCCAGAAAGATTTGTAAGAAGTTGTCTCTGTGTCCCCTATGCAAATAGTGTCATAAGTCAGGTTTCCTTTTTTGGTCAGTGAGGGGGTAATTTTCAATGGTCTTGTTAGCTGCAGAGTATATGGCCATTTTTACTACACATAGTTTGGAACTAATTCTCAGAGAATCCACCCAAGGTTACATAAAGTATGTGCGGTTTAAAAGTACCCAAGTACTTTCCATCTGCTGTTTGTGCATAAGAACATAAGAAAAGCCATACTGGGTAAGTCTAAAAGTCCATCAAGCCCAGTGATCCTGTTCCGAACAGTGGCCAATCCAAGTCACAAGTACCTGTCAGGTTTCCCAACAGGTAGACAGATTCCATGCTGTTTTATTCTAGGGGTAAGTAGTGGAGTCACTTTTTAATAATGGGTATGAACTTTCTCTACAGGAACTTGTCCAAACCTCTTTTAAACCCAGCTATATTAACAGCTTTTACTATATCCTCCAGCAACGAATTCCAGAGTGAGTGAAAAAATATTATCTCCAGGAACAAGCAGGAATGAGTCTTCACTATGGGTACGTCGGTACCGACGGAGCCTGCACGGGAACGCTCCCCAGCTTCCCAAAAAAGGCAAAGCTTTTGGGAGCATCCCCACAGCGCCTGTGCGCTGCCTTCCCGCCTTTCCTAACCGCCTCTCCCCAGTTCTTCTTTTCCGCGGAGCCAGCAGGTCGTGTTCCTGTCACCGCTGAAGAAGTTCTTTGTTTTATTTTATTTCTTTTGGTCGCGCGTCTGCCTTTCCCGAACGTCGGACCGGTACCGCCGGTCTTTATTTCTTTTCTTATAAAAAACCCCCCAAAAAAAACACCACAATTTTCCCTCACTTAGTGTGTTTTTCCTCTTTGGGCCTTAGGCCTCACGAGAAATTTTCCTCATGGAAAAACCAGCCTCCGGGTTTACAAAATGCACTAAGTGCAGCGGTACTATTTCTGTCACCGACACCCATGAATGGTGTCTTAAATGTTTGGGTCCTGACCACTCCATTTTGGATTGTCCGTCCTGCTCCTTGATGTCTAAACGAGGTTTACAGAACCGAGCAGCTAAGCTCCATGTGCTGTTTCCCTCTGATGCAGCTTCAGTGGCATCGACGTCTTCCAGGGCCCCTACTTCCTCCCATGGATCTCAGGTAACAAAACATAAATCCAGCCGGTCCTCGGAAGGGTAGATCTCCTTTCCAAGCATTGAGATGCCTCCGGGCTTGCCCTCGAGGATTCTGCACCGGCCAAAAACAACCTCGGCGGGAAGTTCTGGCTTCCAAAGCTCCTCCTATGGGGTTACAGGTTGACATCAATGGCACGGCCTCGACCGATCACCTGTTTAGAATACTCTGGGGTACCGGCGCAACCTTCCGTACCGAATTCCAGGCATTTCATGGCGTCGATGGATCAGTATTGTTCTATCCATGCAGCAAGGCTATCACGGCCTTCATTCAAGCTGCGACGCCGCTGATACCACAACAAACTCCGTTGTCGGTATCGGCTCCGGTACCGGCACCAGTGTCGGTACCGGTACCGACTGCATCGGACATCGACCAGGATGCCGACTGCAGCAGTTCCCTGTCCAGGGATGCCCATCGGTACCGAACCAGTACCGATGACGCACGATGTTGATACCGCTCGGTACGCATATCGAGCGTGGAAGAGCACCCTGACAGTCGATACTGTGATTCCTCCGAAGACTCTGATGCATCGGAGGAGTCTGCTGAAGTATCTATAGCTCTTCCTGAAGAGCCTTGTTCTCCAAAAAGAAGAATGTCTCCTCCAGAGGACTTGTCCTTTCATAGACTTCATCAGGGAAGTGGCTAAAGGGCTTTCTATTTCAGTAACCTTTGAATCAAAGCCTAGAGCAAAAAAATTGGATATTTTAGGTTATTCTAAGGCTCCTAAGGAGGCAGTCACCTTGCCAATTCATAAGATTCTTTATGATCACATGATTGACTTATGGGAGACTCCTCTCACTATCTCTCCTCATTCTCGTAGGTTGGACACTATGTACCGTGTCCCTCCTTGTCCTGGGTTTCATAAAACACAGCTTCCTCACCATTCTATTGTGGTAGAGTCAGCTATGAAAAAGATAAAGAATGCAAAGAGACACTCCTCTGCTCCTCCAGGAAGAGAATGCAGGACCTTGGAATGCTTTTGGTAGGAAAATCTTCCAAGCCAGTATGCTCATTGCCAGAATCAACTCATATAGTCTTTATATTGGGTAATGTTTCTGAAAGAAGTTGCAGATAAGCTGCACACTTTCCTCCCTTTCCTTCCAGAGGATATAAAAAGGGAATAATTTCTTATTTGGATTAAGCATACTCAAGATATTTCAAAGTTTTCCAACCGTGCAGCTTTTGATTCCTTTGAGGGTGCCAGCAGGGCTTCGGCCATTGCCATAGCTGCACGCAGAATTGCTTGGCTCCAAGCTTCTGATCTGGAATCTTGGGTCCAGGATGGCTTGGGAAATCTTCCCTGTACAGGAGAAAATGTGTTTGGCAAAGATTGGCAAATAAAAGCCACTCAAATGGATGCAGAAAATTCTGCTTTGGATAGACTTTCAAAGTCAACCTCCATTCCTGCCAAGAAAAAACCTTTCAAAAAGTCTGTTTTCAAGAAAGGCAGATTCCATCCTGCTTCTGGCCAACAATCATCTACAGGTCGTTTTGCTGCTAAGTGTCAGCAACCTAAACAGGCCAGGCCTAAGCCTACAGGGGCTGCTGCAACTCAGCAGACCCAGCCTCCTCAGGGTTTTTGACTTGATGCTAGAGAACTTAGCCTTTCTGGCTCTGAAACAGCCAGAGCCTCTCACCATTCCAGGAAGGTTAGCTCATTTTGCTCCCAGATGGGAGCAAATTACAACAGAGCAGTGGACCCTCTCCATTATAAGGGAGGGCTACAAGCTTCATTTCTCAAACCTTCCTCCTCACACCATGGTGAGACATTTCAATTCTCCAACATCTCTCCTCGACCTTCTAGGTCAGGAGGTGGATACCCTTCTTGTCCAAGGGGCAATAGAAGAAGTGCCTCTTCTTCAACAAGGGTCAGGGCTTTACTCCCCCCTACTTTCTGATCCCAAAGAAGACAGGGGGCTACAGACCCATATTAGATCTCAGAGAATTGAACAAATTTCTATGCAAGGAGAAATTCAAGATGCTTTCTCTAGGCACTCTCCTTCCATACCTTCAGAGTCAGGATTGGCTTTGTTCTCTAGATCTCAAGGATGCGTACACACATGTCCTCATCCATCCATCTCACAGAAGGTTCCTCCGTTTTCTTTTCCAAGGAAAGCATTACCAATACAGGGTGCTTCCTTTCGGTCTGGCCTCTGCTCCAAGAGTGTTCACCAAATGCATGGTGGTAGTAGCTGCATTTCTACGCACTCTGGGAATATTTGTATTCCCATACCTGGACGACTGGCTCATCCGAGCTCCATCTCAGTCAGAGGCCCAGACTTCCCTGGACTGCACAAGGCACATTCTGCAGTATCTGGGACTTGTGGTAAACCTCCCAAAGTCCCAGCTCACCCCTACTCAGTCCCTAGAGTTCATAGGGGCCTGGCTGGATACTACCACTGCAAGGGCCTATCTTCCTCAGGCCCGTTGCCTACGCCTAGTGCAGTTAGCCTCCCAAATTCAGTCAAAGAGCCATTTAACTGCCCGGGAGATGCTAAAACTGCTAGGCCACATGGCATCCACAGTGCATGTGGTACCCTATGCTCGCCTTCACATGAGAGCAGCTCAATGGACTTTGTCCACCCAGTGGACTCAAGCATCAGGAGCTCTCTCAGACCAAATAGCAACCTCCAAACGCCTCTTTTGGTCTCTCCAGTGGTGGATGTCCACCCAAAATCTGTTGCTGGGGTCCCCCTTCCAACAGTTGTTGCCCCAGGCAACCCTCACAACAGATGCCTCCCAAACAGGTTGGGGAGCTCATCTACAAGACCACTCCACTCAGGGCACTTGGTCTCCACAGGAGACCTCTCTACATATCAACCACTTGGAGCTCCGAGCAGTTTTTCTAGCTCTCAAGGTCTTTCATTCCCTACTCAGCTACAAGACAGTCCTCATTCATACGGACAATCAGGTAGCCATGTTTTACATAAACAAGCAAGGAGGAACTGGCTCTCTGTCGCTTTGCAACGAAGCTTTAAGATTGTGGGCCTTCGCCAGAGAGCATCAAATCCATCTCCTGGCCATATACCTCCCAGGAATCCAAAACTCTTGGGCAGACAGACTCAGTCGATTTCTGCTTCCACACGAATGGTCCCTGCACATGGACCAAGTACTCAGAATCTTTCAAGAGTGGGGAACCCCGGACATAGACCTCTTTGCAAGTCCGTGGAATGCGAAACTTCCCCGGTTCTGTTCCAGAATTCCGTGTCAGGGAGTTCAGGCCAAGGATGCCTTCCTCCTTCACTGGGGTCAAGACTTCCTGTATGCCTTTCCACCCATTCCTTTAATTCCCAAGACTCTGTTCAAGCTCCAGAGGGATCAAGGATCCATGATCCTCATAGCTCCACGCTGGCCAAGCCAAGTGTGGTACCCTCTACTTCTGCATCTCTCTTAAGCTCCCTCCCTAGACTTGGGAGCTGCTCCAGACCTTCTGTCCCAGGAGGAGGGGACTTTGTGGCACCCAAACCTCAAGTCCCTTCACCTCAGAGCTTGGTTGCTGAAGGCCTAGACCTTCAAGGTTGGAATCTTTCTCAGCAGGTGAAGGATATCCTCCATGCTTCCAGAAAACCTTCTACTAGACGTTCCTATGCTTTTAAATGGAAAAGGTTTTCCATTTGGTGTGCTGAGAAGGGTCTTGACCCTCTAGCACTACCTTTGAATTCTCTATTGGAATATCTCCTGCATCTCTCCAATGCAGGCCTTAAGACGAATTAAGTAAGGGTCCATTTGAGTGCTATTGCAGCATCCCTTAAGCCTATTAATGGACAGCCTATTTCCTCTCATCCTCTTATTGCAAGATTCATGAGAGGCCTAACTTTAACTAAACCTCCCATTAGGCCGCCTCCGGTGGCATGGGACTTAAATCTGGTTCTTGGTCAGCTTATGAAGCCACCTTTTGAACCCTTAGCCACCAACTCCTTGAAATTTCTTTCCTGGAAGGTTATTTTCCTCATTGCAGTCACCTCAGCTCGCCGCATCAGTGAACTGCAGGCCTTAGTGGCTAATCCACCTTATACAAGGTTCCATCATGATAAGGTAGTCCTTAGGACCAATCCACATTTTATGCCTGAAGTGGTTTCACCTTTTCATCTTAATCAAGAGGTGTATTTACCTGTCTTTTTTTCCAGGTCCTCATGCATCAAGTGCAGAGAGGAATCTTCATACCCTGGATTGTAAGAGAGCTCTTGCCTTTTACTTACAAAGAACACAGCAACATAGAAAGTCTTCTCAACTCTTTGTTGCCTTTGATCCCTCTCATTTGGGACTTCCAGTCTCTAAGAGGATACTGTCCAATTGGATTGCTCAGTGTATTTCTTTCGCCTACCAGAGTAAGAACCTTTCTCTGGAAGGCCATGTCACAGCTCATAATGTGAGGGCCATGGCCACCTCTATGGCTCATCTAAATTCTGTGTCCATCGACCAGATCTGTCAAGCGGCCACCTGGGCCTCGGTTCATACCTTCACAGCCCATTACTGTTTGGACAAGGACTCCCGCCGGGATGCCTTGTTTGGTCAGGCTGTTCTCAAACACCTGTTCCATGCTTAATCAACTCCTGCCCTCCTTCCCTGAATGGATGCCTGAGATCCATAGGAGGAGATGGAGCCCTTCACAGGGTCTCATAACCTTGGGGATCTCCCAGGCATCTCTAGCTAGGGAGTCCCCATATGTGAAGACTCATTCCTGCTTGTTCCTGGAGATAGCACAGTTACTTACCTGTAACAGGTGATCTCTGGGAACAGCAGGAATAAGTCTTCACAACCCACCCACCTCCCCTAGGAGTTGTATCTCTCTATCTATTTTTCCTTTCCTCTCTCTCTTTGTCTCAGCTTTAGAACTCGAACTGGGGAGAGGCGGTTAGGAAAGGCAGCGCGCAGGCGCTGTGGGATGCTCCCAAAAGCTTTCCTTTTTTGGGAAGCTGGGGAGTGTTCCCGCGCAGCTCCGTTGGTACCGACGTACCCATATGTGAAGACTTATTCCTGCTGTTCCCAGAGATCACCTGTTACAGGTAAGTAACTGTGCTTTCTCCTGTGAGTCTTAAATGTGTTCAATTGTAGCTTCATTGCATGACCCTTTACCTTTCTACTTTTTGAAGGAATAATTGATCTACATTTACTCGTTCCACTCCACTCATTATTTTATAGACCTCTGTCATATCTTTCCTCAGTTGTCTTTTTTCCAAGCCGCAGAGCCCTAACCTTTTAAGTCTTTCGTTGTTCAGTGGTTCCCAACACTGTCCTGGAACATCCCCAGCCAGTCGGGGTTTCAGGATATCCACAATGCATATGCATGAGACATTTGCATACATTATCCCCATTGTATGCAAATCTCTCTCATGCATATGTATTGTGAATATCCTGAAACCCCGACTGGCTGGAGAGCCCCCAGGAGAGGATTGGGAGCTACTGTTGTGGTATCCTTCCATCCCCTTTATCATTTTGGCCACTCTTCTCTGTACATGTCTAATTCTGCTATATCACTTCACTGGTTAATCATCCTAAATATCCTCTTCGTATCTCCCTCCCAGACCTCTATGCTCACAGTTAATCCCCCTCCTATCCCCCTAATTCCCAGTCCTCTAAACAGACTACCAAACTTATGGCACCCATTCAGCTCTCACCACGACAGAAATTATGGATGCTACATTAAGATACACACAGTAGTTCCAAAGACTCCACCCTCTAAACACAAGAACCCCACACAGCTTCACAATCCCGTAAGATTGGGAACCTGACAGAGATCTGTGCTGGGTCTGCTGCTTTTTAACATATTTGTAAATGACCTGGAAATGGGAATAATGAGTGAGATAATCAAATTTGCAGATGACACAAAATTATTCAAAGTTGTTAAAAACCCAAGAGGATTATGAAACATTGCAAGGGGACCTTAATAAACTGGAATTAGAAAAGGTACAGAGAAGAGCCTCCAAAATGGTAAAGGGGATGGAAGGATACCCCTACGAGGAGAGACTTAAAATGTTAGGGCTCTTCAATCTGGAAAAGAGACAGCTGAGGGGAGATATGCTAGAGGTCGATAAATTAATGAATGGAGTGGAACGGGTAAACATAGATTGGTTGTTTATGCCATCAGATTGTAAAACGTCTAGGGGGTATGCAGTGAAACTACAGTGTAACCTATTTAAGAATAATAAGAGAAAATATTTTTTCATTCAATGCATAATCAAGCTCTGAAATTTGTTACTGGAGGATGTAGAAAAAGCTGATAGTGTAGCTGGGTTTAGAAAAAGTTTAGAGAAGTTCCTGGAGGAAAGGTCTATAAAATCGTGAGAAGCGAAGCAGTGTAAGGCCACCTCCAAAAGGTCTGACAGTTTTATTGTCTCCCACACTTGCAGTGTTTTGGCACATATGCCTTCCTCAGGGGGTAGGATAACATTCAACAGAAAATGATAAAAATGAATAAAACATAAATAAATAATAAACAACATAATACAATAGTGTAAAAACAAATACGTGAACATAAGAATAATCATAGTGTAAATCAGGTAACCATTATCAACTAAGCAATAGAATGTATAATAAAACATAATAAAAGAACATGTAATAAAAACAAGCACAAGGAGTGAGATGAGACTAGATAAAATGCAATCTCCAGTAACAAGCAGGAATGTGGTCTTCACATATGGGTATCGTCGGTACCAACGGAGCCTGCGCGGGAAAGCTCCCCAGTGTCCATTTAGAAAGCTTTTGGGAGCATCCCACAGCGCCTGCGTGCTGCCTTCCCGCCTTTCCCAACTGCCTCTCTCCAGTTCTTCGTTTTCCGTGGAGCCAGCAGGTCGTCGTTCCTGTCACCGCAGAAAATTTTTCCCTATTCTCCTTTTTTGTGGTCGCGTCTGCCTTCCCTCGACGTTATACTGGTACCACCGGTTCTTTCTTTCTGTCTAAAAAAAAAATAGTATTTTTTTCCAAACTTTTCTTCCTCGGGTGCATGCGCCATTTTGGGCCTTAGGCCCAAAACTTCCTTTACCATGGAAGAACCCGCTTTGGGTTTTAAGAAGTGCACCAAGTGTGGCGGTACCATCTCCGTCACCGACACCCATGAGTGGTGTCTTAAATGTTTAGGTTCTGACCACTCCATCTCGGAGTGTATGGCCTGTGCCATGATGTCCAAGAGGGGTCGACAAAACCGAGCTGCTAAGCTCAGCACCCTGTTTCCCTCCGATGCAGCCTCTGTGGCATCGATGTCGTCCAGGGCTTCATCTTCCTCCCATGGATCTCAGGTCTTAAACATAAACTAAACATAAGTCTGGCCGGTCCTCAAAGGGTAGATCTCCTTCCAAGCATCGAGATGCCTCTGGCGTTGCCTTTGAGGGTTCTGTACCAGCAAAATTGCCCCGGTGGGAGGCTTCGGCTTCGGCTTCCAAAGCATTATCGGGGCTCCAGGATGTTCTCGAGGCCTCAACCTCGGCAGAACTACTGGTGCCATGCTCTGGGGTACCGGCTGCTTTCTCCGGTACTGATACCCTGGCATCGGCAGCGTCGATAGACCAGAGGTTCCTGGCTATTGAACGCAGTCTGGTGGCTCTCCTTGCAGCATCAACACCTCGGAACTGCGTCAGACAGTTCAACCGGTACCGGCACCGGTACCGACAGCATCGGCATCGACATCAGTGTCTGCATTGCTGGCACCCAGTCATGCTATGCCTTCCGGTACCAATTCCCCCCCGTACTGACTTCAGTCGGTACGGGTATCGTGCTCTACAAGAGCATCCGGACAGAAGGTACTTCGAATCCTCGGAGGAGTCTGAGGATTCTGACAGCTCCATCGGTACCGGTTCTCCCAGAGGAGCCTTCCTCTTCTAAACGCAGGATGTCTCCTCCAGAAGATATCTCCTTTCAGGACTTTATCAGGGAGGTGGCTCGAGTTCTTTCTATTACTGTGGTTCCTGAAACAGAGCCCAGGGCAAAGGAGTTGGAAATTTTGCAATATCCCAAAGCTCCTAAGGAGGCAGCTACTTTGCCTATCCATGAGATCTTACATGATCTCATGTTGAGAATATGGGAGACACCTCTTACCACCTCTCCTCACTCTCGTAGATTGGATACCATGTATCGAGTACCTCCGTGTCCTGGCTTCCAGAAAACTCGGCTTCCTCACCACTCCTATTGTAGTGGAATCAGCTATGAGAAGGATCAGAAGTGCAAAGAGGCATGCCTCTAATCCTCTAGGACGTGCGTGTCAAACTTTGGATGCCTTTGGACGTCGTACTTTCCAGGCTTTCATGCTTTCTGCCAGGATCAGTTCCTATATTTTATATATGGGAATGTTCCTTAAGGAAGTCACAGGAGATTTAGAGGTGTTGAGCCCTCTTCTTCCTGATGATAAGAGGCAGGATTTTCTCACACTGGTTAAACATGCCCAGGATGTTTCTAAGTTTGTCAATCGTGCAACTTTTGACTGTTTTGAGTGCATAAGCAGAACTTCTGCCATTGCCATAGGTGCACGTAGAATTGCCTGGCTCCAGGCATCCGATTTGGAGCTCTGGGAGCAGGACAAATTGGGCAATATCCCTTGTACAGGTGAGAATCTATTCGGCAAGAATTGGCAAGAGAAGGCCAATGAATTGGATGCTGACAACTCCACTTTGGATAGACAGTCCAAAGCCACAGCTGATCCTGCAAGGAGAAAAATCTTTCAAGAAAACCATTCTTCTCCAAGAAAAAGAGGTTTTATCCTTCTTATTCCCAGCAGGCACGTTCTGCAGGTCAACCTGCCCGAAAAGAGTCAGCAACCACCTAAACAGAGGAAAGCAAAGACTGCTAAGCCTCAACCGTCTCAGCAGTCTCAGCCTCCACAAGGCCTTTGACTTCCATCTAGAGAACTTAGCCTTCCTGGCTCTCAATGGTCCCGAACCTTCCAGCATTCTGGGAAGGTTGTGTCACTTTGCCCCCAGATGGGGGCAGATAACAGCAGAGCATTGGACTCTCTCCATTATAAAAGAGAGGTACAAGCTTCACTTTCTGTGCATGCCCCCTCCCACAGTAGTAAGAGAGTTCAATTCTCAGACCTCTCTCATCAATCTTTTAGATCAAGAGGTCACTATCCTTCTTGCCCAAGGGGCAATAGAAGAGGTACCCATTTCTCAACAGGGTACAGGGTTTTACTCCCCCTATTTCCTTATCCCAAAGAAAACAGGGGGACACAAACCTATTCTGGATCTCAGAGAATTGAACAAATTCCTGTTCAAAGAGAAATTCAAGATGATTTCTCTGGGAACCCTGCTGCCATACCTTCAGAGTCAGGATTGGCTTTGTTCTCTAGATCTCAAGGATGCGTACACTCATGTTCTCATCCATCCAACTCACAGAAAGTTCCTTCGGTTCTTTTTTCAAGGAAAGCACTACCAATACAGGGTGCTTCCTTTTGGCCTGGCCTCAGCACCAAGGGTGTTTACGAAATGCATGGCTGTGGTAGAAGCATTTCTTCGCACTCTAGGAATATTCATCTTCCCCTACTTAGACGACTGGCTCATTCAAGCCCCATCAGAGTCAGAGGCCAGGATTTCTCTGTCTTGCACAATGCGTATCCTTCAGTATTTGGATCTGGTCATAAACATAAAATCCAGCCTAACTCCCACTCAGTCTCTAGAGTTCATAGGAGCTTTGCTGGATACCAGGAAAGCAAGAGCCTATCTTCCGAGATCCGTTGCCTTCACATGGTGCAGTTAGCTTCTCAAGCAGTTCTAAAGCCTCATCTCACTGCTCGAGAAATGTTACAACTACTAGGCCACATGGCATCTACCGTGCATGTGGTTCCTTATGCTCGCCTCCATATGAGAGCAGCCCAGTGGGCTTTATCCACTCAATGGACCCAGGCATAAGGGTGCCTGTCAGATAAAATAGCAAACACAAATCGCCTTATTTTGTCCCTCCAATGGTGGCAGTCCACTCAAAACCTGTTGGTGGGGTCCCCATTTCAACAGCCTTTACCCCATGCAACTCTCACAACAGATGCTTCACCAATGGGTTGGGGAGCTCATCTGCAAGACCTCTCTACCCAAGGCACTTGGACTCCATAGGAGACTCATCTACACATCAATCTCTTAGAGCTCAGAGCAATCTTCCTTGCTGTGCGAGTGTTCCACACCCTGCTCAGCTACAAGACAGTCCTCATTCATACGGACAATCAAGTAGCCATGTTCTACATGAACAAGCAGGGAGGAACAGGCTCTCTGTCACTTTGCAACGAAGCTTTGCGACTAGGGGCCCTCGCCAGAGAGCATCAGATTCATCTCCTGGCAGTGTATCTTCCAGGTATCCAAAACTCTTGGGCAGACCGACTCAGTCGAGTTCTGCTTCCACACGAATGGTCTCTACATGCAGACCAGGTGGCCAAGATTTTTAAAATTTGGGGAACCCCGGACATAGACCTCTTTGCAAGTCCGTTGAATGCAAACTTCCCCGGTTCTGCTCCAGAATTCCGGCTCAGGGCTCTCAGGCCAGGGATGCTTTCCTCCTTCATTGGGGTCAGGACTTCCTTTATGCCTTTCCACCCATTCCCCTGATTCCCAAAACCCTGTTCAAGCTTCAGAGAGACAGAGGCCGCATGATTCTCATAGCTCCATATTGGCCACAGCAAGTGTGGTACCCTCTGCTTCTACATCTCTCTCAAGCTCCCTCTCTGGAGTTAGGGTCCGCTACAGATCTCCTGTCTCAGGAGGACAGAATGTTATGGCATCCCAATCCCCAGTCTCTGCATCTCAGGGCTTGGTTGCTGAAGGCCTAGATCTTCATGATCTTAACCTTTCTCAGCAAAAAAAGGATATCCTTTATGCTTCTAGAAAACCTTCCACAAGACGCTCTTATGCTTTCAAGTGGAAAAGGTTTACGATATGGTGCTTGCAGAAGGGTCTTAGCCCCCTTGCGATACCTCTGGAATCATTACTGGAGTATCTCCTTCATTTATCTAATGCAGGACTTAAAACTAACTCAATAAGAGTCCATTTGAGTGCTGTTAAAGCTTCTTTCAAGCCTTTAAATGGACAACCTATTTCCTCCCATCCTCTTATAGCAAGATTTATGAGAGGCCTTCTTCTAACTAAGCCTCCCATTAGGCCACCACCGGTGGCATGAGACTTAAACCTGGTTCTTGGCCAGCTCATGAGGCTACCTTTCGAACCCTTAGCTACTACCTCGTTGAAATTCCTATCTTGGAAAGTTATCTTTCTCATTGCAATCACATCAGCATGTCGCATCAGTGAGAAGTCCTCTCAACTCTTTGTTGCTTTTGATCCTTCTCATTTGGGACTTCCATTCTCCAAGAGAACACTGTCCAACTGGATTGCACAGTGTATTTCCTTTACCTATCAGAGTAAGAATCTTTCTCTGGAGGGTGTAAACGGGGGCGCTGGGTGAGAATGTCCACAGTCTTGGCAAAGGCAAATATTAATATGACTTGCAAAGGATTGTGGGAAATGTAGTCCATTCATACCAGAATCGCCGTTCACAATAAATTAGTTGTGCTTGCTCGAGTGTAAAGCCAAGAAAATATATTTTATTTATGGGGTTATTTCTCCCAACACAGATTTGCTTGGTAGCACAGAAAGGATACTTGCTTTCAGTATTATACTTAGAAAAACAAAATCAGGTAAAACAACAACTGAACTTCTTAAGCAATCAAATCAAATCATAAAGACCTTGATGGGAACAGAAAGGTCTTTTTTCTGGGCTCCTGCTAATATCTTTTTAGGAGTGCTTCAAAAACAAACCAAAACCCACAAAGTAATGAAAAACTGTTCTTTTTCAAGGCTAACTTCTGGTATTTTCACACACACCCAGAAGTGTCTCTTCAGAGCTCACAGGCAATTAGGCAAGGCTCAATTGCTAACAATTAACCAGCTGCAAACCTCTTGGCTAGTTTACTTTCTAAACGTGGCTCAAATCCTGCTCAAAAGCTTTTCTGAGTAGATCAAAGAACAAGTTTATATTTCTTTGTAATGGTTGTATTTTTGTACAAGTATATTACCACAGAAGTTTAGACAGAGAGCAATCCATGTATTCACACTGCTCATTTACAATATCCCCTTCTTCTTCCACTATCATAGAGTCAATATCATGGATTGGCACAGAGGAATTTCTTAATGGAGCATTCTCAGAACAATACTTGTTTCCCTGCTGTCTTCCAAGTGAATAGCTAGGGCATAGATCAGTGTTCATACCTGAGCTTCCATTGCTGTTAGGATTCCTCCCCAAATATCCTGCCAGTATGTAGTCCAGGTTTTTTTTTTTTTTTTTTAAACTTTTATTTTCATTTTGCAACAAACAAAAGAAACAACACACCAAAAGAGACAAAACAAGTATACAATAAGGAAAAGTAAACCCATTACCCCCCACCCCGGTGCTTCTGCTCTACCCGGTTGTATCAGCATGTGAGCGCTTCCAAGTAACAGTGATTATACATCAAACGATCAAAAAAGTATCCACAATACAGCATGATCATGAGACAGAGATATATACAAAGTTAGACAGTCAGATGAGAGCTTTTAGCAAAATGTACATATTCATTGAGCATCTTCCATTGAGACCAATGAGAAGGAGTCTGAACGGAGGAAGCGAACAGACGAGGTATTTGTTCATATTTACTGTAGAGACAGGCATGATTCCACCATTCATTGAGGCTCAGATGGGAAACTAATTTCCCAGTATTACTTAATTAGGGAAATAGCAATGCCAAGCATAAAGTTCGAAAGGAGATAAGCCATTTTTGGGAGAGAGGGGATCCCCGCAACTGGGCGAAGTCCCACTATCCTCCAAGAAAGGGACTCCTGAGAGTGCGATATAGACTAAATACGACCCCAGACCGACGCCAGTAATACTGTAGTGCGGGATACTCATGCATAACATGAAGCAATAAATCAATGGCCGCAGGACGTGTCCAGCAACCATCACCCTGAGTAGTGTTCCATTTGTCTAATCTGTGAGGAGTGTAAAAACACCGGTGGGCTAGAAAGAAGAGGGTCTGAGTGAGTGAGGCGGGTCGGGAACCCGTGTCCCTCTGCTCCAGATAAGGCTCCATTGCTCCGAGGTCAAAGTCACATGCAATTCTCTCTCCCATATTTTCTACGCTATAGAGGTATCTCTAGTGATAGCATTACATAAGGTTTAGTAAAATTGTATGCTACACCCGGTGAACTACCGAGAGATCGGAAGTCCCCAATCTACCCTATGCAGAGAGTGCCGATGGCGGGAGTACTCTAATGCTCCAAAGGCAATGCTGAAGTTGCACTGACCAGAGTCGGGAGTCGAAAGGTTGCATAAGAGTATTAAAGGCACCTAAAGTGTCGAAAAGCATTGGTGGATAGTGGGAGTCTAATGGGAGAGTCATACCAGGGAGTAAGGTAAGAGAAATCGGTTAGCAAAGGCCCGCTACTATATCTAGCCACACAGGTCTGCTCGGTATTGGATCTTCCAACCAACGAGCACCTTGTTTGAGAAGAAAAGATTGAGGGAACACTTGAGTAAAATCGCCACCAAGTATTAATGGAACATTGGCGGAGGCCGAGGCCAACTGCGCAAAACTTGCATAGTAAGCAGGGTTGTCCACATTCGGGGCAAAGTGCAAATACACGTGAATTCACTATCTCCAACCTCAAGGTGTACACGGGCCCATCTACCCTCCATGTCAGCGCTAATATCAGGCACAGTAGCGTGCAAAGACTTCTTAACCAGAATGGCTATCCCGTACCATTTGGAAACGGTGGGAGAATAGGCAGCGACCATGTGAGGCCTAGCATTGAGTTTCAGTGTTTCAGTAGAGTGTAATGCGTTTCCTGAAGAAACACCAAAACAACATGCTCGTGGCTAAGATAGCTAAGGATTTTCTTTCCTTTGAGTGGACCAGTAATGCCTTTGACGATGAATAATAAGATTTTACATAAGGCCATTCAGAAAAGTTAAAATTCTGAGCATGATAACACACATAATTTCACTATGTCCCTCAAACTGACTGTATCTGGCTGTACACATGACATAGGAAAAATAAGCTAATATAATACAATGAAGCGCCCCACATTAACAAAGAAAACCGCAGTACAGTAGAGGAGAAGCAAAACCCCAAAATTACTGGCGACCATGTGTCTGCGGGGAGAAACCCCAGAGAAGGCCGAAATTGAAAAAAACACATAACCTGTAGGACTGTGCATGCTCCGAATCCGACCGAGGCACACATCATGAAGGGAAAGGAGACCAAAGACAAAAGTCATACAGAGAAAGAAAGAAAGTCCAGGCTATTTCTGTGCTGGGCTATGACCGCTGCATCGGGCCCTTCAAAATGGCGGACAGAGCCGGCAGATAAGAGTCCAAGATTTGGGATTAGCGCATCTGCTCTGCTTCTTTGGAGTCCAAAAATGTTGATAGTAGATCAGGATCCTCGAACGTCCTGGTCTGGTTGTGGAGAGTCACTCGGAGCTTCGCTGGATACAACAGGCCAAAGCGAGCCTGTAGCTGTTGAAGTCGAGGGCGAAGAGCAAGGAGTTTCTTCCGACGGTCAACGGTAGGTTTTGCCAAATCAGGAAAGAAGGAGACCTTACGACCTTCAAATTCCAAATGATGATTCGCTCGGGCAGCATGTAAAATTTGTTCCACTTGTTGATATCGTAGCAAGCTAAAGATAATAGGCCGGGGGGTCGTGCGGTTGAGCGCCATGCGGGCAGGAACACGGTGTGCTCGATCGATTTCCAGTTCTCTGTGAAAAGTGATCTTCAGCAAGGAGGGAAGAGTTTTGAGCAAGAATTCTCTTATATCTCCTGCTTCCACCCCCTCCGGCATTCCGAGGAGCCTCACATTGTTGCGACGGGCTCGATTATTGCTATCTTCCAACTCCTTTTGAAGATTCTGTATCTGGCGCTCAGCCTTGTCCAGTTTGCCCAAGCGCACCTCGTGCGAGTCGAGGACCCCCGCCATATTGTCCTGCCGTAATGAAAGACCTTCAAGTCGGTCCTGGAGCACTCCAAAGTCTTCTCGCATGGCTCGAAGCGCTTCTCCATTGGACTGCACCAATTCCTTCACGCCGCGTATTTCCTCCAAAATCTCCAGGTGCATTGCGGGGTTTTCACGAAATGGAACCATCTTCTGTGGGGAGGACACCTCTGTTTTGGAGCGTTTTCCGTGAGAAGAAGAAGGAGACCCGAAGTCCAAGCGCGCTGGTTTATGGGCCGCCATCCCCCCTGAGGTGCCCCGGTCAGCTCGGAGCGAAATAGTAAATTTATATAGGTATTAAGTCAGGATTCTGAGTAGGCCTCTCGGGAGCTTCAACGCAAAGCGTCCTACCCGCTGGACATCAGGCTCCGCCCCCCCATGTAGTCCAGTTTTTATGTCCAGCCTTCCAATCAAGATCCCTGGACACTGGGTCTCTCTTCACATACCTTCTTGCACTGGTCTTAGGGCCCCTTCCAAATGCAGCCGTCTCCCTCACAGGTGCCGTCCGGGGATTCCTGGCTCTGTAACCCCACTCCTCTGGCTTTCCCCAGTCCAATGGATTATGCTTGCCTCTGGAATGTCTCCCAGCACACGTACTGCTATGGACTCCTTTAGACCTCCAAGATGCTTTTCTCTTCTTTCTTCCAAGTTGCTTCTTGCTTTCTCTGTCCTTGAGCTCTGGCTTCTGCTGCCTCTGCTCCTGCTGATGATGATCATGAAGATGATTCTGCTGTGTAGAATAAGCTTTACTTTTAACCTGTTTAGAGGGCTGCTCCACCCTAGCACAGCGCAGCTGTGCTGAATCAAGCCCTGCTCTTGGAGATGAGTGCTTGGGGATTACCTCATAGCTCTCCTGATTGAACACACGTTTCCCCACTTCATCTCTTCTAGTGGCTGTTGGAAACCTGGTGCATTCTGGGACTGGTAGTCTTTTATGGAAACATTCTGTTTTATCATTTCTACCAGAAAAGACAGGTTGCTTGTTCAGAGTCACTTCACCTCTATTATAGCTCCTTCCTGAACTATGATAAGCTTCCTTATCACATACCCCCCTGCTTAAGTTATTACGGACTGGTGTAACTGGTGAAACTTCTTCTTTACAGTCCGTAATACCTACGAGAGTATTATCTTTTTGAAGCTCACCTACTTCTTGGCTAGCTTCAGGGTCATTATTATTTACAGGCCTCTCCTTCCAAGACTTAAGTACATTAATATGGTAGGTCTGTCTACGTCCTTTTGCATTTTCTACCACATAAGATACTGGGCTCACTTGCCTAACAACCTTCCATGGCCCTTTCCACTGTACTTCAAATTTTGGGGCAGTACCTGCTACTTGAACCAAAACCTTTTCACCAATGCTTAATTGGCGGCTTTTTGCCTTCCTATCATACCACCCTTTCTGGCGCACTTGGCTGTCCTGCAGGTTTTTCTCAGCAACCTGCGAGGTCCTTTTCAAACGTGCTCTCAAGTCACGTAGAAACTGTGGCACCTCCTGATTTTCTGGTTCAGGATCAATCCATTGTTCCCTCAAAATATCCAACAAACCCCGTGGAGCCCTACCATACATCAATTCATATGGAGTTACACCTAGGGACACCTGAATTCTTTCCCTGCAGGCATATAAGGCAAAGGGCAATAACATATCCCATTCTTTTACCTCTCCTGCTAACCCCCTTCTCAACATTTGTTTGAGAGTTTGGTTGAATCTCTCCACCAAACCGTTTGATTGTGGATGGTAGGCTGAGGTTTTCACGTGATGAATGCCAAAGGCATCCCAGACCTGGGCCAAATATTTGGATACAAAATTGGACCCTCGGTCAGTCAACACCTCTCTTGGGAATCCTACTTCACAAAACAATTTGACTAGCTCTAAAGCTATTGTTTTGCAGAAACATTCCTCAATGGTATGGCCCAGGGAAACCTTGTTGCCTGATCTACCATAACTAGGATGTATTGGAAACCTCGGGGCGTTTTGACTAATGGGCCTACAATATCCATAGCAATGCGACCAATTGGGTCTGTGATAATTGGCATGGGAATCAAAGGCACCACCGGTGGGTGAGCCGCTGTAACTCGCTGACACGCTGGACATGCAGCACAAAACTGGGCAGTTTCTTTGAAAATACCTGGCCAGTAAAAACGCATAAGTATTTGATCCAGCGTTCCTTGCATCCCTTTATGACCTCCCACTGGATGATCATGTGCTAATCTAAGTACTAGTCCTTTGAAAGTTGTGGGTACCACCAATTGTTTACGTATGGTCCCATTTCTGGGGTCCTGACTCTCTCTATATAATATTTCATTATCTAGTCTGAATCTGGGCAACTCCTCCCTGACCTCCTGAGCATACTTAAAAGCTCGGGTGAGAGCTTGATCAGCTCGCTGCTCTTGTGGAAAGTTAGGAAACTTTGCCACTAACTCAGCTGGCACCCAGGGTAAACTTTGACCTGACAATATAGAAACATAGAAACATGATGACAGAAAAAGACCACAAGGCCCATCTAGTCTGTCCTTCCATAACAACAACTACAACAGTCCACTTTTTACCTTTAGAGATCCTCTGTGTTGGTCCCATGCTTTTTTGAATTCAGTTACTGTCCTCATCTCTACCACCTCCACTGGGAGACTATTCCACGGATCCACTACTCTTTCCGTAAAGAAATATTTCCGCATATCACTCCTGAATCTATCTCCCTTCACCCTCATCCCATGTCCCCTCGTCGCAGAACTTGCTTTCAATTGAAAGAGGCTCTCTCCCTGAACATTTATGCCACGGAGGTATTTAAACATCTCAATCATATCACCTCTATCCCGCCTTTCCTCTAAGGTGTACATATTAAGATCCTTCAGTCTGCCCTCATATGCTTTATAATGAAGACTACTAATCATCTTAGTAGCAACCCTCTGCACCGACTCCATCCTGTTCACATCCTTTTGAAGGTGCGGTCTCCAGAATTGCACACCATACTCCAAATGAGGTCGCACCAAAGACATACAGAGGCATTATCACCTCCTTTTTTCTGCTAGCCATTCCTCTCCGTATGCACCCAAGCATCCTTCTAGCTTTTGCCGTCGCCTTTTCTACCTGTTTAGCTACTTTAAGATCATCGGACACAACTACGCCTAGGTCCCGCTCTTCTTTAGTGGACAAAAGTACTTCACCTCCTATGCTGTATTGCTCCCTTGGATTGCTGCAGCCAAATGCATGACCTTACATTTTTTAACATTAAATCCCAGCTGCCAAATTCTAGACCATTCTTCAAGCTTAGCTAGATCCCTCCTCATGTTATCTACACCTTCCTGGGTGTCTACTTTATTGCAGATTTTGGTATCATCCGCAAAGAGGCAAACCTTACCCGACAGCCCTTCCGCTATATCACTAACAAAGATGTTAAAAAGAATCGGACCAAGGACAGATCCCTGGGGCACACCACTGGTAACATCCTTCTCCTCAGAGTGAGCTTCATTTACTTGTACTCTTTGTCGCCTCCCACCCAACCAATTTCTAACCCAAGCAGTAACTTTAGGGTCCATCCCTAGGGTGCTCAGTTTGTTTATAAGTCGCCTGTGAGGAACAGTGTCAAAGGCTTTACTGAAATCTAAATACACCACATCTAGAGCTCTCCCTCGGTCCAACTCCCTGGTCACCCAGTCAAAGAAATCAATCAGATTTGTCTGACAAGACCTGCCTCTGGTGAATCCATGCTGCCTCGGATCCTGTAATCCGCTGGACTCCAGAAACCTCACCATTTCTCTTTCAACAGCGTTTCCATTAATTTACTCACCACTGAAGTTAAACTAACCGGCCTGTAGTTTTCAACCACATCCTTACTTCCGTTTTTGTGTAAAGGCACCACATGAGCCTCTCTCCAGTCCTTTGGCACCACTCCCGACTCCAACGAGGCATTGAAAAGGTCAGTCAGTGGAGTTGCTAGAACGTCCCCAAGTTCCCTCAGTATTCTAGGGTGTATCCCATCCGGTCCCATCGCTTTGTCTACTTTAAGATGAGCTAGTTTCTCACGAACACAGTCTTCTGAAAATATATGTCAGCCCTACCCTGTGCTCTGCAAAGTCTCTCACGACACTTTTGTGCTTTCAACTTTCTTACTTTCCCAGATGGTGGAGTTATTAAATCATCATGAGAGGGTAAGTCTCCTAATAACTCTGCCTGCTCCCCCTCCTCCTCCTGCTGGCTCTCTACCTTAGCCTGCGAGCGGGTGGATACAAGGCCCCTCTTCTTACCTATTTCCTTCCTTATAGTTTGGCCTTCTGGAAGCTCAACCATCTTTTTAGCTAGGGACTGAGGACTTCCAAACAAAGGCCCGGGAGCTATTTCCATTAATCTTTCTCCCTCCTTCTTTCCTAGCCCTTTCACTAGTCCCTGCTTAAATCTTGGCCAGTCTCTTCCTAGAACCAAATCAAATGGTAGCCTAGGCACCACTGCTAACAGAACTTCCTCTTGTCCCCCCAGGCACTTAACCATTAGCCTATAGGTGGGATATGATTTTGCAGCACCATGAATGCATCTGATATGAACTTGGCTTTCAGGGGTTCTAGGCACAAATCCTTCTTGGGCCTCTATCCTCTTCCAAAGCCTCTTTGACAACATACTCTGGTCTGCCCCAGAGTCTAACAGAGCATTTGTGGTAATTCCCTGCACATCAACCATCAAAAGAAATCCTTCTTTGGGCTGTTTTAAATCAACACCCATCAAGCTAGTGTGTGTCTGGCATCCCCTTTCCAAATGTCCCCATTTTCCACATTTGAAACATTTCTTTTTACTCCACTGTGTAATCTGGTTTGGCACAGTACAATTATTTTCAGAAACATTTTTAACCATTTTCTTTTCTGATACAGCACAGCTTGCCTCAGCACAATCTTCAGAGGGCCACCCATTCTATGGCAAGCCTGCGTGGCTTCCAAGAATCTCTCTGCTAGCATGGGTGCCTCTCCAAGGTTTTGGCAATTTTGCTGTATAAGGAAAGTGTGCAAATCTTTAGGCACAGCAGACATAAATTGTTCAAGCATAATAATGTCTAATAACATTTCCACAGTCTTTCCCTCAGGCTCCAACCATTTTACAGCCAATCCTCTGATTCTCTGACTCAGAGCCCTGGGTGTTTCACCCACTCTTAATGTAGTAGCTCTAAACATTCGCCTATACTCTGAAATAGACAACCCTAGGCGATCTCTAATAGCAGCCTTTACATCTTTATAATTCAAAGCCTGTGCTGCTGGCATTTCTCTATAAGCTGCAAGCGCCTCTCCAGTTAATGAGGCTGCCAGCCTTACTGCCCACTGGGTCTCTGGCCATGCTAATGCTTGTGCCACTCTCTCAAAAGATTCTAGGAAATCATCAACATTATCATCTGGAGTTAGCTTCCCAAAACTAAATGCCCCAATTCCCTGATTGAGTCCCACATTGTCCACATGTGGTGTACCAGTAATTACTGCTGGTCTTGCATCCGGTCCACTTTGGTTCTGCAGATTAACCAAGGCTTTCACCAGATCAAGCACTGGTTTCTGCTGGTCCATTAAGGCTTTCATAGCAGTGTCCTGAGCCTGCTGCGCTAGCTCCTGTTGCCTGCTAAACTGGGCTGCCATCCAGCTGGCCATTTCCCTTGGATCCATCTTGATCCCTGCAAGAAAACAAAAGAAAAAAAAACACAGTGCAACACCTTCCAAACAGGTGTTTTTCTCCTAATTTTATTTTTCCAATTACCCCTGTGCCTTACTCCCATCCACCACTAGACATGCCCAGGTACTTATTACCTTATGCCAGTGATGAATCCAGCTCTACACAGGGTCTTTTTCTCCTGGGACAGCTACCTGGATCAGCCACCTCTTTTCTCCAAAGTGTAGTTAAGGGAAAATCTTTTTTTCCAGCTTTTAACTTGAACTTTCTTTTTTTCTTCAGACTTCAGTTGTAATCCTTAGCATGTAAATCCTTTGCGCAAAAGCAATCCGAAAAACTACGCCAACTGTAAACGGGGGCGCTGGGTGAGAATGTCCACAGTCTTGGCAAAGGCAAATATTAATATGACTTGCAAAGGATTGGGGGGAAGTGGAGCCTTTTCACAGGGACTCACAATTTCTGGGGTCTCTCCCTGGCATCTAAAGCTAGGGCGTCCCCATATGTGAAGACTACATTCCTGCTTGTTCCTGGAGATAACATAGTTACTCACCTGTAACAGGTGATCTCCGGGAACAGCAGGAATTTAGTCTTCAGAATCCACCCACCTCCCCTAGTTGTATCTCTCTATCTCTGTCTCTTTCCTTCTCTCTCTCTTTGTCTCAGCTTTAAACTCAACTGGAGAGAGGCAGTTGGGAAAGGCGGGAAGGCAGCACACAGGCGCTGTGGGATGCTCCCAAAAGCTTTCTAATTGGACGCTGGGGAGCGTTCCCGCGCAGGCTCTGTCGGTACCGACGATACCCATATGTGAAGACTAAATTCCTGCTGTTCCCGGAGATCACCTGTTACAGGTGAGTAACTATGCTTTATCTTGTCAGCAAAGAGATCTACATCCATAAAAACAAAGAGCTATTGTGGAACTTGAGGTCCTAAAAGACGACAGAGAAAAGGAGGGAGGAGTGGCCTAGTGATTAGGACACAGTACCTCAGACCAGAGGGCCAGGGGTTCAAGTCCCACCTGGGAACAGCAATCTCAAGCCGGAGGGACTGGGGTTTCTAGTCCTATATGCACTCCTTGTGGCCTTGGGCAAGCCACTAAACTCTCCATTGCGTCAGGTACACATATATTATGAGCCCTTTGGGGACAAGGGAATGTATCCAGTACCTCTTTGTAGTGATTACATTCCTAACAGGGGCTATACATTTCTAAAAAAGGTAAGAATTTGTGTGTGGGGGGGGTTGAATTGCTAGCTCTCTGACTAGGAGATCTAAAGGGTTTTGGTACATTCTTAAAACAAAGTTGCATTCTCTTTTGTGCTTTGGTTTAAAAGGAGACATATTTTCTTTAGTGGGGTAGGTTTAAAACTCTGCTTTTGTAACTTTCTCAGATCTTTGGGGCTACTGACATCTAATCAGGTGTTGGTTCCCTCCCTACTCTCCCCAACTCCTACCCATTCCTAGTGAGCAGTCTTGCTTTATAGGGCACCTCCCCAATTAATAAAACACAAGGACTTGGAACAGCACATTTAGAATATAATTAAAGAGATTTAACTGCTTTTTCTCTGAATGGACAGCTGGGAGACCGGCTGGTACTTTGGTAGATCTCTTTCTTTTGCTTTAACAGATAACTAAGCTCCACGAACAGAGCAATGGCTGGAAAAAAATCATATTGCTAAAGCTGTTGCCCCCGTTACAGCTTCTGCCTCTGTCCAGACAAAAGTCCCAATGCCAGTTGAAGGACCGGTTCCATGTGCAGGGTGCCTGCATGCTAAAGCTCTCAGGAAACAAGAGGAGGTGGTGAGGCTGAGGAGCATTCAAGACAGTGAGAAGTACATTGATGAGATGCTTCTTGCAACAATCAAGCTCTCCAGCAGAGGAAAATATGGGTGCCTTCAGAATGACGAAGGTTGGACACAAGTCACCAGGGCCTGCAGAATCACCAATTCAATTTCTCCAGCCCTTGAATTGAAGAACCATTATGCAGCCCTGGAAGTGGAGGAGGTGAAAGCATTCCTGGAAAGAGAAGAACCAGAGCTCAAGTACCCCAAAGTTGTATAATCGATGACCACAAGGAAGCGAAGGGTAGTGGTGGTTGGTAACTCTCTTCTGAGGGGTACTGAGGCATCCATCTGCCGACCAGACTTGATGTCCAGAGAGGTATGCTGTCTGCCAGGTGCCAAAATCCAAGATATTAGGGAGAGTTTGCAGAGGCTCATCAAGCCCACTGACTATTACCCAATGTTGCTAATCCATGTCGGAACAAATGATATTGCCAGGTATCCCTCTGAGCATATCAAAAGTGACTTCATGGATCTGGGACAGAGGGTGAAGCAGATAGGTGCACAGGTGATGGTCTCTTCAATCCTCCCTGTTGAGGGTAAAGGCCAAGGCAGAGAGACTCGCATCCTGGAGGTGAATGCATGACTGCATGGATGGTGTCATCGAGAGCATTTTGGTTTCCTTGACCATGGGATGCTGTTCCAAGGGTTGCAGAGCAGAGATGGCGTCCATCTGTCCAAGAAAGGTTGACGCATCTTCAGTAGTAGACTGGCTAATCTACTGAAGGGGGGGATGGGTGAGGAAAGCCCTCAGGTAAGTGAAACATTAAATACCTTTATGGAAATGGGTAAAAGGGGTAACATAGAAAGCAATGTGTATAAATGCCCGTAGCATGCAAAATAAGATCCCTGATGTTGAAGCATTTGGTGGGAGTGGTTGACTTGGATTTAGTGGCAGTTAAAGAAACATGGTTCAACTATATCAGGCTATACTTTATTCAGAAAGGACAGGGTAGGAAGAAGGGGAGGAAGAGTGGCAGTATATGTAAAAAATAATATTAAAGCTTTAGAATTACAGAGCTTAAAAGGGAGAGAGGAGGCACTGTGGGTTAAACTAGAAAGAGGGAAAGAGAAATCTGTTTGCATTGGCGTAATATACAGACCTACCTCACAAAAGGAAAAGGTGGACAGAGTTAATTGAAGACATACTGTCACACCGCCCCCTTGGTGGTAGTGGCAGAACCCAACAGAAAGGGGGTGGACATGGAAGAAGAAAGTTTGTTTGTGGGGGAGCTTAGTTCAAGTGCAGGGCCCAGGTTCTTATAGGCCTGGTAGCCTTCTGGTTAACTAAGAGCTCCCAAGAAAATAACAGTCGGAGGGTAGGGAAATTATAAGGCTTTTATTTCCCACGTTGCAAATAGGTTCCTAAGCTCAGAATACAACAGCACACACAAAAGAAATGTCCTTGCTCCAGGTTAAAGGAAAAACATGAACTGAAAAATCTGTTAACTTCACAGTACTGTCAAAAACGGAATACAGCATCAAACTTTACATACAGGCCACAGCTATTCCTCTGCTAGGGCTCAATCCTCTTGGTCAGGCAATAGCTACATTCCATCGGAATATCCGAGGGATCCTCCGGGAATTCCACCTGCATGGGCTCGCAGTCCGGAATGTCTGAGGACTCTCTTTCAGGCCTTCTGTGTAACGCTTGTATGATGCGCCAATGGTCAGCATTAAAAGGTAAGTCCTTGCATTGTATACTTTTATAACAGGAACAGTCTCTCCTGCACCCTGTTTCTTCTCTAGCAAGTTTCCTGTTTAATGCAGGTTTGTATCTTGTCTCATGAATGCCTTTAGAAGGACAGCATTCTCTAGTGCCCTGCTCCTTCTGTATCACATCATTCCTAAAATCATAGTTATTAAAATGGCAATTACCTTTTCTTCTAAGGTTCTCAGATTGAGGTGAGGGCTGAGGCCTGCTCCTGCTGGGTCTTGGTTTCTCAGCTGTCCAGGTAGGCCTTTGGTTCTCAGGTCTGCCTGCTGCTGGAGTTAGGCCTTGTTTGTGCCACAGCTCCTTTCTCCCAGGGCTTTGAAAGTTACCCTTCACAATTCTCCTTTCACCTCCTTGTTTGCTATTCCTTGTTGCACCTTTCAACAGTGGCTGGCCCTTGTTACTCTCAGGCCTTGGACTTTCTGGTATAGTCCTCCTCCTTTCAGGGTCAGCTTCCTTATGGTATCTTTCCCTCCTGGAAAGTGTATCTTTTCCTCTTTTAAAACATTTACAGCAAGTTTCTTCACCTGGTTCTGCTGAGTCTGCTAGGCCGTTTCCCTCGGTCAGGACTCCTATTCCTGGATCCTCCGAATATCCATGCAAAGCTGGAACTGGAACTCCTTGCACCACTCCTTGCCAGTCTCCTTGCCAATCTGCTTGCGAATCTCCTTGCGACTCTCTTTGCCACTCTGCGTACCGGTCTGACTTCCTCCAGTCATCTGAGCTTTTAAAAGGAATTCTTCCCTTTCTACATTGGGTGTTGGCTGGTATTGCATCATTGGCTCTAGGGCGTGGTTCCTCAGTCCTCCAGAGGTCTCTCTGACTCCCCCTATATGGCTCCTCGTGATGCTGCAGCCGGTGTTTACCTCTTTTTTTCTGGGTTTAAAACCTTTTCTTCTGCCTGCAGCTGGTCTGCAGTGCCACAATACGCAGCTTTGCTAGGAAAGGGGAAGTGCTACTGAGAGGGGATTTCAATATGCCAGATATTGATTGGCACATTCCTGCTGCAGTATCATCTAGAAGTAAGGAGATCCTGGATTCTCTACAGGGAGAGCCTATTCAGGCAATTGGTAACAGACCCCACACGTGAAGGGGCTATACTGGACCTGTTGCTTACTAATGGTGAAAGTGTTTCTGATATTATAGTGGGAGATCATTTTGCATCCAGTGATCACCAGATGGTGTGGTTCAGTATTAGGACTAGGGCTGTTAGAATCCATTCAAAAGCGAGGGTCTTAGACTTTAGGAAAACTAACTTTTCCAAGATGGGCCAATACCTCAGGGAGTCATTAGCGGGATGGGAACAGCTGGGGGATGTAGAAAAACAGTGGGCAAAACTGAAAGGGGATATTTTAAGGGCAACCAACCTTTTTGTTAAAATGGTAAATTAAAAGTAAAAGGAAAAGGAGACCGCTATGGTTTTCAAAAGAAGTAGCTGAAAAGGTGAGACCTTCATGAAATACAAGAGATCACAGAGAGAGGAAGACAGGCATCCTAAATTTGGAAAAACATAGGAGAAGCTAGAAAAGTGGTCAGGAAAGCAAAGATTGAAAAGGAGGAGGAAATAGCCAATGCAATAAAATGGAGGAATAAGACATTTTTCAGATATGTTAGTGAGAAGAGGAAGGGCAAAAGTGGTATTGTCAGACTCAAGAGTGGAGGAATATGTAAGGTAGAAGCTGATGAGGATAAAATGGAATTTCTGTTCTGTGTTCACAAATGAAGAACCAGTAACGGGACCTCATAAAACACCCACAAACTGGAACAGAAGCGAGGGGCATCTTGAACAATTTTCAGAAGACTGTGTTTGTGAGAAACTAGCTATCTCCAGGAAAAGCAGGAATGTAGTCTTCATATATGGGTATCGTCGGTACCGACAGAGCCTGCGCGGGAACGCTCCCCAGCGTCCAATAGGAACGCTTTTGTTATCATCCCTCAGCACATGCGCGCTGCCTTCCCGCCTTTCCAACTGTCCCTCTTCAGTTCTTCATTTTCCGCGGAACCGACAGGACCCATACCCTGTCACCGCAGAAAATTCCGTCTTTAAAATTGTTTTCTTGTGGTCGCGTTTGCCTCCGTGCGACGCCTACCGGTACTGCCGGTTCTTTTCTTTTCTTTTTTCAAAAAATTTTATACTTTGAACTGTTTCTCTTCAGAAACTTTTCTTTTTCAGTGCTAGGCGCCATTTTGGGCATTAGGCCTCATATTCCTGAAACATGGAAAAACCAACTAGTGGTTTTAAAAAATGTACTAAGTGTGGCGGTACCATTTCCATCACTGACACCCATGATTGGTGTCTTAAATGTTTAGGGCCTGAACATTCTCCACCTGAATGTCTCTCCTGTATGGGAATGACTAAGAGAGGAAGACAGAACCGGACTGCAAAGCTCGGTACTCTCTTTTCTTCGGATGCCAGATCCATTGCATCGACATCTTCAAGAGCCTCCTCTTCCTCCCATAGATCTCAGGTAACTAAACAAAAAAGCCGGTCCTCAAAGGGTAGCTCTCCTGCTAAGCATCGAGAGGCCATTGGCATTGCCCTTGAGGGAACCACACCAGCAAAACAGCCCCGGCAGGAGGCTTCGGCTTCCAAAGCATCAATGGGGCTCCAGGATGTTCTTGAGGCCTCGACCTCGCAAGAACTACTGGTGCCATGCTCAGGGGTCCCAGCCATTTTCACCGGTACCGACACCCAGGCATCGGCAGCATCGATAGACCAGAGGTTCCTCGCTATTGAACCCAGCATTGCAGCTCTTCTCACAGCTGCGGTACCGTTGACACCTATGGTTCAACAGGCACCGGTACCGACATCGATACTGATGCTGGTACCTACACTGGTACAGACACCGGTACCGACGGTTCTGGCCCCGGTGGGAGTTCTTCCCATGCCATCTTTGGCTGGAATCGACAGATCGGTACCGGATCAACTCGGTACCGACTTCGATCGATACCGGGACCGTGCTTTGCATGAGCATCGTGGTCAGGAATACTTCGAATCCTCCGATTCCGAAGACTCTGACAATTCTGCTGGTACCAGAGCGTTTTCTCCCCGAAGATCCCTCTTCTCCCCATCGCTGAATGTCACCTCCAGAGAGTCCAACAAGAAAGCACTTATCCACGTGCAATACCAGAAACCAAACAGAACCGTGGATTGCGATGGAAGGAAAATGTTTTATTCAATGAATTAAAATCAGCCAAGGCCCGACACAGGCCGTGTTTCGCAAACACCTTCTTCAGGGGCTAAATGGCTAAACATAAATAATAAACAAAATACATTAACATGATGTAATCAATTATAAAATACGACTAAGAATGAAGTATAAAACATATAAACAATGTAAGGAATCTTCATGATTAACAAGCTTAAAAAACAAACAAACAAATCGGAACCAAACAAAATGTAAAATTAAAAGTCTAAAAACATATATGTACTAATATAATAAATTATCTCATAATAAAATAAAATATAAATACATTGATTAAATTAAATTATATATACATATACATTTAATACAATAAAAACAGTTAGTAAAAACATAAAATTGTATAGGTAAAACATAGAATTGTGTAAAAAAATAGAATTGTGTAAAAAAATCCTTCCAATGACCTACTGGAGTGTGACAACAAACTGGTAAGAAAAAGGGCCTCAAAAGCAAAAAATGTAACAAACCAATGGAACAGACGATATTCACATATAAAGGGATTGAAAAATCAATAATAAATCAATAAATAAATAATTAAAAATAAAATAAAACGTGTATTTAAGAAAGAAACAAATACCAATAGAATTGACATTACGTGCCCGTCTCGTGAACCTCACACGGATGTCTTGATAGATGTCTAAAGAAATCTTATCCAAGGTGGTACACTGATGATACCACAACACGATGTCGGATGGATAGGTTAACATCTAAACCAATCTAAAAAATATATTATTATTACTGTGCATTAATTGATAAAAAATCTTGTTTATAGCTAACTATGAAGAGCACTACATTAGTAAACGTGTAAACCGATCTAAAAAATTGTTTTATTGTTAAGATTTTTCACTAATTAATTTTTATTTATAACTTATTATGGAGAGCGCTACACTGATGAAGAATAAAACCCAAATCTCAAGCACAGAAATCATCAAAATTCTGCATAACCTGATGCTCAGAATGTGGGAGACACCTCTGACTACATCTCCTCATTCTAGGAGGCTTGATACTATGTATCGAGTTCCGCCATGTCCTGGATTTCAAAAGACTCAGCTGCCACACCATTCAGTGGTGGTGGAGTCAGCCATGCGTAGGATGAAAAGTGCAAAGAGGCATGCATCCAATCTCCAGGTCGTCAATGCAGGACTCTGGACGCTTTTGGGCGCCGAACGTTTCAGACTTCCATGCTTTCAGCTAGGATCAGTTCATTTATACTATATATGGGCATGTTCCTCAAAGAAGTTACAGGAGACTTGGAGTTTATGAGCCCACTTCTCCCAGATGAAGAGACAAGACTTTCTTGCTCTAGTTAAGCATGCTCAAGATGTCTCCAAGTTTGTGAATTGTGCAGCCTTTGACTGCTTTGAATGCATCAGCAGAACCTCTGCTATTGCCATTGGGGCACGATGGATTGCCTGGCTTCAGGCATCAGACTTGGAGACTTGGGTACAGGACAAGTTAGGCAACATTCCTTGCATGGGCGAGAATCTGGCAAGAACTGGCAGGAAAAGGCTAACGAGTTAGATGCTGACAATACTATTTTAGATAGATTGTCAAAATCTACAGCCACTCCAGCCAAAAAGAAGCCTTATAAAAAAACCCTCTTTCAGCAAAAAGAGGAAACTTTATCCTTCCTGTACCCAGCAGAGTCAAACTCGGGGTCAGGTTGCCCAAAAGGGACAAACTAGACAGCAAAAGAAGCCAAAAGGCCCGAGAGCCCAAACAGCTCCACAGGTTCAGCCCCCTCAAGGGCTTTGACTCCTTCCTAGAGAGCTTAGCCTTCCTGCCTCTGAGGGGTCCCCAATATCCCAAGGCAGGTTATGCCACTTTGCCAACAGATGGCATCAGATAACAGCAGAAGATTGGACTCTGTCCATTGTAGGAGAGGGGTACAAGCTCCATTTTCACAGCATGCCCCCTCCTACAATTCTAAGGCAATTCAATTCTCAAACCTCCGCAGACAATCTACTAGATCACGAGGTCTCAACACTTCTTGCCCAAGGGGCAATAGAAGAGGTACCCATTCTTCAAAGGGATGCAGGGTTCTACTCCCCCTATTTTCTTATTCCAAAGAAAACAGGAGGACACAGACGCATTCTAGACCTCAGAGAATTGAAAAAATACCTGTTCCGAGAGAAGTTCAAAATGATTTCTCTTGTAACTCTTCTGCCATACCTTCAAAGCCAGGATTGGCTTTGCTCTCTAGACTTAAAAGATGCATACACTTACGTTCTGATCCATCCAAATCACAGGAAATTCTTACAATTCCTTTTCAAGGGAAAACATTTCCATTACAGGGTTCTTCCCTTTGGTCTGGCTTCAGCTCCAGGGTGTTACCTGTAAACCGCACTGATTTTCAAAGATCGCGGTATATAAGAGACATTAAATAAATAAATAAATATTCACAAAATGCATGGCAGTAGTAGCTGCATTTCTACGAACCCTGGGGATATTCGTCTTCCCTTACATAGATGACTGGCTCATTCGAGCCCCTACATTTGCAGAGGCCAGCACTGCACTGTCTCGCACAATGCAAATCCTCCAATCTCCAGGAACAAGCAGGAATGAATCTTCAGATATAGGTATCGTCGGTACTGACGGAGCCTGCGCGGGAACGCTTCCCAGCGTCCAGAAAGAAAGCTTTTGGGAGCATCCCACAGCGCCTGCGCGCTGCCTTCCCGCCTTTCCTAACCGCCTCTCTCCAGTTCTTCTTTTCCGCGGAGCCAGCAGGTCGTGTTCCTGTCACCGCTGAAGAAGCTCTTTATTTTTCTTTATTTCTTTGGTGGCGCGTCTGCCTTGTGATGTAGCAGACTCTTATGAGGCAATGGAAACTGATAGTGATCCGGTGGAGAGAGCCGGTACTGCAGGGGAATGCAGGATTTTCTCTGATGAAAGGAAAAAATGCAGAGCTAATCAGGAACCACTCCTCACTTCAAGGCAGGTGAAAAGCCAAGTCCCTGATTGGGCACGCCCAAGCAGGAGGAGGGCAGTGCAGCACTCAGCTAGCTTGTTAAAAACCCAGAAACAGTTAGGCAAGCATTGAGAGGACCACCAGGAGAGGAACCAAGGACACAAGCACGTGGACGAGGACAGGTCAGATGACCAGGAACAGGAACCGAGAGAGAGAGAACCACTAAGCAGCTGTGATCCAAGAAGGAGCAGACAGAAGCTGGGAGACTCAGGGGCAGAGAAAGATTTCTGGAAGCAGAAGTATTCTAAGGCACTGAGAGACCCAAGGCTGCAGCTCAGGAGTTTAAAGGACCCAGAAGAACCTTGGAATAGGAGGCAAAGGGATAAGGAATTACCCTGGAAGAAGCCCAAGCACAAGGTATCTGGTGGGTGTGGCACGGCTAGCAAACTTAACAGTGGAAAGCCAGAAAGAGTGAATTTTAATTGTGAAAGACAGGATAAAGGCAGAAAGTTTGATACTAACTGGTTAAGTCAAGAAAAGCCTGACTGTTTTCCTTTTAACACTCTGAGAGACTCTCTAGACCCAGCTGGAGCGTTTTACCCTGCACTGCCATGTGGAGATGGGTGGGGGAAGGAAAATGCTTGCACGCTGAAATGTTGTCCAAGTAAAAGCACTGATAATTGCTTAGAGATAAGAAATATAAACAAGCATTTACCCGAAGGAGGATCTGCTCAGCCTAGCACAGAAAATACACAGGCTGAATTACTTCTCAGTGAATTCAGAGAGTTCCTTAAAAGCAGAGCAGTTTCTACTCAGAACGTAGCAAAGCCATTGATCAGCTGGCAAGAAGAAATGCCTTTAATTTCTTTGCCATCTACGGAACAGGAAGTCCCGATGGATTGCTCTACTTGTATGATTCCAAAGGACATTTAAGGGATTTGCTTACCAGTGTTGTTTGTAAGAAAATAGCAAAGTTACCTCACTGTTTGCTGTGATAAAAGAGCTTCTGTGAAGAAAATAAGTGCAAGCATATTCTGTGCAATTCAGGAGCACTGCTGGTATCAGAGTTTTTTGTTACCTTAATGAAAAGGAGATCACATGACAGGTGAATGTGATCAGTAATGGACATTCAGTTAAGCAGTGAAAAAAGCCTTGTTTAAGTTCAGTTTCTCCATCTTGTTTTGTGCCCTATTATTTCATTAACGTCTGCTGCATTTGAACTGCGTAAGCGGGAAATAAACCTCATAAAAAAGAAATATTCTTTGCCTTGCCTTATCACTTGAGCACCAACACAACTACAACATTAACCTTCAAGGGAATTCAAGGCCAGCCCCTCCCTTAACCCTCAAGGTCCAGGGAGTGGGTGGGTGGCAGCCTTCTTCGATGTCGGACCGGTACCGCCGGTCTTTTCTTTCTTTCTTTCTTCTCTAAAAAAAAAACAAACCCAAAAAAACTACCGTTTCCCACTTTTGTGCATTTTTCCTTTTGGGCCTTAGGCCTAGAAGAATTTTCCTCATGGAAAAGCCCGCTTCCGGGTTTAAAAAGTGCATGAAGTGCAGTGGTACCCTTTCTATCACCGACACCCATGACTGGTGTCTAAAATGTTTGGGTCCTGACCACTCCATCACCGATTGTGAGTCCTGCTCCATGATGTCTAAAAGAGGTCGACAGAATCGAGGGGCAAAGCTCAGTACCCTGTTTCCCTCTGATGCAACTTCGGTGGCATCGACGTCTTCCAGGGCTGCTTCTTCCTCCCATGGATCTCAGGTAACCAAACATAAGTCCAGCCGGTCCTCGAAGGGTAGATTTCCCTCTAAGTATCGAGATTCCTCCGGGCTTGCTCTCGAGGATCCTGCACCGGCAAAATTACCCCAGCGGGAAGCTCCGGCTTCCAAAACTTCATCTATGGGGTCACAGGTTGACATCGATGGCGTGGCCTCGACCGATCACCTGTTGCCATGTTCTGGGGTACCGGTGGTTTCCACTGGTACAGACATCCAGACATTGGTTGCGTCGATGGATCAGAATATTCTGACCATGCAGCGTGCCATCACGGCATTCATACAAGCTGCGACGCCTCCGGTAACGCAACAAACTCCATTGTCGGTTCCGGCACCGGCACTGATATCGGTTCCGGTGCCGGTACCGATTGCATCGACATCGGCTTCGGTGTCGACTGCAGCGGTACCCTGTCCTGTGATGCCCATCGGTACCGAATCGGTACCGATCACTCCCGATGTCGATACCACTCAGTACGCGTATCGGGCTCTGCAAGAGCATCCGGACAGGCGATACTTCGATTCCTCTGAAGACTCTGATGAATCAGAGGCTTCTGTCGAAGCATCGGTACTCCTTCCTCAGGAGCCCTCTTCTCCAAAAAGAAGAATGTCTCCTCCAGAAGACTTGTCTTTTCAAGACTTCATTAGGGAAGTGGCCAGGGGCCTCTCTATTTCAGTGGCCCCTGAACCAGAGCCTAGAGCCAAGAAATTAGATATTTTACAGTATCCTAAGGCTCCTAAAGAGGCAGCTACTTTACCAATTCATGAGATCCTTTATGATCACATGCTGGGCATATGGGAGACACCTCTTACTACTTCCCCTCATTCTCGCAGGTTGGACACCATGTACCGTGTTCCTCCTTGTCCTGGCTTTCATAAGACTCAGCTTCCTCACCACTCTATTGTGGTGGAGTCTGCTATGAAAAAGATAAAGAGTGCAAAAAGGACACTCATCTAATCCTCCAGGAAGAGAATGCAGAACCTTGGATGCTTTTGGCAGGAGAATTTTTCAGGCCAATATGCTTACTGCCAGAATCAACTCCTATAGTCTCTATATTGGGATGTTTCTAAAGGAAGTTACAGATCATCTGCTAACTTTATCTCCTTTTATCTCAGAAGATAAAAGGGAGGAGTTTCTCACCTGGCTTAAACATGCCCAGGATGTTTCCAAATTTTCCAACCGTGCAGCCTTTGACTCTTTTGAGTGTGCCAGCAGAGCCTCGGCTATTGCCATAGGTACACGCAGACTTGCTTGGTTACATGCTTCTGATTTGGAACCCTGGGTCCAGGATGGATTAGGAAATCTTCCTTGTACAGGTGAAAACCTTTTTGGCAAGGATTGGCAAGCAAAGGCCACTCAGATGGATGCTGAAAATTCTGCTTTAGATAGACTTTCAAAGTCTACTTCTGTTCCTGCTAGAAAAAGGTTATTCAAAAAGGCTTTCTTTCCCAAAAAAGGGAAATATTATCCTGGTTATGGTCACCAGGCATCTTCTGCGGGTCGTTTTGCTGCAAAGCGTCAGCAACAACCTAAACAAGCCAAGCCTAAGGCTGCAAGGACTGCTACGGCCCAGCAGCCTCAGCCTCCTCAGGGCCTTTGACTTACAACTAGAGAACTTAACCTTTCTGGCTCTAGAAGAACCAGAGCCTCTCACCATTCCAGGAAGGTTAGCTCACTTTGCTCCCAGATGGGAACAAATCACAGCAGAGCAATGGACCCTCTCCATCATAAGGGAGGGGTACAAGCTTCATTTCTTAAACCTTCCTCCTCACACCATGGTGAGACAGTTCAATTCTCCAACATCTCTCCTCGACCTTCTAGGTCAGGAGATTGCTACCCTTCTTGCCCAAAGGGCAATAGAAGAAGTACCCCTTCTTCAACAGGGTTCAGGTTCTACTCCCCCTATTTTCTTATCCCAAAGAAAACAGGGGGCTACAGACCCATATTAGATCTCAGAGAATTGAACAAGTTTCTATGCAAGGAGAAATTCAAGATGATTTCTCTAGGTGCTCTCCTTCCATACCTTCAGAGTCAGGATTGGCTTTGTTCTCTAGATCTCAAGGATGCGTACACCCATGTTCTCATCCATCCAACACACAGAAAGTTCCTTCGGTTCCTTTATCAGGGAAAGCACTACCAATACAGAGTGCTTCCTTTCGGTCTGGCCTCTGCTCCAAGAGTGTTCACAAAATGCATGGCAGTAGTAGCTGCATTTCTACGCACTCTAGGAATATTTGTATTCCCATATCTGGACGACTGGCTCATCCGAGCTCCATCCCATTCAGATGCCCAGGCTTCCCTAGCCTGCACAAGGCGTGTTCTTCAGTATCTGGGACTGGTAATAAACATCCCCAAATCACAACTCACCCCTACTCAGTCATTGGAGTTCATAGGGGCCTTGCTGGATACCACAACTGCAAGGGCCTATCTTCCCCAGGCCCGTTGCCTACGCTTGGTGCAGTTAGCCTCTCAAATTCAGTTAAAGTCCCACTTAACTGCTCGAGAGATGTTACAACTGTTAGGCCACATGGCATCCACCGTGCATGTGGTTCTTTACGCTCGCCTTCACATGAGGGCAGCTCAGTGGACTTTGTCCACCCAATGGACCCAGGCATCAGGTTGCCTGTCAGACAAAATAGCAACCTCCAGTCGCCCCTTTTGGTCCCTCGAGTGGTGGAAGTCCACTCAAAATCTGTTGCTGGGGTTCCCCTTTCAACAGTTGCTACCCCAAGCAACCCTTACAACAGATGCCTCCCCAAAGGGTTGGGGAGCTCATCTACAAGATCTCTCCACCCAGGGCATCTGGTCTCCACATGAGACATCCCTACATATCAACCTCTTGGAGCTCAGAGCAATTCTTCTAGCTCTGAGTCTTCCACACCCTGCTCAGCTACAAGACAGTCCTCATCCACACAGACAACCAAGTAGCCATGTTCTACGTGAACAAGCAGGGTGGGACTGCCTCTCTGTCGCTTTGCAACAAAGCTTTGAGATTGTGGGCCTTCACCAGAGAGCATCAAATTCATCTCATGGCTGTGTATCTTCCAGGGGTTCAAAACTCTTGGGCAGACAGACTCAGTCGAGTTCTGCTTCCACACGAATGGTCCCTCCATGGGGACCAGATAGCCAGGATCTTTCGAATTTGGGGAACCCGGACATAGACCTGTTTGCAAGTCCGTGGAATGCCAAACTTCCCTGGTTCTGTTCCAGGATTCTGTGTCAGGGAGTTCAGGCCAGGGATGCCTTCCTCCTCCACTGGGGGCAAGACTTCCTCTATGCCTTTCCACCCATTCCCCTAATTTCCAAAGCTCTGTTCAAGCTTCAGAGAGACAAGGGGTCTATGATCCTCATAGCTCCACGTTGGCCACGCCAAGTGTGGTACCCTCTACTTCTTCATCTCTCTCAAGCTCCCTCCCTGGACTTGGGATCTGCTCCAGACCTCCTGTCCCAGGAGGAGGGAACGTTGTGGCATCCAAATCCCCAGTCTCTTCATCTCAGAGCCTGGTTGCTGAAGGCCTAGACCTTCAAGATTTGCATCTTTCTCAGCAGGTGAAGGATATCCTTCATGCTTCCAGAAAGCCTTCCACTAGACGTTCCTATGCTTTTAAATGGAAAAGGTTTACCATTTGGTGTGCAGAGAAGGGTCTTAACCCTCTTGCAATACCTCTGAATTCTTTACTAGAGTATTTGCTGCATTTATCCCATGCAGGCCTTAAAACGAATTCAGTAAGAGTCCATTTGAGTGCTATTGCAGCATCCCTTAAGCCTCTCAATGGACATCCTATTTCCTCTCATCCTCTTATTGCAAGATTCATGAGAGGCCTTCTTTTAACCAAACCTCCCATTAGACCACCTCCAGTGGCATGGGATTTGAATTTGGTTCTTGGCCAGCTTATATAGCCACCCTTTGAACCCTTAGCCACTACCTCCTTGAAATTCCTTTCCTGGAAGGTTATTTTTCTCATTGCAGCCACCTCAGCTCGCCGTATCAGTGAGCTGCAAGCCTTGGTGGCTAATCCTCCTTATACAAGGTTCCATCATGACAAGGTAGTCCTCAGGACTAATCCACACTTTATGCCTAAAGTGGTCTCACTTTTTCACCTGAACCAGGAGGTGTATTTACCTGTCTTTTTTCCAGGACCTCATGCATCAAGTGCAGAGAGGAATCTTCATACCCTGGATTGTAAGAGAGCACTTTCTATGTTGTTGTGTCCTTTGTAAGTAAAAAGTAAGTCCTCTCAACTATTTGTTGCTTTTGATCCCTCTCATTTAGGAATTCCAGTCTCTAAGAGAACTCTGTCCATTTGGATTGCTCAGTGTATTTCCTTCGCCTACCAGAGTAAGAACCTTTCTCTGGAGGGCCATGTCACAGCTCACAATGTGAGGACCATGGCAGCCTCTATGGCTCATCTAAAGTCTGTGTCCATCGACCAAATCTGTCGAGCGGCCACCTAGGCCTCGGTTCATACCTTTACAGCCCATTACTGCTTGGACAAGGACTCCCGCCGGGATGCCTTGTTTGGTCAGGCTGTTCTCAAACACCTGTTCCATACCTAATCAACTCCTACCCCCCATCCCTGGTTGGATGCCTGAGATCCTAAGGGGGAGGTAGAGCCCTTCTCAGGGACTCACATCCTTGGAGATCTCCCTGGCATCTCTAGCTGGGGAGTCCCCATATGTGAAGACTCATTCCTGCTTGTTCCTGGAGATAGCACAGTTACTTACCTGTAACAGGTGATCTCTGGAAACAGCAGGAATAAGTCTTCACAACCCACCCACCTCCCCTAGGAGTTGTATCTCTCTCTCTCTCTTTTCTTTCCTCTCTCTCTCTCTCTCTCTTTGTCTCAGCTTAAAACTCGAACTGGAGAGAGGTAGTTATGGAAGGCGGGAAGGCAGCGCACAGGCGCTGTGGGATGCTCCCAAAAGCTTTCTTTCTGGACGCTGGGGAGCGTTCCCGCGCAGGCTCTGTCGGTACCGACGATACCCATATGTGAAGACTTATTCCTGCTGTTCCCAGAGATTACCTGTTACAGGTAAGTAACTGTGCTATACTTGGGGTTGGTAATAAACTTCCCAAAATCCCAACTTGTTCCTTCCCAACGCCTGGAATTCATAGGGACCTGTCTAGATACCAGACAGGTAAAGGCTTTCCTTCCACAGGCCCAGTGTCTTCGCATAATGCAACTAGCTTCTCAAGCAGCAGGGAAATCCTCTCTAACTGCTCGAGAGCTACTACAGTTCCTGGGCATATGGCATCCACAGTTCATGTAATCCCATATGCTCGCCTCCACATGCGAGCAGCTCAGTGGACCCTATCCACACAGTGGACACAGGCCACAGGACATTTGTCAGACAAAATAGTAAACTCTCAGTGACTAATTTTGTCCCTCCAATGGTGGCAATCACTAGAAAATCTGACAGTGGGGTCTCAATTCCATCAACCCCTTTTTTAGGCCATCCTAACAACAGATGCATCACAGGTGGGTTGGGGAGCACACCTGAATCATCTCTCTACCCAGGGCACCTGGAGGCTGGTCTACACATAAACCTCCTGGAATTAAGAGCAATCTATTTAGCTCTTCGAGTATTCCACGCCCAGCTCAGCTACAAGACAGTCCTAGTTCAGACGGACAATCAAGTAGCCATGTTCTATGTGAACAAGCAGGGCGGGACAGGCTCTCTGTCTTTATGCAACGAAGTTTTACGACTGGGCCCTCGCCAGAGTATCAAATTCACCTTCTAGTGGTATATCTTCCAGGTATTCAAAACCTTTGGGCAGACAAACTCGGTCGAGTACTGCTGCCTCACGAGTGGTCTCTCCACCTAGACAAGGTGACAAAGATATTTCATCTCTGGGGCACTCCAGACATAGACCTCTTTGCAAGTCCATTGAATGCCAGACTTCCCCGGTTCTGTTCAGGATTCCGGCTCACAATTGTCAGGTAAGGGATGCCTTCCTTCTTCACTGGGGTCAGTACTTCCTTTATGCCTTCCCACCCATTCCCCTCATCCCCAAAACACTCTTCAAGCTTCAGAGAGACAGGGGTTGCATGATTCTCATAGCGCCACGATGTCCACGCCAAGCGTGGTATCCCCTGCTTCTGCATCTCTCTCAAGCGGCACCTCTGGAGTTAGGGCATGCTCCAGATCTCCTTTCCCAAGAGGACGGGACGCTATGGCACCCGAGTCCCCAGTCCCTGCATCTCACGGCCTGGTTGCTGAAGGCTTAGACCTCCAGGATTTCAACCTGTCCCAACAGGTAAAGGATATCCTTCAGGCTTCTAGAAAACTTTCCACAAGAAGATCTTATGTCTTCAGGTGGAAACGTTTTACTATATGGTGCTCCAAGAAGGGGTTAAACCCCCTTGTCATACCTTTTGAATCGATACTAGAGTATCTCCTTCACTTGCCGAATTCTGGTCTAAAGACCAATTCGGTAAGAGTCCATCTTAGTGCAATTGCAGCTTCTTATAAGCCTCTGAATGGACAACCAATTTCCTCTCATCCACTCATATCCAGATTTATGAGAGGTCTTCTGTTAACCAAACCTCCCATTAAGCCACCACCGGTGGCATGGGATCTAAATCTAGTTCTCGGGCAGCTCATGAAGCCGCCTTTTGAGCCTTTAGCCACTACAACCCTTAAGATTTTGACCTGGAAGGTCATCTTCCTAATTGCAATCACCTCTGTACGTCGCATTAGTGAACTGCAAGCTTTAGTGGCTGATCCTCCTTATACTAGGTTTCATCATGATAAGGTTGTTCTTAGAACTCATCCACACTTTTATGCCAAAGGTGGTTTCGCCTTTTCATTTGAATCAATCAATTTATCTTCCTGTATTTTTTTCGAGGCCTCACGCCTCTAATGCAGAAAGAAACCTTCATACTTTGGATTGTAAAAGAGCCTTACCCTTTTACCTACAGAGAACACAGAAACATAGAAAGTCCTCGCAACTTTTTATAGCTTTTGACTCTAGTCATTTGGGACTTCTAGTCTCCAAAATAACTTTATCAAAATGGATTGCCCAATGCATATGCTTTGCTTATGAGAGTAAAGGTCTTCCTCTTCAGGGCCATGTCACAGCTCATAACGTGAGAGCCATGGCAGCTTCCATGACTAATCTCCGTGTCTATCGATGACATTTGTCGAGCAGCCACCTGGGCTTTGGTACACACCTTCACAGCCCACTACTGCCTGGATAAAGCCTCCCATTGGGATGCCTTCTTTGGCCAAGCTGTTCTTCAAAATCTCTTTCAGACCTAATTCAACTCCTGCCCACCAACCCTGGTGGAATGCCAGAGATCCATGGGAGGAAGGATGCCTACCTTTCTAGGGGGGCACCTTCCTGGGGCTATCTCCCTGCAATCAAGGCGGTCTGAACAGCAAACAATCGATAAGATACAGTGTCTAGTGTGCGCATGCAGTGGGTAGTGTATGCGTGTGAGTGTGTCTGATCGTTGATTCTTGGTGTGCTATTTACAGCGTGCACTATTTACAATGCTATGGGTATCAGGTCCTTGCTTAATTGCTATTATAGTAATATGGAAGGACAGACTAGATAGGCCATGTGGTCTTTTTCTGTCATTTTTCTATGTTTCTATGGTACTATGTAAACCGCTTTGATTGAAGGATAAGGCAGTATAGAGACCTGGTTAAATAAATAAAATAATTAAATATAAAAACCACCAATTTTGTAACTGTTAAGAACATAAGAACATAAGATATACCATACTGGGTCAGACCAAAGTCCATCAAGCCCAGTATCCTGTTTCCAACAGTGGCCAATCTAGGTCATACGTACCTAGCAGTATCCCCAAGAGACACAGGTTCTGCAGTGCTTGTATTGGGTCAAGCATTGATATCCTGGGTCCCTTTTTAATAATGGTTTATGGACCTTTCCTCCAGGAACTTGTCCAAACCTTTTTTAAACCCAGCTACACTAACAGCCTTTACTACATCCTCCGGTAACAGCTTCCAGAGTTTGATTACACGTTGAGTGAAAAAATATTTTCTCTTATTTGTCTTAAATAGTTTACCCTGTAGCTTCATTACATGTCCCCTAGTCTTTCTATATTCTGATAGCGTAAAAAATTGATTTACGTTTATCCGTTCCACTCCATTCATTAATTTATAGACTTCAATCATATCTCCCCTCAGCCGTCTCTTTTCCAGGTTGAAGAGCCCCTCATGATGACTACCATCATAACCATATGGTGGATAGAATACTATACATTGGTGATTCTATCAATGCAACAGGCTCTCACAGTTGATATAAAATAAAGTGGACTGCAGTACCAAACGTCAGACCTGACTAATCAAAGAGCTAACGTATCCAATACTCATCTGAGTGGGAGCCACAGCCGTACTATTAGAGAGGTGGTGAAAAATTCAGAAACCGCGGTTGCAATTAATAATTAATGTAATGTTAAAACCCAGTCTAAGAGCTTGTATAGGATGTAGTGGAAAATTAAAATGGAATGAGATTAAATGGAAAAACTGCAGGGGAAATGGATGAATAAATAGATTAAAATAAAGGTTAAAACAAGAATCGTATAAAACACCAGTGTTTAATAAAATTATGGTAAATTCAAGTCAAAAATGGTGCCTATGGAACAACTAGTCATGGTAAAGATTATAAAAACCAACCATCAGCGGATAACTATACTGTTAAGAGACATAATAAATTAAATGGGCACCAGACAAACACAGCTCAAATCCTAAAAGTGATACAAGCAAACATACTAAAATCAGTACCAGTAACGTGGGGAGACCACAAAAGAGGGGGGGACTACAAAGCGGGGGGGAACCTTAAAATTGTATAAGAACAGACTGGAAACAAAGTAAAAGATCCTGGGCTAAAAAACAAAACAAAAAACAACAAAGTAAAGCACCCTTAAAAATATCAATAAATAGTGCATACATACAGTAAATAACTGTCAGACAGCGGGAAAACAAACAAAAAAAAAACCTAACAAAGAAATACTGAAAGGTCCTGTTCTTGGTTGAGACTACCTGGAGAGAGGGAACAAAGTCTATAAATATACTTTTGTTCTAGTTTTAATAAAATTGTCTCTATTACCACCTCTCCAGTGTGCTCGTACCATTTTAAGCACAAAACATTTCAAATCCGTCAATGAGTGCTGGGCCTTTGTGCAATGGGCAACCAACAGTTTGCCCATGCGTTGTCTCCTGATGCAATTTTTGTGTTCTATAACACACACCCTTAAATTGCGAATAGTCTTTTCTACATACAGTAATTTGCAGAGGCACATGATGACATAAATGACAAAATTTGGTTCACAGTTAGAGTTCATAACTGGATGTAGAAAATACTCATTAATTGTCAAAGTATGAGCGCATACTGAACAACGAGCACATCTAAAATGATCAGATAATTTGGGAGTTGCTCTGGGTGCAGCAGTTGCTCTGGGGGCACTAGAATATTGAATAAATTAGTGTTGCGCCTAGGAGCAACAATAACTTGTGATGTGCTGAAGGTGGGAAGTATTGATAAAATATGCCATTCTTTCAAAATATAATTAATTCTATTCAATAAATTTGAGAAAGAGAGGCACAGACAAATTATTTTATTTTTTAAGTCCTAGTTGTGCCTTGCAGTAATGAACATCTGTCGGAAGATGGTCTCAAGAGAAATGTATTCTCAATTATGGTCAGGGCTGCCTTCTGTGCTATATTAGTATATAAACAGAGAAACATAGAAACAGAAAAATGAGGACAGAAAAAGACCACATGGCCTATCTAGTCTGTCCTTCCATATCAACAACTACAACAGTCCCCTTTTTTTCCTTTAGAGATCCTCTGTGTTTGTCCCATGTTTTTTTGAATTGATATACTGTTCTCATTTCTACCACCTGCATTGGGAGGCTATTCCACGGATCCACCACTCTTTCCGTAAAGAAATATTTCTGCATATCACTCCTGAATCTATCTCCCTTCACCCTCATCCCATGTCCCCTCATAGCAGAACTTGCTTTCAATCAAAAGAGGCTCTCCACCTGTGCATTTATGCCACGGAGGTATTTAAACGTCTCAATCATATCACCTCTATCCCGCCTTCCCTCTAAGGTGTACATATCAATACCACTACTGCACAATCCGACCCCTGCCCAGCCTATTGGATAAAAGAACTACGTAAAGAAGTCAGTCCTTTCATCACAAGACTTATGAACCTCTCCTTCGCAACTGGAACTTTCCCCATAGACCTCAAATATACCTCCATCAGACCCCTGTTAAAAAATCCCAAACTAAACCCCCAGAAAGTCGATTCGTATAGACCCATAGCAAGAATACCTCTATTAGCCAAGATCATCGAGAAAGAGGTACAAAGACAAGTTCAAGATCACATAGACACTGCAGCCCCCACTCGACCAATGCCAACATGGGTTCAGGGAGTATCATGGGGTAGAAACTCTCCTTACTACCCTTTTCAGCAACATAATCTCAGGTATTGATAACCTTCGGCAAGGGTTCGCGCTCATCTTTCTTGACATTGCCGCAGCTTTCGAGTCAGTGAATCACAAACTTCTCCTGGGGCGGCTTGAAGAAAAGGGCATCTGTGGTAATGCGCTAAAATGGTGTAAATCATACCTTGCCGAAAGATGGCAATGTGTGAAATCTGGATCAGCTACGTCCGAACCTTTCCACCAAACTCAAGGAGTCCCTCAAGGCTCCTCACTATCATCACTCTTTTTCAACATATACATACAACCTATCTGTAATCTCATCAGATCTTTTAATGTGAGCTGCCTGATATACGCTGATGATATCTTGCTCTACACCCCGTTCTCTACAGAACTTCTGAATCTCTCCCCTCTGATAGAATGTTTTGACGCAGTTTCTAAATGGCTCCTATCCCAAAACCTCCGCATCCAACACAAGAAGACAGAGGTTCTATTCATTACAAGGGACCACAACTTCACCCCACCATCATATGTAAGCGTTAAAGAAGCAGAACTGCAAACAAAATCCACAATTCGTTATCTGGGGGTCACACTGGATCAACATCTAGATATGAAAGTACACATAGAGAATGTAGTAAGAGCAGTTTATTTCAAGATTCGTTCTCTCAGGCATCTTCGCTCCTTACTTGATCCAGAAGACTACAGGACAGTATACCAAGCGTTAATTCTACCACATTTCGACTTTGCTAACGCTATCCTACAAGGCCTTCCTCAATCCACTATTAACCCTCTACAACTTGCTATGAACACCGCAGCTAGGGTCCTTCAGGGAGTCGCCAGATTCGAGCACGTGACTCCTATACTAAAACAACTCCACTGGCTCCCCATACATGGTAGGCTCACTTACAAGACCTTACTGCTGACCTTTAAGGCCATCCACGGACTTTCATCCTCTTCACTCTCAAATCTCATCCATGTAACTCCATCTACTAGATCCAGAAGACCGACGGCTATAAACACACTAACACTTCCTAAGGCTGTAACAAAATGCACCCAGATAACAGCAAGCAGATCTTTTATATTCTACGCCCCAAGATGCTGGAACGCCGTACCACCAAACGTTCGTGCCATTACCGACTTAACCCAATTTAAGAAAGCACTTAAATATCACCTTTTCCTCATATACTACCCACCAAACATTACCCCCAGCAAAAGCCCCCCCAAATAAGAGACACACCTTATCTTCAAATAGCCTCTCCCACTTTCTCAGTAAGATTACTAGGACTTTTGTGTTGTCATGATACCTTTTATATAATCATGTTTGTAATAAGTTAACCTTATGTTACCCACGTTTATATACCTGTTTGCTGTAAACACGGAATAACCTGTTATTCTGTTGTTGTATGTGAACCGCGCTGATATCAAATAGCGCGGTATATAAAAGATTGTAATAAATAAAATAAATAAATAAATTCTTAAGTCTGTCCTCATATGCTTTATAATGAAGACCACTAACCATTTTAGTAGCCACCCTCTGTACTGACTCCAGCCTGTTTATATTCTTTTGAAGGTGCGGTCTCCAGAATTGCAAACAATACTCCAAATGAGGTCGCACCAGAGACTTATACAGAGGCATTATCACCTCCTTTTCCTGCTAGCCATTCCTCTCCCTATTTATTTTATTTATTTATTTAGCAAGCATTTGTAGCCCGCTCCTTCCAGCGATCAGAAGCGGGTAGGATTACTATTGTGAAACTGCCGAATCAAGGCAGGTACAAATTTTGTTTACATACAGATTGTCAGAAAAGCACATCATACAGAGTTAACACTTCTTAGCTATGGGGGAGTTCATTTACATATATACATAAATACATATATACAGGATAATCTTCTTGGACTGTCGAATCTTCTTGGACTGTCGACTATGCACCCAAGCATCTTTCTAGCTTTTGCTGTCGCCTTTTCTACCTGTTTAGCTACTTTAAGATCATCAGACACAACCACACCGAGGTCTCGCTCTTCTTTAGTGGACAAAAGTACTTCATCCCCTATACCAGTGATGGCTAACCTTTTTGAGCCCGAGTGCCCAAACTGCCGCACAAAACCAAAGAATTACCTCAAAGTGCCAGCACGTCAATTAAAGCCCCATTTGCATAAGGTGCTTCATTTGCATAAATATTTGCATAATGTTACCATACACTAACTTTTAGTAAACATGCCTCTTAATGAGTATATGGATAAAGAAAGACTAAAAGGTTTCTACATTACTATAATCCAGTACCAACCGCCAGGCACATTAGGAACTACTACAAACGCTGGCCCATTTAGAACCCATAGCAAACCCGCCGTATCCCTAACAGCACTACCAGGACTCACAAAGCACCATACTCTACCTATCAAAAGGCAACACTGCAAATATTAAACCAATACATCTCAGAGAACAACAATACATGACCTACTGGGGAAAGAACAAGTGGCAATGTCAAATAGGAATTATATAAACAGAATACCTCAGCTCAGTTACACATGCAGAACAGACCATCACCAAACAAGGAATCACAATTTAGAAACAGGAAGACAATAATTAAACTGGGAACCCCAAAAGCCAAACTTGGAATATACAACAACACTGTAGAAATAAAACTATATATTAATTTCCTCTTGTACTAAACAAAGCGCAAAAATTAATGATGCACATTTCCCAGAGCTGACATATTCCAGTTAATAAATTCAAAATAAAGAGATATTTTTCTACCTTTTGTGCATTTTTTTTCAGTTGCAATTGTTCCAGCCACTTTCTTCTGGTTTCTTCGTGTCTTCTGCTAACTCTCCATCTGCTGTCCATTTGTCCTTTCTTCTGTCTTCTTGTTTTTTTTTTCCATTCTCTCTCTACATCTGCTTTAACATACTAATCTTTCTCCTTTGGCTCTTTCCTCATTCCTATTTCATCTACTCAAAATTTACCCCTCCATCCTCAATCCCCACTTACTCTCCCAATACCCGGCCAATTGTAGATTTTTTATCCCTCCCACACAAAATATTTTTCCCCTCTCCATTTTACTCTCCCAGCCCCATCCCATTCTAATCCTCCCCCAACACCAGCTCCCTTCTAGTTCCAGCCTCACCCAGCATCCATTCCCTTCTAGTCCCTGCATCAGCCCATTTCCAGTCCTAGCAGCCCCCCAACCCAATACCAGTCCTATCCCCCCCTCATCAACCCACTTCCAGTCCTAACCCCCCATCACCCCATTTTCAGTTTAAGCCCCCCCCTATAACCCATTACCAGTCCTAACCCCCCACTTCCAGTCAGCCCCCCATATCCCATTGCCAGTCCTAACCCCCCCATCAGCCCACAGTCCATTACCAGTCCTAACCCCATCAGCCCACCTCAAGTCCTAACCCCTCCCCATCAGCCCATTTCTTGTCCCAGCCCCCCCATAGCCCATTATCAGTCCTAAACCCCCCCATAGCCCATTACCAGTCCTAACCCCATCAGACCACCTCCAGTGTTAACCCCCCATCAGCCCATTTCCAGTCCTAACCCCACCCAACTGCCCACCTCAAGTCCTATCCCCTCCCCATCAGCCCTTTAGCAGTCCTTACCCCCCCTAGCCCATTAGCAGTCCTAACCCCCCCTCTCTAGCCCATTAGCAGTCCTAACCCCCCCCCCATAGCCCATTACCAGTCCTAACCCCCCTCACCCCTTTTCCAGACTGCCCCCATCAGCCCACATCCCATTAGCAGTCCTAACCCCCCCTAGCCCATTAGCAGTCCGAACCCCCCCTCCTAGCCCATTAGCAGTCCTAACCCCCCCCAGCCCATTAGCAGTCCTAACCCCCCCCTCCTAGCGCATTAGCAGTCCTAACCCCCCCCGAGCCCATTAGCAGTCCTAACCCCCCACAGCCCATTAGCAGTCCTAACCCCCCCTAGCCCATTAGCAGTCCTAACCCCCCCCTCCTAGCCATTAGCAGTCCTAACCCCCCCCAGCCCATTAGCCGTCCTAACCCCCCCCTAGCCCATTAGCAGTCCTAACCCCCCCAGCCCATTAGCAGTCCTAACCCCCCCCAGCCCATTAGCAGTCCTAACCCCCCCCCTCTCTAGCCCAGTAGCAGTCCTAACCCCCCCCAGCGCCCCTTACCAGTCCTAACCCCCCATCACCCCTTTTCCAGACAGCCCCCATCTGCCCACAGCGCTTTATCTGTCCTAAACCCGCGTTGACCATTTGCAGTCCTAACCCCCCCCTCCTAGCCCATTAGGAGTCCTAAACCCCCCAGCCCATTAGCAGTCCAAACCCCCCCCCAGCCCATTAGCAGTCCTAACCCCCCATCACCCCATTTCCAGACAGCCCCCATCAGCCCCACAGCCCATTAGCAGTCCTAACCCCACCTAGTCCATTAGCAGTCCTACCCCCCCCTCTCCTAGCCCATTAGCAGTCCTAACCCCCCCTCCTAGCCCATTAGCAGTCCTAACCCCCCCAGCCCATTAGCAGTCCAAACCCCCCCCAGCCCATTAGCAGTCCTAACCCCCCCCCCCCAGCCCATTAGCAGTCCTAACCCCCCCCCCTAGCCCATTAGCAGTCCTAACCCCCCCCTCCACCCCGGCAAATTTAAAAACAGAAAAAGCGGGCTCTGGCTGCGGCCGCGGCCGCGGCAGCATGCAGTGTCCGGGGGGGCCCCCTCCGCCCGCTAAGCCCCTCTGCATGGGCTTTCAGATTCGCGTGGGAGACAGCGTCGCCCTCGCGTCTCTGTTAAGCCCGCAGGGGCTAATGGGAAATTTCCCATCAGTCCCTCGCGTCTAAAGGGGCTGATGGGAAATTTTCCCATTAACCCCTGCGGGCTTAACAGAGACGCGAGGGAGACGCTGTCTCCCTCGCGAATCTGAAAGCCCTTGCAGAGGGGCGTAGCGGGCGGAGGGGGCCCCGCGGGACACTGCATGCTGCCGCGTCCGCGGCAGCAGCCAGAGCCCGCTTTTTCTTTTTTTGCGGACCTTCACGCGTGCCAGCTGCAAGGCCTTCGCGTGCCACAGCTGGCACGCGTGCCATAGGTTCGCCATCGCTGCCCTATACTATATTGCTTCCTTGGATTGCTGCAGCCCACATGCATGACCTTACATTTTTGAACATTAAATCCCAGCTGCCAAATTCTAGACCATTCTTCAAGCTTAACTAGATCCCTCCTCATGTTATCTACACCTTCCTGGGTGTCTACTCTATTGCAGATTTTATTGTCATCCGCAAAGAAACAAATCTTACCCGACAGCCCTTCCGCTATATCACTAACAACGATGTTAAAAAGAATTGGACCAAGGACAGATCCCTGGGGTACACCACTGGTAACTTCCTTCTCCTCAGAGTGAGCTCCATTTACCTGTACCCTTTGTTGCCTCCCACTCAACCAGTTTCTAACCCAAGCAGTAACTTTAAGGTCTATCCCTAGGGGGTGCTCAGTTTTTTTTATAAGTCACCTGTGAGGAACAGTGTCATAGGCTTTACTGTAATCTAACTACACCACATCTAGGGCTCTCCCTCGGTCCAACTCCCTGGTCACCCAGTCAAAGAAATCAATCAGAATTGTCTGACAAGACCTGCCTCTGTTGAATCCAGTAATCTGCTGGACTCCAGAAATCTCATTATTTTCTCCTTCAGCAGCGTTTCCAATAATTTACTCACCACCAAAGTTAAACTAACTGGCCTGTACTTTTCAACCTCCTTACTTTCGCTTTTGTGTAAAGGGACCACATGTGCCTCTCTCCAGTCCTTTGGCACCAGTCCCGACTCTAACGAGGAATTGAAAAGGTGAGTCAGTGGAGCTGCTAGAATGTCCCCATGTTCCCTCCGTATTCTAGGATGTATCCCTTTCGCTCCCATCGCTTTGTCTACTTTAAGTTTAGCTAGTTTCTCACGAACACAGTCTTCTTAAAATTCTTCAAGATGCCCCTCGCTTCTGTTCCTGTTTGTGGGTGTTTTCTGAGGTCCTGTTCCTGGTTCTTCATCTGTGAACACAGAACAGAAATATTTGTTAAGGAAATTCCGCTTTATCCTCATCAGCTTCTACATATTCCTCCCCTTCACCCTTGAGTCTGACAGTACCACTTTTGCCCTTCCTATTCTCACTAACATATCTGAAAAATGTCTTATCCCCTCATTTTATTGCATTGGCTGTTTCCTCCTCTTTTTGAATCTTTGCTTTCCTGACTACATTGCTAGCTTCTCTAAGTTTTTCCAAATATAGATGCCTGTCTTCCTCTCTCTGTGATCTCTTGTATTTCATGAAGGCCTCCCTCTTTTTCTTCACCTTTTCAGCTACTTCTTTTGAAAACCATAGCGGTCTCCTTTTTCCTTTATTTACCATTTTAACAAAAAGGTTGGTTGCCCTTAAAATATTCAATTTCAGTTTTGCCCACTGTTTTTCTACATCCCCCAGCTGTTCCTATCCCGCTAACGACTCCCTGAGATATTGGCCCATCTTGGCAAAGTTAGTTTTCCTAAAGTCTGAGACCCTCACTTTTGAATGGATTCTATCAGCCCTAGTCCTAATACTGAACCACAGCATTTGGTGATCACTGGATGCAAAATGATCTCGCACTATAACATCAGAAACACTTTCACCATTGGTAAGCACCAAGTCCAGTATGGCCCCTTCACGTGTGGGGTCTGTTACCAATTGCCTGAATAGATCTCCCTGTAGAGAATCCAGGATTTCCTTACTTCTAGATGATACTGCAGCAGGAATGTGCCAATCAACATCTGGCATATTGAAATCCCCTTATCAGTAGCACTTCCCCTTTCCTAGCAATGCTGTGTATGTCTTCAATTAACTCTCTGTCCACCTCTTCCTCTTGTGAGGGAGGTCTGTATGTTTGCTTATTTATTTACATTCTCTTATATACCGTGCTATTCTGCATCAGTGCGGTTTACATTGAACAAGCTGAAATTACATTGAACAGAGCATTATAACTTGGAGATAACCCTCCATACCTCCATAGCCCATGTTCCCTGTAAAATCGTTAAGTGGCTTGCCCAAAACCACAAGGAGCGCCTGTGGGACTAGAAACCCCAGTCCTTCCGGCCCAAGGTTGCTATCCTCTAGTGGGATTTGAACCCCCGACCTTCCGGCCTGAAGTACCTTGCCCCAACCACTAGGCAACTCCTCCACTCCAATGCAAATCTATTTGCATTGGCATGTTATGCCAATGCAAATAGATTTCTCTTTCCCTCTTTCTAGTTTAACCCACAGTGCCTCCTCTCTCCATTTTAAACTCTGTAATTCCAAAGCTTTAATATTATTTTTTACATATTATTATTTAGAATTATTATTTAGAACACATTTATATACCGCTGCTTCCAGCGATCAGTAGCGGTTTGATTCTTCTTTTGGGGAAGTCGATCAGGACAGGGTGGGGGAGTAAATACATAGAGGACTTGGGGGGTCACGGCACACATGTTTAAAGTTTTGGGGGTAAACATATTTACATTTATATAATACATATTTACAGATTGAGGAAATCTCATTTTACTTGGCTATACATGGTTATACAAGGCGGATTTACAATGTACGTATTTATCAGTTTCCTTTGTTAAGTTTTCCTGGATTTTGTGACTTATGGCTGGTTGTAATAGCATTTAAATAGGTGGGTTTTTAAATCTTTCCTGAAACTTTTCATGTCCTGGGTTAGCCGTAGTTCAACAGGGAGCTGATTCCATATAGTGGGCGCAGCGAAAGAGAAGGCTCTGCGACTTGTACTTGTTTTCACAGTTCGTATTGGCGTTAGGGACCTGCAGGGTGCCCAAGTTGTTAGTTCTTCTATTCTATTTGCTGGTTGTATGTTGATAAGAGAGGACAGGAACGAGGGGGCTATGTCGTTGATCAGCTTGAACGTTGTTGCTATCATCTTGTACTGTGCCCTAGCAGCACACTGGAAGCCAATGAAGGTCGATCAATATTGGGGTGATGTGGTCAGTTACTCTTGTTCCCATTATTATTCTAGCTGCGACATTCTGGGCCATTTGAAGGATACCCAGTGATTTTTTGGGTAGACCTTGTAGGATGGCATTACAGTAGTCGAGGTGCGGCATGACTTACGTGCTTGAGCCACTGACCTGAAATCGCCTGGTGCTATTATTTTCTTAGAGGTTGTATCACCCTAAGTTTATAGAAGATGGCTTTGTTTGTTTTACGCAGGTGTTTCTCCATTCTTAGGTTGCAGTCGAGTGTGACACCTAGATATTTGATTTCTTCTTTTGCTTTGTATGTGTTGTTGCACAGGGTGATTGAGTCAGGTGACTTGAAGTTGGGTTTGTTGGACATGTACATTACCTCCGTTTTTTTGTGGTTTATCGTCATGTTATTCTTCTGTAGCCATATCAACATTTCGTTCAGGCAGTTTTCGAGCTGTGAGGATTTGGGGTCGGTGACGTCCAGTTGCGTGTAGAGCATAATATCATCTGCATAGATGTGGTAGTTGATGCTATGCCTTTTGAAGATGTCACAGAGGGGTCCTCATGTAGATGTTGAATAGCAGTGCTGAGAGTGCTGAGCCCTGTGGTATGCCCTGCATTGAGTGAATGGAATAGCTCCGTCCCCATTAAATTGTACTTGTGGCCTTCTGTTAGATATATAGGAGGATAACCATTTGAGGGGGGTTCCCTCAACTCCTATGGATTCTAGCTTACTAAGGAGTATCTCATGATGTACCGTGTCAAAGGCGGCGGAGATGTCAATGAAAATGAGTATGAACATTTTCTTTGTGTCTTCTAGTCCTTTAAGTATGTTGTTCATCAGTGCTATAAGAAGAGTTTCCACTCCCTGGTTTCTTCTGAATCCATATTGTTGTTTGTCCAGTGCATCCTGTTAGTCGAGGTGGTCTTGAAGCTGCAAGAGTACTGCCTTTTCTATGATCTCTTGCGAGGAAAGCGATGCTTGAGATGGGGCGGTATGATGATGGGTCTTCTTTATTGAGGGAATTATTCTTTAGTATCGGCCTTATTATAGATTGTTTTACAGTTTCTCCGGAATCATTTCTCCTTGTCTTAGTGATTGGTTAACAATGTGGGCTATTTGCTGGTTTATCCCATTTTTTGCCGCTTTGATTCCAGGCAGTTGGGCAGGGGTCAAGTGGTGAGGTGTGGTGTTTATGGAGGTTAAGATGTTTAGTGGTTTGTTGTTTGTCAATGTTGCGGAATTTGCTCCATGTAGATTTTTGTTTCATCTTTGTTCGTTGGTGTGGTGTTTTCTAGGGCAAATGTGGGGGTGGTAGTATTCAGTTTGCTTGCGTAGTGATCTGCTAGTGTTTGTGGATTTATTGAGCTATCTTGAGGTTCAGGGATGGCTGTCTTGTAAGAGATTTTACTAGGGCGAAAAGCTCCCGTGGTTTGTTAATGGCTTTGTTCAGTATGTTGGTATGGTGTAACCTTTTTGCTGAGTTTATTTCCTCTTTGTAGTTTGCGAGGAGATTAAGGTACACTGTCCTGAGCTCAGTGGATTTGGTGTGTCTCCACTTTCTTTCATGCTTCCTGAGCTCTCTCTTCATTTTGGTCAACTTGATGGTGTACCAAGGTTCATTTGGCTGTTTCGATGCGTTTGGCGTCTGAGTCTCTTTGAGAGTTGCTATGTCCGGATTCCGGTGTCCCATTCATTTGCTAAGTCATCGAGGTTTGTTTTGTCGAGGTCTATATGTGATTTGATGGACTCAATCCGACCTTCCATGTTTGGTTTGTTGAACCGTCGTTGTTGTTGTGCTGTTCTTTTTGCTTTGGTGTCTTTAGACAGGTTCGGTAATTTAACTGTATATTGAGTTGGTGGTGGTCTGACCAGGGTAGCGGATTGATCCCTATCCTGGGCTTCTCGTCCTTGTCGTGAGCATTTTTGGGTGTGAAAACCATGTCTAGGGTATGACCTTTATCATGGGTGGGTTCTGTGAGGTGTTGCTGGTAGCCTAGTTGGGTCATGGCTTCCAGGAAGGTGGTTGTATTTGTGGCAGATGTTGTTGCTAAGTTTAAGTCACCTAGTAACAATTTGGAATTTTCTAGGTTGGGTTGATGAAATTATTTCCAATGCTGATGCTAGTATCTCACATTGTTGTGTGGGGGGTCTGTATATCAAGCAGACGGATACAGCGGGGTTTTCAATCTTGAGTATGTCCATGTCTGGGTTTGAGTTCTGATACGTGCTGGTGAGTTTCAGGTTCTCTTTTGCTATTATGAGTACACCTCCACCCTTTTTATGGGATCGGGGACAGTTATAGATGTTATATCCATGTTGCTGATCTGATTTAATATGGCTGAGTCTGTTTCCGTGACCCATGTTTCGGTTATACATAGGATGTCTGGTTTTTCATCTGTGATGATGTCGTAGATTATGTGGGTTTTATTTCTGATTGAGCGGGCGTTTATGAGTATGATTTTTGCAGTTTTTGTCTGTGGGTGTTGTAGCATGGTTGGTGGTGGTTTCCGATTTCGCCTGGTTGTGTGGGCGTGTTTGTGTTACAATTGGCTTGTGCTTTCTCCGATTTTTAGTCGAATTTCTTGCGGAGAGTTTATGAACGTGTGTGTGTGCCACAGGTTTTTCTGTGAGGTAGTATGGTGCGAGTAATAGTGGTTGTGTTGTTTGGATGGTGTAGAGGTTGTAGAATGGGGTGTAGAGATATGAGAGGGGTCGGTAAAGGTTTTGGTTTAATGCATAAGCAGGAATTAGTGTGAGCAGGTATATCACTATGTACCAGATTTGGGCCTTCAGTTTTTTGTTTGTTCTAGTAGTTCTGCAAGTGCCTCTTGGTCTGAACAGTTTAGTTTTCGTATCTGATGTTCGGATTGTAATTTCGGATTTGTATTCTTAACAATCGTGGGAAGTGACCGTTATTACTTATTAGCGATAGCTTGTAGCAGCAAGTATCAATAATCAGTACTTATACGTTTAGATAGTCTCAGTAAGTATCAACAGCCTCTATTATCAACAGCATGTATCAACAGCATCTAGTATCAACAGTAAGTATCAACAGTATCTAGTGTGTGTCATCAAACTTAACAATATATCCTTCTAAGTGTTAGTTGTGGCAGCAATTATTAACAATGTCAGTTGTATCCTAGTGTATATGACATTAGCCCTGGGTTAATGGTATTATTCTTAACATTCATGGGTAATAACAAAATGGCCTATAAACGATAGCAGGTAACAACAGCATCAGTGAGGAACAACACTGTCTTGGGTTTCTAGTTCCAAAAGGAATTGCTACCGTTTGCATTGATACTTTCTTATGCAGGCAGGAAAAGAAGCCTAGTTGCGGATGATGAGACTGTTGTAATCATCTGATGAAAACTCAAATATGCATCAATTATTGTTAAAGAGTGCAGCTGAATCACACAGGTTCGACCAGCCAGGTGGTTAGTTTCTATTTCGGTTTGAAGGAGGTTAGCGTTGCTAGCTGAGTATAACTCAATTGAGAGTGACTTACGTGGCCCAATGTTCCCAGTTCGTTGAGCAGTTTGAGGTCCGGCGGTGAGTACGGCGTTGGCGAGCTCTTACCCTTTCCTGGGGAGCTCCAGCCTATGTTGGTTGGTTTCGGGTCTTAGTGTTGCTCCTTCGGTGTATTAGGTCGCGCCAAATGGCCACCGCCTAAGGGCCACGCCAAAGGGCCCTCTGGCGAGGCCCTCAGGTGCGGGCCCGCCAGGCGCGGGCGCGCCCAGTGGGGGCGCGGCTTTTAAGTGGCTCGGCTTGGGCGGGCTTTCCAGCTCCCACTGCCACGCCTCCTCCCCTTCTTCCTACCATGTCCTTTCTGAATAAAGTATAGCCTGGTATAGTTACATCCCAGTCATGGTTTTCTGTGAACCATGTTTCTGTAACTGCCACTAAATCCAAGTCAGCCACTCCCATTAAAGTTTCAATATCTGGGATCTTATTTCCCATGCTACGGGCATTTATACACACTGCTCTCCATATGTTGCCATTTTACCCATTTCCATAAAGGTAAATAATGTTTCACTTTCCTGGGGGATTTAAATTAACTGGTGGCTTTCTTCACCCATCCCCAATAAATCTAGTTTAAAGCCCTCTTCAGTAGATTAGCCAGTCTGCTACTAAAGAAGTGTCAACCTTTCTTGGACAGATGGACGCCATCTCTGCTCTGCAATCCTTGGAACAGCAATCCCATGTTCCAGGAAACCAAAATGCTCTCTGACACCATCCACGCAGCCATGCATTCATCTCCAGGATGTGAGCTTCTCTGCCTTGGCCTTTACCCTCAGCAGGGAGGATTGAAGAGAATACCACCTGTGCACCTATCTGCTTGCACCCTCTGTCCCAGAGCCATGAAGTAACTTTTGATTTGCTCAGAGGAATACCTGGCAGTATCATTTGTGCCAACATGGATTAGCAACATTGGGTAATAGTCAGTGGGCTTGGTGAGTCTTGGAAAACTCTCTGTAACATCTTGGATTTTGGCACCTGGAAGACAGCATACCTCTCTGGACATTAAGTCTGGTCGGCAGATGGACGCCTCAGTACCCCTTAGAAGAGAGTCACCAACCACCACTACCCTACGCTTCCTCGTGGTCACAGATTCTACAACTTTGGGGTACTTGAGCTCTGGTTCTTCCCTTTCCAGGGATGCTTTCACCTCCTCCATTTCCAGGCTGCATAATGGTTCTTCAGTTCAAGGGCTGGAGAAGTTGGATTGGTGATTCTGCAGGCCTTGGTGACTTGTGTCCAACCTTCGTCATTCTGTAGGCACCCATCTTCTCCTCTGCTGGAGAGCTTGGATGTTGCAAGCATCTCATCAATGCACTTCTCACTGTCTTGAATGCTCCTCAGCCTCGCCACTTCCTCTCTGAGTTCTTCTACTTGTTTCCTGAGAGGTTCAGCATGCAGGCACCCTGCACATGGAACCAGTCCTTCAACTGGCATTGGGACCTCTGTCTGGACAGAGACAGAAGCTGTAACAGGGGCAACAGCTTTAGTGAAATGATTTTTCCCAGCCATTGTTCAGTTCATGGCGCTTAGTTGTCTGTTAAAACAAAAGAGAGAGAGAGATCTACCAAAGTACCAGTCGGTTTTCCAGCTGTCCTTTCAGAGAAAAAGCAGTTAAATTTATTCAAGCATGTTCAAAATGTGCTGTTCCAATTCCCTGTGTGTAGTTAATTGGGGAGATGCCCTATAAAGCAAGACTGCTTACTAGGGGTGAGTGGGAGTTGGGAAGGGGGAGGTAGGGAGGGAACAAACACCTGATTAGGTGTCAGTAGCTTCAGAGAGCTGAGAAAGATACTAAAGCAGAGTTTTAAACCTACCCCACTAAAAAAATATTTCTCCTTTTACACTAAAGCACCTAAAAGAATGTAACTTTGTTTTAAAAATGTTCCAAAACCCTTTTAAGAGCTCCCAGAGAGCTGTAATTTAAAAAGCCGCAAATTCTTACCTTTGCTTGACATGTAGAGCCCCTGCTAGGAATGCCTCAGCAGTGCAGGGCTCTGAAGTCTTTTATGCAGGCCTCAGCTGCGCTCAGTTCTTTCACAGGCTAATGAGGCCCACTAACTCCTGATTAGGTGTCAGTAGCTTCAAAAGCTGAGAAAGATACTAAAGCAGATGTGATATCTAGTGTAGCTAAGATCAAACCTATATGGTAGCCCTCAAAGGAATCTAAAATCTGTATAGTATGGGAAGAATCATGAACATATAAGGGTGTTTGAGTTACAAGGCCTCAAAAAGGAATCCATGTATTCTGAGCCTGGTTCAAATATAGACCCAATTGCAGAAACTATGGGTTGGCCTGGGAGTTTATTCAGGGACTTATGAATATTCGGCAGAATATATATTTGAGGGGTAACTGGATGATCCACCTTCAAAAACTCATATTCTTTTTCTTTGTCAAGTTACCCAATTCTAAACCCTTTTGAAAAATAGTCTAAATTCCTCTTAGGAGGAACAGTGGGATCACCATCAAGCTGTTCATAGAATCAGGGGCAGCCCAAGGGGGGTGCGGGGCCATGTGCGGAGACTCGGTGCGGGGCCTCATTTGCATAAGGTGCCTCATTTGCATAAATATTTGCATAATGTTACCATACACTAACTTTTAGTAAACATGCCTCTTAATGAGTATATGGATAAAGAAAGACTAAAAGGTTTTCTACATTACTATACTACAGTACCAACCTCCAGGCACATTAGGAACTACTACAAACAATGCCCATTTAGAACCCATAGCAAACCCGCCGTATCCTAACAGCACTACCAGGACTCACAAAGCACCATACCCTAACTATCAAAAGGCAACACTGCAAATATTAAACCAATACATTTCAGAGAACAATAATACATGACCTACTGGGGAAAGAACAAGTGGCAATGTCAAATAGGAATTACATAAACAGAATACCTCAGCTCAGTTACACATCAGAACATAGACCATCACCAAACAAGGAATCACAATTTAGAAACAGGAAGGACAATAATTAAACTGGGAACCCCAAAAGCCAAACTTGGAATATACAACAACACTGTAGAAATAAAACTATAAAATTAATTTCCTCTTGTACTAAACAAAGCGCAAAAATTAATGATGCACATTTCCCAGAGCTGACATATTCCAGTTAATAAATTCAAAATAAAGAGATATTTTTCTACCTTTTGTGCATTTTTTTTCAGTTGCAATTGTTCCAGCCACTTTCTTCTGGTTTCTTCGTGTCTTCTGCTAACTCTCCATCTGCTGTCCCTTTGTCCTTTCTTCTGTCTTGTTTTTTTTTTCCATTCTCTCTCTACATCTGCTTTAACATACTAATCTTTCTCCTTTTGCTCTTTCCTCATTCCTATTTCATCCACTCAAATTTTATCCCTCCATCCTCAATCCCCACTTACTCTCCCAATATCCAGCCAATTGTAGATTTGTCTTCCCTCCCACGCAAAATATTTTTCCCTCTCCATTTCACTCTCCCAGCTCCATCCCATTCTAATCCTCCCCCAACATCAGCTCCATTCTAGTTCCAGCCCCACCATCATCTGCTCACTTCTAGTCCCTGCATCAGCCCATTTGCAGTACTATCCCCCCCATCAGCCCATTTCCAGTCCTATCCTAGCCCCTCCATCAGCCCATTTCCTGTCCTAGCTCCCCCATCCATTTCCAGTCCTATCCGAGACCATACATCAGAACATTTCCAATCCCAGCACCTCAACAGCCCATTTCAAGTCCTAATCAGTTCCTCCATCAGCTCATTTCCAATCCCAGCCCCCCATCAGGCTCATTTCTATTCCTTTTCCTAGCCCCACCATCAGCCCATGTCAAATCCTAGCTCCCCTCCACTCAGCCCATTTCCAATCCAAGCCCCCCATGAGCCTACTTCCAGTTCTAGCCCCTCCATGAGTCCATTTCAATTCAAGCCCTCACCACAGCCCATTTCCAACCTTAGCACCCCCAACAGCCCATTTCCAGTCCTATCCTGGCCCCTCCATCAGCCCATTTCCTGTCCTAGCCCCCCCCCCCACTCAGCCCATTTCCAGTCCTAGCTCCCTCTCCTCACCGCCCATTTCCATTCCAAGCCCCCTCCCCATCCAGCTATTTGCAGTTCAAGCCCCCTTTCCACTCAGCCCATTTCCATTCCAAGCCCCTGTCCCCATCAGATATTTGCCGTTCAAGCCCCCTTCCACTCAGCCCATTTCCAGTCCTAAGCAACCCCCCATCCCATTACCAGTCCTAGCTCCCCCATCAGCCCACTTCCAGTCCGAACCCCCTATAGCCCATTACCAGTCCTAACCCCCCCAGCAGCCCACTTCCAGTCCGAACCCCCATAGCCCATTTCCAGTCCTAATCACCCCATCAGCCTACTTGTAGTCTTAGCCCCCCCATAGGCCCATTACCTGTTGTAACCCCCCCATCAGCCCATTACCTGTCCTAAAACCCCCCGATAGCCCATTTCCAGTCCTAAACCCCCCATCGGCCCACTTGGAGTCGTAGCTCCCCATAGCCCATTACCTGTTGTAACCCCCCGTTGCCCAGTACCAGTCCTAACCCCCCCCAGCCCATTACCAGTCCTAACGCCCCCCACAGCCCATTACCAGTCCTAACCCCCTATCAGCCTACTTGTAGTCTTAGCCCCCCATAGCCCATTACCTGTTGTAACCCCCCATCAGCCCAATTCCAGTCCGAACACCCTATAGCCCATTTCCAGTCCTAACCCCCCCATCAGCCCACTTGTAGTCGTAGCTCCCCATAGCCCATTACCTGTTGTAACCCCCCCATAGCCCATTACCAGTCCTAATGCCCCCCACAGCCCATTACCAGTCCTAACACCCCCCATCAGCCCATTTCCAGTCCTAACACCCCCCATCAGCCCATTTCCAGTCTTAGCCCACCGTCCTAATCCCCCCCATTAGCCCACTTGTAGTCGTAGCCCCCCATAGCCCATTACCTGTCATAACTTCCCCCATCAGCCCATTTCCAGTCTTAGCCCCTCCATAGTCTATATTACCTGTCCTAAACCCCCATAGCCCATTCCCAGTCTTAACCCCCCCCCATCAGCCCACTTCCAGTCCGAACCCCCTATAGCCATTTACCAGTCCTAACCCTCTCCATCAGCCCATTTACAGTCCTTACCCCCTCCCTCCCTCCCCATCAGCCCATTTACAGTCCTTACCCCCCCTCCCTCCCTCCCCATCAGCCCATTTACAGTACTTACCACCCCCTCCCTCCCCATCATCCCATTTACAGTCCTTACCCCCTCCCTCCCTCCCCCCCATCAGCCCATTTACAGTCCTTACCCCCCCTCCTCCCTCCTCCCCCTCCCCATCAGCCCATTTACAGTCCTTACCCCCCCCTCCCTCCCATCCCTCCGCATCAGCCCATTTACAGTCCTTACCCCCCTCCCTCCCTCCCCATCAGTCCATTTACAGTCCTTACCCCCCCCTCCCTCCCTCCCCATCAGCCCATTTACAGTCCTTACCCCCCTCCCTCCCTCCCTCCCATCAGACCCATTTACAGTCCTTACACCCCCCCCTCCCTCCCTCCCCCCTCCCTCCCCCCCTCCCCCCATCAGCCCATTACAGTCCTTACCACCCCCCCTCCCTCCCCATCAGCCCATTTACAGTCCTTACCACCCCCCCCATCAGCCCAGCTAAGTTTAAAAAAAAAAAAACCCCAGAAACCGGCTGCTGCTGCCGCTGCCGGCGTGGCAGCGGCAGAATGGAGACTCCCGCGGGGCCCCCCTGTCCTGCAGTCTGCTATGCGGCCTCAGCGGGGGCTGTTCAGAGCCGCGCGAAGGGAAAGTTTCCCCTTTCTCGCGGCTCTGTTAATCCGCCGCGGGGCTGATGGGATTTCCCATCAGCCCCGCGGCGTGATTACAGAGCTGCGAGAGGAGAAGCTTCTCTCTTCGCGCAAGCTCTGACAGCCGACGGAGGCCGCATAGAAGACTGCAGGACAGGGGGGCCCCGCGGGATTCTCCATTCTGCCGCTGCCACGGCGGCCAGCGGCAGCAGCAGCCGGTTTCTGGGTTTTTTTTCTTTTAAACTTAGCTGGGCTGATGGGGGGGGGGGGTGGTAAGGACTGTAAATGGGCCCCGCAGGATTCTCCATTCTGCCGCTGCCACGGCGGCAGCGGCAGCCGGTTTATGATTTTTTAAAACTTTGGGATGCAATGCAAGATGTTTTTTGTGCGGGGCCCTGTGCAAAAAACATTCTTGCTCAATGGACGGGCCGGCCCTGCATAGAATTCTTTATCCCTCAATTGTCTGTAAACCTCACCCACATAGTCGGAGATGTTCACAAGCACAAGATCACCGCCTTTATCTTCTGATTTAATGATCAGCTTAGGATTGTCTCTGAGTTTAGCAAGTGTTGCCTTTTCATCTTTTGACATATATACTGAACCAATGAGGATGTATTATAATGACTCAACTCTCTTAGATACAACTCAATCAAAGGTGGCAATGACTAAATTGGTGACACTGGGTGGCATCCAAGTTGATGGCTTCTTGACCACGGAGTTATCCATCATATCCTCCAGTCTGTGTTGCAAAGTAGTCTACGATCTTCAATTTCCTAAAGAATTTGTAAAGATCCACTCGGATCATGTCTAATAGAGGGCACAAAGGATAAACCCTTTTCTAAAACCTTTAACTCCAATTCATTTAATATATGATCTGAGAGGTCAAAAATAGCATTATCTAATCCTCATGGGACAGTCTGCGACTGAGAAACCCCCTCCCCCTCTCCCAAGTGGGATAAAAGGACCTGGTGTATTAGTATTGATTCTGATAATTGTTCTGGAAATGACATTCTTGGTTGTATCTTTCTTTTTCTTTGGGACCCCCTCCCTTCCAAAAATAGACTCCAGTCATGATTTTCAAATGGACAATCTGTTGAGAAGCAAATAAGGAGGATGAGTTGTCTGGATCATCTTCAACATGGGAATAACTCCTCTTCCTAATGGGCTCGCTAACCTCATGTGAATCCCTGTCATTAAGCTCTATTCTAGTTGGTGGGTGCTTCTCTATTGGACCTCTCTTCTGTCAGGAGAAAATATCTCTATAACCAGATGGAGTCTTTTCCCATGGATAAACATATCCAGTTTTATAATCCTCCTCGTCTCTACGGTACTTTACCAGCTTCTTATCTTTAATGCTCTTCTGATATTCAATCAAATTACGGTCAAAATCCTTTATTTTGATCGAACCATGCATCACAATCCATAAGAGACTCTAATTTCCCATCTAATTCATTTTGAACCTCCTGAGCTTTTAGTCTTGGAGTATTAATCAACAAGATCATAAGATAAATGAACACTTATTGAGAATTGCAGTCCAACTTTTCATAAATTCTTCATTGTCCGTAAATAACCCAGGGGCCTGGTAGATACGAAGACTCCCTTGATATAATCTTGTTACTGCAGTATTCCAAAAGAGAGCAGACATACATCTCCTCTTTAATGCATTTTTGCATCAGTTTAACCACCTCCTCTCATTTTTATTGTTTGTCTACGACAGTATCCTCTAGTGGGAAGAAGGGGTCTACTGGCAACATCTGCTGGAGAATATCATCACCATAAGAACATAAGATATGCCATACTAGGTCAGAGCAAGGTCCATCAAGCCCAGTATCCTGTTTCCAGCAGTGGCCAATCTAGGACATACGTACCTAGCAGTATCCCCAAAAGACACAGGTTCCACAATGCTTGTATTGGGTCAAGCATTGAGATCCTGGGTCCCTTTTTAATAATGGTTTATGGACCTTTCCTCCAGGAACTTGTCCAAACCTTTTTTAAACCCAGCTACACTAACAGCTCTTGCTACATCCTCCGGTAACAAATTCCAGAGTTTGATTACATGTTGAGTGAAGAAATATTTTCTATAATGAGTCTTAAATAGTTTACCCTGTTTACCATTGCATGTCCCCTAGTCTTTCTATATTCTGATGATGTAAACAATTGATCTACGTTTACCCGTTCCACTCCATTCATTAATTTATAGACCTTTATCATATCTCCCCTCAGCTGTCTCTTCTCCAGGTTGAAGAACCCTAAACTTTTCAGCCTCTCTTCATAGGGGTGTCCTTCCATCCCATAAGAACATAAGATATGCCATACTGGGTCAGACCAAGGTCCATCAAGCCAAGTATCCTGTTTCCAACAGTGGCCAATCTAGGACATACGTACCTAGCAGTATCCCCAAAAGACACAGGTTCCACAATGCTTGTATTGGGTCAAGCATTGAGATCCTGGGTCCCTTTTTAATAATGGTTTATGGACCTTTCCTCCAGGAACTTGTCCAAACCTTTTTTAAACCCAGCTACACTAACAGCTCTTGCTACATCCTCCGGAAACAAATTCCAGAGTTTGATTACACGTTGAGTGAAAAAATATTTTCTCTTATTTGTCTTAAATAGTTTACCCTGTAGCTTCATTACATGTCCCCTAGTCTTTCTATATTCTGATAGCGTCGCGTAAAACAATCGATCTACGTTTACCCCGTTCCACTCCTTCATTAATTTATAGACCTCTATCATATCTCCCCTCAGCCGTCTCTTTTCCAGATTGAAGAGCCCTAACCTTTGTAGCCTCTCTTCATATGAGTAGCCTTCCATCCCCTTTACCATTTTGGTGGCTCTTCTCTGTACCTTTTCTAATAACGCTATATCCTTTTTAAGATACGGCGACCAGAATTGCACACAATAGTCAAGGTGTGGTCGTACCATGGAACGATACAGAGGCATTATAATATCCTTTATTTTCCATTCCTTTCCTTATGATACCTAGCATTCTATTGGCTTTCTTGGCCGCCGCTGCACACTGGGCGAAGGGTTTTAATATGTTATCCACGATGACTCCTAAATCTTTTTCTTGTGTGGTGGTTCCCAGTGTGGAACCTTGCATCGTGTAACCATAGTGTGAGTTGTTCTTTCCTAGGTGCATAACTTTGCACTTGTCCACATTAAATTTCATCTGCCATTTGGATGCCCAGTCTTCCAATTTATCCAGATCCTCCTGCAGTTTTCTACAGTCCTCTTGGGTTTTAACAACTTTAAACAGTTTTGTGTCATCTGCAAATCTGATAACCTCACTAGTTATTCCCTTTTTCAGGTCATTTATGAATATGTCAAAAAGTAGGGGACCCAGTACAGATCCCTGGGGTACTCCACTATTCACCTTTTTCCATTGGGAAAATTGGCCATTTAGCCCTACCCTCTGCTTTCTATCTTTTAACCAGTTCCCGATCCACAATAGTACATTGCCTCCTATCCCATTTATTTTTATTTATTTTATTTACTTTCTCTTATATACTGCGCTATTCTGCATCAGTGCAGTTTACATTGAACAAACTGAAATTACATTAAACAGGGCATTATAACTTGGAGATAACTATTTTACAGGGAACATGGGCTATGGAGGGTTAAGTGTCTTTCCCAAAACCACAAGGAGCACCTGTGGGACTAGAAACCCCAGTCCTTCCGGCGCAAGGTTGCTGTCTTCTAGTGGGATTTGAACCACCAACCTTCCGGCCTGAAGTACCTTGCCCCAAGCACTAGGCCACTCCTCCACTCCATGACTTTTTAGTTTTGCCAAAAGTTTCTGATGAGGGACCTTGTCAAAGGCTTTCTGAAAGTCCAGATACACTATATCAACCGACTCACCTTTGTCTACCTGTTTATTCACACCTTCAAAAAAAAACATATCAGATTAGTAAGACGAGATCTTCCTTGTCTAAAGCCATGTTGGCTGTCTCCCATTAGGCCATGACAATCTACATGCTGTGTAATTTTGTTCTTTATGATGGTTTCTACCATCTTCCCCGATACTGACATCAGGCTCACCGGTCTGTAATTTCCCGGATCACCCCTGGAACCCTTTTTAAAAATTGGCGTTACATTGGCGACCCTCCAATCTTCAGGTATTACAGATGATTTTAATGAAAGTTCACAGATTACTAATAGCAGGTCTGCAATCCCATATTTCAGTTCTTTCAACACTCTTGGATGTATACCATCCGGTCCAGGTGATTTGCTACTATTCAGTTTATCAAATTGTTGTAATACATCTTCCCGGTGTAGTGATATTTCTCTCAATTCCTCTGCAGTATCACCTTTAAATACCACTTCTGTCTTGGGTAACATCCCTACATCTTCCTCAGTAAAGACTGAAGCAAAAAATTCATTCAGTCTCTCCGCTATCGCCTTGTCTCCTCTTACTGCCCCTTTTACCCCTCTATCATCTAATGGTCCAGTTTCCTGCAAAACTTTAATCCTTTCTGACTCAATGCCCTCGGTAACATAGAGCGCAACCCCTCCACCAATTTGATCAGTTCTATCATTACGATATAGTTTGTACCCAGGTATCACAGTGTCCCACTGGTTATCTTCCTTCCACCGTGTCTCTGAGATTGCAATCATATCTAACCTCTCATTTAGTGCTATATATTCTAACTCTCCCATCCTATTGTTTAGACTTCTAGCATTTGCATATAAGCATTTTAGAGACTGTATTAGACTGTTTACTATTTTGGTGGCTCTTCTCTGTACCTTTTCTAACACTATGTCCTTTTTAAGATACAGCGACCAGAATTGCACACAATATTCAAGGTGAAGTCGCACCATGGAACGATATAGAGGCATTATAATATCCTTTGTATTATTTTCCATTCCTTTCCTTATGATACCTAGCATTCTATTTGCTCTCTTGGCTGCCGCTACATACTGGGCAGAGGGTTTTTAACATGTTATCCACAATGACTCCTAAATCTTTTTCCTGGGTGGTGGTTCCCAATGTGTGGAACCTTGTATCGTGTTACCATAGTGTGGGTTGTTCTTTCCTAGGTGCATAACTTTGCACTTGTCCACATTAAATTTCATCTGCCATTTGGATGCCCAGTCTTCCAATTTATCCAGATCCTCCTGCAGTTTTCTACAGTCCTCTTGGGTTTTAACAACTTTAAACAGTTTTGTCTCATCTGCAAATTTGATAACCTCACTCGTTATTCCCTTTTCCAGGTCTTTTATGAATATGTCAAAAAGCAGTGGACCCAGCACAGATCCCTGGGGTACTCCATTATTCACCTTTCTCCATTGGGAAAATTGGCCATTTAGCCTTACCCCTCTGCTTTCTATCTTTTAAGCAGTTCCTGATCCATAATAGTACACTGCCTCCTATCCCATGACTTTTTAGTTTTGCCAAAAGTCTCTGATGAGGGACCTTATCAAAGGCTTTTTGAAAGTCCAGATATACTATATCAACTGACTCACCTTTGTCTATCTGTTCATTCACACCTTTAAAAAAATATAACAGATTAGTAAGACAAGATATTCCTTGTCTAAAGCCATGTTGGCTGTCTCTCATTAAGCTATCATCTAATAAAATTTGTTATCGCCCCACTCTTAACCTACAGAGGTATAGTAATTTCTATTATAAATGGCAACCAGATCTCAGACTGTACAAGAGCGGGATATCAGGTTTAGGATAAAATCCTAAACTCTTGCTCTCAGATTGCATCAACGATCCGTTACGTTGCCTTGTTATTGTTCTTATCAATTCATTAACTGAGTGTTATCTTCTTTAAATGAAGCAAATGTACTGATGCTGTCTAGCCCGAACCAGATTTCACATGTAGCCACTATAAATACATTTTTAAATAGTGGCACCAGAATACTTATCTGGTTCGGTCAGCTTCCCCCAACGCCAACCAATGCGCCGTTGCGTTTCACTGGAATGTTTTATCAAGGGGTCATGTCCGTACTCCGCTTTCAATCTAGAAATGTAGAACAAATACATCAATGAAACTGCCCCCTACATATTATCCATTTCTCATAAAGTAATATTCCATACGTAAATCTTTTTGCTCATTAAGCTATGACTATCTACATGTTCAGTAATTTTCTTCTTTATTATGGTTTCTACCATTTTTCCCGGTACTGACGTCAGGCTCACCGGTCTGTAGTTTCCGGATCACCTCTTCAACCTTTTTTAAAAATTGGCATTACATTCGCCATCCTCCATTCCTCAGGTATTACAGATGATTTTAATGATAGTTCACAGATTACTAATTGCAGGTCTGCAATCTCATATTTCAGTTCTTTCAACACCCTTGAATGTATACCATCTGGTCCAGGAGATTTGGTACTCTTTAGTTTATCAAATAGTTGTAATACATCTACATCTTCCTGGTGTATCGATATTTCTTTCAGTTCTTCTGCAGTATCACCTTTAAATATCACTTCAGTCATGGGTAACATCCCTACATCTTCTTCAGTAAAGACAGAAGCAAAGAATTCATTCAGTCTCTCCGCTATGGCCTTGTACAACCCTTTAGTGCCCCTTTTTAACCCTCTATCATCAAATGGTCCAACTGACTCTCTCACAGGTTTTTTGCTAAAAATGTACTTGAAAAAGTCTTTATTATGCGTTTTTGCTTCCACAGCAAGCTTCTTCTCAAATTCTCTCATTGCCTGTCTTATCAATGCCTTGCATTTAAGTTGCCAGTGCTTATGCAGTTTCCAATTTTCGTCATTTGGCTCTTTTTTCCATTTCTTGAAAGATGCTTTTTTTGGCCTCAACAACCTCACCTTTAGACTATGCTGGTAGTTTTTTGGACTTCCTTCCACTTTTCTTAAAGCGTGGAATACAGCTGGTCTGGACTTGCAAGATAGTATTTTTAAACAACACCCAACCTTTGGAACTGTTCCTTTTATTATTATTTTTTTTAGCTATTTTCCTAATTTTATCATAGTCTCCCTTTCAAAAGTTAAAAGGTAGTATTGTAGATTTCCTTACCTTCTTTTCCTCCATAAATTATATCAAATGCGATCATGCTATGATTACTATTGCCAAGTTGCCCCAACACCCTTATCTCTTGCACAAGATCTGGTGTTCCACTAAGGGCTACGTCCAAAATGGCTTCCCCTCTGGTCAGTTCATGAACTAGCTGCTCCAAGAAGCAGTCATTTATTTCTTTTAGAAACATTATCTCCCTAGCATGTCCTGCCATGACACTGACCCAGTCAATACCGGGGTAATTGAAATTACCCATTATTATTACTGTGCTGTTACATTTGTTAGCTTTCCTGATTTCTTTGATCATTTAATCATCCATTTGTTCATTCTGGCTAGGCGGTCGATAGTACACCCCCACTGCCATTGCCTTCCCCTTTTTATGTGGAATTTCAATCTATATAGATTCTACAGCAAATTTTGTTTCCTGCAAAACTTTAATCCTTTGTGACTTAATGTCCTCTCTAACATAGAGCGCAGCCCCTCTACCAATTTGATCAGCTCTATCATTACGATATAGTTTGTACCTAGGTATCACAGTGTCCTACTGGTTGTCCTCCTTAAACAATGTCTCTGAGATACCAATCGTATCTAACTTTTCATTTAGTGCTATATATTCTCCCATCTTATTTTTTAGACTTCTAGCCATTTGCATATAAGCATTTTAGAGACTGTATTTTATTCATATTAATCTGGCTATCGGTAGGCAGGGGTAATTTGAAATCTTTAAGCTCTGTCTGCTCTGTACTCAAGGGCTACTTTTGTCTTTATTGGAACCTCTCTGCTGATATTCCCTAATTTCATTCTTTTGGTAGTATCCTTCAAGGATACATTGTTCCGAACCATGCACTCTTGGGCGACTGTCGGCTTTCACCTGTTATCTAGTTTAAAAGCTGCTCTTTCTCCTTTTTAAAGGTTAATGCCAGCAGCCTGGTTCCATCACGGTTAAGGTGAAGCCTATCGCTCCAGAAGAGCCCTTCCTTTCCCCAGAATGTTCCCCAATTCCTAACAAATCCAAAGCCCTCATCCTTGCACCATTGTCTCATCCATGCATTGAGACTCCGCGCTCTGCCTGCCTTTTGGGTCCTGCATGTGGAATGGGAAACATTTCGTGAGAACTCTACCCTGGAAGTTCTGGATTTCAACTTCCTATCCTAAAAGCCTAAATTTTAACCTCCAGAACCGCCCTACCACATTTTCCTTTATCATTTGTATCGACATGTACCAAGACAGCAGACTCCTTTCCAGCACTATCTAAGAGCTTGTCTAGATGGCGCGTGAGGTCTGCTTCCATTGCAACAGGCAGGCATGTTACCAGGCAATCCTTACGTCCACTAGCCACCCAGCTCTCTACATGCCAAATGATAGAATCACCAAATATAACAGCTGTCCTAATGCTTTCCTCATGGGCATATGGCCCTGGAGAAACTTCCTCGGTGCGAGAGGGTTTTACATCACATGGAGGACAGGTCCTAGCTACAGGATTACTTCCTACCACACCAGGGTGATGTTCTCCTTTCTCGTGACCTCTCTCTTCCATGACAACAGGGATGCTGCCAGACTTTAGGTGGGACTTCAGGACTATATCCCTGTAGGTCTCATCTATGTACATCTGTGTCTTCCTTATGTCCTCCAAGTTTGCTACTCTAGCCTCCAGAGATCGGACTCGTTCCCTGAGAGCAAGGAGCTCCTTGCACCTAGTGCACATGTAAGATCCCTCACCAACTGGGAGAAAATCATACATGTGACGCTTAATGCAAAAGACTAGAAAGCCCCCATCTCACTGCTGGACTGCTGTCTGCATCTTAGTTTAAGTTGTGTTTAGATATTTAAGTTCTTTACTTACTACGGGTTGCTGGGGATACTTATACTAATAAAACTAGACCTAATACATTTAATTGTACTTTGTTCACCTGAAGCTTAATTAATCTCATGTCCTTAATGTATGGCTGATGAGGATAAACAGCTGCACCTATAGAGCAATAATTATCTCAGGGGTGAGTGGGTGTCGCGGAGGGAGGAAGGGAGGGAAAGAACACTTATTAAAAGCTGGCTGCTGCACAGTACCCTGTCCTGTGCTTCTAAGGTAATCTGTGACCAATTTCCAGGGGGAGTCCCACAGCCCTTGCTTGGCTAGAGGGAGTCTTAGGTTCTAAAATTAATCAGAAAGTTCTCTTCTGTGTTTTAAATTTAAACTGAAAGCTCTTTGCTGCTACTAGGCCTTGACTGATTTAACATATACAGTGGGTTCACAAATTAATCAGCTTTAATCTAAAGAATTCCTTTTTCCCCAAGATTTAGACAAATTCCCAGAAGTAAATACTTACAATTACAGATCTCTCTCCAGAAGTAGCAGTCCCCTTTTGTAGTCCTTCAAGATGTTCTTCCAGGATGAGAACATTGTGCCAAAGAGCTCCATAGAGAGTCAGAATAGGCACAACTGCCCGCAGGCAAGCAGGAAACAGTAAGAAGTGAAGCGGAGTAAGACCATCTCAAAAAAGTCCAAAACAGCTTTATTGTCCCCTACACTTGTAGTGTTTCGGCACATATGCCTTCTTCAGGGGGGTAGGATAACCTCCAATAGAAAATGTTTTTACGGTATTGTATTATGTTTGTTTAGTTTTTTTACTGATGTTTATAATTTTCTGTTGGAGGTTATCCTACCCCCTGAGGAAGGCATACATGCCGAAACACTGAAGAGTAGGAGATAATAAAGCTGTTTTGGACTTTTTGAGGTGGTCTTACTCCGCTTCACTTCTTAATATTTCCTGCTTGCCTGCGGGCGGTTGTGTCTATCTGGGGAAACTTCTAAGTACTTGTGACCTAGATTGGCCACTGTTGGAAACAGGATAATGGGCTTGATGGACCTTGGTCTGACCCAGTATGGCATATCTTATGACCAGAGCCTGGACCATCCTCGATACCTCCAGTGACTGAAAGTCAGACTTGGAGACCGAGGATGAGGAGTCCCGGACATCTGACACCACCATGATGTGCCTTCGGATCCATCTCTTACCGAAACCCTGCGCCAGTCCCCACCTGAGGATATGGTCTTCCTTGCCTTCGTGTGGGTCATTATCAAGCACTCTATTCATTCATAAATATTCTGGAATCCAATCATCCACTGTTGTCTGCCACAGGTCTCAGATAAACGATCAATGCACTTAACTTCTGGGTACTTTGTCTCCCCAGTATTGTGCTCGTTCACATCAATGACCCATGGGTGCTCTTTTCTTAAACCAATTGTTTATATACTTCTTAAAATATTCAATTGCAAAAATAGTATTTCTTTTTCTATTAATGTCTCTTTTTCTGTATCTCTAGTCCCAACAAAAAACAACACTTATCTTCCAAATTTGCTGTCTTGTTCAAAAACAAGAAAACAAGTCTAACTAGTCCCTGTGGGCAATACAGTCCCCTTGAGAAACCCGAGGGGCTTTTGAACAAGACAGCAAATTTGGAAGATAAGTGTTTTTTGTTGGGGCTAGAGATACAAAAAAAGAGACATTAATAGAAAAAAGAAATACTATTTTTGCAATTGAATATTTTAAGAAGTATATAAACAATTGCTTTAAGAAAAGATCGCCCATGGGTCATTGATGTGAACGAGCACAATACTGGGGAGACAAAGTACCCAGAAGTTAAGTGCTTTGATCGTTTATCTGAGACCTGTGGCAGACAACAGTGGATGATTGGATTCCAGAATATTTATGAATGAATAGAGTGCTTGATATTGTTTAGTGTTCATTCACGGAACTGACCCGAAATTATTTTTCGTGTGGGTCATGGCAAAGGCACTGGTATTTGACACCGGACCCTCTCATGGAGGAACTCTGGATCCTCCATTAAGAAGGCCCCTCCGAAGGAGTCACTCAAAGTACTTGTCCCCTAAATCCTGGAATGGCTGCTTCTCTGCATGTGGGAGACACCTACATCAGTACCCATCATGAGCCAGTGGCTGGACTAGATGTACCGTGTCCGCTGGAGCCCTGGGTTCCAGAAAGCACAGCTTCACATAATTCCATGGTGGTGAAGTCAGCCATGTGTTTACTAAAGAGCCAAAAGAGGCACTCCTCGGTGCTCCCGGAGAGGGAGGCCCTCTCTATGGATGCCATGGACAGAAAGTGCTACTTTGGCTTGATGCTTATTGGCCGGATTCAGGGATACCAGCTATACATGGGCATGTACCAGAGAGATCTGGCAGGTTCTCAGCAGGTATCTCCTAGGAACCCCTTCAGTAGTTCCAGACCCTGGCCTAGGCTGTCAGAGGGTGCTCCAAATTCATGACTCAGTTAGCCTATGATGGCTTTGAGTCAGTGGCTAGAATAACTGCGGTGGGCATCAGTGTCAGGCCTGGCTACTGTCTTCTGAACCGGAGCAGTGGATTCAGACAAATTGGTTGATGTCTTTGGCAAACTCGTGACTGATAAGGCTGCTGAGTTGGAGATAGAGTACCTGATAAGGACCAGGCTCTCCAAGAAGACCGCTACCCTTCCCCCTCAGAAGTCCTCGGGTAAAAATTCTCCATCTTCTAGTAAGGGCAAGGCTTAGAGAATCTACCTTCAGTATCAGGCCTTCCCAGCACGGTCAACAGGCCAAGGGCATAGCCCTTCTGAGCCGAAGGCTCCCAAACCCCAGGCACCAGCTCCGGCCCAGCCTGGTGGGAACTTTTAACTACTCAGGCATAACCTACCCCCCCCCCCGAAGGCCCACCACAACAACCCACAGGGGGATGTCTAGTTCTGTTTGCCCACAGGTGGCCATCCATCACCAAGAACACCTGGGCACTGAAGGTGGTCAGGGAACGTTACCTCCTCCACATGCTGTAGACACCCCTCCATTTTTCCAGAAGAGCCCTCCAGGACTCCCCTCCACCAGACCTTGCTATTGCAGGAGGTCACAGGTCTTCTAGTGGACAGGGTGGTGGAACCAGTACCTCCATATCTTTAGGGCAAAATGTTCTACTCCTGTACTTTGTACCCAAAAGAAAGAGGGGCCTATGGTCCATCATAGAATTGTGGGACCTAAACAGGTTCCTGGTGAGAGAGAAATTCAAGATGCTCTCCCTTGGGACACTGGCTATGCTCCTTGGACCTCAAGGAAGCATAAACACATAGTCATCCATCCCAGCCACAGGCAATATCTCAGGTTCATGGTGGAGGGCAGCCACTACCAGTACAGGGTACTACCCTTCAGCCTAGCTTCTGCCCCCAGAGTATTCACCAATTGCCCAGTGGTAGTTGCGGCATACCTGCATGGGGCCTTTGTCTTTCTCTACCTGGATGACTGGCTCATAAGAGAGAGCTCAGCCGCTGAGGTGCAGCAGGCCATGGCCCGTACCATCCAGGCGCTTCAGTATTTGGGATTTGTGATAAACCACTCAAAGTGCCATCTCCTCCTGAAACAATGTCTGGAGTTCATAGGGATACAGCCAAAATCGTTCGTGCCGGAGCCTACCTCCCCTTGGACTGAGCTGACAGCCTCAGGGCACTGGCCGCAGATATGCAGCATTGATGCTCAGTGTTTGCTCGCTTTCTGCTCTACTTACTGGACCACATGGCATCCATAGTCCATGTTAGCCTGGACGCCTGTCTTCACATGAGGGTGGCCCAATGGTGCCTCTACTCTCCAGTGAACCCACCGATTAGTGGTCTCCCTCAACTGGTTCCACAACATCTCCAGGCCAGGATGTCCTTTTAAGGTCCCCGTCCCACAGGGAGTCCTCACCACTGCATAGCCCTCTCCTACAAGCAGGCTGGGCCCCTTGCTGGAGCACCAGGTCACGGCACACAGTGTCATGGCAGCTTGTGTGGCAAACCTGCGTTCTGTCCCTGTAATGGAAATCTGCCAGGCCACTACCTTGTCCTCAGTTCATACTTTTGCAGCTCCTTACTGGCTAGAGTGAGAGTCCTGACAGGACAGCGCCTTCGGGCAGGCCGTATTCTGTCATCTGTTCGGGGTGTAGGTAACTCCTAGTCTCCGACCCTTTTGTGTTCAGGCTACCGACGTGCTGGTTCCTCACTGTACACTTGGGTCACTCGAGAGTCTGTTTTCCTAGGTCTCCATTGCTGTTCATCTTTTCTGGTCACCCCTGGCCTTTTTACAGGTTCTCAGTAGCCTGTAGCTAGGGAGTCCCATATATGAGGACTGACTTCCTGCTTGTTCCTGGAGAAAGTGTAGCTACTCGCCTGTAATAGGTGTTCTCCGGGAACAGCAGGAATCAATTCTTACAACCCTCCCTCCTTCCCATGGGGTTGCTTCTTGTAATTTTTTGCCATCTTTAGCTACGTCATTAGACTGAGTCAAGATGGCACCCTTGGGCGGGAAGGGGACCGAGCATGCGTGATGGCAACTCCCAAAGGATTTCTCTGAAAGCTCCGTTGGCACCATTGTCACCCATATGTGAGGACTGACTTCCTGGTTGTTCCCGGAGAACTTGCATTTCTCTTTGAAGGTAAAAAAAAACCCTAAACAGACCTATAGCTACAGAAAAAAAGCTTTACCTAAGAATACAAAAATTCCCCTTCTGCAGTACAGCTACAAAAATAAATCAGTAGGCAGTGCAGTAGAAGTTAGCTAGTAAAAACCAGACAGGGCCCCCATGTAAGAGCTCTCAGGCAGAGACGATTTGCATTAAAGAGTCACAGAATTGCCTTGTTTGCAATAGAGACTCTCTAGGAATGTGAGCACTTTGTTCTGCATGTATGTTATAGGATCCACTTGTGTCTGCTTCCTGTATATGCAGAACAGATGACTAAAGGGTACTGCGGGTGTTGTAGCAGTTAAGCTGATAACACACATGTGCGTAGTGTGTTAGGGAATACCTCAGCATTAACAGATGGGAGCATGGAAAGCATGTTCCCTTCCGTTACCGAGGTACACACAGTGCTGCCGTGGATGCCCACCCCGGCCATGCTCCACCTCTAACCCTCCCCCTTGCAACCAGTGCTAACTATCGTGACCCAATGTGCTAGCTGCCAACGTGTGTCCAACACCTGCATCTAGCGCACACCAGACCCATGCTGACAGCTGGCACCCTTTACTTAAAGGACCCCTAAGATTCAAATAGGTGCCGACTATGACACTTGGCTCACGGAGACCTGTAGCATCTTGCAGAACTTTTCCTGCATGAGGAAGAGAACTGGCCTTTAGGTAGGGAATCTGGATGCTCTCTCCTGATGTGCTATCCACAAGCTTTTCAAGTAGCGAGCCTCTTATCCTTATGTGAGGACCTCGCCAAAAATGAAGGCTTCAGCTTTTGGGTATATTTAAAAATGACTGATAAAGACGTAACCCCTTTCAGAGGTTTCTGCCTTTGACATAAATCCTGGTATGGATGCTTTATTACAAACTTTGGAAATTACAAAACTGAGCATACAGCAGACCCCACAGTGGATTACAATGAGCAAACTTTATAAAATGCCAGATAGTGCTATACTGACTTTTTTGTCAACAATGGGGGAGGGGGGTTGACTCTTGCATCAGACTGCAGCCCTCTGTGATTGGTTGAAACCTACTGATGTTTTTTGTATTGAGGCGTTAAGTGGCTGATCACCTAATGACTAACCTAAGAAGCTCCTAGTTTTTGGAGAGAAAAACCTAGCAGTTGGGTTCGAACTCTCCTCTCCAGAGTTGCAAGCCTTGGACCCACAATATCTCTGCTGCCCGGTTATCGCTGTATACCACCCCCGGAACTCCTCCATGCTAGCTGGCAGGCATTGGGGTGTGCAGTCGTGGCGAGTTATTCACTTTTGTGTATCCCTCCCCCTTCATTGTGTTTGGCCTCCAGATCTGCTGGACCTAACCACCTCCCCCCCCCTCACATGGGGGAATGCATTCCACGATGGCTAGGGTGTCTCCAAGTCATATGAGGTGTTGGACTGAGAGGGGACCCCTCTCCACACACCAAAACCCTTGTACTGTTTACCCTGCAGCCTAGGTAAACAGGCATCCTGAATGTGTCAACAGATCCGCTCAAGAGAGGGCTGCAGCGATGGAGAAACTGCTCCAGAGGGAGCTAGTGGCAGAATAAGCTCCAGAGAGAGCTGCAGCAGCAGAGACTCCATTCCGGACTAGGAGCTATAAGACCCGGGAAGGTCCAGTGGCAGATCAGCTCAAGGGAGAGCTGCAACACTTGTTCCTGATTAGATAGGAGTGTAAAACCCTCTCTGAATTGGAAGAGGCAGAGCCAATGCTAAAGCCTTAGCGATTGGACGGAACTACAAAACCTCTCCTTTCACAAGCTGCCACCAGTCCAGAGCACCAGCAGTGGGTGAGACTTAGGGCTGGTGGGCAAAGGGAAAGTGAGGGAGGTAGGAGACAGGTTATTAAGGTTAAATCCATAATCTTTAAAGGTTTACTTAAGTCATTACATATAGTTGGTTGTTTGAACTGCCTTATCCCTTGTCCTGTTGTGCTATTTTAACTTAGCTGCTTGAACCACTTAATCATGATACAGATTGTACTGTATATACTGCATTATTTTATCACAATTCTTAATATATATATTTTGTAAATGTAAATACTATTTAAGCCAGTCTTGTTCACAGCAGTGTTCTTTTGAAAGATTTCCTGGGATGAAAGGAGGGAAATCCTACCCACTTAAACCTTTCTTCCCCAGGTGGAGGCACTAGGCACCAAACAGACAAGGACCAACAGAGCCTACCCTCGAGAAGGCTCCAGTCAGGCCGGTCCTGGACCCAAAAGCGCACCCAAGGGGCGCTATATGTGCTATGACCACTAGTTCACAAGTTTTGTGATAGCGACGTACCTAGGTCTGTGGGACATCCTTACTGCGGCCATATCCCCTGCATCTACCACAGCCACTATGCCCCTGCCACGGTACAGACACGTGGTAGATGCACATTTGTCCAGTGCTGCCTGCCGCACTTCAGTAAACATGCCCCTTAGTTCTTTCAGCCTTTCTTTCCAACATTTGCCTAAGCGCATGAGAGAAAATAAACATTTGGTTAAGTGCCACCTTTGTCTGGTGTTTCCTACGATTCCTCTAAGAGAAACCGTTTATTACACTGTTTGCTTCAGTGCCAGCCCCTTGTCTCTACCTCTGGGGAAATCTTATGTGGTCATCCATTACACTGTGGAGGGGTTATGTCGTCTTGTGCCTCTCCAGGCAGGTGGGTTGGTGTCCATTGCAAGCAGATTTGCATATCTGTAGACAGCAGGATAAATCACACACTAGTGGAGGGCATCATCTGATGGGTTTACTGTAAGATGTCCGCAACAGATGGGCGCATATTGTGAGCTCCGTGTCCTGTACAATAATCTCTACAGATCATATACTGTACTTGGTGGCATCTGTCTATTTTCCAGGCAACTCCAGGGACACTCATGGTGCCTGAGGGGTGCTATCTACTTTCCAACGTATTATTTATTTAACATATTTTATATACCACATTTCCTACGGTCGATGCTGTTTACATGAAACAAGTTGAAATATAGATACGGTTAACAATTGTGCAAACTAAGGATCAGTAAGGGAGGGTAAACATTAAGGAATTAACTTATCTATATATTAATAACGAATGTATATACATAATAATCATTTAGAGCAGAATTAAAAGGTCTGGAAGCTCATAGAAAGCAGAATGGTTTAGATGATGAGGTTAGGGGTGCCATATCATTTCTTTGAGATTGAGCTGAGTTGTTATAAATGAGGGGAATAGAAAGAACAGAGAAGGGGACCGTAGAGTTGGAGTAATGGAATACGGGCATGTTGGAGTAAATGTTTATCGTTGACACTATGGCTTTTTGTCAAAATGGTCTCTAAAGAGTAGTCTTTATTTTTTTACAGAGGTGTGTGAGGTCGTCCATGCATCTAAGTTCTGTAGGAAGGCTGTTTCATAAAAAAGAAAGCACAAGTTACCTGATTGAATTTCAGTGTGCCAAGTGGTAGAACTAGTTTGTTCTGGAAGCATGTTCTTCTGGCTCTGTTGTCTGGCTGTCTCTTAAGTATGGACTGTAAGAACAGTAATCGGCGGACATGTGTAATATTTTGAATATGGTTATGAAAACTTTGTATCTAATGTGAGATTTGAAGCGCTAGCCAGTGCAGCTGCTTGAGGATAGGAGTGATGTGGTCTGTTCTTGGGACACCTTTCAGAACTCTCGCTACAGTATGCTGTGCCATTTGAAGCGGGTGTAAGACGCTCTTAGGGATGCCCTGATAAATGTTACCAAAATCCAAGTGTGGGGAGATCACTGCCTAGAAAACTGTTCTGAAATCTTCTGGTTCAATCAGCGGGTGCAGTTGTTGCAGGGTCTTAATCTTCTGGTATATTTTTATAGTGTTTCTCTTGATGTGGGCTTGTAGTATGAGCCACTGATCAATTGTTATTCCTAGGGATTGGATCTCATCCTTAACCTTTAGTTCAGCATTATTGACTTTTAAGACGGTAGGAGGTGAGAAGTCTTGGTTCCTGGTTATAAAAAGCACTTCTGTTTTACTGTAGTTTATTCTTAGTTGGTGCTGTAGTAACCAGTTGGAGATGTCGTTAAAGCAGTCTAAGATATGATTGTAGCAAGCTGTTGTAATGGAAAACGGAGCGTAAATCATAATATCAGCATATATGTTGTATAGTATGCTGCGATCCTGAATGATGTTGTAAGTATATGTTAAATAGGAGCAAGGAGAGTGTAGAGCTTTGTGGAACTCATGAGTGAGCTTGTAAGGTGATGATTTGGTGGGTTCTATTTTCACCTGCTGATGATGCCCCATTAGATCAAGGGTAGAATTCCGCACACCTATAGCTTGTAGCCGTAGGAGCAGTAATTATGTGAGATGCTAAGTCAAATGCTGTCTTTATGTCTAGGAAGATTAAAATGAAGCCTTGATCCAGATTTTGTATTCCTTTTATGATCTTATCAAAGAGGAAGGTAATTGGTGTTTCCACACCGTGGAATTGTCTGAAACCAGGCTGTTGAGTATCTAGAAGAGAGTTGGTGTTGATGGCATCCTATAGTTGTATTTGTACTACCTTTTCAGTTATTTTGTTTAGTATTAACTTTGCAAAGAGCATCCCTCCAATGTACAGTAAAATATTCTCTATTCAATTTTCTGTAGGCTTTGCTTGTATTTTTATACTATGCTAAATTGCAGACCTAGAACGATGAGGGTTGTGAAGTGGTTCCAAATTTTCAGGACAGTCTGGACTTGCACTCTTGCTTTTTTAAGGGATTGAACAGGGATGCTAGAACCACAAGCTCATGTCGGGCAGCAGGACTGGATCAACGTGTCCCAAAAATCTGGAGTTAATTGACAAGCATAATAGTAAAAATGATACTGCAAATAAAAGTTCCCCTGGATTCTAATGTGACAAAAAAGTTTTCCCTTTCTTACCATACACTTATTAATGTAAAGACGACAAATTGTTAATTTTAGGATACTGCTCTGAAAGAAAATAAAACAGACAAAGACCCCCTTGTAGAACAAGAAATATAGACCAGTCAGAAGGCAGTCATGAGCCAGGAAAAATACAATTGTTTGTTATCAACAGCTGCGTTCATAGGACATCATGGTTCTCTGCTGTTTAGACACTGACACTCATCCATATTTAACAGAAGTTTCAGAGCTTGGAATTATACAATATTGACTTTGTGTTTGTGCTTTGTGTCTCTTCTTCAGGTCATGGGCTCTGGAGTCGGGGTGGTCGCTGTGTGCAAAGGGGCAGAGATTGCCTTAGCCATGGCCACATTCCTGAAGAAGGTGATTGCTACTGTTTGTATCAATGGGCCCAACGGCATCAATGGAAACACACTACGGTATCAAAATGTCTACATTAGAGGCATGCCGTACATTATTGAGGCTATTCGTCTCACTAGCACAGGGGCAATTGACATTTCTAATATCATGGAAGATCCCAGAGAGGAGAGGAACCATGATTGTGTCCTCCCCGTAGAGAATGCTCGGGGGCACATCCTCTTCATTGTAGGAGGAAACGACATGAACTACAACAGCCGATTGTTTGCGGAAGAGACACTTATGAGGATGAAGCGACATGGAAAGAAGAACGGAAAGCTCCTCTTGTATCCAGGGGCTGGACATCTGATTGAGCCTCCAGGGTCCCCATTCTGCTTGATGTCATACATGGCCTCTTCCCCGTATCCATTGATGTGGGGAGGGGAACTCGATGCACACTCCTATGCTCAGGAACATTCATGGAAGGAAATCCAAATGTTTTTCCACTATCATTTGGGACAATCCAAAGTTAGCAAACTCTGAGTGAATACAAGAGAAAAGTGATTGATTTTAATGTCTGCATAAAATATTTCAAATCATAAAAAAAGAGGGATATCATGCTTTGAACACATTGCAGCTCTTTGTCCAGGAAGTGAAAATGACCAGTTCCTTTCCTCTAAGACCTCTTTCCCGTGAACCATCTGGGAGTACATTTAGATCTAAACGGCTTGGGAGCTGACACTTAGAAAGAGGTTCTTTACTAATGCCATCAAAGCAGTCATCACAAAGCCCCTATTTTCTACAATGTATGTGTGGGGGGAGGGGGGTTGTGGCATCAGTGTAATGCACTAAATTTTTCTTTAATGTCAGCCTACATGGAATCTCTCCCTCCGTTTTCTGGGTAATTCAGGCAGGTGTTATGGAACTGCTAGGCAGACAAGTGAAGCATCCCAGAGCTATTAACCAGAGCTGCTCTGAGCTCTTGGTCTGTTGGAAATAACAGTTCACACTGGGGAAGGGAAAGCTCTTTGTGGAAACCACTATTTAAAGTTAGGCACTTGACAATCTCACATTCACTCTGCTCAAAAGATAAGAGTCCAGACCAGAAGTTTGTGTTGTGAGCCAAAGGTTTGCTTAAACTTTAGGATAATTGGAAAAAGCAACTTCAACTCCAGCAATTTATAACTTGTAACTTAACTAAGCTATAACACTACAGTTTCATCCACAAAGGTTCTGGATGCTGCTTAATCTCCAGGAACAAGCAGGAATGAGTCTTCACATATGGGTACGTCGGCGCCGACGGAGCCCGCACGGAAATGCTCCCCAGCATCCAATCAGAAAGCCTTTGGGAGCATCCCTCGCGCCTGCGCGGTGACTTCCCGCCTTTCCCACTGCCTCTCCCCAGTTTTTCGTTTTCCGCGGAGCCAACAGGACGTACCTCCTGTCACCGCAGAAACCTTTTGCTTTAAAATTCTTAATTTCTTGTTTTCCTGTAGGTCGCGGCTGTCTTTCCCGCCGATACCGGTACCGCCGGTGCTTTATTCTTTTCTTTTCCAACTTAGAGAAATAACTTCTCCTCAGTTTTTTCTTTTATCTTTTGAGGCCTAACAGGCCTTTCCAACATGGAGCCTTCTTCCCCTAAGAAGTGCCTTCACTGCGGAAACTTAGTTTTCTTTTTAGACTCCAGTGCCTGGTGTCTAACCTGTTTGGGTCCTGACCCCTTTTCCCCTGGTCCATCGGGCTTTAGTATCGGGAGAAGACCTTCCCTTTTTCGGGTATCTCTCAATGCCGTTTTTCCTCCTGAGGTGAGGACGCGGGTTTATTCTTCTCTCTGGGATCAGGTAACCCGCAAACAGTCTGTTAAGACTAGCCAATTCTTGATGGGTAGGTCTCATGCCCAGCATGATGACGGCTCCGGCCTTGCCCTCAAGACCCCATTGGCAATAAGACCCCGGCGGGAGTCTTTGGGCTCCAAAGCATTTACGGGGTTTCAGGTTGTTCCTGGGGTTCACTCCTCACAGAACCTACCTGAGCCATGCTCGGGGGTGGTATCCGCTTTGAGCGGTACCGATCCCCCGGCATCGGCACCGGTGTCGAGTGCTCCACTCTTCACCGAGGATCGTCAGCTGGTGTCCTCGGTACCTTCGGGGCTGATCGACTCGACCCAGCCTGGCTTTCCTGCGTCCCCGCCATGCGCGGGGTTGGTACCGGCTTTGAGCGGTACCGCTCCCCCGGCATCGGCACCGGTGTCGAGTGCTCCACTCTTCACCAGGGGTCGTTGTCTGATGTCCTCGGTACCTTCGGGACCGATCGACCCGACTCAGACTGGCTTTCCTGCTTCCCAGCCGTGCGCGGGGTTGGTGCCGGCTTCGAGCGGTGCCGATCCCCCGGCATCGGCACCGGTGTCGAGTGCTCCGCTCTTCACCAGAGATCGTCGTCGGGAGTCCTCGGTGCCTTCGGGGCCGATCGATACGACCCAGTCTAGATTTCCTGTATCCCAGCCAACCGCGGGGTTGATACCGGCGTCGAGCAGTACCGATGCCCCGGCGTCGGCATCGGTGTCGAGTGTTCCACTCTTCACCGGGGATCGTCATCTGGTGCCCTGGGTACCTTCGGGGCCGACCGATGCGCCCTGGATGGGCTTTCCTCTATCTACGCCATGCTTGGGGGGGGTACCGGCTTTGAGCGGTACCGATACCCCGACATCGGCGCCGGTGTCGAGTGTTCCTCTCTTCACCGGGCGTCGTCCTTGGTGCCTTCGGTACCGATCGATACGATTCCGATTGACCTTCAGGTAGCGGTATCGCTGATTCTACCACCGACGCTCGGTTCGATGCCCAGTCTGGAATCCATATCCAGTCTAGATGACTTGGTCCCGACGCGTCTCGGAGCCGATCCATGTCGCCTCCGACTACGCAGTACCGGGGATAATCACCAAAGCTCTCTGGTTACCTCGGTACCGCTTCGGCAACCTCCGATACCTGCTACGATGGCATTACCGTCCCCGATGCCGGTACCGGTGTCGACGTCGTATCCTGCAGTTCCATCGGTGCCAACGATCCTTTCTTTTTTTTTTTTTCTTTTTTTTTTATTGAAGTTTTAATCAGTTTAACACCAACTAAATATAAAGACAATCAGAAACAAAGGAGAAGCATAACAATACTTATCCATAAGGACATCTATACAAAGAAACAAAATCCGATTTAGCCCACATATCTGAGATTCAACTGAGGCATTACTATAATAAGAATACAAATGAGAAAACAAGGCACATAACCCACCTATCCGGAGGCTGAACAACAACTACACTCCCCCTTACTTCCCCCTAACTGTCCTATCCGCTATGAATTTTTCCAAATGTGAAACATCAGTAAAGATAAATGAATCACCCTCATAGTTTATAACACATTTGCAAGGAAATCGGGGTTAGTGACTCTTCTCGGCTATCTAATCCTTCTTCTGACACTGAAGTAACGTTAAAGGACTTATGGAGTGCCCTTCAATTAATTGATGGCAAGTTAACCTCCACTTTGAATTCCCTCTGTGTTTTTTCTTCAGAGACTGTTGCTTCTTTGAAGCAACTGGATGACAAAGTTTCCGTTGTTGAAGTTACTTGTAATAGACTTGAATCCCAGGTTGGCCCCTTGCATTCTGCGAATGTGGCTAGCATAAAGGATTCGTTAATCCTGCATAGTAAAGTGGAGGCCTTGGAAAATTCGTTTCATTTGTATAATTTGCGATTATTAAATTTTCCTTATACCTCTCTCTTGTCCCCCAGAATTCTTCTGGATAAGTATTTGAGAGAGGTCCTGCATTTGAATGAGGCTTTTGAGTTCTCACAAATGTATTATATTTCCACAGCGGTTAAAAAGGTCTCTTCAGGGAATGGGGATCTAGATGTTATTGAGCCGTCTATATCAAATTTGACAGCTTTTCTGGAGGACTCCACAGATGCAATAAGTACCCGGGCTACTTTACTTGTGACATGTAAGACTTTGGACGCAAAACAATGTATCCTTAAGAATTTCTTTAAATATAAGGCTATAAAGTTTTGTGGCCATACCATTAATATTTTTCCTGATGTGGCACGTAGTACCCAGCTGCGGAGGAGGCTTTTTTTGACTTTAAAGCCTCAGGTCTTGCAGCTGGGTGCTACTTTCTTTCTTAGATTTCCTTGCCATCGATCCTTTCTATGCCTAGCTTGGAATCGATACCGGGAACCGACGACGCAGTACTAACTGCCTCGAATCAGAACTGTCAGTATCGTTCTCCATCTAGCAGGATTCTTTTTATGCACCAGTCCAGTAGGTTTTCTGGTGTTCACGCTGCTCATTCAACCTCAGCCTTCCCAGGAATAGTTCCTCTGGGAGATCCTTCTTTTCAGAAATTTCTCCTTGACATGGCAGCCTTTCTTGCCATTCCTATTCCTGGTCCTACTCTTGACCAAGATCCTGCAGAAAAGGAAACCATAATGCTTCCTTTGCATCAGTCTTTGCAGGACCTTCTTCTGAGGACTTGGGAATCACCTTTACAGGTTCCTGCGCCTTCTACAGCCATGAATGTTCTGTATCAGGTGCCTCCCTCTCCGGGATTTCAGAAAAGCCAACTTCCGCATCATTCCATTGTAGTGGAATCAGCAATGAGGAAGGTCAGAAGCAAGAATTTTGTATTCTTGTATTTTGTTTACCCATAGTCTAGTTTTGTTTTCCCCAATAATGGGCCTATACTTTTTATCTTTGTTGTAATTTTTTGTTTTTATTAATTTTATGCTTTTAAATATTGGCCCATTCCTGTTCTGTTGTGTTATTGTTTCTGTTCATCTTATTTGTCTATGCTTTTATACTCTGCTTTCCTGTCTTGCCTTGGCGTTCTTTTCTTTATATGTGCATTGCCAACCTTTTATTGTACACCGCTTTATGTTTTTGATGGAAAGCGGTTTATCAAATTTTAAATAAAGATAAAGAAGAAGCATTCTTCTTTCCCACAGGTCGTGCATCTAAAGCACTTGTTGCCTTTGGACGTCAAACCTTCCAAACTTCTATGTTGGCTTCAAGAATTATTTCATATATTTTTTATATGAGTCTCACACTTCAGGAGGTCACAGAGAAGTTATCTCTTTTGTCTCCTTTTTTGTCAGAACCCAAGGCCTCTGACTATTCCTTGCTTCTTAATTATAGCAGGAATATCTCTTGGTTCCTTTCTCGTGCTTCTCGAGACTCTTTTGAGTCTGTTAGCAGATCCTCTGCTATTGCCATTGGAGCGCGTCGTACAGCGTGGCTGCAAGCTTCAGACTTGAGCAGATGGGCAAAACATACACTGGGTAATTCTCCTTGTACTGGAGACAATCTTTTCAATAGAGAAGCTTTACGTCAGGTTGCTCATTGCTCCACTGACTTTCCTAGTTCTGGAAACCATCCTAAGCCTTCTTTTTCCCCAGGACGTAGGAAATGTCCTACCAAACCCTCTTTCCCGAAGAAGAGAAAGTTTCATCCTTCTTCTGCCCATCCTCCCGGTGTACCCAAGCAAGGGACATCTCATCCTAGTCTGAAGTCTCCAGACTCTACCCAGTCTGCTCATAACCAGCAACCATAGGTTCCTGTGTATTGCAATCTACAGTTAACTTCCCCTTAGCAGAAGTTTATTCTTCAAACACTACACTGGTTTCTTTTCCAGTATGCTATGCTCTCGGATACTTTTGTCCATGGGTTGCAGAATTCTCCCATTCTTACTACCACGAAGGGAGGTCACAACTATCCCAGGATAGTTTCTGTCCCCATATGGACATCTTTTCCTTCAGCTGCCTTACCCTATGGTAAGTCACTTTCCAACCCCCTCTCTTCCAGGGTTTCCCCTGCTTGAGTTGGTGCCATACTGGAACACTTTTTTTCTTCCAGTGTAGCCTGTTTGTTTTTCCTTCACTGCGTGTTCTGAACAACTCATTGGACAGGGACGGAGATTCTCTCCGCTGCCTTTGTCTGTTTTCTCTCTGTTTTCTACAGGAGAATCCCCTCTGTTGTTTTGTTCAGTTGCTGTATATGCAGGAGTTCCAGTGATTACTTCCATGCTCATTGCAAGCTGCTTGCAACTATCTTGCATTATACTATTCACTGCAGCTTATCTTCTTCTAGCCATATCCTTTCCTCGGTTGTGGCAACACGCCTGACTTCTGTCAGTTTTATCTTATAATTCTCCTACACAATGCTCTCGGCAACCTTCAGAGAAGCTTCTACTCTGGGCCCTTACTACAGAGCATTGACCTTTGTCTCTGAGGGTCTTTCATATACAGCAGATAAGCTTTTCTGCGTGAATGTCCACGGAGTTCCCAATCTGACCGGAATATGCTCCTGTTCCTTACAGCTTGGCATTATGTTTTCTACTCCACTTGGACAACGCATACTCCCTTATCGTACATGATACTCCTGAACCCCTTGGCTGGGTCACTCTGGTATCTTCGTCTATGCGTTCTTCTTGTCCTTTGGACGTACCAGAGTCCTGAAGTACTGCTGACGTACTCTTGCCAGACTGCTGTTATCCTCTGTTTTCACGCAACCATACTGGTTCTTCCACTGACCTACATTCCTGCTCCACAGAAATTTATTCTCTATATTTCTTCAGGTGCGTTTCACCCCCTATTATTGGGTGAATTTTTTCCCATCACATTCCCCATGTGAATGTTTTTTTCTGTGGCTCAGTTGCGGGAATGTATTCTGGAAAATTATTTTATGTATGTGGGCATACATGTTTTTGTACCCTGGGTGGGCGTCAGCCATCCCACCTCTATCTATACATATATCTATCTATATGTAGATATATATGTATAGAAAACTACTTGTCTACATACATATATTCTCATAGGTATAGATATGTATGTCTTCCATATATATATATATATATATCTATATATATATATATATGTATGTATGTATGTATGTATATAGGCATACGCATATTGGGAGATGTCCATAGCACCCTATGTCTACCTATCTCCCTGACTGTCGGTGCTTAGGTTTTTATTTTCTTATGGGGTCCGGACAGTCAACTTGCCTATTATCATACGGCTCAGTGACTGGGACGGGTTTTACTAACCATTACTGCTGTGACGTCAACAGCTTCTATTTTTGTATACATCTCCCTACCTGTGCAGTCTCAAACTTCAATGTCTTCCTATCGCTTAACAGCTGGGAAGGACAGTGTACATCTTCAGTGTTCCTGAGTACACTTCTGTTCTCCTTGGGAATAGGGGTTTCTTTTTTTACATACCCTCTCTTCCCTTCCGGACTGGGCTAATTTTCCAGATCGGCCAGTCGTCTTCTTTTAGTCCTCAATGGTTATGACTCTGTACCTAACTGGGTTCTCAGCTTTTCCCATAAAGCTTTTCATTGGAGACCTGCCGATCTTCTCCTGCCCCGGTTGACACCTGGGTCACCTGCCCATTCCAGACTGGAACTTCTTCCTCACTGCTGTGGAGTCACCTTGAAGATTCCGCTACCGCATCTACAGTCTACTTCCTACAATCCGGTAGGTAAGCTCTATATTGTGCTAGTTCATTAAATATTTTGATGATACTTGACATACCTTCTAAAGACTTTTTTCCCTGTAGTCTTTAGATTCGCTGTTCCTCTACAGCTCTGCTCTATTCAACTCCTACCCTCCATCCCCCAGGGGATGCCGGAGATCCAGGTTTGGGAAATGCCGTCCTGTCCCAGGGACACGCATTTTATGGGATCTCCCCTGGCACCCACAGCTAGGGAGTCCCCATATGTGAAGACTCATTCCTGCTTGTTCCTGGAGAAAGCACAGTTACTTACCTGTAACAGGTGATCTCCGGAACAGCAGGAATCAGTCTTCACAACCCACCCACCTCCCCTGGAGTTGTATCTATCTATTTCCTTTCCTCTTTCTCTCCTTCTCTCCTTCTGTCTCAGCTATGAAACTCAATTGGGGAGAGGCAATGGGAAAGGCGGGAAGTCACCGCGCAGGCGCGAGGGATGCTCCCAAAGGCTTTCTGATTGGATGCTGGGGAGCATTTCCGTGCGGGCTCCGTCGGCGCCGACGTACCCATATGTGAAGACTGATTCCTGCTGTTCCGGAGATCACCTGTTACAGGTAAGTAACTGTGCTTTGTGTCAGTTGGATTACTTAGGTTTACTTTAGTTGTACCTTTTTCTTTTCTTAGAATGTTCATCAGCTTAGCTTAGACAATTTGTAATGTCTCTTTCTCCCTTCATCTCATGTCAAAGCTATTTAGATTAGGTGTGTTTGGCCCTCTGTTCCCCAGCACTAAAAGGACTTACTTCTCTCTCTTTGGTAACTTGAATGTTGCTGCTGTACTTTAAGTACTGGCAGGTTTCTGCAGGAACTTCAGTCTTCTGGCTGAGCACCTCCTGCAGTGGCTCCAAGCATTTTGGGTTTGTACTGGTTCATAATGGTGATGCAGATCTTTCTTTGGGTGGGTATAGAACGTTGGCTGGGTGCCCCTAAGAGCAAACACCCACTAGATGGGCATGGTGCAAAGACAGAAAATTGTCTCAAGCTGAGGTTTTTATAACCTAGGAGCTGTTCCTACTTAGAGTCCCCTCCCAGTCTCAGCTTGATTGGCAAGGGAGAACCTCCCCTAATTTGGAAATTCACATATACTTCTGAAATTTACTGATCAATACCAGTAGAGCCAATGGATGATGCTACTGATCTCAGTGTTAAACCAATTAGTGCATGTTAAAAAGTTTTAAAACATTAAAAAAAATGTATTAAAATGAAAGCGTGACATGAACCAACATCAGGAGAAAAGGCCAACCCAGAAATGAATCTGTGCGTATCTCTAATGCAGACACCAGCTGAGAATGAAAGACCCCAACAGTGGTAGCACTTGCTGAGATGAGCTTGGGTAAAAAATGATCATTAATCAGTGGGACTCACAAATGTACCTTACCTAAACTTCACTATTACACAAAATATATTTTTAAATTACTCTCTATAATAACGTCATACATTACTTGCTACCAATTCCGGGCACTCAAACTGTGGACTTTATTGGTACAGGCGACCTGCAGCAACACCACCAGGTAAACCTCACCATTGTCCTCTTTGAATGCATTATTTAAGAATCAGGGTACTAATGTTCTTCGTATGAAGACATTGTCTTAACATCTTTGTTAACTGCAGTTTACATTCTGTGCTTTGGTATTATGTATTTAGGATTTTTCTAGACCTATACAGTAAAGTCATCAAATGCAATATTTATATCCTGCGGTATTGTAACCGACCATGGCCGTTGGTTTTGCCGCTGTTCCTCAATTCATACTCTGCACCTCCAAGAAAATGCTCTGGAATCCAAACACACCTTCAGACTTTTACATCACTGAACAAACTGCTGGACCATTAGATGATAGAGGAATAAAAGGGGCGCTAAGAGGGGGACAAGGCCATAGCAGAGAGACTAATGAATTCTTTGCTTTGGTCTTTAAATACCACGTCAGTCATGGGTAACATCCCTACATCTTCCTCAGTAAAGGTGATACTGTGGAAGAAAGAAATATTGATACGCAGGGAAGATGTATTACAACTATTTGATAAACTGAAGAGTAGCAAATCACCTGGACTAGGTGGTGTACATCCAAGCGTGTTGAAAGAACTGAAATATGAGATTGCAGACCTGCTGTAAGTAATCTGTGAACTATCATTAAAATCATCTGTAATACCTGAAGATTGGGGAATGGCCGATATAACACCAATTTTTTAAAAAAGGGTTCCAGAGGTGATCCGGGACACTATAGACTGGTGAGCTTCACGTCAGCACCGGGAAAAATGGTAGAAACCATTATAAAGAACAAAATTACTCATCATATAGATAGTCATGGCTTAAAGGGAGACAGCCAACATGGCTTTACACAAGGAAGATCTTGTCTTACTAATTTGTTATGTTTTTTTGAAGGTGTGAATAAACAGGTAGACAAAGGTGAGTCGCTTAATATAGTGTATCTGGACTTTCAGAAAGCCTTTGACAAGGTCCCTCATCAGGGACTTTTGGCAGAACTAAAAAGTCATGGGATAGGAGGCAGTGTACTATTATGGATCAGGAATTGGTTAAAAGATAGAACGCAGAGGGTGGGGCTAAATGGCTAATTTTCTCAATGGAAAAAGTTGAATAGTGGAGTACCCCAGGGATCTGTGCTGGGTCTGCTCCTTTTTAACATATTCATAAATGACCTGGAAAAGGGAATAACGAGTGAGGTTATCAAATTTGCAGATGAGACAAAACTATTTAAAATTGTTAAAACCCAAGAGGATTGTGGAAAATTGCAAGAAGATCTTGATAAATTGGAAGACTGTGCATAGAAATGGCAGATGAAATTTAATGTGGACAAGTGCAAAGTTATGCACCTAGGAAAGAACAACCCAAACTATGGTTACACGATGCAAGGTTCCACATTGGGAACCACTTACCCAGGAAAAGAAATGTAGGCGTCATCGTGGATAACATGTTGCAACCTTCCACTCAGTGTGCAGCGGTGGCAAAGAGAGCAAATAAAATGCTAGGTATCATAAGGAAAGGAATGGAAAATAAAACAAAGGATATTATAATGCCTCTGTATCGTTCCATAGTGTGACCGCACCTTGACTATTGTGTGCAATTCTGGTTGCCGTATCTTTAAAAGGATATAGCGTTATTAGAAAAGGTACAGAGAAGAGCCACCAAAATGGTAAAGGGGTTGGAAGGATACTCCTATGAAGAGAGGCTAAGAAGGTTGGGGCTCGTCAATCTGGAAAAGAGACGGCTGAGGGGAGATATCATAGAGGTCTATAAATTAATGAATAGAGTGGAATGATTGTTTACATTGTCAGAATATAAAAAGACTAGGGGACATGCAATGAAGCTGCAGGGTAACCTATTTAAGACTAATAAAAGAAAATATTTTTTCACTCAACGTGTAATCAAACTCTGGATTTTGTTAACCGGAGGATGTAGTAAAAGCTGGTAGTGTAGCTGGGTTTAAAAAAGGTTTGGACAAGTTCTTGGAGGAAAGGTCCATAAACCATTATTTAAAGGGACCCAGGATATCACTGATTGACCCAATACAAGCATTGAGGTACCTGTGTCTTTTGGGGAGACTGCTAGGTACTTATGACCTAGATTTGCCACTGTTGGGAACAGGATACTGGGCTTGATGGACCCAATATGGCATATCGTATGTTTTTATGTTCATTTCCCAGAGCAAACCAACGGCCATGGTTGGATACAATACTGCAGGATATAATATTGCATTTGATGACTTTGAAGAGGTAGGGACATTACCCATGCCTGAAATGCTATTTGAAGGTGATGTATCAGATAAATTAGAACAAAATACGATAAACTAGGAAGATGTATTACCACTAGTTGATAAACTACTAAGAATCTGAAGATCACACCTGTCCCCTGGTCAGATCATTTTCTCGTCACATTCTCCAGCTTTTCTCGATCCACATCCAGCAACAAAGGCACACCACAAACTAGAAGATTGAAACCATTCAACGAAGAAAAATTTCTTAACAAAGTCCTCCCTTACATTCAACCGGATCAACATGACCCTCAAGCACTAATCAGCAACTGGAATAACATAATAACCACAGCAGCAGGCTCTGTAACAACATGCAAAAGAGAGAACACTAGGCTAGTCAAAGCAAGGTGGTTCACCCCCACCCTAAGGAAACTCAAGACACAACTCAGAAGAACAGAAAGGAAATGGCGGAAATCAAAAATGAGAGCGACAGGATAAAATACATGGAAGAACTAAACCACTACCACAACATGACAGACAACGCAAAGAGGACCTGCCACTCGAAGCTGATAAATGCATCAATCATCAGACCATGAGAACTCTTTGAGATCATCAAGTACCTGACCGAATATACCACCTCATCAGCTTGCGAAACAATACAAACAGCTCCAGCAGATAGCCAACACCAAGAAAACACCTATAAGTGACAATCCCAATTCCACACCAATTTCAGAATGGGAGACCTTTGAGACAGTCTCCAAAGAAATAATTGAAGCCACCATATCAAGCCTCAATACTACTACATACCTCCTAGACCCCTGCCCGGTAACCTGGATAAATAACACAAGACTGTATCTAAGACCATCTATCGCCTTCATTGTCAATGAAGCCCTCAAACAGGGATTAATGCCTACCAACCTCAAGACATCCATTATCCGCCCAACCCTCAAAAAGCCTGAACTGGACCCAGCAGACCCTGCCTCTTGCAAACCAGTAGCAAGCCTCCCATTCACCGCAAAACTTGTTGAAAAGATAGTTCAACAGCAACTGCAGGATCACCTAGACAGCAACAACACTCTAGACCCACAGCAGCATGGGTTCTGCCCTCAACATGTGGTAGAAACCCTGATGATCTCACTCACAAACATCCTAATCAAAGATATTCAAAATAAGCATACTGGAAATGCCTTGATCTTTTTGGATATCTCTGCTGCATTTGATACCATCTCCCACACCATCCTCCTATACTGACTGGTAGCAAGCAATGACTCTCCCCCACATAGACTATTGCAATGCGATATACCAAGGACTACCAGCCAGCAACCTTAACCCTCAACACAACAGCGAGGATCATACAAAAAGGAAATAAATATGATCACATCACCCAAATATTACGAGACCTTCACTTTCTTCCTCTTGAGGCACGGATCAAATATAACACACTGTTCTCCAGGAACAAGCAGGAAGTCAGTCCTCACTTATGGGTGATGGCACCGACGGAGCCCGCGCGGAGCAATTCCCCAGCTTTCAAAGAAAGTCTTTGGGATTGCTGCCACGCATGAGTGGTCCTCTTCTCGCCCAAGGGTGCCATCTTGCTCAGTCTCCCTTTTTCCATGGAGCCCTTCGGACGCACTTCCTCGTCCCTCAAAAAGGTGTTTCGTTTTCGGCCTACTGGCTTATTTTCTGGTTGCACCGGTCCTCTACCCATCCTTCCCCTGCTGTACCCTTCTGAGAGCTATTAGGGGATGGTTTTTCTTCACTTTTTTGCTTAACGGGCTTCGCACCCTTTTATCTTCCAACCTCTGGCTGCGTGGCTCTTTGACCTCGTGGGGACCATTTTTGTCCCTATGGCCACCGGATTAAAAAAATACGATAGATGCTCTAAGAACATGTCGCTTACAGACACCCATGACTGTTGCTTGTGGTGTCTCGGGGCGGATCATGATCTGGTGCTCTGTTCACTTTGTAAGAAAATGTCTTCCAAAGCCCTGCTCAGTCATAAGCAGAAGTCCGAAGACATTTTCAGAAAGGCCGCCTCAGAGTCCCCAGTGGCGCCCTCGGTCGTCTCTCCTCCAGTGGGATCTCCCGCCTCGGCCCCGCGGTCTCGGAGGCACTCCAACCAGGGGTCCCCTAAAGTGGAGCGGCATAAGAAGAAGAAGGCCTCGAAGTCGCTGTCTGCGGCTCCCGACAAGTGTGAGCACTCCCGCCCTCTTCGGTGTTCCTGAGAGTCAGACAAGGAGCAACCCCGCAAGGTAGCCTGTACAGACACGGAGGCTTCTGGCAATGGTGCCCGATCTCCTGAGGGCCGTCCCAGCAAGGACCCCCTCTCTTCCTCGACGCCCGACCTGGTGACCCCGGGATTGGCATCACAGGGTCCCATGCCCATGTGGGAATCCCGCATGCTGGGGCTGGAACACAGCATTTCTGCATTCATCGTTTCCCAGCAGGCGCTCACAGCCAGCTTCACTGACTTGCGCCCCGAGACCGTGGCTTCCCCGTGGCTTCCCCGCGGGGGACCCCCAAATCCGTCCAGGAAACCCCCGAAAGCCAGGGCCTCGTGAGAATCCTTGACGTCAGTCTCACTCGCCTCCCCGTTCCTCGGGGTGAGGTCATCCAGGGCCTCCGGCTCCAAGCGGGCCTCGGCCGCTGGGCAGGGCGACATGCCCGGTTCGGATTCCTCTTCCGAGATCTCCCCGGAAACCCGTGTCCATCGGGACCTTCCGTCGGACCCCTCTCCTCCTGCATTTCAATGGCGCTCGCCACCCGAGGACATCTCCTTCCTCATGTTCGTTTGGGATATAGCATGGGCTCTTAACCTGGCCAACCAGGCCGAGGAGGGACCCTCGAGCCGAAGAGCTCAACATCCTACAGTACGAGTCCCTCCCCAGGGAGTCTCTTACTGTCCCAGTTCCTCCCATCTTGTCTAGGCTGCTACTCTGCATGTGGGAGGTGCCCGCTTCAGTTCCCATAGTGAGCAAGTGCCTCGACACCATGTACAGGGTACAATGTGGCCCTGGGTTCCAGAAAACCCAGCTCTCCCACACTTCCATGGTGGTGGAATCGGCTATGAGAAAGCAAAAAAGCCCGAAGTCACATTCGTCTGTTCCCCCGGGCCAGTAGTCGAGAGCCCTCGACTCCTTAGGCTGCAAGGCCTACCAGGGCCCCATGCTTTCCTGTCCCATTCAGGCATACCAATTATATATGGGTATGTTCTTGCGCGACTTGGCCAAGGAGCTCGGGGGTTTCTCCGCAGGCCTCGAGGGCGAACCCCTCAACGGGTTCGGTGCCCTGCTGAAGTCTGTCGTGGATTGTTCCAAGTACCTCTCCTGTACCGCCTACGATGGTTTGAGTCCTCGGCTCGAGTGGCGGCCACTGGTATCAGAGCCCGTTGACAAGCGTGACTCCAGTCTTCAGACTTGTAGCAGTGGGTGCAGTAGAAACTCCTGGATGTACCCTGTCTCGGCAAGCAGCTCTTTGGCAAGCTGATGGAAGACAAGGCGGTGGAGATAGAGACGGAGTTTGTCACCAGAACCTGTCTCTCACGCAAGACCTCCACCCTCCCTCGGAAGAAGCAACAGCCAAAAAGCCCTTCTTCCTGAGAAAAGGCCTTCCTTATCATGGCTACCCGCCTACCCCCACACCGAACACATCAGCGCAAAGGAAGTCCGGCCAGGGTCATCGAAAGCCAAAGGGCCCAAGGCCCAAACCCTGGCTCTTCTGCAACCCACACATGTGTTTTGATGCCATGGGCATAGCCTCTCGCCCCCCCCCCCCGGCCACTCAGCAGCCAGTGGGGGGGGGGGCCTGTTCTTCTTCACCCTCAATGGGCTTCCATCACCTTGGATGCCTGGGTCATCCGGGACGGCTGTCGCCTATGCTTGGACAGGCTTCCCCATACCTTCTCCGAGGTGGAGCCTCTTTGACTCCCCACTCACCTGGTCTTCCTGCAGCAGGAATTAGTCAACCTTCTTGCCCAGCCAGCGGTCGAGAAGGTGCCGTCGCACCTTTGAGGTCGGGGCTTCTATTCAGGCAGTGGTTGCCCGAGGAGGCTCAGCAGCAGATAAAACTGCTCGAGCTTCGGGCGGTACGGTGGGCCCTGAGGGCCTTTGAGGTTCATCTCAAGGTGCGATGCTTGTACAGACCGACAACCAAGTGGCAATGTTCGACATCAACAAGGAGGGGAGTACAGGTTCACGCTCCCTTTGCCGGGAAGCGGCCCTCCTCTGTTCCTTCGCCTTCCGCCTGGGGATGACCCTCAAGGCGGTCTACCTCCGGGGCCAGGAGAATGTCCTTGCGGACAAACTCAGCAGAATCCTCACGAATGGCATCTGGATCATGGGTGGTCGGCTGGCTGTTTCATTGGTGGGGGACCCCTGCCATGGACCTATTTGCTAGCAGGTCGAACGCACAGCTTCCCCGCTTCTGCGGCCCTGTACTGCACCCGAACAGGGAGGGTCCGGATGCGTTCCTTTTGAGCTGGTCCTCCGGCCTGCCTTATGCATTCCCTCCCACTCATCTAATCGCGAGGACCCTCCACAAAGTCCAGAGGAACTGGGCGACGTCAATCCTCGTAGTGCCCTCGTGGCCTCGAAAGCCCTGGTTCCCGCTCCTGCTCTAACTGTTGACGGAGCCGCCAGTTCCACTGGGCTGTGCCCCAGGTCTGTTAACACAGGAGGAGGGGCGGGTATTGCACCCAAACCTAGCTTCCTTATCCCTCTCGGCTTGGCGGCTGAGCGGGTCTCTCTAGCCCTGCTAGGCCTCCCGTAGGAGGTCGGGGAGGACCTCCTTGCGTCGAAGTCCTCGACTAGGAGAGCTTATGTCTTAAGTGGCAACGCTTCTCGGTCCTGTGCTCTGAGCTCCAGATCGATCCATTCTCTTGCCCCGCGCGGTGGGTCTTTCGGTACCTTCTCCACCTCTCGATGGAAGGCCTGAAGTCGAATTCTGTCAGGATGCACCTGAGCGCCATCTTGGCGAACCACCTCCCTGTCGAGGGAAAACCCCTCTCGGGGCAGCCCTTGGTTTCCTGCTTTATGCGGGGTCTCTTGCTGTCCAAGCCACTCATCCGGCCTCCCCCAGTGGAATGGGACCTGAACGTAGTGCTCATGTAGCTTACGCGTTCACCCTTCGAGCCAATGGCGATGTGCTCACTCTGCACCTATCCTGGAAGGTGGTCTTCCTGGTTGCTCTGACCTCGGCCGGCTAGGTCAGTGAGCTCCAGGCTCTCATGGCTGATGCCCCTTACACTAGATTCTATAGGAATAGGGTGGTCCTCTGTATCCACCCAAAGTTCCCGCCGAAGGTGGTCTCGGATTTTCATCTCAACCAGGAGATAGTCTTGCCAACTTTCTTCCCGATTTACCATGCCAACCAAGCATCGGTGGCTCTCCATACCCTTGACTGCAAGAGGGCCTTGCCTTCTATCTGCAGCGCACCCAGGCTCATCAAAAATCTGGTCGGCTCTTCGTGACTTACGATCCCAACCGACTGGGGCAGGCAGTCACCAAGCGCACCCTCTCCATCTGGGTTGGGAACTGCATCATCTTCACCCATGCGAAGTCAGGCGCCCCTTTAGACCAATGAGTCACCACACATAGCGTCCGAGCCATGGCGGCTTTGGTGGCCTGGCTGCGTTCAATGTCCCTGCGAGACATCTGCCGCGCGGCGACCTGCTCTTCAGCGAACACTTTCGCTGCACACTATTGCCTGCAGAGGGAGTCCCATCGGGACAGCACCTTTGGACAGGCCGTACTCCATAATCTGTTTGGGTATAAGCAACTCCTGCCCTCCGACCCTTCTTCACAGCTACTGAGGGCTTTGACTCGAGGGCTCAGGTTCATTTGGTCATCGGCTTCTGCTCATGACATCGCAGAGGTGTTGTTTGGTTACAGGTTCGGTAGCTTGTTGCTGGGGAGTCCCATAAGTGAGGACTGACTTCCTGCTTGTTCCTGGAGAAAGCATAGTTTCTCACCTGTAACAGGTGTTCTCTAGGGACAGCAGGAATCAGTCCTCACTACCCTCCCACCTCCCCTGATGAGTTGCTGGATTTTTATCTTTCACTTGACATCTGCTTGGTAGGACTTGTGCTAAGGGACCTGACTGATCAAGATGGCACCCTTGGGCAGGAAGTGGACCATGAATGCGTAGCAGCAATTCCAAAGGCTCTCTTTGAAAGCTGAGGAATTGCTCCGTGCGGGCTCCGTCGGTGCTGACGTCACCCATAAGTGAGGACTGATTCCTGCTGTCCCTGGAGAACACCTGATTTCCAGGAACAAGCAGGAATGAGTCCTCACATATGGGTACGTCGGTACCGACGGAGCCTGCGCGGGAAAGCTCCCCAGCTTCCCAGAAGGAAAGCTTTTGGGGCCTCCCACTGCGCATGCGCGCTGCCTTCCCGCCTTCCTGACCAACTCTCCTCAGTTCTTCTTTTTCTGCGGAGCCAGCAGGTCGTGTTCCTGTCACCGCTGAAGAAGTTCTTATTTTAATTTGTTTCTTTGGCCGCGTGTCTGCCTTCCCCGATTCCGGACCGGTATCGCCGGTCTTTTTTCTTTATTTCTTTAAAAAAAAAATAAATCTTATTTTCCCCCACTTGGTGTGTTTGTCCTGTGAGGCCTCTAGGCCTTCACAGAATTCTCCCTCATGGAGAAACCAGCCTCTGGTTTTAAAAAATGCACCAAGTGTAGCGGTACTATTTCAGTCACAGACACCCATGAATGGTGTCTTAAATGTTTGGGGCCTGACCACTCCATTCCTGATTGCCCGTCCTGTTCTTTGATGTCTAAACGTGGCTTACAAAACCGAGCAGCCAAGTTTCACATGCTGTTTTCTACAGATACTCCAGCATCGACATCTTCCAGGTCTTCCTCTCCTGATGGATCTCAGGTAACCAAACATTCCTCTGGCAGGTCCTCAAAGGGCAAATCTCCCTCTAAGTATCGAGATGCCCCCGGGCTTGACCCTGAGGACCCTGCCCCAGCCAAACAACCCCGGCGGGAAGCTCCGGCTTCCAAAGCTCCTCCTATGGGGTTACAGGTTGACATCGATGGCACGGCCTCGACCGATCACCTGTTAGACTGCTCTGGGGTACCGGTTCAATCTTCCGGTACCGACATCCAGACAGTCGTGGCATCTATGGACCATACAGTTCAATCCATGCAGCAGGCCATACTGGCTTTTATTAGAGCTGCGACACCCTCGGTACCGCAGCCAGCGGTACCGGTTCCGGTACCACAACCGATACCGGTACCCAGGGCATCCACATCGACCAGGATACCGATTCCGGTTCCCGGTTCTGGGGTTTTTCCCGATACCGATCCGGTACCGGGTACCCCCGATGTGGATACCGGTCGATACGCTTATCGATCCCTGGAAGCAAACAGACGATACTTCGAGTCTTCTGATGATTCTGATTCATCAGATGACTCCGCTGAAGTATCTCTTACTCTTCCTGAAGAGCCCTCTTCTCCAAAGAGGAGAATGTCTCCTCCAGAGGATTTGTCCTTTCAAGACTTCATCATTGAAGTAGCTAAAGGTCTCTCTTTTTCAGTGACCTCTGTTAAAGAACCTAGAGCTTAATAATTTGATATTTTAGGATACTCTAAGGTTCCCAAAGAGGCAGTCACCTTGCCCATTCATGAAATTCTTCAAGAACACATGATGGACTTATGGGAGACTCCTCTCACCCCATCTCCACATTCTCGTCGTTTGGACACCATGTATCGTGTCCCTCCCTCCTCCTGGTTTTCAAAAACCTCAGCTCCCTCACCACTCTATTGTGGTGCAGTCAGCTATGAAAAGGATAAAGAGTACCAAAAGACACTCTTCTACTCCTCCAGGAAGAGAATGTAGGACTTTGGATGCTTTTGGTAGAAAAATCTTCCAAGCAAGTATGCTTATTGCCAGAATCAATTCATACAGTCTCTATATGGGCATGTTTCTGAAGGAGATTGCATTGAAAATACGCCATTTTCTCCCCTTTATCCCAGAGGATAGAAAGGAGGAGTTCCTTCTTTTGCTAAAGCATACCCAAGATATTTCAAAGTTCTCCAACAGAGCAGCCTTTGACTCCTTTGAGGGTGCTAGCAGAGCCTCAGGTATTGCCATAGCGGCTCGCAGAATTGCTTGGCTCCAGGCCTCTGACCTAGAACCCTGGGTCCAGGATGGGTTGGGAAATCTGCCCTGTACAGGTGAAAATCTGTTTGGTAAGGAGTGGCAAATCAAAGCCACCCAAATGGATGCAGAAAATGCTGCTTTAGATAGACTTTCTAAATCTACCTCTGCCCCTGTCAAGAAAAAATCTTTCAAGAAGCCTTTCTATAAGAAGGCCAGATTTGCTACAAATACTGGCCAACAATCTTCTGCAGCTCGCTTTGCTCCTAAGCGTCAGCAGCCTAAACAGGCCAGGGCAAACCCTGCAGGGGCTGCTACAGCCCAGCAGTCCCAACCCCCTCAAGGTTTTTGACTTAACACTAGAGAACTTAACCTTTCTGGCTCTAAAACATCCAGAGCCTCTCACCATTCCAGGAAGGTTAACTCATTTTGCTCCCAGATGGGAGCAAATCACATCAGAACAGTGGACCCTCTCTATCATCAGAGAGGGCTACAAACTCCATTTCTCCAGCCTTCCTCCCCATACCATGGTGAGATGTTTCAATTCTCCCCCATCTCTCCTAGACCTGTTGGGTCAGGAGGTGACCACTCTTCTCGCCCAAAGGGCAATAGAAGAGGTTCCTCTTCTTCAACAGGGGTCAGGGTTTTACTCCCCTTATTTTCTCATTCCCAAGAAAACAGGGGGGTACAGACCCATTCTAGATCTGAGAGAATTGAACAAGTTCCTATGCAAGGAGAAATTCAAGATGCTTTCTCTAGGTACTCTCCGTCCATACCTACAGAGTCAGGATTGGCTTTGTTCTCTAGATCTCAAGGATGCGTACACACATATACTCATCCATCCATCCCACAGAAAATTCCTACGGTTTCTGTTCCAGGGAAAACATTTCCAGTACAGAGTACTTCCCTTCGGTCTAGCCTCTGCTCCAAGAGTATTTACCAAATGCATGGCAATAGTGGCTGCATTTCTACACGCCCTGGGAATTTTTGTCTTCCCATACCTGGATGACTGGCTCATCCGAGCTCCATCTCAGTCCGAAGCTCAGACTTCCCTGGATCGCACCAGATGCATCCTGCAGTATCTGGGACTTGTGATCAATCTACCAAAGTCTCAACTCACCCCTACTCAGTCCCTGGAATTCATAGGGGCCTGGTTGGATACCACCACTGCAAGGGCCTATCTTCCTCAGGCCCGTTGCCAAAGTCTAGTGCACTTGGCCTCCCAGACTCAGTCCAGAAGCCACTTGACTGCCAGGGATATGCTACAACTATTAGGCCACATGGCCTCCACAGTACATGTGGTGCCTTATGCTTGCCTACATATGAGAGCAGCTCAATGGACTTTGTCCACCCAGTGGACTCAAGCATCAGGAGCTCTCTCAGACCAAATAGCAAACTCCAAACGTCTCTTTTGGTCTCTCCAATGGTGGATGTCCACTCAAAATCTGTTGTTGGGGGCCCCCTTTCAACCATTGTTGCCCCAAGCAACCCTCACAACGGATGCCTCCCAAACAGGTTGGGGAGCTCATCTTCAAGATCTCTCCACTCAGGGCACTTGGTCTCCACAGGAAACCACCCTTCATATCAACCACTTGGAACTTCGAGCAATCTTTCTAGCTCTCAGAGTTTTTCATACCCTCCTCAGCAACATGACAGTCCTTATTCATACGGACAATCAAGTAGCCATGTTTTACATAAACAAACAAGGAGGGACTAGCTCTCTGTCGCTTTGCAACGAAGCTCTAAGATTATGGGCCTTCGCCAGAGAGCATCAAATCCATCTCCTGGCAGTATATCTTCCAGGAATCCAAAACTCTTGGGCAGACAGACTCAGTCGAGTTCTGCTTCCACACGAATGGTCCCTGCACATGGATCAGGTACTCAGAATCTTCCAGAAATGGGGAACCCCGGACATAGACCTCTTTGCAAGTCCGTGAAATGCCAAACTTCCCCCGTTCTGTTCCAGAATTCCGTGTCAGGGAGTGCAGGCCAAGGATGCCTTCCTCCTTCATTGGGGTCGGGGCTTCCTGTATGCCTTTCCACCCATTCCTTTGATTCCCAAGACTCTGTTCAAACTTCAAAGGGATCAAGGGTCCATGATCCTCATAGCTCCACGCTGGCCACGCCAAGTGTGGTACCCTCTACTTCTGCATCTCTCCCAAGCCCCCTCCCTGGACTTGGGAGCGGCTCCAGACCTTCTGTCTCAGGAGGAGGAGACTTTGTGGCACCCAAACCCCAAGTCCCTTCACCTCAGAGCTTGGTTACTGAAGGCCTAGACCTTCAACACTTCAATCTTTCGCAGCAAGTGAAGGATATCCTCCATGCCTCTAGGAAACCTTCCACTAGGCAATCTTACGCTTTTAAATGGAAAAGATTTTCCATTTGGTGTGCTCAAAAGGGTCTTAACCCTCTAGCACTCCCTTTGAATTCTCTTTTGGAATATCTCCTGCATCTCTCCAATGCAGGACTCAAAACGAATTCAGTAATAGTCCATTTGAGTGCTATTGCAGCATCCCTTAAGCCCATCAATGGACAACCTGTTTCCTCTCATCCTCTTATTGCAAGATTCATGAGAGGCCTAACCTTAACTAAACCTCCCATTCGACCTCCTCCGGTGGCATGGGACTTAAACTTGGTTCTTGGTCAGCTTATGAAGCCACCCTTTGAACCCTTAGCCACTACCTCCTTGAAATTTCTTTCCTGGAAGGTTATTTTTCTTATTGCAGTCACCTCAGCTCGCCGTATCAGTGAACTGCAAGCTCTAGTGGCTAATCCACCTTATACAAGGTTCCATCATGATAAGGTGGTCCTTAGGACCAATCCCCACTTTATGCCTAAAGTGGTCTCCCCTTTTCATCTTAATCAAGAGGTATATTTACCTGTCTTTTTTCCAGCTCCTCATGCATCCAGTGCAGAGAGGAACCTTCATACTCTAGATTGTAAAAGAGCTCTTGCCTTTTACCTCCACAGGACACAGCAACATCGAAAGTCTTCTCAGCTTTTTGTTGCTTTTTATCCTTCTCATTTAGGACTTCCAGTCTCTAAAAGAACACTCTCCAATTGGATTGCTCAGTGTATCTCTTTTGCTTACCAGAGTAAGAACCTTTCTCTGGAGGGCCATGTCACCGCTCACAATGTGAGGGCCATGGCCACCTCTATGGCTCATCTAAACTCTGTGTCCATTGACCAGATCTGTCGAGCAGCCACCTGGGCCTCGGTTCATACCTTTACAGCCCATTACTGTTTGGACAAGGACTCCCGCCGGGATGCCTTGTTTGATCAGGCTGTCCTCAGACACCTGTTCCATTCTTGAACAACTCCAGCCCACCTTCCCTGAATGGATGCCTGAGATCCATAGGAAGATGAGGAACCTTTCAGGGTCTCATACCCTTGAGGGGATCTCCCAGGCATCTTAGCTAGGGAGTCCCCATATGTGAGGACTCATTCCTGCTTGTTCCTGGAGATAGCACAGTTACTTACCTGTAACAGGTGATCTCTGGGAACAGCAGGAATTAGTCCTCACAACCCACCCACCTCCCCTAGGAGTTGTATCTCTCTCTCTCTTTCCTCTCTCTATTGTCTCAGCTTTAAACTCGAACTGAGGAGAGTTGGGCGGGAAGGCAGCGCGCATGCGCAGTGGGAGGCCCCAAAAGCTTTCCTTCTGGGAAGCTGGGGAGCTTTCCCGCGCAGGCTCCGTCGGTACCGACGTACCCATATGTGAGGACTAATTCCTCCTGTTCCCAGAGATCACCTGTTACAGGTAAGTAACTGTGCTTTACAGGTGAGTAACTATGCTGTTCTGATTCACAAAGCATTCCACCAACAACAAGCCATGCATAGGAGCACCCTGCTAAAATGGCTGAGCTCCAAAAGACCAACGCAGCAGCCCACATCCAACCTACTAGAAGTACCACAAGAAAGAACAAAATTGAACCAACAATCCTGCAACCGAGCTTTTAACTTATATTCCCCATCTTTGTGGAACACCCTTCCGAACAACATCCATGGTAACAAGGATCTCTCTTTCAGGAAACAAAAACTCACCTATTCACCATCCACCTAGGACACAAACGAACAGGCACCAACTGAGCCCAGGTTCATCCTCTGTCCGGGTCAATCAGTCACTCAACAAACCTGTCATTTTGTAAATATTATGGCTGTACTGTTTCAACTCCTCCTTATTGATACTCCCTTTTGAACCTCCCCAGTGACGATGCCCCCCCCCTCTTTTTCTTTTTTTTACCTATGTTATAATGTCTCTCATTGTATTTCCCCCTTGATTTTGTAAACCGCTTTGAACTGGTGAAAGGCAGTATATAAATAATAAATAAATAAACAAACTAAAGAGTAGCAAATCACCTAGAGCCGGATAGTATACTTCTAAGGGTGCTGAAAGAACTGAAGTATGAGATTGCAGACCTACTATTAGTAGTCTGTGAACTATCTTTAAAGTCATCTGCATGTTTGTTTATTAATTTTTGATTGACCGCTCTTCATGGAAATAACAGAGCGGTGTACAAAGGTTAAAAACAATAAAAATGAGATGAAGAGAACGCCAAATAAAGACAGGAAAGGGGAAGACATTAAAAAGCATTCATATTTTAAAAAATAGGGGGGGGGGGGGTTAAGGCTGGAAAGGAAGGGAGAGAGAGGGTAGGGTACGCCAGGAGGTTGGGAGATTATGGGCTATATTGAAAAGGTGGGTTTTCAATAGTGATTTGAATTTGGGGTATGATTGTTCCAAGCGTAGGGCAGGGGGAAGTGCGTTCCATGAGGCAGGTGCAAGAAAGTAGAAGGCAGTGGAGCGAGTAGATTCAAGATGAGTCTGTGTTACTTCTGGGAATTGAAGGCATGGATGCAGTGGAGAGAACATGTGAGTAGTGAGGAAGAAGATCAGTGCGATAGTGGGAATAGCCAGTGTGAAGTGTACGATGAACCAGTGTTAGGAGTTTGTACTGGAAGTGATATTTTTTGGGGAGCCAATGATACTGAATTAGAAGCAGAGAAACATGATTATAATGGGAGGCACGGGCAAGGATACAGACAGTGATATTTTGAATGAGTTGGAGTTGATGTAGCTGATATTGGGAGAGACCAAAATAAGTGATGTAACAGTAGTCTAGTAAAGAAATAACAAGAGAAAGGAGGAGAGCAGCAAGGAAAGAAGGAGCCAGAAATGGGATGGATAGTGCGAATTTGATGTAATGCAAAGAAGGAGCAGCGAACCAGCGAGAAGAGGTGGGCATGCAATGAAAGAGAGGAGTCAAGAGTGACTCCCAGATAGCAGATAGTGTTGATAATGGGGGTGCCAGATAGAGAGGGTGCAACAGCAAGGGAGGGGTGGCCAAAAGTAAACCAAATTGTGGATTTTATGAACATAAGATATGCCATACTGGGTCAGACCAAGGTCCATCAAGCCAAGTATCCTGTTTCCAAAAGTGGCCAATATAGGTGATACGTACCAAGCAGTTTCCCCAAAAGGCACAGGGTCCACAATGATTGTATTGGGTAAAGCATTGATATCCTGGGTCCCTTCTTAATAATGGTTTATGGACCTTTCCTCCAGGAACTTATCCAATCCTTTTTTAAACCCAGCTACACTAACAGCCTTTACCACATCCTCCGGTAACAAATTCCAGAGTTTGATTACATGTTGAGTGAAAAAATATTTTCTTTTATTAGTCTTAAATAGTTTACCCTGTAGCTTCATTGCATGTCCCCTAGTCTTTCTATATTCTGATAACATAAACAATTGATCTACGTTTATCCGTTCCACTCCGTTCATTAATTTATAGACTTCTATCATATCTCCCCTCAGCCGTCTCTTTTCCAGGTTAAAGAGCCCTAACCTTTTTAGCCTTTCTTCATAGGGGTATTCTTCCATCCCCTTTTTAGTGGCTCTAGTCTGAACCTTTTCTAATAACACTATATCCTTTTTAAGATACGGCGACCAGAATGGCACACAATATTCAAGGTGCGGTCTCACCATGGAATGATATAGAGGCATTATAATATCCTTTGTTTTATTTTCCATTCCTTTCCTTATGATACCTAGCATTCTATTTGCTCTCTTAGCTGCCGCTGCACACTGGGTGGAGGGTTTTAACATGTTACCCACAATGAAGCCTAAATCTTTTTCCTGGGTGGTGGTTCCTAATGTGCAACCTTGCATTGTGTAACAATAGTTTGGGCTGTTCTTCCCTAGATGCATAACTTTGCACTTGTCCACATTAAATTTCATCTGTCATTTTGATGCCCAGTCTTCCAATTTATCAAGATCCTCTTGCAATTTTCCACAATCCTCTTGGGTTTTAACAACTTTAAATAGTTTTGTGTTGTCTGCAAATTTGATAACCTCACTCGTTATTCCACTTTCCAGGTCATTTATGAATATCTCAAAAAGCAGTGGACCCAGCACAGATCCCTGGGGTACACCACTATTCACCTTTCTCCATTGGGAAAATTGGCCATTTAGCCCTACCCTCTGCTTTCTAACTTTTAACCAGTTCCTGATCCACAATAGTACACTGCCTCCTATCCCATGACTCTTTAGATGTGCCAAAAGTCTCTGATGAGGGACCTTGTCAAAGGCTTTCTGAAAGTCCAAATATACTATATCAATCGACTAACCTTTGTCTACCTGTTTATTCACACCTTCAAAAAAACATAACAGATTAGTAAGACAAGATACTCCTTCTCTAAAGCTATGTTGGCTGTCTCCCATTAAGCCATAACTATCTACATGTTCAGCAATTTTGTTCTTTATGATGGTTTCTTCCATTTTTCCCGGTACTGACATCAGGCTCACCGGTCTGTAGTTTCCCGGGTCACCCCTGGAACCCTTTTTAAAAATGTTTTTGGAGAACCAAGTTTGCAGAGCAGTAAGGCAAGTGTTAAGGAATGAGAGATCAGGAGATAATGGATTGGTGTGATCGATGAGAAATATGCCATCGGCGTAGTAGTTAGAGGTTATACCATGCTGTTGAACCAAAAGAGGTAATGGAGTGAGAAAGACATTTAAATAACGGTGTGGTCAAGGACTGAACCTTGGGGGGCACCACAGAGAAGTAATTGAAAGGAAGAAGAGCAGGTACTAACAGATACAGAAAAAGACCAAAGTGATAGGAAAGAGCGGAACCAACTGAGCACAGCACCACAAAGTCGAAGGTCATAGAGCTGAGAAAGGAGAGTAGCATGGTCAACTAGATCAAAAGCTGAGGATAGGTCAAGAGAAACTGCCACTGAAATGTCACCACGATTGTGAGTTCGGTGTAAGTCATTCAAGAGAGAAAGAAGAACCCGTCTCTGTGCTGTGCCCAGGGTAAAAGCTGGACTGATGTGGGTGAAGTGCATTAACAGAGTCTAGAAAATCTGAAAGTTGGGAGAACACAAATTTTTCCAGTAGTTTGACAAGAAAGGAAGAGTGGAAATCGCATGGTAGTTTGTTAGCAAAAAGGGTTTAAGGGAGGAGTTCTTCAGTATTGGACGGATGGTAGCCTGTTTCCAACTGAGGGGGAACAGACCAGATGAAAGAATATTAAACATGAAAAGGACTAGCGGTAAAATGGCAAGCGAACGATTGGTGAACTAAGAGGATGGGATGGGATCTGAGGGACAGGTAGTTTTATGAGAGGTTTGAATGATCTTAAGAAAGTTGTCAGAAGAGATAACGGAGAACGAGGACCAGTGGTGACTTCGGGAAAGGTTGATCAGTAAAGGGAACCATGGGGGAGGGTGGAGACTAAGGAATCATGACTGGGGGGTGAAGTGGGGTAGGGAGGTCAGAGAGCAGAGGACAGTTTGGAAAGGCAGAGTGGAGAACGCTGACCTACAGCAGACGCAGTCTGCAAGCAGATGGGGAAAGGGAGAAACATGATTGTGGGGTGGGATGAGATAGATGATGTTGAAAGGGTAGTCAGAACAGAGTAAAGCTGCTGAGAGGACTTTGTGGAAGAAGAGATAAGGTTGGAGTAATAGTTCCTCTTAGCAGTATGTATCAAGGAACGGTACTGAGAATGTTCAGGTTTGAAGAGCTGAAAGGAGGCAGGGGAGGGATGACTGAAGATTGGTGAATGGCCAGTGTAATGCCAATTTTTAAAAAATAGTTCCAGGGGTGAACTGGGAAACCACAGCCCGGTGAACCTAAAGTCAGTACTGGGCAAAATGGTAGAAACCATCATAAAGAATAAGATTGCTGAACATGTAGATAGTCATGGTTTAATGGGAGAAAGCCAACGTGGATTTAGCCAAGGAAAATCTTTGTCTTTCTAATCTGTTATATTTTTTTGAAGGTGTGAATAAACAGGAGATACACTGTATCAACTAGCTCATGTTTATCTGAATTTTTAGAAAGCCTTTAACAAGGTTCCTCATGAGCAACTCTTGGCAAAATTTGTCATGGGATAGGAGGCAGTGTACCATTGTGGATCAGGAACTGGTTAAAAGATAGAAAGCAGAGGGTAAATGGCCAATTTTCCCAATGGAGAAAAGTGAATAGTGGAGTACCCCAGGGATCTGTGCTGGGCCTGCTGCTTTTTAATAAATTTATAAATGACTTGGAAATGGGAATAAAGAGTGAGGTGATCACATTTGCAGATGACACAGAATTATTTAAAGTTTTTAAAACATAAGAGGATTGTGATAAATTGCAAGGGGATTTTAATAAAATGGAAGATGAAATTAAATGTGGACAAGTGCAAAGTTATGCACTTAGGGAAGAACAACCCAAAATACGGTTATATGATGTAAGGTTCCACCACGAAGGAAAAGGATTTAAGTGTCATTGTGGATAATGTTGAAACCATCTGCCCAGTGTGTAGTGACGGTGAAGAAAGCAAATACAATGCTGAGAATTATAAAGAAAGAAATGCAGAATAAAACCAAGGATCTTATAATGCTTCTGTATAGTTCATGGTGCGACCGCACCTTGAATATTGTGTGCAGTTCTGGTCACCATATCGTAAAAAGAATATAGCAGAATTAGAAAAGGTACAAAGAGCCACCAAAATGGTAAAGTGGATGGAAGTATACCCCTATGAGGAAAATCTTAAAAAGTTGGGGTTCTTCAACTTGGGAAAAAAAGATGGCTGAAGGGAGATATGATAGAGGTTTCGAAATTAATGAATGGAGTGGGACGGGTAAGTGTAAATCTAGTTGTTTACTTCATCAAAAATGTAGAAGGACTAGGGGACATGCAATGAAGCTGCACTGTAACCCATTTAAGATTAATATGAGAATTTTGTTTTTCATTCTATGCGTAATCAGACTCTGGAATTTGTTTCCAGAGAATTTAGTAAAAGCTGTTAAAAGGTTTGGACAAATTGCTGGAGGAAAGGTCCATAAATCATTATTAAAGAGGGCCCCGGAAATCCATTGCTTGTCTCAGGATATGTATTCTGGAACCTGTATACCTTTTGGGAACCCGCTAGGTACTTGGGACCTAGATTGGCCAGGTTTGGAAACAGGATTCTGGGCTTGATGGATCTTGGTCTGACCCAGAATGGCATTTCTTAAGTTCTTAATCTGTCATTTTCTCCTAACTCCTTTGTACTGGAGCCGTCTCTTTCATTATGTTCGACAGCCCACATCTTCCCATTCTGGATACCTTTTTAGAAATGTTTGGGCTAGCCTTTTCAAACCAGTCATTGTCTGTCCTTCTGTTTTTTTTTTTTTTTAAATATTTTTATCATGTGAATTATATGTGCAAATTTCGTAAGATTTCATGGATGGAACATAATTTAAAATCTTTGTGCCCGATATTCAGCTGAACCATAAAGCCGAGCATTCAGTGCAGAAGCCATATCAGTGCCACGGTATTTGAATATCCGGATTGCTGGCAAGCTAACCAGGTAGCAGTGATATTCAGTTGCTATCCAATTAGCTTTAGTGGCAAACGTTCGGCCAGCCTTTACTGCATCTGACGTTTGCCACATGTTGATAACTGGGAAATGGTGATACTGAGCTGCTGTCTAGTTATTCATAGGTGCTGTCCCCGAAATGCTCCCAGGTAGCTGGTTAGCATCGGGGCATGCAGCGGCAGTTCTGAAAGATATTATTCAGAGGTACTAACCATGGTAGTGGCACTGAATATCCCGCATAAGGGCATAATCAGAATAATCAATTACCAAAATTCTTGGGTGGTGACTCTTAACTAAGAATACAACATTTTGTAGCTGAAGAGAGGATTATTTTCACTAAACGCATCACTTTGCACTTGTCCACATTAAATTTTATCTGCCATTTAGATGCCTAATCTCATGAAATCCTTCTGCAAATTCTTGCACTCCTCTGCTGTTTTAATAATTTTGAATGATAATTTTTGTAAATGTGATCACTTCGCTCATCATTCCTCTCCCCAGATCATTTATTAAGTTAAATAGCACAGGTACTATTATAGATCTTTGGGGCACTTCACTACTGACCCCTTTCCATGTGGAAAACTGACCGTTTAGTCCTGCTATCTGTTTCCTCTCTGGCAGCCAGTTTGTAATCCACACGCGGGCATGACCTCTTATCCCATGATCATTTAATTTCCTAAATAGCCTCTCAGGGACTTTGTCAAACGCCTTATGAAAAGCCAGATAAATTATGGGGGTTATACACATTTAAATTGTGAATAGGATTTTAAAAATAAGTAGTCATACACACATGCAAATTGCGATCATGTGTAAATAGCCATTTTAGAAAGGTCGACTTTTGCATGTTGCTGAGTGCACAATGTTGAAATTAGATGGGGGTATGTCAGTGGCATGCCCAGGGTGAGAAAAGAAAATCTACATTTGTATCCCCCATTTCATATGGGCATGCATGTGGGAGCATGCAGGATTTTTTTACTTTCCAGATTTGCAGAAGGAATACGCCAATCCACATCGGGTAGATTAAAGTCACCCAATATGATCAATTCCCCCTTTGTGGCCATCTTTGCAATATCAATAATCAATTTGCTAGCTATTTTTTCGGTTTGATTTGGAGGCTTGTAGACTACACCAGTATGGATGACAGTGCCATTTCCTCTTTCCAACACAATCTACAGTGCTTCTTCCTTTCCCCATGTCCCCTGCATTTCAGCAGCTTTAATATTGCTTTAAAGACAAAAAATAGAGCAAAAGGTCCAAGCACTATCAATATTTTATTTGTTGGAAGATTAGTCTTGAGGGACAATCAGTGATAGGTTCTATTTTTAAGAACCTCTATTATAATCATGTGAAAAAAACACACAATGAAGTGCCCCTACATAATTAAAACATTCAAAACCTTTATAGTTTGTGTATCCCTCTTGAAAAACCACAGTGAGACACTCATAAACTGCAGTAGTGCACCTCAGTCATAACTAGAAAAGCGCAAAAACCTTTATGCACTTATCTGAGAAAATAGCTTCTACCAGCATTCTGCTTTGTAGAGACTTTTCTTAGCGAAATCAGCAACGAAAGAGGCTTTTCTTCATGATATTTTTAATATTGCTTTTGACATATAAGGCTACACTTCCTCCTTTTCTACCCTCTCTATCTCTTCTAAGGACTACAAAAGGGGACTGTTACTTCTGGAGAGAGATCTACAATTGTGCAGTCTTGAAGGACTACAAAAGGGAACTGTTACTTCTGGAGAGAGATCTGCAATTGTGAGTATATACTTCTGGGAATTTTTTGAAAGGAATTCTTTCTATTAAAGCTAATTAATCTGTGAACCCACTATTTTTTGTTAAATCAGTCAGAGCCTAGTAGCAGCAGTATAAGTTTAAATTTAAAACACAGAAGAGAACTTTCTGGTTACATTTCATACCCAGCAGAGAGCTTGTAGTTTTAATTTAATAGTCACTCAGGGCCTAGTATCAGCAAAGTACTTTTAGTTTAAATTTAAAACACAGAAGAGAGCTTTCTGGTTAAATTTGGAATCCAGCAGAGAGCTATAGTTTAAATTTAATAGTCATTCAGGGCCTAGCATCAGCAAAATACTTTTAGTTTAAATTTAAAACACAGAAGAGAGCTTTCTGGTTTAATCTGGAACCCAGCAGAGAGCTTGTAGTTTAAATTTCATAATAAGTTAGAGCCTAGCAGCAGCAAAGAGCTATAATTTAAATTAAATAAGAATATAGATTAGCACAAAAGGCAAAACAGGGTCAGTAATCTTTGAACAGCAAATAAAGTCTTCTAGAGACCTTTACAAAGAGGACTTCTACCTAGGGGGCAAGAGACCTGTGAAACTTTTTCAATAGGTGTTAACACCAGGTGGCAGGTCAAAAGGCCATTTTGAAAGACTCCTGTCCAAGTAAGGACTGTTAATCATCCAGGAAGTTGGTCACAGCTTACCACAGCAGCACAGGCATAAATAGCTCAACCAGAGCTCTATGATCCTCAGTCTTGAAGGACTACAAAAGGGGACTGTTACTTCTGCAGAGAGATCTGCAATTGTGAGTATATACCTCTGGGAATTTTTTGAAAGGAATTCTTTCTATTAAAGCTAATTAATCTGTGAACCCACTATTTTTTGTTAAATCAGTCAGGGCCTAGTAGCAGCAGTATAAGTTTAAATTTAAAACACAGAAGAGAGCTTTCTGGTTTAATTTGGAACCCAGCAGAGAGCTTGTAGTTTAAATTTAATAGTCACTCAGGGCCTAGCATCAGCAAAGTACTTTTAGTTTAAATTTAAAACACAGAAGAGAGCTTTCTGGTTAAATTTAAAACCCAGCAGAGAGCTTGTAGTTTAAATTTCATAACAGGTTATAGCCTAGCAGCAGCAAAGAGCTATAATTTAAATCAAATAAGAATATAGCTTACCTCAGCAGCACAGGACAGGGTACTGTGTAGCAGCCCCCTTTTAATAAGTGTTATTTCCCTCCCTCCCTTCCCACACCCACCCACCACTGGGATAATCGTAGCTTTATAGGCACTTAAACATCTTAAAAGACAGGGGGTGCTCTCAGGTGAAGCTTGTTACCCAAATCAGTCATACACTAAGGACCTGAGATTAATTAAGCTTCAGGTGAACAAGGTATATTAAACATATTAGGTACAGTTTTATTGTATAAATATCCATAGCAACCCTTAGTAAGTAAAGAACTTAAAGATCTAAACAAAAACTTAAAACTAGATGCAGACAGCAGTCCAGCAGCGAGATGGGGGCTTTCCAGTCTTTTGCATTGAGTGTCACATGTATGATTTTCTCCCAGTTGGTGAGAGGTCTTAAGTGTGCACTAGGTGCAAGGAGCTCTTTGCTCTCAGGGAACGAGTCCGTTCTCTAGAGGCTAGAGTAGCAGACTTGGAAAACATAAGAAAGAGAGGTACATAGACGAGACCTACAAGGATATGGTCCTAAAGTCCCACCACCAGTCTGGTAGCATCCCTGTTGCCATGGAGGAGAGAGGTCACGTGACAGGAAAGCATCACCTTGGTGTTGGCAGGAAGTGATCCTGTAACTAGGACCTGTCCTCCAGGTGATGTAAAACCCTCTCGCACCGAGGAAGTTTCTCCAGAGCCATGTGCCCATGAGGGAAGGGTTAGGACAGCAGTTATAGTTGGTGATTCGATCATTAGGCATGTAGATAGCTGGGTGGCTGGTGGACGTGAGGATCGCCTGGTAACATGCCTGCCCGGTGCAAAGGTAGCGGACCTCACGCGCCACCTAGATAAGGTCTTAGATAGTGCTGGGGAGGAGTCTGCTGTCTTTATTTATTTATTTATTTATTTAACAGTTTCTTATATACCGCCCCTTCCAGAGATCAGGGGCGGTTCACATCGAACAAAAATCAATATACTTCTGTATATTTTACATGGAACTTGTGTTAACTATATACACGTTTAGTTACATTGAACATGTTTTGAACATTAACTAGAATAACACTTTTCAAACTATGTACAGGTCATCATAACATAATGACATGTCGGTACCAATGACATAGGAAAATGTGGTAGGGAGGTTCTGGAGGCTAAATTTAGGCTTTTAGGTAGGAAGTTGAAATCCAGAACTTCCAGGGTAGCGTTCTCCGAAATGCTTCCTGTTACACGCGCAGGACCCAGAAGGCAGGCAGAGCTCCGGAGTCTCAATGCGTGGATGATACAATGGTGCAGAGATGAGGGTTTTGGACTTTTTAGGAACTGGGGAACATTCTGGGGAAAGGAGGGGCTCTTCTGAAGGGATGGGCTTCCCCTTAACCGGGATGGAACCAGGCTGCTGGCATTAACCTTTAAAAAGGAGATAGAGCAGCTTTTAAACTAGATAATAGGGGAAAGCCGACAGTCGCCCAAGAGCAGATGGTTCAGAAGAATGTATCCTTGAAGGATACTACCAAAAGCAGAGAGGTTCCAAAAAAGAGTAAAGTAGCCCAAATGCCCTCGAGTATGGAGCAGACAGAGCTTAAAAATCCCAAATTACCCATGTCTACCAATAGCCAAATTAATATGAATAAAATACAGTCTCTAAAATGCTTGCATGCAAATGCTAGAAGTCTAAAAAATAAGATGGGAGAGTTAGAATATATAGCATTATATGAGAGGTTAGATATGATTGGAATATCAGAGACATGGTCGAAGGAGGACAACCAGTGGGACACTGATACCTGGGTACAAACTATATCGTAATGATAGAGCTGATCAAATTGGTGGAGGGGTTGCGCTCTATGTTAGAGAGGGCATTGAGTCAGAAAGGATTAAAGTTTTGCAGGAAACAAAATTTGCTGTAGAATCTCTATGGATTGAAATTCCATGTAAAAAGGGGAAGGCGATGGCAGTGGGGGTGTACTATCATCCGCCTGGTCAGAATGAACAAATGGATGATGAAATGCTCAAAGAAATCAAGGAAGCTAACAGAAGATACAGCGCAGTAATAATAATGGGTGATTTCAATTACCCCGGTATCGACTGGGTCAGTGTCACATCAGGACATGCTAGGAAGATAAAGTTCCTAGATGACATAAATGACTGCTTCTTGGAGCAGTTGGTTCATGAACCGACCAGAGGGGAAGCCATATTAGACCTAGTCCTTAGTGGAAGACCAGATCTAGTGCAAGAGATAAGGGTGTTGGGGCCACTTGGCAATAGTGATCATAGTATGATTGCCTTTGATTTAATTACCGAACTTCAAGCAAAACCCACAATTCGTTACCTGGGAGTTACACTGGATCAAAACCTTGACATGAAGGCACACATAGCTAACACTGTAAGAGCAATCTATTTCAAGATCCGTTCATTCAGACATCTATGCCCCTTGTTTGAACTGGACGATTTTTGGACAATTTACCAGGCCCTGATACCACATCTGGATTATGCCAATACCATATTACAAGGTCTCCCACAATCCACCTTGAACCCCTTACAACTTGCCATGAATAGTGCAGCAAGGGTTCTCCAGGGGTCATCTAAAAGAAACCATGTGACGCCCCTTCTAAAGCAGTTACACTGGCTTCCTGTACAAGCCAGGATCTTATTCAAGACAGTGCTGCTGACATTCAAAGCGGTCAATACGCTCTCTCCATCTTCACTTTCTGACCTTATCCAAGCAACAGCGCCTAATAGACCAAGAAGATCCACTGCGATAAATATGCTATCATTGCCGAGAGAATTAACAAAATGCACTTCAATAACCGCAAACAGGGCCTTCAGTCTTTGCGCACCAAGATTCTGGAACTCACTACCAACAAACATCAGGGCAATAACTAACCTAACCCAGTTTAGGAAGGCCCTTAAACACTTCTTTTTCATTAAATATTTCCCAGAGAACAATGAACCACATCCCCACTCAAATACTTACAACTGTCCCACCACACCCTGTAAGCCAGGCGTCCACACCATGTAAGGAGTCTTTGACCATTAAATCTCTTGCTATGTCTTATGTGACTTCATTGTGTAAATAGTTACCTTTTGTTATCCAAGTTGTTTCTCCTGTTAATTGTAAATTCAGACCTATGTACCCTGTCTGATTGTTATGTTCCATGTAAACCGTGCTGATGCTGAATAGTGCGGTATAGAAGAAATTGTAAATAAATAAATAAATTAGTGGAGGAGGGATAGTAAGGAAATCCACAGTTCTACCTTTTAACTTTTGAAAGGGAGACTATGATAAAATGAGGAAAATAGTTAAGAAAAAACTAAAAGGAACAGTTGCAAAGGTTAAAGACTTACATCAAGCTTGGGTGTTGTTGAAAATACTATCTTGGAAGCCCAGACCAGCTGTATTCCACGCTTTAAGAAAAGTGGAAGGAAGTCCAAAAAACTGCCAGCATGGTTTAAAGGTGAGGTCAGAGAGGCTGTTGTTGCCAAAAAAGCATCTTTCAGAAAATGGAAAAAAAGAGCCAAACGACGAAACCTGGAAACAGCACAAGCACTGGCAAGTCAAATGCAAGGCATTGATAAAGCAGGCAAAGGGAGAATTTGAGAAGAAGCTTGCTGCGGAAGCAAAAACGTGAAATAAAGATTTTTTTCAAGTACATTCATAGCCTCTCACTTGGTTTGCAGCTTGTCGTGCTGTGAGGGCTTGCGTGCATCAGTGATGCTGAGAACTAAACTATCGGTAGTTTAACTACTGGCAGGGTCTCCCAAGATGGACAGGTCTCAGCTGAGGTGCCAGACCAAGACAAACCACCCATCTGGGCAGCAGCAGAATGGGATAGTGTTGACGGCGGAGGATCACATTTTTGTGACAACGGCAACAACACCAAACTTAAACTGCACGGAAGAAAGGCCCGGCAATCTACTTCTGTATTTTGTCATGAAAACCCAATGGATAGTTACAACAAAACAAATTCTGCTATGGTACTGGAAGATGAGACCCCCAGGTCAGAAGGCACTCAACTAGCTACTGGGGAAGAGCTGAAAATCTTTCAGAGTAAAGCCAGCATTTATGATGTGGTTGGATCAAAGCCCTCGGGAAGTCTGACTGCTGATGTAGCTGCGCATGAAATGAGAGTCCGAAGCTGTAAAGATGTCTTACACATTGGAACATGGAACGTACGAAGCATGAACCAAGGAAAGTTGGAGGTGGTCAAGAATGAAATGGAACGTGTACAACTTGATCTGTTGGGTGTCAGCGAGTTGAAATGGACTGGCATCGGGCACTTTGCATCAGATGATCACATGGTTTACTATGCTGGAAATGAAAGACAGAAGAAATGGTGTTGCATTTATAATAAAGAAGAAACTTGCAAGAACTGAAATGAAATACAATGCAGTCAGCGAACGCTTAATCTCTATTCGTCTACGAGGATTGCCTATCAAAACAACTATAATTCAAGTATATGCCCCAACAACAGCTGCAGAAGAGAATGAAATTGAAGAGTTCTATGAACAAGTACAAGCTGAAATTGACAAACATGCAAACAGGATATCCTGATAGTCATGGGTAACTGGAACGCAAAAGTTGGCAACAAAGAAGAAGGCAAAGTAGTTGGAAAATATGGACTTGGCAACAGAAATGAAGCTGGAGAAAGACTGATAGAATTCTGCAAGACCAATGATCTATTCATCTCAAACACCTTCTTCCAGCAACACAAGCGGCGACTGTACACATGGACTTCACCCAATGGATTGTATAAAAATCAAATTGACTACATCTGTGGAAGTCAACGATGGAAAAGCTTTAAAACATCAACAAAGACAAAACCTGGAGCTGACTGTGGTACAGATCATCAACTACTAGTATGCAAACTCAAGCTAAAGTTGAAAAAGAGCAAACCACTCATGAATGCAGCAAAATATGACCTTGAGAATATACCACTGGAATTTAAAGACTGCCTGCAAAATCGGTTTGCTGCTTTAGATACAAATGACAGAGCTCCGGAAGAGTTATGGAATGACATCAAGAAGGCTGTGTTGGAAGAAAGTGAGAAGTCTCTACAAAAGGTGAAGAAGCAAAAACGGCCAAAATGGATGACGGAAGAAACTCTGACAATTGCCCAGAAACGCAGAAAAGCTAAAACCAGAGGAGAAAGAAAGACAATAACAGAACTCAGCAGAGATTTCCAACGTGCAGCAAGACAGGACAAGGAAAAGTACTACAATGACACTTGCAAGGAAATAGAAGCAGAAACTATAAGAGGAAGAACAAGATCGGCTTTCCTAAAGCTACGAGAGTTAAAGAAAAAGTTCCAGCCTCGAAATGGAATGTTACAAGATGCTCAAGGTTCTATGTTGAATGATGCTGAGAAGATCAAGAAAAGGTGGAAGGAATATACAGAGTTTTTATATGATAAAGATCAAGTGGACCAACAGCCGTTTCAAACCTGTACCTTATGATCGGGAACCATTGGTGATGAAAGAAGAAGTTGAAGCAGCATTGAAAGCCTTATCAAAGAACAAAGCACCAGGCATCGATAGCATTCCTATAGAAGTATTGCAGCAATCTGATACAGCTGTTACCATACTTACAAGGCTCTGCCAAGAAATATGGAAGACAACATCATGGCCAACTGACTGGAAAAGATCTGTGTTTATACCAATACTAAAGAAAGGTGATCCAACTGACTGTGGAAATTATCGAACAATCGCTCTGATCCCACATGCCAGCAAGATTCTACTGAAGATTATTCAAAAGAGACTACAACCATACCTGGAACAAGAACTACCTGAAGTGCAAGCAGGGTTCAGGAAAGGGCGAGGAACGAGAGACATCATTGCGGATGTGAGATGGATCCTTGAAAAGTCTAAAGAATACCAAAAGGATATCTATTTGTGCTTTATCGACTATAGCAAGGCTTTTGACTGTGTAAACCATGAGAAACTCTGGGCCACATTAAGAAGCATGGGTATACCAGAACACCTGATCGTTCTCTTGCGCAATCTGTACATTGATCAAGAAGCAACAGTTCGAACGGAACAAGGAGAAACAGAATGGTTTTAAAATAAGCAAAGGTGTAAGACAAGGCTGCATACTTTCCCCCTACCTGTTTAATTTATATGCAGAACAAATCATCAGAGAAGCAGGATTGTATGAAGACAACAGAGGTGTGAAGATTGGTGGAAGACTCATCAACAACCTTCGCTATGCTGATGATACTACATTACTGGCTGAAAGTGAAGATGATCTGAAACATTTGCTTCTCACAATCAAAGAACATAGTCTCAAAATGGGCCTGCACCTTAATGTAAAGAAGACAAAGATCATGACAACTGGCATAATCAACAGGTTCATCGTTGAAGGAGAAGAAATTGAAATTGTGAACAACTTTAACCTACTTGGATCAACTATCAATAAAGAAGCACAAGCAGTCAAGAAATCAAATGACGCATTGCTCTTGGCAGAATGGCTATGAAAGACCTAGATAAGATTCTCAAGAGCAGAGATGTCTCTCTCCATACAAAGATTCGACTTGTTCAAGCCATGGTATTTTCTTTTTTTTGTAATTGATAATTTTTATTATTTTTCAAACTGTACATTCCTAGTCATCAACTATTACAAACATAGTCATCAACTTTTACACACCGTCAGACTTCATTTCCCGCCTCCTCCTCAGCATACACCTTTGAGCGTAAACACCCCCTTCAATATATACATCCCCCATCTACCCCGCCTCCCATTCTTTTATACACTTCTTTATACCCTTTGATCTAGAACGTAATGCACACCAATACACCAACAAACACATTTCACAAACTGTTATCTGTCCCCTTAATCTTATGCTCAAATGCAAAACAAAGCCTACAACATCGATAGTTCCTTATCATAATCTCCCCGATCTATCTTTTTTTTTTTTTTTTTCCCTTTATAATTGTTCACAATAACATAACACATCATGAAATTCAACATAGTAAATATCAAACAGCTTGCCCCAAAGTGTAAGCGGACATTCCCAGGCTCCACACATGCCCGATAGGGCACATCCAACGTCCCCCTACCCAACTACTCCCGTCCCATCAACAGAACTGCCCCCCCATGTCTATTGAACCCCCCTCCCCCCCTACTCCTCCCCCCTTCTACCCCACCCGCTATCCCATATCCCAGCCCCTCTCACTAAACCCCCCCAGTCCCCTCCCCACCCCTCTCTCCTCCCTCCATTCCTCATATCTCCCCCACACTTCCCGAAATGCTTTCATGTTATGATGCCTATGGGCTGCTATAGCACTCATCGTCCACAGGCGATCCATATATTGCTGGATCATGGGAAGTGTCGGTGCCTCCGTACACTTCCACCTTGCCATAATCGCCCCCCGTGCCGCCCCTATGCAACTGCCCATAAGCCGAAGAAGCCCCTTCTCCCCCTCCTCAGGCATTTCATTCAGTATGATCATAGGTGCGGTAAAGGCTACATCCACCTGCACCATGCCCGATAGCCACTGCCCCACAGACCTCCACATTTTCTGCACCTCATCACATCCCATACTATGTGGAACAGGTCCCCTTTCTGCCCACAGCCCGCCAGCATGCCCCAGACTCTTGAGGGCAGAAAGCTTGCAATTTCCACGGGGTCCAATACATCTGATGGCGAACCTTCAAACTATTTTCTAGATAGGACGGTCCCGGAGCTAAACGTCGAGACCATTTATAAATATTTTCCCACCGCTCCTCCCCCCAGTCCCCGCCGAATTGTTGCTCCCAAGCCGCCGCCCCGTTACTCCTCCCCGGCCGACTGGCATCCACAGAGTGCCGTAACTCATTGTACAATATTGTAATCAGCCCCCTCCGTACCCCCTCCCTCCTCATTGCTAATTCAAAGGTCGTAGGCACTTTCCGCAAATCTGCTAGGGCCCCCATCCGCCGTACATAGGAGATTACCTGCATGTATGCAAAATAATCTCTATCCTCCACTCCATACACTTCCTGCAGGTCTGCAAAAGATCTAAGCTCACCCCCATGATGTACCAGTGCCCCCAAGCTGTATAAGCCTTTCACCCCCCATTCCTGAAACACCCTCCCTTCCTTCCCAGGACCAAAATCTTGTATCCCCCGTATATAGGTACCCCGGGTGTACTTCTTCCCCTGCAACAGACTGTCCCTATGACGCAACCACAGTCCCTGCGTATACTCCGTGAATGGATTCCCTCCACCACCCCCTCCCTTCCGCCCCCCTGGGTCCCACATCCACATCCGCAGGTTCTCCCCCTCCCCTCTGAGCTGTTCCAACTCCACCCAAATAGGAACCTCTCCCCCCCCTCCGTGCCAACTCGCTAAGGCCTTTAATTGCGCTGCACCATAATATTTTTCAAACCACGGCACCCCCATACCCCCTCACGTTGATCCCTATAAAGAGTAAATTGCAACACCCGAGGACGCTTCCCTGCCCAAATAAATTCCAAGATCATACTCTGAACCCGCTTCAAATACGTCGAAGGAATCTTGCATGGAATAGAAAAACTAAACAAAAACAGGAACCGGGGCAGAACATTCATTTTAATAACAGCAATTCGCCCCAGCCATGTCAGATACAACCTCCTCCACCGGGCCAAATCCCTCTTCACCGCCTGCATGAGTGGGACCATATTCTGCTCCCACAGCCTCCGCCAGTCTTTCCCCATTTGTATCCCCAAATACCGGTAACCTCCCCGCACCCACCGAAAAGGAAAGCTACTACGGAGACTCTCTTCTAACCTCTCTCCCAGATGAAATCCCAATAGCTCAGTTTTACTGCCATTTATTTTATACCCTGACACTCTACTATACTGCTCTATTTCGTTCATTAAAAACGGGTAAAGACACCAAAGGTTCACGAAGGGTGTAGATAATATCATCCGCAAATAATGCTATTTAGATTCATATTCATTCATTAGCACCCCTTTAACATCCACTGCCCGACGAACACGATCCGCCAGGGGCTCTATAGCTAATGCAAAAAGCAGAGGTGACAGTGGGCACCCTTGGCGAGTTCCTCGTTCCAACTGAAACCCCTGAGAATAACTCACTCCCATTCACTCGGACCCTAGCCTGTGGTCTTGTGTAGAATGCCCGGATCCATGTAATGAAATTCTCTCCCAACCCCACCGTTTCCAGGACCGTCAACAAAAACTCCCACTCCACCCTATCAAACGCCTTCTCAGCATCGATAGAAATAAACACCGCCTTCTGCCCTGTCCGTTGTACCTCCCAGGTTAAATTGCATAATCGGCGGATATTGTCTCCCCCCTGCCTCCCTGCCACAAACCCCGTCTGGTCCCCATGTATTAACTTGGGTAATACATTTTGCAATCTAGTGGCCAGTATTTTTGCCAAAAGTTTAGCATCCACATTTAACAACGATATGGGCCTATATGAGCCACATACCATGGGATCTTTACCTGGCTTAAGTAGAATGGTGATCCCCGCCTCCGTCATTGAGCCTGGAACCGCTCCCGATCCAAGCACCCCATTAAACACCTCCACCAATAGAGGTCTCAATTGGGCCTGAAATACCTTGTAAAACTTTCCAGTCAGGCCATCCAGACCCGGTGCCTTCCCTATCTTCAAAGTTTTTATCGCCTCGGTCACCTCTTCCTCGGTTATAAGCCTATCCATCCTCTCCACCTCTGCTGGATCCAGCTTGGGCAGTGCACTCGCCTCCAGATAACTCCTACTTTTTTCCAACCCCCCCCGATACCTCACTACGATACAACTGCCGGTAATACTCCCCGAAATGTCTGGCGGATCTCATTATTCCCTGTGACTAGCTTCCCCCTCCCATCTCTGATACCCCTGATAGCCATCTGAGCCTCCCTTGCCCGCAGTCTACTGGCCAGGAGTCTCCCCGCCTTATTCCCCCCCTCAAACATGGCTTGCTTCAGCACGTTAAGTTCATATGCCATTTTACCCGCACGAAGCTGGCTCAACCGCCCCCGCAATCTTTGCAACTCTGCTAATACTCCCTCATTCCGATCACATTGATGACTCTCCTCCAATTGCTGAATCTCACGCAACAAAGTACTCTCCGCCTCCCCTCGCAGCCTACATCTACGCGAGGCTTCCCCCAACAAATGCCCACGCACCACCGCCTTCAGTCCATCCCATACCATCTCCAACGCGACCTCCCCATTCCAATTAAACTCCTGATACTCCTTCATTACTCGAACCGTCCGCTCTACAATATCGAGGTCCTCCAATAACGAGTCATTAAGTCTCCAAAACTTCACACCTGTATCCCTATACGTCAAGTTAAAGGCTACATTCACCGGGGCATGATCGGTCCACGTAATAGACCCCTGCTCTACCTCAGCTACCTTACTCATCCATCCACCCCCTACCCAGATCATGTCTATCCGACTATAGCTCCCATGTGGTGCCGAGTAATATGTATATTGCTTCCTCCCAGGATTTTTACAACGCCAAACATCCACCAACCCTAATGCTTCTTTCATCTCCAACATTTTCAACCGCTCTGAGCGTTTCCCGGCCCCCACCCCCCCTCCATTGTCCAGATGGGGATTAACAGTTAAATTAAAATCCCCTCCGATAATGAGGGGCAAATCAGCCAACTTCTCCAAATCCTCCCTCATACGATCGTTAGAACACCCCCTGTCCCTCATTCGGCCATACACTTATAATCCACACCACCTCCTCCCCCAACTGTACCTTAATTCCCACATAACGCCCCTTTTTGTCTCTATATTCCCCCACCACCTTATCCCTCATCTCTGCCCCCACCATGATTCCCACCCCCCTCCCCTTCCGTGATTCAGCTCTCTGCCCCGCTAATACAACCTTGGGGTATTTCTTGGACTCCAGCATTTTTTCTTGACCCACCCGCAAATGCGTTTCCTGAATACACATGAAGTCTGCCCGTACTCGCTCCCCTTCCTTCTCTAGCAAACGCCGCTTCCGCCACGTTCGCAGCCCCTTAGCATTAATTGTGACCACCCGCAATTGCTGCCCTCCCACAACCCCCTGCCCCCTCCTTACCCCCCCCACAAACCTCCGTACCCCCCCCACCGCACCCCCCTGCTGCCCCCTCCCCCTTTCCCCTCTCTCCCCCCCTCCCTTCCCCCCACCCCCACCCCCACCCAACCCCCTCCTCCTCCCTCCCGAGGCCTCCTGTAGAGTAGTGCCCATCAGTGCAAAGGAGCCCAACCGCCCCCCGAACCACCCACTCACCCTCCCCACCCCTCCGCCCCCTCCATGACTCCCTCCCCCACCACCTCCACATAATCCCCCCCCCTCACCCTCAGCCCCTCCGTGTCACACCTCACCCCCTAGGTCTCCTCGCCCCCGCTGTCCCTCCCCCCCCATCCAGTACGCCTTGACGGACCCCAGCTCCCCCTCGCCCTTCCCTCTCACCCACCCCATCCGTTATCCTTCCCCACCAAACCCCCCCAGGACCACATTCTCTATCTCCCTCCCTTCCGCCCTGCCCCCCCTCCCCCCTCCTCTCCCCAACACCTAATCGGGAAACATTACTCAATTATTTTAATGTCCAAGAGTCCCAATTCTTCACTTCACGTCAGCCCCGATTGGGCTCCTCCACAAGTTGACTCTGTTCCCCAGCAGGTACGCCTTCCCGCTCCTCTTCCCGCATCCTCCGCTCCGACTGCTCAGCCGGTCTCTCCTCCCTCCGGCATTGCCTGCCCCGCAGACCCGCTTCCTGCAGGGCCTTGTCAGCCTCCTCACGATTCTGCACCCGCCAATTGCGGAGTCCTACTGTGAAGCACAACCCACAGGGGTACAGCCAGCGATAGCGTATATTCTCCTGCCTCAGCCGCAGAGTTACCGGCTGCAGCTCACGACGCCTCTGCAGAGTCCCTGCTGCCAAGTCCGCATACAGCGCCACACTGTACCCCTGCCAAACGTAGTCCTTCATCTTCCTCATCTGCAATACAATCTTCTCCTTTAAAGTATAGTCCTGCACACAGATCACAATGTCCCGCGGTCGATTAGGTCTACTAGGCCCCAGGGCCCGGTGCGCTCTGTCCAACACCACTTTATCAATCCCCTTATCAGCTGCACCCTTCATTAAAATGTCCTTACAAATTGCTTCAGCCACTCGCCTGCTGTCCGTGAACTCAGGGTCCTCCGGGATGCCTCTTATACGGAGATTGTTCCTCCGTGTGCGGTTTTCTAAATCCTCCATTTTGTACAAAAGTTGCATTCTCCACCTCTCCCAGTCTTTCACAGCACTCTCCAGCTCACCCTGCTGCTTTTTCACACAGTTGAGTTGTTGCTCGTGCCTCTCCGTTCTCCTGCTCAGCTCCTGTACTTCCTCCCGCATGGCATTACACATCTCGCCAACCTCCGCTTTCACCGCCACCATCTCGGCTTTTAATTCCCCAAACCAGGCCTTCAATTCTGCCCTGGAGACATCACTCACCACCATAGCACCCCGCTCTAATTCTTGTGCACGTGGCAACAGGCTCTCCACAGAGTCCCGAGGCTGTCTTTCCCCCGCCGCCATTTTGTGCTCTCTCCCTCCAGCCTGCCCGCCGCTGTAGGCGAACTCCTTCAGGTCCGCCGCCTTCTTGCGAGTAGTCATCTCGCCGCCCGCTTTCCCCACTCGTTCCGCCACCACTCTCCGCGATCCAGGGTATGGTATCGGGCAGGGGAGTCGCTTGTTTTCCGGAACTTTCGGGGTTCAAGTCCGGAGCTCTGCGCTTAGGCTGCCATCTCCACTGATGACGTCACTTCCTCCAAGCCATGGTATTTTCAATAACATCATATGTATGTGAAAGCTGGACAGTGAAAAAGACAGACAGGATGAAAATTGATGCCTTTGAATTATGGTGCTGGTGGCAAATACTGTGTATACCATGGACTGCCCGAAGAACAAACCAGTCGGTACTAAAGGAGATCAAACCTAAGCTTTCTTTAGAAGATCAGATGACAAGACTTCGACTTTCATACTTTGGACACATCATGCGAAGAGAGAGATCATTAGAGAAAGACATCATGCTTGGCAAGATAGAAGGTCAACGCAAAAGAGGAAGGCCAGCAATGAGATGGATCGATACAATAACAGGAGGTATGGGTACCAGTCTGTCAACAATGAGCCGCCTGACTGAAGACTGAACATAATTTAAGATAGTTATCCAGAGGGTCGCCATGAGTCGACTCCGACTCGACGGCACTTAACAACAACAACATTCATAGCAAAAAACCTGTGAGAGAGTCAGTTGGTCCATTAGATGATAGAGGAGTTAAAGGGGCACTAAGAAGCAACAAGGCGATAGAGGAGAGACTGAATGAATTCTTTGCTTCGGTCTTTACTGAGGAAGATGTAGGGATGTTACCCATGACTGAAGTGGTATTTAAAGGTGCGGAAGAATTGAAGGAAATATCGATACATCGGGAAGATGTATTACAACTATTAGATAAACTGAAGAGTAGCAAATCACCTGGGCCGGATGGCATACATCCAAGGGTGTTGAAAGAACTGAAATATGAGATTGCAGACCTGCTATTAGTAATCTGTGAACTATCATTAAAATCATCTCTAATACCTGAAGATTGAAGGATCGCCAATGTAACACCAATTTTTAAATAAGGGTTCCAGGGGTGATCAGGGAAATTACAGACCGGTGAGCCTCACGTCAGTACCGGGAAAAATGGTAGAAACCATCATAAAGAATAAAATTATTCAGCATGTAGATAGTCATGGCCTAATGGGAGACAGCCAACATGGCTTTAGAAAAGGAGGATCGTGTCTTACTAATCTGTTATGTTTTTTTGAAAGTGTGAATAAACAGGTGGACAAAGGTGAGTCGGTTGATATAGTGTATCTGGACTTTCAGAAAGCCTTTGACAAGGTCCCTCATCAGAGACTTTTGGCAAAACTAAAGAGTCATGGGATAGGAGGCAGTGTACTACTGTGGATCAAGAACTGGTTAAAAGATAGAAAGCAGAGGGTTGGGCTAAATGGCAATTTTCCCAATGGAGAAAGGTGAATAGTGGTGTACCCCAGGGATCTGTGCTGGGTCCGCTGCTTTTTGACATATTCATAAATGACCTGGAAAGTGGAATAACGAGTGACGTTATCAAATTTGCAGACGACACAAAACTATTTAAAGTTGTTAAAACCCAAGAGGATTGTGGAAAATTGCAAGAGGATCTTGATAAATTGGAAGACTGGGCATCAAAATGGCAGATGAAATTTAATGTGGACAGGTGCAAAGTTATGCACCTATGGAAGAACAACCCAAACTATGGTTACACGATGCAAGGTTCCACATTAGGAACCACCACCCAGGAAAAAGATTTAGGCGTCATTGTGGATAGCATGTTAAAACCCTCGGCCCAGTGTGCAGCGGCGGCCAAGAGAGCAAATAGAATGCTAGGTATCATAAGGAAAGGAATGGAAAGTAAAACAAAAGATATTATAATGCCTCTATATCATTCCATGGTGAGACCGCACCTTGAATATTGTGTGCAATTCTGGTCGCCGTATCTTAAAAAGGATATAGCGTTATTAGAAAAGGTTCAGAGAAGAGCCACCAAAATGATAAAGGGGATGGAAGGATACTCCTATGAAGAAAGGCTAAAAAGGTTAGGGCTCTTTAACCTGGAAAAGAGACGGCTGAGGGGAGATATGATAGAAGTCCATAAATTAATGAATGGAGTGGAACGGGTAAACATAGATCGATTGTTTACGTTATCACAATATAGAAAGACTAGGGGACATGCAATGAAGCTACAGGGTAAACTATTTAAGACTAATAAAAGAAAATATTTTTTCACTCAACGTGTAATCAAACTCTGGAATTTGTTACCGGAAGATGTAGTAAAGGCTGTTAGTGTAGCTGGGTTTAAAAAATGTTTGGACAAGTTCCTAGAGGAAAGGTCCATAAACCATTATTAAGAAGGGACCCAGGATATCAATGCTTGACACAGTACAAGCACTGCAGAACCTGTGTCTTTTGGGGAAACTGCTAGGTACGTATGACCTAGATTGGCCACTGTTGGAAGCAGGATACTGGGCTTGATGGAATTTGGTCTGACCCAGTATGGCATATCTTATGTTCTTATGTAAATAGATTATAATCAGCTATGGCTAAATCCCATTCATGCGACTTGTTAAACCATGTTTCTGGAATGGCCACAATGTCCAAGTCCATTTCCACCATTAGGTCTTCCAAGTCAGGAACTTTGTCTGCTAGGCTTCGAACATTTGTACTCCTTCCTTTCCAGTATTTGTTGACTGGCTTGCTTGTATTCTGCATGGACTTTGTTCTACATGCCTCTTCCCACTTGCCATTGATGTGTGGTTTAAAAATGTGTCTGTTTCCAATGTTATGCTTTTGCTGGGAGTGACATCCTGAACGTGTCCTCCTCCATCTGTCATCCCCTTTTCCTAGTTTAAGTGCCTGTCCATATACTGTCTGAATTTTTCACTTAGGATCCTTTTCCTTATGACAGAGAGATGTAGTCCATCAGCACAGTGTAGTCTCTTATTGATCCATCTGTTTCCCCAGTCGCCTGTATATCCAAATCCTTCTTGTTTGCACCAGGTTCAGAGCCATCTATTAAAGTTGTATGTCCCAGGAGAAAAAAATGTCTTAAGACAGATTGAGCCGGATCCTTCTTCCCCACAAATGGTCTCGCCATGTAGACACAGTATCCTACATCTTTCAAACCTGGGGACTCCAGAAATACACCTGTTTTCCACTCCGCAAAATACAAAACTTACTGGCTTCTGCACCAGGACTCCTATGTCAGATAGTCACCAAGAGGATGTTTTTCATGTCAACTGGGGTCAAGGACTTCTTTATGCCTTCCCCCCATTCCCCTGATTTCGAAGACTCTTTTCAAGCTCCAGGCAGATAGGGGCTTCATGATACTGGTCACGTCAACCGTGGTTTCCTCTCCTGCTACACCTTTCTCAGACTCAACCTCTAGAACTGGGCTCTGCTCCAGTTCTCTTCTCTCAGAAAGAGGAGATGCTGCTCCATCCCATTCCGCAGTTTCTCCACCTCTCAGCATGGCTACTGAGGGCATAGCCTTTCAAAATCTTAGCCTTTCAAAATCTTAACCTTTCTCATAAGGTGAGAGAAGTCCTCTTAGCTTCCAGAAAGCCATCCACCAAACATTCCTACGCCTTTAAGTGGCGTAGATTCTTTCTGGTGTTTCCAGAAGAGTCTTAATCTCTTCTCTGCCCCAGTGGAAGCTCTTCTTCAGTATCTCCTCCACCTTTCCTCATCTGGTCTCAAGACCAACTCAGTACTGGTACACCTAAGTGCAATTACAGCCTCTCAGGTTGCCCCTCTAAGGGATAATATCTCCTCGCAGCCTTATATGCTTTATGAGATGCCTTCTCCTAACCAAGCCTCCCATTTGATTACCACCAGTGGCGTGGGACCTTAATGTTCTCGTAAGGCAATTCTCAAGCTGCCCTTTGAACCTTTGGCCACAACCTTGCTAAAGTTTCTAACATGGAAGGTCATCTTCCTCATTGCCCTCACTTCAGCAAGATGCATCAGTGAGTTTCAAGCTTTGCTGGCTGACCCACCTTATACACTGTTCGACCATGACAAGGTCATCCTCAGAACATATACACACTTCATGCTGAAGGTAGTCTCTCCTTTTCATCTGAATAAGTCAGTTTACCTTCCTGTCTTCTTCCCTAGGCCACATTCATCTAGGACAGAGGCACCCCTCCATACCCTGGATTGCAAACGGGCTTTGGCATTTTATCTTCAAAGGACTCGAGAACACTGCTTCTCAGTTATTCATCTTCTTTGACCCTAGTCACCTGGGGTTGCCAGTATCCAAACATACTCTATCCAAATGGATAGCAGACTGCATCTCTTTTGCTTATGATAGGGCAGGACTATCCCTGGAAGTTATGTCACTGCCCATAATGTTCGGGCCATGGCCACCTCGAAAGCAAATCTACGCTCGGTAGCCATTAACAAAATCTGCAAGGCAGCAACTTGGTCTTCTGTCCATACTTTTGCTGCTCACTACTGTCTGTCTGGACAAGAACCCCCGCCGGGATGCCATGTTTAGTCAGGCTGTTCTCCAGCATCTCTTTCAGATTAGAGAAACTCCTACCCTCCTTCCTGGAATTTTTTGATACCAAACATCTATGGAAGATCCATGACCTCTTTAAGCCTACTCTGAAGCAAACCTCTACCAGTTCTGAGGTCATTTCTCTGGCATTTTGAAGCTAGGGAGTCCCATATGTGAAGACTACATTCCTGCTTGTTACTGGAGATATACTCACCTGTTACAGGTGATCTCTGGGAACAGCAGGAATTTAGTCTTCATAACCCACCCTCCTCTCCTAGAAGTTGTAGGTTTTTCTTTTCCTCCCCCTTTTATCTCAGCTACAAACTCAACTGAGGAGAGAGAGTTGCAAAGGCGGGAAGGCAGCTACGCAGGCACAGTGGAATGCTCCCAAAGGCTTTCATATTGGATTCTGGGGAGCATTTCCATGTGGGCTCTGTCGGTACTGACGTCACTCGTATGTGAAGACTAAATTCCTGCTGTTTCCAGAGATCACCCGTTACAGGTGAGTAACTACACAATATCACCGCTACCCAGTTAGCAACTGTTGCGGCCTCTGCTCCACCCCAAATGCCCACGATGTACCCTGATGCTAAGTGGTTAGCATTGGGGCATCTAGGAGAGATAATCAGGAATATCCCATTCAGCGGCATTGACTAGTGGCCTAGTGGTTGGGGCAAGTTACCTCAGGCCAGAAGGTCAGGGATTCAAATCCCACTAGAGGACAGCAACCTTGGGCCAGAAGGACTGGGGTTCCTAGTCCCACAGGTGCTCTTTGTGGTCTTGGGCAAGCCACTTAACCCTCCATTGCCCATGTTCCCTATAAGTATTAGTGTATGTGTCTCATATCCCCTCGTGTTAAAATGTATCCCCCAATTGTGTTGTGACCACTTTGATTGAAGGATAAGGTGGTATACAAAACAGTCTAAAATTAATAAATTGACACAGTTTACAGGTCTGTAAACTGTGTAAATGCCTTTAGAATATCGAGCCCTATATGTTTAGATTGCACCTGCTGAATAGTAAGCCTAATGTAAATGGGTAGTGCTGACATAAGAATTGGCATAGTGGATCAGATCAAAGGTCCATCATGCCTAGTATCCTGTTTTCAACAGTAGCTAATTTAGGTCACAAGTACCTGGCAGAATTCCAAAAGCTAGCAAGCTTCCATGCTGCTTATCTCAGGGATAGGCAGTGACTTTCCCCAGATCTATAGACTTTTCTTCCAGGAATATGTCCAAACCTTTTTAAACCCAGCTATATTAACTGTGTTTCCCATATCCTCTGCAATGAGTTCCAGAGCTTTAACTATGCATTTTATGAAATAATCTTTTCTCTAGGAACAAGCAAGAAGTCAGTCCTCACATATGGGTGATGTCGGCACCGACGGAGCCCACGTGGAGCATTTCCCCAGCTTTCAAAGAAAGCCTTTAGGAATGCTACCATGCATGCATGGTCCCCTTCCCGCCCAAGGGTGCCATCTTTCTCAGTCGTCTTTTTTTTCTGTGGTGCCCTATGGATGCTTGTCCTGTTTCCCTGGAAAAATCCGGACCCTGAAAAGAAAAAGGAAAAAATCCTCGAAGCCAGTCAAGGTTCCACCTGGGAAGCCCAGTAAAATCCCGTGGCGGCACTCGGGCAACTCCGAGCAGTGCCCCCCTAAGGTCTCTAGGAAGGAGCCTTTAGTCGGCGGTGACGGTTCAAGGCTCCCCGAGGCCATGGTCCTCATTGAGGATGCACTTGCGAGAGTGCTGGCGCTGGGCCTGAGACCCCCAGGCAGAGGTCGTGACCTGGCAGAGACTCTCAAAGAAGACCTCTGCCCTTCCCCAAAAGAAAACATTGGGGTTAGTGACCAGTTTTCACGAGGAAAAAGGGGCTTTTCACCAGAGTAACCACTACCAAGCTGCCTCAGTCCATCAGCAGCAGGGACCCCAAACAGGGACACGGACCCAGGAAGCCAAAGGCACCAAATCCACAGACCCCAGCCCTGGCTCAGTCTGGAGGGGGCTTTTGATTCCCAGGACAGCAGGGCCTCCCTCCCGTCAGGAGAACTCACCAGCTCACAGACTGGTAGAAGTCACGTCAGACCAGTGGGTGCTAAATGTGGTGAGGGAAGGCTATTACCCCTTCTTCCAAGAGACACCACCGGGGTATTTTCCAGGACAGCCAGTGCGACCTTTCCTTCACCAGACCCTCTTGCTCTCAGAGCTAGTAGGTCTACTCAGGGACAAGGCGGCAGAGCCTGTACCACAGCAACTTTGGGGAAAAGACTTCTACTCCAGCTATTTCCTTGTCCCCAAAAGAACTGGGGGCCTCAGACCTATTCTAGACCTATAAAATCTGAACAAGTTTCTGGTGAGGGAGAAGTTCAAAATGCTCTCCCTTGGAACATTGCTGCCCTACCTCCACCAGGGAGACTGGCTATGCTCCTTGGACCTGAAGGATGTGTATACTCACATCCTGATCCACCCTGCTAACAGACAATTCCTAATATTTGTGGTCGGAGGGGGCCACTACAAATAGAGGGTACTCCTCTTTGGTCTGGCCTCCTCACCAAGGGTCTTTATGAAGTGCTTAGCAGTGGTAGCTACCCATCTGCCTCTACAAGGGGTGTTCATCTTCCCCTATCTGGACGACTGGCTCATCAGAGTGCCCGAACAGGAGGGAAGCCTTTGTAACCTGCTCGGAGGCTCCTGCCCAATCGGGCCAGTGGGAGGCAGAGCTGAGCCGGCTTGAAAAGGCCAGCTCCAACGGAGTAGAGCAGCCAGCGGTCCAGCAGCTCCCGCGATCGGGGGTAGAGCGCCCGAACAGGAGGGAAGCCTTTGTCTCCTGCTCGGAGGCTCCTGCCCAATCGGGGCAGTGGGAGGCGGAGCCGAGCTGGCTTGAAAAGGCCGGCTCAAACGGAGCAGAGCAGCCAGCGGTCCAGCAGCTCCCCCGATCGGGGGTAGAGCGCCCGAACAGGAGGGAAGCCTTTGTCTCCTGCTCGGAGGCTCCTGCCCAATCGGGGCAGTGGGAGGCGGAGCCAAGCTGGCTTGAAAAGGCCGGCGCCAGCCAGCGTGCCCGCTCCTGAGGGCCTTGCCAGAGGGCCCTTAGGCGTGGCACAAAGGCGTAAAGAGCAAAAAAGAGACAGCCTCAACAAAAAGCACACGAAAGAAGCAAAAAGACCCATCAAGCAGCCAGGAGAGAAGAGCAGCAACCGTAAGTGCAAACCACAGAACTGAACAAAAACATGCACACAAATCTGATCTTCCCCCTCGGCCTCATACTCACACTACTCATTCCACCTCACACACACTACCACCACCCACACACATACACACCATGGCCTTCAACAACTATATGGACATACATAGACCAATAGCATACCCACAGGGACTCACAACGTTCTCCTACAACAAAGAGACAAGCAAAACACAAGTCCAACATACACGCCAGAACAAAGGAATCACACAAGACACACAACACACCAAGACCAATAACAATTGAGCTCATAAACGCCAGGTCAATATGCAACAAGATCTATACCCTAGTTGACCACATCGATGACCATCAGCCCGACATACTCTGCATCACAGAAACGTGGCTCAGTCCCACTGACAACGTCCTACTCAATCAATTAGTGCCCGATGCATTCACAGCATACAACTGCCCGCGCACTCATAGGCAAGGAGGAGGGGCACTCATAATAGCAAAGAGCAGCCTAAAATTCAAATCAAAAAGTAACATGGACACCCAACACTCTAACACCATCTCGATAGAGAACAAACATATGGCCATATGTCTCACCTACACAGGGGCGGCCCAAGGGGGGTGCGGGGCCATGTGCGGAGACTCTGTGCGGGGCCTCTTTTGCATAAGGGGCCTCATTTGCATGAATATTTGCATAGTGTTACCAAACACTAACTTTTAGTAAACATGCCTCTTAATGAGTTTATGGATAAAGAAAGACTAAAAGATTTCTACATTACTATAATCCAGCGCCAACAGCCAGGAACATTAGGAACTACTACAAACACTGCCCATTTAGAACCCATCCAATAAATTACACCCAAGGGAATCAACTCTCTTAAATCCCAAAATAAATTCTTGATTCCTCAATAGCACTTCCTGGAACTGCTTCATAGATGCTTAATCAAAAAAAATGCTCCCATACACTCCCAGTGCTCCTCCCCAGATGTCTCTAGATTCTTTCAGTATTACAATTAGTTTTTTGTCGGATCGCTCACCTTGAAAAGGAATTATCCTGTTCTCGTAGTGAGCCCTCCATTTTAATCAAGTAAATTCAGCCACCCATAGGCTATTAAAACCTGACTTCGCAACACAAGTCGCTGTCAGCACTCCCCTTACTGAAATCTCTAGTAGGAGTTCGGAAGCTCTTTCACAGTCAAATGAAACTCACCAGTACTCAAACCAACACTCTATAATGAATATCTCAGTCCAGAGAGTAGGTACTTAGCTTCCTCGATAAATTAGAAGGAAAAATCTCTTCGGCTGGAACTCAGCAAACACTCAGCTCTACTCCCAAACAAATGGGTACAACTCCATCGCCGAAACTGGCATTCCTTCCCGATGCCCGTCCTCGTAGGGTCCCCGCGACACTAGTAGTGTTTCAAGCCGCGCTTTCCATCAGCTCTTCCTCAGGCTTATGAACCCCACTGCTCCTGGTTCCAATAAATGCCTCAATAACGTGACGTCAGAAGAAACCCAACGCTATCACACCTTTCTACAACTTTATTGAAATCGCAAACCCCACCAGTCAATCTCAACATTCATGCCATGTGGTATCATAGAGCCCAATTGAAAAATCCAATACTGTTCCCTTAAATGAAGTCGTGCTCGACGATCCCCCCCTCGAGGAGGTTCGGGCACAACCTCCAATACCCGCCACCGCAAATCTGCAAAAGAATGTCCTGTGATAAGGAAGCTTATCATAGTTCAGGAAGGAGCTATAATAGAGGTGAATTGGCTCTGAACAAGCAACCTGCCTTTGCTGGTAGAAATAATAAAACAGAATGTTTCCATAAAAGACTACCAGTCCCAGAATGCACCAGGTTTCCAACAGCCACTAGAAGAGCTGAAGTGGGGAAAACGTATGTTCAATCAGGAGAACTATGAGGTAATCCCCAAGCACTCATCTCCAAGGGCAGGGCTTGATTCAGCTCAGCTGCGCTGTGCTAGGGTGGAGCAGCCCTCTAAACAGGTTAAAAGTAAAGCTTATTCTACACAGGAGAATCATCAGCAGAATCTTCATGATCATCATCATCAGCAGAAGAAGGAGCAGAGGCAGCAGAAGCCAGAGCTCACGGACAGAGAGAGCAAGAAACACTTTGGAAGAAAGAAGAGAAAAGCATCTTGGAGGTCTAAAGGAGTCCATAGCAGTACGTGTGCTGGAAGGCATTCCAGAGGCAAGCATACTCCATTGGACTGGGGAAAACCAGAGGAGTGGGGTTGCAGAGCCAGGAATCCACGGACGGGACCTGTGCGGGAGACGGCTGCATTTGGAAGGGGCCCTAAGACCAGTGCAAGAAGGTATGTGAAGAGAGACCCAGTGTCCAGGGATCTTGATTGGAAGGCTGGACATAAAAACTGGACTACATACTGGCCAGGATATTTAGAGAGGAACCCTAACAGCAATGGAAGCTCAGGTATGAACACTGATTTAGGCCCTAGCTTTTCACTTGGAAGACAGCAGGGAGACAAGTATTGTCCTGAGAGTGCTCCATTAAGAAATTCCTCTGTGCCAATTCATGATATTGATTCTATGATAGTTGAAGAAGAAGGAAATATTGTAAATGAACAGTGTGACTACATGGATTGCTCTCTGTCTAAACCTCTGTGGTAATATACTTTTACAAAGTACAACCACCATCACAAAGAAATATAAACTTGTTCTTTGATCTACTCAGAAAAGCTTTTGAGCAGGATTTGAGCCACGTTTATAAAGTAAACCAGCCAAGAGGTTTGCAGCTGGTTAATTGTTAGCAATTGAGCCTTGCCTAATTGCCTGTGAGCTCTGAAGAGACACTTCTGGGTGTGTGTGAAAATACCAGAAGTTAGCCTTGAAAAAGAACAGTTTTTCATTACTTTGTGGGTTTTGGTTTGTTTTTGAAGCACTGCTAAAAAGATATTAGCAGTAGCCCACAGAAAAGACCTTTCTGTTTCCATCAAGGTCTTTATGATTTGATTTGATTGCTTAAGAAGTTCAGTTGTTGTTTTTCCTGATTTGTTTTTCTAAGTATAATACTGAAAGCAAGTATCCTTTTCTGTGCTACCAAGCAAAATCTGTGTTGGGAGAAATAACCCCATAAATAAAATATCTTTTCTTTGCTTAAACACTCGAGCAAGCACAACTAATTTATTTGTGAATGGCTGATTCTGGAATGAATGGACTACATTTCCCACAATCCTTTGCAAGTCATATTAATATTTGCCTTTGCCAAGACTCTGGACATTCTCACCCAGCGCCCCCGTTTACAGTCCTTGCTGCTGACAATGAAGCACTCCAGGAGCCCTTTCTGCCGTCGATTAATCCGAGAACGATGTTCCAATAATCTTTTTCTTACGGGGCGAGTAGTGCTCCCCACATATATACAATCGCAGGGGCATACCAAAATGTAGATTACAAACTCTGTATAACAATTTGAAATACTCTTAGAGCAATGTTGCAGCCCCGTATGAGGATCCACCCAAACTAATCCTTCCAGCGTCGTGAGACAAAAATCACAGTGGCCACAAGCATAGTGGCCTATATGACAATTATCAGACCCCCAACACACTTGAAGCAGATGTCTGCACTATCCAATTGCCCAATGTACGGGACCTCCGATAGGCCACCATTAAAGGTTTCTGAAAATAGGAGTGCAGGGACAGCATTGACCAATGTTTCTTCAAAATATGTATTATCCCAGGAGCATTTGGCACAAAAGGGACCACCCGTTTGATGTTAATTTACAGTTTACCCCCAAGTATCATTGTCAGCAAATTGAGTTTTTGGATCTTCTGCTGTATATTCAAGGCACTGCCTTGTTGAGCACACTATACCGGAAGCCAATACAGAAGAACGTATTATTACATTATTCCAGTTTCCATCCTACTTCTCTTAAGAGAAATTTACCCTTTGGGCAGTTTCTTCGAATTCGACGACTGTGTTCTTCAGTTGACCAGTATCATCATCATGCACATGCTTTAAGTGAGCATTTATTGGCTAGGGGCTACCCGGTGGCCTTGGTACGAATAGCCTACAAACGAGCTCTCTATAACCATCCAACTTGGTGGGAGAATGTGGAACACTCATCCCCTAAGGGGGTCATGAAGAAAGATGTGGTAGTTGGGGTGGTCCCTTTTGTGCCAAATGCTCCTGGGATAATACATATTTTGAAGAAACATTGGTCAATGCTGTCCCTGCACTCCTGTTTTCAGAAACCTTTAATGGTGGCCTATCGGAGGTCCCGTACATTGGGCAATTGGATAGTGCAGACATCTGCTTCAAGTGTGTTGGGGTCTGATAATTGTCATATAGGCCACTATGCTTGTGGCCACTGTGATTTTTGTCTCACGACGCTGGAAGGATTAGTTTGGGTGGATCCTCATACGGGGCTGCAACATCGCTCTAAGAGTATTTCAGATTGTTATACAGAGCTTGTAATCTACATTTTGGTATGCCCCTGCGATTGTATATATGTGGGGAGCACTACTCGCCCCGTAAGAAAAAGATTATTGGAACATCGTTCTCGGATTAATCGACGGCAGGAAGGGGCTCCTGGAGTGCTTCATTGTCAGCAGCAAGGACATTCTTTTGCAGATTTGCGGTGGCGGGTATTGGAGGTTGTGCCCCAACCTCCTCGAGGGGGGGATCGTTGAGCACGACTTCATTTAAGGGAACAGTATTGGATTTTTCAATTGGGCTCTATGATACCACATGGCATGAATGTTGAGATTGACTGGTGGGGTTTGCGATTTCAATAAAGTTGTAGAAAGGTGTGTGATAGCGTTGGGTTTCTTCTGACGTCACGTTATTGAGGCATTTATTGGAACCAGGAGCAGTGGGGTTCATAAGCCTGAGGAAGAGCTGATGGAAAGCGCGGCTTGAAACACTACTAGTGTCGCGGGGACCCTACGAGGACGGGCATCGGGAAGGAATGCCAGTTTCGGCGATGGAGTTGTACCCATTTGTTTGGGAGTAGAGCTGAGTGTTTGCTGAGTTCCAGCCGAAGAGATTTTTCCTTCTAATTTATCGAGGAAGCTAAGTACCTACTCTCTGGACTGAGATATTCATTATAGAGTGTTGGTTTGAGTACTGGTGAGTTTCATTTGACTGTGAAAGAGCTTCCGAACTCCTACTAAAGATTTCAGTAAGGGGAGTGCTGACAGCGACTTGTCTTGCGAAGTCAGGTTTTAATAGCCTATGGGTGGCTGAATTTACTTGATTAAAATGGAGGGCTCACTACGAGAACAGGATAATTCCTTTTCAAGGTGAGCGATCCGACAAAAAACTAATTGTAATACTGAAAGAATCTAGAGACATCTGGGGAGGAGCACTGGGGGTGTTTGGGAGCATTTTTTTTTATTAAGCATCTATGAAGCAGTTCCAGGAAGTGCTATTGAGGAATCAAGAATTTATTTTGGCATTTAGAACCCATAGCAAACCCACCGTATCGTAACAGCACTACCAGGACTCACAAAGCACCTACCTATCAAAAGGCAACACTGCAAATATTAAACAATACATTTCAGAGAATAACAATACATGACCTACTGGGGAAAGAGAACAAGTGGCAATGTCAAATAGGAATTACATAAACAGAATACCTCAGCTCAGTTACACATGCAGAACAGAGACCATCACCAAACAAGGAATCACAATTTAGAAACAGGAAGACAATAATTAAACTAGGAACCCCAAAACCCAACCTTGGAATGTACAACACTGTAGAAATAAAACTATAAATTAATTTCCTTTTGCACTAAACAAAGCACAGACGTTAATGATGCACATTTCCCAGAGCTGACATATTCCAGTTAATAAATTCAAAATAAAGAGAGCTCTTTCTACCTTTTGTGCATTTTTTTTCAGTTGCAATTGCTCCAGCCACTTTCTTCTGGTTTCTTCGTGTCTTCTGCTAACTCTCCATCATCTGCTGTCCATTTGTCCTTTCTTCTCTCTTCTAGTTTTTTTCCATTCTCTCTCTACATCTGCTTTAACATACTAATCATTCTCCTTTTGCTCTTTCCTCATTCCTATTTCATCCACTCAAATTTTACCCCTCCATCCTCAATCCCCACATACTCTCCCAATACCCGGCCAATTATAGATTTTTCTTCCCTCCCACACAAAATATTTTCCCCTCTCCATTTCACTCTCACAGCCCCATCCCATTCTAATCCTCCCCCAACATCAGCTCCCTTCTAGTTCCAACCCCACCCAGCATTCGCTCCCTTCTAGTCCCCGCATCAGCCCATTTCCAGTCCTAGCTCCCCTGTCCATTTCCAGTCCTATCCGAGTCCCTCCATCAGCCCATTTCCAATCTCAGCCCCCCATCAGCCCATTTCTAGACCTTTTTCTAGCCCCATCATCAGCCCATGTCAAATCCTAGCTCCCCTCCACTCAGCCCATTTCAATCCAAGCCCCCTATGAGTCTACTTCCAGTTCTAGCCCCTCCATGAGTCCATTTCAGTCCAAGCCCCCACCACAGCCCATTTTCAGTCCTGTCCTAGCCCCTCCATCAGCCCATTTCCAGTCCTAGCTCCCTCCCCTCACAGCCCATTTCCATTCCAAGCCCCCTCCCCATCATCTATTTGCAGTTCAAGCCCCCCTTCCACTCAGCCCATTTCCATTCCAAGCCCGCCTCCCCATCAGCTATTTGCAGTTCAAGCCCCCTTCCACTCGGCCCATTTCCATTCCAAGCCCCCTATCCATCAGCTATTTGCAGTTCAAGCCTCCCCTTCCACTCAGCCCATTACCAGTCCTAACCCCCCCATCAGCCCACATCACATTACCAGTCCTAACCCCATCAGCCCACCTCAAGTCCTAACCTCCCTCCCCCCCATCAGCCCAGGGAAAATTAAAACTTAAAAAAAAAAAAGCTGGCTGCTGCTCCTGCCGCGGAAGCGGCAGAATCGAGTGTCCCGCGGGGGTCCCCCCCCCTGCCCAGCAGAGCACTCTCTCCCTCCCTGCCTGCTTGCCTCAGTCCCTCTCTGCTTCGGCTTAGAGCTGCGAAGGGAGAGTTTCTCCCTCACGGCTCTGTTAAGCCCGCTGGGGCTTATGGGAAATTTCCCATCTGCCCCGGCGGGCTTAACAGAATCGCGAGGGAGAAGCTCTCCCTTCGCGGCTCTGAAAGCCGAAGCAGAGAGGGACTGAGGCAAGCAGGCAGGCAGGGAGGGAGGGAATGCTCTGCCAGGCAGGGGGGCCCCACGTGACACTCGATTCTGCCGCTGCTGCGGTGGCAGCAGCAGCAGCCGCCAGCTTTTTTTAAAATTTTTTTATTTTACTTTTAAAGCGGAATGTTCTTTGCGCAGGGCCCCCTGAAACACGGGGCCCTGTGCAAAAAACATTCTCGCTCAGTGGACGGGCTGGCCCTGTTAATATCACTCCCTCTCCAATGGGGCTGTACCACTTTCAAGATCAAAAACTTGAGGTCCAACAGTTCTCACAAGAACCAGATTTAGAACAAACCACAAAACGGAGTCAGAGTCAAGCTGATGATCAATTTGATACCTCGGCCTCTCTCTTTTCCTCAGCACCCCCCGGTAACCAACAACAGATGATACCAAAATCCTGCAATAAAGTAGACACCCAGGAAGGAATAAATAACATGAGGAAGGATCTAGCTAAGCTTGAAGAATAGTCTAGAATTTGGCAGTTGAAAACACCCTAGTGAAAGGAATACAGCACATCAATCAAAGCTTCCTACTAATCATGTCGGCATTTGACACTGTAAACCACAATATCCTCCTGCAACCTATGGAATCCAAGGCACAGTACTAAAATGGTTCAGCACCAACAAATAAAGATTGGACAAAACACTTCCACCCCTTAAAGCAAACCCAAGGAGTTCCCAAGGATCCACCCTATCTGCTCTTCTTTGCAACCTCTACCTTTGACCACTCTGCACAATCATAAGACCTCACAACCTATATGTCCACATCTACACTGTTGATATCATGATCTATGGGCTAATCAATATACACCAATTCACACTATCCACCCACACAAAATGCTTCACAGACATAACCAACTGGCTGAAAAACAACAACTTACAAATCAACTATAACAAAACGAAGGCTCTCTACATAACAAACAATATCACCTTTGTCCCACCCCCCACCCATAGCACTGAACAACACAACAATCAAAACCCAGACTGAAGTCAGATACCTAGGGATCACCCTTGATCAACACCTCACTTTCAAAGCCCACATCAGCAAAATCACCAAGACAATCTACTTCAAAACGAAGACATTACAATGCCTCCTTGAACCAACAGACTTCTGAACTGTCCTGCAAGCATCTATTATACCCCACCTAGATTTCTGCAACGCTATCTATGCTTCCGCAATCCACACGCCTCCCACTGCAAATGGCTCTATACTCAACAGCAGTGACCCTACAAGCAGCGTCAAGACATGATCACATCACCCCTATATTTAAACAATTCCACTGGTTCCCATTACAGAGACAAAAAAAATTCAAAACTCTCATTCTAACCCACAAAGCAATTCATTCCAACCCCCCTCCCCCCACACACACCTAGGCACTCTTCTTCAGACCAACAAGCAACTCAGATCCAAACAGAACTCCATTATGAACATCCTGATCATCCCCCACCTCAGAACCAAATCTAACAACAAGCATGTAAACGAGCCTTCCAACTGTACACACCCTCTATATGAACACTCTCCCAGACCAGTTCAGGAACATCACAAACCTCAAAACATTCAGAAAACTTCTGAAAACCCTTCACCCCCATAACATCAGCCATTTGACTTCACCTGCACATACTCTAAATCTATATAGTGTACACAGTTTAAGACTGTATATGGTTACAAACTCTTATCTATCTACTGCATGTTGCATATAGTTGACAATGATACAATGTTCTATGTAAACTGCCTTGATCCAGTGAAAGGCGGTATATAAATACAGCTAAATAAATACATAAACAAATGTGGGGGTCATGCATTTGGGCTGAAAAATCCAAGGGAGCGGTACAGTGTAGTGGGTGAAGTACTTACGTCCACGAAAGAAGAGTGGGAACTGGGCATGATTATATCTGACGATATTAAAGCAGCTAAACAGGTAGAAAAGGTGATGGTGAAAGCTAGAAGGATGCTTGGGTGTATAGGGAGAGGAATGGCCAGCAGAAGAAAGGAGGTGATAGTGCCTCTGTATAAGTCTTTGGTGCGACCTTATTTGGAGTATTGTGTGCAATTCTGGAGACTGCACCTTCAAAAGGATATAAACAGGTTGGAGTCTGTACAGAGGGTGGCTGCTAAAATGGTTAGTGGTCTTCGTTTTAAAGCATATGAGGACAGACTTAAGGATCTTAATATGTATACTTTAGAGGAGGCATGTCCAACTTCGAACAGGTTGTGATCTACTTTTTCTGGCCAAAACTGCCGGTGATCTACCATCATGAAAATTAATTTTCAAATTTGTTTCAAATTAAATTTTAACCCAGTAAAGTTGGAGGATTTCCCCTCCCCAATTTCTAATGAACCTTCTGTCATTTACTTGGATGTGATCAGCTATTAAGCAAATTAAGCAAATACAAAACAGAGAGACGAAGATCCAGTAAGAACTGTGAGGGGAAATGGAAAGTACATTTTTTTATTAAAGTTTTATTGAGTAATAACTTTCTTTAACTTTTATTGAGTAATTTGTGTTAAATTTAGGTTGAGTATTGATCCAGGCTGATCTTGCACAATCTTTAATATTTTGCTCTTGCTAATTAGTGAGACGTCTGAGCCTGAATTTCATCCACCAGCTTTTTGAAGTTGGGTGAATATTGCGTGAGGGCCATTCTCAGGGAATCCTGGAGATGTTCATCTGTCATGTTGGAACGTTGTGTACTCTTTGTCATTTTTAGATGAGAAAACACAGAGTCACACTAATGTTGAACCGAAACAGGAGTGCACAGCTTCACTGCATCTTCTCAAGTTGGGAAATTTATCTCTAGGCACTAGCTTCCAAAACAATTCTTGCTCAGCACGGGTCTTAAGAAAAATGTCATTTTTAAGGTTAATATTTCATTTTCAAGAGATGGCTTGTTTAATGAGTAATTTTTACTGATAGCAGCTGCAGTTTCCTTAATGTCCACATCTACTTTGAATGGGTATGACGAGTACTCCACAACTGTTTCCAATTTTTTGGAAGTCACAGAATCTATTTTCGAATTCCTGGATAACAGAACAGATTTCTGTCACATACTTCTCGTTCTGAAAAACAAAATTTGGATATTGTCCCAGATGGTCCTGCGTATTAGGAAAATGATCAAAAGTGTTGTTTGCAAGGTCAGTCATCATTAGCTCAAATTTGCTCTTGTAGGATGAAACTGTACTCATCTCGCCAATGCATTTGTTTTTACCTTGTAGTTCAAGGTTCATATCACTTAGTTCGCCTGTAAAGTCAGCGAGAAATGCCAGATCACATAACCATGCATCTTCCAACTCTGCTTGGTCATCTCCCCTCTCCTTCAAAAAACGTATTTCATTCAGCAAATTATGAAATCTTTGCAGAAATTTGTGCCTACTTAGCCAACTTATATTTGTGTGCAAAATGATTTCCGCTGCCCCTTCATGAAGAGTAAGATTGAAAAGTCGTCTTTGAAGTGATCTTCCACGATTTGAATTTACAATTTTGAAAGTGATGTCCATGACAGTCTTTGTATTGAGTCTCTTGCTTGCCAAAACTTGCTGGTGAATGATGCAGTGGTAAGAAAGGAAATCTGGGAAGTTGTCATGCTGTCTACAAAGGGCTATGAAACCATTAACCTCACCTGTCATTGCTCTTGCTCCATCAGTAGTGATGGAAACAAGTCTATGCAATGGAAGATTACCCTTTGTCACAAAAGAATGGAAAGAACTGAATATTTCCTGACCGGTAGTTCTCCCTTTTAAAGAAATCATTCCAAGTAGTTCTTCTTTAACACTGAAGTCTTCAAAAACCATCCGGATAAAGACTAGTAACTGGGCTATGTCTCTTATGTCTGTAGATTCATCCAGTTGGAGTGACAAAGCAACACAATTTGAAACATCCTCCAACAATTGTTCAGTTGTGTCTCCACACATCTTTTCTATTCACCGCACGACAATATTTCTTGACAATTGTACATCTTGAATAGCAGCTATGATCTCTTTCTTATTTTTAAATCCTTCAAAAAGATTGTCAGCTGCTTCAAGAAAACAATCTTTTACAAATTCCCCTTCAGTGAAAGGTCTGCATTTCTTTGCGATCAGGTTGCTGACCTTGAAGGATGCTATGGTTGCATTGACCGAATGTGACCTTGGCTTCGCCATCAACTGTTGCTGAGTAGCCAATTTCGATTTAAGTTCTTTGAGCTTCAGTTTACGAATTTCACTTTTGGGTGGAAAATCAGCATCAAACTTATTGCAATGCAGAGCCTTATAATGACGTTCCAGATTACCCTTTTTGGGCAAGGATATTGGGGCGTTACAAATTAGACAACAACACTTGAAGAAGTAGTCCATTTCCCATTCATCATGAAAGTGATAGGTTTTGCTCTTCTTTGGGACACTCATCTTCGTTATACTGGGGTGGCTGGATGTAAGAAGGCCAAATCTGCTAAGTTATTACAAACACTGGCTGAATCTGGTCCAAAACTGTCACTGTCCAAAAGTATTAAAGGTCAACAGGAACTGAAGACCTCTGGATGATGTGCAATACAAGGACTGGAGATGCCAAAACCACACATGCGGTTCTAAAAGTAAAAATAAGAATTCATCATACTGGCACCAATAATCAAATACCACCAAACAATCATCAAAAAACTCAAACACCTGTCCAGCAAACCAGATAAAATGAAATACCGCCAAACAAGTTCAAATACCACCACACGCGATTTAATAAATTCTGCACACAGTGTAGAATCAACGCAAAGGCAAGGCGAAATAAAATTGCAGTGTAGAATCAACGCAAAGGCTAGGCAAAATAAAATTGCAGAGGCAAGCAAAAGTCACAGTGGTTTAAACCAATTTGGATGCAAGGCATAGGCAAGTTAGAACAAAATTGGAAAAGCCCGCCAAAATCACCAAATTCTTGACACTTTGTTGTGTCTGCCCAAAAACGTTTAATGAAAGCGAACTATAAAGCGATCAACGACCAGCACACGACAGAACTAATACGGTAAGTGTATTCGGGTAAAGCCCGGGCGAATGGATATCGCCCGGTATATAAAACACTTCTAAGGGGTGTTGGGGCGGGGGCAGGAATGGGTGATTCTGAGAGGCAGGAGACCAGGTATGACGCCAGGCCTGTGGCCTCTCCTCGCAGGGTGCGGGCGGTGGTCTCTTGTGGTACCCACAAACTATTGGCACGAAAACAACAAGCGCCCCCAATTCACCCGCAGGCAAGATTCCTGCAGGCAGGGAAAAAAGACAGGCAAAGGATCAGCAACAGCGGCAAGCCCTCTGCAGACGACCTGCCAGCACGAGCTCTTTCCTAGCGACGGGGCGAGCTGCTGGAGAGATGGAGCCAAGTGGGGCTGGCGATCTACCTCTGACCCCTCCGCGATCTACAGGTAGATTGCAATCTACCTGTTGGACATGCCTGCTTTAGAGGAAAGGTGGGATAGAGGTGATATTATTGAGACATTTAAATACTTCCATAGCATAAACGCACATGAGGAGAGCCTCTTTCGATTGCTACGAGGGGACATAGGATGAGGGTGATAGACTCAGGCAGGCCCGTACTTAGCCCTGTGCGAGCGGTGAAGCTGCACAGGGTGCAAAGGCTTAAAGGGTGCATTTTAGTTGTCTTCCGTTGCCTGCCGCCACCACTTTTTCTTCTCTCAGCGGTGGCAGGCAATGGCAGGACAGCTAAAATCTGCCCCTTAAGCCTTCCGCCGGCATGCTAAGCAGATCTTTCCCTCCCTGCAAGACCAGGGAGGGAAAGATCTGCTTAGCATGCTGGTGATTTGCACATGGAGTGCGCATCTTCTCTCCTGCTGTGGCGCGATCTTCCCTCGGTACGGCCCTGGACTCAGGAGTAATATGTGGAAATATTTCTTTACAGAAAGAGTGGTATATGAGTAGTATAGTCTCCCAGTGGAGGGGGTTGAGACGAGGACAGTGTCTGAATTCAAAGAAGCATGGGACAAACACAGAGGATCTCTAAAGGAAAAAAGGAGACTGTGGTAGTGGTTGATATAGACAGACTAGATAGGCTATGTGGTCTGTTTCTGCCGTCATGTTTCTAAATTTCCATATCTAAAGTTTAGCGTGGTAACTAACCACTTTAGCAGCGCTAGCCGCTGTCGCTGAATATCAGGCCCTTTATGTTTATTCAGCACCAATATCTGGATAGCGAGCAGTGCTGAATATACATGGAGAGTGGCGACCATATTCACCTGCTATTCGTATATAGCTTGCCCTACCTTAAACCCACATAGCTATACTTCTGACTATCCATAGAATTAGGCAGAACATCCATTCTGTGCCCTGTGTAGCACTAAAGGGATAGTGCTGCTGGAACATTCACTGATAGGACAATTTCTGTAGAGCGGGTGGAGTTATACAGATATGTGCTTTTTTAGTACCAGGCTGACAGATTTTTTGGTACCCTCAAAAAAATCCCTAAATAGCTGGAAAATAAACTACTAACTTTATAATTTATAATATGTAACCATCTAAGAATAGAAGCCCAAGGTATAATGCAGGGGTCAGCATGCAATCCAGTCATACCAGCCACATAGTGGTAGTCCAAGTCCTTCCAAATGGCATGATACTTCCACCCAATGAACAATTTCCAAATTATTGTATCAGCTGTGCTAATCTTAGTCTGGGGAAGTGGATTGAGTCAAATAGATGAAACGTTCTATAGGAAACAGCCTGCACCATAGAATATTTGTGGATAGAATTTCCATGTGTGAAGGGAAAGAGAATGTTGATGGGGGTGTACCACTGTCTGTATGGTCAGAATTAACAGGCAATGAAATACAGATACACTATATCAACCGACTCACCTTTGTCTATCTGTTTATTCACACCTTCTAAAAAACATAACAAATTAGTAAGACAAGATCTTCCTTGTCTAAAGCCATGTTGGCTGTCTCCCATTAAGCCATGACTATGTATATGCTCATTAATTTTGTTCTTTATAATGGTTTCTACCATTTTTTCCAGTACGGACATCAGGCTCACCGGTTTGTAGTTTCCTGGATCACCTCTGGAACACTTTTTAAAAATTGGCATCACATTCACCATCCTCCAATATTCAGGCATTACAGATGATTTTAATGATAGTTCACAGATTACTAATAGTAGGTCTTGTCACCACACCCCCTGCTGGTAGCTTGTTGAAGGGACAAGGTGGACATTTTAATTATTTTGTAGAAGTAGGAAACCTTTTTTTTTTTTTTTGGACCAGAGGGATCATGGTCCTTGTAGTCCTTCTTAAGAAATGAGTTGTGTACGCCTTGTGTAGGGTCAAACAAAAGGCTTTTATTCCCCTTTAGCACTAAGGTGCGCTAAGAAACCAAAAGTAGAATTTACCTTATTTTCAGGTTTATGCCAAAGTAATTACAGAGCAAGAAAACTGTTATGAGAGCTTCACAGTTCCTTGTAAAAATACACAGGGTTTTCAACACTGTAGTAAAACTAATAAACAAGCTCTTCTTTAGCTCAACACAGGCAAAATATATTGTTAAAGCATGTTCTGGTAATTACAGCTCTGGGAGAGACTCTAGGCTTTCAGCAATACACATCGAACAGTCCATTTGTTCTTCAGGCATCAACGGCTCTGGTTCCCCAAGCTCAATCTGCATGGGTTCCAGCTCAGCCGTGCTTTCTTCTACACCTGAGCTTTCCCTGGCTGAATTAGTTTGCAGTTCAGAAGTTCTCTTCCCTAGTTTCCAGCCTGGCAGTTCTGGGTTTTGCAAACAAGTGGTATGTCTTGTTCTTATGCTTCTTTGTAGTGGTTTGCATAATTTCTGCCAGCTTCCTTTCCTCTCAGTATTGCTATCTGAGTTATAAGTCTTTCTAGGACCTGGCTTCTTTGTGAGAAATAAAGTATCACTGTACCTTGGCTCCTTGAAGTCTGTGCCACTGGTATTCCCCCTACCAGGCACCCTCCTTCTGATACCGTCTTCTCTGAAGACTGTTTCTTGGAGTTCTCTGGGCTGGGCTTGTCCTCCCTGGAGCTTAGCTTTGCCACGTAAGGATTCCAAACTCCTCTGCTTTGCAGTATAGGAGGTTCCTCTGTCAGGTCTTTTCTTCCCAGTATCCTTGGGTTCATTTCCAGATCCTTTCTCAGAGCTTCTCTCTATGCATAGGCCTTTCTCTAGGCATGGCTCTCTCTCTAGGCATGGCTCTCCCTCTAGCCGTGGCTCTCCCTCTAGCCATGGCTCTCTCTCTAGCCGAGGCTCTCTCTCCTGCCGTGGTTCTCTCCCTTTTCGAGGCTCTCTCTGCTTCCTTCCTACAGAGCCCTGCTTATAAAGCCCTTTTTCCCTTGAGTTTTCTGACCCTCTCCTCAGGTGCACCTGATTAGCTTCTGCTTCATCAGTACCTAGGTGTGTCAGCTCACCATCTGCAGGCTCGTGCCTGCCCCCTCTAGCTGTCTTGCTATGTAATTGCACCCTCTGCAAGTCAGTTGCTTTATGAAAAACAGCGTTTTTTCCTAAGTTCATAGCTTCACTAGCTTCAGCTCTATCACAGTCTGCAATCTCATATTTCAGTTCTTTCAACACCCTTGGATGTATACCATCCAGTCGAGGCGATTTGCTACTCTTCAGTTTATCAAATAGTTGTAATACATCTTCCTGGTGTATCAATATTTCTGTCAATTCTTCTGTGGCATCACCTTTAAATACCATTCGGTCGTGGGTAAGACGAAATTAGACTTACCTGCTAATTGTTCCTTGAGGAAATCCAGTCCAGGTCCGAACCTCTGGGTAATGCACCCCTTCCAGCAGCTTGGAGACTGAAAACATCGTCATTTGATGACAGCAGTACTAACAGAGCGAGCACCGCCCCTTCTGACCAGTACCTATTGACAAAGCAGTCTCACAGGAGCAACAAATAAGTAGTTAAACCAAACAGTATCTAACACTCTAACTAAATACAGAAAAAACTAGCACCCCCACCCCAGAGAAGAGAATCATCCAAGCCCCTCCCCCTTGGTGAGAGAACTTACCATTCTCCAGGTAGCCCCGAGCTCGAGGATTGCATGGAAAAAACATCTTCCAACCCACCGCAGACCAATTTCCTGAAAAGACCAAAAACAGGTGGGATACGGGACTGGATTGGAGTTCCTCAAGGAACAACAATTAGCAGGTAAGTCTAATGTTGTCTTCCTTATTGTCCCTCCAGTCAAGTCCCAAACCTCTGGGATGTAACAGAGCAATTAAGCAAAATGGGAGGGACCTACTGCACTGGCCCACAATACCGCTGAACCGAAACAAGCATCCCCCGCAGGCTGGACATCCAGAGAGTAATGCTTCGCGAAGCTATGCAATGATGACCAGGTGGCCGCCTTGCAAATCTCCACTGACGGAATCAAACTGTATTCCACCCAAGAAGTCGCCTGCGTCCTGGTAGAATGCGCTCGTAATCCGGCCGGTACCGACTGCCCCTTGAGGAGATATGCCGACAAGATCGCTTCTCTGATCCAACGCGAAATAGAGGCCTTAGCCGCTGCCTCCCCCTTGCAGGGACCAAAACAGCACAAAAAGATGATCTAACCTATGGAACTCTAGTATTCTTCAAATAATGACGGAGAACCCACTGTTCGTCCAAGAACCGCAGCGGAAGATGAGTGCCTGACTCCCCTGCTCCAGACAACACTGGCAACGACACCGCCTGATTCATATGAAAAACCGAAACCACTTTAGGTAAGAAAGAAGGAATCGGGCATAGCACCATCTTCTCCTTTGAAAAAATAAGGAACGGTTCCCGGCAAGACAAGGCTTGAAGTTCAGAAATCCAGCCTGCTGAACAGATAGCCACCAGGAATATTGTCTTAAGGGTCAGGTCTTTAAGAGAAGCCCAAGCCAAAGGCTCAAAGGGCTCCCCACACAGAGCTGACAGTACCAGATTAAGATCTCATGGCAGAACCTGAACCCTTTGCGGAGGACAGAGATGAAGAACTGCCCTCAGGAATCGCGCCGCATCCGGGTGTGCGCCTAAAGCTATACCATGGATCTTCCTGCGATAACAGGTGATTGCTACCAGCTGGACCCTCAAATAACTAGCAGCTAAACCTCTGTCGAAACTAGCCTGAAGAAACTCCAAAATCATGGGCACAGAGGCCGAAGTTCGCCTTACCTGTCTGCCAGCACACCATGCTTCGAACAGGCGCCAGCCCCTAATGTAGGCCAATGAAGTCGACCTCCTCCTTGCCTTTAACAATGTTGCAATCACCGGTCCTGAATAGCCCTTGCGCATCAGCCGCGCCCTTTCAAGAGCCAGGCCGTAAGCAAGAATTGATCCACCTGAGGCATCAGCACTGGTCCCTGCAACAAAAGATCTGCTCGCGCCGGGAGGCGCCATGGCCGATCGGCAAGATCCCTTACCAGATCCGCGTACCACGGACTTCTTGGCTAGTCTGGGGCGATGAGAATCACCTTCCCCCATTGAGACTCTATCCTCTGCACCACCTTGTCAATGAGCGGCCAGGGCAGGAACACATAGAGGAGTCCTTCGGGAGGCCACCGCTTCACTAGAGCATCTAGACCTTCTGACAGTCTTTCCTTTTTCCTGCTGAAGAACCGACTCGCCTTTGTGCCCTTGAACTTCGCCATCAAATTCATGACTGGTGATCCCCAGCGGCGTTCGAGCAACTCGAACACCTGTTGGTTGAGCACCCATTCTCCTGGGACACTGTGATACCTGGGTGCAAACTATATTGTAATGATAGAGCTGATCAAAGTGGTGGAGGGGTTGAGCTCTATGTTAGAGAGGGCATTGAGTCAGAAAGGATTAAAGTTTTGCAGGAAACAAAATCTGCTGTAGAATCTATATGGATTGAAATTCCATGTAAAAGGGGGAAGGCAATGGCAGTGGGGGTGTACTATCGAGCACCTGGCCAGAATGACCAAATGGATGATGAAATGCTCAAAGAAATCAAGGAAGCTAACAAAAGTTACAGCGCAGTAATAGTAATGGGTGATTTCAACTACCCCGGTATTGACTGGGTCAGTGTCACGTCAGGACATGCTAGGGAGATAAAGTTCCTAGATGAAATAAATGACTGCTTCTTGGAGCAGCTGGTTCATAAACCGACCAGAGGGGAAGCCATATTAGACCTAGTCCTTAGTGGAACACCAGATCTAGTGCAAGAGATAAGGTTGTTGGGGCCACCTGGCAATAGTGATCATAGCATGATCGCCTTTGATTTAATTAGTGGAGGAGGGATAGTAAGGAAATCCACAGTACTACCTTTTAACTTTCGAAAGGCAGACTATGATAAAATGAGGAAAACAGTTAAGAAAAAACTAAAAGGAGCAGTTGCAAAGGTTAAAGACGTACATCAGGCTTGGCTGTTGTTGAAAAATACTATCTTGGAAGCTGTCATAGGGCCTACCTCGGCAGTGTACTGGACTGAGGTAGGTGGGACATAAAAACATTTAAGGTTGGGTTTGGCCAATAACTTATAGGGCCCAGGGACTTTCAGCCCTGGTAGCGTCCTTTGTTACCAAAATCCCACAGAAAACAACAGGTCCGAGTGGAGGGAAAACAAAAGGCATTTATTTCCCGTTCATGCAAAAAGGTTCATATGCTTGGACACAAAACATCAAACACAAATTCCTTGCTTCAGGTAAAAGAAAAAGAAAGCATTAAAGGAAAACTGTTATCTTCACAGCAAATGGTATAGCAGGCAAACAAACAGTCTCAACTCCCAAGACCTAGCTTAGTTGCTTAGTAAGGACTCCAAGCTTCCTGTCTTACAGAAGCTACAGTCCATCTCAGTGTCTGATGCAAATTCCACCTGCATCGGTTCCCCTTCTGAAGCCTCTAAGCCTAAGTCAGTATTTGTTGATAAGCTGTAATAAGGCTTTTTAAATATCTTCTGCACAACCTCCCAATGCTCGGGGTTGAATACAGGGCGTCGGTCCTGCGCCCTCAAATACTGGGAACTGTCTTCCTTTTGCAGGTGTTTTATCTTAGCTGACTGTAAAGCTTTGTCCTTAACCAGTCTCTTAGTTGGTGCCTGTTTCTTGCACCTTATCTCATAGGCATTCTCACAAGGATAATATTCCTGGGCTCCCTGTACTCCCCATACATCAGCAGTCTGTACCCTGCTTTTAGCTAAACAAGGGTTACCTTGTCTCCTCGGCTTGTCTGCTCCCGGTGAGGTTTGAGGCCTGCTCCGGTTGGGATCCTGCCTGGCCTGAGGACTAGGTCTTGAGCTCTCCAACCGTCCTTCTGTTGGCTTTAGACCACAGTCACAGCCACGCCTTTGTCTCTCTGTACCACAAACACTCACTCTGGCTGGAGTTGTCCCAGCTTCTCCACAGGTGCTCCTTTCTTCAAGCCGGTACGGCTGATGCTGCCTCCTATGAAACCGTTGTTCAGGGATTACTGCTTCTTCCGGATATCTAGCCCACTCACTCGGATGTCCTGCCCAACCTGCTGGTTCTGCTGCTTCTCCTGGCAGTCCTCCTTTCCCAGGCCGTCCTGCCTGTGCCTTTCTCCAGGGCTGTCCTGTCTCCTCAGGATATCCTCCTTTCCAAGGCTGTTCCTCTTTCCCAGCCTGTTCTCCTTATTCTGATTCTGCCGGTTCTGCTCCTGATTCTGCTGGATTTGCCCTCCAACCTTCCAACTTCCCTTTAAAAGGAACTCCTTTCTTTCTTGATTGGAAGCTAGCTGGCATTACCTCATGACCCAGGAGGTGTGGTTCCTCGGAGGTTCCTCCTGCTCCCCCTATATGGTTCCTCGCGATATTGCAGGTTGTGCTTGACTTTTTCTGCATTTAAAACATTTTCTTCCCCTCTGAGGGTCTGCAGCATCACAAAGCCCAGACCACCTGTATTCCACGCTTTAAGAAAAGTGGAAGGAAGTCCAAAAAACCGCCAGCATGGTTTAAAGGTGAGGTCAGAGAGGCTGTTGCCAAAAAAGCATCTTTCAGGAAATGGAAAAAAGAGCCAAACGACGAAACCTGGAAACAGCACAAGCACTGGCAAGTCAAATGCAAAGCATTGATAAGGCAGGCAAAGGGAGAATTTGAGAAGAAGCTTGCTGCGGAAGAAAAAACGCGAAGTAAAGACCTTTTCAAGTACATTCGTAGCAAAAAACCTGTGAGAGAGTCAGTTGGCCCATTAGAAGATAAAGGGGTTAAAGGAGCACTAAGAGGCGACAAGGCGATAGCGGAGAGACTGAATGAATTCTTTGCTTCGGTCTTTACTGAGGAAGATGTAGGGATGTTACCCATGACTGAAGTGGTATTTAAAGGTGCGGAAGAATTGAAGGAAATATCGATACATCGGGAAGATGTATTACAACTATTAGATAAACTGGAGTAGCAAATCACCTGGGCCGGATGGCATACATCCAAGGGTGTTGAAAGAACTGAAATATGAGATTGCAGACCTGCTATTAGTAATCTGTGAACTATCATTAAAATCATCTCTAATACCTGAAGATTGGAGGATCGCCAATGTAACACCAATTTTTAAAAAGGGTTCCAGGGGTGATCCGGGAAACTACAGACCGGTGAGCCTGACATCAGTACTGGGGAAAAATGGTAGAAACCATCATAAAGAATAAAATTACTCAGCATGTAGATAGTCATGACCTAATGGGAGACAGCCAACATGACTTTAGACAAGGAAGATCTTATCTTACTAATCTGTTATGTTTTTTTGAAGGAGTGAATAATCAGGTAGACAAAGGTGAGTCGGTTGATATTGTGTATCTGGACTTTCAGAAAGCCTTTGACAAGGTCCCTCATCAGAGACTTTTGGCTAAACTAAAGAGTCATGGGATAGGAGGCAGTGTACTACTGTGGATCAGGTACTGGTTAAAAGATAGAAAGCAGAGGGTAGGGCTAAATGGCCAATTTTCCCAATGGAGAAAGGTGAATAGTGGTGTACCCCAGGGATCTGTGCTGGGTCCTCTGCTTTTTGACATATTCATAAATGACCTGGAAAGTGGAATAACGAGTGAAGTTATCAAATTTGCAGATGACACAAAACTATTTAAAGTTGTTAAAACCCAAGAGGATTGTGGAAAATTGCAAGAGGATCTTGATAAATTGGAAGACTGGGCATCAAAATGGCAGATGAAATTTAATGTGGACAAGTGCAAGGTTATGCACCTAGGGAAGAACAACCCAAACTATGGTTACACGATGCAAGGTTCCACATTAGGAACCACCAACCAGGAAAAAGATTTAGGCTTCATTGTGGATACCATGTTAAAACCCTCGGCCCAGTGTGCAGCGGCGGCCAAGAGAGCAAATAGAATGCTAGGTATGATAAGGAAAGGAATGGAAAATAAAACAAAAGATATTATAATGCCTCTATATCGTTCCATGGTGAGACCGCACCTTGAATATTGTGTGCAATTCTGGTCGCCATATCTTAAAAAGGATTCCTGATCTAATTTCAATCACACCTCCCAACCGAGCAAGGAGATCGAATGCCGCAAATACTCTCATATTACCTAAGACAAGCACGAAGTGTTCTCAATTCACTAGATCCAGAGCCTTCTCCTTCTTTGCTCCATCCTGCTGGAACGCACTACCAGCAACTATCAGAACCATCAGTGAACTCTCCCAATTTAGGAAGGCACTGAAACGGCACCTCTTTCTTCATCACTACGATGATGTAGTCTTCTCCCCACACTCACCCACTCTCACATCTCAATGCAGCACCTCAAACTCATGCACGTCACATTCCCAGACTGATCACTCGCAATCACACCTTCCACTCCAACCTCCATGAGAAACTTATGCAGTGCCGCATAACTCATTATATTGTTGCATAAAGTAGACTGTATTTATTCATCGTGTCTCCTTGTTAAGGGACTGGTTATTTATACCCTATTTTACCTGTTATACCTGCTTAATGTATACCCAAGTTATTATACCTGTTTCACTGTAAGCACAAATCACGAAATTGAGATGTGCAACTCTTATGTTCATTGTAAACCGCACTGATGTCGAATAGCGCGGTATAAAAGAGACTGCAAATAAATAAATAAATAAATATAGCGATTTTAGAAAAGGTTCAGAGAAGAGCCACCAAAATGATAAAGGAGATGGAAGGATACTCCTATGAAGAAAGGCTAAAAAGGTTAGGGCTCTTTAACCTGGAAAAGAGACGGCTGAGGGGAGATATGATAGAAGTCTATAAATAAATGAACGGAGTGGAACGGGTAAACGTAGATCGATTGTTTACCTTATCAGAATATAGAAAGACTAGGGGACATGCAATGAAGCTACAGGGTAAACTAAGACTAATAAAAGAAAATATTTTTTCACTCAACGTGTAATCAAACTCTGGAATTTGTTACCGGAGGATGTAGTAAAGGCTGTTAGTGTAGCTGGGTTTAAAAAAGGTATGGACAAGTTCTTGGAGGAAAGGTCCATAAACTATTATTAAGAAGGGACCCAGGATATCAATGCTTGAACCAATACAAGCATTGTGGAACCTGTGTCCCTTGGGGAAACTGCTAGGTACATATGACCTAGATTGGCCACTATTGGAAACAGAATACTGGGCTTGATGAATCTTGGTCTGACCCAGTATGGCATATCTTATGTTCTTATGTTCTTATGTCTGCTCTCACCCGACTCAGATAATCTGCTGTGACATTGTTGGCTCCCGCTACATGCGCCGCCGACAATGCCTGGAGGTGGGTCGCCGCCCATTCCATCAGAGACTCGGCCTCCGCCTCCAGGGTTGCACTGCCCAAGCCTCCCTACCAGTTGATGCTACTGTAGTTGCATTGTCCGACATCACCCGCACCACCATCCCCTGTAACCTGGTCTCGAAACTCCGCAGTGCCAGAGACACCGCCCACATCTTCAGCCTGTTGATGGACAAACCAGTCTCCTGCGGACTCCACTGCCCCTGCGCAAAGTGGCTTTGGCAATGAGCTCCCCAGCCCGAGAGACTGGTGTCCATCACCAATGGAACCCAATTGGGGGATTCTAGGGGTATTTCCCTCTCCAGATGCCACCATCGGAGGGTTCTCTTGACCCCGCCTCCAGCAGGGGAGCTCCTGGGACAGAGAGGAGGACTGATGCTACCAATGTTGGAGCAGAGACCTCTGGAGAGGCCGCATGTGTGTCCTTGCCCAAGGTACCAGGTCGAGGGTAGCTGCCATGATGCTGAGAAGCTGATGATAGTGTCGTGCCGTAGTCTCTGGCCGCCCTAGAAACTCCCGCACCAGGCACTGAAGCTCTCCTGCTCTCGGCTTCAGCAAGAAACCTCTTCCTACTCACATGCTGAAACAGGCTCCGAGGTATTCCAGTACTTGAGTTGGATGCATGTGGCTCTTGGACACATTGACCACCCAACCTAGGCTTTTGCAGGCACCATCTGGGCTTGTAGCCTGCTCGTTTTCGAGCCTGGACTTTGCCCTTATGAGCCAGTCATCGAGATAGGGATGCAAAAGGATTCCTTCCTTGTGTAACGCTGCTGCTACCACCACCATGACCTTGGTAAAGGTGCGTAGTGCTGTCGCGAACCCAAAGGGTAGGGCCCTGAACTGAAAATGCCTGGTGGGCACCGCAAACCTGAGGAACTGCTGATGCTCCAGTCGAATAGGAATGTGCAGGTATGCTTCCGTGAGGTTTAAAGAAGTCAGAAACTCCCCGCCACGGACTTCCACGATGACAGACTGCAAGGTCTCCATCTGAAAATGCGGAAACCGCAAACAGCGGTTTACACGCTTGAGGTTGAGAATGGGCCGGAAGGCTCCATCTTTCTTTGGTACCACAAAATAAATGGAGTACCGACCGCAGCCGTATTGGTCTCAAGGGACCGGCACCACAGCCTTGAGCTGCAGCAAATGCTTCAGGGTGTCGGGAACTGCAACTATCTTGGCCCATGCCCTGCATGGAACCTGCACAAAGGAGTTGCCCAGTGGACGAGCGAACTCGAGCGCATAGCAATCTCGGATGACTTCTAGTACCCACTGATCGGAGGTAATTTGGACCCAGGCAGGGTAAAAGCCCTGCAGCCATCCTCCCAGCGGCTGTACCTCCACCCTGGCCCCCCTCACTTCATTAGGCCTTCTTAGGACCCGAGGAAGGGCGTGCCGTGAAACCGTGCCCTGCTCCTCAAAAACCACGAAAATCCCAGCGACCGTGCAGGAAAACGACCTCTCTTGAAAGGAGTCTGGTGTGCGGTACGAAAATGTTGAAATTCCTGCTGCTGCCCCCAAGGCACAGTGGTACTGAGGCTCGATTTTAGCTTGTCCTCCGGCAGACAGCCGTCCTTAGACTCTCCCAGGTCTAACCAACTTCTCCAAGTCTTCCCCAAATAGGAGCTTCCCCCTAAAAGGAAGCTTGCTGAGCCGGGCCTTGGAGGAGGGAGGAATCTGCCACCCAATTACGAAGCCACAAGGAATGGCGAGCCGCCTCCATGGAAGCCATACTCTTAGAGAGCCCTCTAATGAGATCATAATGAATATCCACTAGGTACGCTGCCCTGGATTCCAATCGTGAAGCCTCTCTCGCCTGGTCCGGGTCCTCCTGTTGTACCCGCTGAGACCAACGGAGGCAGGCACGGGCTACCCAAGCTCCACATATGGACGCTTGGCGGGAAAGGGCATTGACATTGAACGCCTGCTTCAGCAGCTCATCCAACTTCCTATCTTGCGCATCTTTGAGCGCCACCGCCCCTTCCACTGGAATTGTCATTTTCTTTGAGACTGCCGACACCACTGCATCTAGCTTCGGAGACCGAAACAGCTCCTTATCCTGATCTGACAAGGGGTAAAGATGGGTCATGATCTTAGCACCCCGAAGGCCATTCTCCAGCAGATTCCACTCACCCAGGATCATCTGCCGCATCGCCCTATGCATGGGAAAGACCGACTGTGTCGTACGTACGGCTCGCAGAAAAGGATCCTCCAAGATCTCCTCTCCACTGGAGGCCCTACTGGCATGTTTAACGCTTTCAAAGATTCCATGATTAGCGCCAAAAACTCTTCCCTACAAAAAACCCGGACTATCCTGGCTTGGTCTTCCTGCTCGTGGATTTCGCCTTCTTCGAGCTCCTCATCCACATCCATGTCCGTCTCAAGATCCTCACCTTCGAGCCCCTCCGAGATCTGAGAGCGCCCCAGCCCCATCTCCGCGGGCTTAGGGCGCTTTCCCAGAACCAACCCAGGTTCCTCAGCGAGACACCTTGGCCTCTTCCTGCCCTGCTCTACCATCAGAGATGTTCCCCCCACCCCCTGTTGGTACAAACAGAATGCCTGGTGGAGCAACAGGACAAAATCAGGCAAAAAGAACCCCGAAACCACCTCTCCCACCAATCCCTGGGAGGAGGAAGGTCTGAGAACGGCCTGGCCTGGGAGATGGAGGATAGCTCTGGAGAAGCAGGCGCAGGCCCCGCCACCCCCTGTTTGATCAGAGACAGGTCGAATACCTAGATAGGCCATGTGGTCTTTTTCTGCTATGTTTCAATGTTTCTAAGGTGAAAGAGTCTATTATAGCCAAAAGAACATCTTTGAACAAATGGAAAAAGATCAGAATAAAGAAAACGGGAAACAACACTAGCATTGGTAAGTTCAATGCAAAGCACTGATTAGAAAGGCAAAACGAGAATTTGAAGAAGCATAGTTACTCACCTGTAACAGGTGATCTCCAGGGACAGCAGGAATCAGTCCTCACTTATGGGTGATGTCAGCGCTGACGGAGCCCACGTGGAGCAATTCCCCAGCTTTTAAAGAAAGCCTTTGGGATTGCTGCCACACATGCGTGGTCTTCTTCCCGCCCAAAGGCAGAGGCCTAGCTAGAGCTCTATTAAGCAGATGGCAAGAGAAGAACAAAAATAGCAACTCTCAGGGGAGGTGGGAGGGTAGTGAGGACTGATTCCTGCTGTCCCTGGAGAACACCTGTTACAGGTGAGTAACTACTGTGGCAAGGTCAGCTATCCTGAGAGTGGGGGAGGTGAGAAGCATAACGAATTCACCCTAGTTACTTCTAGGAGTGCAGGGAGAGAAAGCCACAGCCAGGTTTCAAAGACAGAAAACCCCCAGCTGGAACAGGTTTCAGCCTATGACTGATAAAGTAAGAAAGAGGGATTGCAAGCACGAGGACCAAAGTTCTTACTTTAACAAGTGCACTGATTATTCTAATATCAGAAGGCAGGGGGATTACCAACACCTGGGAAAGAAAGAGGTGGGGTTAGAACCCTGGAGGTATAAGCCTGGGTTAGATTATGCAGAGAGAGGGGGGAGACGAGAAGGAGAGCAGCCGGGAGAGCAGCTGAGACAGAAGCAGAGAGAAGGAGTTGATTCTTGGAGAAGAGCTGAGCTACCCAGAGCTGAGAGAGCTGAATTCCCTGCAACAGGTTGGCAACAGAGGTGGGGACCAGGAAGTGGAGAAGCTTTCAGACCACCAGAGAGGTTGTCAGCTGAGCAGTCTGACCAGGTCTGTGAGTCAGAACCCATGCAGTTGGGAGAACCAGTGTCAGAGTTGGGGGAAGAAGATTGCTTTATGGATTGCTCTCTATGCCAAGCTCTATACAGGAGGTCTTGAGGAAAAGCTAGCCCTGAAAGAAGTAATTCTCCTTGGAAGTTAACCATATGGCACAAGCAGTGTGGAGGTAAATTCCTGTCTGTTTTAAAAGGGAAATTTACTGCCACGTAAGCCTGATCAGGAAGCTCTGATTCATGCTTGTTTCTCACCTGTCTTTGAACTGTGCAACGGCAAAAAAAGCCAAGTTAGCTGCTATAAGGGTTTTTGCTTGCTCCTCTCCTATATTTATTTTATTTATTTATTTAGCTGTATTTATATCCCGCTTTTCACCGGGTCAAAGCGGTCATTTGGGAGATACATTTAACACGAGGGGATATGACACACATACGCTAATACTTACAGGGAACATGGGCAATGGAGGGTTAAGTGGCTTGCCCAAGACCACAAGGAGTGCCTATAGGACTAGAAATCCCAGTCCCTCTGGCCTGAGATTGCTGTCCCCAGGTGGGACTTGAACCCCCGGCCCTCCGGCATGAAGTACCTTGTCCTAACCACTAGGCCACTCCTCCCCCTGAAAAGCCTGCTAAGAGTTTTGATAACAGCTTGGAATATTTGTTTTGTTCTAAGTTTGGTTTCACGTAGAAATGCAGCCTAGAGAGGTTTTTGAGGCTGGCAGAAACCAAACTTCTGTAGAAGAATTAAGCTTGAATTTTTCTTTATGCTCTGATTAACAAGGACTAAAAAGGAAAGTGGCAACCTAGTTTCTAAAGGCAATTGCTTCTGCAAGTAAGAGGACTTTAAAAAGCCATTTCTGAGTTATTTTGGTTTGTTTGCCATTATTTGCTGTACCTTAAGCAAATCCTACAGTTATAATCCTGTAAATGATACCTTGAACCTGCTGTGTTTTGTGTTATGGAAATAAACTTTCTGTTACAAGCCTTACCCTCGGTTACCTCAACTACAAACCTTCTACTTAAAGCACCAACATATTTTAGCAGTACTACACTTCCCAGAAGCCAACATGAAGAAATAGGCTGCTAAGAGCTGATAGAAGAAGGAACCCTCAACCACCACGCCCCTCGACCACTAGAGGCAAGTGGCTTCGGGCGTTGTGCTTGTGACAGTGGTGTAGTTGGCAGGATTTTGCCTTCAGGATATACAAAGGATATACAGCAATAAGGTACACAGCACAGACGACTGCTGGAGCTTCAGGTGGATTCACTGGTGGAGTCAGCTGGAGGGCAGAGCAGGCCAGCCGTGAAGCATCATAAAGACAACCCTTTGGAAGCAAGAGTCAACACCTGAGTCAGGTAAAGCGTACCCAGGTGGGGGTTGGCTCGGATAAAAAAGGAAAAAAAAAATATAGTGAATGCTTTTGAGGCAAAGGGGACAAGGAGGCTGTTGAGTGGTGCCGCCCATGGTGTCTTGTGTTTTTGTTGCAGTTATCCCTGAAGATGGAGTCCAAGGAGTTGATTCAATGGATGGCGACGCTGTTCCAGCGCCAGCAAGAGTTGGCAGAGCAAGCTCAGGAGAGAGCAGTTGCAGCTATCAGGGAGCAACAGCAACCTGTCTTGGACTTAGTGGCTGCCCTGGTTGCATCCCAAAGGCAAGAAACTGGAGGAGAGCCGGTACCAGCAGGACCATCAGTTCTTCAAATGGAAAGGCTGGTAGGCCCACCCACGTGGGGCCTTTAATTTTGGCAAGCTTTCATCTGAGGACGATATAGACGACTTTTTAGAATCATTTGAAAGAGTAGCACAAGCTGTGGGATGGCCAGCTAGCCAATGGGCAGTGCGTTTAGCAACCTCTTTAACAGGGGAAGCAATGGCTGCATATAGGGCTATTCCAGCTGCCCAAGCCCTGGACTATGATACTGTAAAAATGGCTATTAGAGACCGTTTGGGGTTGACAAAAAGTGTATATCACAGGATGTTCAGAGCCACAGCCCTTAAGGCTGGAGAAACTCCAAAGGCATTAAGCCAAATGATTTGGGGCCTGGCATTAAAGTGGCTGACCCCAGATGGAAAAAATATGGATATGGTATTAGATGTGATAGTATTGGAGCAGTTTATGGCAGCAGTGCCAAGGGAAATACAATCATTTCTGATTCAACAAGACTGCCAGAGCACAAAGGAGGCAACTCTGTTAACTGAGTGCTACATGGAAGCTGAGTTAGCGCATCAGCCAAAAGGGGGCGCTCCAAAAGTGAAGGCTGAAGCCAGTTTTGGTTCATCAGAAATGAAACTGGGAGATAAAACAAGCTTTGTGAAAACTTATGTGCCTGCTCAGCAGGAAAAGTGGCCTAAAAAGAAGTGTTTTCATTGTGGGGAGATGGGACACTTACAAAGAGGATGCAAGGCTCGTACTGGGTTGGTTGGTACAAGTGTGAAGCCTCTTGGAGAGGGTTTTCTCCTAAGTGTGATTATACAGGGGATCCCTACCAATGCTTTGCTTGACTCTGGGGCTGACCAAAGTATGGTATCCCAGAAGCTTTGGCAGGCCATTGAGGCCCAAGCAAAGTATGTCCAGAGGAGACTAGAGGGTCATGTCCAGATCCGTTGCATCCACGGGGCTGCCTCTTGTTACCCCGTGTATACATTGGACTTAAAATGGTTAGGGGTGCAAAAAAGTATTCCCGTGGCTGTGGTACCAAAGCTTCCCCACGACCTAGTGTTAGGAAGGGATTGGCCCCAGTTTAGGAAAGGGCTAGAGAAAGGCCTTGAGCAAAAGGCAGGAGGGATGGTAACAGTGGTCCCTGGCCCTTTGTTTGGGAATCCCAGAAAACCAACTGAAAAGTCCCCGGGAGGAGATCTCCAGGTTAAACAGAAGTTCTCATTAAAATACTGTAAAGTTTCTGAAAAGGCCATGAGTCCCAGGAGGGCGTCTCCGCAAGCTGTGGGATATGATTTGTGTAGTGCTGTGAATGAGGTGGTGCCCAGTCATGGAAAGGCCCTTATTGATACCGGCCTACAATTGGAGATCCCTATTGGCTGTTATGGACGAATAGCCCCTCGCTCGGGCCTGGCAGTTAAACACTTCCTGGATGTCGGTGCAGGTGTGATTGACCCTGACTACAGAGGTACTGTGAAGGTATTGTTGTTTAACTTTGGTAAGGAAGACTTTCCTGTTAAGGTTGGAGACCGGATTGCCCAGCTGCTGTGTGAAAGGGTGGGGTTTCCCCCACTGGAAGAGGTCCCCATGTTAACTCCCACGGAACGAGGAGGTTGCGGATTTGGATCCACCGGACGGGCTGGGCTGGAAGCCCTGACAGCCACGTCGGAAGAAAGAAGAGAGGAAGCTGAGAAGGAGGATTTGGGTCCACAAGTAACAGAGTGGAGGAAACATCAGGAGCCCCAGGTGGGGGAAGAATTGTCCTTGGTCCAAAGGCAGGAGTTGGCCAATCTGTTACAGCGTTTTCCAGATGTCCTGACGCCGGTCCCTGGTGAAACCCGACTGGTTGCCCATGAGGTTATAACCACACCAGGGAAGGTGATTCGACAATGACCATACCGGTTACCGGAGGCTAAGAAAGAGGAAGTAATTGCACAGGTACATGAAATGGTAGAGATGGGAGTCATCGAGGAGTCAAGAAGCCCATGGTGCAGTCCAATAGTGCATGTTCCAAAGCCGGATGGCAATTTATGGTTTTGCATTGATTTCAGACAAGTAAATGCCATCTTGGTGTTTGACGCATACCCAATGCCCAGGATAGAAGAGCTACTGGATCGCTTGGGACAAGCTCAGTTTTTGACCACATTAGACATGACAAAAGGGTATTGGCAGATTCCCCTGACCAGGGAGTCTCGGCCAAAGACCGCCTTCAGCACTCCGGTTGGGTTATTCCAATTTAAGAGGATGCCCTTCGGACTCCACGGTGCCGCAGCAACTTGCCAGAGACTGGTAGATCAAGTCCTGCGCCCGCACCAAGAATATGCTGCTGCATATATGGATGACATCGTTATCTACAGTCGCACCTGGGAAAAGCACCTTCCAAGGATTGAAGCCGTCCTCCAGTCTATAAGGCAGGCAGGCCTCACATTGAACCTGATCAAATGCACCTTTGCCAGGCGGGAGGTAAAGTACCTGGGGCATATGATTGGATGTGGAAAGGTCAAGCCCTTAATCGACAAGGTTGAAAGTATCAGGAATTTCCCCAAGCGAATAACAAAGAAACACTTGAGAAGTTTTCTGGGCCTGGTAGGTTACTATAGGAAGTTCCTGCCCTGCTTTCAGAGGAGAGTTCCATATTAACTGATATGTTGAAGAAAAACTATCCGAACCGTCTTAATTGGACCCCGGAAGCTGAGAGGGCCTTCAGCCGGTTAAAAGAGAGGCTTTGCACAGCTCCAGTATTGTGTGGTGTGGACTTCACACAACCTTTCATGGTGCAAACGGATGCCTCAGAAGCAGGTCTAGGTGCGGTCCTATCTCAGAAGTATAAAGGGGAGGAACACCCAGTAATGTTCCTTAGCAAAAGGTTATCCGCGGCGGATTGCAACTATTCCACCATAGAGAAAGAGTGTCTTGCTATTAAGTGGGCAGTAGACGCGCTCCGATTCTATCTAACAGGCAGGAAGTTCTTACTCATCACAGACCATGCACCTTTGAAGTGCCTTCAGCAGATGAAAAACCACAATGCAAGGCTAACTAGGTGGTACATGGCCCTGCAAGCTTTCGACTTCAGAGTAGAGCATCGGGCGGGAAGACTACACCAAAATGCAGATGCTTTATCCCGAATTACTGACTGTTTGGAGGAACCCCAATCACCTCCAACAGCCAGTAATATCTTAAGCAGGGGGGTATGTGGCAAGGTCAGCTATCCTGAGAGTGGGGGAGGTGAGAAGCATAACGAATTCACCTTAGTTAAGGGTCCCCTTCTAGGAGTGCAGGGAGAGAAAGCCAATGACAGAAAACCCCCAGCTGGAACAGGTTTCAGCCTATGACTGATAAAGTAAGAAAGAGGGATTGCAAGCACGAGGACTAAAGCTCTTACTTTAACAAGTGCACTGATTATTCTAATATCAGAAGGCAGGGGGATTACCAACACCTGGGAAAGAAAGAGGTGGGGTTAGAACCCTGGAGGTATAAGCCTGGGTTAGATTATACAGAGAGAGGGGGGAGACGAGAAGGAGAGCAGCCGGGAGAGCAGCTGAGACAGAAGCAGAGAGAAGGAGTTGATTCTTGGAGAAGAGCTGAGCTACCCAGAGCTGAGAGAGCTGAATTCCCTGCAACAGGTTGGCAACAGAGGTGGGGACCAGGAAGTGGAGAAGCTTTCAGACCACCAGAGAGGTTGTCAGCTGAGCAGTCTGACCAGGTCTGTGAGTCAGAACCCATGCAGTTGGGAGAACCAGTGTCAGAGTTGGGGGAAGAAGACTGCTTTATGGATTGCTCTCTATGCCAAGCTCTATACAGGAGGTCTTGAGGAAAAGCTAGCCCTGAAAGAAGTAATTCTCCTTGGAAGTTAACCATATGGCACAAGCAGAGTGGAGGTAAATTCCTGTCTGTTTTAAAAGGGAAATGTAAGCCTGATCAGGAAGCTCTGATTCATGCTTGTTTCTCACCTGTGTTTGAACTGTGCAACGGCAAGAAAAGCCAAGTTAGCTGCTATAAGAGTTTTTGCTTGCTCCTCTCCTATATGAAAAGCCTGCTAAGAGTTTTGATAACAGCTTGGAATGTTTGTTTTGTTCTAAGTTTGGTTTCACGTAGAAATGCAGCCTAGAGAAGTTTTTGAGGCTGGCAGAAACCAAAGTGCTGTAGAAGAATTAAGCTTGAATTTTTCTTTATGCTCTGATTAACAAGGACTGAAAAGGAAAGTGGCAGCCTAGTTTCTAAAGGCAATTGCTTCTGCAAGTAAGAGGACTTTAAAAAGCCATTTCTGAGTTCTTTTGGTTTGTTTGCCATTATTTGCTGTACCTTAAGCAAATCCTACAGTTATGATCCGGTAAATGGTACCTTGAACCTGCTGTGTTTTGTGTTATGGAAATAAACTTTCTGTTACAAGCTTTACCCTCGGTTACCTCAACTACAAACCTTCTACTTAAAGCACCAACATATTTTAGCATTACTACACGTCCCAGAAGCCAACACAAAGAAATAGACTGCTAAGAGCTGATAGAAGAAGAAACCCTCAACCACCACGCCCCTCGACCACTAGAGGCAAGTGGCTTCGGGCGTTGTGCTTGTGACACTATGCTTTCTCCAGGAACAAGCAGGAAGTCAGGACTCCCCAGCTACAGGCTACCGAGTTTGTAACCCGAAAATGCCTCCGTGAGGCCATGAGCAGAAGTCGATGCCCGAAGCAACCCGAGTCACCGGGGCGAAGCTCTCTGTAGCCTTCGAAGAAGGGTCAGAGGGCAGGATTTGCTTATACTCCAAACAGATTATGGAGTGCAGCCTGGCCGAAGGAGCTGTCCCGGTGGGACCCTCTCCAGGCAGTAGTGCGAAGTGAAAGTGTTCGCTGAAGACCAGGTCGCAGCCCGGCTGATGTCCGTTAGAGGCACTGAGCGCAGTGAAGTCACCTTGGCCCGGATGCCATGCACGGTGGTCCGTCGATCCAGTGGGGCACCCGCCTTTGTTTGGGCAAAGGCGATGCAGTCCGCCACCCAGACAGAGATGGTGCATTTGGTGGCTGCCTGTCCCAGACGATTGGGATCATAGGCGACAAAGAGCCGGCCGGACTTGCGATGAGCTTGGGTACGCTGCAGGTATTAGGCAAGAGCCCTCCTGCAGTCAAGTGTATGTAATACCGCTGATGCCCGGTCGGCATGCGGTCTCGGGAAGAAGGTCGGTAGGACTATCTCTTGATTGAGATGAAAGTCTGAGATCACCTTCGGTAGGAACTTGGGGTGGGTGCGGAGGACCACCCTGTTCCCATGAAACCTGGTGTATGGAGCCTGTCAGACGGCTGCCTGGGTGAGAATCTTCACAGTCTTGGCAAGTGCATATATCTGTATGATTTGCAAGGGATTGTGGGCAATGCAGTTCATTCATTCCAGACACAGCCGTGACCAATAATTAATTATACTTGCTCAAGGGTAAAGCAAATAAGATTTTTATTTATGAGGGGTTCTCCCAACACAGATAATGCTTGGTAGCACAGAACTCAGGATACTTGCTTGCAGTTTTAAAGTTAGGAAAACAAAATCAGGAAAAAAACAACATCTGAACTTGTCAGGTAATTAAAGCAAAGGATTAAAGACCTGGTTGGCAACAAACTGGTCTTTCTTGTAGGCTTTAGCAAATAATGTCTTAGCAATGCAGTAAGCAACCAAATAAACCCACAAAGTAGGAAAACTGTTCTTTTCTTCAGGTTAACTTCGTATATCTTTACATATAAATTCAGAAGTGATTCCCTTCAGAGCACACAAGCAATTAGGTAAGCTCAATTGCTAGCAATCACCCAGCTGAAACCCCTTAGCTGGCTTGCTTTCACTGTGTAGCTGAAAATCTTACTCAGAAGGTTTTCTGAGTAGATTAAAGAACAAGTTGGTATTTCTTTGTGATGGTTGTTGCACTTTGTAACAGAAAACTACCATTTGAGTTTGGACAGAGAGCAGTCCATATATTCACATTCTGGTTCTAAGACCTCTCCCCTTTCTTCAATAATCATAGGTTCAATATCTTGGCTTGGCACAAAGGAATTTCTCAATGGAGCACTACCAGGAGAATAATCATTTCCCTGCTTCCTTTCAAAGCAATAGCTAGGGCATAGATCAGTGTTCATACCTGAGCTTCCATTGCTGTTAGAGTTCCCCTTTAAATAGCCTGGCCAATATGTAGTCCAGTTTCTGTGTCCAGCCTTCCAATCTAGATCCCTGGACACTGGATCTCTCTTCACATACCTTCTGGCATGGGTCTTAGGGTCCCTTCCACGTGCAGCTGTTTCCCTCACAGGTGCCGTCTGGAGATTCCTGCCTTGCAATACCACTCCTCTGGTCTCCCCCAGTCCAATGGTGTATGCTGGCCTCTTGTCTGTCTCCCAGTATACGTACTGTGCTGGACTCCTGTAGACTTCCCAGAGGCTTTTCTCTTCCTTCTTTTAAAGGGCTTCTTGCTCTCTCTGTCCGTCCGTTCTGACCTCTGCTTCTGATGAGAATGAAGATCAGGATCCCGTGGATGATCAAGATACCAATGATCATGACATCCCAGCTCTGGATGATTCTCTGTAGAATAGACTCTATCTTTATTCTGCCTTGATGAGTGCTCCACCTTAGCACAGCGCAGCTGTGCTGAATCAGGCCTTGCCCTTTGCAATGAGTGCTTGTGTATTACCTCATAGCCCTTTTGATTGAACACACGTTTTCTCACTTCAGCTCCTCTCATGGCTGTTGGAAACCTGGTGCATTCTGGGACTGGTAGTCTTTTATGGAAAAATTCTGTTTTCTTATTTCTACCAGAACTGACAGGTTGCTTGTTCAGAGTCACTTCACCTTTTCTATAGCTCCTTCCTGAGCTATGATAAGCTTCCTTATCACAAGCCTCAGCCATGATGGCCTGGAGTTTGCTGACTCGGCGAGCCGAAGTCAAAGCCACTAGGAAGACCATCTTCCAGGAGAGAATGCTGAAGCGAGTATGTCGCCATCGGCTCGAAGGGTGATCGTGTAAGCTGAATAAGCACCAAGTTGAGGTCCCACTCCGCTGGAGTAGGCCAGATGGGAGGCTTGGAAAGCAAGAGACCTCGCATGAAGCAGGAGACCAAGGGCTGCCCCGAGAGGGGTTTCCCTTCGACGTGGAGGTGGTCTGCCGAAATGGCGCTCAGGTGTACCATGACTGAATTGGATTTCAACCCTGCTTTCGAGAGGTGGAGAAGATACTGAAGAACCCACTGGGTAGAGCAGGAGAATGGGTCATTCTGGAGCTTGGAGCACCAGACCAAAAAGCGTTGCCACTTAAAAGCGTACACCCATCTCGTCGAGTCTTTCCTTGACACGAGGAGAACCTCCTTGACCTCCTCTGGGAGGTGCAGCAGAGCTAAGGTGACCAGCCACCAAGCTGTAAGGGACAGCAAGGCTAGGTTCGGGTGGAGCACCCGGCCCTCCTCTTGCGTTAGCAGGCCCGGGACACAGCCCAGGGGACTGGAGGCTCGGACGAGAGCCAGAGCAGAAGCGGGAACCAAGACTGTTGAAGTCACGAAGATCATCACCTAAGCTTGGTCCTGCTGAACCTTGTGGAGGGTCCTCGCAATGAGAGGAGTGGGAGGGAACTGTAAAGAAGGCCGGAGGTCCAGCTCAAGAGAAACGCATCCAGGGCCACCATACTCGGATGCGGAACCGGGCCGCAGAAGTGGGGAAGCTGCGCGTTCACTGGGCTGGCAAACAGGCCCATGGATGGGGTCCCCTACCAATGAAACAAGAGGCCGGCGACCTCCGAATCCAGGCGCCACTCGTGTGGGTGGAGGATCCTGCTGAGTTTGTCCGCGAGGAGATTCAACTGGCCTGGGAGATAGACTGCTCGTAGGGTCATCCCCTAGCGAAACGCAAAGGAAGTTTGCCTCTTGGCAGAGGGGACGGGATCCTATCCCCACCCTCCTTGTTTACGTTAAACATGGCTACCCTGTTGTCGGTCTGCATGAGCACCAACTTTCCCCACAGATAGCCCTCGAAGGCTCTCAGGGCCCATCGGACTGCCCAAAGCTTGAGAAGATTGATCTGGTGTTGAGAATCCTCGGGCGAGCACTGCCCCTGGGTGCACATTGCACCGCAGTGGGCTCCCCACCCCAACAGGGAAGCATCCGTCGTTAGGATGAGCTCATGCTGTGGGGTCTGGAAGGGAATTCCCCGAAGGAGACTTTGGGGGTCCCGCCACCAACTTAGGGAGTTGTGGAGACTGTGTGAGACATGGATAGGGTCTCTGAGGTGGCTGAAGGCCTGGCTCCATTGTGCCCTGAGGCACCACTGGGCTGTCTGCATGTTCATGCGGGCATGGGGGACCACATGAATGATGGAGACCCCAAGCACTTTTCTAGACCTGGGTCGCCACGGCCTGGAGGTGGTCTGCCTGGTCCGTGGGTAGGAAGGTGGTCGCTCGTACCATGTCGAAGTGTGCACCGATGAACTCCAGGGCCTGCACCAGCTTGAGGTGAGACTTGGAGTAGTTAACCAAGAAGCTGAGGTGTTTGAGAAGGATCGTGCCCGACACTGCCAGGCGGGCTTTGCTGATCGAGGACCCCATGACAAGCCAGTCATCGAGGTAGGGGAAGACGGGTATGCCCTGTCGCCTGGGGAAGGTGGCAACCGTGCAGAGGCAATTTGTGAAAACCCGTGGTGCAGACGCAAGCCCGAAGGGGAGCACTCTGTATTAGTAGCGTTCCCCCTGCACCCTGAAGCGCAGGTATTGCCTGTGCTGGGGGTGAACTAGGATGTGGGCGTAAGCTTCTTTGAGATCCAAGGAGCATAGCCAATTGCCCTGCTGAAGGAAAGGCAGCAGGATGCCAAGCGATAACATTTTGAACTTCTCCCGCACCAGGAACTTGTTTTAGGTTCTGGAGATCGAGGATGGGGTGTAGGCCCCTGTCTTTTTTGGAACGAGAAAGTAGCAGGAGTAGAGTCCATGGCCTCGAAGATGCAGCAGTACCTTCTCAACCGCCCGTTGGGCGTGGAGGTTGGTCAGTTCCCGGTGCAAGAAGGTCTGGTGCAAAAGGAGCCCAGTAGGCTCCGCTGGAGAGAAGGGAAGAGCGCGCCTGTCCAGGCAGAGACGGTATCTGTCTCGGACCACCCGGAGGATCCAGGTGTCCGACGTGATTGACGCCCACTGTGGGGTGAACAGGGACAGGTGTCCCCCTACCGGCGGAAGTGCTGCCGGGGAGCGAGAGGCTATGCCATCAGCGTCAAAAACTCTGCATCGGTGGCTGGGTCTTAGGCCCTTTAGGTTTGCAGTGCACACCTCCCTTTCCCTGCGTGCCGGAAGCCGGCGCAGGAGTGGGCGGGAAGGGTGGGTAACCCCGGTAGGGGAGTCCCTTCCTTTGGAAGAATGGCTTCTTTGTTTGCTGCTTCTTCCTAGGGAGGGGGGAGGTCTTACGCGAGAGACGAGTTTGAGTCATGAACTCCGTTTCTATGTCAGCAGCCTTATCCTCCAAAGGTTTACCAAACAGTTACTCGCTGAGGCAGGGGACGTCCAGGAGCTCCTCTTGGACCCACTTCTCCAGGTCCAAGGACTGGAACCATGCCTGGTGTCGGGCCCCGATGCCGGCTGCCGCCACTCGGGCGGAGGACTCAAACCTGTCATATGTGGCGCGGGAGATGTACTTCAAATGCTCCGCGTCGGATCTCAGGAGGGTTTGGAACCTGAGAAGGGGTTCACACCCAAGGCCTGTGGAGAACCCACCAAGCTCCTTGACGAGGTCATGCAGGAACATGCCCATATACAATTGGTATGCCTGGATGTGGCATGTAAGCATGGATCCCTAATAGAACACCAGGAACGATGTGTCCTCGGGTGGCGAACGCATCTGAGAGGCAGGTGGGGATGGGTCCGAAGGGAGGTCCCTATGGACATGGGTCTCCGGGGAAGTATCCCCGTCTGACTCCAAGCCCAAGAGGTCTGAGAAGGAGTCCGGCTCAGGTTGGTCACCCCGTCCAGAGGCTGAGGCCCACTTGGGGCCAGAGGCCTTGGAGGATCTCGCTCCCGGGGACCGGGAAGGCGAGCGAGACTGACGCCGAGGACCCTCACAAGACCCACGGCTCTCGGTTTCTAGGGCAGGTTTCGGTCTCGAGGCACGGGCCAGCCATGCTGGGGATGAGCGCCTTCTGGGCAATTAAAAAGGCAGAAACACTGCACTCTAGTGCCAGCATGGGGGACTCCTATGCGGATGTGGATCCCTGCGATGCCGACACTGGGGTTACCAGGTTTGACATGCAGGAAGAGAGGAGATCCTCACTGGGACAAGGCCGCACCTTGTCTGACTCTCGGGAACACCGGAGGGGCTGAGCGACTGAGCGTGCAAGCGCTCACGCTTGTCTGAATGAGCGTGCATGGCTGAAGTGTGGGATCCCACAAGCAGAGAAACAACCGAGGGTGCCGCCAGGGATTCCGGGGCCACCTTCCAGAAAATGTCATCGGACTTCTGCTTACAAATTAGAAGGGCTTTGGAGGACATTTTCTTGCAAAGAGAGTAGAGCTCCGTGTAATGGTCGGTCCCAAGACACCGAAGACAGCAGTTATGGGCATCCGTGAGCGACATGTTTTTGGAGCATCTGTTGCATTTCTTAAAACTGGTGGCCATTGGGGCAAAAAGGGCCCCCGCTAGGTTGAAGACCTTTGCGGCCAGCGGTTGAGGGAAAAAAGGGTGCGAAGCCTGCAAAAATAAAAGATTTTACAGAAAAGGATGTCCCCTTGTTCAAGGAAAAAAGAGAGCAGGGGAGGACGGTAAAGGACCGGTGCTACCGGAAAAAACACAGGCCAGAGGCTGAAAACAAAACACTTTTTCCGAGGGATGAGGACGTGCATCTGAAGGACTCCGTGGAAAAAAGGAGACTGAGCAAGATGGCACCTTTGGGTGGGAAGAGGACCACGCATGTGTGGCAGCAATCCCAAAGGTTGTTTGAAAGCTGGGGAATTGCTCCGCGCAGGCTCCGTCGGTGCTGACGTCAGCCATAAGTGAGGACTGACTTCCTGCTTGTTCCTGGAGAAGGAATTTACCATAGAGGTAAAAACTTGTAACAAAAACCTTTTCAGGTACATCTCAAGCAAGAAACCTGTTAAGGGAGTCAGTTTGATCATTAGATGATCATGGGATTAAAGAGCAGTCTGGAAGGAGAAGGTTATACTAAAGAAACTAACAGGCTGATGCAGAAAGCCAGTGCTGAAGTCACACGCTATTAGCTATGGTGAAATTAGACCTTACCTGCTAATTGTCTTTCCTTGAGTCCCTCCAGTCCAGTCAAGTACATGTGGGTTATCTCCGTCAACCAGCAGCTAGGAACTGATGTCACAGTAGAAGAGCTCCCTTCTCTGGCAGCAGAAACCAGTATTCTGTTGATAAAGCAGACCTCTAAAATCACAGCTAGTCATACATGTGTAAACAAACCTTCAGCATACCACAGAAAGGAGTAATGGACGTGTCATGAAAACAAACATTAAGAACTATACACACCATGAAAAGAAAAAGACAAGCAATTAGGCTCATACTTGCCCATCTGCCAATCCCTTTCCATGAGGGCCCCAGTGAGATAAATGATGGAATTCTTAAGAGAGCCCTCCGTGCTTTCAGCCAGATATGCCCACTATGCTGGACCCTAAAAATGCACAAAAAGGGAGTTATCACCATTAAGGGTGGCTCCTGGACTGTACTGGAGGGACTCAAGGAAAGACATTTAGCAGGTAAGGTCTAATTTTGCCTTCTTAATCGTCCCTCCAGTCCAGTTTTTGTACATGTGGGATGTACCAGAGCAGTGCCTAAGAATGGGAGGGACTCGTGAATCTGACCTGGAGCACCAATGCCCCAAGGTCCTTTTGTCACCTGAGACTCGCAATGTATGCCCCACCCCATAAGACTGGCATTGGTCATTACCAATCCCCATTCCGGAGACTCCAGGGGCATGCCCGCTACCAGGTGGTCCTGCTGTAGCCACCAAGACAGCTGCACTCTCATGGTTACAGGACAAATTAACCACTGCGACATTGGATGGTGCTGTGGGGACCATTGAGAGAGCAGGGTGGACTGCAGTTGTCTCATGTGAATTCTCGTCCACAGAACCAGGTCCAAGGCCACTGCTTTGGAACCCAGGAGTTGCAGGTAGTGCCATGTCGAGGGTGCCTTCATGTTCAAGAATCCCTGCACTTGGAATTGGAGTTTCTCTGACCTCTCGAGTGGGAGAAATACCTGTCCTAGCTTGGTATCAAAAGGGGCACCCAAGTACACTAAATCCTGAACCAGGTCAAGCTGACTGTTGGCCAGATTCACTACTGTACCCAGACTCTGAAGGAATGCTACTACTTTCTGAGTGGCCATGCAGTCTCATCCTGCGACTTTGCTCTGATCAGCCAGTCATCCAACTAGGGATGGACTAAGATACCTTGCTGCTGTAGAGCCGCCGCCACTACCACCATGATCATGGTGAAGGTGTGCGAAACAGTGGTTAGACCAAAGGGTAATGCCTGGAACTGAAAATGACCTGTTGGCACCACAAATCTCAGGAACTGCTGATGTTTCGAGTGGATTGGAATATGCAGGTATGCCTCCATGAGATCCATGGCAGAGAGGAACTCCCCTTCCTGACCACTACAATGACTGAGCACAATGTCTCCATGCAAAAAATGAGGGAATCGCAGGGTGCATTTTAAATGTTTGATATCCAAGATAGGGTGGAAGGACACGTCCTTCTTGGGTGCCATGAAGTAAATGGAGTATCGACCTAACCCACATTGGTCACTTGGAACCGTTACCACTGCTTCCAGGACCATTAAGCAATCAGGAAATCTAATAAAAGTTAAAACACAGTAATAATAATGGGTGATTTCAATTACCCCGGTATTGACTGGGTCATTGTCATGGCAGGACGTGCTAGAGAGAGAAAGTTTCTAGATGAAATAAATGACTGCTTCTTGGAGCAGCTGGTTCATGAACCGACAAGAGGGGAAGCCATTTTGGACCTAGTCTTTAGTGGAACACAAGATCGATTGTTTACACCAGGGGTCTCAAACACGCGGGCCGCGGGCCGCATGCGGCCCGCGAGAGCATCTTGTGCGGCCCGCGAAGCACTTACCGGTGTCTAAAAAAAAAAAAATAAATCCAAACTTGCCGCCGCAGTATTAGGCGTCCCGCGGCCCCTCTGCCTGCTCTGAGTCCTCTCCTCCCTGCAGCATCAGCTCAAAAAGTGGCGGCTTTCAGAGCCGCGAAGAGAGAGAGTTTCTCTCGCGCGGTTCTGAAGACTCGCTGCTCTTCAGAACCGCGCGAGAGAAACTCTCTCTCTTCGCGGCTCTGAAAGCCGCCACTTTTTGAGCTGATGCTGCAGGGAGGAGAGGACTCAGAGCAGGCAGAGGGGCCGCGGGACGCTTAATACTGTTGGCATTGGGATCAGGGACTGACTGCTGCCAATAGTGGCTATGTTTTAAAAAAATAATAGTCCCGGGTGAAAAACTGACACTACTCAAATTTCTCTGTGGCTGACTATGTTGTCTGTGTGAGTTTGCCATTGGTTCATAGACCCATCTGTCTGTTCATGCAACTAATAGTGAGCTCATCATTTTGGAAAATAAAAGAAAAACACAGTTTTAAGAAAAAAGGTAGGAGAGTCTATAAACATCAAAATAAAAGGCTTGTGCAACAGCTGGTGTAAAAATGGCCAGAGTGCACATGAGCTCTTTGGTCATATCATCAGTGCAAGACTTGGGGATCCTCTCCCATTGCTCCTGAAGTAGAGAAAAAGCAAGCAACTAGCCAGAGATGTCATTCCCAAATCCCAGAAACAGAGAATGTAGTAACACAGGGCCAGGGATCCCTTCCCTGGGACCCAAAAAGAGACAGGATGAATGAAGGAACCAGAGATCCTCTCCTCACAGAAGAATAAAGCGAGCATAAAGCTGGATGCCACCCTTTGAACAGCATAAAAGGAAGATCGTGAGTATAGGATCAACATAAGCAGAGAAGGAACATGGGGCAGAAGAATCCTCCCCCCAGGACCTTGAAGGAGAGAAACTGCACGGAACCAAAAGATTTCTCTCTCCAGACATCAGGAACAGAGAGAACAGAGAGCTAGGAAATCCCCTCCTTAGGGTTTTCAAGCAGAGAATGAACACAGGGCCAGAGATTCGAGCCACAAAGGTGAGAGCATCCCCCTCCATGTGACCAGAAAAGATATGGGAGTGGACACAGGCCCAGGGGCCCATTCTCCATGATTGTTCCCTTACATACAAGAGGAAATCAATTTATAGTTTTATTTCTACAGTGTTGTACATTCTAAGTTTGGCTTTTGGGGTTCCCAGTTTAATTGTCTTCCTGTTTCTAAATTGTGATTCCTTGTTTGGTGATGGTGTATGTTCTGCATGTTTACTAAAAGTTAGTGTATATGCAAATATTTATGCAAATGATGCCCTTATGCAAATGATGCCATTATGCAAATGAGGCCTGCGTCTTGTGCGGCCCCCGGGTTACTCTACAAGTCCTCATTTGGCCCTCAAAGCAATTTGAGTTTGAGACCCCTGGTTTGCACCATCAAAATGTAGAACATGCAATGAAGCTACATGCAATGAAGGGGACATGCAATGAAGCTACAGTGTAACCTGTTTAATAAGAGAAAATGTTTTTTTTTCATTGAATGCATAATCAAACTCTGGAATTCATTACCAGAGCTGTTAGTGAAACTGAGTTTAAAAAAGGTTTGGACAAGTTCCTGGAGGAAAGGTCCATAAACCATTATTAAAGAGGACCCTGAAAATCCACTGCTTGTCTCAATATATGCATTGTGGAACCTGTGTCGTCTTGGGAAACTGTTAGGTACTTGTGACCTGGATTGGCCACTGTTGGAAAGTGGATACTGGACTTGATGGACCTTGATCTGACCCAGTATGGCATAACTTATGTTCTTATCTGGTGCAAGAGAAAAGGGTGTTGGGGCCACTTGGCAATAGTGATCATAATATGATTGCATTTGATTTAATAAATCGAGGAAGGACAACAAGGAAATCCACAGTACTACCTTTTTAACTTTCAAAGGGAGACTATGATAAAATGAGGAAAATAGTTAAGAAAAAACTAAAAGGAGCAGCTGCAAAGATTAAAGATGTACATCAAGCATGGGCATTACTATCTTGGAAGGCCAGACCAGCTGTATTCCACGCTTTAAGAAAAGTGGAAGGAAGTCCAAAACACTTGCCAGCATGGTTTAAAGGTGGCTGTTATAGCCAAAAAGGTATCTTTCAGGAAATGGAAAAAGAAGCCAAATGACAAAAGCTGTTAACAAAAGCATTGGCAAGTTAGATGCAAGGCATTGATAAGGCAGGCAAAGAGAGAATTTGAAAAAAACCCTTGCCGTGGAAGCAAAAATGCATAATGACAGCTTTTTCAAGTACATTTATAGCAAAAAAAAATCTGTGAGTCAGTTGGACTATTATATGATAGAAGGGCAAAAGGGGCACTAAGAAATGAGAAGGCCATAGCGGAAAGACTGAATGAATTCTTTGCTTTGGTCTTTACTGAAGAAGATGTAGAGAAGTTACCCATGACTGAAATGGTATTTAAAGGTGATACAACAGAAGAAATGAAAGAACATCGATAAACAGGGAAAATGTATTACAACAATTTGATAAACTATAGAGTAGCAAATCACCTGGACCGGATGGTATACACCTGAGTGTGTTGAAAGAACTAAAATATGAGATTGCAGACCTACTAATAGTAATCTGTGAACTATCATTAAGATCATCTGTACTAACTGAAGACTGGCGAATGGCCAATGTAATGCCAGTTTTTAAAAAGGGTTCCAGGGGCGATCTGGGAAACTAGAGACCGGTGAGCCTGATGTCAGTACTGAGCAAAATGGTAGAAACCATTATAAAGAACAAAACTACTGAACGTGTAGTCATGTTTTAATGGGAGAAAGTCAACATGGCTTTAGCCAAGGAAGATCTTGTCTTACTAATCTGTTATGGTTTTTTGAAGGTGTGAATAAACAGATAGACAAAGGTGAGTCGGTTGATATAGTGTATCTGGATTTTCAGAAAGCCTTTGACAAGGTCCCTCATGAGAGACTCTTGGCAAAATTAAAAAGTTATGGTATAGGAGGTAGTGCACTATTGTGGATCAGGGAGTGGTTAAAAGATAGAAAGCAGAGGGTAGGGCTAAATGGCCAATTTTCCCAATGGCGAAAGGAGAATAGTGGAGTATCCCAGGGATCTCTGCTGGGTCTGCTTCTTTTTAACATATTCGTAAATGACCTGGAAATGGAATAATGAATGAGGTGATCAAATTTGCAGATGAGAAAATTATTCAAAATTGTTAAAACACAAAAGGGTACCAGGTTTAATGGACCTTGGTCTGACCCGTATGGCATTTCTTATGTTCACTTAACAGTACAAAGTCCTTCCGTTCGGGCTCGCATCTGCGCTCCATGTGTACACAAAGTGCCTAGCCATGGTAGCGGCCCACTTGCGGTGGTGAGGCCACTGTGTCGTCCCCTCTCTCGATGATCAGCTCATTTCTGGAGCCTCCCAGGCTACTGCCAGCCAAGCCATCTAAGAAAACTCCGCCACGCTCTAGACCCTCGACTTTGTCGTCATTGCCAAGAAATCCGAGCCGTGCCTCAACAATGATTGGACTTCATAGGAGCGCACCTGGAGAAGCTTCAGGCCGAGGACTTCCTCGCAGAACACAGGGCTCGGGCCCTAACTCTGCTCAGTAGAATTCTAGCCACACGCCTGGTGGCATCTGCTCATCTGCTCCTGCATCTTCTGGGGCATATGGCCACAACAGTGCACATGTTTGCCTTGGCACAGCTACACATGCGCCCCTTACAGTGGTACCTCAGACTCAACTGGTGCCAACATACCCAATCACTGTGGTCCAGGATTTCTCTGTTAGTCCCACAGTGCGCCACCATCCTCGACAGTATTTGGTGATGGAGGACTTTCAGCAACCTCTTAACCAGCTAGCCAATAAATGGTCCCTGGACGCCGAGATTGTCTGGGACATCTTTGCTGCATGGGGGAAGCTTGAGTTGGACCTCTTTGCTTCTGCTGACAATGCCAAATGTCCCATATTCTGCTCCATCAGACTGTGCCCGCAATGATGGGGAGCAGATGCCTTTGCCATGGACTGGTCCCATTGCCTCCTTTATGACTTTCCGCCATTTTCACTCCTTGCTCGGGTCCTGCTTAAGATCAAATAGGACAAGGCCTCTGTCATCCTGATATCTCCGGGGGCCTTGCCAGCTATGGTTTCCTCATCTCCTGGCTATGCTGCGGGAACCCGCATACCACCAGGCACACGGCCCAGCCTTCTGACCCAGAAGAAGGCCAACTCCTCCAATCTCTGGAGCCTCTCCCTCACAACTTGGTGGCTTCAGGGCACTGGACACTGATCGCCTCTCTGCTACGGGACGTCGTCACTGTCCTCACCCCTTCTCAAAAACCTTCAACGCAGCTTTCCTACCAGTGTATATAGTTTCATTTTGCACATTGGGCTGCCTCAAACAATCTAGATCCAGTCCACTGCTCCATGGACCAGGTACTCTACCTCCTCCACCTGTCTTCCAGATCACCTCAGTGTGACGATATCTGCCTGTCATCGCTGCGTCCTATGACCCTGCTGACGGGAATCCCATATCCTACACCAGGTCATCTCCAGGTTCATGAGAGGGCCCGATGAACACCAAGGTGCCTGTGTGGCCACCTATGCCTGCCTGGGATCTTAACATTATTTTGTCTGAATTCATGAATCCTTTGGGCCCTTAATGATAGCTTCACTCAAACACCTTACGTGGAAGACAGCCTTTCTTGTGGTCATCACTTATGCTAGATGTCTCAGGGAGCTTCAAGCACTGGTACACTACCCACCCTACATACAGTTCTTTCATGACAGAGTCATTCTCAGAACCCACTCCAAGTTCCTTTCAATGGTGGTCTCCGATTTTCACATCAACCAACCTATCATCCTCCCAGCTTTTTTCCCAACAGCCTGGATGGATCGCCGGAAGAACAACTGCACACCATGGACTGTCACTGGGCTCTTTTGTACTACCTGCATCACATGGAACCTCACCATAGTTCATCTCAGCTCTTATCTGACCTTCAATCTGAACAACCCCAGACATCCAATGGCCAAACAGACCATCTCTTTTGCCGTTCCTGGGGCAGGTCACATCTCATAACCTCAGGGCTACTGCCTCGTCCATCGCCAGTCTTGACTCAGTCTCTTCTCAGGACATTTGCAGAGTGGCCACCTGGTTGTCCATTCCCAGCTTTACTAGGCACTACAACCTGGACTGCTCCTCCACAGGGGACTCTATCTTCGGTCAGGTTGTCCTTTGGAACCTCTTTACTGCATAGCCCTTCACCTCCGTCCGGGGTCCTTTGGGGCCGGCCATACTCTGAAGAAGACCAGCTACATTGTTGAGATGGCCCCAGATCTGGACTCATCTTCAAGCATGCCTGCATCCCCCTGCTTGTCTCCAGAGAAAGTGTAGTTGCTTACCTGTAATGGGGGTTCTCCATAGACAGCAGAGGTATGCAGCCACACTGATCCTCCCGCCTTCCCCACAAAGAAAAAAGAACAGCAGCACTGACATGAGAACAATACACACTGTGGATGGGTCTCTGTATGGGCTGCCGTGAAGGCTGTTCACATCACACTTCTACTCTGTTGTTGTTATTAAGTGCCATCGAGTTGATGTTTACTCTTGGTGACCCTCTGGTACGAACTGTTCTCATGGGATACAAGCAGGTGGGAAGCAGGCATGTGGTGGTGGTAGAGATGAGGACAGTATCTGAAGTGGAGGTGGTAGAGATGAGGACAGTATCTGAAGCATGGGACAAACACAGAGGATCTCTTAAGGAAAAAATGGGACTGTTGTAGTGGTTGATATGGAAGGACAGACTAGATAGGCTATGTGGTCTTTTTCTGTCATCATGTTTCTATGTTCAGAGGCTTAAAGCTTCTCTGAGCTAAGAGATCTGGTACACAAGGCTCAGTCATGGACTTCAATCTTCAAATGTGGCTGTATACCCCTGCTGCCTGCGGAGAACCCCCAATACAAGTAAGCAACTATGTTTTCTCCAAATCTTCCTGCAGAAAGGCCAGCAGAGACTGCACCATGTGCTGCATCCATTACTCAAAGAGGCATCAGACCTGCACGTATGCCAAGCTGGTAGACCTCATTTGAGTTCTGAGCAGAATGGAAACCATTGCCAGAGAGTATCCCTTATGTGCTAGTTGTCTCTTTTCAAGAGCCCAGTCAAAAGTGACAAGGGGGACCGGTTCTTCCAGGATGATTGGCCCCTGATGCAAGAGGCCCTGAGATGGAGGCAAGCGAAGAGGTGGTGCTGCAGTACCCGCATCAGATCTCTGAAACACGCTCTCCTTGGCCAATCTGGTGCTACCAGAATAATCCTTTATGGGTGGTGTTCTATACACAAAATCACATGCCCCATCAGGGACTACGGAGGAAATACATACAGCAGGCATTGATTTGGCCAAAGCTGAGCCAGGGCGTCAACACCCTCAGACCCATCTCTGTGCGGTAACTGAAAAAACGGCATACTTTGGCATTGGAGTGAGTTGCCAAAGAGATCCATGATGAGGCTGCCCCATGTCTGAAAGATCTGGCAGACCACCTGAGAGTTGAGAGCCCACTCGTACAGGTGCAGGTATCTGCTGAGCTTGTCCGCCAAGGCATTGTCCTCTCCCAGGAGATACACTGCCTGGAGAAGCATCTGATGCTTCACTGCAAAATTACAGAGTCGGTATGAGCCTGTGCCCGCTTGTTTGTTGATGTAGAACATCGCTCCTTGGTTATTGGTCTGTATGAGAACGACCTGGCTGGCCAGCTGTGTCCGAAAGGCCCTCAGCACATTGGCGATAACTCAGATTTTGAGGAAGTTGGTCTGGTGGAGGCTCACGCTCTTCGACCAGAGGCCTTGCGTGTAGAGGCCACCGAGATGAGTTCCCTAGCTGAGCTTGGAGGCATCTGTCATTAGCACCTATTGGTTCAGGGGTGCCTGAAAGGGCAGGCCTGCAAAAAGATGTACAGATTGTTGCCGCCATGGGAGTGAATCTTTATTACCTTTATTGAGAAGTGGTGGAGTTACACACACACTGTCGGGTAGATGGCTCAAAGCCTGACGTCACTGAGAGCAGAGGGTCCACTGTGCTTGCCACATGTGCAGGCGGTGAATGGGGTAGCATGGACTGTGGAAGCCATATGGCCCAGGAGGCGAAGCATCTGGCAAGCAGACAACATTGAGTAGCACTGGGCCTAGTGGGCCCAGTCTGACAGGAGATATGTACTGGCCATTGAAGTATCTAGAAGAGCCCCAGTGAACTCAAGACATTGAGCGGGTTGCAGTGGGACTTTGGGAAGTTGATCATGAAACCCAGTTGCTCCAAGACCATGATGATATGTTGCGAGGCCGGCAAACTTTGTCCGGAAAGCCGCCTCTCACCAACCAGTCATCCAGGTAAGGGAAGACGAAAATCCCCTGCACACGGAGAAAAGCAGTGATGACCACTAGGCACTTTGATAAACCCTGAGAGTGGACACGAGCCCGAAGGGAAGAACCCTGTATTGATAGTGCCTGCCGCAGAGGATGAAGTGGAAGTATTACCTATGGAGAGAGTGAATGAGGATGTGGGTATAGGCATCTTGTAGATCCAAGGAGCATAGCCAATCTCCTCGCTGAAGGTAGGGTGGCAACGTTCCAAGGGATATCGTCTTGAACATCTCTTTGACCAGGAAGTGATTTAGATCACTAAAATCCAGAATGGGTCATAAGCCACCTGTTTTTTTGGGGATCATGAAGTATTGGGAGTAGAACCCTCTTCCTGTCTGATATGGCAGAACCATTTCCACCACCATGGCTCCCAAAAGGTTGGAGAAGTTCTCAATGTTGAGGATCCAGAGGGCACTCCCCTGGAAAAAAACTGAGAAAAGTGTAGGAGGTAACCTTCCTTCATAATTTGTAATGCCCAGGTGTCGAAGGTGATGCTGAGCCAATGATGGGCAAAGAACTGGAGATGCCCCCCCCCAAATGTGCTGCGGAACTAGGTCTGAAAAGGGAGGAAAAGCTGGGGTCCAGGAGTCAAAATTCCCCCAGGCTGCGGCTGAGGAACCAGCTAGGTCTTTGGGGTCTTAGGCCTACGTTGTTGTTTCTGGCCTTGGCCCTTGGCCTGCTGCACCTGCGGGGGCACCTGATAGGAGTTATATGGGGATAGGAGTTATATGGGGATAGGAACCGTAGGCCGCCTCCTTCAGGTAGAAGGACTTTTTTCCTGAAGCACATACTTGCTGCTGGGAAGGGTCAGCAGTCTTCCTGGAAAGCCTGGTCATGGTGAGTTGTTCCATCTCCAATTCAGCAGTCTTTTCTGTCATGGACTTGCCAAAGAGGTTCTCTCCCCGGCATGAGACATTGGCTAATTTGTCCTGAATCCATTGCTCCAGGTCCGAGGACAGTAGCCAAGCCAGACAGCGGGCACCAATGTCCACTGCAGCCATTCTAGCCATGGACCAGAAGCCGTCATAAGCTGCTCGAGGCATGAATCTGGAGCACTCCTTGGTTTTACTGACCAGGCTCCGGAAGTGCTCGAGATGGTCACCAGAAAGTCCAGCCGAGAACCTAGCAAGCTCCCCTGCTAGGTCTCTTGAGTACATGCCCATGTACAGCTGGTATCCATGGTGCGGGCCTCCTGACCCAGGGGCACCAAGAAGTGCAACTTAGTGCTCTTGATGCGGCACATGGCTGACTCCACCACCATGGAGTTATGAGGTAGTTGCATTTTTTCAATACTCAGGCTCTTGCAGACTCGATACATGTAACTGAGCTGTCTGCTCACTGTGTGCACTGTAAGTGGGGTCTCCCACATCTTCAGAAGGAACTGCTCCAGAATAGGGTGGACAGGGACCGTGATGGCCTCCTTTGGTGGGATGGGATACTGGAGGATCTCAAGCTCCTCTGCTCGAGGCTCCTCCTCTTCCTCCAGGTTAAAAGGCAAGGCTTTTCCCATATCTCTCACAAATTCCAGGAAGGAAAGATCCTTGGGAAGGGGACCTTTGATGCTCAGGAAGAGGTGAGGGATCTGAGGGCACATCTCTGTGCCTCGTCGTCTCTGGAGACTTATCCTCAGTTTCCTAGTTGGAGTCCCTGAGGAACTTGAAGTACCAACAGGATTGAGGACTCCGTCGAAGAAGGGAAGGGGTCCTTGGTTCCTGATGTTTGGAACCGGAGGCACTGGAGGACACGGGCTGCACCAACTGGGATCAGGAGCGGTCTTGGGATCCTGAGGAAACCACAAAGGTTTTGAGGATCGGTTGCACCTCAGCCAACGAGGCTTCTGTCATGGATGGAGCCATCAGCGGCGCCAAGGACCTGGAGTTACCCAGTCCTTGGGGAATGTATTGCACCATGAAGGCAGCAAGGCTGCACTCGAGAGCTAGCATCCTCTCCGCAAGGAGGGTGGACTTTGCAGCTGCTGGTGTTGACACCGGTGCCGGCACCAGCATTGACAAAGTCGATGCCAGCTCTTTCGGTGGGGACTCCATGAGAGTTATAGCCTCGGAAACCCCACATCAAAACTCTGAGGTCTCAGGCGGCAACTCTTCCCAGCAGGGCAGCTTGGAGGGCTGCTCCCAGCTTTCGCCTTCAGAGTTGCGTCTTGGACTCCAATGCTGTTGACCAGAGATTTTACCTCTGGTGTCAGCATCGCCCCTCGATGCTGACTCAGACAGAGTCTGCTCCTTCTGGGAGTGCTCCTCGTTAAAGGAGAGCTGCCAATCCAATGCCTTATGACCTCGAGGCTTGGAGGTCGCCTGGTCTCCTTTCAGAGCCGAGGCTTCAGATGGGGCCTTCAAGGGTATCAAAGCCGAGGATGATGCCGGGGACAGTGTTGAGGCCTTGGAACCTAACAACAATTCCCACTGCTTTTCTCGGTTCTTGAGCCCCTTGTGTGTTATCTGCAAGCAGAGAGGGCAAGTAGAAGGCTCATTGTTAGCCCCAAGACACTGAAGGCACGAACTGTGTCGGAAGGTGATCGAGATGGTCTGACCACACTTTTTCAAGCCACTGGTTGGGTTTGATATGACTGGGAAAATGTCTTCCACCAAATCAAAGGACTTCAATGTCTATACCAACCAGGGAGGTGCGAGAAAAAACCCATGCAACAAAAAAGACCCAATGAAAAAACACGGTGCTGAGGAACCAACAGTCATTGGGATCAACGAAGGCAGGAAGGGTGACGTGAATTGAGAGAGATACAGTACCAGAATGGCAAAAAATGACGGTAAAAAAGACAACTTATCTCCGGGATTCAGAAGGATGTCTGAAGGGTTTCGTGGGAAAAAGACTGAGCTAAGATGGCTCCACTGGGCATGAAGACCGGCACGCATGCATGGAGGACACTCCAAAGGCTTCCTTTGGAAGCTGGGAAGTGTTCCCACACAGGCTCTATCGGTGACATCACCCATATGTGAGGACTGACGTCCTACTTGGCCCCCGAGAATATTAGGAATTATTAGGAAAGGAATAGAGAATAAGACAAAGTTATCAGAGTTCAAAAATGACTAGGAAGAAAAGGGTAGTGGTAGTTTGCGATTCCTTTCTGAGGGGTACAGAAGCGTCAATTTGCCATCCAGACATGATGCCCTGGGCGGTGTGCTGTCTGCCTGGTGCCAAAATCTGAGTCGTTACAGAAAGTCTGCTGAGACTTCTCAAGCCTACTGAATGTTATGCGATATTGCTATTCCATGTTGGTGCAAATGATACTGCCAGGCTTCCACCTAAACATACCAAAAGTGATTTTGTGGCTCTGGGAGAGAAGGTGAAACAGTTAGGTGCACAGTTGGTGTTCTCCTCAATCTTCCCTGGCAAGACTCTTGCTTTTGAATGGATTTTATCAGCCCTAGTCTTAATACTGAACCACACCATCTGGTGATCAACAGATGCAAAACAATCTCCCACTATAACATCAGAAACACTTTCACCATTGGTAAGCACCAAGTCCAGTATGGCCCCTTTGCGTGTGGGTTCTGTTACCAGTTGCCTGAATAGTTCTCCCTGTAGAGAATCCAGGATCTCCTTTCTTTTAGATGATACTGCAGCAGGGATGTGCCAATCAACATCTGGCATACTGAAATCCCCTCTCAGTAGCACTTCCCTTTTCCTGGCAAAGCTGTGTATGTCCTCAATTAACTCTCCGTCCACCTCTTCAATCTGTATATCACACCAATGCAAATAGATTTCTCTTTCCCTCTTTCTGGTTTAACCCACAGTGCCTCCTCTCTCCCTTTTAAGCCCTGTATTTCCATAGCTTTAATATTATATTTTTACATATAGTGCCACTCCTTCCCCCTTCTTCCTACTATGTACTTTCTGAATAAAGTATAGTCTGGTATAGTTATATCCCAGTCATGGTTGTTCGTGAACCATGTCTCTGTTACTGCCATTAAATCCAAGTCAGCCTCTCCCATTAAAGCCTCAACATCTGGGATCTTATTTCCCATTCTACGAGCATCTATAGACACTGCCTTCTAGATGTTGCCCCTTCTACCTATTTTTATAAAGGTATTTAATGTTTCACTTATCTAGGGATTTTCTTCACCCATCCCCAATGAATCGAGTTTAAAGCTCTCTGCAGTAGCTTAGCCAGTCTGCTACTAAAGACACATCGACCCTTCTTGGACAGATGGATGCCATCTCTGCTCTGCAACCCTTGGAAGAGCATCCCATGGTCCAGGAAACCAAAATGCTCTCAATTACACCATCCACACAGCCATGCATTCATCTCCAGGATGCAAGCTTTTCTGCCTTGGCCTTTACCCTCAATGGGGAGAATTGAAGAGAACACCACCTGTGCCCCTATCTGCTTCACCCGCTGTCCCAGAGCCAAGAAGTCACCTTTGATATGCTCAGGCAATATCATTTATGCTGACATGGATGAGCAACATCAGGTAATAGTCAGTGAACTTGATGAGTCTCGGCAAACTCTCCATAACATCTCAGATTTTGGCACCTGGCAAACAGCTTACCTCTCTGGACATCAAATCTGGTCAGCAGATGGATGCCCCAGCACCCCTCAGAAGAGAGTCAGCAACCCATCACTACCCTTCACTTTCTAGTGGTCACTGATTCTGCAACTTTGGGGTACTTGAGCTCTGGTTCTTCCCTTTCCAGGGCTGGTTTCACCTCCTCCACTTCTAGGGCTGCATAATAGTTCTTGAATTCAAGGACTGGAGGAGTTGGATTGGTAATTCTGCAGGCCCTGGTGACTTGTGTCCAACCTTCATCATTCTGTAGGCTCCCATATTCTCCTCTGCTGGAGAGCTTGAATGTTTCAAGAAGCATTTCATCAATGTACTTCTCACTGTTTTGAATGCTCCTCAGCCTCTCCACCTCTTCTTTGAGTTTCTCCACTTGTTTCTCGAGAGCTTCAGCATGCAAGCATCCTGCACATGCAACCGGTCCTTCAACTGGCTGGATAGAGGCAGAAGCTGTAACGGGAGCAGCAGCTTTAGGGATACAATTTTATCTAGCCATTGTTCAGTTGGTGGAGCTTAGGTATCTGTTAAAGCAAAAGAGAGAGAGACCTACCAAAGTACCAGCCAGTTTCCCAGCTGTCCTTTCAGAGAAAAAGCTGTTAAATTTCTTTAAGTGTGTTGTTATACCCCAGCCCTCTGCTTAAGGCTTAGAGGGGTAGGGTTGCCATTAACTTCTCTTATAAAAGGTGGAATAAACTATTTTTCCCAGTGAGGCATGCTGGGAGTTGTAGTTTTGGCCTTCTAAGATGAAGTGTAGTCATGAAACCGAAAGTAAAGGCAAATGACAAAATTTATTCCCCAAACGCTAGCAAAGTCCATGTAGACTGTAACAGGATACTTCTCCATTCATTCGCTCAAGGTTATTTACAACTTAGGCTGGATGAGCTTCACAGTCATTAATTATATGCAGCTGCTTATCAATATAATGGATAAAGAAAACACAGTTGCTTCATTCAACAAAGTAAAAATATCTTCTTTTACCTTTGTCCTCATTAAGCATTCAAATGTACATGCAACAGGTATCTTCCCATTAAAAGAGCAAGTTCCTACCTTCAGTTCAGGCTATGTTTCAATACTCTACTTTTCAGGAGACTTTATCTTTTCAGCTATTCTTTAGCGAAGGGACTCAATGCTAACAGCTTGACATAAAGTACACTCCATGAGTACTTCTGGAGGCAATAAATCCTGCTCAATAGGCTCAACCTGCATTTCCTCTGGCTCTGGTAATGCAGTGCCCTGCTCTGAGCTTTTAACGTATGTCTCAGGGTATACTCTCTCTGAAGATCCCTCTGTCTCTCTTGAGTACAGCTCCACCCGGTAAGGATAAATTGTACCTGAAGCTGTGGACACTTCTCCCTGGCTGTGTTCACCAGTCTCCCTCCAGCTTCTGGGAAACAGTCCCTGGTTCACTTCCCTTCCTGGAGCTCTGCCACGGCTCCCTGTCCAGGCTTGGCTCCTTTGACTCCTGTGCTGAGTCCTGGGCTCCCACCTCTGAACTCTATGAACCTTCTGATCAGGAACTGAGGTTTGAAGCCTTCCCGTGCTCTCTCCTTCCCGTGCTCTCTCCTTCCCGTGCTCTCTCTCTCCGGGCTCTCTCCTCCGCTTTCTCTCTAGCCAAGGTTTATATCCCTGCTTCCTGGGCAGTGTCTCTCCCTCTCTGGACAGGTGCTTGCAATTATCTTTCAAGCCTGCAACTATGTCAGCAGAGCTTGGGTGTGGCAGCCTAGGTTCAGTTTCTCTCTGCTTGCTTTCTTTAGGCAGAAGCTGAAACCTGTGCACTGCAGGGATGTCACTTTTCTTAAAAGCAAAGTCATTAGTTTCTCCTATTTCCATAGGTTCACTACAGGCTTTCTTATCACAGTGTTCAAAATGTGCTGTTCCAAGTCCCTGGTTGTAGCTAATTGGGGGAGGTGCCCTACAAAGCAAGACTGCTCACATGGGGTGGCTGGCAGTTGGGGTGGGAGGTGGGATCTACCACCTGATGAGATGTCAGTAGCTTCAAAGAGCTGAGAAAGATACTAAAAGCAGTGTCTGAAACCTTCACCACTAAAGATAATATTTCCTTTTTGAACTAAAGCACCAAAAAGAATATAACTTTGTTTTTAAAAAGTGCCTAAATTCTTTTAAGAGCTCTCAGGCAGAGAGCTAGTAATTTAAAAGCCACACACTCTTACCCTAGTTTGAAATGCAGAACCCATGTTAGGAATGCCTGCAGAGGCAACAGCAGTACAGCTGCAAGCAAGTGGGAGCGCAGTGTGGAGGGAAGTATCAACTCTTGCCTGCAGTGCTCTGAAGATTCAACCATCACTTCTCTCTCTGACCCAGACTTCATGTTTACATTACGGTGGGACCTGCTGCATTTTTAGAGTGTAGTACGTGGGGGTTGGGGCTTCCCTTCTTGCGGCCCTCCCACTTGTTTACTGTTATATTGCTGTTGCCACTGCACCTAGGAAATATGGCAGTGGCAGCAGTGGTGGGGGTGGATTGGAGGATAGGGCTTTCTGCAGCAGTTCCATCCTCCAAAGCCTGGAGCTGTAGGTGACTGCCTCCCTGGAGATTCAATAGCTATTTGTTGGAGACCGGCCTCTTGTTTACTCAGTGGAAGAATGATCTGCATTCTGATGGAATGGAATGATTATTGGCGAAAGCGCAGCAGGGCACTCATTTTGGTAAATTTATTGCAATCTTATCTCCCTATATTCAGCATCTACCAGTTAAAGTAACATTAATCATGTGAAGGCACATTTTAGAAAAGCTGTTTGTGGATCTAGTGACGTGCAAATGAAAAGATCTGAAAATCGATGACAGTTTTCGAAGAGGTGTACTCGTGTAAGTTTGATGTAAAATTAATATATCTCCACCCCTCATAATAGATGTCATTGTTAAAAACAGGCCCAGACAGAAGGCAATGCTATCCACGTGCAGCAGAGGATCCATTTCACGAACATACCCATGGAGAACCCGGCCACTTAAACATGTAACTGCTGGCATTTTACAGCAAATAAGTTTAAATATCGGCACTCAGGGCCAATACGAAGACTGGAGGCACCTTAGGCAGGCCCTCGATCCTGCTGCCCCTGCACCCTTTGCTGCTGCTCCTCTCCAAGGCTAACAGTTGCGGCAATTACCTCTGAACCCATGACGCAGCAGTTACTCTCTGTTTTCTGGGACTGCATCACGGTTTCATTCTATTCAGTCTTCCACTTCGGCGTCCTCTCTGCCACAGACTTCCAGTTCATACAAAACCAGAAGCCCGGGGCCGAGGGCAGCAGATTGAATAGAATGAAACCAAGATGCAGCCCCAGAGACAGAGGGAAAGTGCTGCGTCGTGGTTTCAGAGGCAATTTCCTGGAGAAGGGTGCCAGCGGCAGAAACAGGTGCTCCCAGCGGGCCGCCACTCTAGACGTCCACCTGGATCACCTAACAGTAGCACCGGCCTTGTTGGCACTTACGTGTATCTCAGCCATTTAAAAAAATGTAGCCATGCAGCCACTTACAGAGACCTCCATTTTACTGCATTTCAGTTCTTGGGAGGAATTTGTCATTGGGGGATGAAGGGGGATACCCCTCTCAATCAGGGCCAATGCAAGGATATGGGACACCCTAGGCCAGCGATGGCGAACCTATGGCACACGTGCCAGCTGTGGCACGTGAAGGCCTTGCAGCTGGCACGCGAGAAGGTCCGCAATTAAGATATGCGGCGCGGCGGGAGGTGAGTGTGCTGGTGTCCAGGGCTGGCCCGTCCATTGAGCAAGAATGTTTTTTGCACAAGGCCCCGCGTTTCAGGGGGCCCCCGCGCAAAGAACATTCTGCTTTCCTCAAAATTACCATAAAAAAAAAAGCTGGCTCTCTGGCTGCTGCCGCTGTCGCCGCGGCAGAATGCAGTGTCCCGCGGGGCCCCCTCTGCGCCGGCTGAGCCCTCTGCCCGGCTTTCAGATTCGCGAAGGGAGAGTGTCTCTCCCTCGTGTCTCTGTTAAGCCCGCAGGGGCTAATGGGAAATTTCCCATCAGCCCCTTTAGACGCGAGGGGTTGATGGGAAATTTCCCATTAGCCCCTGCGGGCTTAACAGAGACGCGAGGGAGAGACACTCTCCCTTTGCGAATCTGAAAGCCGGGCAGAGGGCTCAGCCGGCGCAGAGGGGGCCCCGCGGGACACTGCATTCTGCCGCGGCGGCAGCGGCAGCAGCCAGAGAGCCAGCTTTTCTTTTTGGACTGCTAATGGGCTGGGGCTGGGGGGCTGTTAGGACTGCTAATGGGCTGGGGCTGGGGCTGGGGGGGTGGGGGTGGGTTAGGACCGCTAATGGGCTGGGGGGGGGGTTAGGACAGCTAATGGGGTGGGGGGTGTTAGGACCGCTAATGGGCTGGGGGGGGGGGGTTAAGACTGGTAATGGGCTGTGGACTGATGGGGGCTGTCTGGAAATGGGGTGATGGGGGGTTAGAACTGCTAATGGGCTTAATGGGGGGATGTTAGGACTGCTAATGGGCTGGGGGCTGTTAGGACTGCTAATGGGCTGGGGGGGGTTAGGACTGGTAATGGGCTGGGGGGGTTAGGACTGGTAATGGGCTGTGGACTGATGGGGCTGTCTGGTAATGGGGGTGTTAGAACGTCTAAAGGGCTATGGGGGGTGGTTAGGACTGCTAATGGGCTGGGGGGGCTGTTAGGACTGCTAATGGGCGGGGGGGCTGTTAGGACTGGTAATGGGCTGTGGACTGATGGGGCTGTCTGGTAATGGGGTGATGGGGGTGTTAGAACTGCTAATGGGCTATGGGGGGTGGTTAGGACTGCTAATGGGCTATGGGGGGGGCTAGGACAGGAAATGGGCTGATGGGGCGGGGTTAGGACTTGAGGTGGGCTGATGTGGTTAGGACTGGTAATGGGCTGTGGGCTGATGGGGGGGTTAGGACTGGCAATGGGCTGGGGGGTTAAGACTGGCAATGGGCTGATGGGGTTAAGACTGGAAGTGGGCTGATGGGGGGGTTAGGACTGGTAATGGGTTATAGGGGGGGCTTAAACTGAAATGGGGTGATGGGGGGGTTAGGACTGGAAGTGGGTTGATGGGGGGCTAGGACTGGTAATGGGTTGGGGGGTTGCTATGACTGGAAATGGGCTGAGTGGAAGGGGAGGCTTGAATTGCAAATAGCTGATGGGGAGGGAGCTTGGAATGGAAATGGGCTGTGAGGGAAGGGAGCTAGGACTGAAAATGGGCTGATGGAGCAGCTAGGATAGGACTGGAAATGGGCTGTTGGGGGGAGCTAAGATTGGAAATGGGCTGTGGTGGGGGCTTGAATTGAAATGGACTCATGGAGGGGCTAGAACTGAAAGTAGGCTCATGGGGGGGGGGCTTGGACTGGAATTGGACTGAGTGGAGGGGAGCTATGATTTGACATGGGCTGATGATGGGGCTAGGAAATGACTAGAAGTGGGCTGATGGGGGGCTAGGATTGGAAATGAGCTGATGAAGGGACTCAGACTGAAAATGGATGGGGGAGCTAGGACTGGAAATGGGTTGATGGTGGGCTAGGACGGGAAATGGGCTGATGCAGGGACTAGAAGGGAATGGATGCTGGGTGAGACTGGAACTAGAAGGGAGCTGATGTTGGGGGAGGATTAGAATGGGATGGGGCTGGGAGAGTAAAATGGAGAGGGGAAAAATATTTTGTGTGGGAGGGATGAAAAATCTACAATTGGCCTGGTATTGGGAGAGTAAGTGGGGATTGAGGATGGAGGGGTAAAATTTGTGTGGATGAAATAGGAATGAGGAAAGAGCAAAAGGAGAAAGATTAGTATGTTAAAGCAGATGTAGAGAGAGAGAGAATGGAAAAAAAACTAGAAGAGAGAAGAAAGAACAAATGGACAGCAGACGATGGACAGTTAGCAGAAAACATGAAGAAACCAGAAGAAAGTGGCTGGAGCAATTGCAACTGAAAAAAAATGCACAAAAGGTAGAAATATCTCTTTATTTTGAATTTATTAACTGGAATATGAAACCTCTGGGAAATGTGCATCATTAACGTCTGTGCTTTGTTTGGTACAAGAGGAAATTAATTTATAGTTTTATTTCTACAGTGTTGTTGCTCTATCTGGAAAAGTAAATTCAATGACCTGCGTGCGGCTCTTGAACGTATTGAGTGTGAAAGGGTGACAAATGAAATCACTGCTAGCAGTTCTGAAAATGAAATCCTAAAAGCGTGGAATTCTCTGCCAGACAATTTTAAGTCCATGAAAGCACTTGGGATTGCTCTTCTTACTTTGTTTGGGTCATCCTATGCTTGTGAGCAGCTGTTTTCGGTTTTGAATCATATAAAATCTGATGCTAGAAACAGATTAACGGATGACATGAGTGCTGCATGTGTTGCTCTGAAATTAACGCATTATGAGCCAAGGATTGACAAGTTATCAGCATGCATGCAACAACAAACATCACATTAATTTTTTTCATGTATAGATTCTTTGGGAATACACACCGAGTCCTGACACAGTTAACAGTTTTAAGAAGTTTATCTTTTTTTTACTCAGGATACATTTGACATGTTATGTGAATAATACATTTAAAATATATTGTGTAACTGAATCAAATTCTTCCTAAATTCATTAAATTGAATGAAATCATTAAAACATTATAAATTGCCAATAAATTGAAATGAAAACCAAAGGATTGTGAATCAAATTGATTCTCTGACAATACAAAGATTCCAACCTTTACAAATGATGTTACATAGTTCAGGCAACTTTATAAAGAGTTTTTAGATACTAAAATCTTGTTGTTAAGGTTTAATTGACGTGCTGGCACTTTGAGGAAATTCTTTGGTTTTGTGCGGCAGTTTGGGCACTCAGGCTCAAAAAGGTTAGCCATCACTGCCCTAGGCGAACTTCATCCCTTGTGCCCCTTTTCCACCCCGCACTGGGACAATGCTTTTAAGACGGCACCTTCAGCTCTGGTGCTGCGGTGACACGTGTGCTTCTGCCCCTTTTGATTCCACTTTCTGTCTGCATGCTCTCAATCCCTCCTGTGAGGAGGCGACTGGAAAGAATACTTTCTAAATGGCCATTCGTGACAGGGACAGGTTTAAGCCTGGATTTGTCCAATTGGAGTCTTGCACTTGCCTTTCCAATATGCAATGGGAAAGACATGTATAGATTTCCATGACGCTGACATGCCCCTGTCTACTCTTGACATGGTAAGGACAGCTATGTGTAAAATGGGTCCTTTCTAACAATGATGCACATAGATGTGATTTACATGTGTTCAGTGGTTATTTTGACACAAATTGCAAATAAGTCTTTTAAAATAACCCCTTTAATTTGTTGGGGGCATTTCACATTGTATAGCTGCTCTATTATAAATGAGTGAAGTGGCAGGATAGTTGTGGTTATGTTACCCAGAGTTCAGGGGGCAAGAGTCTGGCTTAAAAATAACTGAAGATGCATCTGTCTGTACTTGGCATAGGTAAGGAACCCCTTGTTTGTTCTGGTATTTGCAATAAGAAAATGATGAAATTAATGTTTCTTACTATTTAAGTTTATAAGGGCCTGATGTAACGCGGCTAGCCATTGAATATCTGCGGTTAGTCTATAATGCCAGGACCATATCCGGCCACCGGCACTGAATATCTGAGGTAGCTGCAGACCCCGGAGGCTAACTGGGCAGTGGTGAAATTGAGCCACAGCCCGGTTGGCTTCCAATGGTAAAGCCAGTCCAGCTTTTGCTGTGCCTGACCGTTGAATATCCCACTAACTGGCATCTACACGATTTGCTGGTCGAAGGCTGTACTGTAATCTATTCAGAATGTAAGATGTGTCACAGTATAACATGGAGAGACGGATCACATGTTCTAGCTTGACAGTCACTGCAAACAGCCTGAAAACCTGCTCACCCGAGCCAACTTTTCAAAATGACTGGAGGTGCTAAACGTAAAAATGATTTGCCGTGGGAAGGCTGAAGGAGTCTGTTGGGCATCGGGGGTGTTTACCATGAAGCGGACTGACTGCTGGAGGGAGGACAGCGCTCGGAGTTCCTTCATCGCTGCGGCCTGTGTCTTTAAGAGCCGCCCGTGCTGTTAATGGTGACTTTAAACTCTCCTGGAGACCGAGAAGAAAGCGGGGCGAACGGACTCAGGCGACACTCAGCCGAGCAGGCAGGGGATCCTCATGAATATGCATGATGCACCTCCCTCCTGCCCGACCAATGAGGCTCGTGCGGTTGGGAGGAGGGGCGGGCGGACAGAGCGAACGCGCGAGCAGTGTGCATTAGCGTGCTCCGGGGAAGCTGGGGATCCTCATGAATATGCATGATGCGCCTCCCTCCTGCCCGACTGAAGAGGCTCGTGCGGCTCTGCTTCCGCGTGCGGCTGGGAGGAGAGAGGGGCGGACGGATAGAGCGAGCAGTGTGCATTAGCGTGCTCCGGGGAAGCTGGGGATCCTCATGAATATGCATGAGGCGCCTCCCTCCTGCCCGACCAGTGAGGCTCGTGCGGCTCTGCTTCCACGTGCGCCTGGGCGGACGGACAGAGCGAGCAATGTGCATAAGCGTGCACCGGGGAAGCTGAGCGTGGCTGGGCTGCAGCAGGCAGGTACACGCGTGGGACGGATTTGCAGCGTGCGGCAGGCTTGGGCTGCCTAGGAAGTGGGACGTGTGCGTGAGTGTAGTTTGGAGCGTCAGACTGTCCGGAGGCTGGAAGGAAGCCTTAAAAGCAGAGGGAGACATTTCGGTTGGTCCTAGTTTTGAACTTAAATCCCCAAGTTGCGTGGGATCAGTAGCTCCCTGATTCCGCCTATGTAAATAAGATTACCAGCTGTCCCTGATTTTCAGAGATTGCCTCCAATTTCTGAGCCTTGTCCCTGGCTCTCAGCTGACCTCCTTTCGAGACAGAGCAGGTGCCATTTCCAGGACAGGTAGCGATGCATTTAAATTCCCCCAGGCAAGCAGGTGGCTTAGAGCCTTTGACAGGAAGGTTGTGTTGGAGGAGGCCACTCACAGAAGGTCTTGTGTGCTCTCCTATGTAAAGGCCCCGTGCCATTTTTTTTTCTCGATTTTTATCCTGTGCTCTCAAAAGTGCTCAGTGAATTGGTCTTTAGGGTGTCTGAGTGGAGAGGGTTGAGGCACAGGCAGTACCTAAGGGGAGGGAGCAGGTCCAACAAGACCTTGTGAAGAAATTCTTGATACTGCACGGGGGAGGGGACGGCAACGAACTTAATGGAAGGAGGGGGAAGGGAAGGAGACATGCTGGATAGCTTGGGGTTAAAGCAGGGCCCATCCGACCACTAGGCGGCTGCCTAGGGTGGCAACTTCTGGGGGCGGGGCATTCAAAGCAAAACAATTGATTTTTGACAAGGGGGGTGGGGTGTAAAGCTTAAAGTTTACCTAGAGTACCACCGCCTTAAATCAACTCTGGGTCAGAGAGAAAATGTCCCAGATTTGCCTGCAAAGAATGTGTTAATCTTACATTTAAATCTGTTGAAGGCAGGGCTGCTGCAAGGATGAGGTGCCCTAGGAACCTTATTCCGCCAGCCTGTCCTGCCCCCATTTGCCAGCACAGCTGCCCACCTTTAGGACCTGCAGGGGCAGCAATGCCTTTAAAATGGCACCGCAGAGCTGACAATAGCCTCTGGCACTATAGCGTTAGAGCTTTGCTTCCACCCCCTCCTGTTTGCATGGGGGCAGAAGCAAAGCTCCATCAGCACCACAGCGCCGGAGGCTTTTGGTAAGCGCTACAGTACTGTTTTAAAGGCATTGCCACCACTGAAGGTCTAGGCGAGCTGCAGTAGCAGCCCGCCTGACAAACGGCACTCTAGGCTAAAATGGCTAGCTCCAGCCCTGGTTTTAGGTTCCATAATGCATCCGGAGATGATTATTAGAAATCCAGGACTGGCTTAAAATCTCCTTTCCAAAAGAGGCGGCTCTGGAAATATCTTCCAAATAGTGCAGGGCAGGGAGCTAAAAATAGAAGTTTTGCAATAATTTAAACTAATTTCAAAAGTAATATATTTTTAAATAATTTAAAACTTTTGTAGCTACAAAATAAAATATGTAAATTAAGATGTTTTGCTCAACATACCGTTCTGTGGTATTCGTCCTCTGATTAATTCTTGATTTTTGTCTCTCTCGTGCCCTTCACTTCTCTATCTGTCTCTGACCCTAGTTTTCTCTTTCATCCCACTCCTTTCCATTGTGAGCTTCCCCAGGCTACCTTATCTTTACTTCTCTCTCTCTCTTTGCCTTCTATAATTATGCACCTTCCTCTGTTTGCCCACGTTGCCGTCTTGCAAATGTGGTTAAGCGGGGATGACATTGAGGTTCGCCAGCATAGAAACATAGAAACATAGAAACATGATGACAGAAAAAGACCACAAGGCCCATCTAGTCTGTCCTTCCATAACAACAACTACAACAGTCCACTTTTTACCTTTAGAGATCCTCTGTGTTGGTCCCATGCTTTTTGAATTCAGTTACTGTCCTCATCTCTACCACCTCCACTGGGAGACTATTCCACGGATCCACTACTCTTTCCGTAAAGAAATATTTCCGCATATCACTCCTGAATCTATCTCCCTTCACCCTCATCCCATGTCCCCTCGTCGCAGAACTTGCTTTCAATTGAAAGAGGCGCTCTCCCTGAACATTTATGCCACGGAGGTATTTAAACATCTCAATCATATCACCTCTATCCCGCCTTTCCTCTAAGGTGTACATATTAAGATCCTTAAGTCTGTCCTCATATGTTTTATAATGAAGACTACTAATCATCTTAGTAGCAACCATCTGCACCGACTCCATCCTGTTCACATCCTTTTGAAGGTGTGGTCTCCAGAATTGCACACCATACTCCAAATGAGGTTGCACCAAAGACTTATACAGAGGCATTATCACCTCCTTTTTTCTGCTAGCCATTCCTCTCCGTATGCACCCAAGCATCCTTCTAGCTTTTGCCGTCGCCTTTTCTACCTGTTTAGCTACTTTAAGATCATCGGACACAACTACGCCTAGGTCCCGCTCTTCTTTAGTGGACAAAAGTACTTCACCTCCTATGCTGTATTGCTCCCTTGGATTGCTGCAGCCAAAATGCATGACCTTACATTTTTTAACATTAAATCCCAACTGCCAAATTCTAGACCATTCTTCAAGCTTAGCTAGATCCCTCCTCATGTTATCTACACCTTCCTGGGTGTCTACTTTATTGCAGATTTTGGTATCATCCGCAAAGAGGCAAACCTTACCCGACAGCCCTTCCGCTATATCACTAACAAAGATGTTAAAAAGAATCGGACCAAGGACAGATCCCTGGGGCACACCACTGGTAACATCCTTCTCCTCAGAGTGAGCTCCATTTACTTGTACTCTTTGTCGCCTCCCACCCAACCAATTTCTAACCAAGCAGTAACTTTAGGGTCCATCCCTAGGGTGCTCAGTTTGTTTATAAGTCGCCTGTGAGGAACAGTGTCAAAGGCTTTACTGAAATCTAAATACACCACATCTAGAACTCTCCCTCGGTCCAACTCCCTGGTCACCCAGTCAAAGAAATCAATCAGATTTGTCTGACAAGACCTGCCTCTGGTGAATCCATGCTGCCTCGGATCCTGTAATCCGCTGGACTCCAGAAACCTCACTATTTTCTCTTTCAACAGCGTTTCCATTAATTTACTCACCACTGAAGTTAAACTAACCGGCCTGTAGTTTTCAACCACATCCTTACTTCCGCTTTTGTGTAAAGGCACCACATGAGCCTCTCTCCAGTCCTTTGGCACCACTCCCGACTCCAACGAGGCATTGAAAAGGTCAGTCAGGGGAGTTGCTAGAACGTCCCCAAGTTCCCTCAGTATTCTAGGGTGTATCCCATCCGGTCCCATCGCTTTGTCTACTTTAAGTTGAGCTAGTTTCTCACGAACACAGTCTTCTGAAAATTGTTCAAGATGTCCCTCGCTTCTGTTCTTATTTGTGGGTGTTTTCTGAGGTCCTGCTCCTGGTTCTTCATCTGTGAACACAGAACAAAAATATTTGTTAAGCAATTCCGCTTTATCCTTATCAGCTTCTGCATATTCCCCCCCTGTACCCTTGAGTCTGACAATACCACTTTTGCCCTTCCTCTTCTCATGACCCGCAGCTGGTGTGCCTGAATGTGCGCCAGGGTGTCGTGCTGGCCCGTGAATAGCAGTAGGCGATGCATGTTGTGATCCATTGGGACAGTGTTCGCTTGGTGACTGGTTGCCCGGGTCTGTTGGGGTCAAAGGCCACAAAGAGTTGGTTTTCTTGGCAGGTTGTTGCCGTCTGGGCTAGGGTGTGCGCAGGGTGTGGAGGTGACGTTCTGGTGGCTCCGGGTAGAAGATAGGGAGCTCGATGGCTTTTTTGATGAAAGGAGCAGGAGATGTTGGAAGAGCAAAGGGTCTTTATTATGCAAAGGAAACCCCAACGCGTTTCGGCAATGCCTTCCTCAGGGGGGGGTGACACTAATTAATAAATAAAAATTATTTAAACATAGATTAATAAAAACAGTTAAACAAACAATTAAAAACAGTTAAAATATGATTAAAATGTGAAAGCACCGGCATGACGTACAACATAAATTAGTCTAATAATAACAATGTGAAAAAAACGTAAAAGCAGGGCTGAGGGAACAAATAAAACCAACCTAATTAGTTTGTTCTCTTGTTGTTCTAATTGAAATTGAATGATAAAAATGGTGTGAAAGGGTACTGTATCTTAACTAAAACAGCCTATGGTTGCATAATGTACATAGAAAATTGAAATGATAAACTATGGAAATAAATATGCAATCATAGCTGATAGAAATGTATTGTACAATAATAAAATCGAGAATAACATATCCAAATAACTATGACAATAAATATAAATATAAAACACTTAGCTAAACCAATAAAATATAAATATAATAATAAATATAATTGTACCAAACATGCATAATAATGGGAAAAAATAAATAAATATAAAACTAAAAAACTAAAAATAAAAAATAAACTAAACGAAATGGTAACTATGGAAGTTGATACAGTCAAACCTCGGTTTTCATGATTAATCCGTTCGAAAAAGTCTGACTAAAACCGAAACGTATGAAAACTGAAGCAATATTTCCCATAAGAAATAATGTAAATCCAATTAATCCGTTCCAGACACCCAAAAATATTCACAAAAAATACATTTTATAGAGAATAACTATATTTTTACATACAGAAAACAATGAGAAAAAAATATAAATGACTAATGAAATGGATAAATGAACATTTAACATCACTGAAAGCAAGCTAAGTACAGTACTGTACAGTACAGTATGTTAACATCTGGCCTTAGCCACCCCTGACAAGCTGCTGTGCCCAGCTCTCTTCGGAATCACATTGAATTCAGTCCATTAAAATACCTTTACATTATCTGCTCAATGCTTCAGAATGGCAGAAAATCTTAATGATATAGCTTCAGACGTACCCTGCAAGAGAAAGAACTGCCTCCCACATTCATGCAACATCTCCTGCTTACGTTGACAGCTTTTCTTCCCTGCTACCGGGACAAAATCTCAGTCAAAAGACGTTGAAAACCGAAGCAATGCATGAAAACCGGGACAAAATCTCAGTCAGAAAAGACGTTGAAAACCGAAACGTATGAAAACCGGGGCAAATGAAAACCGAGGTTTGACTGTATGTGACCGTAAAACTAAAATATTGTGAAATAATAAACTAAGAACAGCAAGTACAAATAAATATGACAATAAATATGAATATAAAACACTCAACTAAACCAATAAAATCTCAATATAAATATAACAATACATATAGTACCTAAAAACCATTCATAATAAGAAAAATTAAAAAGGACAAAACAGAGGAAGACAAAGCATATATGGTAGATCGCATTAAAAAATAAATAACAAGCAACATGAATTTAAAATAATAATAATAGAAAGAGATGATAAAACCATATATGAATTGATGAGCCAAGGAGAACAGTGGTGTACCATGGACGAACAGATGTAAAACCTGTGTAACTGATAGAAGCATAAAAAACATAATAAACTGTGTCATAATAAAAGAACTGCTAAAAACAGAAAATTAAAAATAGAATTAAACCGAAATTAAAATTAAAAAGGGGGCTGAATAGTGCAATTGATATGAACCTATTAACTAGTCCCTCTGTAACACACATTGGATCCCATCATATGGCATAAAAGTGTAGAAAACTATGTAAAAGCAATTCACTGGTGGGCAGATACCAAGTGACGCGCAGGATAACTTAGTGCCAAACCAGCAAAAAGAAATGTAAAACTAAGCTCAAAACTTGTCAAATGCCGAAAAAATAACGTACAGCCATAGGAATCGTTATAACACAAGCAGGAAAAATGTACAACGCCGCGTGGTACGGCAATCTTTATAAATTAAAAATGACGCTGAAGCAAATTATTTAAGAAAATAAAACACGAGAAAGACTTCAACCATGTAAAACATGTTGGACAAATATCAATGTGAACGCAGACAGACAAAAAAAAAAAAAAAATCAATCTCGAGGGAAGGGAGTAAATGCGATGAAAGATTCCTCTAAGGCTCATATCAGCAAGTAGCCACTTAAAAAGGGGGGTTCCTCCACGGCACACAGACCATGTTGCTTGGTAAAAGAAAGCGGACTCAAAAATGAAAACCATACAAAACAGAACTATATAAGGAGATGATGTGGGTGTAGCGCTGAATAAATACAACTACCATTGCACAAAATACATAGACATAAAAAAATGGGGGGAAAAGTGCGATTCATAAAAATGAAACTAAAATAGAGAACTGACCAAACAAAATAATAACACATTGAACCATCTGTTAAAATAAAAAACGCGCCGGGGGCGCTCATGAGCCCGCTGCAAGATGGCCGCATTTAATTAGAGCTCCGTCCCCACAATCCCTAAAACTTGGCTAACATGCGCTAAAAATAGCATTTTACCCTTTCCGTACCTTCCCTGGATCAACGCAAGCCAGCGGTCCCCCTTGGAGTCTGGTCTAACGCTTCGGCGGGACCTTCGGTGGCTGGAAAACCGAGGGGCTTGCTACTGCAGCGCGGCCCGCTGGGCGCTGTTTCCTGCCGCCAGACCTTCGTCTGGCTGACTCTGCCGCCGGCCGCGGCATCCAGCGCTCTCTGGGATCACCCAGCTGACCTCCGTGGGGCCTGCGGCTGGACCCCTTTCTGCTGCCTGCAGATTGAGCGGCGGCCCGTTCAGCGGGAGGGGGTGCGCATCCTTAAGCTTGTGGCGCTTGGCTGTAGCGCTGAAGATTTGCCGGGGAGACCTGCCGAGACCACGTGGACCCCACGAGGCAACTGCCGACGCCTGATATCTTCTCTCCCTACCACGAGCCAACTTGAAGGGGGGTAAGTCTGCGCGAAGCCTCTTCTCCTGTATGCCCTCTAACTGCAGATCGGGCTGGTGACCGGGGCTAATCTTCTTTGGCAATCCAGAGTTCTGCCGAGGACCTCGCTCTCCTGAATGGATCCTGGGTGTTTTGCAGGCCGGCACATGTGATCTCTGTCCCCAGGCCTTTCATTGAAGCTACCCAATCTGCAGCTGTGGACTCTTGCAGATACAGCCCCACGCCGCTCCACACTCCTTTGAGCCAGGCTGTTTCTCCAGGGAGGCAGGGGAGCCCCGCTGATGATTTGATATCCTGGGAGGGCAGAGGCAGCCTTTCCCTTTAGCCTCACTGCTTATCCAGTGCCTTATGCTTCGCTGACATTGCTGGAATACGTCTCCTGACACTGTGAGTTGGACTCTGCACTATGGCTGTGTGAAGCCCTGGACGCTACTGCTTCCTTGCTGTCTCTACTTTTGCTGACATTGGATAAATCTTTCTCCTACCACTGTGTGACTTTGGTGGCTCTGTAAGATGACTGCTAAAGCCAAAAGCTCTGAAGCTCGAGAGGGGATGCGTTCCTCCCAGCGCTTGCAGAGTAAGTCCGGAGCCCCAAGCAGTCCACAAGAGCAACCCCTCCCATCAGGTTCTGATGATGAGACTGTTAGCAAGGAGGACTTGGATCCGCATAGACAACTTTCCTCTGCTCAACTTAAACAAGAACTCCGGAGGGGCTTTGCGGAATTAGCTAATGAATTTCGAGCGCTACGGAAGGACCTGATGAAAGATGTCGCCGAACTCAGGACCGACGTCAAGGAACTGGGAACCCGAGTAGAAGACGTGGAGGCTAAAATGGTAGAACAAGATGGGACCCTGATGGATTTACAATGTGCTTTAGCCCGGCAGCATGCGCAAGCAATGGAACTGACTTATAAAATTGATGACATTGAAAACCGTTCCCGCCGCAACGTGCGTTTCCGTGGGATCCCAGAGGCAGAAGGGGGCGGAGAAGATCTGCCAACTATACTTAAACTGCTGATAGTGGAATTGCTCTCGACGGAGGACCTGGCTGCGCACGCCTCTGGTATGGAAATTGAACGAGTTCACCGCGCTTTGGGGAAACCCCCCAATAATCAGCCTCGTGATGTCATCGTGAGATTTCTGCGTTATTCTGATGCAGAGCTCCTTATCCGTCGAGGCCGGGAGAAAGACGGTCCGTTTTCAGGATGCATCCGTATCCATTTACCAGGACCTCTCGACGTTCACCCTGGCGTGGCGGAGAGAGATGAAGCCAGTTTCAGCGGTCCTGAGCAGCAAGGGGATTCGCTATTCCTGGTCCTTTCCATTTAGGATGAACTTCCTTTTGGGCAATAAGAAGATATCTGCAAAGGACTATACTGAAGCCTGGCGAGCCCTTCGTCAGGCGGGTTTAGTAGACGACAATGCTCAGCCTCATCCGCCACCCCCTAAGCCCCAACACTCTAAGTGGACTCGAGTGGGCAAATCCACTTGATCGCTTTTTGTGGTCTTGAGGAGCTCCTCTTACTTTTTCTTCTTTGAGGAATCTCATTCTGTGGGTCCCTTGATTTTTGAATAAGTGGTGATGGGAATTAGACTGGGGTCTCTCGTTTTTTGATATCTGAGGGGTGGCGGATGATCTGCAAATGTTTTGATGATGTTATTGCTTTGATAAAGGGGTATGGTGAGTTGACCTGGGGGGGGGAGGAGTAAGGGTATGGTGAGTTTGATGACCTGGGGGGGGGGAGGAGTATTGGGGAGTCTGTTTATCTTTGTATTTTCATTGTTTAGGTTGAATTCTTGCTTTGAGGGGTTCTGGGGGGCTCGGGGTTTGTGGTCAATTTACCGTGTCCTGTACTAATTTAAACAGGCAGGTGGTATTGATGGGAAGGGGGGGAGGGGTGGGAGGGGAGGTTCTTATTCAAGGTGGAACTGGGGGGTGTGTTTGGGTTTGGGAGGAGGGACTATGGCGCCTGTCTTTAGAGAGTGGAGCGGGTGGGCCCGACTCATCAACTACTCGGGTTTGCTGGGGGGGGAGCTACCACTGGGATCTTTTGGATAGTGGGTGGCAGTGAAAAAGTGGAGTGTAATTGCTAATGGTGCGATTTATTTCCTTGAATGTTAAGGGCCTCAACTCCCCGAGGAAGAGGTCCCTGCTGTTCTCGGAATTGCGCACCCTGCAGAGGGACATTGTCTACTTACAGGAGACCCACCTTCAGAATTGTAAGCAGGGCTGGCTAAAGAGGTCCCCGTATACTGAGGTGCGGGTGGCCTCGGATGCACAAGGATGGAAGAAACGGGGAGTAGCATTACTATTTCATCAGAGCCTCTCTCTCCAGATAGAGGAGATGAAGCAAGACGCTTTGGGGAGGTGGCTTCTCTTGAACATCCGCCTAGAAGGGCACTTGCTAACCTTAGCTAATATTTACGCTCCCAATACAGGTCAAGGGGCCTTCTTTGCACGGGTGAAAGCTTTGCTGGCGGATTTTGCAAGGGGCCCCATTGTTCTGGGGGGGGACTGTAATACGCATCTGGTACCCCATTTGGACTCCACCAGCCGCATAGGGGGGCGAGTGGGGGGGCCGGCAAGAGCCCTACAGCATCTTATGCTCGATTTGGGACTGAGGGACGTCTGGAGGGATACTCATGGGGGGGGGTGAAAGAGGCTTTACGTACTACTCTCCGGTCCATCAGGTTCACACCCGCATTGACTATTTTCTATTGGACCAGCGCCTGATGGACGGGAGAGTGCAGGCGGGACATGGAGCGCTGACCTGGTCGGATCACGCCCCATGCTGGCTTGCTCTTCCGGCCGGACTGTACAGTGAACACCAACGGCTCTGGCGCCTAGACGTGCGATTCCTGCGGCGGCAGGGCGCAGTGCAGGACCACATCCGCTTTATCACGGAATTTTTTGAGCTCAACAATTCTGGGGATGTTCCTCTCCCCACGGTGTGGGATGCTTATAAGGCTACGGCTCGTGGTCAACTCATGGCGGAGGCAGCTCGCACGCGCAAAATGTGGACGCGTGATCACGACCTGTTGGTGGAGGAGGCTACTCGCCTCGCTCTGGAACACGCCCGAACTGGCTCCCGGCAGGCCCTGCGCCAATGGCGGGCCGCTCGAGCCAAACTGGTGCGTGCCTGCAGAGAGAATTAGATAATAAACGCCGGAAACTTCGGCAAACTTTTTATGAGCATGGGAATAAAACTGGCCGCTTCCTAGCTTTGCGTCTTTGCCAACAACAATCCACGAGAGTGGTCCGAGAACTGCGCGATGCGGGGGGGATGGAGGAGGGTTATCTCCAGGGAAATACGTGGTCTCTTTGCTGACTTTCTGGAGCAGCTCTACAAGGCGGAGCCCTTTGAACGGGTCAGTGTGCAGGCTTATTTGCAAGGGATTGGCTTGCCACACCTCCCCGACTCTGATCGGGTTCAACTAGATTCTGATTTAACGGTAGATGAAGTGGAAACTGCAATTCGACGATTGAAAACTGGCAGTGCACCGGGTAGTGACGGCTTCCCAGCAGAATATTATAAGAAGTTTAGGATACAATTAGCGCCAACTTTGACTATCTTGTTTAATGAGATCTTGGCAGGGGCCTCGTTACCGCCGTCTCTGCGCGAGGCACTGATCGTGATGATACCCAAACCTGGTAAACCATTGCATGACGCGGCGTCGTACCGTCCCATTTCCCTGCTAAACGTTGACGTTAAAATCTTTGCTTCTGTGTTGGCGGTGCGCCTAAATCGGGTTCTTCCGAACTTGGTCCACCCGGATCAGGTCGGCTTTGTGCCAGGCTGCCAGGCTGCAGACAACATCCGACGTATGCTGCAGGTCATACACGTTGCCCAGCGGGAACCGCAACCAGCTCTACTTGTGGGGATCGACGCGGAAAAAGCTTTTGACCGAGTTGACTGGGAATTCTCATGGTGTGTGTTGGAGACAATGGGCTTTGGCTCAAATTTCATCCGTTGGGTTCGTAGCCTCTATCAGATGCCCCAGGCGTGCGTTCGGGTTAATGGGGGACACTCGAGGCGTTTCTTGCTGGAACGGGGCACGCGACAGGGTTGCCCTCTTTCGCCCCTGCTCTTTGCACTCGTGATGGAACCCCTGGCTCAAAGCTTCCGAGAACATTTAGGTTTGCGGGGGGTTCTTATTGGCCCTGCGGAATATAGGATTGCACTCTTTGCGGATGATATCATACTGTCCCTGGTTGACCCGTCCACCTCCCTCCCCGTTGCGATGCAGTTGTTCGAAAACTATGCCCGGGTATCCGGTTTTAAAATTAACTACACTAAATCGGAGATCTTGAATGTTGGGGTCCCCGGGGTGGTTTGTGCGGAACTTCAAGCGGCTTACCCTTTTCGATGGGTGTCCGGAGCTCTATGCTATTTAGGGGTGCATTTGACTGTGGAGAGGACAGACCTCTTTAAGGCCAACTACGACCCCTTGCTTCGCCAGGTTCGGCGGGATCTAGAGGTGTGGAATGGACTGCTCCTCTCCTGGTTCGGGCGCATAGCTGTAGTCAAGATGGTGGTTATTCCCCGCTTTCTCTACCTTTTTCAGGTTCTGCCGCTTCCTATTGCACGGGCTACCTTGGCGACTTGGCAGCAGTTGCTTTTGAAATTCATATGGCGTTACCGCCGCCTGCGCTTGGCGCGACAGGTTCTTTATGCTCGTACGCGCTCTGGAGGTATGGGCATGCCCAATTTACATTGGTATTATGCGGCGGCGCAATGCCGGGCAGGGGTGGAGTGGATGATTGCTGATAGCACTAAGCGATGGGTGCAATTGGAAATGAGCTTGGCGGGGGGGGGGGGCCGGCTTGGGAGACTGGCTGTGGCTTGGCCCAAAACACCGCCGTGGTATCCGCACTAGCAATCCGTATATACTTCCTACCCACCGTTGTTGGGATCGACACTTTCGATCTCGCGACATGGATTTAACCCCCTTAAGCCCCTATAGTGGATAATGCCTCTTTCCCGCCGGGGTTAAGTGATATAGTCTTTCGGCAGTGGGGACACCATGGCCTTAGTCGGGTTGGACAACTTTTTGCTGCTGGTCACCTACAACCTTTTCGTGCGATACAAGACGAATTTGATATTCCGGCCAGGCAACACTTTCAATATTTGCAAGTGACACACTGGGTCCGATCCAGACTTGTTTGGCCCCAGGTTGCTCGGGCCCTGACAGACTTGGAACGCTACTGTGAGGGGTGCACTACCACTAAGGGACTTGTGGCGACTCTGTATGCCCACTTGCAGGGCTCTCAATCGTATTCTACTAGACACAGGGCACTTTGGAACTCCGACTTGAGCCTCTCCTATACCGAACAGGACTGGGAACGGGTGGAAACTCAATTGTGGAAGAGTGCGGTTGCGATTAATGCCCGTGAAACCAATTATAAAATCTTGTATCGGTGGTACATGACCCCGGCGCGGATAGCGCGCATGTATCCTTGGGCTGTGGACCTTTGCTGGCGTAAATGTGGACAACGGGGTACCTTAGGGCATATTTGGTGGGACTGTCCCCGCATTCGTGCCTTTTGGAGGGGTATACAATACCGGATGCAATTGCTTCTGGGTGTGAGTGTCCCTTGGGATCCCGGGATCTTCCTGTTTGGGGCCTCGGTGCCGGGTGCACGGCTTCTACAACTTGCTCTACTCCGCCATGGCCTGAATGCAGCTAGATTATCCCTTGCAGTGGCCTGGAAGCATGTCTCGGCCCCTTCTTTCCAGGCTTGGCTGGAACGGATGTGGGATATGTACGCCATGGAACGAGGGGTAGCGATAAGTAGGATGCGCCTGGCGCGCTTTGAGCTGGTGTGGGCGCCCTTTGTCTCTCGATATGGTGCGTGACTATGCAGGCTAAGAGGGATGGCCCCCCTGAGTGTGTCTTTTGCTCATCACACTCCCGTCCTTGAACATTAGCAAGCCATAGTGGGGGGAATTGGGAGGTGGGGAGGGAGGAGAGAGCTGGGCTAGGGGGGCTTTGGGGGAGGGGAAAGGGAGGCTGGGGGTTACTGTTTTTTTGTTTCCTTATTTTAAAATTGTAAAAATGAAGGCATATTATTGAATGCTGTTATGACCTGAAGTCATGTTCTTATTGTTGCATTTTCTTTGAAGATTTTTGTGGTTTATGACGCTTTGTACATTCTGAAAGCTTTTCAATAAAAAAAAAAAATAAAAAACGCGCCGACTTCAGCGACACGGAAAACCAGTGCAGAGAAGGAGGAAAGGGAAGATGTAAGCTATTCCACAGTAGGGATCTGTACACTCAAAGAGGAAGAACCAAAACTTGTTTAAAATATAAAATGACCACACAAGATGTGTATTAAAACTATGAGCACTCACCCAGACGCACGTTATCAGACTAACACTACCACGGCAGGCTAGTGTGAAACCTAGTATCGTTGTTGCTAAGAGAGAAAATTGTATGACCAATTATAAATAACCAAAAACAAAAATAGAGGTCACAGTGAATTTCAGACCACGAAAAGGAAACTCACGATCAGGATAAGCATACAAACATCAATGATAACCCTGTATAATCGGAGCTCATGAAAAGCTGTATCGCAGAGATCACGTTCAAACCAGCTAAGAAAAGTAGGTATGTTCTGTGCTTCTTTTTAAACGCCGATTTTGGCGCCAAAATGCATGAAACATGATACTTGGGGGAGGAGTGAACAGGCATGTTATAAGAACTCAAAAGAACATGGGGGAAAAACAGTGCACAAGGAAAAGTCATGTTGCTTGAGTAAAACATAAAAAAACTTCGGTCTGTACATGAGAGAGAACCGTAATGTAGAGAAGGGAGGAGGGGAAGGAAGTCAACCCAAGAAAACTGTTAAGTCTACTTCTTGGTTTAAACCATATGGTTCCAAAGTGTTGAGTTCATAAGTAAAACGTTGTTCAAACCTCAACAGAGTTTTATCCATGTCACCTCCCCTCCAGTGTGGAACAATTGTTTTAAGCACTGCATATTTGATATCACTAATGTTGTGGTTCTTATCCAACCAATGGGAAATCAATGGTTTATCCGGATGTTTTCTAAGAATATTGCTCCTGTGTTCTATTATGCGAGTGCAGACCTGTCTCAAGGTTTTACCTATGTATAATTTATGACATGGGCATTGAATGAGATAAATGACATTAGCAGTTTTGCAATTAGAGTATTGATGTAAGAAAAACTTGCGACCAGTATTACTATCTATGAAAAAATCTTTGACTGTGATGGCATGTGTGCACACAGAGCAGTTGCCACAACTGTAATGACCCTTAATAGTAGGGGAAGGCCTAGAAATAGTGAGAGCAGATGGAACAAGTGAATTTGATAGATTCGAGGTGCGCTTATAGGCAATCATCAGTCTTTTAGTGGCAAAAGCAGGTAAGGTGGTAAGGAGGTGCCACTCTTGTTTTAAGATACTAACGATAGCTTTAGAGAGACCCGAGAACGTTAGGGGACAAACAATTCTATCATTATGTGTACATATGGTTTTCTCAAGGAGAGTAGCACGATCTGTAGCACATGCTCTCTGATAGGCTTTCTTAATGCAAGGTCCAGGGTAACCACGTTGTGCGAACCTCTTCATCATGTCTTTGGCATGATGTTCAAAATCTTTATCGGTACATAATCTTTTTATTCTTAAGAATTGACTGACTGGAAGGTTGTTTTTGAAAGAAGGATTGTGACAGCTGTCATATTTGAGGAATGTGTCACGGTCCGTGGGTTTACGGTAAAGGGTAGTTGAAAAACCTGAATCAGACTTTTTAATTAGGATGTCTAGGTAAGAAATCTCTTCACTGCTATAGTTGCCTTCAAATTGCAAGTTTGGATCTAGTGTATTGAGCCATGTATGGAAAGTCTGTAACAACATATCAGTCCCATGCCATATCATTAAAATGTCGTCGATACAGCGCTTCCAAAGGAGCACGTTAGATTGGTACGGATGATATGTCAAGAATGTAGTCTCAAAATTTGTAACATACAGATTTGCTACGTCAGGAGCCATGGGAGAACCCATGGCCACCCCTTTGATTTGCTTATAGAAGACGCCTCTAAAACAAAAATAATTTTCAATCATAACCAGTTCTGCCAATTGTGTAAGAAAAAAAGTCGGGGTTCGTACTGGTTTGGGTCTTCTGATTAAAGTATTGGCTAGTACCTCTAACGCGGCAGATTGAGGAATATTAGTGTATAGTGATCGAATATCATATGTGACCAAGAGCACATGCTCAAAAGGACCTTGAAATGACTGTAAAATTTGTATAATGTGCGTGGAGTCTCTGACATATGAGGGTGCCTGTGTCACAAAGGGTCTCAAATGTACATCAAGACGTTTTGATAGGGGTTCAAAGAGTGATCCAATCGCCGATACTATGGGTTGTCCTGGCGGATTCTGCAGGGATTTATGAATCTTAGGGAGCATGTATATGGTAGGTATAATAGGATGGGAAACTGTGAGATATGAAATTTCTTTTGCAGTGAGGTACCCTGCTTCCTTGCCAATGTACAACAAAGTCTCAACTTTGTGCCGCAAACTATCAGTGGGATCATCAAAAATCTTCAAATAATAATCCGTGTCGTTCAATTGGCGCAGGACCTCTGTTATATATGCGTCTTTGTCTTGTATGACTATGGCTCCACCCTTATCGGCTGGTTTAATGATGATGTTATGATTGGATTTTAAACTTTGTAGAGCTGCCTTTTGAGAGCCTGTCAAATTACAGAAAGGCTTCTTACTATTTGTTTTGTAGAGGTTATCAATTTTATTCAGAACAAGGTTCTCATACGCCGAGATCATGACATTAGGTTTGCACGATGGAATCCATGAAGAGGGTTTTTTTACAACCGAGAGATCAACTGTATCATTACTGGGTTGGTCAAAATAGTAGTCCGCAATTTTTAATTTTCGAAAAAATTTGAACAACTCGACATGAGTGGCAAACCTATCATGGGACTTAGTAGGTACGAAAGAAAGGCCCTTATTGAGAACTTCCAACTCTGCCTCTGATGGTAGATATTTAGAGAGATTGATAACTGCATTTAGAGGTCCCAGTCGAGGTGTCTCTTGGCCATTAATCCCTGACTGTACGTTCTCATCCGTTGCGGGTATTGTTTGTTTGGTGAGTACCTGGGCTTGTACGGACGGTGTTGTGGCGACTTTGGGGACAAATTTCTTTTTCCTTTTTCCCATAGCTTGTCCATTAAAAAATCCCGTTTTTTAGTATGATTATTCTCTCTTGATGGATGCCGTTCGGTAGAAAATAGGGAGACAGAGGGATTAACCTGTTCCCGCGAATGATGTCGTGTTCTTTTAGTATGCCTTTCAATTTCAGGAGTAATGGATGGGGATTTTGATCTATTTCTTGCATTGTCCCTAAAGTTGTTTCTATGGACTTGTTTAGGTGACTCCCTTCTTTTATAGGAGACAATTCGCTTCCTATCCCTAAGATCGGATTTATTGTAGGTCCAATAGTGCACCATGTTCAACTTGTAATCATCTTCATCTCGCTTTAATTTCTTAATCTTCTTCTCTTTTACACCTTTCTTATAATCTACCGTATTCTGATCAAATTTCCTCTTCTCAATATCAAATTGTATATCTTTCTTTTTAAGATATTCTATCTTTTGTTCTATTTGAGGTTTCAAAACCTCAGCCCTGCGTTTAGACGTATTAATTAAAAGAATCATTAGATCTAATGAACATTTGTTCAAAATCTTAATCCAGTTGGACATGAATGTCTCATTATCCTTGAACATGCCAGGTGCTTTCTGAACTCGTAATCCTCTAGGGATGATCTTCTTCCTACAGTACTCCAGTAGAGAGGCTGCATGTAAATCTTCTCTGATTAAACGCTGTGTCATCCAGACACAATCTTGCCACTCATCCTCTAGATCAGGAACGCCCTCTTCTTCCGTGTAGAAAGGGCCCTCTGGAAGCATAGAACGCAAATCATCCTCCTTAAAGCTGAGGACCTCTTTCCATGGGGAAAACATGGCTCCGAGGAGACCAGAAACACAAGGAGGAGCAACCTCCTGCAGAAAGTCCAACCAGACACAAGGAGCAGGAGATGTTGGAAGAGCAAAGGGTCTTTATTATGCAAAGGAAACCCCAACGCGTTTCGGCAATGCCTTCCTCAGGGGGGGGGGGGTGACACTAATAAATAAAAATTATTTAAACATAGATTAATAAAAACAGTTAAACAATTAAAAACAGTTCCTTTTCGTGGTCTGAAATTCACTGTGACCTCTATTTTTGTTTTTGGTTATTTATAATTGGTCATACAATTTTCTCTCTTAGCAACAACGATACTAGGTTTCACACTAGCCTGCCGTGGTAGTGTTAGTCTGATAACGTGCGTCTGGGTGAGTGCTCATAGTTTTAATACACATCTTGTGTGGTCATTTTATATTTTAAACAAGTTTTGGTTCTTCCTCTTTGAGTGTACAGATCCCTACTGTGGAATAGCTTACATCTTCCCTTTCCTCCTTCTCTGCACTGGTTTTCCGTGTCGCTGAAGTCGGTGCGTTTTTTATTTTAACAGATGGTTCAATGTATTATTATTTTGTTTGGTCAGTTCTCTATTTTAGTTTCATTTTTATGAATCGCACTTTTCCCCCCATTTTTTTATGTCTATGTATTTTGTGCAATGGTAGTTGTATTTATTCAGCGCTACACCCACATCATCTCCTTATATAGTTCTGTTTTGTATGGTTTTCATTTTTGAGTCCGCTTTCTTTTACCAAGCAACATGGTCTGTGTGCCGTGGAGGAACCCCCCTTTTTAAGTGGCTACTTGCTGATATGAGCCTTAGAGGAATCTTTCATCGCATTTACTCCCTTCCCTCGAGATTGATTTTTTTTTTTTTTTTTTGTCTGTCTGCGTTCACATTGATATTTGTCCAACATGTTTTACATGGTTGAAGTCTTTCTCGTGTTTTATTTTCTTAAATAATTTGCTTCAGCGTCATTTTTAATTTATAAAGATTGCCGTACCACGCGGCGTTGTACATTTTTCCTGCTTGTGTTATAACGATTCCTATGGCTGTACGTTATTTTTTCGGCATTTGACAAGTTTTGAGCTTAGTTTTACATTTCTTTTTGCTGGTTTGGCACTAAGTTATCCTGCGCGTCACTTGGTATCTGCCCACCAGTGAATTGCTTTTACATAGTTTTCTACACTTTTATGCCAATGTGTGTTACAGAGGGACTAGTTAATAGGTTCATATCAATTGCACTATTCAGCCCCCTTTTTAATTTTAATTTCGGTTTAATTCTATTTTTAATTTTCTGTTTTTAGCAGTTCTTTTATTATGACACAGTTTATTATGTTTTTATGCTTCTATCAGTTACACAGGTTTTACATCTGTTCGTCCATGGTACACCACTGTTCTCCTTGGCTCATCAATTCATATATGGTTTTATCATCTCTTTCTATTATTATTATTTTAAATTCATGTTGCTTGTTTATTTTTTAATGCGATCTACCATATATGCTTTGTCTTCCTCTGTTTTGTCCTTTTTAATTTTTCTTATTATGAATGGTTTTTAGGTACTATTATATGTATTGTTATATTTATATTGAGATTTTATTGGTTTAGTTGAGTGTTTTATATTCATATTTATTGTCATATTTATTTGTACTTGCTGTTCTTAGTTTATTATTTCACAATATTTTAGTTTTACGGTCACATATCAACTTCCATAGTTACCATTTCGTTTAGTTTATTTTTTATTTTTAGTTTTTTAGTTTTATATTTATTTATTTTTTCCCATTATTATGCATGTTTGGTACAATTATATTTATTATTATATTTATATTTTATTGGTTTAGCTAAGTGTTTTATATTTATATTTATTGTCATAGTTATTTGGATATGTTATTCTCGATTTTATTATTGTACAATACATTTCTATCAGCTATATGATTGCATATTTATTTCCATAGTTTATCATTTCAATTTTCTATGTACATTATGCAACCATAGGCTGTTTTAGTTAAGATACAGTACCCTTTCACACCATTTTTATCATTCAATTTCAATTAGTTTGTTCTCTTGTTCTAATTAGGTTGGTATGTTTTATTTGTTCCCTCAGCCCTGCTTTTACGTTTTTTTCACATTGTTATTATTAGACTAATTTATGTTGTATGTCATGCCGGTGCTTTCACATTTTAATCATATTTTAACTGTTTTTAATTGTTTTAACTGTTTTTATTAATCTATGTTTAAATAATTTTTATTTATTAGTGTCACCCCCCCCTGAGGAAGGCATTGCCGAAACGCGTTGGGGTTTCCTTTGCATAATAAAGACCCTTTGCTCTTCCAACATCTCCTGCTCCTTGTGTCTGGTTGGACTTTCTGCAGGAGGTTGGTCCTCCTTGTGTTTTTTGATGAAAGGTCAAGGCCACCTTAGGTAAGAATTTAGGGTGGATTCGCAGGGATGTGTAGTTCGGGTGGAGCATAGTGTAGGGGGATGTGCTGCTAGTGCCTGGAGTTTGCCAGCACATCCATCAGGAGGGTGAGCAATGAGGAATAGTGTCTTCCATGTGACGAACTTGAGCAGAACCTGTTCTAGTGACTCAAAGTGGTCCTCCATGAGCTGTTCCAGCGTGATATTGAGGTCGCAGGAGGGTAGTGGTTTACTTGATGGGAATTGCAGATTGGCGAGGTTGGAGATGGGTTGTCCATCCAAGAAACCCCGTGATCTGGTCACAATACCATGGCTCTTTCGGTCTCTGGTCCCTCAAGCAGTGAGAAATAAGCAGAGTAACACAGAACACAATCACACACAAAGTGCTAATATATTTTGAGCTCAGAGGGAAAACAGAAGGTCCATGGACACAGCACAGTTCCACCTCTGTTGAATTCAAAGTCTTCCTCCTTTGAAGCTCTTTTTATTGAAGAGAAAAGGGAAAGTAACACAGTCATTAAGCATAAACATAACATAACACAAGGTGTCGCTAGAATTCTTTACAGAATAAGAGGAGTTTACAGTGTATTAGGTGAAATTTACTTGATTATGACAGAATTATTTATAATTGCAGAAATTATGCTGTGCCAACAGGGACCTATAGTTGACTGTACAATGAACTATGGTTGCGCAGTTCATAGCCTGTGTTTACTCTTTATGCTTGCGTTAACAATGTTCTCAGCTATTTTAAAGACAGTTACACAGAACTCATGATCATGATATCCCACTCCATCCAAGAGGAAGTAGGTGAAAGGATAAACCCGTGAGTGACAGTCATTGTTAAAAAGTTCTTTTATCAGCACATTTTAGAGATCTATGTCAAGAAATTCATCTATCTTTAATTACATATTGGGGATTCTGGTATCCCCTTTACCTGTTGTGGCGCTGCACCCTGTCTAGGCGGTTGCCTATAAGAGGCAGCGTGCCAACTGTTCTTGTTAAACTGACTTATTACCAGAGCAAATGCTGCTGGGACCTTGTAGTTGTGGTTAATAAGCAGTCCGAGTAGTTTTAGGCAATTCACAGGAAATTTATTAATTTTCTTTTGTATCATCAGACTTTAGCAAAGTAAATCTTCTTTAGAACATGAACAAGGTATAACAGAAACAATAATGAACTCAAGTAGCTTTCTTCAGCATACAGGACTAATGCTTCAAACAGTATTAAGCAAAACACATTTGTAATTCTTTCCTTTTGCTTTCAGCATTCAAAAACCTCAGAGCATTTATCACAGTTCTGAATTTTCTCTTTAGCTAGCAATTCAGCTTTTCCCCTTATGAAACATAAGCTGTTGAGCAATCCATTAGAGACTCTGTATCCTGCTCCAAGCCAGTTAACTCTGTCTCCATATCTTCAGTTTCACCCTGAAACAGCTCTGGGTCTTTATCTGCACAAATCAGGTTTCAATCATTGCATTAACTTAAACATTTCATCCCAGGGATTCCCTTTTCTCCCTTCAGGCTTCCTATATGAGCTGCACGGCTTTGTATTTCTGGGCAAGACACTCACAGGTTTCTGCTGTCTTCCCTGGCTTCTAGGAACAGACTTTCTCTCAGGCTTTCTAGAAGGATAAATCTCTCCTTCTGAATTCTCAGCAGCCTCACTGCTATCTGAGCTGTATTCTACAGTTCTCCCAGAGTTCCTACCTTCACAAGGGCTTGCAAATTCTGTACAGCTGTCTCTGGTAGAAGAACTGCTGTTAGAATCCCTTCTGTGCCGAAGCTCAGACTTTCTCTGCCATTCTCCAGAGCCTCTTGTCAGACTCCTCAGTCTTTCTCTCCTAGACTGTCCAATCTGCCGGGACTCTCTTGGCTTTGGCTTCTTGCCTCTCTGCCGTGACTCCCGTGTCTGCCTTGTCCAAGACTCACGTCTTGACTCTGCTCCTTCTGTTCCTTCCTCTGCTTCTCTCTCCCACTGCCTTTGATCCTGAGAGCTTAAATTTCTTAGTGTGAGACCTGTTTCCTTGCCCCATCCCCCCAGGTGTTTCTCATTTGCACTCTGTTGCCATGGAGGCAGGGTGTGGTCTGTACTCAGCACTCTCAATCATGTGGCTTTGCTCTCTAGGTGCTGATTTAAATGAATGCCTGCCTGAGCCATGCTTTAGCTCAGAGGAAGTTTTAAAACCAGCCCTTTTTCTATGCTTGTCAGAAGCCTCATTACCACACTGTCCATTCCTACAAAAAGGGTCAGAGATAGCGCCTGAGATATAGATTGAGGTATTTTGTTCCAGGCATCTGGAGCAGCAAGATGAAAGGCGCGAAGTCTGGAGTTAGCAATAGAAGAGAAGGGCACAGAAAGAAGTGATTTGCCAGAAGAGCAGAGTTCCCAAGGAGGAGTGTAGGGAGGGATAAGAGAGAGGAAAGGTAGTGAGGAGCTGCAGAGTGAATGCACTTATAGGTCAGTAGGAGGTTTGAATGGGATGCGGAAACGGATAGGGAGCCAATGAAGTGACTTGAGAAGAGGGGTAAAATGAGCATGACAAGGCTGGTGAAGATTAGCTGCACAGCAGAGTGTTTGAACAGAGTGAAGGGGAGAGAGATGATTCAGAGGGAGACCAGCAAAACTCGACTCCAGGTTAAACCAGAGGTGCGCTACCTGGGAGTCATCTTATATCAACGCCTTACCCTTTCCCCTCACATAAGCAACATCACAAAACGCATCTGCTACAAGCTTAAAACTATACAGCACCTTAGACCACACCTGGATCGTCATGACTTCCGCACAGTTCTTCAGGCACTCATAGTCCCCCCACTTTGATTACTGTAACCTCATACTACAAAGCCTGCCGAAATCTGTAATCCACCCCCAGCAACTAGCTTCGAATACAGCAGCATGCAGCCTTTGCAATTCCCCAAGAGTGGAACACACAACCTCACTTCTCAAGCAGCTACATTGGCTACCCATTTCTGAATGCAGCAAATACAAATCCATGCTCATAATTTCCAAAGCCACTCATGGCTTGTCCTCCGCCCATCTCCAGTCTTTGAGATACAGAGAGCACTCAGCAACAGAGGCCGAAGAATGAGTTCCTCAACACACCTTATATACCAACAATAAACACCAACTGCACAACATCGAAGGGCTTTCTCCCTCTTCGCACTGACCCTATGGAATGCAATCCCAGATATTCTCTGTGCCACAAATGATGTGACCAGAATCAAAAGACGCACCTATTCCTGGAGCGTTTTACTGATGACAAAGAATAGCCTCAGTGTTCCCACAGAACCACTCAACCCTTGCACCCCCCTAGCTGTCTCCTTTCTTACCAGTCCCCTAGCACCTTCTTTCGCTCCCTAGCCCCCCCCCCCCCCATCCTCCACTGTTTTATAAATGTTACTTTGGAATTGTTGTGTTTAGTTGTAACAGCAAACATTATACATAACAGTAATATTCACTTTTAATTTATGAACTAATGTTCATTGTTCCGTGTAAAGCCACTCCAGGCATTGTTATCATGTAAACCGCTTAGACTCTCAGATTAGCAGTATAGCTAAATAAATAAATAGTCTAGATGGGAGGTGACTAAGGAATGAATAAGTATCTTACTAGTGTGTTCAGAAAGGAATGGGCAAATTTTGTTGATGTTTTAGAGAAAGAAATGGTAGGTTTTAGCTATCAGTTGGATTTATGTGGAGGAGAGAGAGGAGTCAAAGATTGACTCCAAGGTTGCGAGCTGAGGAGATAGGGAGGAGAAGAGAGTTATCCACAGAGACTGAGAAAAGAGAAAGGGGAGAGGTGGGTTTAGGGGGAAAGATAAGAAGTTCAGTTTTGGCCATGTTCAATTTCAAGTGGCGGTGAGACATCCAAGCAGCAATGTCAGAAAGGCAGACAGAGATCCGGGTCTGAATTGCCGGAGAGATTTCAGGCGTAGAGAGTAGATCTGGGAGTCAGCAGCATAAAGATGGTACTGAAAGCCATGTGAAGACATGAGTGCACCAAGGGACTGGGTATAGAGAGAGAAATAGAGTTGACCCAAGACCGATCCTTGGCGTACACCAACTGAGAGTGGGATAGCAGCAGAGGAGGAGCCACCAGAACAAACATTGAAAGAGCGAAGGGAGAGATAAGAGGAGAACCAGGATAGCACAGAGTCCTTAAAACCAAGCGAGGACAAGGTATCAAGGAGAAGGTTGTGGTCAACAGTATCAAAAGCAGCAGAAATTTCAATTTGGATAAAGATCAAGTAAAGGCCCATGGATTTAGCCAGGAACAGGTCGCAGCAGACTTTGGCAAGAGCCTTTATAGTAGAATGTAAAGGACGAAAACCAAACTAGAGGATCCAGGAGGGCTTGAGAGGAGAAAAGTCGAGGCAATGGCAGTAAACCACTCATTCAAATAGTTCAGAAATGACGGGGAGGAAGGAGATGGGTCACTAGGACAGGTAGGGTCTAGTGAAGGTTTCTTGAGGAGAGGTGTGACCACAGCATGTTTGAAGGCTGCAGGGACAGTTGCAGTTGATAGCGAAAGGTTGAGAATATGAGAGATAGAGCTTAGATGGGTAGGAATAGGATTGGAGGAGGAAAGGAGGTGTGTGGTTTCCTCTTCAGAGATTATAGAATGTCCCTCAAATGTCCCTGCATGACAATATAACATATGTTCTATCCCTGTTAGCTTTTGTTTCAATTATAACCCACACTTGTTACCCCTCACCTCAAAACGTTCTATGTAAACATTAAAAGTTGAATGTAAACCGCCTTGACTTAAGGAAAAGGCAGTATATAAAATCTGTTAAATAGAAAAGGAAGAAAGGGTAGCAGAGGTAGGGAAGGGAAGTGGGAGTGAAGAGGGGGGAGGAGGGGAAGTAGTTGACATCATGGGGAATTGGAGTGTGATTTTGTGGATTTTGCCATGGAAATAGTTAGCCAGGGATTGGGCAGAAAGGCAAGGAGGAGTCGGAGGTGGAAGCATCTTGTGGAGTTGTAAAGAAACAGTGAGGGTCAGAGGTAAGAGAGTTAGTCAGATGGACATAATAGTTTTGTTTGGCGAGTGCTATGGCTGACTGGAAAGAGGCAAGCATGAATTTGAAGTGTAGAAAGTCCACAAGGGTGTGGGATTTGAGCCAAGCATGCTCAGCTGAATGGGCAAAAGGATGTAGATAGTGGGTAGTGGACAACAGCCAGGGCTGGGATGCAGTACATCTCACAGGACGTGGCATGGGTGGAGCAAGAGCATCCAGAGCAGAGGAGAGTGCAGCATTATTGGAAGCTACTGTCTCATCAACAGATTCAGATGACATAGTGAAGGAAAGAGGTGATGAGACGGTGGCAGAGAGAACCAAAGGATCAATAGCACAAAGTTTTCTAAAGAGGTTTGAGGAGACAGGGCAAGGTTGAGGCAGTGAATGATGAAGAGTGAAGCTTAGCACATGATGCTCCAATAAGAGAAGAACTGAGGTAGAGAAGTTTGAGGGTAAACAGAGAAGAATACAAGGCTGAGGTATTGGCCGTGCTGGTAAGTGAGGGCAGTAGAGCAAAGCTGGAGGTCGAATGAGAAGGTAAGGGAAAGGAGCTTTAAAGCATAAGGGTCAGAGGGGTTAACAAGAATGTTAAAATCCCTGAGAATAAGGGAGGGGGAAGATGAAATCAGTAAGAAGGAAAGCCACGAGTCAGTCAGTGAGAGGTAGAGGTGGACTTGTCAGGAGGTCGATAAATAACAACTAACTGGAGAGCTAGTGGAGTAAAAAGGCGGATGAAGTGCATTTCAAAAGAGGGAAAGGAGCGAGACTGAGGCAGCAGGAGGGATTGAAATTGGCAGGAAGGAGAGAGGAGAAGCCCAGCACCACCTCCACAATGGCCAGTTATATGTGGGGAAAACAACATGAAGCATCCGGACACTCATTGTTGAACACAGACGTGGTATCAAAAGGGCTCAGATTGACAAACCTTTGGTGGTGCATTGGCAAGAACAGCAGCACAAGATTTTGGATATTAAGTTTTTTTGTTTTAAAGAAAGTTAAAATTAATTGGAGAGGAGATGATATCAACAGAACCATTTTGAGACTGGAACAACGGTATATTTATATGCTTGATATGTTGACCCCTTTGGGTCTCAATTTGGATACAGATTTTTCAGGGTTTTTTTTATAGTCTGATACATTTTAGATGTTGTTGTTGTTAAGTGCCGTCGAGTCGGAGTCGACTCATGGCGACCCTCTGGATAGCTATCCTAAATTGTGTTCGGTCTTCAGTCAGGCGGCTCATTTTTGTCAGACTGGTACCCGTAGCTATTATTGTATCGATCCATCTCATTGCTGGCCTTCCTCTTTTGCGTTGACCTTCTATCTTGCCAAGCATGATGTCTTTATCTAATGATCTCTCTCTCCGCATGATGTGTCCAAAGTATGAAAGTCAAAGTCTTGTCATCTGAGCTTCTAAAGAAAGCTTAGGTTTGATCTGCTCTAGTATCGACTGGTTTGTTCTTCGGGGAGTCCATGGTATACACAGTATTCGCCGCCAGCACCATAATTCAAAGGCATCAATTTTCTTCCTGTCTATCTTTTTCACTGTCCAGCTTTTACATCCATATGATGTTATTGAAAATACCATGGCTTGAACAAGTCAAATCTTTGTATGGAGAGAGGCATCTCTGCTCTTGAGAATCTTATCTAGGTCTTTCATAGCCATTCTGCCAAGAGCAATGCGGCGTCTGATTTTTTGACTGCTTGTTGCTTCTTTATTGTTAGTTGATCCAAGTAGGTTAAAGTTGTTCATAATTTCAATTTCTTCTCCTTCAACGATGAACCTGTTGATTATGCCAGTTGTCATGATCTTTGTCTTCTTTACCTTAAGGTGCAGGCCCATTTTGAGACTATGTTCTTTGATTGTGAGAAGCAAATGTTTCAGATCATCTTCACTTTCAGCTAGTAATGTGGTATCATCAGCATAGCGAAGGTTGTTGATGAGTCTTCCACCAATCTTCACACCTCTGTTGTCTTCATACAATCCTGCTTCTCTGATGATTTGTTCTGCATATAAATTAAACAGGTAGGGGGAAAGTATGCAGCCTTATCTTACACCTTTGCTTATTTTAAACCATTCTGTTTCTCCTTGTTCTGTTCGAACTGTTGCTTCTTGATCAATGTACAGATTGTACGATCAGGTGTTCTGGTATACCCATGCTTCTTAATGTGGCCCAGAGTTTCTCATGGTTTACACGGTCAAAAGCTTTGCTATAGTCGATAAAGCACAAATAGATATCCTTTTGGTATTCTTTAGTCTTTTCAAGGATCCATCTCACATCTGCAATGTTGTCTCTCGTTCCTCGGCCTTTCCTGAACCCTGCTTGCATTTCAGGTAGTTGTTCCAGGTGTGGTTGTAGTCTCTTTTGAATAATCTTCAGTAGAATCTTGCTGGCATGTGGAATCAGAGCGATTGTGCGATAATTTCTGTCAGCATACATCAGCATGTCATTATGCCTAGCATAGGTGTCATGGCTTTTTCCCAGACCTTGTATTTCAAGCAGCTTTGTTACTCGGGTGATGTCAGTCTCCAAACGTAATGAGGGTAGTTTACAAGATGAGATTATCTCTGACCCCCCCTGGTGATGTCAGTCTCCGGGCCTGATGACATTTCTTCTGCAGCCCCTCCTTGCTAAATCAAATGATAGCACACCTCAAAGGGAGGTGCTGGAAACAATAGCAGACCTCAAAGGGAGGTGCTGGAGAAAACTCACTATAAAGGACAGAATTACTTCCTCTTTTTCTCTCTCTCTCTCTATTCATCGGACATGAAGGACAGGAGGCTCTGACAATCACTTCTCTTCACCCCTCCCCCCTCTCTCTCTGATCTCTCACACACTCATGCACACACACACATAGATTCATTGATGCACACTGAAGCAGCTCTGTAACAACCACTATATAACTCTGTTCTGTACCTATGTAATAAGCCTATTTCGATATAAAACTCTTTTTCCAAGCCACACCAGTTTTGGTTGTCTTATTTGTGCTGCTTACCCTACTGTCTCTGTGAAATGAACCCAGGACCAAACGGAGAGTAGAGCCCAGAAGATTACAATTTCCACAGTCAGTTGGATCACCTTTCTTTAGTATTGGTATAAACACAGATCTTTTCCAGTCAGTTGGCTATGATGCTGTCTTCCATATTTCTTGGCAGAGCCTTGTAAGTACAGTAACAGCTGCATCAGATTGCTATAATACTTCCATGGGAATGCTATTAATGCCTGGTGCTTTGTTCTTTGATAAGGCTTTCAGTGCTGCTTCAACTTCTTCTTTCATCACCAATGGTTTCCGATCTAAGGTACAGGTTGAAACGGCTGTTGGTCCACTTGATCTTTATCATATAAAAACTCAGTATATTCCTTCCACCTTTTCTTGATCTTCTCAGCATCATTCAACATAGAACCTTGAGCATCTTGTAACATTCCAATTCGAGGCTGGAACTTTTTGTTTAACTCTCGTAGCTTTAGGAAAGCCGATCTTGTTCTTCCTCTAATAGTTTCTGCTTCTATTTCCTTGAATGCGTCATTGTAGTACTTTTCCTTGTCCTGTCTTGCTGCACGTTGGAAATCTCTGAGTTCTGTGATTGTCTTTCTTTCTCCTCTGGCTTTAGCTTCTCTGCGTTTCTGGGCAATTTTCAGAGTTTCTTCCGTCATCCATTTTGGCAGTTTTTTCTTTTTCACCTTTTGTAGAGACTTCTCGCTTTCTTCCAACACAACCTTCTTGATGTCATTCCATAACTCTTCTGGAGCTCTATCATTTGTATCTAAAGCAGCAAATCGATTTTGCAGGCAGTCTTTAAATTCCAGTGGTATATTCTCAAGGTCATATTTTGCTGCATTCATGAGTGGTTTGCTCTTTTTCAACTTTAGCTTGAGTTTGCACACTAGTAGTTGATGATCTGTACCACAGTCAGCTCCAGGTTTTGTCTTTGTTGATGTTGTAGAGCTTTTCCATCGTTGACTTCCACAGATGTAGTCAATTTGATTTTTATACAATCCATTGGGTGAAGTCCATGTGTACAGTCGCCGCTTGTGTTACTGGAAGAAGGTGTTTGAGATGAATAGATTGTTGGTCTTGCAGAATTCTATCAGCCTTTCTCCAGCTTCATTTCTGTTGCCAAGTCCATATTTTCCAACTACTTTGTCTTCTTTGTTGCCAACTTATGCGTTCCAGTCACCTATGACTATCAGGATATCCTGTTTGCATGTTCTGTCAATTTCAGCTTGTACTTGTTCATAGAACTCTTCAATTTCATTCTCTTCTGCAGCTGTTGTTGGGGCATATACTTGAATTATAGTTGTGTTGATAGGAATTCCTCGTAGGCAAATAGAGATTAAGCGTTCACTGACTGCATTGTATTTCATTACAGTTCTTGCAAGTTTCTTCTTTATTATAAATGCAACACCATTTCTTCTTTGTCTTTCATTTCCAGCATAGTAGACCATGTGATCATCTGATGCAATGTGCCCGATGCCAGTCCATTTCGGTTGTACACATTCCATTTCATTCTTGACCACCTCCAAATTCCCTTGGTTCATGCTTCGACTCTCATTTCATGCACAGCTACATCAGCAGTCAGACGTCCCGAGGGCTTTGATTCAACCACATCATAAATGCTGGCTTTACTCTGAAAAGTCTTCAGCTCTTCCCCAGTAGCTAGTTGAGTGCCTTCCAACCTGGGGTTCTCATCTTCCAGCACTACAGCACAATTTGTTTTGTTGTAACTATCCATTGGGTTTTCATGGCAAGATACAGAAGTAGATTGCCAAGCCTTTCTTCCGCACAGTTTAAGTTTGGTGGTGTTGCTGTTGTCACAGAAATGTGATCCTCCGCCGTCAACACTATCCCATTCTGCTGCTGCCCAGAAGGGTGGTTTGTCTTGGTCTGGCACCTCAGCTGAGACCTGTCCATCTTGGGAGACCCTGCCAGTAGTTAAACTACCGATAGTTTAGCTCTCAGCATCACTGATGCACACAAGCCCTCACAGCACGACAAGCTGCAAACCAAGTGAGGTACAAGCTGCAAACCAAGTGAGGGATACAGATTGTGAGTGGATTGTGAGGGATACAGATTGTGAGTGCATACAGATTTTTCAGTTTTTTTTTTATAGCCCGATACATATTAGACGTTATATTTATTCAATCCATTTCTCTTCCCCCCTCCCCCTCCCTCCCTGGAGTTTTTTTTATCTTAGTCTGTACTACAGATCACATCCCTTGTTTTTGAATTATGTGACAATTACACCTTTTTTATTGTTAAGTATCTTTTTATGTGGACACAATTTATGTATTTTATTCATTTATTTACTGTTTTGATTTTATCCTGTTTTTATACCAATACTAAAGAAAGGTGATCCAACTGACTGTGGAAATTATTGCACAATCACTCTCATCCAACATGCCAGCAAGATTCTACTGAAGATTATTCAAAAGAGACTACAACCATACCTGGAACAAGAACTACCTGAAATGCAAGCAGGGTTCAGGAAAGGGCGAGGAACGAGAGACAACATTGCAGATGTGAGATGGATCCTTGAAAAGACTAAAGAATTACCAAAAGGATATCTATTTGTGCTTTATCGACTATAGCAAAGCTTTTGACTGTGTAAACCATGAGAAACTCTGGGCCACATTAAGAAGCATGGGTATACCAGAACACCTGATTGTTCTCTTGCGCAATCTGTACATTGATCAAGAAGCAAGCTGTTGAAGGAGATGAAATTGAAATCGTGAACAACTTTAACCTACTTGGATCAACTATCAATAAAGAAGTAACAAGCGGTCAAGAAATCAGACGATGCATTGCTCTTGGCAGAATGGCTATGAAAGACCTAGATAAGATTCTCAAGAGCTGAGATGTCTCTCTCCATACAAAGATTCAACTTGTTCAAGCCATTGTATTTTCATTAACATCATATGGATGTGAAAGCTGGACAGTGAAAAAGATAGGAAGAAAATTGATGCCTTTGAATTATGGTGCTGGCGGCGAATACTGTGTATACCTTGGACTGCCCGAAGAACAAACCAGTCGGTACTAGAGGAGATCAAACCTAAGCTTTCTTTAGAAGCTCAGATGACAAGACTTTGACTTTCATACTTTGGACACATCATGCGAAGAGAGAGATCATTAGAGAAAGACATCATGCTTGGCAAGATAGAATGTCAACGCGATCCAAGATGGCGATGGAGTAGGACGCCGAGATTGACGGTCCGAAGCAGGCTCCTGTACTAGCGTTCTAATGGGGAGAAAGAGGAAACAATACTCAGAGACCCTCCGGATCTTCTTCTCTGGCGGATTAGCTGGTGCAGTTATCGATTGCCGGCTTCTGTACCGCCTCAGGTAGCATGGCTTTGAGAGTTCCGCTGCTATCGCAGGCGGATCTGAGCATAGAAGGGGTTTCCTTGAGCCCCGTACAAGCGTCCCCAGCACAACCCGGATGCCTCTTTGAGGTGGGCAGCTTAGTGGTGTACCTCTGGGGAAGGAGGCAACAGCAGTAGCAGAGGGTTCCCCCTCAAAGGTTTTGTCAGCAAGTGGTGCAATCGGAGGTCGAGTTGGAGTGTCTCCCCTCGGCAGTACTACTGGGGTGGAGCATGGTGGTAGTAGCTCCCCTAGTATATCGGCAATCTGGCTTCCTGGGAGTGTGGTGAAACCAACGCTTGTTACACTTGATAGCTTGTGGGAAGCTATCTCTACCCTTCAACAGTCCCTTCTACCTTTTGTGGGAGCTGTTTCACAGGAACATTTGGAGATGAAAGCCCAGTGTTCAACGGTTACAGAGCTGGCTAGTCAGGCTAAAAGAATTTCTCAAGTGGAAGTTAAGGTGGAGGAGCTGCAGTCCCTCGGAGTTGCTAATTCAAAGGACTGGTTGATTCAGGCAAGGAAAATAGAATATCTTGATAATCAGTTGAGGAGGAATAATTTGAGATTCATGAATTTTCCTCGGTCTCCTTTGATGGCACCCTTGGACTTGGTCCGTAAGTTCTTTGTTGATGTCCTGCAGATGCCCGTTGACTCTTTGCCGCCGGTGGTAAGGGCTCAATATGTGACTATTTCTTTGTTGGAAGCTGTTGAACAGCAGGGTTCGGCTGTGGAAACGGCTTCCCCTCATATGGGCCTTTCTGAATTTCTTGAGAGTTCGTTAGAGGTGGTGACAAGTCGGGCTACTTTGGTGGTTAATTTTGCCTTTGAATCAGACAGGAACACTGTACTTAAATTATATTTCTGTAAAATATCTGTTTCTCAATTTATGGGTTCAAAAATATAAATTTTTCCTGACCTCGCTAGAAATACCCAGAAGAGGAGAAGATCTTTTATAGCTTTACGCCAGAGAATACTCTCCTTAGGAGCACAATTTAAATTATCTGTGTAAATGTGTGGTTAATTATCAGGCTAAACAGTATGGTTTTTGAATCCCAAATATTGTTACAATTTATATGAAGTAGAGAAGATGGGGTGGGGGGGGGGGGGGTGAGTCCCATATCAGCCGCCATGTAATACTAGCTTTGCTCCTGTGATTTAATATGTTATTGTATGGTAGTTTTACCTAAGTACGATTTCTTTTTTCTTGGATCTTATTGTGGGGTATTATTGTGGTCTTTTCCAGATTGGATATTTTTTCTTTATTACTTTTCTGTTGAGATGATAACTGTATATCTCTTTTGTATTCTAAATTATTATTCAGAATTGTTTTCTGGAGTTTTTGTAAAATGTAATAAAATATAAATTAAAAAAAATAAAAGAGAAGGTCAACACAAAAGAGGAAGGCCAGCAATGAGATGGATCGATACAATAACAGCAACTACGGGTACCAGTCTGTCAACAATGAGCCACCTGACTGAAGACCGAACACAATTTAGGATAGCTATCCAGAGGGTCGCCATGAGTCGACTCTGACTCAATGGTACTTAACAACAACAAATATTTAGTCTTTGTGACATTTGTTCATGTATCATGTTTTATTCTAAGTTTTTTTTAATGTTTATATGTATTGTTTAATTATGTGCATATTTTGAATTCATTTTATGGCTATTTATGATTTTAGTATGCCAAAAGATCCCCTGAAGAAGGTGTAGCTGAAACACAGCCTGTGTTGGATAATATTTGGCGGATATGCCCCTGGTTAAGGTGGTGGATTGTACCCCTGGTTAAGTACTTGAAATAAAGACTATTTCACGTCACCACGTCTGGACTGCATCTCTGTTGCTTACATGGTACAGTGCTCTTTTTGCAAGAAAGTGTCTGATTCTTCCCATAGGAAGGCTTTGAGGGAAAAGCCCTTCCACCTGAAGTCCAAGAAGACTTATGGAAACTCCCAAGTTTTCAGGCCTATCCCGCTCTCCCTCAGGGGCAGCAGGCCAAGGGTTAAGGGCACGGCCCCCGTAAGCCAAAGGCTCACAAACCCCAAGGAGCACCCCAGCTGCAGCCTTGGGGGGAGTTTTTAACTCCTTGGGCAAAGCCTCCCTCCCCCAGGAGGTACAGGCCTAAGGTTCACAGGAGGGCAGCTGGTCCACTTTGCACACTGGTGGCCCTCTATCCTCACAGACACGTGGGTATTGCAGGTGGTCAAGGAGGGATATCTCCTCCATTTTGCTCAGCTGCCTCCTCCCTTTTTCTCAGGGGAATTACCTATGGATCTCTTGCACAGGGAGCTTTTGCAGAAGGAGTTCAGGTCTTTGCTCGAGGGTCGAGTGGTGGAGCTTGTCCCTCACCACCTTCAGGGCCGGGGATTCTACTCCCGCTACTTCTTGATCCCGAAGAAGACGGGGGGCTTCAGGCTCTTCCTGGATCTTCGGGACGTCAACCGCTTCCTGATCAAGGAAAAGTTCAAGATGGTATCCCTTGGAACCTTGCTGCTTTACCTCTTGCAGGGAGATTGGCTATGTTCCTTGGATCTCAAAGATGCCTATACTCACATCCTGATCCATCCAATGTACCATCTGTACCTCTGGTTCATCGTTGGGGGCCGCCATTATCAGCACAGGGTGCTCCCATTTGTCCTTGCTTTGGCCCCTCGGGTATTCATGAAATGCCTGGCAGTCATGGCCTCTCGCCTCCGGCTCCTTGGAGTGTTTGTGTTCCCATATCTGGACGACTGGCTCATGTGAGCCGGCTCACCAGAGGAAGTGCGCAGTGCAACACAGCGCACTCTAGGATTACTGCAGCACCTGGGCTTTGTGGTGAACTTCCTGAAGTCTCCCCTCTCCCCCACGCAGTGCATGGAGTTCATCAGGGCCCTGCTGGACCTCACCCAGGCAAGAGCCTTCCTGCCACTGGATCAGGCACAACGCCGTGACAGCCCGGATGATGCTCTGCCTCTTGGGGCACTTGGCGTCCACTGTCCAGGTGACCCATTTTGCCTGCCTGCTCATGCGGCAGTTCATTGGATGCTCAGCACCCAGTGGATTCAAGCATCAGACCTATAGGATTGCATCAAATCATGCTGGCCTTAGCAACCTCTTTGGTCTGGTGATAGGACCATTTTAACCTCGGAGCCGGCCTGCCTTTCCAGGCCCCGTCAGTGCAGCACATCCTCACCATGGATGCGTCAAAGCTGGGCTGGGAGGCCCACTGCATTATCCTGACGTCGCAAGGCCCCATGCTCACCAGAGGAGGGTGCCTTTGAGATCAACCTGCTGGAGCTTCGAACAGTCTTCCAAGACCATTTTGAAAGGACAGGTGGTTCAAGTCCAGACAGACAACCAGGTAGCGATGTATTACATCAACAAGCAGGGGGGCATGGGCTTGTACCACCTCTGTTGGGAGGTGATGCAGCTCTGGAACTTCACAGCAAGGAAGAACATCTCCCTCAAGGTGGTGTACTTGCTGGGTCAGGACAATATATTGACCAATCGCCTGAGCTGATTCTCCAACCCTACGAGTGTATACTGAACCCAACTATATTAGGGGAGGTCTTCCAGCATTAGAGTACCCTGGAAATCAACCTCTTTGCCAGCCCAGAGAATGCACAGTTACCACGCTTCTGATCTCAGAGGCTGGCCTGGAGGCGGGAGGCGGCGGATGTGTACCTCCTCCCTTGCTCAGAGTTTTCTGTATGCGGGCTCTCCTCAAGATCCAAGCGTAGGCAGCCTCGGTCATTTTCATTGCAGCCAGGTGGCCCAGGCATCTCTGGTTCCCCCTTCTCTTGCAGTTGTCCCAGTGGGACCCTTGGCCGTTGGGGTTTGCCCTGGACCTACTGTCCCAGGAGGATGGGATGTTGCGACACCCCAGCCTCCAGTCCCTGGATGCAGAAGTGTACGGGGTAGAGGGTCAGCTGGACTGTGGGCTAAACAGTTCCCAAGCAGACACCTTCCTCTGCCCAAAAGGGGAACTTTTCAGGGAGGACATATCACTTTCCAATAAAAGAAATATCACAGAGAGGACTTACACTTCCCAATAAAATCTCACCTTATGCAGGACAACATGCTTATACATGGTAATAGGTACTTCACAGATTTTTCTTCCAAAAGGATCCTTTTATTATTCCCTATCTTACAGAAACATAAAGTCTAAGAACAAAGGAAAACAGTCCAGTAGAATTACAGATCTTGCCAGCTTTCACAGCAGGCAAACAGGGTCATTCTGTACTTCTCAGATGCAGATCTTTAAACAGCTACAAGCAAGAATGTCTGGTCCTGCCTGCATGAGTCTCTCTTACTTCCTGACTCAACAGCAAGTGAGAGAATGTATGACAGGCTTTCCTGGACACAAGAGATCAGTGTAGCAGACAAGACAAATTAGCATGCACACAAAACTCTGACATGACAACAGGGATACTGGGGCTATAGGGAACCCAGGAAATCCATACCCCACACAGCCTTCACTGTGCAGGAGACAAACTCATCATGTATCTGGTCCTGTCACATTATATACCCTTCTCAGGACCATACTTACTATTCGTGGCATTCTTTTCTAATTAACTAATTCTTGTTCCAGCTGTCTAGGGCCCCACTTGTGTGATTTGCCATGTTATTCTACTCATATTTGTACTCCTCTCCGCTGACCTTTTTCTCTCAGGCCCATGTCTGCAATTATAAGTCTGGGCCTTGTCAGATTTATATTAACTGACCTCTGCCCCCTTCACTCAGTTCTTTACCTGAGTCTCTTGCTTGATTCTCTCCCACCCCTCAGTTCCCAATAAATATATCTCTTTAACTCTCCGTATTCGGACAGCTATACTGGAGGCCATATGTTCTTCCTCATGCTAAGCTGGCATGTTATCTCTCATGATTGCCTTTCTACCCTTATGCCTTCAAGCATCGCGGGTTTTCCCACTGGTGTATGGGGGAAGGCCTTAACCCTTTCTTCTGTGTAATGTTGGAGATATTATGATACTTCTTGCATCTGTCAGGGGCTGGCCTGAAGTTTAACACAGTCAGAGTGCATCACCGTGCAATCTTGGCTCACCACCGTGAGTTGGATGGCCAGGCTGTGTCGGTACACCCTCTGGTGGGCTGGTTCATGCGAGGCCGCCTCCTCTCCCAGCCCCCAATCTGCCCACCGCCGGTGGCATAGGACCTCAATGTGGTGCTGGGGAAGCTCCTGGTCCCGCCTTTCGAGACCCTGGCTACCTGCCATCTCAAGTACCTCTCTTCGAAGGTCGTATTCCTGGTGGCGCTCACCTCGGCCAGGCGCGTGAGTCAACTGCAGGCCCTGGTGGCACATGCGCCTTACACCAGGTTCCAAAAGAACAGGGTCATCCTCCAGACGCACCCTACGTTTTTGCCAAAGCTGCTCTCTGCGTTCCATTTGAATCAGAAGGTGGTGTTATCCACTTTTTTTTTTCCTAGACTTCATTTCTCCAGGGCGGAGGCCTCTCTGCACATGCTAGACTGCAAGCGTGCCCTTTCCTTTTACATCCAGAGGACGCAACCCCATTGCCACTCAATGCAGCTCTTTGTCTCATTTGATCCCAGTCGACTGGGGGTCTCAGTCTCCAAGTGCACCCTCTCATGTTAGGTGGCTGACTGCATTTCTTTTGCTTCAGTGGGTGGGGCTCTCTCTGGAGTATCATGTGATGGCTCACAATGTGCATTCCATGGTGGCCTCAGTGGCCAGCCTGAGGTCGGTACCCTTGCTGGGCACTGAGGCTAGTGCCTGTTGCTGGCTAATGCCTGTTCAGAAACTGTCTGAATCAAACAGCATGGCTTCCTGTTACAAGATTGGGCCTGTTCTGAACCAAAGCATGAACCAAACAAGATGAATACTTTTTGTGCTATAACTCGGCTTGAAACCTGCAAATTGAGCAATTCTGCAAGGATATGTATCATATAGCTGAGATGTTGTTCATGACTACGTGCCAGAGAACTTGTTCTCATCCAGAGGGTGTGCCACTGGGCCTAAGTTTTGCAACAGTATATGCACCAGCATCTTTCCTGCATCATAGACCTTTGTTCGGAGAGGGCCACATGACTACTGTTACAAAATTTGCTGAAGATGACATACAGTATCTGAGACCAGCCAATCACCGTGCCATGATGAGAGGGTCAGGACAAAGAATTATACACTGGAGAGACGCATGGTTTTGGCACTCTTTTTCCTGGATGGCTTCTGCAACTTTTTTCCTGAAACTGTTACTGGAGTTTGTTTTTCTGCATTTCTTAGCTTACTGCCTGCCTGCCTCAAGGACAAAGGCTAACCTCGGGACAGAGTGAATCTCTCTCTCAGATCTCCATAGTTTGACTTTGTGCCATTCCTGAGACAATTTTTTGGACCCAGCCACAAGTGTTTTGGTAAGAGCTAAGGTACCAGTCTTGAATTCCGCCCCCTACCCCGAGATTAGGGCTAGCTTAGACAGATAGATAATCTACTGTACGTTTGAGTGCAAAACGAATCAGTGACGTTAGTTGCTAAAACAGATATTAGGTGTCTTGGTAATTGTAACATAGAGCTGTATAACTTACTACCTCAGAAAACTAATTTATGCTAAATTTACACTATTTTTCTATCAGTAGAAAAAGTCTAATTTATATAAAAACAAACACAAGGTTGGTTCTTGTTCTATCACGTGGCTTATTTGCCAGGTAGTCCTATGGAATCCTGGGAAAATGGAGAGTAGCAGTTTTCCCTAGACATATTGAGTATTTATACATGTGTATTTATTTGCTACTGACAATATCTCCTATAGGCACCTGGTCCTCTGTGCACACATTTGCTGCGCACTACTGTTTGGAAGAGACCTTCTAGAGTGATACTGCCTTTAGCCAGTCCGTACTCTGTCATCTCTTTGGGGAATAGTGTAACTCCTGCCTCGCGGTTCCAGGCTACCAGAGTGGAGACTGCATCCGATGCTGTAGCTGCAGTGTCGGACTTCCAGCCAACCAGCGCCCCCTGTGGCCTTTACGGTCTGCTTTTTGGGTTGCCTGTAGCTTTTACAGGTTTTTTTTCCCCCGATAGCCTGTAGCTTGGGAGTCCCATATGTGAGGACTGACTTCATATTCATATTCATTTATTTGATATACTGCCCTTCATGGGTAGGCAGAGCGGTTTACAATAAAATCACAGAGGGGCACGAGGCCAGGAAACGGAAAGGAAGTTACATATTGCACAGAAAAGAGGAGCGAGAGAAGAAATAGAAGGAGGAAGGGGGGGAGAGAGGGTTAAGGGTCGGGGGGGTAGAGGTCAAAAGCAAGGGAGAAAAAATGAGTTTTAAGGGAACGCTTGAATGCGGGGTAGTGAGATTCAAGGCGGAGGGGTGGGGGAAGAGAGTTCCATAGAGCAGGGCCGATAAAGAAAAAAGCAGAGGAGCGTGTGGATTGCAGATGGGCACTGGAAGGAGATGGTAGTACTAGGCGGTTGAGGTGGAAGGAGCGAGGGGTATGACGAGGGGTATGAAAGTGGAGGAGATCAGATAGGTATTGGGGGGTAGAGGTGTGGAGTGCTTTATGAACCAGTGTAAGAAGCTTAAATTTAATGCGGAAGGTGATAGGGAGCCAGTGAAGTTGGAGAAGAAGTGGAGTGATATGAGCCCGAGAGGAAGAGTGCGTGATGAGACGGGCAGCAGTGTTTTGGATGCGTTGGAGATGTGAGAGTTGAAGTTTAGAAATACCTGATAGGAGGGAATTAGAGAAATCAAGGCGAGAGATGACTAGGGTCAGTAACAGCGTAGTGATGGCAGAGGGAGAAAGGAAGGGACGAATGGCGCGAATTTGACGGAGGTGAAAGAAGGAAAGTTTGGAGACGTGAGAAATGTGCGATGAGAAGGAGAGATCAGAATCAAAAAGAACCCCAAGGTACCGAAAAGTCGAAACTAGAGAGATGGGTGCGTTAGGGAAGGACGGTGCCAGGGAAGGGGGTGAATGGCCATAGGAAAACCATATAGCTATAGTCTTAGATAGGTTGAGGTGTAAACAATTCTGAGTGAGCCAATCTGAAACGGCAGCTAGGCAGGCGTTCAGGGGAGTCAAGTCGGGGGAGATAGAAGAGGTGTGATGGAGAAGGAGTATATCATCGGCGTAGAAAAAAGCGGTGAGTCCAAATTGCTGAATAAGTAAAGTGAGGGGAGTGAGAAAAAGATTAAAGAGGAGGGGGGCCAGAACAGAACCTTGAGGGACGCCACAAACAAGAGGAAATGGGTCAGAAGGGGGGCGTGATGAGGATGATAAGACAGCAGCAGAGCGGGAGAAGAGGAAAGAGTGAAACCAGTGTAATACCGTACTATGAAGACCGGCATCTTCCTGTTTGTTTCCGGAGAAAGCATAGTTACTCATCTGTAACAAGTGTTCTCCGGGGACAGCAGGAATCCTTCCTCCCTGTGGAATTGTTTTTCTTTTTTGCTGTTTTGTGCTATGATATCATACTGAGGCAAGATGGCACCTTTGGGTGGGAAGGTGACCACGCATGCGCGGTGTAACTCTCAAAGGCTTTCTTTGAAAGATGGTGGGTGGATCTGCCAGGCTCCGTCAGTGCCGATGTCACCCATATGTAAGGACTGATTCCTGCTGTCCCCGGAGAACACCTGTTACAGGTGAGTTACTATGTTTTCTCTATAGCATTAACAAAATGTGCCCCTTCCTTTCTGAACACACTACTAAAACACTTATCCACTCTTTAGTCACCTCCCGTCTAGATTATAGCAACATCTTCCTTGCTGGTCATCTCTCTCCCCTTCCGTCTATTCAGAACTCTGCTGCACATTGTGATAAGGAAGCTTATCATAGTTCAGGAAGGAGCTATAATAGAGGTGAAGTGACTCTGAACAAGCAACCTGTTTGTTCTGGTAGAAATAATAAAACAGAATGTTTCCATAAAAGACTACCAGTCCCAGAATGCACCAGGTTTCCAACAGCCATTAGAAGAGCTGAAGTGGGGAAACATGTGTTCAATCAGGAGGGCTATGAGGTAATCCCCAAGCACTCATCTCCAAGGGCAGGGCTTGATTCAGCACAGCTGCGCTGTGCTAGGGTGGAGCATTCATCTAAGCAGGATAAAAGAAAAGCTTATTCTACAGAGAATCATCTTGATCAGAAGCATCATCTTGATCAGAAGCATCATCTTCATCAGAGGTGAGGATCAGAAGCACCTTGATCATCCTGACCATCATCAGCAGAAGCCAGAGCTGACGGACGGAGAGAGAAAGAAACACTTTGGAAGAAAGAAGAGAAAAGCATTTGGGAGGTCTAAAGGAGTCCATAGCAGTACGTATACTGGGAGGCATTCCAGAGGTAAGCATACACCATTGGACTGGGAAAAGCCAGAGGAGTGGATTTGCAGAGCCAGGAATCCCCGGACGGCACCTGTGAGGGAGACGGCTGCACTTGGTAGGGACGCTAAGACCAGTGCCAGAAGGTATGTGAAGAGAGATCCAGTGTCCAGGGATCTTGATTGGAAGGCTGGACATAAAAAAACTGGACTACATACTGGCCAGGATATTTAGAGAGGAACTCTAACAGCAATGGAAGCTCAGGTATGAACACTGATCTATGCCCTAGCTCTTCACTGGGAAGACAGCAGGGAAACAAGTATTGTCCTGAGAGTGTTCCATTGAGAAATTCCTCTGTGCCAATCCATGATAGTGAACCTATGATAATTGAAGAAGGGGAAGATGTGGTAAATGAGGACTTTGAATACATGGATTGCTCTCTGTCTAAACTTCTGTGGTATTATGCTGTCACAAAATACAACAACCATCACAAAGAAATATAAACTTGTTCTTTAATCTACTCAGAAAAGCTTCTGATTAGGATTTGAGCCACGTAGTAGAAAGTAAACCAGCCAAGAGGGTTTCAGCTGGTAATGGTTAGCAATTGAGCCTTGCCTAATTGCCTGTGAGCTCTGGAGGGACACTTCTGAGTGTGTGTGAAGATACAGGAAGATATCCCTGAAAAAGAACAGGTTTTTTTTTCTACTTTGTGGGTTTTGTTGGTTCTTTGAAGCACTGCTAAGAAGATATTAGCAGCAGCCTACAGAAAAGACCTTTCTGTTTCCATCAAGGTCTTTATGCTTTGATTTGATTGCTTAACAAGTTCAGCTGTTGTTTTCCTTATTTGTTTTTCTAAGTATAATACTGAAAGCAAGTATTCCTTTTTATGTGCTACCAAGTATATCTGTGTTGGGAAAAATAACCCCATAAATAAAATATCTTCTTTGCTTTACATTCGAGCAAGCACAACTAATTTATTGTGAACGGCTGAGTCTGGTATGAATGGACTACATTTCCCACAATCCTTTGCAAGTCATATTAATATTTGCCTTTGCCAAGACTGTGGACATTCTCACCCAGCGCCCCCGTTTACAACATCTAATCTTCCTCCAGCCCCGATTATACTCATATAAACCCTCTTCTCAAATCACTTCATTGGTTCCCCTTTTTTTTCCCATATCTAATTCAAATATCTTCTGACCGATAAATACATTAATGAATGCATTTACTGCTTCTCACTACCTTTCCTCTCTCCTCTCCCTACACCCCTCCTCGTGAACTCTACTACGTTGCCCTTCTCTTCCAGTGCCAACTCTATACTTCGATCCTTTCACCTTGCTGCTCCTCATGCCTGGAACAAACTACCTGAATCAATGCTAAAGGCTCAGCTATTTGAGGCTGCTTTTGGATCCTGATCCCTTGTTCTTCTTGGGTCTCCTTACCTTTTCCTGTTTTGTACCCTTATTCTCAGCTATTATATTGTCTGTCTTAGATTGTAAGATCTGACAAGGAGAGACTGTCTTCTGAATGTATTGTATCTGTACAGCGCTGCGTACGCCTTGGAGTGCTATGTAAATGATTAGTAGTGTGGTGATGGCTACAACTTACCACTGTGTTGTACGCTTTTTATTTGAGAGTGTACACATTAACACCGGTAATTTCCATGCCATTAGTTTACTGCATCAGGAGTCAGTATTTGTTTTATGCCTGTGTTATTACACTATGATGGAGATTTAGCTTGGCTTCCTGCGTCAGGTGACATTTCCCCTCTGCTCTGATGATGCAAGTAGGTAGGGACAACAAAATCCTTTAGTGCCCGTTCAGTATTCTAAAAGAGAGTACATTGCTGACCAGCACAGGCACCTTAGATACAGGCAACAGCGTCTAATGAATCAGAAGCAGAATTCAAAAAGCAGCCCCACATTTTACTTCTGATGGAATTGTTTGCCCTCAGTCCTTTCTTCTTGTGCCACCCTATTTGGTTATTAAGTAATACAGATACTAATCTGAGTTTAATTCTTTCTTCTATCTCCAGGTGCTAGATTTAATGGCTCAGTGCTGCTGCACCCTTCAGTTACTGTTCACTGTTTCCTTGGATTTTATTTTCAACATTCACACAAATTGCTGGAGGTTAAAACACACGCACACATGCACACACACTCTCTATATAGGAGACAGTGCCACTGTTGGAAGTGAGCATTCCTGTTCCTCTTAGTTACTGCAAGTAGGCAGGAACAAATTAATACTTGGGTGCCTGTTTTTCAGTGTGCTGAATGAGAGTACATTACTGAAAGCTTAAAAGGGATAAGCATAGAAACATAAGCTGTCATGTTTCTATCTAATCTGCCCTTCCATGTCACCCACTACAACAGTCCCCTTTTTTCCTTCAGAGAGCCTCTGATTTTGTCACATGCCTTTTTGAATTCAGACACTGTCCTCATCTCTATCACCTCCACTGGGAGACTATACCAAACATCTACCACTCTTTCCATAAAGAAGGATTTCCGCATGTTACTTCTGAGACTATCCCCTTTCACCCTCATCCTATGTCCCCTCGTAGCAGAGCTTGCTTTCAATTGAAAGAGGCTCCTCTCCTGTGCATTTATGCCACAAAGGTATTTAAACCCTCAATCTTGAAGGACTACAAAAGGGGACTGCTACTTCTGGAGAGAGATCTGCAATTGTAAGTATTTACTTCTGGGAATTTTTCTAAATCTTGGGGGGAAAAGGAATTCTTTAGATTAAAGCTGATTAATCTGTGAACCAAGTGTATTTGTTAAATCAGTCAGGGCCTAGTAGCAGCAAAGAGCTTTCCGTTTAACCCCAAGACTCTCTCTATCCAAGCAAGGGCTGTGGGACTCCCCCTGGAAATTGGTCATAGATTACCTTAAAAGCACAGGACAGGGTACTGTGTAGCACCCAGTTTTTCATAGGTCTTTCTACCCTCCCTCCCTCCCTCCCCATCATCCACCCACCTCTGGGATAACCATAGCTTTATAGGTGCTTAAAGCTCTAAAAAGGAAAGGAGGTACATATTCACTCTCAGGTGCAGCCGTTGATCCTCATCAAATATACATTAAGGACCTGAGATTAATTAAGCTTCAGGTAAACAAAGTACATTAAATGTATTAGGTATAGTTTTATTAGTATACATGTCCCCAGCAATCCTTAGTAAGTAAAGAACTTAAATATCTAAAACTAAAATGCAAACTGCAGTCCAGCAGTGAGATGGGGGCTTTCCAGTCTTTTGCATTGAGTATCACACGTATGATTTTCTCCCAGTTGGTGAGGGGTCTTACGTGTGCACTAGGTACAAGGAACCTTTTGCTCTCAGGGAACGAATCTGATCTCTGGAGGCTAGAGTAGCAGACTTGGAGGGCATAAGGAAGCCAGAGAGGTACATAGACGAGACCTACAGGGATATAGTCCTGAAGTCCCACCTCTATTCTGGCAGCATCCCTGTTGCCATGGAGGAGAGAGGTCACATGACAGGAGAGTATCACTCTGGTGTGGCAGGAAGTGATCCTTTAGCTAAGACCTGTCCTTCAGGTGATGTAAAACCCTCTAACACCAAGGAAGTTTCTCCAGGGCCATGTGCCCATGAGGAAAGGGTTAGGGCAGCCATTATAGTTGGTGATTCAATCATTAGGCATGTAGATATCTGGGTGGCTGGTGGACGTGAGGATCACTTGGTAACATGCCTACTTGGTGCGAAGGTAGAGGACCTCATGTGCCACCTAGACAATGTTTTAGATAGTGCTGGGGAGCAGTCTGCTGTTTTGGTACATGTCGGTACCAATGACATAGGAAAAAGTGGTGGGGAGGTTCAGGAGGCTAAATTTAGGCTTTTAGGTAGGAAGTTGAAATCCAGAAATTCCAGGGTAGTGTTCTCCGGAGTCTTAATGCAAGGATGAAGGTGTTGGATTTGTTAGGAACTGGGGAACATTCTGGGGAAAGGAGGGGCTCTTCCGAAGGGATCTGGTTCACATTGTTAATTGCACCTTATCATACATTGTTCAATGTAATTTCTAAAATATTTGAGTTCTTTGTAAACTGCTTTGATTCCTGAAAGTGGTAAATAAACACAAATAAATAAATAAACAGGGATGGAACCAGGCTGCTGGCATTAACCTTTAAAAAGGAGAGAGAGCAGCTTTTAAACTAGATAATAGGGGAGAGCCTCCAGTCATCCAAGAGCGCATGGTACAGAACAATGTATCCTTGAAGGATACTACCAAAATAATGAAGTTAGGGCATATCAGCAGAGAGGTTCCAGTACAGACAAAGGTAGCCCAAATGCCCTTGATTACAGAGCTGAAAGATTCCAAATGACCCTTGCCTACCGATAACCAGATTAATATGAATAAAATATAGTCTCTAAAATGCTTGTATGCAAATGCTAGAAGTCTAAAAAATAAGATGGGAGAGTAAGAATATATAGCACTAAATGAGAAGTTAGATATGATTGGTATCTCAGAGACATGGTGGAAGGAGGACAACCAGTGGGACACTGTGATACCTGGGTACAAACTGTATCGTAATGATAGAGCTGATCAAATTGGTGGAGGGGTTGCGCTCTGTTAGAGAGGGCATTGAGTCACAAAGGACTAAAGTTTTACAGGAAACAAAATTCTCTGTAGAATCTCTGTGGATTGAAATTCCATGTACTATCGTCCGCCTGGCCAGAATGAACAAATGGATATGAAATGCTCAAAGAAATCAAGGAAGCTAACAAAAGTTACCACACAGTAATAATAATGGGTGATTTCAATTACCCTGGTATCGACTGGGTCAGTGTCACGGCAGGATATACTAGGGAGATAAAGTTTCTAGATGGAATAAATGACTGCTTTTTGGAGCAGCTGGTTCATGAACCAACCAGAGGGGAAACCATTTTGAACCTAGTCCTTAGTGGAACACCAAATATGGTGCAAGAGATAAGGGTGCTGGAGCCACTTGACAAAAGTGATTATAGCATGATTGCTTTTGATTTAATTAATGGAGGAGGGATGGTAAGGAAATCCACATTACTACCTTTTAACTTTCGAAAGGGAGATATGATAAAATGAGGAAAATATTTAAGAAAAAACTAAAAGGAGCAGTTGCAAAGGTTAAAGACTTACATTAAGCTTGAGTGTTGTTGAAAAATACTATCTTGGAAGCCCAGACCAGCTGTATTCCACGCTTTAAGAAAAGTGGAAGGAAGTCCAAAAAACTGCCAGCATGGTTTAAAGGTGAGGTCAGAGAGGCTGTTGCCAAAAAAGCATCTTTCAGGAAATGGAAAAAGAGCCAAATGTCAATGCTTGTGCTGTTTCCAGTTTTCGTCAAGTTAAATGCAAGGCATTGATAAGGCAGGCAAAGAGAGAATTTATGAAGAAACTTGCTGTGGAAGCAAAAACGCATAATAAAGACTTTTTCAAGTACATTCGTAGCAAAAAACCTGTGAGAGAGTCAGTTGGACCATTAAATGATAGAGGGTTAAAAGGGGCAGTAAGAGGGGACAAGACTATAGCAGATAGACTGAATTCTTTGCTTCAGTCTTTACTGAGGAAGATGTAGGGATGTTACCCATGACTGAAGTGGTATTTAAAGATGATACTGTGGAAGAATTGAAAGAAATATTGCTACACCAGGAAGATGTATTACAACTATTTGATAAACCGAAGAGTAGCAAATCACCTGGACCGGATGGTATATATCCAAGGGTGTTGAAAGAACTGAAATATGAGATTGCAGACTTGCTATTAGTAATCTGTGAACTATCACTAAAATCATATGTAATACCTGAAGATTGGAGGATCGCCAGTGTAACGCCTATTTTTAAAAAGGGTTCCAGGGGTGATCCGGCAAACTACGGACTGGTGAGCCTGACGTCAGTACCGGGAAAAATGGTAGAAACCATCATAAAGAACAAAATTACTGAACATGTAGATAGTCCTGACTTAATTGGAGAGAGCCAACATGGCTTTAGACAAGGAAGATCTTGTCTTACTAATCTTTTTGGTTTTTTTGAAGGTGTGAATAAACAGGTAGACAAAGGTGAGTCAGTTGATATAGTGTATCTGGACTTTCAGAAAGAGTTTGACAAGGTCCCTCATCAGAGACTTTTGGCAAAACTAAAAAATCATGGAATAGGAGGTGATGTACTATTGTGGATCAGGAACTGGTTAAAAGATAGAAAGCAGAGGGTAGGGCTAAATGGCCACTTTTTGCAATGGAAAAAGTTGAATAGTGGAGTACCCCAGGGATCTGTGCTGGGTCTGCTGCTTTTTGACATGTTCATAAATGACCTGGAAAAGGGAATAATGAGTAAGGTTATCAAATTTGCAGAAGACACAAAACTATTTAAAGTTGTTAAAACCCAAGAGATTGTGGAATATTGCAAGAGGATCTTGATAAATTGGAAGACTGGGCATCCAAATGACAGATGAAATTTAATGTAGACAAGTGCAAAGTTATGCACCTAGGAAACAACAACCCAAACTATGGTTACATGATGGATCATCGTGGATAGCATGTTAAAACCTTCGGCCCAGTGTGCAGTGGCGGCCAAGAGAGCAAATAGAATGCTAGGTATCATAAGGAAAGGAATGGAAAATAAAACAAAGGATATTATAATGCCTCTGTATCGTTCCATTGTGCGACCGCACCTTGAATATTGTGTGCAATTTTGGTCACCGTATCCTAAAAAGGATATAGTGTTATTAGAAAAGGTACAGAGAAGAGCCACCAAAATGGTAAAGGGGGATGGATGGAAGGATACTCCTATGAAGAGAGGCTAAGAAGGTTAGGGCTCTTTAACCTGGAAAAGAGACGGCTGAGGGGGAGATATGATAGAGGTCTATAAATTAACGAATGGAGTGGAACGGGTAAACAAAGATCAATTGTTTACATCATCAGAATATAAATAGACTAGGGAACATGCAATGAAGCTCTACAGGGTAACCTATTTAAGACTAATAAGAGAAAATATTTTTTCACTCAACGTGTAATCAAACTCTGGAATTTGTTACCGGAGGATGTGGTAAAAGCTGTTTGTGTAGCTGGGTTTAAAAAAGATTTTGGTAAGTTCCTGGAGGAAAGGTCCATAAACCATTATTGAAAAGGACCTGGGATATCATTACTTGAACCAATACAAGCATTGAGGAACCTGTGTCTTTTGGGGAAACTGTTAGGTACTTATGACCTAGATTGGCCATTGTTGGAGACAGGATACTGGGCTTGATGGACCTTGGTCTGACCCAATATGGCATATCTTATGTTCTTAATCATATCATTTCTGTCCTGCCTTTCCTCAAAAATATTAGGGACCTCAAGTCTGTCCTCATATGCTTTATAATGAAGACCATTAACCATTTTATTAGCCACCCTCTGCACTGATTCCAACCTTATATCCTTTTGAGGTCTCCAGAATTGCATACAGTACTCCAAATGAGGTTGCACCAAAGACTTATGCAGAGGCACTATCACCTCCCTTCTTCTGCTGGCCATTACTTTTTTTATGCACCCAAGCTTTCACTGTCGCCTTTTCTACCTGTTTAGCTAGTTGGGAGATCGTCAGACACAATCACGTCTAGGTCCTGTTCTTCTTTTGTGTACAGAAGTACGTCAACCCTTATACTGTACTGCTCCCTTGGATTGTTGCAGCCCAACTGCATGACCCTGCATTTTTTAGCATTAAATCTAGGCTGCCAAATTTTAGACCATTCTTCAACCTTAGCTAGATTTCTCCTCATGTAATCTACACCTTCCTGGGTGTCTTTTCTGTTGTAGATTTTTTTATCATCCTCAAAGAGGCAAACCTTACCCGACAGCCCTTCTGCAATATCATTAACAAAGATTTTAAAAAATGGGATCAAGGACAGATCCCCGTGGAACTCCATTGGTAACCACCTCCACCTCCACCTCAGAGTGAAATCCATTTACCCAATACCCTTTATCACCGCACATTCCAATTTCTAACATAATCAGTAACTTTCCGGCCCATCCCAAGGGTGCTGTAGTTAAGTCACCTGTGCCGGAATAGTGTCAAATTATTTACTTAAATCTAAATACAACACATCTAGTGCTCTCCCTTGGTCCTACTCCCTGGTCACCCAGTCAAAGAAATCAATTGGATTTGTCTGACAGGATCTACCTCTGGTGAATCCATTTTGCCTTGGATCCTGCAATCTATTAGACTTCTGAAACCAGCCTGTAGTTTTCAATCATCCTTATTTCTGCTTTTGTGTAAAGGGACCATATGTGCCTCTCTCCAGTCCTCTGGCACCATCCCCGACTCCAAAGAGACATTGAAAAGGTCAGTCAGTGGAGCTACTAGAACGTCCCCAAGTTCCCTCAGTATTCTAGGATGTATCGTATCCCGTCCCATCGCTTTGTCTACTTTAAGTTTAGCTAGTTTCTCATTGACACAGTCTTCTGAAAATTGTTCAAGATGCCCCTCACTTCTGTTCCTGTTTGTGGGTGTTTTCTGAGGTCCTGCTCCTGGTTCTTCATCTTTGAACACAGAACAGAAATATTTGTTAAGGAAATCCGCTTTATCCTCATCAGCTTCTACATATTCCTCCCCTTCACCCTTGAGTCTGACAATATCACTTTTGCCCTTCTTCTTCTTACTAACATATCTGAAAAATGTCTTATCCCCCTATTTTATTTGGGCTGCAGCAATCCAAGGGAGCGATATAGTACAGTGGACAAAAGTACTTCAGCCCCTAAAGAAGAGCGGGACCTCGGTATGGTTGTGTCTGATGATCTTAAAATAGCTAAACAGTTAGAAAAGGTGACAGCAAAAGCTAGAAGGATGCTTGGGTGCATAGGGAGAGGAATGGCTAGCAGAAAAATGGAGGTGATAGTGCCTCTGTATAAGTTTTTGGTGTGACCTCATTTGGAGTATTGTGTGCAATTCTGGAGACTGCACTTTCAAAAAGATATAAACAAGATGGAGTCGGTGCAGAGGGTGGCTACTAAAATGGTTAGTGGTCTTCATTATAAAGCATATGAGGACAGACTTAAGGATCCTAATATGTACACCTTAGAGGAAAGGCGGAATAGAGGTGATTTGATTGAGACATATAAATTCCTTGTGGCATAAATGCACAGGGGGAGAGCCTCTTTCGATTGAAAACAAGCTCTTCTATGAGGGGACATGGGATGAGGGTGAAAGGGGATAGATTCAGGAGTGATATGCAAAACTATTTCTTTACGGAAAGAGTGGTGGATCCGTGGAATAGTCTCCCAGTGGAGGTGGTAGAGATGAGGGTGATGTCTGAATTCAAAAAAGCATGGGACAAACACAGAGGATCTCTAAAGGAAAAAAGGGGGCTGTTGTAGTTGTTGATATGGAAGGACAGACTAGACAGGCCATGTGGTCTTTTTCTGTCAGCATTTTTCTATATTTCTATGTCCCCAAGTTCCCTCAGTATTTTAGGGTGTATCCCATCTGGTCCCTGTCGCTTTGTACACTTTTAGTTCAGCTAGTTCCTCACAAGCACAGTCATTTCAAAATTGTTTGAGATGCCCCTCGCTTTTGTTCCTGTTTGTGGGTATTGTCTGAGGTCCTGCTTCTGGTCCTTCATCTGTGAACATAAAACAGAAATATTTGTTAAGCTATTCCACTTCATCTTCATCAGCTTCTACATATTCCTCCATTGAGTCTGACAATACCACTTTTCCCCTTCCTCCTCTCACTAACATATCTGAAAAATGACTTATCCCCCCATTTTGCATATTGCATTGGCTATTTCTTCTTTTTTGTGCCTTTGCTTTTCTGACTACTTTGCCAGCCTCTCTAAGGTTTTCCATATATAGATGCCAGTCTGTCTTTCTCTGTGATCTCTTGTATTTCATGAAGGCCTCCCTCTTTCTCTTCACTTTTTCAGCTACATCTTTTGAGAACCATAGCAGCCTTCTTTTCCTTATCTTTTATTTACCATTCTAACAAAAAGGTTGGTTGCCCTTAAAAATATCCCCTTTCAGTTTTGCCCACTGTGTTTCTACATGTCCCAGCTGTTCCCTCCCACTAACGACTCCTTGAGATATTGGCCCATCTTAGCAAAGTTAGTTTTCTTAAAGTCTAAGACCCTCGCTTTCGAATGGATTTCATCAGCCCTAGTCCTAATACTAAACCACACTATTTGGTGATCATTGAATGTGAGATGATCTCCCACTCAAAAACAGTTTCCCCATTGGTAAGGACCAAGTCCAGTACAGGCCCTTCATGTGTGGTCTGTTACCAGTTGCCTGAATAGTTCTCCCTGTAGAGAATCCAGGATCTCCTTACTTCTGGATGATACTGCAGCAGAGATGTGCCAGTCAACATCTGGCATATTGGCATATTGAAATCCCCTATCAGTAACACTTCCCCGTTCCTGGCAATGCTGCGTATGTCTTCAATTAACTCTCCATCTACCTCTTCTCCCTGTGAGGGAAGTCTTTATATCATGCAAGTGCAAATAGATTTCTCTTTCCCTCTTTCTAGTTTAACCCACAGTGCCTCCTCACTCCTTTTTAAGCCCTGTATTTCCATAGCTTTAATATTATTTTTTTACATATAGTGCCACTACTTCTCTTATTCCTACCCTCTCCTTTCTGAATAAAGTACAGCCTGGTATAGTTACATCCCAGTCATGGTTGACCGTGAACCATCTTAGATGCAGGCAGTCTGGTCTAGTGAATGAGGATCAGAAAGCAAAAGCAGCCCCACATTTAATTGCCTGCCCTTCCTCCTTTCTTCTTGATCATGCCACCTTTTTTGGTCATTACATGGTACAGATAGTAATCTGAGCATAATTATTTTCCTTCTTCTCACAGGTTCTAGTTCGATAACTGAAGGTCGCAACAGTCTCTCACTATGATTCAGCTTGTAGTCACTCCGGAGGTCTCCATGGCTGACGAGCCCTTCAGCATCCATGTCTCTGGCCTGGAACCACTTGAGTTCATTACTCTCCGAGCATCTCTTACAGATGAGAAGGGGAGACTCTTTCAGTCTCGTGCCTTCTACAGAAGCAATGAGGCAGGGGAGATTAATCTAGAGAGAGATGCAGCCACAGGAGGAGATTACAGCGGGGTGCGGCCCATGGGCTTGATCTGCTCATTAAAACCAGAGAAGATGATTCATAGGTTCATGAAACGTGATGTGATGCACAGCCCACTGCACATCAAGTTTGATCTGTACATCTCCCTCCAACTGCAGCCTGAGTTTGAAGTGAAGCCTGACGCCAGTCGGACTGTGGAGAGGTGGTACGTAACACCTGGTGTACAGCGGGTCCAGATCAGGGAAGGCAGAGTGCGTGGCGCCCTCTTCATCCCCCCAGGTAAAAGTTCATGAAGTCTTAAAAATGTTGCCAATGTACCTGCTGCTTCTTTCTCTCAATTCCCAACTTAATACACAACTAGGACTCTGCACAGTGACCTCATTAATTTTATTTATTGATTTAGACAGATTTAGTATTTAAGAAAACTCCATGATCTGACCACAATACCACGGCTCTTTAGGTCTCTGGTCCATCAAGCAGTGAGAGACAGGCAGAGAGTAATACAGAACACAATCACACAAGTGTTACTTTCTTTGAGCTCAGAGGGAAGACAATAAATGGGTCTATGAACATGCATAATTCCACGCTTATTGAATTCAAATTCCTCCTCCTAAAAAGCTCCTTTTATTAGAGAAAAAGAGGAAGTAACAGTCATTTATTATAAACCATGAAATAACACAAGGTGTTGCCAAAGTTCTTTTTACAGAGTAAGATCTGATTACAGTGTATTAGATGAAATTTATAATTGCAAAAGTTGCAAAAATTGTTTTGTCAGCAGTGACTGTACAATGAACTATGGTTGCACAGTTCATAGCCTATGTTCTTTATGCTTGCGTTAACACTGTTCCATCTATTTTAAAGACAGTTACACAGAACTCATGATCATGACATCCTATTCTATTTAAGAGGAAGTAGGTGAAAAGTCAAACTTCTAAACACATTCTATATCAAGAAATTCATCCATCTTCAATTACATATTGGGGATTCTGGTATCCCTTTATCTGTCCATGTCTACAAGTATACCGCTTTATCATTAAATCAAAGCGGTTTTAGCACATCAAACAATCGAGATAATTGTGTGGTCAGTAGCATGCAGTGGGAGATTAAGAAGAGTGATGTGGAGTGCAGAGTGCTAGATTCCTTTTCGTCCCTCTAGTCCAGTCCCGGAACCATAGAGTTTAGAATCTCCTCCAGCAGCCTTAAAGACTGACTGACATCACAGCTCTTCTCTCTCTGGTATAAATAGGCAAGGACCGCCCCCTTCCACCAGTACTTCAGTCTCCAAGCAGCTGAGGAGATTCTGGGCCTAGGGATAGGCCCAGCACAAATAGGCAGAGCTAGGAATTTTTTCTTCGGTTTCCTGTTCTAATTCGTGAGGTTTTTTTTGTTTGGTTGCCTTTCTAAAATAAATAGCCACTTTTTTCTTCCCTCTTGCTCCAGTCCTGCTTTCTCCCTCAATTTTCCCTCTCGTGGGGGGGGGGGGCTGCCCCTTGGTGAGAAGGAGCAGCTTTACAGAGCAGAAGAAGTAGCCTCCCTGCTCCCGAACCCGCAAGCCATCTCTAAGGGACAGTGAGATTGGTGGTGGGAGCACTGTCGGAGCCAAAGCCACGAGCAGGCTGAGCTCCGACGCGTGTCTGCCTCATTGCAGGACCTCAGGTTGAAGCAGGGAACTGTAAGTAGATCTCGCCGACTTTAACGGCGTTTTTTTCTTTCTTTTTGAATTTTCTTTTACTTGTTTCTTGGAGGGGAGTTGAGAGGGAAGTCCCTGCCGCGGTTTTTTATAGTGGCTTTTTGGAAGCGTTTTAAGCCTCCTTTGCTGCAGACCTGCTATAGGCTCATCAGGCGCTTACAGAGCGTTGGCCTGTTCGGAAAAAAAAAGAGAAGTTCAAAGGGAAACGAGCTATGCTGTACTTTTCCCTTATTTAAATATTGAGCAGGTGTATCTAGGCCATTTTTTGCAGGTCTCCAACCTGGAGAGAGCCCTTCCTTCCGGGGCTGGCGGTCAGGGCCAGCGGGGGGGGAGGGGGAGTTCCCGGGGTGGTTTAGAGCAGTTCTTTGAAGTGGCTGCTATGCCTGCAAATCCACGCTGTCTAGTGTGCGGCAGGAGGAAAGGTTCAGTGCTGGAATCAGGAGTCTGTGTCCCTTGCTCCCTAGAGGCGCAGCATATGGACGGAGAGCCGGGACAGCCTCTAGCAGGCCGGAAGGCTATTCGTACAGGCGCTGAGGCACTGTTATCTCCGTCTCTAGATCCTGAGGAGCCAGTGCCGGAGCCCTCCTCGGGCGGCGGCTCCGCCGGGTCACAGGAGCAGGGACAAGCGGGGGAAGCGACCGGGATTCCGCCGAACTTCGTTGTCTTGATGCAGCAGGCTTTTGCCTTCCTTCAGCTCGCGATGTCTGCTCTTCCTCACGGACCCCAGAGTCAGAAGCGCTCGGCGCCTCTGGTCGGTTCGGGGAACGGTGCTCCGGTGGCTAACAGGTGTAGGGCCACTTCGGAGGGTCCCGCGCCTTACCTCGCTGATGACCTGAGCGAGGGGAACGCCAAAAAGGGAAGAGTTCTCGGAAGATGAGCTGGAAGACGGAGAGTTGCTGGACTCAGCAGCAGTGCTGGGTAGTCAGAGTCTTTTGGTGTGAAGAGCTTCCAGCCCTGGTTTCGGAGACGCTAAAGATACTAAACCTGCCTTCCAGCGAGGAAGCAGCGGAAGAGACATTAGAAGATCCGCTGTTGCAGGCGGTGCGGACATCCCAGAGAGTGTTTCCTCTCCATAGGGTATTTCGGAATATGATACAGGAAGAATGGGATTTGCCAGAGGCGGCCCTGAAGGGAGCTAGAGCGTTGGCTCGCCTTTATCCGCTCGTGAACCGCGATAGGGAGCTGTTTCGTTCTCCAAAGGTAGTTGCGGCGGTATCGGCGGTCACTCAGAAAACCACAATTCCTGTGGAGGGGGACCGCAGCGCTGAAGGATGTTCAGGACAGGAGGTTAGACACTCTGTTGAAGCAGGTGTTCGAAGTTTGCGCGCTGTCCATGCAGACCGGCTTCGGTGGCGCGTGGCTGTTTGAGGTGATCCCAGAGGTTGCAGGAGACCATCTGGAAGGGCAGCTTGAAGATGCCACGCGACTGGAGTCGGGAACCGCGTACTTGGCGGATATTCATTCTGATCTCCTCCTCCGGCTTGGCTACGGGGATGGTCTCCGTAGTGACAGCTCGGCGGTATCTCTGGTTGAGAACCTGGTCAGCGGACAGTTCGTCTAAGGCTCGGCTTAGCAAGTTACCCTTTGGGGTTACGCTTTTATTTGGGGAGGATTTAGATAAGTTGGTCCAGGACTTCAGGGAGTCCAAGGGGGGACGTCTCCCAGAGGACAAGCCGAAGCAGGGCCGCAGTTCTGCGGGATTCAGGGAGGTCCCGAGAGACTTTCGTAGTTTTCGTTCTCCCCGTTATGGACAGTCCCAGCGGGGGAAGTTCCCGCTTAGGGGTCAGGGATTTTGAGGATTCAGGGGAGCAGGCCGGGGGTTCGCTCCTTTCCAGTCCTCGGCCACAAAACAGACAAAATGAAATAAGGTGGGCTCAGGAGAGGGTAGTTCCCAGGGGAGGTCGGTTGCGGGAGTTTTACCCTGCCTGAGTCTGAATTAAGTCAGATTAGTAGGTCCTGGAGGTCATTCGAGAGGGGTACGTATTAGAACTCCATCGACCCATCGTAGGTTCCTTTGTCCGTTCTCCCTGCTCAGCCCTGGGCACAGGCAGGCGGTCAGGACACACTACAGCGGCTGCTGCAGCTTGAGGCGGTGCTACCGGTGCCCGCGGAGCAGTGTGGTTCCGGTTGCTACTCCATCTATTTCGTAGTGCCAAAGAAGGAGGGCACATTTCGCCCGATCCTGGCTCTGACAAGGGTGAACCGTTGTTTCCGGATTACCCATTTTCGGATGGAGACCTTGTGTTCCGTGCTGGCAGCAGTCCAGACCGGGGAGTTCCTGACGTCGTTAGATCTCACGGATGCGTACCTGCACATCCCGATTCGGCAAGAGCATCAGAAGTGGCTGAGATTTGCGGTACCCATGGGACATTTCCAATTTCAAGCGCTGCCCTTTGGGCTGGCAATGGCGCCACAGACGTTTCCCAAGGTCATGGTGGGGGTGGCGGTGGCGCTCCGCAAAGAGGGAGTACTGGTGCACCCATATTTGGACGATTGGTTGATCTGAGCGAAGTCGAGAGAGGACAGCTCGGCAGCGACGGCCCGGTGGTCCAGATGTTCGAAGGCCTGGGCTGGATAGTCAACTTTGCAAAAAGCAGGTTGGTACCATCGCAATCCCTGCAGTACCTTGCGGCGCGCTTCGAAACAAAGCAGGGGAAGGTGTTCCTGCCCAGGGCCCGGGCTCTAGGTCTGCGACAACTCGTCAGGCGTTTCTTTTCGAGTCCGGCTCCAACAGCATGGCAGTACCTGCAGTTGGGAACAATGGCAGCCACGATAGAAGTGGTTCCGTGGGCCCGAGCGCATGTGTGGCCGTTACAGGCGGCACTCCTCCGTCGTTGGTCGCATCAGTCGGATGTCCTATCGCAGAGGTTAGTTTGCCCTCAGAATGTGCGTCACGAGCTGTGATGGTGGTTGAGAACGGAGAATATGGAAGCCGGCATGCCACTGGACCGCCATTCTGGGGACTGCTCACGACAGACGCGAGCCTCCTGGGTTGGGGGGGGGGGGGGCTCATTGCGAAGGCAGGTTTGCCCAGGGTCGTTGGTCTCAGGCGGGGACGGCTATTTCCAACAGGTTGGGGATGAGCGCGGTGTTTCTGGTGCTACCGGAGTTTCAGACACTCTCTGTCGGGAGGCGGTCCGAGTCTTGTCAGACAATGCGACAACGGTAGCCTACATCAATCGGCAGGGGGGCACAGGAAGTGCTACACTGGAAGCCGAAGCGGGTCAGCTGTGGGTGTGGGCCGAACACAATCTCCAGGCTCTTGCAGCTCAACATGTGGCCAGCATAGACAATCTCGAAGCGGATTTCCTCAGTCGTCGCAGAGTAGACCCCGAGGAGTGGGTGCTACATCCGGGGGTGTTTGCTCTTCTGGCGCTGGGGAGTTCGGGTAATGGCTCTCATGGCGAGCTTCGAGTCAGCGCAGGTAGCAAGGTTTTTCAGCAGGCGCTGGGAACGGATGTCAGAGGGGCTAGATGCATTAGCGTAAAGGTGGCCAGAGGGAGTTCTCCTTTATGTTTTTTTCCACCTTGGGCCTTCATGGGCAGGGTGGTGCAGCGTGTTGGGAGACATCGCGGTCGGGTGATTCTGATCGCGCCCGATTGGCCCTGAAGGCCGTGGTATGCAGATTTGGTACAGCTGTTAGTGGACGATCCGTGGTAGTTACCGCAGCGGGAGGAGCTCCTACGGCAGGGTCCGTTGCGCATGCCCTAGGTGAGTTGGTTCTCGCTTACGGCTTGGCTCTTGAACGGGCTAGGATGACAGCTAAGGGTCATTTCTACCTTGCTAAAGGCACGCAGGCGTTCCACCTCGCTGGCGTATGTCAGGGTCTGGAGGATCTTTGCAGCTTGGGGTGTGGAGCGTAATATTCAGCCGTTGAGGGCTTCGATTTCGCAGGTCCTTTCCTTTTTGCAGGATGGAGTGCAGAAGGGATTGGCGGCCAGTTCCTTGCGAGTGCAGTTGGCGGCGATTTCCTGTTATAGGGGAAAGTGCTCGGTCAGCCGGTAGGATCTCACAGTGATATTAGGCTTTTTCTGAGAGCTGTCTTGCTTCTTCGTCTGTTGGTACGCTGTTCGGTGCCGACATGGAAGCTGAATCTGGTATTCGAGGCTTTGCTTGAGCTACTGTTTGAGCCGCTAAGCATCGCCACCCTGAAGGATCTCGCGTTAAAGAAGGTATTTCTGGTAGCTATTTGTTCCGCAAGGAGGATTTGGGAGTTACAGGCTTTATCCTGTAGGGAATCTTATTTGTCTGTCTTCCATGATAAGGTCGTGCTACGCTCAGTGCCGGACTTTCAGCCGAAGGTGGTCTCGGCCTTTCATGTCAATCACGTGGTGTCGCTTCCAGTATTCTCTAAGCAGCAAAAGGAGAAATCGGAAGGCAGGTTACATTCCCCTAGATGTTTGTCGGGTTCTTCGGAAGTATCTTCGGCGGACGCAGCCGTTTCGGAAGACTGACAGATTGTTTGTGGCTTTCGGGGGGCCGCGGAAGGGTGAAGCGGCAGCGAAAGCGTCCATTTCTAGATGCTTAAAGGCGGCTATTGCGTTGGCTTACCTTTTGAAAGGTAGGGTAGTTCCAGAAGGTCTCAGAGCGCACTCGACCAGGGCGCAAGCGGCATCGTGGGCGGAGTACAGTTCGGTTTTCGGTCGCGGACATTTGTAGAGCGGCGACTTCATCATCGTTGCATTCATTCTTGAAGCACTATCGGTTAGATGTGCAGGTGGCGGAGGACGTTTCGTTTTGGCTCAGCGGTGCTTCAGGCTGGGTTTTCTGGTCCCTCCCGTTGATGTGCACTGCTCTGTTACATCCTCTATGGTTCCGGGACTGGACTAGAGGGACGAAAAGGAAGAGTTAATTAGACTTACCTGCTAATTGTTGTTCCTTAAGGAACTCTAGTCCAGTCCCGGACCCCTCCCAGGGTATGCAGCCTGAAGGTGGTGTCCGTTTTTTCTTAGTAAAAGGGGTCAAATTGGAGAGGATGTCTCCGGAAGAGGAGTGGGGTTCCGGAGGACGCAGAGTGGAGCCACAATGGGAACCCCGCAGAAGCGCGGTTTTGTTTCTACGTCTTTGGCATTTCTACAAGGTCCTTCGTCGAAGAGAAGGTTAGAATATGCACCGGATTTTAGATTCTAGCCAAAGTTTATTTAGTTTATCTTGTTGTTCTTTATCTACTTATTTGTTGCTCTGCTGACTTGCTTTGTCAATAGGTACTGGTGGAAGGGGCGGTCCTTGCCTATTTATACCAGAGAGAGAAAAGCTGTGATGTCATTCAGTCTCCAAGGCTGCTGGAGGAGATTCTAAACTCTATGGTTCCGGGACTGGACTAGAGTTCCTTAAGGAACAACAATTAGCAGGTAAGTCTAATTAACTCTTTTTTCCGGTGAGCTATATACATAGTGAGCAATATACATATACACAAGATTAGAGCCATGTACAAAGGTGATCTAAGATCAGGATCTACATAGCGTTGTAGTAACTGCACATAGGAGTCAGTTGCATTTGGTCTGGGTACAGAATGTGCAGTTTTCCTCTAATTCTAGCCACGGTTGTAATCTTGTTCTCATTCCTCTTTTTCTATCATTTGATTTTTGATGTTCATACTTTTCCTGTTGTCTTGTGTCAACACCTTCACTCACTCCCCAACCTGGTGGTCAGGGAGGGAAAGGGCTTGTGTAGTTGTGGGGGCCCAAATGAATAAATGGGGTGACAAGAATATTTATTTTTCCAAAAGGATGTTTATTTTCCCCGCTACGTGAGGCACACAGGAACAGAAAAACTTATCAACTTAGGATCGTGCAAACAGGGGTTTTCAATGAAGTGCTCTAACACAAAAACTTCTTCAGAAGAAAACACATTCCTTCATGTGTCTTTCTTGGACAGGTACAGGTGAGTGGATATAACTTATAATAATACTCGTGGACAGTTAACTTCACAGTCCTGGATACAGATCAAGCACAAAAGCCTTTTCTTATGATTACCCAATCACAGTCCCGGTGGGTAAAATCTTAGCAATTCTGGCTCAGTACTAAACACGTTTAAATTCAGGAATAAACACTCAAGCCTTTGATTCCTTAGCCTTGTCAATCAGCCCTACCGAACAGTCCATCGGCTGATTGATGTCTTGCATGGGTAAAGGAACATGGGTAAAAATCCTTCCCTCAGGATTGTTCCCTGCTTGGATATTCTCAGGTAATGCAATGTCTCTCTTATTTAATAGCTTTGTCAGCTCATTTAGGAGAAATTCTGTTTGGCTGCTAGCAGGAGCTAAGGGTAAAGCCGGCTGTGGTTTGAACAGCTGATTAATAGGCTGCGATGAGGTAACCGGGCTTTCCCTTGCTAAACACTCTGGCTCTGAGGTGAAGATTCCCTGCCCCCACTGTGCTCTGCTATTTAGTGGTGGAATCTCACATCTGCTGGTAGCAGTTTTGGTTCTTAACCATGCTTCTAAAGCAGGTCCTCCTAAATTAGGATAATTCAATCTGTCTGTAAACTCTTTTGCTAAACTTGTTCCCTCAGCCTCTCTCTTAAGCACGGGAATTACAGGCTGGGTAAAAGTAGGTTTACAGGGAGAGCTTTCAGGGTAAAAACTGCTTTTATATTCCCTGAAACTGTCCTGTTCTCTGGATACAGGATTCTCTCTTTTGTCTTTATAAAAATCAGCATAAGGTTTAAGAATAGCAGGTACCTTGTCTTGAGAGTGCTCAGGAATTATCTGGTCAGCATGTCTTTCTCTCCACGGAAGGAAATTGTTCCTCAGGAACGTGAGGTTTTCTCCTGCTGAGGAATTAGCTGCCTTCCTGATACAGCTGGGCAGAGTTTGTGCAGAGAGGTCACAGGGTTCTACAGCCAAAGGAACTTCCTGTCTCTTCAGTACCTTCTGCTTTCTCTCTCGTGGGTAAAAAGGGACTTCCTTTTTCCAACCACCTGCAGCATTCACTCTTTCATTCTTTCTCCATGTGCTCTCAAAAGGTCCTGGTTCTGTATTCCTTCTAATGCTTCTTCTTCTTCTTCCACTCTCCGTCTCTGTTCCTGTCTTTATCCTTGCCTTTGTCCCTGTTCCTGTTTCGTCTCCCCTTCCTGTTCCTGTCTCTGTGTTTAAGAAGGGACCCTTACTCTGGGGAACCCGCCTCCTCCTAGGGCGTGCCCAATCCATGGGTTCACTTCTCTCCAGCTCTGAAGTGACTTGATTGGGTGTTTGCCCGGCTGTGCTGAGAGTGTAAAACTCCTTCTTTGCCTGCAGTACCAGACTCTACCAGGGGGTCGCTATCGGTCTCCATAGCTTCTGTGCCTGGCACTGCGTCACAGATCCCCCCCCTTAAGATATCACGGGCTGCTCCAAGGGAACCTGGACAGCACGGGATACAACTTTTAATTTCTGGTGCGCTATCCGGCCTTGAATACTCGTGTTTTCGGGGCGCTAGCATGGCCAGTTGGGCTAGGGCTACCCTATCATGCCACGGTTTTAATAAGTTGATGTGGTAAACTTGCCTCTTCCCGCGCCTATTCTCCACTAAATAGGAAACAGGTCCCACGGGACGTATAACGCGGCATGGGCCTTTCCATTGGCTTTCGAACTTAGGTGCAGTTCCTGCCACCATCACAAGAACTGTATCCCCAATTAGGAGCTGTCTCTCCTTCGTATTCCTATCATAATAGGACTTCTGTTTATCCTGGCTTTTCCTTAAATTCTCCACCGCCACCTTTGAGGTTCGGTTCAGCCGTCTTCTCAAATCTGTTAAGAATTCGGGGACCTCCACCTCCCTGGGGTCAGGTGCTATCCACTGTTCTCTTAAGATGTCTAGAATTCCTCGGGGAGACCTCCCATATAATAACTCGTAGGGGCTGTTCCCAAGGAAGCTTGTTTTCGCTCCCTACAAGCATAAAGAACAAAAGGGAGCATTAAATCCCAGTGTTCAGATTCACCTTCCAGACTCCTTCTCAGCATCTGCTTAATCGTTTGGTTCTGGCGTTCTACCAAACCGTTTGTCTGGGGGTGGTATGCGGCTGTTTTGATATGATTGATACCAAAAGCATCCCATAACTGGCCTAGGTATCTTGACAAAAAGTTACTCCCCCTATCAGTGAGAACTTCTTTCGGGAACCCTACTTCGCAAAACAGCTTAATTAATTCGGTAGCTATTACCTTAGCTGAAGTAGAGCGAAGTGGCATGGCCCACGGGAACCGCGTGGCATAATCTACTACTACTAGGATGTAGCGGAACCCTCGTGGGGTTTTAACTAAGGGGCCCACAATATCCATCCCTATCCTCTGAAGGGGCTCCCTGATCACGGGGGATGGTACCATCGGGACGTCCCTAGGATGGCTTGCCGAAACCCGCTGACAGGTAGGGCAAGCTTCACAAAATCGGGTAGTCTCTTTAAAGACTCCTGGCCAATAAAAGCGGGCCAGTATTTGGTCCAGGGTTCCTTGACTGCCCTTGTGTCCCCCTGCTGGATGATCATGAGCTAAGCGAAGTACAATATTTTTAAATGTCGTGGGTACTACCAGCTGCCTCCGAGTGTCTCCTGAAAAGGGATTCTTGCTTTCCCTGTAAAGGATTCCTGATACTAGGAGAAACTTGGGTAGTGTATCCCTGCACTCCTGAGCCCACTTGAAAGCTTGGATGAGAGCAGGGTCCGCCTGCTGTTCATTTGGAAAGGAGGGAAACTTTTGCATTAGGTCTTCTGGTACCCAAGGTAATCCCTGCCCTGCTAGCACCTCAGACCTATTCCTATTACGGGCCTGTTTTTCTTTCTTCTTCTCAGCCTTTCCTTTCTTTACCCGGGAACCAGGAGGGGTAATCAAAGCCTCGTCGGACGGAAGGGCATCTCCCGTGCTTTCTGACGTACCCTCCTGCGGGTCTAAAGCAGAGGTCTGAGCTCTGGTGGAGACCATAGCTCCTTTTCCTTGTAGCTCTTTCTTAATTTCCCGGTAAAACTGGGGCCAATTTCTACCCAGGATCACCGCGTGTGGAAGTCGTGGGACAACCGCCAGTGGAATCTCTCTCTCAACCCCTAAGCCTGCTATTTGGAGGTTATAAACAGGGCAGGAAGAGGTTCCCCCATGGACACACCTTATTTTTACTTCCTCTACAGGAAGTATTGTTTCTGGGGCTGCTTTAGCATTAATAGCCCTCCAAAACTCCTCCGAAATCATGCTGAGTTCAGCACCTGAATCTAACAGAGCTTGAGTGGTTATTCCCTGGATGGCTACTGCTAACAGGAAACCTGGCCTGTCTTCCATATAAGAATCGGCCACCAAAGCATTTTTCACCAAGCAATGTTTCTGTATGTGGCCTATCTGTCCACATCTAAAGCATTTCATCCTAGTTACAGACTCTGGCCTGTTAGGCCTGGCTATTTTCCTAGGATCCTCTAGGACCTTGCGCCTCATTTCTGATCCTCTGCTGGCGTACGCCGAACATTGGCTACCAGGTGTCGGAGCTACTTGCTCTGCCTCTATGTATCTTTCGGCCAGGGCAACTGCTTCCTGCGGATTTTTGCAATTTTGGAGGATCAGAAAAGTGCGTATTTCCCTTGGCATTGCCTCCATATACTGCTCCAAAATTAAGTCATCTAAAATAGACTCTATTGACCGCCCTTCTGGGGTCAACCATTTAAACAATAAGGCTCTTATACGATAATAAAGAGATTTGGGGGTTTCACCCAACTCGAGTTTCACACTCCTTAGGCGCTTATGATACAGGAGTGGGGTGAGTCCCAACCTCTCTCGTACGGCTTTCTTTAGCTCTTCAAAATTGCTAGCTAATTCTGGTGGCATGGCTCTATAAGCTGCTCTAGCCTCGCCCGTCAGGGACGCGGCTAACCTCAAGGCCCAGTGTTGTTTCGGCCACAGACTAAGTTGTGCCACTCTTTCGAAACTTTCAAGATAATCATCTATATCATCCTTATTAGACCAAGGTCCAAAATTAAAGAGTGTCTCTGCTGGTACATTCACAGCAGACATGTTAACTCTTACGGAACCTGTCTCTGGTGGTTGAACAGTGTCCATCTTCTTCTCCTTTAGCAGTTCTTCTAGAAGAGTGAGAAGAGGTTGTTGCTGCTCTTTGAGTGCTGCGTCGGCTCTCTTCTGAGCTTCCAGCGCCAAATCAGCCTGTCGTTTGAATTGGGTTGCCATCCACTGGATGATCTCCTTTGGCTCGAGCGTCATCCTTGATGTTCACTGCAACTGAAACAGAGAAAAAACAGGGACCCAAGTGCGGTATCACTAGCACTCTCTGGGCTTTCCTCCAGAAATAAACCTGTTTTCCCTTTTTTTTTTTTTTTTTTTTTTTTTAAGCTAACCCAAGGGGTAACCTACAACCCAGTAATTTACACCACCCCGGGGGGAAAACCGGTTACCTGGGTTATGTGAAATACAAGAACTTCAGGGATATGGCAACTGTAGCCCTCTGCAACTGCCTCCGTCTCTGCTGGGCCTCGTCAGCTCCTCCAGCTGGGTCCAGTTAATGATGAGGTCTCTGCAGCTCCTGAAGACAGCTGTTCTGCGCCTGCGTTGAAATCCTCTTGATCTACGCCACTTGTCAACACCTTCACTCACTCCCCAACCTGGTGGTCAGGGAGGGAAAAGGGCTTGTGTAGTTGTGGGGGCCCAAATGAATAAATGGGGTGACAAGAATATTTATTTTTCCAAAAGGATGTTTATTTTCCCCGCTACGTGAGGCACACAGGAACAGAAAAACTTATCAACTTAGGATCGTGCAAACAGGGGTTTTTCAATGAAGTGCTCTAACACAAAAACTTCTTCAGAAGAAAACACATTCCTTCATGTGTCTTTCTTGGACAGGTACAGGTGAGTGGATATAACTTATAATAATACTCGTGGACAGTTAACTTCACAGTCCTGGATACAGATCAAGCACAAAAGCCTTTTCTTATGATTACCCAATCACAGTCCCGGTGGGTAAAATCTTAGCAATTCTGGCTCAGTACTAAACACGTTTAAATTCAGGAATAAACACTCAAGCCTTTGATTCCTTAGCCTTGTCAATCAGCCCTACCGAACAGTCCATCGGCTGATTGATGTCTTGCATGGGTAAAGGAACATGGGTAAAAATCCTTCCCTCAGGATTGTTCCCTGCTTGGATATTCTCAGGTAATGCAATGTCTCTCTTATTTAATAGCTTTGTCAGCTCATTTAGGAGAAATTCTGTTTGGCTGCTAGCAGGAGCTAAGGGTAAAGCCGGCTGTGGTTTGAACAGCTGATTAATAGGCTGCGATGAGGTAACCGGGCTTTCCCTTGCTAAACACTCTGGCTCTGAGGTGAAGATTCCCTGCCCCCACTGTGCTCTGCTATTTAGTGGTGGAATCTCACATCTGCTGGTAGCAGTTTTGGTTCTTAACCATGCTTCTAAAGCAGGTCCTCCTAAATTAGGATAATTCAATCTGTCTGTAAACTCTTTTGCTAAACTTGTTCCCTCAGCCTCTCTCTTAAGCACGGGAATTACAGGCTGGGTAAAAGTAGGTTTACAGGGAGAGCTTTCAGGGTAAAAACTGCTTTTATATTCCCTGAAACTGTCCTGTTCTCTGGATACAGGATTCTCTCTTTTGTCTTTATAAAAATCAGCATAAGGTTTAAGAATAGCAGGTACCTTGTCTTGAGAGTGCTCAGGAATTATCTGGTCAGCATGTCTTTCTCTCCACGGAAGGAAATTGTTCCTCAGGAACGTGAGGTTTTCTCCTGCTGAGGAATTAGCTGCCTTCCTGATACAGCTGGGCAGAGTTTGTGCAGAGAGGTCACAGGGTTCTACAGCCAAAGGAACTTCCTGTCTCTTCAGTACCTTCTGCTTTCTCTCTCGTGGGTAAAAAGGGACTTCCTTTTTCCAACCACCTGCAGCATTCACTCTTTCATTCTTTCTCCATGTGCTCTCAAAAGGTCCTGGTTCTGTATTCCTTCTAATGCTTCTTCTTCTTCTTCCACTCTCCGTCTCTGTTCCTGTCTTTATCCTTGCCTTTGTCCCTGTTCCTGTTTCGTCTCCCCTTCCTGTTCCTGTCTCTGTGTTTAAGAAGGGACCCTTACTCTGGGGAACCCGCCTCCTCCTAGGGCGTGCCCAATCCATGGGTTCACTTCTCTCCAGCTCTGAAGTGACTTGATTGGTTGTTTGCCGGCTGTGCTGAGAGTGTAAAACTCCTTCTTTGCCTGCAGTACCAGACTCTACCAGGGGGTCGCTATCGGTCTCCATAGCTTCTGTGCCTGGCACTGCGTCACACTTGTCATATCCTTCTTTTCCTGCTTTCTGTTTCCTTAATTTTACTCTGTGGAACCAGCTGACAGGCGCAGCAGCGAGGCTTGAGGATCGGAGGAATTCAAGGCGGTAGGAGCAGGCTGCATGGCTTTTGGCCCTGCAGGTAAGGCCTTCGGGCTCCGCCGATCTGCTGAGGCCTCCTTTTTGCAGCGGCTGTTGTTCTTGGCGCCAAAATTCATTGGCAAAGGGGCGGCCATTTTCTCTGTAGGTATTTGGACCGCATGGCGAGAGTTGCAGTGAGCTGCCTGTTTGACGAAGACGACAGGCAGAATAGCTAGATTTTTAGGTCTAGTGTTTCTTTTATTTGTAGGTTTTTTGAGGCTCGGGGGGGGGGGGGGGGTTTCCTCAGCCTTAAGGGGGCTGTTGTCAGCCCTCTTTATTTTTAAGTTTATTCTTGGTTTTATAGGACAGCAGTTTTTTGGCATTGATCTCTAATACCACATGTTCTTTCCCTCCTAATCATTTCTCTGAGGAGCATCTGTTAAGTCCCAGGATATTAGGCAAATTGCCAGCTTTTAGGTTCTTCAAGAGCAGAGCCCTAACTTGTAGTGGGACGGAGGGACAGGCTGGAAGTTGCCTTTGTGTATTCCATAGTGAAAGTTGCCCAAATGCCTGTGGTTTCACAGGGACAGGTTTAGGAAACTTTAGGATATTAAAAAAGTATATAACAGTTAACTGTCAACCAAGAAGTGCCTGTGCTATGGTCTATGGCCACCAGAGGGCAGCTAGTACACTCAATAGTGCCTTTCTGTGACCGTGTGTATGCAGCCATATCAGATTGATCATTCTCTGCAAGTCAGGGAAGAAATAACTACAGGGCTACCTGATGGGCTCTCAGGGTATAGTGACTAAACAAGCAACTGTAATGTTCTGCAAATCAAGATTATATGACAAAGATTTAAAGCTCTTAACTTCTGTATCGTTTGTCGGGCTCTGGTGCCCTAAAGGCCACCAGATGGTAGCGCTGCTCATGAATCACATATAGTATTCAGTGCCCCCATCCCTGGGGGGGGGGGGGTGGTAAAATACAAAATCGTATTACTCATCAGGTTCACACAGGCAGCAACCTCTAAGACCTTCATTTGCAAGGTTGTTGGTGTATCCCACTGCTATTTCTCAGGAAGGCCGGGGGGGGGGGGGGGGTGCCTGTGTGTTTCATGGCTCCACTTAGCATGCCCTTCCCAGGAAATTCTTATCTATTTCTAGAGCAGGATTTCATTTCTCTGGTTATGGTTAATGCACAGCGTTAAGGGTCTGTGTTCGAAGGCTTGGGTCCCACGGACTTCGGTGGGATTTCAAAAAGAAAAAGAAACTCTCTTTAGTGAGAGATTGCCTTGTTAATTTTTAGCTAACACTGTTGATTTATTCAGTGGCCTTTTGCGTTATGAACCCCAAGGTCGGGACTTTGTTTGCTTCCAGGGGTTCTACTCTCTATTTCGCTCTTCAGCTCCCTGGCAGATGCAGCAGGCTGGCAGGGGGAAGGAAAGCTGGGTGCAGTGGGCCTGGTAGCTTCTTGCAAAGCTATAGGAGCAGTTCGGGTAATTTTAGCTGATCTGCTTTGATTTCATTGGAGTTGGCGGAAACTTGGTTTTTGGAGTCCTATACTTTAAAAAAAAAAAAAAAAAAAAAGGGGCATAGCTATGTTGTTTTACAAGAATCTCCTTCCGCTATCCATAGAAGGTCCTATAAAGCGTTAAAGTCGGTTTATATGGCAGGGTAATATTTTGGCTTAGCTGCTGGGATATAGCACTATGATCCGCTGTAAACATATTCAAGTCAAAAGGAATTATGGTGATAACTCTCTTGGACAGTTGTAACAGGTGCTTGGATGAGTGCCATGGCCAGTCCACAGATGTGGAATGCTCTGCCATAAGCATTATGTCATGAGAGGGGTTTTATAGTTGTGTGGTTTCTTAATGGAAAATATTCCCGTTTAGTTTGGCTTTGCCCAAATTATAAGATTTTACTGTAGATTTGTAATGTCTTAATTTTGGCTATATCTGGTTTAATTTTACATATGGAAAAGGCAGCTCAGCGGAGAGGTTGCAAAATAGAACTCTGGCCTTTGAAGCTATCTATGCTCCCATTCCATTTATCAGAGGTTCTCCAGTACGGAGAGTATCTGCTAGTGTTCAGCGAATGCCTTAATGGGGGCCAGAAGTACGCAGCCAGGCTAGTTCTCTAGCAGCAATAGCAGCAGCTCAGATTCTAGTAGGCATACATCATATGCTGGGCTTACAAGATGGCTTCCACGCTGATCGGCATCAGCCAAGATGGCTGCCGGTTTAGACTGTGAATGTGGAGGCAGCCTGGATGAGGGACTTTGTGTTCTCTGGAAAATGCCCTGCATACACTGAATAATTTAAATTCGATCAGCTACTGGCAGGACACAATGCACTCTCGCATGCTTTTTTGCTTCAGTGGTCTAAAAGTGGAGTCTTTACCAGGGGGTATAGTGGGAACTTGTCTGCAGTTTCTCGGCTTCTTCATTGCTGACTCAATTGCCACTGCGGAATGAGAGAGCTGTATTTCCTAACACCAGGTGCTAGTTGAACTTAAAATATAAAGTCCATCTTTGTGCAGTCAGACGGAATGGGGCATTACTCTAGCAGGAAGGCTGTGGATTAGTATGCCTGTGATTGGGAGTTCTTTCTACTTCATATTGTTGACAAGGAAAGAGCTTCTCCTAACATATGCTGAAGGAATTTTTGGTTAAGAGATGTCTTTGTTAAAAAAAAAAAAAAAAAAAAAAAGGTATTCAGCTGTCCTGAATTCGCCTGTTCTTGATTGACATTTTGAGGCTAAGCAGGGGCAGGTTTGGGTACTACATGGGTGGGTGCACACCTTGCACTACCAGGGGGTGTGGACTCACTGTATGGAAGAGAGCCCTAGCAATCTTCTTTAGCGCACGATAGGAAAGTAGATGGTTCACTGAAACGATCGTTGGTGGCAATGCTCTGTCCTTACAAGCTCCCATTTGTGGAGCCTGGGGGGGGGCCGAGAGCATGCTTCAGGTGGTCGCAGTGTTTATGGCAGTCTACTTGCCTGGAACAGGAAAGGATCAAGGAGTTGAATCGACTAGAGCCTGATTTGCTTTATGTGGCAAATGTGCATTATGGTTTAATTCGAGCGCTAGCTAACATTATTGGCTTCCTTGGGGTTCACCCGGAGGTCTCTCTGGTGGAGGAATGGGGCGGCTGATGGTTCGTCCAAGTCGAGGCTCAGTAAGCTCCCAGTTACAAGTCTTTGTCTTGTCCTTTTCCCGTGGGCTCTCATAGGGCAAGTAGTTAGCGTATCAAAGCTTTCTGGAAATGGTACTCTTGGTAGCGCCCGGTTGGACGAGACGTCCGTACTAGGCTGATCTCATTCGCCTACTCGACGGGCATTTCCTAAAAGTTGCCAGTAGTGGACATTCTGCTGTGGCTAGGTCCGCGACGAATGTCTCAGGTGGATCGGTGCTCGCCTACGGTTTGGCCTTTGAATGGGCGGGGCTGATGAAGAAGGGTTATTCTGCGGCAATCTTCGCCACCTTGTTGAGAGCAAGGAGGCAGACTGCGTCTGGTACATAGGTCCGTGCTTAGCGCCTTTTTGAAGGCTGCTGTTCACGGCGGCAAGTCCGGGCGACAAAGGTGTCTGTATCCTTGGTCTGAGTTCTCTGCAGGACAGTTTCTGAAGGAACTAGCGGCCAGTTCCTTAGAGGGTCCAGCTGGCGACTGTTTCCGGTTGTAGAGGTTCTGTGGAGAGAATAGCGCTAGGTGTTCGGATCGATGTGTGGGTTTCCTTAAGTTGGGACCCGACTGCGCTCCTCAAGGAGAGTTCGGGTAGCGCCATGGGATCCCGATTGGGCCTTAGAGGCGTTAACTAAAGAGCTCTTTGATTCTTTACTCCAGGTGTTGGTAAAGGATTTGCTGTAAAAGAGAGTGGCTTTGATAGCTCTTTGTTCGGCGCGATGAGTTTCGGAGTTTCAGGCGTTGCGATGTAATGAGCCGTTTTCACCCTTTCTGGATAGAGGGTGGTGTTTGCGACCAGTCCCGTCGTCCTTCCAAAAGGTGGTATCTGATTTTTCTCCTGAACCTATTGGTTTCTCTTCCAGTGCTCGGTTTTTCTGGAAGGGGAGGTTTTTATTCGGAGCTTACGCCGATAGGAAACATAAAATGCAGGGTGCGGTGTTCGTTTCTTTGTGTTTGTGTGTTGGTCGGAGGTCCCCGTGAAGGGGAAGCAGCAGTGAAGGCGGCCATTTCGCACTGGGTTAAGGCAGTGGTTGCCTCAGCATTCTGGTGGTGAGGTTGTACGATTCCGGGGGGCTTTCTGACTCTTACTACCAGGGCGCAAGCAGCTTCATGGGTGGATCACTGTCATTCCACCAGGGGGGATTGGTAGAGCAGCTTCCAGGTCATCTCTTCATTCCCTCAGTAACCACTACTGCCTAAATGTTCTGGCAGTAGGTTCCTCCCAATGATTACTGCTCTGTTACATCCCAGAGGTGGAGGAATAAAATGGAGGAACGATAAGGAAATAGAAATTACACTTACCTGGTAATTGTCATTCCTTGAGTGACTAAACTTTCTGCTGAATCGTTCAACTTGAAAATATGTTGCAAGCTAGAATATTGCTTCAGCACACTTCTAACGGGTCTTCAAACCATTTCCATTTCTAATTTCTTTAAACTTTCTTTTCTGTTCTTTTTCTATATACATAAAAATTTTTGCTTTATTGAAAAATCTTCTTCTTTTAAAAAAACTCTCAGTATCGTCAGCCCCAGTGCTTAAAACATCAGTATATAAGAATCATAACTTTATTAGAGGACTTTCTTTTAAAATCTTCACCCCTGTGTTCATTTTTGTCAAGCAGATCTCGACGCTCTCATAGGGCGCCTTCACGGCGTTTCAAAAGCTAATCTTTCTTCAGGAGATCTTTACCTTAAAAACATAAACAAATTATTTAAACCAAACCGCCTCTACCTATTGTGTTCCCATCCTTATCCTAAAACGCTTAACTATATTCACCAAATCTAACTTACTTTCGCAACGGATGCTGCCCACGTCCCAGCGTTACTCATTCTTAAAAAGACGCCGCGCATGCGTGCAGACTATAGCTTCCCTTATTTAAAGCCCTCTGATATTATCCTATTCAATTAGATAATCATTTCTTATAGAAACATAGAAACATAGAAATATGACGACAGAAAAAGACCACATGGCCTATCTAGTCTGTCCTTCCATAACAACTACAACAGTCCACTTTTTGCCTTTAGAGATCCTCTGTGTTGGTCCCATGCTTTCTTGAATTCAGTTACTGTCCTCATCTCTACCACCTCCACTGGGAGACTATTCCATGGATCCACTACTCTTTCCGTAAAGAAATATTTCCGCATATCACTCCTGAATCTATCTCCCTTCACCCTCATCCCATGTCCCCTCGTAGCAGAACTTGCTTTCAATTGAAAGAGGCTCTCTCCCTGAACATTTATGCCACGGAGGTATTTAAACATCTCAATCATATCACCTCTATCCCGCCTTTCCTCTAAGGTGTACATATTAAGATCCTTAAGTCTGTCCTCATATGCTTTATAATGAAGCCCATTAATCATTTTGGTAGCAACCCTCTGCACCGACTCCATCCTGTTCACATCCTTTTGAAGGTGCGGTCTCCAGAATTGCACACCATACTCCAAATGAGGTCGCACCAAAGACTTATACAGAGGCATTATCACCTCCTTTTTTCTGCTAGCCATTCCTCTCCGTATGCACCCAAGCATCCTTCTAGCTTTTGCTGTCGCCTTTTCCACCTGTTTAGCTACTTTAAGATCATCAGACACAACCACGCCTAGGTCCCGCTCTTCTTTAGTGGACAAAAGTACTTCACCTCCTATACTGTATTGCTCCCTTGGATTGCTGCAGCCCAAATGCATGACCTTACATTTTTTAACATTAAATCCCAGCTGCCAAATTCTAGACCATTCTTCAAGCTTAGCTAGATCCCTCCTCATGTTATCTACCCCTTCCTGGGTGTCTACTCTATTGCAGATTTTGGTATCATCCGCAAAGAGGCAAACCTTACCCGACAGCCCTTCCGCTATATCACTAACAAAGATGTTATGGAAATGACATAGAGAACCTATCTTCCCTATTAACAGAACAGAATGAATGTGAAGCCTGTGGGCAATTAATCTAAAGACTCGTATCTACAGAACGTCTACTCTATCTTGTTCGACATTATTTGATCCGTATGCAGAGTTCAAAAAGACCCTTCAATTCTAATGAATATTAGCAAAGTGTTAATGAGATAAAAACCTCTTATTGCTAAGGCCAACCGAAAAATATTATTGTGATACCATTACTAACCCTCCTGGCAGTACCCAATTATATTTTCAACTACCGTGTTCCTATCAATCGTTATCAGATGTTAAACCAGGAATCGGTTACTTCGTGTCAGTCTATTTTAAACATACAGGTACCAATCAATAGTAAAATTCAAGCCCTCCGGGCTTGCTTCATGTCAGACTATTTTAAACACACAATTGCCAATCAATAGTGAGATTCAAGCCCTCCGGGCTAACAGTGTTGATCTTATATATCCACTGTTGTTCTTTAAACAAAAGAGTCTCATCTATTGTGCGACCGGACAAGGGAAATTGTACTTGTTCAATTGCTATGCATCGAAGCTGTTCGAAAGAGTGCTTCTGAGCCAAGCAATGGGCAACTATAGGTGCCTCTAAGCGTTGACATTTTAGACGACTTCTATGCTCACGTATTCGTACCCGCAAAGGGCGAACTGTTTTTCCTATATACATAAGGCCACAGGGGCAAAAAATACCATATACCACTGCTGACGAGGCACAGTTTGTAGAACTATAAAGGGTAAAACTCATATCATGGTATCGAAATTGTGTCTGTTCCATCATGACTGCGCAGACATCACACTCCCCACATTTTTTATGTCCCCCTACCCTGTGTTCACGATCCACCTGAGGAAGTACAGTGGGGCTTAAATATTCTTTCAAGTTTTTTCCTCTTTTCCACACATATCTAATCTTCTTTTGTCGTAAACCCGGTACAGCTGTTAATATATTACTATATTTTCGACAAATGTTTTGAATATGGTAGCTCATCGAAGAATAGTTTGTAATTAAATTTATATTATTTTCTTCATATGTAGTTTGGGCTGGTGGACGCATAACTAGCAACCCTGGACGGTGATTATACAGCGCTCGTTGATATGCGCGTTGTACTATCAACCAGGGATACCCCTGCTGTTCAAAATCCTGTTTTAACTGTCTTGCTTGTTGTTTATAACTTTGAACATCGGAACAGTTACGCCTGAACCGTAAAAATTGTGAAAATGGAAGGGAGTCTTTCAGTTGTCTTGAATGTTTACTATGATAGGAACACATGCCTACACTAACTGTGGGCTTCCGGAAGACTGATATCTGCCATTGATGTTCTCCTCGAGTAACATGTACATCGAGGTATGTGATTTCCTGTTGATATTCATGAGTGAACTTAATGTTCATATCACATTGATTGAGCCAACCCAAAAATTCCCTCAATGCATCATGCGACCCCTTCCATAAGACGAACACATCGTCAATATATCTACGCCAGATTATTATGGAGTCTTGAAAATGAGATTCACCTAACCATTTTTGTTCGAAGGCATGCATATAGAAATTTGCAATCGAGGGGGCGCACGTCGCCCCCATGGCTACTCCACTGATCAGATCAGTGGAGTAGCCATGGGGGCGACGTGCGCCCCCTCGATTGCAAATTTCTACATGCATGCCTTCGAACAAAAATGGTTAGGTGAATCTCATTTTCAAGACTCCATAATAATCTGGCGTAGATATATTGACGATGTGTTCGTCTTATGGAAGGGGTCGCATGATGCATTGAGGGAATTTTTGGGTTGGCTCAATCAATGTGATATGAACATTAAGTTCACTCATGAATATCATCAACAGGAAATCACATACCTCGATGTACATGTTACTCGAGGAGAACATCAATGGCAGACATCAGTCTTCCGGAAGCCCACAGATAGGAACACATTCCTACACTATCATAGTAAACATTCAAGACAACTGAAAGACTCCCTTCCATTTTCACAATTTTTACGGTTCAGGCGTAACTGTTCCGATGTTCAAAGTTATAAACAACAAGCAAGACAGTTAAAACAGGATTTTGAACAGCGGGGGTATCCCTGGTTGATAGTACAACGCGCATATCAACGAGCGCTGTATAATCACCGTCCAGGGTTGCTAGTTATGCATCCACCAGCCCAAACTACATATGAAGAAAATAATATAAATTTAATTACAAACTATTCTCCGATGAGCTACCATATTCAAAAAATTTGTCGAAAATATAGTAATATATTAACAGCTGTACCGGGTTTACGACAAAAGAAGATTAGATATGTGTGGAAAAGAGGAAAAAACTTGAAAGAATATTTAAGCCCCACTGTACTTCCTCAGGTAGATCGTGAACACAGGGTAGGGGGACATAAAAAATGTGGGGAGTGTGATGTCTGCGCAGTCATGATGGAACAGACACAATTTCGATACCATGATATGAGTTTTACTCTTTATAGTTCTACAAACTGTGCCTCGTCAGCAGTGGTATATGGTATTTTTTGCCCCTGTGGCCTTATGTATATAGGAAAAACAGTTCGCCCTTTGCGGGTACGAATACGTGAGCATAGAAGTCGTCTAAAATGTCAACGCTTAGAGACACCTATAGTTGCCCATTGCTTGGCTCAGAAGCACTCTTTCGAACAGCTTCGATGCATAGCAATTGAACAAGTACAATTTCCCTTGTCCGGTCGCACAATAGATGAGACTCTTTTGTTTAAAGAACAACAGTGGATATATAAGATCAACACTGTTAGCCCGGAGGGCTTGAATCTCACTATTGATTGGCAATTGTGTGTTTAAAATAGTCTGACATGAAGCAAGCCCGGAGGGCTTGAATTTTACTATTGATTGGTACCTGTATGTTTAAAATAGACTGACACGAAGTAACCGATTCCTGGTTTAACATCTGATAACGATTGATAGTAACACGGTAGTTGAAAATATAATTGGGTACTGCCAGGAGGGTTAGTAATGGTATCACAATAATAATTTTCGGTTGGCCTTAGCAATAAGAGGTTTTTATCTCATTAACACTTTGCTAATATTCATTAGAATTGAAGGGTCTTTTTGAACTCTGCATACGGATCAAATAATGTCGAACAAGATAGAGTAGACGTTCTGTAGATACGAGTCTTTAGATTAATTGCCCACAGGCTTCACATTCATTCTGTTCTGTTAATAGGGAAGATAGGTTCTCTATGTCATTTCCATAAGAAATGAGTATCCAATTGAATAGGATAACATCAGAGGGCTTTAAATAAGGGAAGCTATAGTCTGCACGCATGCGCGGCGTCTTTTTAAGAATGAGTAACGCTGGGACGTGGGCAGCATCCGTTGCGAAAGTAAGTTAGATTTGGTGAATATAGTTAAGCGTTTTAGGATAAGGATGGGAACACAATAGGTAGAGGCGGTTTGGTTTAAATAATTTGTTTATGTTTTTAAGGTAAAGATCTCCTGAAGAAAGATTAGCTTTTGAAACGCCGTGAAGGCGCCCTATGAGAGCGTCGAGATCTGCTTGACAAAAATGAACACAGGGGTGAAGATTTTAAAAGAAAGTCCTCTAATAAAGTTATGATTCTTATATACTGATGTTTTAAGCACTGGGGTTGACGATACTGAGATTTTTTTAAAAGAAGAAGATTTTTCAATAAAGCAAAAATTTTTATGTATATAGAAAAAGAACAGAAAAGAAAGTTTAAAGAAATTAGAAATGGAAATGGTTTGAAGACCCGTTAGAAGTGTGCTGAAGCAATATTCTAGCTTGCAACATATTTTCAAGTTGAACGATTCAGCAGAAAGTTTAGCAACACGTTCAATGAAGTAGACCTAATAGCTTGTATATTCCTTGAGTGACGACAGTTTAGTCCACATTCCCGCCCAGGGGTGTGATTTCTTCAGAGTTTATTTTCAGGCGGAGTGGAGCATCAATCTCAAGGAGTAGACAGATCCTTTCAGATTCTAGATCGCAGTGAGTATCCCTCTCTGTTGTTTCTTCCTTCTCTCTTATTTAAACGAGGGGATGGTATAGGAAACGTGTTTGCATAGGGGGGACGTGAATGTAAAGTAAAAAAAAAAAACAATATAAGACTGATAAGGTTAAAAAGGTTCCTCAGTTTGAGGAATGGAGAGTTATTTAAAGTTATGGTATAGTTAGTTACTTTGTTGTTCCTTTGAGTTTCCTTTGTCAATAGTACACTGGGGGCTGATGGGAGATACCAGCAGGCTATATCCAGTGATGTCACGACTTTGACATGCCCAGTCTCCAAGCTGCAGGAGGAGGTGCACAACCCAGAGGTGGAGGACTAAACTGTCGTCATTCAAGGAACGACAGTTACCAGGTAAGTGTAACTTCTATTTTGGGTTGTTCTTTCCTAGGTGCATAACTTTGCACTTGTCTACATTAATTTCATCTGCCATTTCATAGAAACATAGAAATATGACGACAGAAAAAGACCACATGGCCTGTCTAGTCTGTCCTTCCATAACAACTACAACAGTCCCCTTTTTACCTTTAGAGATCCTCTGTGTTTGTCCCATGCTTTTTTGAATTCAGTTACTGTCCTCATCTCTACCACCTCCACTGGGAGACTATTCCACGGATCCACTACTCTTTCCATAAAGAAATATTTCCGCATATCACTCCTGAATCTATCTCCCTTCACCCTCATCCCATGTCCTCTCGTAGCAGAACTTGCTTTCAAGTGAAAGAGGCTCTTTCCCTGAACATTTATGCCACGGAGGTATTTAAACATCTCAATCATATCACCTCTATCCCGCCTTTCCTCTAAGGTGTACATATTAAGATCCTTCAGTCTGTCCTCATATGCTTTATAATGAAGACCACTAATCATTTTAGTAGCCACCCTCTGCACCGACTCCATCCTGTTCACATCCTTTTGAAGGTGCGGTCTCCAGAATTGCACACTATACTCCAAATGAGGTCGCACCAAAAAACATATACAGAGGTATTATCACCTTCTTTTTTCTGCTAGCCATTCCTCTCCGTATGCACCCAAGCATCCTTCTAGCTTTTGCTGTCGCCTTTTCTACCTGTTTAGCTACTTTAAGATCATCAGACACAACCACGCCTAGGACCCGCTCTTCTTTAGTGGACAAAAGTACTTCACCCCCCTATACTATATTGCTCCCTTGGATTGCTGCAGCCCAAATGCATGACCTTACATTTTTTAACATTAAATCCCAGCTGCCAAATTCTAGACCATTCTTCAAGCTTAGCTAGATCCCTCCTCATGTTATCTACACCTTCCTGGGTGTCTACTCTATTGCAGATTTTGGTATCATCCGCAAAGAGGCAAACCTTACCTGAAAGTCCTTCCGCTATATCACTAACAAAGATGTTAAAAAGAATCGGACCAAGGACAGATCCCTGGGGCACACCACTGATAACATCCTTCTCATCAGAGTGAGCTCCATTTACTTGTACTCTTTGTCGCCTCCCACCCAACCAATTTCTAACCCAAGCAGTAACTTTAGGGTCCATCCCTAGGATGCTCAGTTTGTTTATAAGTCGCCTGTGAGGAACAGTGTCAAAGGCTTTACTGAAAACTAAATACACCACATCTAGGGCTCTCCCTCGGTCCAACGTCCTGGTCACCCAGTCAAAGAAATCAATCAGATTTGTCTGACAAGACCTGCCTCTGGTGAATTCATGCTGCCTCCGATCCTGTAATCCGCTGGACTCCAGAAACCTCATTATTATCTCTTTCATCAGCGTTTCCAATAATTTACTCACCACCAAAGTTAAACTAACCAGCCTGTAGTTTTCAACCACATCCTTCCGCTTTTGTGTAAAGGCACCACATGAGCCTCTCTCCAGTCCTTTGGCACCACTCCCGACTCCAACAAGGCATTGAAAAGATCAGTCAATGGAGCTGCTAGAACGTCCCCAAGTTCCCTCAGTATTCTCGGGTGTATCCCATCTGGTCCCATCGCTTTGTCTACATCTTGGATTTTGGCACCAGGCAGACAGCATACCTCTCTGGACATCAAGTCTGGTCGGCAGATGGATGCCTCAGTACCCCTCAGAAGAGAGTCTCCAACCACCACTACCCTTCTTTTCCTTGTGGTCACTGTTTCTGCAACTTTGGGGTACTTGAGCTCTGGTTCTTCCCTTTCCAGGGATTCTTTCTCCTCCTCCACGTCCAGGGCTGCATAATGGTTCTTCAATTCAAGGGCTGGAGAAGTTGGATTGGTGATTTTTGCAGGCCCTGGTGACTTGTGTCCAACCATCGACATTCTGTTGGCACCCATCTTCTCCTCTGCTGGAGAGCTTGGTTGCTGCAAGAAGCATCTCATCAATGTACTTCTCACTGTCTTGAATGCTCCTCTGCCTCGCCACCTCCTCTCTGAGTTCCTCCACTTGTTTCCTCAGAGCTTCAGCATGCAGGCACTCTGCACATGGAAGCGGTCCTTAAACTGGCATTAGGACCTCTGTCTGGACCGAGGCAGAAGCTGTAACGGGGGCAACAGCTTTATCAATACGATTTTTCCCAGCCATTGTTCTGTTCGTGGAGCTTAGGTATCTGTTAAAGCAAAAGAGAGAGATCTACCAAGTACCAGCCGGTTTCCCAGCTGTCCTTTCAGAGAAAAAGCAGTTAAATCTCTTTAATTATATTCAAAATGTGCTGGTCCAATTCTCTTTGCTTTGTCAAATGGGGAGGTGCCCTATAAAGCAAGACTACCTGCTAGGGGTGGGTGGGAGTCGGGGTGGGTAGGGAGGGAACTAACAACTGATTAGGTGTTAGCAGCTCCCAAAGCTGAGGAGGTTACTGGAGTTCAACCACCTACTGTGCTCAAGGAAAGTCCCACTAAAGCACCAAAAAGAAAGTAACCTTGCTTTAAAAATGTACAAAAAACCCTTTTAAGAGCTCCCAGTTAGAGAGCTAACAATTTAATATAATAAAACAAACCCTTAAATCCTTACTGTTGGTTGATCTGGAGAGCTCCTGTGGGAAAGTCTTCCAATTTATCAAGATCCTCTTGCAATTTTCCACAATCCTCTTGGGTTTTAACAACTTTAAAAAGTTTTTTGTCATCTGCAAATTTGATAACCTCACTTGTTCCCTTTTCCAAGTCATTTATGAATATGTCAGAAATCAGTGGACCCCAGCACAGATCCTTGGGGTACTCCACTATTCACCTTTTTCCATTGGGAAAATTGGCCATTTAGCCCTACCCTCTGCTTTCTGTCTTTTAACCAGCTCCTGACCAACAGTAGTACTTCACTGCCTATCCCATGACTTTTTAGTTTTGCCAAAAGTCTATGATTAGGGACCTTGTGAGAGGCTTTCTGAACATCCAGATACAATATATCAACTGACTCACCTTTATTTACCTGTTTATTCACACCTTCAAAAATACATAACAGATTAGTAAAACAAGATCTTCCTTGTCTAAAGCTATGTTGGCCGTCTCCCATTAAGTCATAACTATCTACATGCTGAGTAAGCTTGTTCTTAATGATGGTTTCTACCATGTTTCCTGGTACTGATGTAAGGCTCACCGCTCTGTAGTTTCCAGGATCACCCCTGGAACACTTTTTAAAAATTGGAGGATCGCCAATGTAATGCCAATCTACGGGTATTACAGATGATTTTAATGATAGTTCACAGATTGCTAATAGCAGGTCTGCAATCTCGTATTTCAGTTCTTTCAACACCCTTGGATGTATACCATCCGGTCCAGGTGATTTGCTATTCTTCAGTTTATCAAATAGTTGTAATACATCTTCCCGGTGTATCAATGTATCTTTCAGTTCTTCTGCAGTATCACCTTTAAATACCACTTCAGTCATGGGTAACATCCCTAAATCTTCCTCAGTAAAGACTGCAGCAAAGAATTCATTCAGTATCTCCACTATAGTCTTGTTCCCTCTTACTGCCCCTTTTATCCCTCTATCATCTAATGGTCTCTCACAGGTTTTATGCTAAGATTGTATTTGAAAAAGTCTTATTTTTGCTTACACAGCAAGTTTCTTCTCAGATTCTCTCTTTGCCTGCCTTATCAATGGCTTGCATTTAACTTGCCAGTGCTTGTGCTGTTTCCAGTTTTCATCATTTGGCTGTTTTTTGACAACAACAGCCTCTGACCTCACCTTTAAACCATCCTGGCAGTTTTTTGGACTTCCTTCCACTTTTCTTAAAGCTTGGAATACAGCTGGTCTGGGCTTCCAAGATAGTATTTTTAGACAACACCCAAGCTTGATGGAAGTCTTTAACCTTTGCAACTGCTTCTTTTAAGTTTTTTCTTAACTATTTTCCTCATTTTATCATAGTCTCGCTTTCGAAAGTTAAAAGGTAGTACTGTGGATTTCCTTACCATCCCTCCTCCATTAATTAAATCAAATGCAATCATGCTATGATCACTATTGCCAAGTGGCCCCATCACCCTTATCTGTTGCACCAGATCTGGTGTTCCACTAAGGATTAAGTCCAAAATGGCTTCCCCTCTGGTCAGTTCATGAATCAGCTGCTCCAAGAAACAGTCATTTATTTCATCTAGAAACTTTATCTCCTAGCATGTCCTGCCGTGACACTGACCCAGTCAATACTGGAGTAATTGAAATCATCCATTATTATTACTGTGCTGTAACGTTTGTTAGCCTTCCTGATTTCTTTGAGCATTTCATCATCCATTTGTTCAATCTGGCCAGGCGGTCGATAGTACAACCCTATTGCCATCACCTTCCCCTTTTTACATGGAATTTCAATCCATAGAGATTCTACAGCGAATTTTGTTTCCTGTAGAACTTTAATCCTTTGTGACTCAATGCCTTCCCTAACATAGAGTGCAACCCCTTTACCAATTTGATCAGCTCTATCATTATGATGTAGTTTGTGCCCAGTTATCAGTGTCCCACTGGTTGTCCTTCCACCATGTCTCAGATACAAATCATATCTAACTTCTCATTTAGTGCTATATATTCTAATTCTCCCATCTTATTTTTTAGACTTCTAGCATTTGCATACAAGCATTTTAGAGACTGTATTTTATTCATATTATTCTGGTTTTTGGTAGGCAGGGGTATCTTGGAATCTTTAAGCACTGTCTGCTCTGTACTCAAGGGCATTTGGTCTACCTTTGTCTTTATTGGAACCTCTCTGCTGATGTACCCTTACTCCATTTTTTTTGGTAGTATCCTTCAAGGATATATTGTTCCGAACCATGCGCTCTTGGGAGTCTGTCGGCTCTCTCTTATTATCTAGTTTAAAAGCTGCTCTATCTCCTTTTTAAAAGTTAATGCCAGCAGCCTGGTTCCATCTCAGTTAAGGTGAAGCCCATCTCTTCGGAAGAGCCCCTCCTTTCCCCAGAATGTTGCCCATTTCCTAACAAATCCAAAACCCTCATCCTTGCACCATTGTCTCATCCAGGCATTGAGACTCTGGAGCTCTGCCTGCCTTTTGGGTCCTGCGCGTGGAACAGGAAGCATTTTGGAGAAAACTACCCTGAAAGTTCTGGATTTCAACTTCCTTCCTAAAAGCCTAAATTTAGCCTCTAGAACCTCCCTACCACATTTTACTATGTCATTGGTACCAACATGTACCAAGACAGCAGACTCCTCCCCAGCACTATCTAAGACCTTGTCTAGGTAGTGCGTGAAGTCCGCTACCTTCGCACCAGGCAGGCATGTTACCAAGCGATCCTCGCATCCACCCAGCTATCTACATGCCTAATGATCGAATCATCAACTATAACGGCTGTCCTAACCCTTCCCTCATGGGCACTTGGCCCTGGACAAACTTCCTCGGTGCGAGAAGGTTTTACATCACCTGGAGGACAGGTCCTTGCTATAGGATCACTTCTTGCCACTCCAGGGTGATGCTCTCCTGTCACGTGATCTCTGTCCTCCATGGCAACAGGGATGCTGCCAGACTGGAGTTGGGAGTTCAGCACTATATCCCTGTAGGTCTCGTCTATGTACCTCTCTGTCTTCCTTATGTCTTCCAAGTCTGCTACTCTTGCCTCCAGAGATCGGACTTGTTCCTTGCACCTTGTGCACATGTAAGATCCCTCACCAACTGGGAGAAAATCATTCATGTGACACTCAATGCAAAAGACTGGAAAGCCCCCATTTCTCTGCTGGACTGCTCTCTGCATCTTCGTTGTAAGGTTGTGTTTTAGATATTTAAGTTCTTTAGTTACTAAGGGTTGCTGGGGATACTTATACTAATAAAACTATACCTAATACGTTTAATGTACTATATTCACCTGAAATTGAATTAACCTCAGGTCCTTAATGTATGCTGATGAGAATAAACAGCTGTACCTGAGAGTGAATATGGCTTCTCCTTTCCTTTAAGAGGTTTAAACAGCTATAAAGCTACGATTATCCCAGGGGTGAGAGGGTGTTGGGGAAGGAGGGAGGGAAAAAAGACTTATTAAATGTTGGTTGCTACACAGTACCCTGTCCTGTGCTTCTAAGGTAATCTGTGACCAATCTCCAGGTGGAGTCTCACAACTCTTGCTTGGATAGAGGGAGTTTTGGGTTCTAAATCTAACCAGAAAGCTGTATTTCAAATTTAAACTGAAACTCTTTGCAGCTACTGGGCCATGATTGATTTAACAATACACTGGGTTCATAGATTAATCATCTTTAATCTAAAGAATTACTTTTTCCCCAAGATTAGAAAAATTCCCAGAAGTAAATACTTACAATTGCAGGTCTCTCTCCAGAAGTAGCAGTCCCCTTTTGTAGTCCTTCAAGACTGAGAAGCACAGAACCAGAGAAAGAGAAAAAAATCCCTCCGGGCACAGTCTAGGTGCCCCAACAACTAGATCTTTGTTTTGTGTTTTTATGCATCCATCTTGTTACATCAGCTCTTCTCCTCATCTCTGTGGCAGACTAAAGGCAGGAAGCCTCCCTCCTTATCCATTTGTCAAACATTTCTTGGTTAGCCAACAGGCTGCAGGGGAAGACGGGAGTAGTAATCTAGCAGACACAAGCTCTGCTTTCCCCTGCAGCCTGTAGCTTTCAGTTCCAGGACCAGGGGACTATGGGAGAGCATATTGGGGGTGCTCAGCTACCCACAGTACTCGCTGCCTGTGCTATAAGAAAAGGGAGCAAAGTCCTTTTGCCTATCTCCTTTCGAATCTTCTGGTTTCTCTTTCTGGTGTTGTGCTCAGCTACCCACAGTATGGTTTATTACATTTGATATACTGCTCAGGCAGAAGTATTAGAGCGGTTTACAATAGTATATCATTTAAGAAAATATGAAAAGAACACCATTTATGAGATAGGACAGAATAGAGAAAAGAAATAGTTAAAAAGATAAGGGAAGGAGAAGGAAAGGGAACAGCAGGTTATCACGAGATACAAGTACTCACTGCCTGTGCTTTAAGAAAAGGGAGCAAAGTCCTTTTGCCTATCTCCTTTCGAATCATCCGGTTTCTCTTTGTGGTGTTGTGCTCAGTAATACTTCTGTTGTTGGAACTGGCGGCTCCTGTGGAATTTTCTTCTTGCACTGACTGCTGTTGGTACTATAGTGAGCAGAGCAGTAAATCAGAGAGGGATTGCCCTTTGAAAACTGAGGGGCTGAAATTTAAAGCAAGTTTTGTATTTGTCGGTGAGCTTCAAATATATAGCTTACTTATCCTTAAATTTGTAAATGTTATGTGATTTAAGTCACTAAATGGCCAGATATTATTCATATTATATTAGGGGAGGGGATGGATGGAGATGGCTCCAGAAATCAAGACCGTACCAAGCTAGCACAGTGCCCTGTGCAGCTGTTGAACTTGGCACCCCACCCACCCAGCTGTGTGTAGAAACCTGTTTCCTCAGACGTCTTAGAACACCAGTGATGACGTCGGTGCCCCCTTCTGTACTGGCGCCCTGTGCGGCGGCTTCAGTTGCGCATCCCTTGGTGTGGCCCTGACAGAAAGTCCTCCATATAGTGGAATTATTCAGCTGGTAAACCTGTAAGTTATCTGTTTAGGCTTTCTTCTAACGAAACAGATCTAGATAGTGCTGGCACAGTGACTAGTGAATACATATATTCAGTGCCACTACTTCTACAGATGATAATGCAGAATATATGTATCAAGCACCACTGCTGATGCTTAATTTATGATGATGATCATGTTGGCTCAAAATTTACACCAGTATCTTCTCATTTTGGAGATTGGCAGGCTATTTTCAAAGGCCTGGCTCCCCACTAGCATTAGACTTGTTTTTACATAGAAATGTTAGGACTAAATTTTGAGAACTGTGTGTGTGGGGAGGGGGGGGGGATGTTCAGCGGTGGCGGCTGGAGCTTCTTAAGCACTTAGCTGTTGCTGCTGAAATTTAACCCTGGATATTCAGTTCTGGGGTCATATCTGGCCACTGGCAATGAATATCTGTGTTGCCGCATAGCCCGGAAGCTAACCAGCGGTAATGCGGAGCTGCTGCTCAGTTAGTGAGCTGTGGGTAAAGATAGGCCAGTTTTTGCCAATATCGCTGCTGCCCAGTTATCGACCGGGTGCCTCCTCTGCTTCATCCCAGAACACCCACAACATGCTCCAGTGCTAATGACATAGCATCAGGGTGTGTAGCAAGGGCACTTGCGGACATCCAGCGAAACTAAACATGCCAGTGTTGCTGAATATCATGCTAACCGGCATTTACATGGTTTGCCGGTCTGCAAGCCTTGTAAATGCCTTTTGAATATCTCCCCCTGTATTTTGAACAGTGATCCTCAGAAGATTTGCTTGCCTAAGGGTCTTTGTATTCATTACATTTCTTGTTCAGTGCCATGATTAACAGAACATAAGCTGATGGTCTCTTCTAACCCTTGTCCATAGGAAAAGGTCCATTTCCTGGAGTGATTGACATGTTTGGAGGTATTGGAGGTCTTGTTGAATTTCGGAGTGGCCTCCTAGCCAGTCGTGGTTTTGTGGCACTTTCTCTAGCCTACTTTGCATATGAGGACTTGCCAACTTCTCTGGATGAGATAGACTTGGAGTATTTTGAAGAAGCTGTTGACCTGCTGTTGAGACATCCCAAGGTATTTTTTCACATATCTGTTCTTTATGCATTAATAAGTTACAGTACATTCCTTATTTAATTTTAAGGTAGAATCGGTTTTTATAGATGTTCCATGATGGTTCAACACAGTTAATTTTGCAAATCAAAAGTAGTTTGAATTAATATTCCAAGCTCAATGTGTAAGAAAGTTTAGCAAGGAGTATTGTACATAATGCCATCACTAAAGTTTTGTACTGTCTCCAGAAAGATTTGTAAGAAGTTGTCTCTGTGTCCCTATGCAAATAGTGTCATAAGTCAGGTTTCCTTTTGGTCAGTGAGGGGGTAATTTTCAATGGTCTTGTTAGCTGCAGAGTATATGGCCATTTTTACTACACATAGTTTGGAACTAATTCTCAGAGAATCCACCCAGGTTACATAAAGTATGTGCGTTAAAAGTACCCAAGTACTTTCCATCTGCTGTTTGTGCATAAGAACATAAGAAAAGCCATACTGGGTAAGTCTAAAAGTCCATCAAGCCCAGTATCCTGTTCCGAACAGTGGCCAATCCAAGTCACAAGTACCTGTCAGGTTCCCAAAAGGTAGACAGATTCCATGCTGTTTATTCTAGGGGTAAGTAGTGGAGTCCCTTTTTAATAATGGTTTATGAACTTTCTCTACAGGAACTTGTCCAAACCTCTTTTAAACCCAGCTATATTAACAGCTTTTACTATATCCTCCAGCAACGAATTCCAGAGTGAGTGAAAAAATATTATCTCCAGGAACAAGCAGGAATGAGTCTTCACATATGGGTACGTCGGTACCGACGGAGCCTGCACGGGAACGCTCCCCAGCTTCCCAAAAAAGGAAAGCTTTTGGGAGCATCCCACAGCGCCTGTGCGCTGCCTTCCCGCCTTTCCTAACCGCCTCTCCCCAGTTCTTCTTTTCCGCGGAGCCAGCAGGTCGTGTTCCTGTCACCGCTGAAGAAGTTCTTTGTTTTATTTTATTTCTTTGGTCGCGCGTCTGCCTTCCCCGACGTCGGACCGGTACCGCCGGTCTTTCTTTCTTTTCTTATAAAAAACCCCCCAAAAAAACCACCACATTTTTCCCTCACTTAGTGTGTTTTTCCTCTTTGGGCCTTAGGCCTCACGAGAAATTTTCCTCATGGAAAAACCAGCCTCCGGGTTTACAAAATGCACTAAGTGCAGCGGTACTATTTCTGTCACCGACACCCATGAATGGTGTCTTAAATGTTTGGGTCCTGACCACTCCATTTTGGATTGTCCGTCCTGCTCCTTGATGTCTAAACGAGGTTTACAGAACCGAGCAGCTAAGCTCCATGTGCTGTTTCCCTCTGATGCAGCTTCAGTGGCATCGACGTCTTCCAGGGCCTCTACTTCCTCCCATGGATCTCAGGTAACAAAACATAAATCCAGCCGGTCCTCGAAGGGTAGATCTCCTTCCAAGCATTGAGATGCCTCCGGGCTTGCCCTCGAGGATTCTGCACCGGCAAAACAACCTCGGCGGGAAGTTCTGGCTTCCAAAGCTCCTCCTATGGGGTTACAGGTTGACATCAATGGCACGGCCTCGACCGATCACCTGTTAGAATACTCTGGGGTACCGGCGCAACCTTCCGGTACCGAATTCCAGGCATTCATGGCGTCGATGGATCAGTATTGTTCTATCCATGCAGCAGGCTATCACGGCCTTCATTCAAGCTGCGACGCCGCTGATACCACAACAAACTCCGTTGTCGGTATCGGCTCCGGTACCGGCACCAGTGTCGGTACCGGTACCGACTGCATCGACATCGACCAGGATGCCGACTGCAGCAGTTCCCTGTCCAGGGATGCCCATCGGTACCGAACCAGTACCGATGACGCCCGATGTTGATACCGCTCGGTACGCATATCGAGCTTTGGAAGAGCACCCTGACAGTCGATACTTTGATTCCTCCGAAGACTCTGATGCATCGGAGGAGTCTGCTGAAGTATCTATAGCTCTTCCTGAAGAGCCTTGTTCTCCAAAAAGAAGAATGTCTCCTCCAGAGGACTTGTCCTTTCAAGACTTCATCAGAGAAGTGGCTAAAGGGCTTTCTATTTCAGTAACCTTTGAATCAAAGCCTAGAGCAAAAAAATTGGATATTTTAGGTTATTCTAAGGCTCCTAAGGAGGCAGTCACCTTGCCAATTCATAAGATTCTTTATGATCACATGATTGACTTATGGGAGACTCCTCTCACTATCTCTCCTCATTCTCGTAGGTTGGACACTATGTACCGTGTCCCTCCTTGTCCTGGGTTTCATAAAACACAGCTTCCTCACCATTCTATTGTGGTAGAGTCAGCTATGAAAAAGATAAAGAATGCAAAGAGACACTCCTCTGCTCCTCCAGGAAGAGAATGCAGGACCTTGGATGCTTTTGGTAGGAAAATCTTCCAAGCCAATATGCTCATTGCCAGAATCAACTCATATAGTCTTTATATGGGTATGTTTCTGAAAGAAGTTGCAGATAAGCTGCACACTTTCCTCCCTTTCCTTCCAAAGGATAAAAGGGAAGAATTTCTTATTTGGATTAAGCATACTCAAGATATTTCAAAGTTTTCCAACCGTGCAGCTTTTGATTCCTTTGAGGGTGCCAGCAGGGCTTCGGCCATTGCCATAGCTGCACGCAGAATTGCTTGGCTCCAAGCTTCTGATCTGGAATCTTGGGTTCAGGATGGCTTGGGAAATCTTCCCTGTAGAGGAGAAAATGTGTTTGGCAAAGATTGGCAAATAAAAGCCACTCAAATGGATGCAGAAAATTCTGCTTTGGATAGACTTTCAAAGTCAACCTCCATTCTTGCCAAGAAAAAACCTTTCAAAAAGTCTGTTTTCCAGAAAGGCAGATTCCATCCTGCTTCTGGCCAACAATCATCTACAGGTCGTTTTGCTGCTAAGCGTCAGCAACCTAAACAGGCCAGGCCTAACCCTACAGGGGCTACTGCAACTCAGCAGACCCAGCCTCCTCAGGGTTTTTGACTTGATGCTGGAGAACTTAGCCTTTCTGGCTCTGAAACAGCCAGAGCCTCTCACCATTCCAGGAAGGTTAGCTCATTTTGCTCCCAGATGGGAGCAAATTACAACAGAGCAGTGGACCCTCTCCATTATAAGGGAGGGCTACAAGCTTCATTTCTCAAACCTTCCTCCTCACACCATGGTGAGACATTTCAATTCTCCAACATCTCTCCTCGACCTTCTAGGTCAGGAGGTGGATACCCTTCTTGTCCAAGGGGCAATAGAAGAAGTGCCTCTTCTTCAACAAGGGTCAGGGTTTTACTCCCCCTACTTTCTGATCCCAAAGAAGACAGGGGGCTACAGACCCATATTAGATCTCAGAGAATTGAACAAATTTCTATGCAAGGAGAAATTCAAGATGCTTTCTCTAGGCACTCTCCTTCCATACCTTCAGAGTCAGGATTGGCTTTGTTCTCTAGATCTCAAGGATGCGTACACACATGTCCTCATCCATCCATCTCACAGAAGGTTCCTCCGTTTTCTTTTCCAAGGAAAGCATTACCAATACAGGGTGCTTCCTTTCGGTCTGGCCTATGCTCCAAGAGTGTTCACCAAATGCATGGCAGTAGTAGCTGCATTTCTACGCACTCTGGGAATATTTGTATTCCCATACCTGGACGACTGGCTCATCCGAGCTCCATCTCAGTCAGAGGCCCAGACTTCCCTGGACTGCACAAGGCACATTCTGCAGTATCTGGGACTTGTGGTAAACCTCCCAAAGTCCCAGCTCACCCCTACTCAGTCCCTAGAGTTCATAGGGGCCTGGCTGGATACTACCACTGCAAGGGCCTATCTTCCTCAGGCCCGTTGCCTACCCCTAGTGCAGTTAGCCTCCCAAATTCAGTCAAAGAGCCATTTAACTGCCCGGGAGACGCTACAACTGCTAGGCCACATGGCATCCACAGTGCATGTGGTACCCTATGCTCGCCTTCACATGAGAGCAGCTCAATGGACTTTGTCCACCCAGTGGACTCAAGCATCAGGAGCTCTCTGACCAAATAGCAACCTCCAAACGCCTCTTTTGGTCTCTCCAGTGGTGGATGTCCACCCAAAATCTGTTGCTGGGGTCCCCCTTCCAACAGTTGTTGCCCCAGGCAACCCTCACAACAGATGCCTCCCAAACAGGTTGGGGAGCTCATCTACAAGACCACTCCACTCAGGGCACTTGGTCTCCACAGGAGACCTCTCTACATATCAACCACTTGGAGCTCCGAGCAGTTTTTCTAGCTCTCAAGGTCTTTCATTCCCTACTCAGCTACAAGACAGTCCTCATTCATATGGACAATCAGGTAGCCATGTTTTACATAAACAAGCAAGGAGGAACTGGCTCTCTGTCGCTTTGCAACGAAGCTTTAAGATTGTGGGCCTTTGCCAGAGAGCATCAAATCCATCTCCTGGCCATATACCTCCCAGGAATCCAAAACTACAGACTCAGTCGAGTTCTGCTTCCACACGAATGGTCACTGCACATGGACCAAGTACTCAGAATCTTTCAAGAGTGGGGAACCCCGGACATAGACCTCTTTGCAAGTCCGTGGAATGCCAAACTTCCCCGGTTCTGTTCCAGAATTCCGTGTCAGGGAGTTCAGGCCAAGGATGCCTTCCTCCTTCACTGGGGTCAAGACTTCCTGTATGCCTTTCCACCCATTCCTTTAATTCCCAAGACTCTGTTCAAGCTCCAGAGGGATCAAGGATCCATGATCCTCATAGCTCCACGCTGGCCAAGCCAAGTGTGGTACCCTCTACTTCTGCATCTCTCTCAAGCTCCCTCCCTAGACTTGGGAGCTGCTCCAGACCTTCTGTCCCAGGAGGAGGGGACTTTGTGGCACCCAAACCTCAAGTCCCTTCACCTCAGAGCTTGGTTGCTGAAGGCCTAGACCTTCAAGGTTGGAATCTTTCTCAGCAGGTGAAGGATATCCTCCATGCTTCCAGAAAACCTTCTACTAGACGTTCCTATGCTTTTAAATGGAAAAGGTTTTCCATTTGGTGTGCTGAGAAGGGTCTTGACCCTCTAGCACTACCTTTGAATTCTCTATTGGAATATCTCCTGCATCTCTCCAATGCAGGCCTTAAGACGAATTCAGTAAGGGTCCATTTGAGTGCTATTGCAGCATCCCTTAAGCCTATTAATGGACAGCCTATTTCCTCTCATCCTCTTATTGCAAGATTCATGAGAGGCCCAACTTTAACTAAACCTCCCATTAGGCCGACTCCGGTGGCATGGGACTTAAATCTGGTTCTTGGTCAGCTTATGAAGCCACCTTTTGAACCCTTAGCCACCAACTCCTTGAAATTTCTTTCCTGGAAGGTTATTTTCCTCATTGCAGTCACCTCAGCTCGCCGCATCAGTGAACTGCAGGCCTTAGTGGCTAATCCACCTTATACAAGGTTCCATTATGATAAGGTAATCCTTAGGACCAATCCACATTTTATGCCTGAAGTGGTTTCACCTTTTCATCTTAATCAAGAGGTGTATTTACCTGTCTTTTTTCCAGGTCCTCATGCATCAAGTGCAGAGAGGAATCTTCATACCCTGGATTGTAAGAGAGCTCTTGCCTTTTACTTACAAAGAACACAGCAACATAGAAAGTCTTCTCAACTCTTTGTTGCCTTTGATCCCTCTCATTTGGGACTTCCAGTCTCTAAGAGGACACTGTCCAATTGGATTGCTCAGTGTATTTCTTTCGCCTACCAGAGTAAGAACCTTTCTCTGGAAGGCCATGTCACAGCTCATAATGTGAGGGCCATGGCCACCTCTATGGCTCATCTAAATTCTGTGTCCATCGACCAGATCTATCGAGCGGCCACCTGGGCCTCGGTTCATACCTTCACAGCCCATTACTGTTTGGACAAGGACTCCCGCCGGGATGCCTTGTTTGGTCAGGCTGTTCTCAAACACCTGTTCCATGCTTAATCAACTCCTGCCCTCCTTCCCTGAATGGATGCCTGAGATCCATAGGAGGAGATGGAGCCCTTCACAGGGTCTCATAACCTTGGGGATCTCCCAGGCATCTCTAGCTAGGGAGTCCCCATATGTGAAGACTCATTCCTGCTTGTTCCTGGAGATAGCACAGTTACTTACCTGTAACAGGTGATCTCTGGGAACAGCAGGAATAAGTCTTCACAACCCACCCACCTCCCCTAGGAGTTGTATCTCTCTATCTATTTTTCCTTTCCTCTCTCTCTTTGTCTCAGCTTTAAAACTCGAACTGGGGAGAGGCGGTTAGGAAAGGCGGGAAGGCAGCGCGCAGGTGCTGTGGGATGCTCCCAAAAGCTTTCCTTTTTTGGGAAGCTGGGGAGTGTTCCCGCGCAGGCTCCGTTGGTACCGACGTACCCATATGTGAAGACTTATTCCTGCTGTTCCCAGAGATCACCTGTTACAGGTAAGTAACTGTGCTTTCTCCTGTGAGTCTTAAATGTGTTCAATTGTAGCTTCATTGCATGACCCTTTGCCTTTCTACTTTTTGAAGGAATAATTGATCTACATTTACTCGTTCCACTCCACTCATTATTTTATAGACCTCTGTCATATCTTTCCTCAGTTGTCTTTTTTCCAAGCCGCAGAGCCCTAACCTTTTAAGTCTTTCGTTGTTCAGTGGTTCCCAACACTGTCCTGGAACATCCCCAGCCAGTCGGGGTTTCAGGATATCCACAATGCATATGCATGAGACATTTGCATACATTATCCCCATTGTATGCAAATCTCTCTCATGCATATGTATTGTGGATATCCTGAAACCCCGACTGGCTGGGGAGCCCCCAGGAGAGGATTGGGAGCTACTGTTGTGGTATCCTTCCATCCCCTTTATCATTTTGGCCACTCTTCTCTGTACATGTCTAATTCTGCAATATCAGTTCACTGGTTAATCATCCTAAATATCCTCTTCGTATCTCCCTCCCAGACTCTATGCTCACAGTTAATCCCCCTCCTATCCCCCTAATTCCCAGTCCTCTAAACAGACTACTAAACTTATGGCACCCATTCAGCTCTCACCACGACAGAAATTATGGATGCTACATTAAGATACACACAGTAGTTCCAAAGACTCCACCCTCTAAACACAAGAACCCCACACAGCTTCACAATCCCGTAAGATTGGGAACCTGACAGAGATCTGTGCTGGGTCTGCTGCTTTTTAACATATTTGTAAATGACCTGGAAATGGGAATAATGAGTGAGATAATCAAATTTGCAGATGACACAAAATTATTCAAAGTTGTTAAAAACACAAGAGGATTATGAAACATTGCAAGGGGACCTTAATAAACTGGAATTAGAAAAGGTACAGAGAAGAGCCTCCAAAATGGTAAAGGGGATGGAAGGATACCCCTATGAGGAGAGACTTAAAGTGTTAGGGCTCTTCAATCTGGAAAAGAGACAGCTGAGGGGAGATATGTTAGAGGTCGATAAATTAATGAATGGAGTGGAACGGGTAAACATAGATTGGTTGTTTATGCCACCAGATTGTAGAAAGTCTAGGGGGTATGCAGTGAAACTACAGTGTAACCTATTTAAGAATAATAAGAGAAAATATTTTTTCATTCAATGCATAATCAAGCTCTGAAATTTGTTACTGGAGGATGTAGAAAAAGCTGATAGTGTAGCTGGGTTTAGAAAAAGTTTGGAGAAGTTCCTGGAGGAAAGGTCCATAAAATCGTGAGAAGCGAAGCAGTGTAAGGCCACCTCCAAAATGAATAATAAATAAATAAATAAATAATCAACTAAGCAATAGAATGTATAATAAACATAATAAAAGAACATGTAATAAAAACAAGCACAAGGAGTGAGATGAGACTAGATAAAATGCAATCTCCAGTAACAAGCAGGAATGTAGTCTTCACATATGGATATCGTCGGTACCGACGGAGCCTGCGCGGGAAAGCTCCCCAGTGTCGATTTAGAAAGCTTTTGGGAGCATCCCACAGCGCCTGCGTGCTGCCTTCCCGCCTTTCCCAACTGCCTCTCTCCAGTTCTTCGTTTTCCGTGGAGCCAGCAGGTCGTTGTTCCTGTCACCGCAGAAAATATTTCCCTATTCTCCTTCTTTTTGTGGTCGCGTCTGCCTTCCCTCGACGTTATACTGGTACCACCGGTTCTTTCTTTCTTTCTGTCTAAAAAAAAAATAGTATTTTTTTCCAAACTTTTCTTCCTCGGGTGCATGCGCCATTTTGGGCCTTAGGCCCAAAACTTCCTTTACCATGGAAGAACCCGCTTCGGGTTTTAAGAAGTGCACCAAGTGTGGCGGTACCATCTCCGTCACCGACACCCATGAGTGGTGTCTTAAATGTTTAGGTTCTGACCACTCCATCTCGGAGTGTATGGCCTGTGCCATGATGTCCAAGAGGGGTCGACAAAACCGAGCTGCTAAGCTCAGCACCCTGTTTCCCTCCAATGCAGCCTCTGTGGCATCGATGTCGTCCAGGGCTTCATCTTCCTCCCATGGATCTCAGGTCCTAAACATAAACTAAACATAAGTCTGGCCGGTCCTCAAAGGGTAGATCTCCTTCCAAGCATTGAGATGCCTCTGGCGTTGCCTTTGAGGGTTCTGTACCAGCAAAATTGCCCCGGTGGGAGGCTTCGGCTTCCAAAGCATTATCGGGGCTCCAGGATGTTCTCGAGGCCTCAACCTCGGCAGAACTACTGGTGCCATGCTCTGGGGTACCGGCTGCTTTCTCCGGTACTGATACCCAGGCATCGGCAGCGTCGATAGACCAGAGGTTCCTGGCTATTGAACGCAGTCTGGTGGCTCTCCTTGCGGCATCAACACCTCGAAACTGCGTCAGACAGTTCAACCGGTACCGGCACCGACTCCGGCACCGGTACCGACAGCATCGGCATCGACATCAGTGTCTGCATTGCTGGCACCCAGTCATGCTATGCCTTCCGGTACCGATTCCCCCCCGTACTGACTTCAGTCGGTACGGGTATCGTGCTCTACAAGAGCATCCGGACAGAAGGTACTTCGAATCCTCGGAGGAGTCTGAGGATTCTGACAGCTCCATCGGTACCGGTTCTCCCAGAGGAGCCTTCCTCTTCTAAACGCAGGATCTCTCCTCCAGAAGATATCTCCTTTCAGGACTTTATTAGGGAGGTGGCTCGAGTTCTTTCTATTACTGTGGTTCCTGAAACAGAGCCCAGGGCAAAGGAGTTGGAAATTTTGCAATATCCCAAAGCTCCTAAGGAGGCAGCTACTTTGCCTATCCATGAGATCTTACATGATCTCATGTTGAGAATATGGGAGACACCTCTTACCACCTCTCCTCACTCTCGTAGACTGGATACCATGTATCGAGTACCTCCGTGTCCTGGCTTCCAGAAAACTCGGCTTCCTCACCACTCCTATTGTAGTGGAATCAGCTATGAGAAGGATCAGAAGTGCAAAGAGGCATGCCTCTAATCCTCTAGGACGTGAGTGTCAAACTTTGGATGCCTTTGGACGTCATACTTTCCAGGCTTTCATGCTTTCTGCCAGGATCAGTTCCTATATTTTATATATGGGAATGTTCCTTAAGGAAGTCACAGGAGATTTAGAGGTGTTGAGCACTCTTCTTCCTGATGATAAGAGGCAGGATTTTCTCACACTGGTTAAACATGCCCAGGATGTTTCTAAGTTTGTCAATCGTGCAACTTTTGACTGTTTTGAGTGCATAAGCAGAACTTCTGCCATTGCCATAGGTGCACGTAGAATTGCCTGGCTCCAGGCATCCGATTTGGAGCTCTGGGAGCAGGACAAACTGGGCAATATCCCTTGTACAGGTGAGAATCTATTCGGCAAGAATTGGCAAGAGAAGGCCAATGAATTGGATGCTGACAACTCCACTTTGGATAGACAGTCCAAAGCCACAGCTGATCCTGCAAGGAGAAAATCTTTCAAGAAACCATTCTTCTCCAAGAAAAAGAGGTTTTATCCTTCTTATTCCCAGCAGGCACGTTCTGCAGGTCAACCTGCCCGAAAGAGTCAGCAACCACCTAAACAGAGGAAAGCAAAGACTGCTAAGCCTCAACCGTCTCAGCAATCTCAGCCTCCACAAGGTCTTTGACTTCCATCTAGAGAACTTAGCCTTCCTGGCTCTCAATGGTCCCGAACCTTCCAGCATTCTGGGAAGGTTGTGTCACTTTGCCCCCAGATGGGGGCAGATAACAGCAGAGCATTGGACTCTCTCCATTATAAAAGAGGTACAAGCTTCACTTTCTGTGCATGCCCCCTCCCACAGTAGTAAGAGAGTTCAATTCTCAGACCTCTCTCATCAATCTTTTAAATCAAGAGGTCACTATCCTTCTTGCCCAAGGGGCAATGGAAGAGGTACCCATTTCTCAACAGGGTGGTGCAGGGTTTTACTCCCCCTATTTCCTTATCCCAAAGAAAACAGGGGGACACAGACCTATTCTGGATCTCAGAGAATTGAACAAATTCCTGTTCAAAGAGAAATTCAAGATGATTTCTCTGGGAACCCTGCTGCCATACCTTCAGAGTCAGGATTGACTTTGTTCTCTAGATCTCAAGGAAGCGTACACTCATGTTCTCATCCATCCAACTCACAAAGTTCCTTCGGTTCTTTTTTCAAGGAAAGCACTACCAATACAGGGTGCTTCCTTTTGGCCTGGCTTCAGCACCAAGGGTGTTTACGAAATGCATGGCTGTGGTAGAAGCATTTCTTCGCACTCTAGGAATATTCATCTTCCCCTACTTAGACGACTGGCTCATTCAAGCCCCATCAGAGTCAGAGGCCAGCATTTCTCTGTCTTGCACAATGCGTATCCTTCAGTATTTGGATCTGGTCATAAACATCCAAAATCCAGCCTAACTCCCACTCAGTCTCTAGAGTTCATAGGAGCTTTGCTGGATACGAGGAAAGCAAGAGCCTATCTTCTGAGATCCGTTGCCTTCACATGGTGCAGTTAGCTTCTCAAGCAGTTCTAAAGCCTCATCTCCCTGCTCGAGAAATGTTACAACTACTAGGCCACAGGGCATCTACCGTGCATGTGGTTCCCTATGCTCGCCTCCATATGAGAGCAGCCCAGTGGGCTTTATCCACTCAATGGACCCAGGCATAAGGGTGCCTGTCAGATAAAATAGCAAACACAAATCGCCTTATTTTGTCCCTCCAATGGTGGCAGTCCACTCAAAACCTGTTGGTGGGGTCCCCATTTCAACAGCCTTTACCCCAGGCAACTCTCACAACAGATGCTTCACCAATGGGTTGGGGAGCTCATCTGCAAGACCTCTCTACCCAAGGCACTTGGACTCCACAGGAGACTCATCTACACATCAATCTCTTAGAGCTCAGAGCAATCTTCCTTGCTGTGCGAGTGTTCCACACCCTGCTCAGCTACAAGACAGTCCTCATTCATACGGACAATCAAGTAGCCATGTTCTACATGAACAAGCAGGGAGGAACAGGCTCTCTGTCACTTTGCAACGAAGCTTTGCGACTATGGGCCCTCGCCAGAGAGCATCAGATTCATCTCCTGGCAGTGTATCTTCCAGGTATCCAAAACTCTTGGGCAGACAGACTCAGTCGAGTTCTGCTTCCACACGAATGGTCTCTACATGCAGACCAGGTGGCCAAGATTTTTAAAATTTGGGGAACCCCGGACATAGACCTCTTTGCAAGTCCGTTGAATGCAAACTTCCCCGGTTCTGTTCCAGAATTCCGGCTCAGGGCTCTCAGGCCAGGGATGCTTTCCTCCTTCATTGGGGTCAGGACTTCCTTTATGCCTTTCCACCCATTCCCCTGATTCCCAAAACCCTGTTCAAGCTTCAGAGAGACAGAGGCCGCCTGATTCTCATAGCTCCATATTGGCCACAGCAAGTGTGGTACCCTCTGCTTCTACATCTCTCTCAAGCTCCCTCTCTGGAGTTAGGGTCCGCTACAGATCTCCTGTCTCAGGAGGAGAGAATGTTATGGCATCCCAATCCCCAGTCTCTGCATCTCAGGGCTTGGTTGCTGAAGGCCTAGATCATGATCTTAACCTTTCTCAGCAAGAAAAGGATATCCTTTATGCTTCTAGAAAACCTTCCACAAGACGCTCTTATGCTTTCAAGTGGAAAAGGTTTACGATATGGTGCTCGCAGAAGGGTCTTAGCTCCCTTGCGATACCTCTGGAATCATTACTGGAGTATCTCCTTCATTTATCTAATGCAGGACTTAAAACTAACTCAATAAGAGTCCATTTGAGTGCTATTAAAGCTTCTTTCAAGCCTTTAAATGGACAACCTATTAACTCCCATCCTCTTATAGCAAGATTTATGAGAGGCCTTCTTCTAACTAAGCCTCCCATTAGGCCACCACCGGTGGCATGAGACTTAAACCTGGTTCTTGGCCAGCTCATGAGGCTACCTTTCGAACCCTTAGCTACTACCTCGTTGAAATTCCTATCTTGGAAAGTTATCTTTCTCATTGCAATCACATCAGCACGTCGCATCAGTGAGAAGTCCTCTCAACTCTTTGTTGCTTTTGATCCTTCTCATTTGGGACTTCCATTCTCCAAGAGAACACTGTCCAACTGGATTGCACAGTGTATTTCCTTTACCTATCAGAGTAAGAATCTTCCTTTGGTGGGCCATGTCACAGCTCACAATGTGAGAGCCATGGCAGCTTCAATGGCTCATCTGCACTCTGTGTCTATCAACGACATTTGTCGAGCAGCCACTTGGGCCTTGGTTCATACCTTCACAGCCCATTACTGCTTGGACAAGGACTCCCGCCGGGATGCCTTGTTTGTTCAGGCTGTTCTCCAACACCTGTTCCATACCTAATTAACTCCTACCCACCATCCCTGGTAGGATGCCAGAGATCCATGGGGGGAAGTGGAGCCTTTTCACAGGGACTCACAACTTCTGGGGTCTCTCCCTGGCATCTAAAGCTAGGGAGTCCCCATATGTGAAGACTACATTCCTGTTTGTTCCTGGAGATAACATAGTTACTCACCTGTAACAGGTGATCTCCGGGAACAGCAGGAATTTAGTCTTCACAATCCACCCACCTCCCCTAGTTGTATCTTTCTATCTCTGTCTCTTTCCTTCTCTCTCTCTTTGTCTCAGCTTTAAACTCAACTGGAGAGAGGCAGTTGGGAAAGGCGTGAAGGCAGCACACAGGCGCTGTGGGATGCTCCCAAAAGCTTTCTAATTGGACGCTGGGGAGCGTTCCCGAGCAGGCTCTGTTGGTACCGACGATACCCATATGTGAAGACTAAATTCCTGCTGTTCCCGGAGATCACCTGTTACAGGTGAGTAACTATGCTTTATCTTGTCAGCAAAGAGATCTACATCCATAAAGACAAAGAGCTATTGTGGAACTTGAGGTCCTAAAAGACGACAGAGACAAGGAGGGAGGAGTGGCCTAGTGATTAGGACACAGTACCTCAGACCAGAGGGCCAGGGGTTCAAGTCCCACCTGGGAACAGCAATCTCAAGCCGGAGGGACTGGGGTTTTTAGTCCTATATGCACTCCTTGTGGCCTTGTGCAAGCCACTAAACTCTCCATTGCGTCAGGTACACATATATTATGAGCCCTTTGGGGACAAGGGAATGTATCCAGTACCTCTTTGTAGTGATTACATTCCTAACAGGGGCTATACATTTCTAAAAAAGGTAAGAATTTGTGTGGGGGGGGGGGGTTTGAATTGCTAGCTCTCTGACTAGGAGATCTTAAGGGTTTTGGTACATTCTTAAAACAAAGTTGCATTCTCTTTTGTGCTTTGGTTTAAAAGGAGACATATTTTCTTTAGTGGGGTAGGTTTAAAACTCTGCTTTTGTAACTTTCTCAGATCTTTGGGGCTACTGACATCTAATCAGGTGTTGGTTCCCTCCCTACTCTCCGCAACTCCTACCCATTCCTAGTGAGCAGTCTTGCTTTATAGGGCACCTCCCCAATTAATAAAACACAAGGACTTGGAACAGCACATTTGGAATATAATTAAAGAGATTTAACTGCTTTTTCTCTGAATGGACAGCTGGGAGACCGGCTGGTACTTTGGTAGATCTCTTTCTTTTGCTTTAACAGATAACTAAGCTCCACGAACAGAGCAATGGCTGGAAAAAAATCATATTGCTAAAGCTGTTGCCCCTGTTACAGCTTCTGCCTCTGTCCAGACAAAAGTCCCAATGCCAGTTGAAGGACCGGTTCCATGTGCAGGGTGCCTGCATGCTAAAGCTCTCAGGAAACAAGAGGAGGTGGTGAGGCTGAGGAGCATTCAAGACAGTGAGAAGTACATTGATGAGATGCTTCTTGCAACAATCAAGCTCTCCAGCAGAGGAAAATATGGGTGCCTTCAGAATGACGAAGGTTGGACACAAGTCACCAGGGCCTGCAGAATCACCAATTCAACTTCTCCAGCCCTTGAATTGAAGAACCATTATGCAGCCCTGGAAGTGGAGGAGGTGAAAGCATTCCTGGAAAGGGAAGAACCAGAGCTCAAGTACCCCAAAGTTGTATAATCGATGACCACAAGGAAGCGAAGGGTAGTAGTGGTTGGTAACTCTCTTCTGAGGGGTACTGAGGCGTCCATCTGCCGACCAGACTTGATGTCCAGAGAGGTATGCTGTCTGCCAGGTGCCAAAATCCAAGATATTAGGGAGAGTTTGCAGAGGGTCATCAAGCCCACTGACTATTACCCAGTGTTGCTAATCCATGTCGGAACAAATGATATTGCCAGGTATCCCTCTGAGCATATCAAAAGTGACTTCATGGATCTGGGACAGAGGGTGAAGCAGATAGGTGCACAGGTGGTGGTCTCTTTAATCCTCCCTGTTGAGGGTAAAGGCCAAGGCAGAGAGACTCGCATCCTGGAGGTGAATGCATGACTGCATGGATGGTGTCATCGAGAGCATTTTGGTTTCCTGGACCATGGGATGCTGTTCCAAGGGTTGCAGAGCAGAGATGGCGTCCATCTGTCCAAGAAAGGTTGACGCATCTTCAGTAGTAGACTGGCTAATCTACTGAAGGGGGGGGATGGGTGAGGAAAGCCCTCAGGTAAGTGAAACATTAAATACCTTTATGGAAATGGGTAAAAGGGGTAACATAGAAAGCAATGTGTATAAATGCCCGTAGCATGCAAAATAAGATCCCTGATGTTGAAGCATTTGGTGGGAGTGGCTGACTTGGATTTAGTGGCAGTTAAAGAAACATGGTTCAACTATATCAGGCTATACTTTATTCAGAAAGGACAGGGTAGGAAGAAGGGGAGGAAGAGTGGCAGTATATGTAAAAAATAATATTAAAGCTTTAGAATTACAGAGCTTAAAAGGGAGAGAGGAGGCACTGTGGGTTAAACTAGAAAGAGGGAAAGAGAAATCTGTTTGCATTGGCGTAATATACAGACCTACCTCACAAAAGGAAAAGGTGGACAGAGAGTTAATTGAAGACATACGCAGCATTGCTAGGAAAGGGGAAGTGCTACTGAGAGGGGATTTCAATATGCCAGATATTGATTGGCACATTCCTGCTGCAGTATCATCTAGAAGTAAGGAGATCCTGGATTCTCTACAGGGAGAGCCTTTTCAGGCAATTGGTAACAGACCCCACACGTGAAGGGGCCATACTGGACCTGGTGCTTACTAATGGTGAAAGTGTTTCTGATATTATAGTGGGAGATCATTTTGCATCCAGTGATCACCAGATGGTGTGGTTCAGTATTAGGACTAGGGCTGTTAGAATCCATTCAAAAGCGAGGGTCTTAGACTTTAGGAAAACTAACTTTTCCAAGATGGGCCAATACCTCAGGGAGTCGTTAGCGGGATGGGAACAGCTGGGGGATGTAGAAAAACAGTGGGCAAAACTGAAAGGGGATATTTTAAGGGCAACCAACCTTTTTGTTAAAATGGTAAATTAAAGGTAAAAGGAAAAGGAGACCGCTATGGTTTTCAAAAGAAGTAGCTGAAAAGGTTAAGAAAAAGAGGGAGACCTTCATGAAATACAAGAGATCACAGAGAGAGGAAGACAGGCATCCTAAATTTGGAAAAACATAGGAGAAGCTAGAAAAGTGATCAGGAAAGCAAAGATTGAAAAGGAGGAGGAAATAGCCAATGCAATAAAATGGAGGGATAAGACATTTTTCAGATATGTTAGTGAGAAGAGGAAGGGCAAAAGTGGTATTGTCAGACTCAAGAGTGGAGGAATATGTACAGTAGAAGCTGATGAGGATAAAATGGAATTTCTGTTCTGTGTTCACAAATGAAGAACCAGTAACGGAACCTCATAAAACACCCACAAACTGGAACAGAAGCGAGGGGCATCTTGAACAATTTTCAGAAGACTGTGTTTGTGAGAAACTAGCTATTTCCAGGAAAAGCAGGAATGTAGTCTTCATATATGGGTATCGTCGGTACCGACGGAGCCTGCGCGGGAACGCTCCCCAGCGTCCAATAGGAACGCTTTTGTTATCATCCCTCAGCACATGCGCGCTGCCTTCCCGCCTTTCCAACTGTCCCTCTTCAGTTCTTCATTTTCCGCGGAACCGACAGGACCCATACCCTGTCACCGCAGAAAATTCTGTCTTTAAAATTGTTTTCGTGTGGTCGCGTTTGCCTCCGTGCGACGCCTACCGGTACCGCCGGTTCTTTTCTTTTCTTTTTTCAAAAAATTTTATACTTTGAACTGTTTCTCTTCAGAAACTTTTCTTTTTCGGTGCTAGGCGCCATTTGGGCATTAGGCCTCATATTCCTGAAACATGGAAAAACCAACTAGTGGTTTTAAAAAATGTACTAAGTGTGGCGGTACCATTCCCGTCACTGACACCCATGATTGGTGTCTTAAATGTTTAGGGCCTGAACATTCTCCACCTGAATGTCTTTCCTGTATGGGGATGACTAAGAGAGGAAGACAGAACCGGACTGCAAAGCTCGGTACTCTCTTTTCTTCGGATGCCAGATCCATTGCATCGACATCTTCAAGAGCCTCCTCTTCCTCCCATGGATCTCAGGTAACTAAACAAAAAAGCCAGTCCTCAAAGGGTAGCTCTCCTGCTAAGCATCGAGAGGCCATTGGTATTGCCCTTGAGGGAACCACACCAGCAAAACAGCCCCGGCAGGAGGCTTCGGCTTCCAAAGCATCAATGGGGCTCCTGGATGTTCTTGAGGCCTCGACCTCGGAAGAACTACTGGTGCCATGCTCAGGGGTCCCAGCCATTTTCACCGGTACCGACACCCAGGCATCAGCAGCATCGATATACCAGAGGTTCCTCGCTATCGAACCCAGCATTGCAGCTCTTCTCACAGCTGCGGTACCGTTGACACCTATGGTTCAACAGGCACCGGTACCGACATCGATACTGATGCTGGTACCTACACTGGTACAGACACCGGTACCGACGGTTCTGGCCCCGGTGGGAGTTCTTCCCATGCCATCTTTGGCTGGAATCGACAGATCGGTACCGGATCAACTCGGTACCGACTTCGATCGATACCGGGACCGTGCTTTGCATGAGCATCGTGGTCAGGAATACTTCGAATCCTCCGATTCCGAAGACTCTGACAATTCTGCTGGTACCAGAGCGTTTCTCCCAGAAGATCCCTCTTCTCCCCAACGCTGAATGTCACCTCCAGAGAGTCCAACAAGAAAGCACTTATCCACGTGCAATACCAGAAACCAAACAGAACCGTGGATTGCGATGGAAGGAAAATGTTTTATTCAATGAATTAAAATCAGCCAAGGCCCGACACAGGCCGTGTTTCGCAAACACCTTCTTCAGGGGCTAAATGGCTAAACATAAAATTAATAATAAACAAAATACATTAACATGATGTAATCAATTATAAAATACGACTAAGAATGAAGTATAAAACATATAAACAATGTAAGAAATCTTCATGATTAACACGCTTAAAAAACAAACAAACAAATCGGAACCAAACAAACAAATCGGAACCAAACAAAATGTAAAATTAAAAGTCTAAAAACATATATGTACTAATATAATAAATTATCTCATAATAAAAAATATAAATACATTGATTAAATTAAATTATATATACATATACATTTAATACAATAAAAACAGTTAGTAAAAACATAAAATTGTATAGGTAAAACATAGAATTGTGTAAAAAAATCCCTCCAATGACCTACTGGAGTGTGACAACAAACTGGTAAGAAAAAGGGCCTCAAAAGCAAAAAATGTAACAAACCAATGGAACAGACGATATTCACATATAAAGGGATTGAAAAATCAATAAATAAATAATTAAAAATAAAATAAAACGTGTATTTAAGAAAGAAACAAATACCAATAGAATTGACATTACGTGCCCGTCTCGTGAACCTCACACGGATGTCTTGATAGATGTCTAAAGAAATCTTATCCAAGGTGGTACACTGATGATACCACAACACGATGTCGGATGGATAGGTTAACATCTAAACCAATCTAAAAAATATATTATTATTACTGTGCATTAATTGATAAAAAATCTTGTTTATAGCTAACTATGAAGAGCACTACATTAGTAAACGTGTAAACCGATCTAAAAAATTGTTTTATTGTTAAGATTTTTCACTAATTAATTTTTATTTATAACTTATTATGGAGAGCGCTACACTGATGAAGAATAAAACCCAAATCTCAAGCACAGAAATCATCAAAATTCTGCATAACCTGATGCTCAGAATGTGGGAGACACCTCTGACTACATCTCCTCATTCTAGGAGGCTTGATACTATGTATCGAGTTCCGCCATGTCCTGGATTTCAAAAGACTCAGCTGCCACACCATTCAGTGGTGGTGGAGTCAGCCATGCGTAGGATGAAAAGTGCAAAGAGGCATGCATCCAATCTCCAGGTCGTCAATGCAGGACTCTGGACGCTTTTGGGCGCCAAACTTTTCAGACTTCCATGCTTTCAGCTAGGATCAGTTCATTTATACTATATATGGGCATGTTCCTCAAAGAAGTTACAGGAGACTTGGAGCTTATGAGCCCACTTCTCCCAGATGAAGAGACAAGACTTTCTTGCTCTAGTTAAGCATGCTCAAGATGTCTCCAAGTTTGTGAATCGTGCAGCCTTTGACTGCTTTGAATGCATCAGCAGAACCTCTGCTATTGCCATTGGGGCACGATGGATTGCCTGGCTTCAGGCATCAGACTTGGAGACTTGGGTACAGGACAGGTTAGGCAACATTCCTTGCACGGGCGAGAATCTGGCAAGAACTGGCAGGAAAAGGCTAACGAGTTAGATGCTGACAATACTACTTTAGATAGATTGTCAAAATCTACAGCCACTCCAGCCAAAAAGAAGCCTTATAAAAAAACCCTCTTTCAGCAAAAAGAGGAAACTTTATCCTTCCTGTACCCAGCAGAGTCAAACTCGGGGTCAGGTTGCCCAAAAGGGACAAACTAGACAGCAAAAGAAGCCAAAAGGCCCGAGAGCCCAACCAGCTCCGCAGGTTCAGCCCCCTCAAGGGCTTTGACTCCTTCCTAGAGAGCTTAGCCTTCCTGCCTCTGAGGGGTCCCCAATCCCCCAATATCCCAGGCAGGTTATGCCACTTTGCCAACAGATGGCATCAGATAACAGCAGAAGATTGGACTCTGTCCATTGTAGGAGAGGGGTACAAGCTCCATTTTCACAGCATGCCCCCTCCTACAATTCTAAGGCAATTCAATTCTCAAACCTCCGCAGACAATCTACTGTCTCAACACTTCTTGCCCAAGGGGCAATAGAAGAGGTACCCATTCTTCAACGGGGTGCAGGGTTCTACTCCCCCTATTTTCTTATTCCAAAGAAAACAGGAGGACACAGACGCATTCTAGACCTCAGAGAATTGAAAAAATACCTGTTCCGAGAGAAGTTCAAAATGATTTCTCTTGTAACTCTTCTGCCATACCTTCAAAGCCAGGATTGGCTTTGCTCTCTAGACTTAAAAGATGCATACACTCACGTTCTGATCCATCCAAATCACAGGAAATTCTTACAATTCCTTTTCAAGGGAAAACATTTCCATTACAGGGTTCTTCCCTTTGGTCTGGCTTCAGCTCCAGGGTGTTACCCGTAAACCGCACTGATTTTCAAAGAGCGCGGTATATAAGAGACATTAAATAAATAAATAAATATTCACGAAATGCATGGCAGTAGTAGCTGCATTTCTACGAACCCTGGGGATATTCGTCTTCCCTTACATAGATGACTGGCTCATTCGAGCCCCTACATTTGCAGAGGCCAGCACTGCACTGTCTCGCACAATGCGAATCCTCCAATCTCCAGGAACAAGCAGGAATGAATCTTCAGATATAGGTATCGTCGGTACTGACGGAGCCTGCGCGGGAACGCTCCCCAGCGTCCAGAAAGAAAGCTTTTGGGAGCATCCCACAGCGCCTGCGCGCTGCCTTCCCGCCTTTCCTAACCGCCTCTCTCCAGTTCTTCTTTTCCGCGGAGCCAGCAGGTCGTGTTCCTGTCACCACTGAAGAAGCTCTTTATTTTTCTTTATTTCTTTGGGCCTTAGGCCTAGAAGAATTTTCCTCATGGAAAAGCCCGCTTCCGGGTTTAAAAAGTGCATGAAGTGCAGCGGTACCCTTTCTATCACCGACACCCATGACTGGTGTCTAAAATGTTTGGGTCCTGACCACTCCATCACTGATTGTGAGTCCTGCTCCATGATGTCTAAAAGAGGTCGACAGAATCGAGCGCCAAAGCTCAGTACCCTGTTTCCCTCTGATGCAGCTTCAGTGGCATCGACGTCTTCCAGGGCTGCTTCTTCCTCCCATGGATCTCAGGTAACCAAACATAAGTCCAGCCGGTCCTCGAAGGGTAGATTTCCCTCTAAGTATCGAGATTCCTCCGGGCTTGCTCTCGAGGATCCTGCACCGGCAAAATTACCCCAGCGGGAAGCTCCGGCTTCCAAAGCTTCATCTATGGGGTCACAGGTTGACATCGATGGCGTGGCCTCGACCGATCACCTGTTGCCATGTTCTGGGGTACTGGTGGTTTCCACTGGTACCTACATCCAGACATTGGTTGCGTCGATGGATCAGAATATTCTGACCATGCAGCGTGCCATCACGGCATTCATACAAGCTGCAACGCCTCTGGTACCGCAACAAACTCCGTTGTCGGTTCCGGCACTGATATCGGTTCCGGTGCCGGTACCGATTGCATCGACATCGGCTTCGGTGTCGACTGCAGCGGTACCCTGTCCTGTGATGCCCATCGGTACCGATCACTCCCGATGTCGATACCACTCAGTACGCGTATCGGGCTCTGCAAGAGCATCCGGACAGGCGATACTTCGATTCCTCTGAAGACTCTGATGAATCAGAGGCTTCTGTCGAAGCATCGGTACTCCTTCCTCAGGAGCCCTCTTCTCCAAAAAGAAGAATGTCTCCTCCAGAAGACTTGTCTTTTCAAGACTTCATTAGGGAAGTGGCCAGGGGCCTCTCTATTTCAGTGGCCCCTGAACCAGAGCCTAGAGCCAAGTAATTAGATATTTTACAATATCCTAAGGCTCCTAAAGAGGCAGCTACTTTACCAATTCATGAGATCCTTTATGATCACATGCTGGGCATATGGGAGACACCTCTTACTACTTCCCCTCATTCTCGCAGGTTGGACACCATGTACCGTGTTCCTCCTTGTCCTGGCTTTCATAAGACTCAGCTTCCTCACCACTCTATTGTGGTGGAGTCTGCTATGAAAAAGATAAAGAGTGCAAAAAGACACTCATCTAATCCTCCAGGAAGAGAATGCAGAACCTTGGATGCTTTTGGCAGGAGAATTTTTCAGGCCAATATGCTTACTGCCAGAATCAACTCCTATAGTCTCTATATTGGGATGTTTCTAAAGGAAGTTACAGATCATCTGCTAACTTTATCTCCTTTTATCTCAGAAGATAAAAGGGAGGAGTTTCTCACCTGGCTTAAACATGCCCAGGATGTTTCCAAATTTTCCAACCGTGCAGCCTTTGACTCTTTTGAGTGTGCCAGCAGAGCCTCGGCTATTGCCATAGGTGCACGCAGACTTGCTTGGTTACATGCTTCTGATTTGGAACCCTGGGTCCAGGATGGATTAGGAAATCTTCCTTGTACAGGTGAAAACCTTTTTGGCAAGGATTGGCAAGCAAAGGCCACTCAGATGGATGCTGAAAATTCTGCTTTAGATAGACTTTCAAAGTCTACTTCTGTTCCTGCTAGAAAAAGGTTATTCAAAAAGGCTTTCTTTCCCAAAAAAGGGAAATATTATCCTGGTTATGGTCACCAGGCATCTTCTGCAGGTCGTTTTGCTGCAAAGCGTCAGCAACAACCTAAACAAGCCAAGCCTAAGGCTGCAAGGACTGCTACGGCCCAGCAGCCTCAGCCTCCTCAGGGCCTTTGACTTAGAACTAGAGAACTTAACCTTTCTGGCTCTAGAAGAACCAGAGCCTTTCACCATTCCAGGAAGGTTAGCTCACTTTGCTCCCAGATGGGAACAAATCACAGCAGAGCAATGGACCCTCTCCATCATAAGGGAGGGGTACAAGCTTCATTTCTTAAACCTTCCTCCTCACACCATGGTGAGACAGTTCAATTCTCCAACATCTCTCCTCGACCTTCTAGGTCAGGAGATTGCTACCCTTCTTGCCCAAAGGGCAATAGAAGAAGTACCCCTTCTTCAACAGGGTTCAGGTTCTACTCCCCCTATTTTCTTATCCCAAAGAAAACAGGGGGCTACCGACCCATATTAGATCTCAGAGAATTGAACAAGTTTCTATGCAAGGAGAAATTCAAGATTTCCCTAGGTGCCCTCCTTCCATACCTTCAGAGTCAGGATTGGCTTTGTTCTCTAGATCTCAAGGATGCGTACACCCATGTTCTCATCCATCCAACACACAGAAGGTTCCTTCGGTTCCTTTATCAGGGAAAGCACTACCAATACAGAGTGCTTCCTTTCGGTCTGGCCTCTGCTCCAAGAGTATTCACAAAATGCATGGCAGTAGTAGCTGCATTTTTACGCACTCGAGGAATATTTGTATTCCCATATCTGGACGACTGGCTCATCCGAGCTCCATCCCAGTCAGATGCCCAGGCTTCCCTAGCCTGCACAAGGCGTGTTCTTCAGTATCTGGGACTGATAATAAACATCTCAAAATCACAACTCACCCCTACTCAGTCATTGGAGTTCATAGGGGCCTTGCTGGATACCACAACTGCAAGGGCCTATCTTCCCCAGGCCCGTTGCCTACGCTTGGTGCAGTTAGCCTCTCAAATTCAGTTAAAGTCCCACTTAACTGCTCGAGAGATGTTACAACTGTTAGGCCACATGGCATCCACCGTGCATGTGGTTCTTTATGCTCGCCTTCACATGAGGGCAGCTCAGTGGACTTTGTCCACCCAATGGACCCAGGCATCAGACAAAATAGCAACCTCCAGTCGCCTCTTTTGGTCCCTCGAGTGGTGGAAGTCCACTCAAAATCTGTTGCTGGGGTTCCCCTTTCAACAGTTGCTACCCCAAGCAACCCTTACAACAGATGCCTCCTCAAAGGGTTGGGGAGCTCATCTACAAGATCTCTCCACCCAGGGCATCAGGTCTCCACAGGAGACATCCCTACATATCAACCTCTTGGAGCTCAGAGCAATTCTTCTAGCTCTGAGTCTTCCACACCCTGCTCAGCTACAAGACAGTCCTCATCCACACGGACAACCAAGTAGCCATGTTCTACGTGAACAAGCAGGGTGGGACTGGCTCTCTGTCGCTTTGCAACGAAGCTTTGAGATTGTGGGCCTTCGCCAGAGAGCATCAAATTCATCTCATGGCTGTGTATCTTCCAGGGGTTCAAAACTCTTGGGCAGACAGACTCAGTCGAGTTCTGCTTCCACACGAATGGTCCCTCCATGGGGACCAGATAGCCAGGATCTTTCGAATTTGGGGAACCCCGGACATAGACCTGTTTGCAAGTCCGTGGAATGCGAAACTTCCCCGGTCCTGTTCCAGGATTCTATGTCAGGGAGTTCAGGCCAGGGATGCCTTCCTCCTCCACTGGGGGCAAGACTTCCTCTATGCCTTTCCACCCATTCCCCTAATTTCCAAGACACTGTTCAAGCTTCAGAGAGACAAGGGGTCTATGATCCTCATAGCTCCACGTTGGCCACGCCAAGTGTGGTACCCTCTACTTCTTCATCTCTCTCAAGCTTCCTCCCTGGACTTGGGATCTGCTCCAGACCTCCTGTCCCAGGAGGAGGGAACGTTGTGACATCCAAATCCCCAGTCTCTTCATCTCAGAGCCTGGTTGCTGAAGGCCTAGACCTTCAAGATTTGCATCTTTCTCAGCAGGTGAAGGATATCCTTCATGCTTCCAGAAAGCCTTCCACTAGACGTTCCTATGCTTTTAAATGGAAAAGGTTTACCATTTGGTGTGCGGAGAAGGGTCTTAACCCTCTTGCAATACCTCTGAATTCTTTACTACAGTATTTGCTGCATTTATCCCATGCAGGCCTTAAAACAAATTCAGTAAGAGTCCCTTTGAGTGCTATTGCAGCATCCCTTAAGCCTCTCAATGGACATCCTATTTCCTCTCATCCTCTTATTGCAAGATTCATGAGAGGCCTTCTTTTAACCAAACCTCCCATTAGACCACCTCCAGTGGCATGGGATTTGAATTTGGTTCTTGGCCAGCTTATGAAGCCACCCTTTGAACCCTTAGCCACTACCTCCTTGAAATTCCTTTCCTGGAACGTTATTTTTCTCATTGCAGTCACCTCAGCTCGCCGTATCAGTGAGCTGCAAGCCTTGGTGGCTAATCCTCCTTATACAAGGTTCCATCATGACAAGGTAGTTCTCAGGATTAATCCACACTTTATGCCTAAAGTGGTCTCACCTTTTCACCTGAACCAGGAGGTGTATTTACCTGTCTTTTTTCCAGGACCTCATGCATCAAGTGCAGAGAGGAATCTTCATACCCTGGATTGTAAGAGAGCACTTGCTTTTTACTTACAAAGGACACAGCAACATAGATAGTCCTCTCAACTATTTGTTGCTTATGATCCCTCTCATTTAGGACTTCCAGTCTCTAAGAGAACTCTGTCCAATTGGATTGCTCAGTGTATTTCCTTCGCCTACCAGAGTAAGTACCTTTCTCTGGAGGGCCATGTCACAGCTCACAATGTGAGGGCCATGGCAGCCTCTATGGCTCATCTAAAGTCTGTGTCCATCGACCAAATCTGTCGAGCGGCCACCTGGGCCTCGGTTCATACCTTTACAGCCCATTACTGCTTGGACAAGGACTCCCGCTGGGATGCCTTGTTTGGTCAGGCTGTTCTCAAACACCTGTTCCATACCTAATCAACTCCTACCCTCCATCCCTGGTTGGATGCCTGAGATCCTAAGGGGGAGGTAGAGCCCTTCTCAGGGACTCACATCCTTGGAGATCTCCCTGGCATCTCTAGCTGGGGAGTCCCCATATGTGAAGACTCATTCCTGCTTGTTCCTGGAGATAGCACAGTTACATACCTGTAACAGGTGATCTCTGGAAACAGCTGGAATAAGTCTTCACAACCCACCCACCTCCCCTAGGAGTTGTATCTCTCTATCTATCTTTCCTTTCCTCTCTCTCTTTGTCTCAGCTTAAAACTCGAACTGGAGAGAGGCAGTTAGGAAAGGCGGGAAGGCAGCACGCAAGCGCTGTGGGATGCTCCCAAAAGCTTTCTTTCTGGACGCTGGGGAGCGTTCCTGCGCAGGCTCCGTCGGTACCGACGATACCCATATGTGAAGACTTATTCCTGCTGTTCCCAGAGATCACCTGTTACAGGTAAGTAACTGTGCTATACTTGGGGTTGGTAATAAACTTCCCAAAATCCCAACTTGTTCCTTCCCAACGCCTGGAATTCATAGGGACCTGTCTAGATACCAGACAGGTAAAGGCTTTCCTTCCACAGGCCCAGTGTCTTCGCATAATGCAACTAGCTTCTCTAGCAGCAGGGAAATCCTCTCTAACTGCTCGAGAGCTACTACAGTTGCTGGGCATATGGCATCCACAGTTCATGTAGTCCCATATGCTCGCCTCCACATGCGAGCAGCTCAGTGGACCCTATCCACACAGTGGACACAGGCCACAGGACATTTGTCAGACAAAATAGTAAACACTCAGTGACTAATTTTGTCCCTCCAATGGTGGCAATCACTAGAAAATCTGACAGTGGGGTCTCCATTCCATCAACCCCTTTTTCAGGCCATCCTAACAACAGATGCATCACAGGTGGGTTGGGGAGCACACCTGAATCATCTCTCTACCCAGGGCACCTGGAAGCTGGTCTACACATAAACCTCCTGGAATTAAGAGCAATCTATTTAGCTCTTCGAGTATTCCACGCCCAGCTCAGCTACAAGACAGTCCTAGTTCAGACGGACAATCAAGTAGCCATGGTCTATGTGAACAAGCAGGGCGGGACAGGCTCTCTGTCATTATGCAACGAAGCTTTACGACTGGGCCCTCGCCAGAGTATCAAATTCACCTTCTAGTGGTATATCTTCCAGGTATTCAAAACCTTTGGGCAGACAAACTCGGTCGAGTACTGCTGCCTCACGAGTGGTCTCTCCACCTAGACCAGGTGACAAAGATATTTCATCTCTGGGGCACTCCAGACATAGACCTCTTTGCAAGTCCATTGAATGCCAGACTTCCCTGGTTCTGTTCAGGATTCCGGCTCACAATTGTCAGGCAAGGGATGCCTTCCTTCTTCACTGGGGTCAGTACTTCCTTTATGCCTTCCCACCCATTCCCCTCATCCCCAAAACACTCTTCAAGCTTCAGAGAGACAGGGGTCGCATGATTCTCATAACGCCATGATGTCCACGCCAAGTGTGGTATCCCCTGCTTCTACATCTCTCTCAAGCTACACCTCTGGAGTTAGGGCATGCTCCAGATCTCCTTTCCCAAGAGGACAGGACGCTATGGCACCCGAGTCCCCAGTCCCTGCATCTCAAGCCTGGTTGCTGAAAGGCTTAGACCTCCAGGATTTCAACCTGTCCCAACAGGTAAAGGATATCCTTCAGGCTTCTAGAAAACTTTCCACAAGAAGATCTTATGTCTTCAGGTGGAAACGTTTTACTATATGGTGCTCCAAGAAGGGTTTAAACCCCCTGGTCATACCCTTAGAATCGATACTAGAGTATCTCCTTTACTTGCCGAATTCTGGTCTAAAGACCAATTCGGTAAGAGTCCATCTTAGTGCAATTGCAGCTTCTTATAAGCCTCTGAATGGACAACCAATTTCCTCTCATCCACTCATATCCAGATTTATGAGAGGTCTTCTGTTAACCAAACCTCCCATTAAGCCACCACCGGTGGCATGGGATCTAAATCTAGTTCTGGGGCAGCTCATGAAGCCGCCTTTTGAGCCTTTAGCCACTACAACCCTTAAGTTTTTGACCTGGAAGGTCATCTTCCTAATTGCAATCACCTCTGTACGTTGCATTAGTGAACTGCAAGCTTTAGTGGCTGATCCTCCTTATACTAGGTTTCATCATGATAAGGTTGTTCTTAGAACTCATCCACACTTTATGCCAAAGGTGGTTTCGCCTTTTCATTTGAATCAATCAATTTATCTTCCTGTATTTTTTCCGAGGCCTCACGCCTCTAATGCAGAAAGAAACCTTCATACTTTGGATTGTAAAAGAGCCTTACCCTTTTACCTACAGAGAACACAGAAACATAGAAAGTCCTCGCAACTTTTTATAGCTTTTGACTCTAGTCATTTGGAACTTCTAGTCTCCAAAATAACTTTATCAAAATGGATTGCCCAGTGCATATGCTTTGCTTATGAGAGTAAAGGTCTTCCTCTTCAGGGCCATGTCACAGCTCATAACGTGAGAGCCATGGCAGCTTCCATGGCTAATCTCCACTCCGTGTCTATCGATGACATTTGTCGAGCAGCCACCTGGGCTTTGGTACACACATTCACAGCCCACTACTGCCTGGATAAAGCCTCCCATTGGGATGCTTTCTTTGGCCAAGCTGTTCTTCAAAATCTCTTTCAGACCTAATTCAACTCCTGCCCACCAACCCTGGTGGAATGCCAGAGATCCATGGGAGGAAGGATGCCTACCTTTCTAGGGGGGCACCTTCCTGGCTATCTCCCTGCAATCAAGGTGGTCTGAACAGCAAACAATATCTCCCTGCAATCAAGGCGGTCTGAACAGCAAACAATCGATAAGATGCAGTGGGTAGTGTATGCGTGTGAGTGTGTCTGATCGTTGATTCTTGGTGTGCTATTTACAGCGTGCGCTATTTACAATGCTATGGGTATCAGGTCCTTGCTTAATTGCTATTATAGTAATATGGAAGGACAGACTAGATAGGCCATGTGGTCTTTTTCTGTCATTTTTCTATGTTTCTATCATACTATGTAAACCGCTTTGATTGAAGGATAAGGCAGTATAGAGAACTGGTTAAATAAATAAAATAATTAAATATAAACAACATTTATGAAGGGGAAGGTGATGGCAGTGGGAGTATACTATCGACCGCCTGGCCAGAATGAACAAATGGATGATGAAATGCTCAAAGAAATCAAGGAAGCTAACAAAAGCCACAACAGAGTAGTAATAATGGGTGATTTCAATTACCCCGGTATCGACTGGGACAGTGTCACAGCAGGACAAGCTAAAGAGATAAAGTTTCTAGATGAAATAAATGACTGCTTCTTGGAGCAGCTGATTCATGAACCAACCAGAGGGGAAGCCATACTGGACCTAGTCCTTAGTGGAACGCCAGATCTGGTGCAAGGAATAAGGGTGTTGGGACCACTTGGCAATAGTGATCATAGTATGATCATGTTTGATTTAATCAGTGGAGGACAGATAGTAAAGGAATCCACAGTACTACCTTTTAACTTTCAAAAGGGAGACTATGATAGAATGAGGAATATAGTTCGGAAAAAACTAAAAGGAGCGGTTCCAAAGGTTAAAGACTTACAGCAAGCTTGGGTGTTATTTAAAAATACTATCCTCGAAGCCCAGACCAGCTGTATTCCACGCATTAAGAAAAGTGGAAGAAAGTCCAAAAAACTGCCAGCATGGTTTAAAGGTGAGGTCAGAGAGGCTGTTGCTGCCAAAAGAGCAACCTTCAGGAAATGGAAAAAAGAGCCAAATGATGAAAACTGGAAACAGCACAAGCACTGGCAAGTTAAATGCAAAGCATTGATAAGGCAGGCAAAGCGGGAATTTGAGAATAAACTTGCTACGGAAGCAAAAACACAAATAAAGACTTTTTCAAGTACATTCGTAGCAAAAGGCCTGTGAGAGAGTCAATTGGACCGTTAGATGATAGAGGGGTAAAAGGGGCAGTAAGAGGAGACAAGGCTATAGCAGAGAGACTGAATGAATTCTTTGCTTCGGTCTTTACTGAGGAAGATGTAGGGATGTTACCCAAGACTGAAGTGGTATTTAAAGGTGATACTGCAGAGGAATTGAGAGAAATATCGCTACACCGGGAAGATATATTACAACTATTTGATAAACTGAATAGTAGCAAATCACCTGGACCGGATGGTATACATCCCAGAGTGTTGAAAGAACTGAAATATGAGATTGCAGACCTGCTATTGGTAATCTGTGAACTTTCATTAAAATCATCTGTAATACCTGAAGATTGGAGGGTCGCCAACGTAACACCAATTTTTAAAAAGGGTTCCAGGGGTGACCCGGGAAATTACAGACCGGTGAGCCTGACGTCAGTACCAGGGAAAATGGTAGAAACCATCATAAAGAACAAAATTACACAGCATGTTAGATAGTCATGGCCTAATGGGAGACGGCCAACATGGCTTTAGACAAGGAAGATCTTGTCTTACTAATCTGATCTGTTTTTTTGAAGGTGTGCATAAACAGGTAGACAAAGGTGAGTCGGTTGATATAGTGTATCTGGACTTTCAGAAAGCTTTTGACAAGGTCCCCCATCAGAGACTTTTGGCAAAGCTAAAAAGTCATGGGATAGGAGGCAGTGTACTATTGTGGATCGGGAACTGGTTAAAAGATAGAAAGCAGAGGGTAGGGCTAAATGGCCAATATTCCCAATGGAAAAAGGTGAATAGTGGAGTACCCCAGGGATCTGTACTGGGTCCGCTACTTTTTGACATATTCATAAATGACCTGGAAAAGGGAATAACTAGTGAGGTTATCAAATTTGCAGATGACACAAAACTGTTTAAAGTTGTTAAAACCCAAGAGGATTGTGGAAAACTGCAGGAGGATCTGGATAAATTGGAAGACTGGGCATCCAAATGGCAGATGAAATTTAATGTGGACAAGTGCAAAGTTATGCACCTAGGAAAGAACAACCCACACTATAGTTACACGATGCAAGGCTCCACATTAGAAACCACCACCCAGGAAAAAGATTTAGGAGTCATCGTGGATAACATGTTAAAACCCTCCGCCCAGTGTGCAGCGGCGGCCAAGAAAGCAAATAGAATGCTAGGTATCATAAGGAAAGGGATGGAGAATAAAACAAAGGATATTATAATGCCTCTGTATCGCTCCATGGTACGACCGCACCTTGAATATTGTGTGCAATTCTGGTCACCGTATCTTAAAAAGGACATAGAGTTATTAGAAAAAGTACAGAGAAGAGCCACCAAATTGGTGAAGGGGATGGAAGGCTACTCCTATGAAGAGAGGCTAAAAAGGTTAGGGCTCTTTAACCTGGAAAAGAGACGGCTGAGGGGAGATATGATAGAGGTCTATAAAGTAATGAATGGAGTGGAACGGATAAACGTGGATCAATTGTTTACGCTATCAGAATATAGAAGGACTAGGGGACATGTAATGAAGCTACGGGGTAAACTATTTAAGACAAATAAGAGAAAATATTTCTTCACTCAACGTGTAATCAAACTCTGGAATCTGTTACCGGAGGATGTAGTAAGGGCTGTTAGTATAGCTGGGTTTAAAAAAGGTTTGGACAAGTTCCTGGAGGAAAGGTCCATAAACCACTATTAAAAAGGGACCCAGGATATCAATACTTGACCTAGTACAAGCACTGCAGAACCTGTGTCTTTTGGGGAAACTGCTAGGTACGTATGACCTAGATTGGCCACTGTTGGAAACAGGATACTGGGCTTGATGGACCTCGGTCTGACCCAGTATGGCATTTCTTATGTTCTTATGTTCTTATCAATTTTGTAACTTGTAACTATATTAGCAAAGGGACAGAGCTAACAAGGGAGGAGGAGAAGGGCACCATATTTAGCTGTCTATAAGGAATTTAGAAAATCAAATCGATGATCTAAAGTATTAAAAAAAAAAAAAAGAAAAAAAAAAAAAAAGGAAACCTGTGGTTATGAATCACACTGCTTTCCCCTTATAGCTAACCACTAGCTCCAGAGCATTCACATTCACTGCCCCTACGCTCTGGAATGACCTCCCAATAGACCTTCGCGTCATAAATGACCTCTATCAGTTCAGGAAAGAGCTAAAAACTTACCTCTTTACTGAACACTTTGAAATCCCATATTCCCCCAAAACACCTCCATAACCATGGTATTACACACACGAACCCCCTTGCTCAAAACTAAACAACTCACCCCCCCCTGTCTGAAACCCCATACACACCCCCGATTTACGTCATAAAAGGAAATAAATTCCAAAATATACACAAAACACAACCACTGTAAATATCCAATGTAAATAATTTAATGGTTGTTTGTATTACTAATACATCTTGAAGTTGAAGTTTTGTTCAATGTAAATAGTTAAACTTAACCGTTCATTGTAAATAGTTGAATCTGATTGTTCAATGTAAATGTATACATCTGTGTACAATTGTTAAAATGTTCCTTGTAAACCGCCCTTGATCGCTGGAAGGGGCGGTATAGAAAAATATAGATAAATAAATAAATAAAATTTAAAATCTAAAATCACCCCTTCTTTGAATTTATAACCCATCCTAGGTCATTGTACTACCCCAAAAGTTGTGTAAAGTAATCTTGAAAGAGGGAAGGGGAAATACCAGCTCATATCCATTCAAAATTAGATTTCTAAAAGCAATGAGGGGCTAATTAGTCCGATAGTATGTCTGTGTACCAGATAGCCTGTCATATTTTTGGAAGAGCAGACGCTCTTAGCCAGGTACTGATAAAATGCAGGCTTAAACCCCTTGATTAACGTGAATAAAATATTTAGAAAGCAATAAACTTACTGCAGCAATCCAAAACACTGTCAACCAAAAGTGAAACGGGATTCAAAGTGCTTCAAACTGAAGCCTCATTTTAAAATCTGTAAGGGTGCGAAACGGAACCGAGGGGTCACTATAGCAACTATCGAAACATGGAAAACCTAGAGTCTAAAACAGTGGCTCAATCTGTGCTGGCATGCCGTAGTATAAAGAAAACAAGTTTATCCAATCGACCAATATGAGAGAAAATATCGGTACAAGAAATGTCTGTATGTGAAGAAATGTCAAACGTCCAAGCGTAAAGTGTGCATATAGGCACTAGTCTAATAATCACATAAGAACATAAGATATACCATACTGGGTCAGACCAAGGTCCATCAAGCCCAGTATCCTGTTTCCAACAGTGGCCAATCTAGGTCATACGTACCTAGCAGTATCCCCAAGAGACACAGGTTCTGCAGTGCTTGTATTGGGTCAAGCATTGATATCCTGGGTCCCTTTTTAATAATGGTTTATGGACCTTTCCTCCAGGAACTTGTCCAAACCTTTTTTAAACCCAGCTACACTAACAGCCTTTACTACATCCTCCGTTAACAGCTTCCAGAGTTTGATTACACGTTGAGTGAAAAAAAATTTTCTCTTATTTGTCTTAAATAGTTTACCATGTAGCTTCATTACATGTCCCCTAATCTTTCTATATTCTGATAGCGTAAACAATTGATCTATGTTTACGTGTTCCACTCCATTCATTAATTTATAGACTTCTATCATATCTCCCCTCAGCCGTCTCTTTTCCAGGTTGATGACTACCATCATAACCATATGGTGGATAGAATACTATACATTGGTGATTCTATCAATGCAACAGGCTCTCACAGTTGATATAAAATAAAGTGGACTGCAGTACCAAACGTCAGACCTGACTAATCAAAGAGCTAACGTATCCAATACTCATCTGAGTGGGAGTCACAGCCGTACTATTAGAGAGGTGGTGAAAAATTCAGAAACCGCGGTTGCAATTAATATTTAATGTAATGTTAAAACCCAGTCTAAGAGCCTGTATAGGATGTAGTGGAAAATTAAAATGGAATGAGATTAAATGGAAAAACTGCAGGGGAAATGGATGAATAAATAGATTAAAATAAAGGTTAAAACAAGAATCGTATAAAACACCAGTGTTTAATAAAATTATGGTAAATTCCAGTCAAAACGGTGCCTATGGAACAACTAGTCATGGTAAAGATTATAAAAACCAACCATCAGCAGATAACTATACTGTTAAGAGACATAATAAATTAAATGAGCACCAGACAAACACAGCTCAAATCCTAAAAGTGATACAAGCAAACATACTAAAATCAGTACCAGTAACGTGGGGAGACCACAAAAGAGGGGGGCTACAAAGGGGGGGGGGAACCTTAAAATTGTATAAGAACAGACTGGAAACAAAGTAAAAGATCCTGGGCTAAAAAACAAAACAAAAAACAACCAAAGTAAAGCACCCTTAAAAATATCAATAAATAGTGCATACATACAGTAAATAACTGTCAGACAGCGGGAAAACAAAAAAAACAAAACCTAACAAAGAAATACTGAAAGTTCCTGTTCTTGGTTGAGACTACCTGGAGAGAGGGAACAAAGTCTATAAATATACTTCTGTTCTAGTTTTAATAAAATTGTCTCTATTACCACCTCTCCAGTGTGCTCGTACCATTTTAAGCACAAAAGATTTCAAATCCGTCAATGAGTGCTGGGCCTTTGCGCAATGGGCAACCAACAGTTTGCCCATGCGTTGTCTCCTGATGCAATTTTTGTGTTCTATAACACACACCCTTAAATTGCGAATAGTCTTTTCTACATACAGTAATTTGCAGAGGCACATGATGACATAAATGACAAAATTTGGTTCACAGTTAGAGTTCATAACTGGATGTAGAAAATACTCATTAATTGTCAAAGTATGAGCGCATACTGAACAACGAGCACATCTAAAATGATCAGATAATTTGGGAGTTGCTCTGGGTGCAGCAGTTGCTCTGGGGCCACTAGAATATTGAATAAATTAGTGTTGCGCCTAGGAGCAACAATAACTTGTGATGTGCTGAAGGTGGGAAGTATTGATAAAATATGCCATTCTTCTTTCAAAATATTATTAATTCTATTCAATAAATTCGAGAAAGAGAGGCACAGACAAATTGTTTTATTTTTTAAGTCCTAGTTGTGCCTTGCAGTAATGAACATCTGTCGGAAGATCCTGCTCTCTGATATGCTTGTTCAACACATTTCCTGGGATACCCTCGTTGTTCAAAACATTTCTTCATTACTAAGGCATGTTTTCCAAAATCTTGGTCCCTGGAGCATACTTTCCGGGCCCTTAGAAATTGGCTAATGGGTAAATTCCACTTCAGAGATCTGTTGTGGAAACTGTCAAAATGAAGCAACCTATTTTCTATTGGTTGGTTTATGGTAAAGATCAGTAATGAACCCATGGGTACCTTTCTGCATAAGGATGTCTAAATAAGAGACCCAATTGATAGTCATATTCGATTCAAACTGCAAATTATCATCAATGCTGTTCAACCATTTTAGAAACTCACATAAAACTTAATAGTTGCCTTCCCAAACCATCAGCGCATCATCTATATAACGCTTCCAAAGCTTTATATGAGATGACAAACGGTGATTGTGTAAAAACTGCTGTTCAAAATGTGCCACATATAAATTCTCCACGTCGGGTATCATAGCAATTCCCTTAATCTGACGGTAAAACAGAGCGCTAAAACAGAAATAATTCTGTGTTAGAGCTAACTGAGCCAGTACTGTGAGAACAAAATGTGGGAGGATTTCTCGGGGTTGGTCTCAAGAGAAATGTATTCTCAATTATGGTCAGGGCTGCCTTCTGTGCTATATTAGTATATAAACAGAGAAACATAGAAACAGAAAAATGAGGACAGAAAAAGACCACATGGCCTATCTAGTCTGTCCTTCCATATCAACAACTACAACAGTCCCCTTTTTTCCTTTAGAGATCCTCTGTGTTTGTCCCATGTTTTTTTGAATTGATATACTGTTCTCATTTCTACCACCTGCATTGGGAGACTATTCCACGGATCCACCACTCTTTCCGTAAAGAAATATTTCTGCATATCACTCCTGAATCTATCCCCTTTCTCCCTCATCCCATGTCCCCTCATAGCAGAACTTGCTTTCAATCAAAAGAGGCTCTCCACCTGTGCATTTATGCCACGGAGGTATTTAAACGTCTCAATCATATCACCTCTATCATGCCTTTCCTCTAAGGTGTACATATCAATACCACTACTGCACAATCCGACCCCTGCCCAGCCTATTGGATAAAAGAACTACGTAAAGAAGTCAGTCCTTTCATCACAAGACTTATGAACCTCTCCTTCAGAACTGGAACTTTCCCCATAGACCTCAAATATACCTCGATCAGACCCCTGTTAAAAAATCCCAAACTAAACCCCCAGAAAGTCGATTCGTATAGACCCATAGCAAGAATACCTCTATTAGCCAAGATCATCAAGAAAGAGGTACAAAGACAAGTTCAAGATCACATAGACACTGCAGCCCCCACTCGACCAATGCCAACATGGGTTCAGGGAGTATCATGGGGTAGAAACTCTCCTTACTACCCTTTTCAGCAACATAATCTCAGGTATTGATAACCTTCGGCAAGGGTTCGCGCTCATCTTTCTTGACATTGCCGCAGCTTTCGAGTCAGTGAATCACAAACTTCTCCTGGGGCGGCTTGAAGAAAAGGGCATCTGTGGTAATGCTCTAAAATGGTGTAAATCATACCTTGCCGAAAGATGGCAATGTGTGAAATCTGGATCAACTACGTCTGAACCTTTCCACCAAACTCAAGGAGTCCCTCAAGGCTCCTCACTAACATCACTCTTTTTCAACATATACATACAACCTATCTGTAATCTGTGATAAGGAAGCTTATCATAGCTCAGGAAGGAGCTATATAAAAGGTGAAGTGACTCTGAACAAGCAACCTGTCAGTTCTGGTAGAAATAAGAAAACAGAATTTTCCCATAAAAGACTACCAGTCCCAGAATGCACCTGGTTTCCAACAGCCATTAGAGGAGCTGAAGTGGGGAAACGTGTGTTCAATCAGGAGGGCTATGAGGTAATCCCTAAGCACTCATCTCAAAGGGCAGGGCCTGATTCAGCACAGCTGCACTGTGTTAGGGAGGAGCACTCATCTAAGCAGAATAAAGGTAGAGTTTATTCTACAGAGACTTATCCTGAGGATCATCATCATCTTCATGATCAGCTTGGATATCCTCAGTTTCATCTGGAGGATCATCAGAAGCAGAAGCCAAACCGGACGGACAGAGAGGGCAAGAAACCCTTTCGAAGAAAGAGGAGAAAAGCCTTTGAGAGGTCTAGAAGAGTCCAGAGCAGTACGTATACTGGGAGGCATTCCAAGGGCCAGCATACACCATTGGACTGGGGAAAGCCAGAGGAATGGTGCTGCAGAGCTAGGAATCTCCAGACGGTACCTGTGAGGGAGACGGCTGCACGTGGAAGGGACCCTAAGACCCGTGCCAGAAGGTATGTGAAGAGAGATCCAGTGTCCAGGGATCTGGATTGGAAGGCTGGACATAAGAACTGGACTACATACTGGCCAGGCTATATAGAGAGGAACTCTTAACAGCAATGGAAGCTCAGGTATGAACACTGATCTATGCCCTAGCTATAACCTTAAAAGACAGCAGGGAAACAAGTATTCTCCTGAAAGTGCTCCATTGGGGGATTCATCTGTGCCAATCCATGATATTGAACCCATGCTTGTTGAAGAAGAGGGGGTGATAGCAGATGAAGAATCTGTTTACATGGACTGCTCTCTGTCTAAACTCCTTTGGTGATTTTCTGTTATAAAGTACAGCAACCATCACAAAGAAATACAAACTTGTTCTTTAATCTACTCAGAAAAGCTCCTGAGTAGGATTTTTAGCCACGCAGTAGAAAGCAAGCCAGCTAAGGGGTTTCAGCTGGATAACTGCTAGCAATTGAGCCTTACCTAATTGCTTGTGAGCTCTGAGAGAGTCACTTCTGAATCTATGTGGGAAGATATAAGAAGTTTACCTGAAAAGAACAGTTTTTTTCTTTCTTTGTGGCTTTTGGTTTGTTGTTTGATACATTGCTAAGAGAACATTAGCTAATGCCTACAGAAAAGACCAGTTTGTTGCCAACCAGGTCTTATTTCTTTTGCTTTGATTGCCTGACAAGTTCAAATGTTTCCTGATTTTGTTTTTTTCAAGTTTAACACTGAAAGCAAGTAACCTGATTTATGTGCTACCAAGCATATCTGTGTTGGGAGAAATAACCCCATAAATAAATATCTTATTGGCTTTACACTTGAGCACAACTAAATTATTGTGGGCAGCTGTGTCGGGTGTGAATGGACTGCATTGACCACAATCCCTTGCAAATCATATTGACATATGCACTTGCCAAGACTGTGAACATTCTCACCCAGGCAGCCGTCTGACAAATCTCATCAGATCTTTTAATGTGAGCTGTCTGATATACGCTGATGATATCCTGCTCTACACCCCGTTCTCTACAGAACTTCTGAATCTCTCCCCTCTGATAGAATGTTTTGACGCAGTTTCTAAATGGCTCCTATCCCAAAAACTCCGCATCCAACACAAGAAGACAGAGGTTCTATTCATTACAAGGGACCACAACTTCACCCCACCATCATATGTAAGAGTTAAAGAAGCAGAACTGCAAACAAAATCCATAATTCGTTATCTAGGGGTCACACTGGATCAACATCTAGATATGAAAGTACACATAGAGAATGTAGTAAGAGCAGTTTATTTCAAGATTCGTTCTCTCAGGCATCTTCGCTCCTTACTTGATCCAGAAGACTACCGGACAATATACCAAGCGTTAATTCTACCACATTTCGACTTTGCTAACGCTATCCTACAAGGCCTTCCTCAATCCACTATTAACCCTGTACAACTTGCTATGAACACCGCAGCTAGGGTCCTTCAGGGAGTCGCCAGATTCGAGCATGTGACTCCTATACTAAAACAACTCCACTAGCTCCCCATACATGGTAGGCTCACTTACAAGACCATACTGCTGACCTTTAAGGCCATCCACGGACTTTTATCCTCTTCACTCTCAAATCTCATCCATGTAACTCCATCTACTAGATCCAGAAGACCGACGGCTATAAACACACTAACACTTCCTAAGGCTGTAACAAAATGCACCCAGATAACGGCAAGCAGATCTTTTATATTCTACGCCCCAAGATGCTGGAACACCTTACCACCAAGCGTTCGTGCCATTACCGACTTAACCCAATTTAAGAAAGCACTTAAATATCACCTTTTCCTCATATACTACCCACCAAACATTACACCCAGCAAAAGCCCCCCCAAATAAGAGACACACCTTATCTTCAAATAGCATCTCCCACTTTCTCAGTAAGATTACTAGGACTTTTGTGTTGTCATGATACCTTTTATATAATCATGTTTGTAATAAGTTAACCTTATGTTACCCAAGTTTATATACCTGTTTGCTGTAAACACGGAATAGCCTGTTATTCTGTTGATGTTGTTGTATGTGAGCCGCGCTGATATCAAATAGCGCGGTATATAAAAGATTATAATAAATAAATAAAATAAAAAAATAAATTCTTAAGTCTGTCCTCATATGCTTTATAATGAAGACCACTAACCATTTTAGTAGCCACCTTCTGTACTGACTCCAGCCTGTTTATATTCTTTTGAAGGTGCGGTCTCCAGAATTGCAAACAATACTCCAAATGAGGTCGCACCAGAGACTTATACAGAGGCATTATCACCTCCTTATCCTGCTAGCCATTCCTCTCCCTATGCACCCAAGGATCTTTCTAGCTTTTGCTGTCGCCTTTTCTACCTGTTTAGCTACTTTAAGATCATCAGACACAACCACACCGAGGTCTCGCTCTTCTTTAGTGGACAAAAGTACTTCATCCCCTATACTATATTGCTTCCTTGGACTGCTGCAGCCCAAATGCATGACCTTACATTTTTGAACATTAAATCCCAGCTGCCAAATTCTAGACCATTCTTCAAGCTTAACTAGATCCCTCCTCATGTTATCTACACCTTCCTGGGTGTCTACTCTATTGCAGATTTTGTTGTCATCCGCAAAGAAGCAAATCTTACCCGACAGCCCTTCCGCTATATCACTAACAACGATGTTAAAAAGAATCGGACCAAGGACAGATCCCTGGGGTACACCACTGGTAACTTCCTTCTCCTCAGAGTGAGCTCCATTTACCTGTACCCTTTGTTGCCTCCCACTCAACCAGTTTCTAACCCAAGCAGTAACTTTAGGGTCCATCCCTAGGTGGTGCTCAGTTTTTTTTTATAAGTCGCCTGTGAGGAACAGTGTCATAGGCTTTACTGTAATCTAACTACACCACATCTATGGCTCTCCAACGGTCCAACTCCCTGGTCACCCAGTCAAAGAAATCAATCAGATTTGTCTGACAAGACCTGCCTTTGTTGAATCCATGCTGCCTCAGATCCAGTAATCTGCTGGACTGCAGAAATTTCACTATTTTCTCAGCAGCATTTCCAGTAATTTACTCACCACCAAAGGTAAACTAACTGGCCTGTAGTTTTCAACCTCCTTACTTTCGCTTTTGTGTAAAGGGACCACATGAGCCTCTCTCCAGTCCTTTGGCACCACTCCCGACTCTAACGAGGAATTGAAAAGGTGAGTCCGTGGAGCTGCTAGAATGTTCCCATGTTCCCTCAGTATTCTAGGATGTATCCCTTTCGCTCCCATCGCTTTGTCTACTTTAAGTTTAGCTAGTTTCTCACGAACACAGTCTTCTTAAAATTCTTCAAGATGCCTCTCGCTTCTGTTCCTGTTTGTGGGTGTTTTCTGAGGTCCTGTTCCTGGTTCTTCATCTGTGAACACAGAACACAAATATTTGTTAAGCAATTCCACTTTATCCTCATCAGCTTCTACATATTCCTCCCCTTCACCCTTGAGTCTGACAGTACCACTTTTGCCCTTCCTCTTCTCACTAACATATCTGAAAAATGTCTTATCCCCTCATTTTATTGCATTGGCTGTTTCCTCCTCTTTTTGAATCTTTGCTTTCCTGACTACTTTGCTAGCTTCTCTAAGTTTTTCCAAATATAGATGCCTGTCTTCCTCTCTCTGTGATCTCTTGTATTTCATGAAGGCCTCCCTCTTTTTCTTCACCTTTTCAGCTACTTCTTTTGAAAACCATAGCAGTCTTCTTTTTCCTTTATTTACCATTTTAACAAAAAGGTTGGTTGCCCTTAAAATATTCCATTTTAGTTTTGCCCACTGTTTTTCTACATCCCCCAGCTGTTCCTATCCCGCTAACGACTCCCTGAGATATTGGCCCATCTTGGCAAAGTTAGTTTTCCTAAAGTCTGAGACCCTCACTTTTGAATGGATTCTATCAGCCCTAGTCCTAATACTGAACCACAGCATTTGGTGATCACTTGGTGATCAACAACGATAAAGCTGATGCCTTCCCCCAGACACAGGGCATCCCGCAAGGATCTGCCTTGTCATCTCTACTTTTCAACCTGTACATAAAACCAATCTGTGAAATCTTTCAGAGGTGCAACATCAACTACCACATCTATGCTGATGATGTGATGCTGTACACACGCCTAAATGCAGCACAGCCGGATTTCACTCCCCTAGAAAAATGCCTTGACATGTTACAAACATGGCTTCAACAAAACAACATGTCAATAAACCACAAGAAAACAGAGGTCATGTTTATCTCCAAAAAAACTAATTTCGACCCACCCACTACAGTAACCCTCAACAAAACCATTTACCATGGAAAGCCTGCAATAAAATACCTAGGGGTCCTAATAGACAACAACCTTAAGATGGATAAACATCTCCGAACAGTCAACCGAGCCATATTTTACAAATTGAAAGTTCTCCAACCACTTCGCAGTATCCTAGAAAAATCAGACTTCAGGACTGTCGCTCAAGCGCTAATCATTCCTCACCTGGACTACTGCAATGCCATTTTACAAGGGCTCCCGAAGAACACCCTAAATATCTTACAAATGGCCCAAAATGTTGCTGCAAGAATCATCATGGAAAAAAGCGTCACGGACCACATAACGCCAGTGCTTATGGAACTACATTGGCTCCCAGTAGCCGCCCGCATCATCTACAAAATACTCATAACAACGTTTAAACTCATACACAATATTGCTCCCTCATACCTTGACAACCTAATCACTAAGCAAACACACAACAGGAACAGAAGAACCATACATCTCAACACGCTCTGTGTCCCTACCAGCATGAGATCTGTTAAAACAGAAACAAGCAACAGAGCATTCACCTATGTAGCGCCGATCCACTGGAACCAGCTCCCTCCTGAGCTCCGAATGACAAATAGCCTTATTGAATTCAGAAGGAACCTCAAAACGCATTTATTTCAGACATTCTACAACCCAACCTAATTGCAGCACCTTACCACAACCAGATATCTTCTAATGACACTTGGAACAAATGAAGCATTTGATGACCGATAGGTAATCATGTATATATGTATATTGTATCCCCCACCCTCGCACCCTTGAATCGAATGTTTATTTAGAATTATGAAAAGTATCTAGTCTCTATTTCGTGTGTTATGTAAATCGTTGCCAAAATCAAAATTGTACTCTAAAAAATTCATTGTATTGTACGATACATGATGATTCTGTAAAGTAACCGCGGCTGATCGTAGGAAGCGGCGGTATACAAATGTTTACTAAATAAATAAATAAAATAAATAAATAAAATGATCTCGCACTATAACATCAGAAACACTTTCACCATTGGTAAGCACCAAGTCCAGTATGGCCCCTTCACGTGTGGGGTCTGTTACCAATTGCCTGAATAGATCTCCCTGTAGAGAATCCAGGATTTCCTTACTTCTAGATGATACTGCAGCAGGAATGTGCCAATCAACATCTGGCATATTGAAATCCCCTTATCAGTAGCACTTCCCCTTTCCTAGCAATGCTGTGTATGTCTTCAATTAACTCTGTCCACCTCTTCCTCTTGTGAGGGAGGTCTGTATGTTTGTTTATTTATTAGAAACATAGAAACATGATGACAGAAAAAGACCACAAGGCCTATCTAGTCTGTCCTTCCATAACAACAACTACAACAGTCCACTTTTTACCTTTAGAGATCCTCTGTAGTGGTCCCATGCTTTTTTGAATTCAGTTACTGTCCTCATCTCTACCACCTCCACTGGGAGACTATTCCACGGATCCACTACTCTTTCCGTAAAGAAATATTTCCGCATATCACTCCTGAATCTATCTCCCTTCACCCTCATCCCATGTCCCCTCGTAGCAGAACTTGCTTTCAATTGAAAGAGGCTCTCTCCCTGAACATTTATGCCACGGAGGTATTTAAACATCTCAATCATATCACCTCTATCCCGCCTTTCCTCTAAGGTGTACATATTAAGATCCTTACGTCTGTCCTCATATGCTTTATAATGAAGCCCATTAATCATTTTAGTAGCAACCCTCTGCACCGACTCCATCCTGTTCACATCCTTTTGAAGTTGCGGTCTCCAGTATTGCACACCATACTCCAAATGAGGTCGCACCAAGGACTTATACAGAGGCATTATCACCTCCTTTTTTCTGCTAGCCATTCCTCTCCGTATGCACCCAAGCATCCTTCTAGCTTTTGCTGTCGCCTTTTCTACCTGTTTAGCTACTTTAAGATCATCAGACACAACCACGCCTAGGTCCTGCTCTTCTTTAGTGGACAAAAGTACTTCACCTCCTATACTGTATTGCTCCCTTGGATTGCTGCAGCCCAAATGCATGACCTTACATTTTTTAACATTAAATCCCAGCTGCCAAATTCTAGACCATTCTTCAAGCTTAGCTAGATCCCTCCTCATGTTATCTACACCTTCCTGGGTGCCTACTCTATTGCAGATTTTGGTATCATCCGCAAAGAGGCAAACCTTACCCGACAGCCCTTCCGCTATATCACTAACAAAGATGTTAAAAAGAATCGGACCAAGGACAGATCCCTGGGGCACACCACTGGTAACATCCTTCTCCTCAGAGTGAGCTCCATTTACTTGTACTCTTTGTCGCCTCCCACCCAGCCAATTTCTAACCCAAGCAGTAACTTTAGGGTCCATTCCTAGGGTGCTCAGTTTGTTTATAAGTCGCCTGTGAGGAACAGTGTCAAAGGCTTTACTGAAATCTAAATACACCACATCTAGAGCTCTCCCTCGGTCCAACTCCCTGGTCACCCAGTCAAAGAAATCAATCAGATTTGTCTGACTAGACCTGCCTCTGGTGAATCCATGCTGCCTTGGATCCTGTAATCCGCCGGACTCCAGAAACCTCACTATTTTCTCTTTCAGCAGCGTTTCCAATAATTTACTCACCACCGAAGTTAAACTAACCGGCCTGTAGTTTTCAACCACATCCTTACTTCCGCTTTTGTGTAAAGGCACCACATGAGCCTCTCTCCAGTCCTTTGGCACCACTCCCGACTCCAACGAGGCATTGAAAAGGTCAGTCAGTGGAGTTGTTAGAACGTCCCCAAGTTCCCTCAGTATTCTAGGGTGTATCCCATCCGGTCCCATCGCTTTGTCTACATTAAGTTGAGCTAGTTTCTCACGAACACAGTCTTCTGAAAATTGTTCAAGATATCCCTCGCTTCTGTTCTTATTTGTGGGTGTTTTCTGAGGTCCTGCTCCTGGTTCTTCATCTGTGAACACAGAACAAAAATATTTGTTAAGCAATTCCGCTTTATCCTTATCAGCTTCTACATATTCCCCCCCTGCACCCTTGAGTCTGACAATACCACTTTTGCCCTTCCTCTTCTGACTAATATATCTGAAAAATGTCTTGTCCCCCCATTTTATTGCATTGGCTATTTCCTCCTCCTTTTGAATCTTTGCCTTCTTGTCTACTTTGCTAGCTTCTCTAAGTTTTTCCAAATACAGATGCCTGTCTTCCTCTCTCTGTGATCTCTTGTATTTCATGAAGGCCTCCCTCTTTTTCTTCACTTTTTCAGCTACTTCCTTTATTTATTTACATTCTCTTATATACCGTGCTATTCTGCATCAGTGCGGTTTACATTGAACAAACTGAAATTACATTGAACAGAGCACTATAACTTGGAGATAATCCTCCATAGCTCATGTTCCCTGTAAAATAGTTCAGTGGCTTGCCCAAAACCACAAGGAGCACCTATGGGACTAGAAACCCCAGTCCTTCCGGCCCAAGGTTGCTGTCCTCTAGTGGGATTTGAACCCCCGACCTTCCGGCCTGAAGTACGTTGCCCCAACCACTAGGCAACTCCTCCACTCCAATGCAAATCTATTTGCATTGCCATGTTATGCCAACACAAATAGATTTCTCTTTCCCTTTTTCTAGTTTAACCCACAGTGCCTCCTCTCTCCATTTTAAACTCTGTAATTCCAAAGCTTTAATATTATTTTTTACATATAATGCCACGCCTCCTCCCCTTCTTCCTACCATGTCCTTTCTGAATAAAGTATAGCTGGTATAGTTACATCCCAGTCATGGTTTTCTGTGAACCATGTTTCTGTAACTGCCACTAAATCCAAGTCAGCCACTCCCATTAAAGTTTGTCAGACGGCTGCCTGGGTGAGAATCTTCACAGTCTTGGCAATGCATATATCTATATGATTTGCAAGGCATTGTGGGCAATGTAGTTCATTCACACCAGATACAGCTGCTGACAATAATTTAGTTGTGCTCTTGGGTAAAGCCAATAAGATATTTATTTATGGGGTTATTTCTCCCAACACAGATATGCTTGGTAGCACATAAATTAGGTTACTTGCTTTCAGTGTTAACTTGGAAAAAGAAAGTCAAAATCAGGAAAACAACAAATGAAAAGCCACAAAGCAAGAAACAAACTGTTCTTTTCAGATTAACTTCTGATTATTTCCCACACAGATTCAGAAGTGATTCTCTCCTAGCTCACAAGCAATTAGGTGAGGCTCGATTGCTAGCAGTTACCAGCTGAAACCCCTTAGCTGGCTTGCTTTCTACTGTGTGGGTCAAATCCTGCTTCAGGAGCTTTTTTGAGTAGATTAAAGAACAAGTTTATATTTCTTTGTGATGGTTGCTGTACTTTATAACAGAAAGTTACCAACGGAGTTTAGATAGAGAGCAGTCCATATAAACAGGATCTTCATCTGCTATTATTCCCCCTTGTTCAACAAGCATGGGTTCAATATCATGGATTGGCACAGATGAATCTCTCAATGGAGCATTTTCAGGAGAATACTTGTTTCCCTGCTGTCTTTCAAGATTATAGCTAGGGCATAAATCAGTGTTCATACCTGAGCTTCCATTGCTGCTAGAGTTCCTCTCTATATAGCCTGGCCAGTATGTAGTCCAGTTCTTATGTCCAGCCTTCCAATCCAGATCCCTGGACACTGGATCTCTCTTCACATACCTTCTGGCACGGGTCTTAGGGTCTCTTCCACGTGCAGCCGTCTCCCTCACAGGTAGCGTCTGGTGATTCCTAGCTCTGCAGCACCATTCCTCTGGCTTTCCCCAGTCCAATGGTGTATGCTGGCCCTTGAAATGCCTCCCAGTATACGTACTGCTTTGGACTCTTCTAGACCTCTCAAAGGCTTTTCTCCTCTTTCTTCCAGAGGGTGTCTTTCCCTCTCTGTCCGTCCAGTTTGGCTTCTGCTTCTGATGATCCTTCAGATGAAACTGATGATCCTTCTCTGGATATCCAAGGTGATCATGAAGATGGTCATCTGTAGAATAAACTCTACTCTTATTCTGCTTAGATGAGTGCTCCTCCCTAACACAGCGCAGCTGTGCTGAATCAGGCCCTGCCCTTTGAGATGAGTGCTTAGGGATTACCTCATAGCCCTCCTGATTGAACACACGTTTCTCCACTTCAGCTCCTCTAATGGCTGTTGGAAACCTGGTGCATTCTGGGACTGGTAGTCTTTTATGACAAAATTCTGTTTTCTTATTTCTACCAGAACTGACAGGTTGCTTGTTCAGAGTCACTTCACCTTTTCTATAGCTCCTTCCTGAGCTATGATAAGCTTCCTTATCACAAGTTTCAATATCTGGGATCTTATTTCCCATGCTACGGGCATTTATACATACCGCTCTCCATATGTTGCCATTTTACCCATTTCCATAAAGGTAAATAATGTTTCACTTTCCTGGGGGATTTAAATTAACTGGTGGCTTTCTTCACCCATCCCCAATGAATCTAGTTTAAAGCCCTCTTCAGTAGATTAGCCAGTCTGCTACTAAAGAAGTGTCAACCTTTCTTGGACAGATGGACGCCATCTCTGCTCTGCAATCCTTGGAACAGCATCCCATGTTCCAGGAAACCAAAATGCTCTCTGACACCATCCACGCAGCCATGCATTCATCTCCAGGATTTGAGCTTCTCTGCCTTGGCCTTTACCCTCAGCAGGGAGGATTGAAGAGAATACCACCTGTGCACCTATCTGCTTCACCCTCTGTCCCAGAGCCATGAAGTAACTTTTGATTTGCTCAGAGGAATACCTGGCAGTATCATTTGTGCCAACATGGATTAGCAACATTGGGTAATAGTCAGTGGGCTTGATGAGTCTTGGCAAACTCTCTGTAACATCTTGGATTTTGGCACCTGGAAGACAGCATACCTCTCTGGACATTAAGTCTGGTCGGCAGATGGACGCCTCAGTACCCCTTAGAAGAGAGTCACCAACCACCACTACACTTCGCTTCCTTGTGGTCACAGATTCTGCAACTTTGGGGTACTTGAGCTCTGGTTCTTCCCTTTCCAGGGATGCTTTCACCTCCTCCATTTCCAGGGCTGCATAATGGTTCTTCAATTCAAGGGCTGGAGAAGTTGGATTGGTGATTCTGCAGGCCTTGGTGACTTGTGTCCAACCTTCGTCATTCTGTAGGCACCCATCTTCTCCTCTGCTGGAGAGCTTGGATGTTGCAAGCATCTCATCAATGCACTTCTCACTGTCTTGAATGCTCCTCAGCCTCACCACTTCTTCTCTGAGTTCTTCTACTTGTTTCCTGAGAGCTTCAGCATGCAGGCACCCTGCACATGGAACCAGTCCTTCAACTGGCATTGGGACCTCTCTCTGGACAGAGGCAGACGCTGTAACAGGGGCAACAGCTTTAGTGAAATGATTTTTCCCAGCCATTGTTCAGTTCGTGACGCTTAGTTGTCTGTTAAAACAAAAAAGAGAGAGATCTACCAAAGTTCCAGCCGGTTTCCCAGCTGTCCTTTCAGAGAAATGTAACTTTGTTTAAAAATGTTCCAAAACCCTTTTAAGAGCTCCCAGGCAGAGAGCTGTAATTTAAAAAGCCGCAAATTCTTACCTTTGCTTGACATGTGGAGCCCCTGCTAGGAATGCCTCAGCAGTGCAGGGCTCTGAAGTCTTTTATGCAGGCCTCAGCTGCGCTCAGTTCTTTCACAGGCTAATGAGGCCCACTAACTCCTGATTAGGTGTCAGTAGCTTCAAAAGCTGAGAAAGATACTAAAGCAGATGTGATATCTAGTGTAGCTAAGATCAAACCTATATGGTAGCCCTCAAAGGAATCTAAAATCTGTATAGTATGGGAAGAATCATGAACATATAAGGGTGTTTTGAGTTACCAGGCCTCAAAAAGGAATCCATGTATTCTGAGCCTGGTTCAAATATAGACCCAATTGCAGAAACTATGGGTTGGCCCGGGAGTTTATTCAGGGACTTATGAATATTCGGCAGAATATGTATTTGAGGGGTAACTGGATGATCCACCTTCAAAAACTCATATTGTTTTTCTTTGTCAAGTTACCCAATTCTAAACCCTTTTGAAAAATAGTCTAAATTCCTCTTAGGAGGAACAGTGGGATCACCATCAAGCTGTTCATAGAATTTTTTTATCCCTCAATTGTAAATCTCACCCACATAGTCGGAGATGTTCACAAGCACAAGATCACCCCCTTTATCTTCTGATTTAATGATCAGCTTAGGATTGTCTCTGAGTTTAGCAAGTGTTGCCTTTTCATCTTTTGACATATATACTGAACCAATGAGGATGTATTATAATGACTCAACCCTCTTAAACTCAATCAAAGGTGGCAATGACTAAATTGGTGACAATGGGTGGCATCCAAGTTGATGGCTTCTTGACCACGGAGTTATCCATCATATCCTCCAGTCTGTGTTACAAAGTAGTCTACGATCTTCAATTTCCTAAAGAATTTGTAAAGATCAACTCGGATCATGTCTAATAGAGGGCACAAAGGATAAACCCTTTTCTAAAACCTTTAACTCCAATTCATTTAATATATGATCTGAGAGGTCAAAAATAGCATTATCTAATCCTCATGGGACAGTCTGCGACTGAGAAACCCCCTCCCCCTCTCCCAAGTGGGATAAAAGGACCTGGTGTATTAGTATTGATTTTGATAATTGTTCTGGAAATGAGATTCTTGGTTGTATCTTTCTTTTTCTTTGGGACCCCCTCCCTTCCAAAAATAGACCCCAGTCAGGATTTTCAAATGGACAATCTGTTGAGAAGCAAATAAGGAGGATGAGTTGTCTGGATCATCTTCAACATGGGAATAACTCCTCTTCCTAATGGGCTCGCTAACCTCATGTGAATCGCTGTCATTAAGCTCTATTCTAGTTGGTTGGTGCTTCTCTATTGGACCTCTCTTCTGTCAGTAGAAAATATCTCTATAACCAGATGGAGCCTTTTCCCATGGATAAACCTATCCAGTTTTATAATCCTCCTCGTCACTGCGGTACTTTTCCAACTTCTTATCTTTAATGCTCTTCTGATATTCAATCAAATTACGGTCAAAATCCTTTATTTTGATCGAACCATGCATCACAATCCATAAGAGATTCTAATTTCCCATCTAATTCATTTTGAACCTCCTGAGCTTTTAGTCCTGGAGTATTAATCAACAAGATCATAAGATAAATGAACACTTATTGAGAATTGCAGACCAACTTTTCATAAATTCTTCATTGTCCGTAAATAACCCAGGGGCCTGGTAGATACGAAGACTCCCTTGATATAATCTTGTTACTGCAGTATTCCAAAAGAGAGCAAGCATACATCTCCTCTTTAATGCATTTTTGCATCAGTTTAACCACCTCCTCTCATTTTTATTGTTTGTCTACGACAGTATCCTCTTGTGGGAAGAAGGGGTCTACTGGCAACATCTGCTGGAGAATATCATCACCATAAGAACATAAGATATGCCATACTAGGTCAGAGCAAGTTCCATCAAGCCCAGTATCCTGTTTCCAGCAGTGGCCAATCTAGGTCATAAGTACCTAGGATTTTCCCCAAAAGACACAGGTTCCACAATGCTTGTATTGGGTCAAGCAGTGATATCCCGGATCCCTTTTAATAATGGTATATGGACCTTTCCTCTAGGAACTTGTCCAAACCTTTTTTAAACCCAGCTACACTAACAGCTTTTACTACATCCTCCGGTAACAAATTCCAGAGTTTGATTACATGTTGAGTGAAAAAATATTTTTTCTTATTAGTCTTAAATAGTTTACCCTGTTTACCATTCCATGTCCCCTAGTCTTTCTATATTCTGATAGCGTAAACAATCGATCTACGTTTACCCGTTCCACTCCTTTCATTAATTTATAGACCTCTATCATATCTCCCCTCAGCCGTCTCTTTTCCAGGTTGAAGAGCCCTAACCTTTGTAGCCTCTCTTCATAGGGGTGTCCTTCTATCCCATAAGAACATAAGATATGCCATACTGGGTCAGACCAAGGTCCATCAAGCCAAGTATCCTGTTTCCAACAGTGGCCAATCTAGGACATACGTACCTAGCAGTATCCCCAAAAGACACAGGTTCCACAATGCTTGTATTGGTTCAAACATTGAGATCCTGGGTCCCTTTTTAATAATGGTTTATGGACCTTTCCTCCAGGAACTTGTCCAAACCTTTTTTAAAGCCAGCTACACTAACAGCTCTTGCTACATCCTTCGGAAACAAATTCCAGAGTTTGATTACACGTTGAGTGAAAAAATATTTTCTCTTATTTGTCTTAAATAGTTTACCCTGTAGCTTCATTACATGTCCCCTAGTCTTTCTATATTCTGATAGCGTAAACAATCGATCTACGTTTACCCGTTCCACTCCTTTCATTAATTTATAGACCTCTCATATCTCCCCTCAGCCGTCTCTTTTCCAGGTTGAAGAGCCCTAACCTTTGTAGCCTCTCTTCATAGGAGTAGCCTTCCATCCCCTTTACCATTTTGGTGGCTCTTCTCTGTACCTTTTCTAATAACGCTATATCCTTTTTAAGATACGGCGACCAGAATTGCACACAATAGTCAAGGTGCGGTCGTACCATGGAACGATACAGAGGCATTATAATATCCTTTATTTTCCATTCCTTTCCTTATGATACCTAGCATTCTATTGGCTTTCTTGGCCGCCGCTGCACACTGGGCGGAGGGTTTTAATATGTTATCCACAAAGACTCCTAAATCGTTTTCCTGGGTGGTGGTTCCCAATGTGGAACCTTGCATCGTGTAACCATAGTGTGGGTTGTTCTTTCCTAGGTGCATAACTTTGCACTTGTCCACATTAAATTTCATCTGCCATTTGGATGCCCAGTCTTCCAATTTATCCAGATCCTCCTGCAGTTTTCTACAGTCCTCTTGGGTTTTAACAATTTTAAACAGTTTTGTGTCATCTGCAAATCTGATAACCTCACTAGTTATTCCCTTTTCCAGGTCATTTATGAATATGTCAAAAAGTAGCGGACCCAGTACAGATCCCTGGGGTACTCCATTATTCACCTTTCTCCATTGGGAAAATTGGCCATTTAGCCTTACCCCTCTGCTTTCTATCTTTTAAGCAGTTCCTGATCCATAATAGTACATTGCCTCCTATCCCATGACTTTTTAGTTTTGCCAAAAGTCTCTGATGAGGGACTTTATCAAAGGCTTTTTGAAAGTCCAGATATACTATATCAACTGACTCACCTTTGTCTATCTGTTTGTTCACACCTTTAAAAAAATATAACAGATTAGTAAGACAAGATAGATATTCCTTGTCTAAAGCCATGTTGGTTGTCTCTCATTAAGCTATGACTATCTACATGTTCAGTAATTTTCTTCTTTATTATGGTTTCTACCATTTTTCCCGGTACTGACGTCAGGCGCACCGGTCTGTAGTTTCCGGATCACCTCTTGAACCTTTTTTAAAAATTGGCATTACATTCGCCATCCTCCATTCCTCAGGTATTACAGATGATTTTAATGATAGTTCACAGATTACTAATTGCAGGTCTGCAATCTCATATTTCAGTTCTTTCAACACACTTGAATGTATACCATCTGGTCCAGGAGATTTGGTACTCTTTAGTTTATCAAATAGTTGTAATACATCTACATCTTCCTGGTGTATCGATATTTCTTTCAGTTCTTCTGCAGTATCACCTTTAAATATCACTTCAGTCATGGGTAACATCCCTACATCTTCTTCAGTAAAGACAGAAGCAAAGAATTCATTCAGTCTCTCCGCTATGGCCTTGTCCCCTTTAGTGCCCCTTTTAACCCTCTATCATCAAATGGTCCAACTGACTCTCTCACAGGTTTTTTGCTAAAAATGTACTTGAAAAAGTCTTTATTATGCGTTTTTGCTTCCACAGCAAGCTTCTCAAATTCTCTCATTGCCTGTCTTATAAATGCCTTGCATTTAAGTTGCCAGTGCTTATGCAGTTTCCAATTTTCGTCATTTGGCTCTTTTTTCCATTTCTTGAAAGATGCTTTTTTTGGCATCAACAGCCTCTCTGACCTCACCTTTAGACTATGCTGGTAGTTTTTTGGACTTCCTTCCACTTTTCTTAAAGCGTGGAATACAGCTGGTCTGGACTTCCAAGATAGTATTTTTAAACAGCCAACCTTTGCAACTGCTCCTTTTATTTATTTATTTTTTTTAGCTATTTTCCTAATTTTATCATAGTCTCCCTTTCAAAAGTTAAAAGGTAGTACTGTAGATTTCCTTACCTTCTTTTCCTCCATGAATTATATCAAATGCGATCATGCTATGATTACTATTGCCAAGTTGCCCCAACACCCTTATCTCTTGCACAAGATCTGGTGTTCCACTAAGGGCTAGGTCCAAAATGGCTTCCCCTCTGGTCAGTTCATGAACTAGCTGCTCCAAGAAGCAGTCATTTATTTCTTTTAGAAACATTATCTCCCTAGCATGTCCTGCCATGACACTGACCCAGTCAATACCGGGGTAATTGAAATCACCCATTATTATTACTGTGCTGTAACATTTGTTAGCTTTCCTGATTTCTTTGAGCATTTAATCATCCATTTGTTCATTCTGGCTAGGCGGTCGATAGTACACCCCCACTGCCATTGCCTTCCCCTTTTTATGTGGAATTTCAATCTATATAGATTCTACAGCAAATTTTGTTTCCTGCAAAACTTTAATCCTTTGTGACTCAATGTCCTCTCTAACATAGAGCGCAACCCCTCTACCAATTTGATCAGCTCTATCATTACGATATACTTTGTACCTAGGTATCACAGTGTCCTACTGGTTGTCCTCCTTAAACAATGTCTCTGAGATACCAATCGTGTCTAACTTTTCATTTAGTGCTATATATTCTCCCATCTTATTTTTTAGACTTCTAGCATTTACATATAAGCATTTTAGAGACTGTATTTTATTCATATTAATCTGGCTATCGGTAGGCAGGGGTAATTTGAAATCTTTAAGCTCTGTCTGCTCTGTACTCAAGGGCTACTTTTGTCTTTATTGGAACCTCTTTGCTGATATTCCCTAACTTCATTCTTTTGGTAGTATCCTTCAAGGATACATTGTTCCGAACCATGCACTCTTGGGCGACTGTCGGCTTTGCTCTGTTATCTACTTTAAAAGCTGCTCTTTCTCCTTTTTAAAGGTTAATGCCTCCAGAAGAGCCCTTCCTTTCCCCAGAATGTTCCCCAATTCCTAACAAATCCAAAACCCTCATCCTTGCACCATTGTCTCATCCATGCATTGAGACTCCGAGCTCTGCCTGCCTTTTGGGTCCTGCATGTGGAATGGGAAGCATTTCGGAGAACTCTACCCTGGAAGTTCTGGATTTCAACTTCCTATCCTAAAAGCCTAAATTTTAACCTCCAGAACCTCCCTACCACATTTTCCTTTGTCATTTGTATCGACATGTACCAAGACAGCAGACTCCTTTCCACCACTATCTAAGAGCTTGTCTAGATGGCACGTGAGGTCTGCTTCCATTGCAACAGGCAGGCATGTAACCAGGCAATCCTTACGTCCACCAGCCACCCAGCTCTCTACATGCCAAATGATAGAATCACCAAATATAACAGCTGTCCTAACACTTTCCTCATGGGCACATGGCCCTGGAGAAACTTCCTCGGTGCGAGAGGGTTTTACATCACATGGAGGACAGGTCCTAGCTACAGGATTACTTCCTGCCACACCAGGGTGATGCTCTCCTTTCTCGTGACCTCTCTCTTCCATGACAACAGGGATGCTGCCAGACTTTAGGTGGGACTTCAGGACTGTATCCCTGTAGGTCTCATCTATGTATATCTGTGTCTTCCTTATGTCCTCCAAGTTTGCTACTCTAGCCTCCAGAGATCGGACTCGTTCCCTGAGAGCAAGGAGCTCCTTGCACCTAGTGCACACGTACGATCCCTCACCAACTGGGAGAAAATTATACATTTGACACTTAAAGCAAAAGACTGGAAAGCCCCCATCTCACTGCTGGACTGCTGTCTGTATCTTAGTTTAAGTTGTGTTTAGATATTTAAGTTCTTTACTTACTACGGGTTGCTGGGAATACTTATACTAATAAAATTAGACCTAATACATTTAATTGTACTTTGTTCACCTGAAGCTTAATTAATCTCAGGTCCTTAATGTATGGCTGATGAGGATAAACAGCTGCACCTATAGAGCAATAATTATCTCAGGGGTGAGTGGGTGTCGCGGAGGGAGGGAAAGAAGACTTATTAAAAGCTGGCTGCTGCACAGTACCCTGTCCTGTGCTTCTAAGGTAATCTGTGACCAATTTCCAGGGGGAGTCCCACAGCCCTTGCTTGGCTAGAGGGAGTCTTAGGTTCTAAAATTAATCAGAAAGTTCTCTTCTGTGTTTTAAATTTAAACTGAAAGCTCTTTGCTGCTACTAGGCCTTGATTGATTTAACATATACACTGGGTTCACAAATTAATCAGCTTTAATCTAAAGAATTCCTTTTTCCCCAAGATTTAGAAAAATTCCCAGAAGTAAATACTTACAATTACAGATCTCTCTCCAGAAGTAGCAGTCCCCTTTTGTAGTCCTTCAAGATGTTCTTCCAGGATGAGAACATTGTGCCAAAGAGCTCCATAGAGAGTCAGAATACGCACAACTGCCCGCAGGCAACCAGGAAACAGTAAGAAGTGAAGCGGAGTAAGACCATCTCAAAAAAGTCCAAAATAGCTTTATTGTCCCCTACACTTGTAGTGTTTCGGCACATATGCCTTCTTCAGGGGGGTAGGATAACCTCCAATAGAAAATGTTTTTACGGCAAATTTGGAAGATAAGTGTTGTTTTTTGTTGGTGCTAGAGATACAAAAAAAGAGACATTAATAGAAAAAAGAAATACTATTTTTGCAATTGAATATTTTAAGAAGTATATAAACAATTGCTTTAAGAAAAGATCGCCCATGGGTCATTGATGTGAACGAGCACAATACTGGGGAGACAAAGTACCCAGACGTTAAGTGCTTTGATCGTTTATCTGAGACCTGTGGCAGACAACAGTGGATGATTGGATTCCAGAATATTTATGAATGAATAGAGTGCTTGATATTGTTTAGTGTTCATTCACAGAACTGACCCAAAATTATTTTTCGTGTGGGTCATGGCAAAGGCACTGGTATTTGACACCGGACCCTCTCATGGAGGAACTCTGGATCCTCCATTAAGAAGGCCCCTCCGAAGGAGTCACTCACAGTACCTGTCCCCTAAATCCTGGAATGGCTGCTTCTCTGCATGTGGGAGACACCTGCATCAGTACCCATCATGAGCCAGTGGCTGGACTAGATGTACCGTGTCCGCTGGAGCCCTGGGTTCCAGAAAGCACAGCTTTACATAATTCCATGGTGGTGAAGTCAGCCATGTGTTTACTAAAGAGTCAAAAGAGGCACTCCTCGGTGCTCCCGGAGAGGGAGGCCCTCTCTATGGATGCCATGGACAGAAAGTGCTACTTTGGCTTGATGCTTATTGGCCGGATTCAGGCATACCAGCTATACAAGGGCATGTACCAGAGAGATCTGGCGGGTTCTCAGCAGGTATCTCCTAGGAACCCCTTCAGTAGTTCCAGACCCTGGCCTAGGCTGTCAGAGGGTGCTCCAAATTCATGACTCAGCTAGCCTATGATGGCTTTGAGTCAGCGGCTAGAGTAACTGCGGTGGGCATCAGCGTCAGGCCTGGCTACAGTCTTCTGAACCGGAGCAGTGGATTCAGACAAATTGGTTGATGTCTTTGGCAAACCCGTGACTGATAAGGCTGCTGAGTTGGAGATAGAGTACCTGATAAGGACCAGGCTCTCCAAGAAGACCGCTACCCTTCCCCCTCAGAAGTCATCGGGTAAAAATTCTCCCTCCTCTAGTAAGGGCAAGGCTTAGAGAATCTACCTTCAGTATCAGGCCTTCCCAGCAGGGTCAGCAGGCCAAGGGACAAGGGCATAGCCCTTCTGAGCCGAAGGCTCCCAAACCCCAGGCACCAGCTCTGGCCCAGCCTGGTGGGAACTTTTAACTACTTAGGCATAACCTACCCCCCCCACCCCCCGAAGGCCCACCACAACAACCCACAGGGGGATGTCTAGTTCTGTTTGCCCACAGGTGGCCATCCATCACCAACAACACCTGGGCACTGAAGGTGGTCAGGGAACGTTACCTCCTCCACTTGCTGTAGACACCCCCTCCATTTTTCCAGAAGAGCCCTCCAGGACTCCCCTCCACCAGACCTTGCTATTGCAGGAGGTCACAGGTCTTCTAGTGGACCGGGTGGTGGAACCAGTACCTCCATATCTTTAGGGCAAAATGTTCTACTCCTGTACTTTGTACCCAAAAGAAAGAGGGGCCTATGGTCCATCATAGAATTGTGGGACCTAAACAGGTTCCTGGTGAGAGAGAAATTCAAGATGCTCTCCCTTGGGACACTGGCTATGCTCCTTGGACCTCAAGGAAGCATAAACACATAGTCATCCATCCCAGCCACAGGCAATATCTCAGGTTCATGGTGGAGGGCAGCCACTACCAGTACAGGGTACTACCCTTCAGCCTAGCTTCCGCCCCAGAGTATTCACCAATTGCCCAGTGGTAGTTGCGGCCTACCTCCATGGGGCCTTTGTCTTTCTCTACCTGGATGACTGGCTCATAAGAGAGAGCTCAGCCTCTGAGGTGCAGCAGGCCATGGCCCGTACCATCCAGGCGCTTCAGTATTTGGGATTTGTGATAAACCACTCAAAGTACCATCTCCTCCTGAAACAATGTCTGGAGTTCATAGGGATACAGCCAAAATCGTTCGGGCCAGAGCCTACCTCCCCTTGGACTGAGCTGACAGCCTCAGGGCACTGGCCGCAGATATGCAGCATTGATGCTCAGTGTCTGCTCGCTTTCTGCTCTGCTTACTGGACCACATGGCATCCATAGTCCATGTTAGCCTGGACACCTGTCTTCACATGAGGGTGGCCCAATGGTGCCTCTACTCTCCAGTGAACCCACCGATTAGTGATCTCCCTCAACTGGTTCCACAACATCTCCAGGCCAGGATGCGCTTTAAAGGTCCCCGTCCCACAGGGAGTCCTCACCACTGCATTGCCCTCTCCTACAAGCAGGCTGGGCTCTTGCTGGAGCGCCAGGTCACGGCACACAGCGTCATGGCAGCTTGTGTGGCAAACCTGCGTTCTGTCCCTGTGATGGAAATCTGCCAGGCCACCACCTTGTCCTCAGTTCATACTTTTGCAGCTCCTTACTGGCTAGAGTGAGAGTCCTGACAGGGCAGCGCCTTCGGGCAGGCCGTATTCTGTCATCTGTTCGGGGTGTAGGTAACTCCTAGTCTCCGACCCTTTTGTGTTCAGGCTACCGACGTGCTGGTTCCTCACTGTACACTTGGATCACTCGAGAGTCTGTTTTCCTAGGTCTCCATTGCTGCTCATCTTTTCTGGTCACCCCTGGCCTTTTTACAGGTTCTCAGTAGCCTGTAGCTAGGGAGTCCCATATATGAGGACTGACTTCCTGCTTGTTCCTGGAGAAAGTGTAGCTACTCAGCTGTAATAGGTGTTCTCCGGGAACAGCAGGAATCAATTCTTACAACCCTCCCTCCTTCCCATGGAGTTGCTTCTTGTAATTTTTTGCCATCTTTAGCTACGTCATTAGACTGAGTCAAGATGGCACCCTTGGGCGGGAAGGGGACCGAGCATGCGTGATGGCAACTCCCAAAGGATTTCTCTGAAAGCTGCGTCGGCACCGTTTGTCACCCATATGTGAGGACTGACTTCCTGGTTGTTCCCGGAGAACTTGCATTTCTCTTTGAAGGTAAAAAAAACCCCCTAAACAAACCTATAGCTACAGAAAAAAAGCTTTACCTAAGAATACAAAAATTCCCCTTCTGCAGTACAGCTACAAAAATAAATCAGTAGGCAGTGCAGTAGAAGAAGTTAGCTAGTAAAAATCAGACAGGGCCCCCATGTAAGAGCTCTCAGGCAGAGACGATTTGCATTAAAGGGTCACAGAATTGCCTTGTTTGCAATAGAGACTCTCTAGGAATGTAAGCACTTTGTTCTGCATGTATGTTTTAGGATCCACTGGTGTCTGCTTCCTGTATATGCAGAACAGATGACTAAAGGGTACTGCGGGTGTTGTAGCAATTAAGCTGATAATACGCATGTGCGTAGTGTGTTAGGGAATACCTCAGCGTTAACAGATGGGAGCATGGAAAGCATGTTCCCTTCCGTTACCGAGGTACACACAGTGCTGCCGTGGATGCCCACCCCGGCCATGCTCCACCTCTAACCCTCCCCCTTGCAACCAGTGCTAACTATCATAACCCAATGTGCTAGCTGCCAACGTGTGTCCAACACCTGCATCTAGCGCACACCAGACCCATGCTGACAGCTGGCACTCTTTACTAAAAGGACCCCTAAGGTTCAAATAGGTGCCGACTATGACACTTGTGTCAGGGAGACCTGTAGCATCTTGCAGAACTTTTCCTGCATGAGGAAGAGAACTGGCCTTTAGGTAGGGAATCTGGATGCTCTCTCCTGATGTGCCATCCACAAGCTTTTCAAGTAGCGAGCCTCTTATCCTTATGTGAGTACTTCGCCAAAAATGGAGACGTTAGCTTTTGGGAATATTTAAAAATGACTGATAAAGATGTAACCCCTTTCAGAGGTTTCTGCCTTTGACATAAATCCTGGTATGGATGCTTTATTACAAACTTTGGAAATTACAAAACTGAGCATACAGCAGACCCTACAGTGGATTACAATGAGCAAACTTTATAAAATGCCAGATAGTGCTATACTGACTTTTTTGTCAACAATGGGGGAGGGGGGTTGACTCTTGCATCAGACTGCAGCCCTCTGTGATTGGTTGAAACCTACTGATGTTTTTTGTATTGAGGCGTTAAGTGGCTGATCACCTAATGGCTAACCTAAGAAGCTCCTAGTTTTTGGAGAGAAAAACCTAGCAGTTGGGTTCGAACTCTCCTCTCCAGAGTTGCAAGCCTTGGACCCACAATATCTCTGCTGCCCAGTTATCGCCGTGTACCACCCCCGGAACTCCTCCATGCTAGCTGGCAGGCATTGGGTTGTGCAGTCGTGGTGGGTTATTCATTGAGATGCAGTCTGCTAACTGCGTTAATCACTTTTGTGTAACCCCCCCCCCCCCCTTCATTGTGTTTGGCCTCCAGATCTGCTGGACCTAACCACCTCCCCCCCCCCCCCTCACATGGGGGAATACATTCCACAATGGCTAGGGTGTCTCCAAGTCATATGAGGGGTTGGACTGAGAGGGGACCCCTCTTCACACACCAAAACCCTTGTACTGTTTACCCTGCAGCCTAGGTAAACAGGCATCCTGAACGTGTCAACAGATCCGCTCAAGAGAGGGCTGCAGCGATGGAGAAACTGCTCCAGAGGGAGCTAGTGGCAGAATAAGCTCCAGAGAGAGCTGCAGCAGCAGAGACTCCATTCCGGACTAGGAGCTATAAGACCCGGGAAGGTCCAGTGGCAGATCAGCTCAAGGGAGAGCTGCAACACTTGTTCCTGATTAGATAGGAGTGTAAAACCCTCTCTGAATTGGAAGAGGCAGAGCCAATGCTAAAGCCTCAGCGATTGGACGGAACTACAAAACCTCTCCTTTCACAAGCTGCCACCAGTCCAGAGCACCAGCAGTGGGTGAGACTTAGGGCTGGTGGGCAAAGGGAAAGTGAGGGAGGTAGGAGACAGGTTATTAAGGTTAAATCCATAATCTTTAAAGGTTTACTTAAGTCATTACATATAAGGGTATAGTTGGTTGTTTGAACTGCCTTATCCCTTGTCCTGTTGTGCTATTTTAACTTAGCTGCTTGAACCACTTAATCATGATACAGATTGTACTGTATATACTGCATTATTTTATCACAATTCTTAATGTATATATTTTGTAAATGTAAATACTATTTAAGCCAGTCTTGTTCACAGCAGTGTTCTTTTGAAAGATGAAAGGAGGGAAATCCTATCCACTTATACCTTTCTTCCCCAGGTGGAGGCACAAGGCACCAAACTGACAAGGACCAACAGAGCCTACCCTCGAGAAGGCTCCAGTCAGGCCGGTCCTGGACCCAAAAGCACACCCAAGGGGCGCTATATGTGCTATGACCACTAGTTCACAAGTTTTGTGATAGCGACGTACCTAGGGCTGTGGGACATCCTTACTGCGGCCATATCCCCTGCATCTACCACAGCCACTATGGCCCTGCCACGGTACAGACACGTGGTAGATGCACATTTGTCCAGTGCTGCCTGCCGCACTTCAGTAAACATGCCCCTTAGTTCTTTCAGCCTTTCTTTCCAACATTTGCCTAAGCGCATGAGAGAAAATAAACATTTGGTAAGTGCCACCTTTGTCTGGTGTTTCCTACGATTCCTCTAAGAGAAACCATTTATTGCACTGTTTGCTTCAGTGCCAGCCCCTTGTCTCTACCTCTGGGGAAATCTTATGTGGTCATCCATTACACCACTGTGGATGGGTTATGTCGTCTTGTGCCTCTCCAGGCAGGTGGGTTGGTGTCCATTGCAAGCAGATTTGCATATCTGTAGACAGCAGGATAAATCAGACACACTAGTGGAGGGCATCATCTGATGGGTTTACTGTAAGATGTCCGCAACAGATGGGCGCATATTGTGAGCTCCGTGTCCTGTACAATAATCTCTACAGATCATATACTGTACTTGGTGGCATCTGTCTATTTTCCAGGCAACTCCAGGGACACTCATGGTGCCTGAGGGGTGCTATCTACTTTCCAACGTATTATTTATTTAACATATTTTATATACCACATTTCCTATTGTCAATGCTGTTTACTTGAAACAACTTGAAATATAGATACAGTTAACAACTGTGCAAACTAAGGATCAGTAAGGGAGGGTAAACATTAAGGAATTAACTTATCTACGTATTTATAACGAACGTATATACATAATAATCATTTAGAGCAGAATTAAAAGGTCTGGAAGCTCATAGAAAGCAGAATGGTTTAGATGTAGAGGTTGGGGGTGCCATATGATTTCTTTGAGATTGAGCTGAGTTGTTATAAATGAGGGGAATAGAAAGAACAGAGAAGGTGACCGTAGAGTTGGAGTAATGGAATACGGGCATGTTGGAGTAAATGTTTATCGTTGACACTATGGCTTTTTGTCAAAATGGTCTCTAAAGAGTAGAGTCTTTATTTTTTTACAGAAGTGTGTGAGGTCGTCCATGCATCTAAGTTCTGTAGGAAGGCTGTTTCATAAAAAAGAAAGCACAAGTGTGCCAAGCGGTAGAACTAGTTTGTTCTGGAAGCATGTTCTTGTGGCTCTGTTGTCTGGCTGTCTCCTAAGGATGGACTGTAAGTACAGTAATTGGCGGACATGTGTAAAATTTTGAATATGGTTATGAAAACTTTGTATCTAATGTGAGATTTGAAGCGCTAGTCAGTGCAGCTGCTTAAGGATAGGGGTGATGTGGTCTGTTCTTGAGACACCTTTCAGAACTCTCGCTACAGTATGCTGTGCCATTTGAAGCGGATGTAAGACGCTCTTAGGGATGCCCTGATAAAAGTTACCAAAATACAAGTGTGGGGAGATCACTGCCTAGAAAACTGTTCTGAAATCTTCTGGTTCAATCAGCGGGTGCAATTGTTGCAGGGTCTTAATCTTCTGAGATATTTTTCTGGTGTTTCTCTTGATGTGGGCTTGTAGTATGAGCCGCTGATCAATTGTTATTCCTAGGCATTGGATCTCATCCTTAACCTTTAGTTCAGCATTATTGACTTTTTAAGACTGTAGGAGGTGAGAAGTCTTGGTTCTTGGTTATAAAAAACACTTCTGTTTTACTGTAGTTTATTCTTAGTTGGTGCTGTAGGAACCAGTTGGAGATGTCGTTAAAGCAGTCTAAGATATGAGTGTAGCAAGCTGTTGTAATGGAAAAGGGAGTGTAAATCATCAGCATAAATATTGTATAGTATGCTGTGATCCTGAATGATGTTGCAGAGTGGTTGTAAGTATATGTTAAATAGGAGCAAGGAGAGTGTAGAGCTTTGTGGAACTCATGAGTGAGCTTGTAAGGTTATGATTTGGTGGGTTCTATTTCCACCTTCTGATGATGCCCCATTAGATCAAGTGTAGAATTCTGCACACCTATAGCTTGTAGCCATGGGAGCAGTAATTATGTGAGATGCTAAGTCAAATGCTGTCTTTATGTCTAGGAAGATTAAAATGAAGCCTTGATCCAGATTTTGTATTCCTTTTATGATCTTATCAAAGAGGAAGGTAATTGGTGTTTCCACACCATGGAATTGTCTGAAACCAGGCTGTTGAGTATCTAGAAGAGAGTTGGTGTTGATGGCATCCTGTAGCTGTATCTGTACTACCTTTTCAATAATTTTGGTTAGTATTAACTTTGCAAAGAGCATCCTCCCCAATGTACAGTAAAATATTCTGTATTCAATTTTCTGTAGGCTTTGCTTGTATTTTTATACTATGCTAAATTGCAGACCTAGAATGATGAGGGTTGTGAAGTAGTTCCAAATTTTCAGGACTTGCACTCTTGCTTTTTTAAGGGATTGAACAGGGATGCTAGAACCACAAGTTCATGCCGGGCAGCAGGACTGGATAAACGTGTCCCAAAAATCTGGAGTTAATTGACAAGCATAATAGTAAAAATGATACTGCAAATAAAAGTTCCCCTGGATTCTAAAGTGACAAAAAAGTTTTCCCTTTCTTACCATACACTTATTAATGTAAAGATGACAAATTGTTAATTTTAGGATACTGCTCTGAAAAAAAATAAAGCAGACAAAGACCCCCTTGTAGAACAAGAAATATAGACCAGTCAGAAGGCAGTCATGAGCCAGGAAAAATACAATTGTTTGTTATCAACAGCTGCGTTGATAGGAGATCATGGTTCTCTGCTATTTAGACAATGACACATCCATATTTAACCGAAGTTTCAGAGCTTGGAATTATACAATATTGACTTTGTGTTTGTGCTTTGTGTCTTCTTCAGGTGATGGGCCCAGGAGTCGGGGTGGTTGCTGTGAGCAAAGGGGCAGAGATTGCTTTAGCCATGGCCACATTCCTGAAGAAGGTGATTGCTACTGTTTGTATCAATGGGCCCAACTGCATCAATGGAAACGCACTACGGTACCGAAATGTCTACATTAGAGGCATGCCGTACATTATTGAGGCTATTCGTCTCACTAGCACAGGGACAATTGACATTTCTAATATCATGGAAGATCCCAGAGAGGAGAGGAACCAAGATTGTATCCTCCCCGTAGAGAATGCTCGGGGGCACATCCTCTTCATTGTAGGAGGAAACGACATGAACTACAACAGCCGATTGTTTGCGGAAGAGGCACTTATGAGGATGAAGCGACATGGAAAGAAGAACGGAAAGCTCCTCTTGTATCCAGGGGCTGGACATCTGATTGAGCCTCCAGGGTCCCCATTCTGCTTGATGTCGTATAGTCCCTTTTTCCCATTTCCGTTGATGTGGGGAGGGGAACTCGATGCACACTCCTATGCTCAGGAACATTCGTGGAAGGAAATCCAAAAGTTTTTCCACTATCATTTGGGGCAATCCAAAGTTAGCAAACTCTGAGTGAATACAGGAAAAAAGTGATTGATTTTAATGTCTGCATAAAATATTTCAAATCATAAAAAAGAGGGATATCGTGCTTTGAACACATTGCAGCTCTTTGTCCAGGAAGTGAAAATGACCAGTTCCTTTCCTCTACCACCTCTTTCCCGTGAACCATCTGGGAGTACATTTAGATCTAAACTTTGGGAGCTGACACTTAGAGGTTCTTTACTAATGCCATCAAAGCAGTTGTCACAGAGCCCCTATTTTCTACAATGTATGTGTGGGGGGAGGGGGGTTGTGGCTTCAGTGTAATGCACTAAATTTTTCTTTAAGGTCAGCCTACATGGAATCTCTGCCTCCGTTTTCTGGGTAATTCAGGCAGGTGTTATGGAACTGCTAGGCAGACAAGTGAAGCATCCCAGAGCTATTAACCAGAGCTGCTCTGAGCTCTTGGTCTGTTGGGCATAACGGTTCACACTGGGGAAGGGAAAGCTCTTTGTGGAAACCACTATTTAAAGTTAGGCACTTGACACTCTCACATTCACTCTGCTCAAAAGAGATCAGGCCAGAAGTTTGTGTTGTGAGAAAAGGGTTTGCTTAAACTTTAGGATCATTGGAAAAAGCAACTTCAACTCCAGCAATTTATAACTTGTAACTTAACTAAGCTATAACACTACAGTTTCATCCACAAAGGTTCTGGATGCTGCTTATTGTGTCAGTTGGATTACTTAGGTTTACTTTAGTTGCTCCTTTTTCTTTTCTTAGAATGTTTATCAGCTTAGCTTAGACAATTTGTAATGTCTCTTTCTCCCTTCATCTCATGTCAAAGCACTTTAGATTAGGTGTGTTTGGCCCTCTGTTCCCCAGCACTAAAAGGACTTACTTCTCTCTCTTTGGTAACTTGAATGTTGCTGCTGTACTTTAAGTACTGGCAGGTTTCTGCAGGAACGTCACTCTTCTCGCTGAGCACCTCCTGCAATGCTGCAGTGGCTCTAAGCATTTTGGATTTGTGCTGGTTCATAATGATGATGCAGATTTTTCTTTGGGTGGGTATAGAACGTTGGCTGGGTGCCCCTAAGAGCAAACACCCACTAGATGGGCATGGTGCAAAGACAGAAAATTGTCTCAAGCTGAGGTTTTTATAACCTAGGAGCTGTTCCTACTTAGAGTCCCCTTCCAGTCTCAGCTTGATTGGCAAGGGAGAACCTCCCCTGATTTGGAAATTGCCATATACTTCCAAAATTTACTGATCAGTACCAGTAGAGCCACTGGATGACGCTACTGATCTCAGTGTTAAACCAATTAGTGCATGTTAAGAAGTTTTAAAACATTAAAAACATTTTTATTAAAATGAAAGCGTGACATGAACCAACATCAGGAGAAAAGGCCAACCCAAAAACGAATCTGTGCGTATCTCTAATGCAGACACCAGCTGAGAATGGAAGACCCCAACAGTGGTAGCACTTTCTGAGATGAGCTAGGGTAAAAAATGATCATTAATCAGAGGGACTCACAAATGTACCTTACCTAAACTTCACTATTACACAAAATATATTTTTTAATTACTCTGTATAATAATGTCATACATTACTTGCTACCAATTCCGGGGACTCAAACTGTGGACTTTATTGGTACAAGCGACCTGCAACAACACCACCAGGTAAACCTCACCATTGTCCCCTTTGAATGCATTATTTAATTGTCAGGGTATTAATGTTCTTCATATGAAGACATTGTCTTAACATCTTTGTTAACTGCAGTTTACATTCTGTGCTTTGGTATTATGTATTTAGGATTTTTCTAGACCTATACAGTAAAGTCCCTCACTTGGTTTGCAGTTTGTCGTGCTGTGAGGGCTTGCGTGCATCAGTGATGCTGAGAGCTAAACTATCGGTAGTTTAACTACTGGCAGGGTCTCCCAAGATGGACAGGTCTCAGCTGAGGTGCCAGACGAAGACAAACCACCCATCTGGGCAGCAGCAGAATGGGATAGTGTTGATGGCGGAGGATCACATTTCTGTGACAACGGCAACAACACCAAACTTAAACTGCGCGGAAGGAAGGCCCGGCAATCTACTTCTGTATCTTGCCATGAAAACCCAATGGATAGTTACAACAAAACAAATTGTGCTATGGTGCTGGAAGATGAGACTCCCAGGTCAGAAGGCACTCAACTAGCTACTGGGGAAGAGCTGAAGACTTTTCAGAGTAAAGCCAGCATTTATGATGTGGTTGGATCAAAGCCCTCGGGAAGTCTGACTGCTGATGTAGCTGCGCATGAAATGAGAGTCAGAAGCTGTAAGGATGTCTTACACATTGGAACATGGAACGTACGAAGCATGAACCAAGGGAAGTTGGAGGTGGTCAAGAATGAAATGGAACGTGTACAACTTGATCTGTTGGGTGTCAGCGAACTGAAATGGACTGGCATCGGGCACTTTGCATCAGATGATCACATGGTCTACTATGCTGGAAATGAAAGACAAAGAAGAAATGGTGTTGCATTTATAATAAAGAAGAAACTTGCAAGAACTGTAATGAAATACAATGCAGTCAGCGAACGCTTAATCTCTGTTCGTCTACGAGGATTGCCTATCAACACAACTATAATTCAAGTATATGCCCCAACAACAGCTGCAGAAGAGAATGAAATTGAAGAGTTCTATGAACAAGTACAAGCTGAAAATGACAGAACATGCAAACAGGATATCCTGATAGTCATGGGTGACTGGAACGCAAAAGTTGGCAACAAAGAAGAAGGCAAAGTAGTTGGAAAATATGGACTTGGCAACAGAAATGAAGCTGGAGAAAGATTGATAGAATTCTGCAAGACCAATAATCTATTCATCTCAAACACCTTCTTCCAGCAACACAAGCGGCGACTGTACACATGGACTTCACCCAATGGATTGTATAAAAATCAAATTAACTACATCTGTGGAAGTCAACGATGGAAAAGCTCTATAACATCAACAAAGACAAAACCTGGAGCTGACTGTGGTACAGATCATCAACTACTAGTATGCAAACTCAAGCTAAAGTTGAAAAAGAGCAAACCACTCATGAATGCAGCAAAATATGACCTTGAGAATATACCACTGGAATTTAAAGACTGCCTGCAAAATCGATTTGCTGCTTTAGATAAAAATGACAGAGCTCCGGAAGAGTTATGGAATGACGTCAAGAAGGTTGTGCTGGAAGAAAGCGAGAAGTCTCTACAAAAGGTGAAAAAGCAAAAACGGCCAAAATGGATGACGGAAGAAACTCTGAAAATTGCCCAGAAACGCAGAGAAGCTAAAGCCAAAGGAGAAAGAAAGACAATCGCAGAACTCAACAGAGATTTCCAACGTGCAGCAAGACAGGACAAGGAAAAGTACTACAATGACACTTGCAAGGAAATAGAAGCAGAAACTATTAGAGGAAGAACAAGATCGGCTTTCCTAAAGCTGCGAGAGTTAAAGAAAAAGTTCCAGCCTCGAATTGGAATGTTACAAGATGCTCAAGGTTCTATGTTGAATGATGCTGAGAAGATCAAGAAAAGGTGGAAGGAATATACAGAGTTTTTATATAATAAAGATCAAGTGGACCAACAGCCGTTTCAACCTATACCTTATGATCAGGAACCATTGGTGATGAAAGAAGAAGTTGAAGCAGCATTGAAAGCCTTATCAAAGAACAAAGCACCAGGCATTGATAGCATTCCCATAGAAGTATTGCAGCAATCTGATGCAGCTGTTACCGTACTTACAAGGCTCTGCCAAGAAATATGGAAGACAACATCATGGCCAACTGACTGGAAAAGATCTGTGTTTATACCAATACTAAAGAAAGGTGATCCAACTGACTGTGGAAATTATCGCACAATCGCTCTGATCCCACATGCCAGCAAGATTCTACTGAAGATTATTCAAAAGAGACTACAGCCATACCTAGAACAAGAACTACCTGAAGTGCAAGCAGGGTTCAGGAAAGGACGAGGAACGAGAGACATCATTGCGGATGTGAGATGGATCCTTGAAAAGACTAAAGAATACCAAAAGGATATCTATTTGTGCTTTATCGACTATAGCAAGGCTTTTGACTGTGTAAACCATGAGAAACTCTGGACCACATTAAGAAGCATGGGTATACCAGAACACCTGATCGTTCTCTTGCGCAATCTGTACATTGATCAAGAAGCAACAGTTCGAACGGAACAAGGAGAAACAGAATGGTTTAAAATAAGCAAAGGTGTAAGACAAGGCTGCATACTTTCCCCCTACCTGTTTAATTTATATGCAGAACAAATCATCAGAGAAGCAGGACTGTATGAAGACAACAGAGGTGTGAAGATTGGTGGAAGACTCATCAACAACCTTCGCTATGCTGATGATACCACATTACTAGCTGAAAGTGAAGATGATCTGAAACATTTGCTTCTCACAATCAAAGAACATAGTCTCAAAATGGGCCTGCACCTTAATGTAAAGAAGACAAAGATCATGACAACTGGCATAATCAACAGGTTCATCGTTGAAGGAGAAGAAATTGAAATCGTGAACAACTTTAACCTACTTGGATCAACTATCAATAAAGAACCAACAAGCAGTCAAGAAATCAGACGACGCATTGCTCTTGGCAGAATGGCTATGAAAGACCTAGATAAGATTCTCAAGAGCAGAGATGTCTCTCTCCATACAAAGATTCGACTTGTTCAAGCCATGGTATTTTCAATAACATCATATGGATGTGAAAGCTGGACAGTGAAAAAGACAGACAGGAAGAAAATTGATGCCTTTGAATTATGGTGCTGGCGGCGAATACTGTGTATACCATGGACTGCCCGAAGAACAAACCAGTCGGTACTAGAGGAGATCAAACCTAAGCTTTCTTTAGAAGCTCAGATGACAAGACTTCGACTTTCATACTTCGGACACATCATGCGAAGAGAGAGATCATTAGAGAAAGACATCATGCTTGGCAAGATAGAAGGTCAACGCAAAAGAGGAAGGCCAGCAATGAGATGGATCGCTACAATAACAGCAGCTATGGGTGCCAGTCTGTCAACAATGAGCCGCCTGACTGAAGACCGAACACAATTTAGGATAGCTATCCAGAGGGTCGCCATGAGTCGACTCCGACTCGACGGCACTTAACAACAACATACAGTAAAGTCATCAAATGCAATATTTATATCCTGCGGTATTGTATCTGACCATGGCCGTTGGTTTTGCCGCTGTTCCTCAATTCATACTCTGCACCTCCAAGAAAATGCTCTGGAATCCAAACACACCTTCAGACTTTTACATCACTGAAGAAACTGCAGGACCATTAGATGATAGAGGAATAAAAGGGGCGCTAAGAGGGGGACAAGGCCATAGCAGAGAGAGTAATGAATTCTTTGCTTTGGTCTTTACTGAGGAAGCTGTAGGGATGTTACCCATGACTGAAGTGGTATTTAAAGGTCATACTGCGGAAGAACTGAAAGAAATATTGATACGCAGGGAAGATGTATTACAACTATTTGATAAACTGAAGAGTAGCAAATCACCTGGACTAGGTGGTGTACATCCAAGGGTGTTGAAAGAACTGAAATATGAGATTGCAGACCTGCTATAAGTAATCTGTGAACTATCATTAAAATGATCTGAAATACCTGAAGATTGGGGAATGGCCGATGTAACACCAATTTTTTAAAAAAGGGTTCCAGAGGTGATCCGGGAAACTATAGACTGGTGAGCTTGATGTTGGTACCGGGAAAAATGGTAGAAACCATTATAAAAAACAAAATTACTCATCATATAAATAGTCATGGCTTAATGGGAGACAGCCAACATGGCTTTACACAAGGAAGATCTTGTCTTACTAATTTGTTATGTTTTTTTGAAGGTGTGAATAAACAGGTAGACAAAGGTGAATCAGTTAATATAGTGTATCTGGACTTTCAGAAAGCCTTTGACAAGGTCCCTCATCAGGGACTTTTGGCAAAACTAAAAAGTCATGGGATAGGAGGCAGTGTACTATTATGGATCAGGAACTGGTTAAAAGATAGAACGCAGAGGGTAGGGCTAAATGGCCAATTTTCCCCATGGAAAAAGGTGGAGTACCCCAGGGATCTGTGCTGGGTCCGCTGCTTTTTAAGATATTCATAAATGACCTGAAAAAGGGAATAACGAGTGAGGTTATCAAATTTGCAGATGAGACAAAACTATTTAAAATTGTTAAAACCCAAGAGGATTGTGGAAAATTGCAAGAGGATCTTGATAAATTGGAAGACTGGGCGTTGAAATGGCAGATGAAATTTAATGTGGACAAGTGCAAAGTTATGCACCTAGGAAAGAACAACCCAAACTATGGTTACACGATGCAAGGTTTAGGCGTCATTGTGGATAACATGTTGCAACCTTCCACCCAGTGTGCAGTGGCGGCAAAGAGAGCAAATAAAATGCTAGTTATCATAAGGAAAGGAATGGAAAATAAAACAATGGATATTATAATTCCTCTGTATCGTTCCATAGTGCGACCGCACCTGAATATTGTGTGCAATTCTGGTCGACGTATCTTTAAAAGGATATAGCATTATTAGAATAGGTACAGAGAAGAGCCACCAAAATGGTAAAGGGGTTGGAAGGGTAACTCCTATGAAGAGAGGCTAAGAAGATTGGGGCTTGTCAATCTGGAAAAGAAACAGCTGAGGGGCGATATGATAGAGGTCTGTAAATTAATGAATGGAGTGGAACGATTGTTTACGTTGTCAGAATATAAAAAGACTAGGGGACATGCAATGAAGCTGCAGGGTAACCTATTTAAGACTAATAAAATAAAATATTTTTTCACTCAACGTGTAATTAAACTCTGGATTTTGTTAACTGGAGGATGTAGTAAAAGCTGCTAGTGTATCTGGGTTTAAAAAAGGTTTGGACAAGTTCCTGGAGGAAAGGTCCATAAACCATTATTAAAAGGGACCCAGGATATCACTTTCATTGACCCAATACAAGCATTGAGGCACCTGTGTCTTTTGGGGAGACTGCTAAGTACTTATGACCTAGATTAGCCACTATTGGGAACAGGATACTGGGCTTGATGGACCTTGGTCTGACCCAGTATGACATATCTTATGTTCTTATGACCTAGACTGGCCACTGTTGGAAACAGGATACTGGGCTTTATAGACCCAATATGGCATATCTTATGTTTTTATGTTCAGTTCCCAGAGCAAACCAACGGCCATGGTTGGATACAATACCGCAGGATATAATATTGCATTTGATGACTTTGAAGAGGTAGGGACGTTACCCATGCCTGAAATGCTATTTGAAGGTGATGTATCAGAAAAATTAAAACAAAATACGATAAACTGGGAAGATGTATTACCACTATTTGATAAACTACTAAGAATCTGAAGATCACACCTGTCCTCTGATCAGATCATTTTCTCATCACATTCTCCAGCTTTTCTCGATCCACATCCAGCAACAAAGGCACACCACAAACTAGAAGACTGAAACCATTCAACAAAGAAGAATTTCTCAACAAAGTCCTCCCTTACATTCAACCGGATCAACATGACCCTCAAGCACTAATCAGCAACTGGAATAACATAATAACCACAGCAGCAGGCTCTGTAACAACATGCAAAAGAGAGAACACTAGGCTAGTCAAAGCAAGGTGGTTCACCCCCACCCTAAGGAAACTCAAGAAACAACTCAGAAGAACAGAAAGGAAATGGCAGAAATAAAAAATGAGACCGACAGGATAAAATACATGGAAGAACTAAACCACTACCACAACATGACAGACAACGCAAAGAGGACCTGCCACTCGAAGCTGATAAATGCATCAATCAACAGATCATGAGAACTCTTTGAGATCATCAAGTACCTGGCCGAATATACCAGCTCCAGCAGATACCCGACACCAAGAAAACACCTATAAGTGACAATCCCAATTCCACACCAATTTCAGAATGGGAGACCTTTGAGACAGTCTCTAAAGAAATAATTAAAGCCACCATATCAAACCTCAATACTACTACATACCTCCTAGACCCCTGCTCGGTAACCTGGATAAAGAACACAAGACTGTATCTAAGACCATCTATCGCCTTCATTGTCAATGAAGCCCTCAAACAGGGATTAATGCCTACCAACCTCAAGACATCCATTATCCTCCCAACCCTCAAAAAGCCTGAACTGGACCCAGCAGACCCTGCCTCTTGCAAACCAGTAGCAAGCCTCCCATTCACCGCAAAACTTATTGAAAAAATAGTTCAACAGCAACTGCAGGATCACCTAGACAGCAACAACACTCTAGACCCACAGCAGCACGGGTTCTGCCCTCAACATGTGGTAGAAACCCTCATGATCTCACTCCCAAACATCCTAATCAAAGGTATTCAAAACAAGCACACTGGAAATGCCTTGATCTTTTTGGATATCTCTGCTGCATTTGATACCATCTCCCACACCATCCTCCTACACTGACTGGTAGCAAGCAATGACTCTCCCCCACATAGACTATTGCAATGCGATATACCAAGGACTACCAGCCAGCAACCGTAACCCTCAACACAACAGCGAGGATCATACAAAAAGGGAATAAATATGATCACATCACCCCAATATTACGAGACCTTCACTTTCTCCCTCTTGAGGCACGGATCAAATATAACACACTGTTCTCCAGGAACAAGCAGGAAGTCAGTCCTCACTTATTTGTGATGGCACCGACGGAGCCCACGCGGAGCAATTCCCTAGCTTTCAAAGAAAGCCTTTGGGATTGCTGCCACGCATGAGTGGTCCTTCTCACCCAAGGGTGCCATCTTGCTCAGTCTCCCTTTTTCCATGGAGCCCTTCAGATGCACGTCCTCGTCCCTCAAAAAAGTGTTTTGTTTTCGGCCTACTGGCCTATTTTCTGGTTGCAACTGTCCTCTACCCATCCTTCCCCTGCTCTACCCTTAGAGCTATTAGGGGATGGTTTTTCTTCACCTTTTTTGCTTAACAGGCTTCGCACCCTTTTATCTTCCAACCTCTGGCTGCGTGGCTCGTTGACCTCGTGGGAGCCATTTTTGCCCCCTTGGCCACCAGATTCAAAAAATACGATAGATGCTCTAAGAACATGTCGCTTACAGACACCCATGACTGTTACTTGTGGTGTCTCGGGGCAGATCATGATCTGGTGCTCTGTTGGCTTTGTAAGAAAATGTCCTCCAAAGCCCTGCTCAGTCATAAGCCGAAGACATTTTCAGAAAGGCCGCCTCGGAGTCCCCAGTGGCGCCCTCGGTCGTCTCTCCCCCAGTGGGATCTCCCGCCTCAGCCCCGCTGTCTTGGAGGCACTCCAACCAGGGGTCCCCTAAAGTGGAGTGGCGTAAGAAGAAGAAGTTCTCGAAGTCGCTGTCCGGGGCTCCCGACAAGCGTGAGTACTCCCACCCTCTTCGGTGTTCCTGAGAGTCAGACAAGGAGTGGCCCCGCAAGGTAGCCCGTGCTGAAAACTCCATGATCTGACCACAATACCTCGGCTCTTTAGGTCTCTGGTCCATCAGTAGTGAGAGACAGGTAGAGAGTAATACAGAACACACTAACACACACACAAAGTGCTACTTTCTTTGAGCTCAGAGGGAAGACGGCAAGCGGTATATGGACGGGCATAATTCCACACCTGCCGAATTCAAAGTCCTCCTCCAAAAAGCTCTCTTTTTATTAGAGAAAAAGAGGAAGTTACAATCATTTATTATAACCATGAAATAACACAAGGTGTCGCCAAAGTTCTTTTTACAAAGTAAGATCTGATTACAGTATATTAGATGAAATTTATAATTGCAAAAGCTGCAAAAATTATGTTGTGTCAGCAGGGACTTCCAGCTGACTGTACCATGAACTATGGTTACACAGTTCATAGGCTATGTTTTATGCTTGCGTTAACACTGTTCCATCTATTTTAAAGACGGTTACACAGAGAACTCATGACCATGACATCTTATTCTATTTAAGAAAGTAGGTGAAAAGTCAAACTTCTAAACACATTTTGTATCAAGAAATTCATCCATCTTCAATTACATATTGGGGATTCTGGTATCCCTTTATCTGTCCATCCCTACAGTCCTCCCTGTGATTCTAGAAAAAATCATTACTAAAGAACAGTAGCTGAAACATGTCCAATTCCAGAATAATCTTCTACAGTAGGCTTCATTTTGCAGATGTTCTTTCAAAGTCCTAGGCACATCTGGTCCATAGGTGAGCTCCATCTTGTTCATTGGAAGAAATCCTTATACAAAATCATGTGACATTGTTTACCTTTGCTTAGCCTCAATAAAAATGTGTACAGAGAACAAGACTTTACCAATTATTCTTGTAAGCACTACCTCATCCAGCAGTGGCCAACTGCTTCTCGTAGATCTAGCAATAATTCAGAGATTAGTCCCTCAGATCATGACACCAGTCATCACTCCAGATTCTTCAGCAGCATCCTTTCTCACCATGGGCTGTGTCATGCACATCTTAGATCAATCTTCTTCAGTGACCATCCACCCAGGCTTCACTGCTGCGCATACATGAGTAGTTCCGCTGGAATCGCTGATCTTTATCAGGAGTCTCCATATCCAGTAGCATATCATTCACAGTAGTGTTCTTCATCTTCGGCCCATTAGATTCAGTGCATACAATATATAATTTGTAAAAATCCAATTCTCCACTACAGCATCTCTCTTGATGCCATACAATTGCAAACAAGCACAATTATTCATCCCTAATGACGGTCTTGAACAGAATTATATTATCCATTGTTAATTACAATACATCCATAGCTAGCACTAAACTATTACATAGCTAACCTGTAACAGTTATTTTTTTTCATCTGCATTCCTAAACTTATTCTGTCTACTTGCCAAATCAAATGTTAGCATGTGGCCTGATAGTCACATTGCTTTTTCCTGTCAGGAACACAATTGTACATATTCATATCACTAATTATATTTGTGATGTATTCTCCAGCCTTAACAATATACATGATATAGTCAATCTGGTTATTCAAGGGGTAACAACATTAAAACATAACAAGCAGTTTATGACAAATAAGTTAAACTCATTTCAATTGTTTGTCAACAATTATTAGGAAGGCTGTCTTATCTTAGGTGATGATTCAACTCACATTACTTTAAACATTATCACCACATCCTGCACACACAAACACCCCAGTACCTCACTGGTCTTCTCCACTTCCATATCCCTACATGTAGTCTTCATTCTCTTCACATTAATCAACTTCACTTCCCCCCACCATCTCGTGTACACTTACAGTCTACCCGTCATTCTGCCTTTTTCTTCCTTGGTCCAGCTCTGTGGAACTCTCTTCCCACTCCGCTCCGTCTGGAAGATAACTACACCAATTTCAGGCCCCTACTTAAATCCCATCTGTTCACCTCAGCATATAACCTCCCAGCCACACCCAACTGACCTGGTTTATCTATTTTTATTTTATTTATTTATTTGTGTGCTTTTCTATACCGCCCCTTCCAGAGATCAGGGGTGGTTTACAAGGAACTTAAACAACAATATAGCAAACAGTGCAATATTGCATTACATTAAACATTAAGTGACACATTAAGTGAACATAAAACTAGATTACATAAGAACTGGGTTACAAGGAAAACAATGTGTAGGTTATTAACATAAGAACATAAAGGAACATAAACTATGTTACAAAGAACCAAAGTGTAGATTATTTACATGGTTGACAAGAGACTATTTATAATAGTTATTTGGGATCATAAGTACAGTGTTGGGAGGAGGACAATTTTGAGTGGATATTAAAATGAAGTCTAGATTTAGGTGGGATAGATTTGTGTTTGGTTAGTTGCATATTCTTGTGTAGTAAATTTGATTTCAGGTTGTAGGTTGCTGTAGTGTTGACTAAATAGGTAGGTTTTAAGTTCTTTCCTGAAAGATGTACGATCCTTAATCTCTCTTAGATTTAGTGGCAGTTTATTCCATTGGCTGGGAGCATAATATGAATTATTTTTGCACTCTTCTTTGTTTTTTTTTAATTAATTTTTTTCTAATACTACTTTCCTCACTAATCACAGAAATTCACATTGCAACTAAAACTTGGTACAACACATTAAACAGGAACATTGATAACTTGGAATTTTTCTTCGTAAGGCAATGAAGGGTTAAGTGACTTATCCAAGGTCACAAGGAGTGCTAGTACTCTAGTCATTAGACTACTTCTCCATTTCATTCTAATTCACATAGACATCTAAGCTCACAAAGGAAGGAACAATTTACATAAGGGTGTGTACATTCATAAACTATAAAACCTTTTAATACCAAATTTGAACCAACTAAAACTGTTAATTACCACTTCTTTTCAGAACAAAACAACATAGTAGTAGAATATCAGCACACAGGGCTCCTCATGCAAGAAGCCTGAGACAAAATCAGTATTAATCAAGTGAGCAGATAACTCTAGAGCTCTAGGAAGAGCGAACACTCCAGCTAGTTGAGCATTAACAAATAGCAAAGCAGCCGACTCTGTCACAGAATCAATTCTTTCAATTGCATCAGTTTTCCTTACTCATTGCACAAATCATTATACAAGTGCAGAAGACGCAAAAACTTAATGAGAGACATGTTATAGTACTAGAAAATCAGTAATTTGGATTGCAAAGACTACTGCTACCAGCCCAGTGGCTTACGTCTAATGGGAAATTTCTGGTATATTGGGGATTCTGGTATCCCTTTATCTGTCCATCCCTTCAGCCCGTACAGACACAGAGGCTTCTGGCAATGGTGCCCGATCTCTTGAGAGCTGTCCCGGCAAGGACCCCCTCTCTTCCTCGACGCCCAACTTGGTGACCCCAGGATTGGCGTCACAGGGTCCCACGCCCATGTGGGAATCCCGCATGCTGGCGCTGGAACACAGCATTTCTGCATTCATCGTTTCCCAGCAGGTGCTCACAGCCAGCTTCACTGACTTATTTATTTATTTAACATGTTTTGTATCCCGCCTTTTCCTTCAATCAAAGCGGTTAATACAGCACAAAGTTAAACAAAGGTGAGGGAAACATACATTGCATTATCATTACATCACAACAAAACACTAGGAGTACAAACAGGACACAGTACATAACTTACATTACATTACCTTACATTAACTACAAACAGCATATCGCTGAACAGAATGAGCATATAGCAGCAATATAGTGGGTCTCGCACGGTCCACCGCCTAAGGGCCTCGCCAAAGGGCCCTCTTGCGAGGCCCTCAGGCGCGGGGCCGCAAGGCACGGGCGTGCCATTGCTGAAGGGATTTTAAATGATTTGAAAAGTGCTCAGATTGGCTGCAGTTTTCCTCTCACACACAGTTTCCCAACTAAGTAGGCACAGCTGATTCTCACTCACTGCTCACAGGATCGTTGGAGCCTTTGCTGAAGGGATTCTAAATGATTTGAAAAGTGCTCAGATTGGCTGCAGTTTTCTCTCACACACAGTTCCCAACTAAGTAGGCACAGCTGATTCTCACTCACTGCTCACAGGATCGTTGGAGCCTGTGCTGAAGGGATTCTAAATGATTTGAAAATAGCTCAGATTGGCTGCAGTTTTCTCTCACACACAGTTCCCAACTAAGTAGGCACAGCTGATTCTCACTCACTGCTCACAGGATCGTTGGAGCCTTTGCTGAAGGGATTCTAAATGATTTGAAAAGTGCTCAGATTGGCTGCAGTTTTCTCTCACACACAGTTCCCCAACTAAGTAGGCACAGCTGATTCTCACTCACTGCTCACAGGATCGTTGGAGCCTTTGCTGAAGGGATTCTAAATGATTTGAAAAGTGCTCAGATTGGCTGCAGTTTTCTCTCACCACACAGTGTTCCCAACTAAGTAGGCACAGCCTGATTCTCACTCACTGGCTCACAGGATCGTTGGAGCCTTTGCTGAAGGGATTCTAAATGATTTGAAAAGTGCTCAGATTGGCTGCAGTTTTCTCTCACACACAGTTCCCAACTAAGTAGGCACAGCTGATTCTCACTCACTGCTCACAGGATCGTTGAGCCTTTGCTGAAGGATTCTAAATGAATTGAAAAGTGCTCAGATTGGCTGCAGTTTTCTCTCACACACAGTTCCCAACTAAGTAGGCACAGCTGATTCTCACTCACTGCTCACAGGATCGTTGGAGCCTTTGCTGAAGGGATTCTAAATGATTTGAAAAGTGCTCAGATTGGCTGCAGTTTTCTCTCACACACAGTTCCCAACTAAGTAGGCACAGCTGTATCTCACTCACTGCTCACAGGATCGTTGGAGCATTTGCTGAAGGGATTCTAAATGATTTGAAAAGTGCTCAGATTGGCTGCAGTTTTCTCTCACACACAGTTTCCCAACTAAGTAGGCACAGCTTGATTCTCACTCACTGCTCACAGGATCGTTGGAGCCTTTGCTGAAGGGATTCTAAATGATTGAAAAGTGCTCAGATGGCTGCAGTTTTTCTCTCACACACAGTTCCCAACTAAGGTAGGCACAGCTGATTCTCACTCACTGCTCACAGGATCGTTGGAGCCTTTTGCTGAAGGATTCTAATGATTTTGAAAAGTGCTCAGATTGGCTGCAGTTTTCTCTTCACACACAGTTCCCAACTAAGTTAGCACAGCTGATTTCTCAATCACTGCTCACAGGATCGTTGGAGCCTTTGCTGAAGGGATTCTAAATGATTTGAAAAGTGCTCAGATTGGCTGCAGTTTTCTCTCACACACAGTTCCCAACTAAGTAGGCACAGCTGTTTCTCACTCACTGCTCACAGGATCGTTGGAGCCTTTGCTGAAGGGATTCTAAATGATTTGAAAAGTGCTCAGATTGGCTGCAGTTTTCTCTCACACAGTGTTCCCAACTAAGTAGGCACAGCTGATTCTCACTCACTGCTCACAGGATCGTTGGGAGCCTTTGCTGAAGGGATTTCTAAATGATTTGAAAGTGCTCAGATTGGCTGCAGTTTTCTCTCACACACAGTTCCCAACTAAGTAGGCACAGCTGATTCTCACTCACTGCTCACAGGATCGTTGGAGCCTTTGCTGCAGGGATTCTAAATGATTTGAAAAGTGCTCAGATTTGGCTGCAGTTTTCTCTCACACACAGTTCCCAACTAAGTAGGCCACAGCTGATTCTCACTCACTGCTCACAGGATCGTTGGAGCCTTTGCTGAAGGATTTCTAAATGATTTGAAAAGTGCTCAGATTGGCTGCAGTTTTCTCTCACACACAGTGCCCAACTAAGTAGGCACAGCTGATTCTCACTCACTGCTCACAGGCGTTGGAGCCTTTGCTGAAGGATTCTAAATGATTTGAAAAGTGCTCAGATTGGCTGCAGTTTTCTCTCACACACAGTTCCCAACTAAGTAGGCACAGCTGATTCTCACTCACTGCTCACAGGATCGTTGGAGCCTTTGCTCAAGGGATTCTAAATGATTTGAAAAGTGCACAGAGTGGCTGCAGTTTTCTCTCACACACAGGTCCCACTAAGTAGGCCAGCTGCTTCTCACTCACTGCTCACAGGATCGTTGGAGCCTTTGCTGAAGGGATTCTAAATGATTTGAAAAAGTGCTCAGATTGGCTGCAGTTTTCTCTCACACACAGTTCCCAACTAAGTAGGCACAGCTGATTCTCACTCACTGCTCACAGGATCGTTGGAGCCTTTGCTGAAGGGATTCTAAATTGATTTGAAAAGTGCTCAGATTGGCTGCAGTTTTTCTCTCACACACCACAGATCCCAACTAAGTAGGCACAGCTGATTCTCACTCACTCCTCACAGGATCGATGGAGCATTTGCAGAACGGATTCTAAATGATTTGAAAAGTTCTCAGATATGATGCAGTTATATCTCACACACATATCCCAACAAAGTACGCACATCTGATTCTCACACACTGATAACAGGATCGATGTAGACTTTGATGAAGGGATTCTAAATGATTTGAAAAGTGCTCAGGATTGGCTGCAGTTTTCTCTCACACCACAGTTCCCAACTAAGTAGGCACAGCTGATTCTCACTCACTGCTCACAGGATCGTTGGGAGCCTTTGCTGAAGGGATTCTAAATGATTTGAAAAGTGCTCAGATTGGCTGCAGTTTTCTCTCACACACAGTTTCCCAACTAAGTAGGCACAGCTGATTCTCACTCACTGCTCACAGGATCGTTGGAGCCTTGCTGAAGGGATTCTAAATGATTTGAAAAGTGCTCAGATTGGCTGCAGTTTTCTCTCACACACAGTTCCCAACTAAGTAGGGCACAGCTGATTCTCACTCACTGCTCACAGGATCGTTGGAGCCTTTGCTGAAGGGATTCTAATGATTTGAAAAGTGCTCAGATTGGCTGCAGTTTTCTCTCACACACAGTTCCCAACTAAGTAGGCACAGCTGATTCTCACTCACTGCTCACAGGATCGTTGGAGCCTTTGCTGAAGGGATTCTAAATGATTTGAAAAGTGCTCAGATTGGCTGCAGTTTTCTCTCACACACAGTTCCCCCAAATCCGTCCAGGAAACCTCCGAAAGCCACGGGCCTCATGAGAGTCCTTGATGTCAGTCTCACTCGCCTTCCCGTTCCTCGGGAGTGAGGTCATCCAGGTCCTCCGGCTCCAAGCGGGCCTCGGCCGCTGGGCAGGGCGACATGCCCGGTTCGAATTCCTCATCCGAGATCTCCACGGAAACCCGTGTCCATCGGGACCTTCCGTCGGACCCCTCTCCTCCTGCGTTTCAATGGCGCTCGCCACCCGAGGACATCTCCTTCCTCATGTTCGTTCGGGATATGGCACGGGCTCTTAAACTGGCCACCCAGGCCGAGGAGGACCCTCGAGCCAAAGAGCTCAACATCCTACAGCATGAGTCCCTCCCTAGGGAGTCTCTTACTGTCCCGGTTCCTCTCATCTTTTCTAGGCTGCTACTCTGCATGTGGGAGGTGCCCGCCTCAGTTCTCATAGTGAGCAAGTGTGTCGACACTATGTACAGGGTACAATGCGGCCCTGGGTTCCAGAAAACCCAGCTCTCCCACACTTCCATGGTGGTGGAATCGGCCATGAGAAAGCAAAAAAGCCTGAAGTCACATTTGTCTGTTCCCCCTGGCTGGGAATCGAGAGCCCTTGACTCCTTAGGCCGCAAGGCCTACCAGGGCCCCATGCTTTCCTGTCGCATTCAGGCATACCAATTATATATGGGTATGTTCTTGCGTGACTTGGCCAAGGAGCTCAGGGGTTTCTCCGCAGGCCTCGAGGGCGAACCCCTCAATGGGTTTGGTGCCCTGCTGAAGTCCATCGTGGATTGTTCCAAGTACCTCTCCCACGCCGCCTACGATGGTTTGAGTGCTCGGCTCGAGTGGCAGCCACAGGTATCCGAGCCCGTCGACAAGCGTGACTCCAGTCTTCAGACTTGTAGCAGTGGGTACAGGAGAAACTCCTGGACGTACCCTGTTTCAGCAAGCAGCTCTTTGGCAAGCTGATGGAAGACAAGGCGGTGGAGATAGAGATGGAGTTCGTCACCAGAACCCGTCTCTCATGCAAGACCTCCACCCTCCCTCGGAAGAAGCAAAAGCCAAAAAGCCCTTCTTCCTGAGAAAAGGCCTTCCTTATCGTGGCTACCCTCCTAAGCCCACACCGACCACACCAGCGCAAGGGAAGTCCGTCCAGGGTCATCGAAAGCCAAAGGGCCCAAGGCCCAAACCCTGGCTCTTCCACAACCCACTCATGTGTTTTGATGCCATGCGCATAGCCTCTCGCCCCCCCGGCCACTCAGCAGCCAGTGGGGGTGGGTGCCTGTTCTTCGCCCTCAATGGGCTTCCATCACCTTGGATGCCTGGTCCTCTGGGTCATCCGGGACGGCTGTCGCCTATGCTTGGACAGGCTTCCCCATCCCTTCTCCCAGGCGGAGCCTCTTCGACTCCCCGCACACCAGGTTTTCCTGCAGTGGGAATTAGTCAACCTTCTCGCTCAGCCGGCGGTCGAGAAGGTGCTGTTGCACCTTTGAGGTCGGGGCATCTATTCGGGCAGTGGTCGCCCGAGGAGGCTCAGCAGCAAATAAAACTGCTCTAGCTTCGGGCAGTTCGGTGGGCCCTGAGGGCCTTTGAGGTTCACCTCAAGGTCGCTGCTCGTACAGACCGACAACCAAGTGGCAATGTTCTACATCAACAAGGAGGGGAGTACAGGTTCATGCTCCCTTTGCCGGGAAGCAGCCCTCCTCTGTTCCTTCGCCTTCCGTCTGGGGATGACCCTCAAGGCGGTCTACCTCCCGGGCCAGGAGAATGTCCTTGCGGACAAACTCAGCAGAATCCTCTGCCCTCACGAATGGCATCTGGATCAGGGGTGGTCGGCTGGCTGTTTCATTGGTGGGGGACCCCTGCCATGGACCTATTTGCTAGCATGTCGAACTCACAGCTTCCCCACTTCTGCGGCCCTGTACTGCACCTGAACAGGGAGGGTCCGGATGCATTCCTTTTGAGCTGGTCCTCCGGCCTGCCCTATGCATTCCCTCCCACTCATCTAATCGCGAGGACCCTCCACAAATTCCAGCGGGACTGGGCGTCGTTAATCCTCGTGGACTCAACAGTCTTGGTTCCCGCTCCTGCTCCAACTGTTGACGGAGGCGCCAGTTCCACTGGGCTGTGCCCCAGGTCTGGTAACGCAGGAGGAGGGGCGGGTATTGCACCCAAACCTAGCTTCCTTATCCCTCATGAGGACGTCCTCGACTAGGAGAGCTTATGCCTTCAAGTGGCAAAGCTTCTCGGTCTGGTGCTCCGAGCGCCAGATCGATCTATTCTCTTGCCCTGCGCGGTGGGTCTTTCAGTACCTTCTCCACCTCTCGATGGAAGGCCTGAAGTCGAATTCTGTCAGGGTGCACCTGAGCGCCATATTGGCGAACCACCTCCCTGTCGAGAGAAAAGCCCTCTCGGGGCAGCCCTTGTTTTCCTGCTTTATGCGGGGTCTCTTGCTGTCCAAGCCACTCATCCATCCTCCCCCAGTGGAATGGGACCTGAACGTAGTGCTCATGCAGCTTACGCATTCACCCTTCGAGCCAATGGCGATGTGCTCACTCCGACACCTATCCTGGAAGGTGGTCTTCCTGGTTGCTCTGACTTTGGCCCGCCAGGTCAGTGAACTCCAGGCTCTCATGGTTGATGCCTCTTACACTAGATTCTATAGGAATAGGGTGGTCCTCCGTACCCACCCAAAGTTCCCGCTGAAGGTGGTCTCGGATTTTCATCTCAACCAGGAAATAGTCTTGCCAACTTTACTCCCGATGCACCATGCCAACCAAGCATCGGCGGCTCTCCATACCCTTGACTGCAAGAGGGCCTTGCCTTCTATCTGCAGCGCACCCAGGCTCATCACAGATCTGGTCGGCTCTTCGTGACTTACGATCCCAACCGACTGGGGCAGGCAGTCACCAAGCACATCTGGGTTGCGAACTGCATCACCTTCACCCATGCGAAGTCAGGCGCCCCTTTAGACCAATGAGTCACCGCACATAGTGTCCGAGCCACGTTGGTTTGGTGGCCTGGCTGCGTTCAATGTCCCTGCGAGACATCTGCCGCGCAGCGACCTGGTCTTTAGTGAACACTTTCGCTGCACACTATTGCCTGCAGAGGGAGTCCCATCGGGACAGCACCTTCGGCCAGGCCGTACTCCATAATCTGTTTGGGTATAAGCAACTCCTGCCCTCCGACCCTTCTTCACAGCTACTGAGGGCTTCGACCTGAGGGCTCGGGTTCATTTGGTCATCAGCTTCTGCTCGTGACCTCGCGGAGGCGTTGTTTGGTTACAGGTTCGGTAGCTTGTAGCTGGGTCATCCCATAAGTGAGGACGGACTTCCTGCTTGTTCCTGGAGAAAGCGTAGTTTCTCACCTGTAACAGGTGTTCTCTAGGGACAGCAGGAATCAGTCCTCCCTACCCTCCCACCTCCCCTGATGGGTTGCTGGATTTTTATCTTTCCCTTACCATCTGCTTGATAGGACTCGAGCTAAGGGACCTGACTGATCAAGATGGCACCCTTGGGCAGGAAGTGGACCATGCATGTGTGCAGCAATCCCAAAGGCTCTCTTTGAAAGCTGAGGAATTGCTCCATGTGGGCTCCGTTGGTGCTGACGTCACCCATAAATGAGGACTGATTCCTGCTGTCCCTGGAGAACACCTGTTACAGGTGAGTAACTATGCTGTTCTGATTCACAAAGCATTCCACCAACAACAAGCCATGTATATGAGCACCCTGCTAAAATGGCTGAGCTCCAAAAGACCAACGCAGCAGCCCACATCCAACCTACTAGAAGTGCCACAAGAAAGAACAAACTTTAACCAACAATCCTGCAACTGAGCTTTTAACTTATATGCCCCATCATTGTGGAAGACCCTTCCGACCAACATCCATGGTAACAAGGATCTTGCTTCCTTTCAGGAAACAACTAAAAACTCACCTATTCACCATCCACCTAGGACACAAATGAACAGGCACAAACTGAGCCCAGGTTCATCCTCTGTCTGGGTCAATCAGTCACTCAACAAAGCTGTCATTTTGTAAATATTATGGCTGTACTGTTTCAACCCCTCCTTATTGATACTCCCTTTTGAACCTCCCCAGTGACGATGACTCCCCCTATTTTTTTTTTTTTTTTTTTTTTTTTTTTTTTACCTATGTTATAATGTCTCTCATTGTATTTCCCTTTTGATTTTGTAAACCGCTTTGACCTGGTGAAAGGCAGTATATAAATTATAAATAAACAAACTAAAGAATAGCAAATCACCTAGAGCCAGATAGTATACATCTAAGGGTGCTGAAGGAACTGAATATGAGATTGCAGACCTACTATTAGTAGTCTGTGAACTATCTTTAAAGTCATCTGCAAGTTTGTTTATTAATTTTTGATTGACCGCTCTTCATGGAAATAACAGAGCGGTGTACAAAAGTTAAAAACAGAATAAAAATGAGATGAGAACGCCAAATAAAGACAGGAAAGGGGAAGACATTAAAAACCATTTAAAAAATAGGGGGGGGGGGTGTTAAGGCTGGAAAGGAAGGGAGAGACAGGGTAGGGTAAGCTAGGAGGATGGGAGATTATGGGCTATATTGAAAAGGTGGGTTTTCAATAGTGATTTGAATATGGGGTATGACTGTTCCAAGCCGAGGGCAGGGGGGAGTGCATTCCATGAGGCATGTGCAAGAAATTAGAAGGCAGTGGAGCGAGTAGTTTCAAGATGAGTCTGTGTTACTTCTAGGAATTGAAGGCGGCATGGATGCAGTGGAGAGAACATGTGAGTAGTGAGGAAGAAGATCAGCATGATAGTGGGAATAGCCAGTGTGAAGTGTATGATGAACCAGTGTTAGGAGTTTGTACTGGAAGTGATATTCTTTGGGGAGCCAATGATACTGAATTAGAAGCAGAGAAACATTATCATAACGGGAGGCACGTGCAAGGTTACAGTGATATTTTGAATGAGTTGGAGTTCATGTAGCTGATATTGGGGGAGACCAAAATAAGTGATATATCAGTAATCTAGTCAAGAAATAACAAGAGAAAGGAGGAGAGTAGCAAGGAAAGAAGGAGCCAGAAATGGGATGGATAGTGCGAATTTGACGTAATGCAAAGAAGGAGCAGCGAACCAGCGAGAAGAGGGCATGCAATGAAAGAGAGGAGTCAAGAGTGACTCCCAGATAGCAGATAGTGTTAATAAATGGGGGTGCCAGATAGGGAGGGGGCAACAACAAGGGAGGGGTGGCCAAAAGTAAACCAAAATGTGGTGGATTTTAAGAACATAAGATATGCCATATTGGGTCAGACCAAGGTCCACTAAGCCCAGTATCCTGTTTCCAAAAGAGGCCAATCTAGGTCATACGTACCTAGCAGTTTCCCCAAAAGACACAGGTTCCACAATGATTGTATTGGGTCAAGCATAGATATCCTGGGTCCCTTCTTAATAATGGTTTATGGACCTTTCCTCCAGGAACTTGTCCAAACCTTTTTTTAAACCCAGCTACACTAACAGCCTTTACTACATCCTCTGGTAACAAATTCCATTGTTTGATTACACGTTGAGTGAAAAAATATTTTCTTTTATTAGTCTTAAATAGTTTACCCTGTAGCTTCATTGCATGTCCCCTAGTCTTTCTATATTCTGATAATGTAAACAATCAATCTACGTTTATCCGTTCCACTCCGTTCATTAATTTATATACTTCTATCATATCTCCCCTCAGCTGTCTCTTTTCCAGGTTAAAGAGCCCTAACCTTTTTAGCCTTTCTTCATAGGGGTATTCTTCCATCCCCTTTTTGGTGGCTCTTCTCTGAACTTTTTCTAATAACACTATATCCTTTTTAAGATACAGTGACAAGAATTGCACAATATTCAAGGTGTGGTCTCACCATGGAATGATATAGAGGCATTATAATATCCTTTGTTTTATTTTCCATTCCTTTCCTTATGATACCTAGCATTCTATTTGCTTTCTAGGCCGCCGCTGCACACTGGGCCGAGGGTTTTAACTTGTTATCCACAATGACGCCTAAATCTTTTTTTCCTGGGTGGTGGTTCCTAATGTGGAACCTTGCATCGTGTAACCATAGTTTGGGTTGTTCTTCCCTAGATGCATAACTCTGCACTTTTCCACATTAAATTTCATCTGTCATTTTGATGCCCAGTCTTCCAGTTTATCAAGATCCTCTTGCAATTTTCCACAATCCTCTTGGGTTTTAACAACTTTAAATAGTTTTGTGTCCTCTGCAAATTTGATAATCTCACTCGTTATTCCCTTTTCCAGGTCATTTATGAATATGTCAAAAAGCAGTGGACCCAGCACTGATCCCTGGGGTACACCACTATTCACCCTTCTCCATTGAGAAAATTGGCCATTTAGCCCTACCCTCTGCTTTCTATCTTTTAACCAGTTCCTGATCCACAATAGTACACTGCCTCCTATCCCATGACTCTTTAGTTGTGCCAATAGTCTCTGATGAGGGACCTTGTCAAATGCTTTCTGAAAGTCCAAATATACTATATCAATCGACTCACCTTTGTCTACCTGTTTATTCATACCTTCAAAAAAACATAACAGATTAGTAAAACAAGATCCTCCTTGCTAAAGCCATGTTGGCTGTCTCCCATTAAGCCATGACTATCTACATTTTCAGCATTTTTGTTCTTTGATGGTTTCTGCCATTTTTCCCGGTACTGACGTCAGACTCACCGGTCTGTAGTTTCCCGGGTCACCCCTGGAACCCTTTTTAAAAATGGTTTTTGGAGAACCAAGTTTGCAGAGCAGTAAGGCAAGTGTTAAGGAATGAGAGATCAGGAGATAATGGATTGGTGTGATCGATGAGAAATATGCCATCGGCGTAGTAGTGAGCGGTTATACCATGCTGTTGAATCAAAAGAGGTAATGGAGTGAGAAAGACATTTAAATAATGGTGGGGCAAGGACTGAACCTTAGGGGGCACCACAGAGAAGTAATCGAAAGGAAGAAGAGCAGGTACCAACAGATACAGAAAAAGACCAAAGTGATAGGAAAGAGCAGAACCAACTGAGCACAGCACCATGAAGTACAAGGTCCTAGAGCTGAGAAAGGAGAGTAGCATGGTCAACTAGATCAAAAGCTGAGGATAGGTCAAGAGAAACTGCCACCGAAATGTCACCATGATCGTGAGTTTGGTGTAAGTCATTCAAGAGAGAAAGAAGAACCCTTCTCTGTGCTGTGGGTGAAGTGCATTAACAGAGTCTAGAAAATCTGAAAGTTGGGAGAACACAAATTTTTTCCAGTAGTTTGATCAGAAAGGAAGAGTGGAAATCGCATGGTAGTTTGTTAGCAAAAAGGGATTACGGGAGGAGTTCTTCAGTATTGGACGGATGGTAGCCTGTTTCCAACTGAGGGGGAACAGACCAGATGAAAGAATATTAAAAATGAAAAGGACTAACGGTAAAATGGCAAGTGAAGGATTGGTGAACTAAGAGGATGGGATCTGAGGGACAGGCAGTTTTATGAGAGGTTTGAATGATCTTAAGAAACTTGGCAGAAGAGATAACGGAGAAGGAGGACCAGTGGTGACTTCGGGAAAGGTTGGGAGATGGTTGATCAGTAAAGGGAACCATGGGGGAGGGCGGAGACTAAGGAATCATGACTGGGGGGAGAAGTGGGGTAGGGAGGTCAGAAAGGGGAGGACAGTTTGGAAAGGCAGGGTGGAGAACGCTGACCTACAGGAGACGCAGTCTGCAAGCAGATGGGGAAAGGGAGAAACATTCATGATTGTGGGGTGGGATGAGATAGATGGTGTTGAAAGGGCAGTCAGAACAGAGTAAGGGGTGGGATGAGATAGATGGTGTTGAAAGGGCAGTCAGAACAGAGTAAAGCTGCCAAGAGGAGTTTGTGGAAGAAGAGATAAGGTTGGAGTAATAGTTCCTCTTAGCAGTGTGGATCAAGAAACGGTACTGAGAATGTTCAGCTTTGAAGAGCTGAAAGGAGGCAGGGGAGGGATGATTGAAGATTGGTGAATGGCCAGTGTAAAGCCAATTTTTAAAAAGAGTTCCAGGGGTGATCTGGGAAACCACAGCCCAGTGAACTTGACGTCAGTACCGGGCAAAATGGTAGAAACCATCATAAAGAATAAGATTGCTGAACATATAGTCATGGTTTAATGGGAGAAAGCCAACGTGGATTTAGCCAAGGAAAATCTTGTCTTTCTAATCTGTTATATTTTTTTGAAGGTGTGAATAAACAGGACATACACTGTATCAACTAGCTCATGTTTATCTGAATTTTTAGAAAGCCTTGAACAAGGTTCCTCATGAGAAACTCTTGGCAAAATTTGTCATGGGGTAGGAGGCAGTGTACCATTGTGGATGAGGAACTGGTTAAAAGATAGAAAGCAGAGGTTAGGGCTAAATGGTCAATTTTCCCAATGGAGAAAGGTGAATTGTGGAGTACCCCAGGGATCTGTGCTATGTCTGCTGCTTTTTAATAAATTTATAAATGACTTGGAAATGGGAATAAAGAGTGAGGTGATCACATTTGCAGATGAAACAGAATTATTTAAAGTTGTTAAAACATAAGAGGATTGTGATAAATTGCAAGGGGACCTTAATAAAATGGAAGATTAAATTAAATGTGGACAAGTGCAAAGTTATGCATTTAGGGAAGAACAACCCAAAATACGGTTATATGATGTAAGGTTCCACCACCAAGGAAAAGGATTTAAGTATCATTGTGGATAATGTTGAAACCATCTGCCTAGTGTGTAGTGACAGCGAAGAAAGCAAATAGAATGCTGGCAGTTATAAGGTGTGATAAGGAAGCCCATAGTGAGCCTATGGAAATAGGAGAAACTAAGGATTTTACCTTTAAGAAAAGTGACATCCCTGAAGTGCACAAGTTTCAGCGTTTCCCTAGAGAGAGCAAGCACAGGGAATGTGAACTTAGGTTGCCACACCCAAGCTCTGCTGACGTAGTTGCAGGCTTGGAAGATGATTATATGCACCTGTGTAGAGAGAGAGAGACGGCCTGAGAAGCAGAGATATAAACCGAGGCTAGAGAAGAGTGGAGAGGAGAGCCACATCCACAGTGGAGAGGAGAGTCACACCCACAGCCAGAAGGAGGATCACACCCTGAGCTGAGGAGACAGCCAGAGCTGAGGAGGCAGCCGTGGAGGAGAAGAGAAGGCAGTGGAGAGAGCCTGGGAGGAGAGAGACCAGGAGAGGAGTGAGCAGAGAAAGCTTCAAACCCCAGTTCCTGTTGAAAGGATTCAGAGAGTTCAGAGCTGGAGGCCCAGGACTCAGCCCAAGAGTTCACAGAGCCCAGTCTGGAACAGGAAACCGTGGCAGAGCTCCAGAGAGGAACTCAGGCAAGTAAGCCAGGGACTGTTTCCCAGAAGCTGGAGGGAGACGGGTGAGCACAGCCAGGGGGAAGTGTCCACAGCCTCACAGATAACGTTGCCCTACCGAGGAGAGCTGTACTCCAGAGAAACGCAGGGTTCCTTAGAGAGGGTTTACCCTGGGACGACTGTTGAAGCTTCAGAGCAGGGCACTGCATTAACGGAGCTAGAGGAAATCCAGGTGGACCTCATTAAGCAAGATTCTATGCAGCCAGAGGAGCTCATGGACTATACACTGTGTAAAGCTGATAGTGTTGAGTCTCTCAGCTAAGAAATAGCTACGAAGATAAGTCTCCTCGAAAACTGAGTAATGAAGCCTAGCCTTAAGCAGAAGGTAGGAGCATGCTCTTGTTAAGAGGAGAATACTTATTGCTTCTGTATTTGAGAGTTGATTGAAGACAAAGGTAAAAGAAGGTATTTTACTTTGGCTGAATGAAGAAGCTATGTTTTTCTTTATCTGTTGTTTTGAAGCACTTGCATAAAAGAAAGGACTGTGAAGCTAATACAGCCCAGTTTGTAAATGACTTGGAGCGAATACCTGGAAAAGTATCCTATTACAACATGTTTGAACTTAGGCCAGCCTTTACTGCATCTGACGTTTGCCACATGTTGATAACTGGGAAATGGTGATACTGAGCTGCTGTCTAGTTATTCATAGGTGCTGTCCCCGAAATGCTCCCAGGTAGCTGGTTAGCATCGGGGCATGCAGCAGCGGTTCTGAAAGATATTCGGAGGTACTAACTGGTAGTGGCACTGAATATCCCACACAAGGGCATAATGAGAATAATCAATTACCAAAATTCTTGGGTGGTGACTCTTAACTAAGAAGCTGAAGAGAGGATTATTTTCACTAAACGCATCACTTTGCACTTGTCCACATTAAATTTTATCTGCCATTTAGATGCCTAATCTCATGAAATCCTTCTGCAAATTCTTGCACTCCTCTGCTGTTTTAATAATTTTGAATGATAATTTTTGTAAATGTGATCACTTCGCTCATCATTCCTCTCCCCAGATCATTTATTAAGTTAAATAGCACAGGTACTATTATAGACCTTTGGGGCACTTCACTACTGACCCCTTTCCATGTGGAAAACTGACCGTTTAGTCCTGCTATCTGTTTCCTCTCTGGCAGCCAGTTTGTAATCCACACGCGGGCATGACCTCTTATCCCATGATTATTTAATTTCCTAAATAGCCTCTCAGGGACTTTGTCAAATGCCTTCTGAAAAGCCAGACAAATTATGGGGGTTATACACATTTAAAATGTGAATAGGATTTTAAAATAAGTAGCCATACACACATGCAAATTGCGGTCATGTGTAAATAGCCATTTTAGAAAGGTCGACTTTTGCATGTTACTGAGTGCACAATGTTGAAATTAGATGGGGGCATGTCAGTGGCATGCCCAGGGTGAGAAAAAAATCTACATTTGTATCCCCCATTTCATATGGGCATGCATGTGAGAGCATGCAGGATTTTTTTACTTTCCAGATTTGCAGAAGGAATACGCCAATCCACGTCGGGTAGATTAAAGTCACCCAATATGATCAATTCCCCCTTTGTGGCCATCTTTGCAATATCAATAATCAATTTGCTAGCTATTTTTTTGGTTTGATCTGGAGGCTTGTAGACTACACCAGTATGGATGACAGTGCCATTTCCTCTTTCCAACACAATCTACAGTGCTTCTTCCTTTCCCCATGTCCCCTGCATTTCAGCAGCTTTAATATTGCTTTAAAGACAAAAAATAGAGCAAAAGGTCCAAGCACTATCAATATTTTATTTGTTGGAAGATTAGTCTTGAGGGACAATCCCTTCTCGCGGCCTCACTTCCATTTTAATCAGTGATAGGTTCTATTTTTAAGAACCTCTATTATAATCATGTGAAAAAAGCACACAATGAAGTGCCCCTACATAATTAAAACATTCAAAACCTTTATAGTTTGTGTATCCCCTCTTGAAAACCACAGTGAGACACTCAATAAACTGCAGTAGTGCACCTCAGTCATAACTAGAAAAGCGCAAAAACCTTTATGCACTTATCTGAGAAAATAGCTTCTACCAGCATTCTGCTTTGTAGAGACTTTTCTTAGCGAAATCAGCAACGAAAGAGGCTTTTCTTCATGATATTTTTAATATTGCTTTTGACATATAAGGCTACACTTCCTCCTTTTCTACCCTCTCTATCTCTTCTAAGGACTACAAAAGGGGACTGTTACTTCTGGAGAGAGATCTGCAATTGTGCATATATACTTCTGGGGATTTTTTGAAAGGAATTCTTTCTAGTAAAGCTAATCTGTGAACCCACTATTTTCTGTTAAATCAGTCAGGGCCTAGTAGCAGCAGTATAAGTTTAAATTTAAAACACAGAAGAGAACTTTCTGGTTACGTTTCATACCCAGCAGAGAGCTTGTAGTTTTAATTTAATAGTCACTCAGGGCCTAGTATCAGCAAAGTACTTTTAGTTTAAATTTAAAACACAGAAGAGAGCTTTCTGGTTAAATTTGGAACCCAGCAGAGAGCTATAGTTTAAATTTAATAGTCATTCAGGGCCTAGCATATAGTAATTAGATCTTACCTGCTAATTAGTGTTCCTGAAGGAACGACAGTCCAGTCCCTTTACTTCTGGGTTACGCAACCCCTCCAGCAGCTTGGAGGCTGAGCCCAACCTTTTTGGGGATGGAGCGGTATAAATACCACTGGGACCACCCCCCAACTCCAGTATTTGAATGAAAAAGCAGATATAACGAACTTCCGTCAACAACCTACATAACAAAACACCTCAGAGGAATATTAAACAACCAACTTATTGCAACCTATTTTATTATATATATATATATTTTTTTAAGGATGGCATAGGAAAGGATATGAGGAATGGCAAAGGGCGGAGGGAGGTTACCCGAGCCTGCCGCACCGGGCCTGCGTTCGGTCCGATGCTCTTCTATAAACAATAGACCTTAACTTTAGCCGGAACCGGGTGGGATCAGGGACTGGACTGTCATTCCTTCAGGAACACTAATTAGCAGGTAAGATCTAATTACTATTTCCTTATCGTCACTCCAGTCCAGTCCCTTTACTTCTGGGAAGTACCAGAGCAGTTCAATCCTGGGTGGGGTCCGGCATACCGGAATGAAGAACCGCCAGACCAAACCGAGCGTCTGCTGCACTCTGAACGTCCAGCCTGTAGTGCTTGGTGAAGGTATGGAGCGAGGACCAAGTCGCTGCCCTACAAATATCCAGCGGGGGAACTAGACTGAATTCCGCCCAAGAGGTAGCCTGAGCCCGCGTGGAGTGCGCACGCAGGCCCACGGGAACCTGCCTCCCCTTCAGGATATAGGCGGAAGCAATTGCTTCTCTGATCCACCTAGAGATGGAGGCCTTGGCCGCCGCCTCCCCTTTGTGCGGGCCTCTGAACTGAATGAATAGTCGGTCGGACTTTCGGAAGGGCGCTGTGCAAGAGAGGTATCGCTTCAGCGCCCTCCGGATGTCTAGGAGTCGAAGCTTGCTATCCCTGACTTCCTGCCCCTCCGCGGAGAAGGCCGGGAGGGTAACCGTCTGGTTCACATGAAAAGGAGAGATAACTTTGGGCAAGAAGGAAGGAACCGTGCGCAGAACTACTTTGTCCTTGAGAAAGGACAGAAAGGGGGGCTGAGAAGACAGTGCCTGTAATTCCGAGATCCTCCTGGCCGAACAGATGGCGACCAGAAAAACTGTCTTTAGGGTTAAATCCTTTAAGGAGGCCCTCTTTAATGGCTCAAAGGGATCCCTGATCAAAGCATTTAGCACTAGGTTAAGATCCCAAGGGGGGATGATCGACCTCCGTTGAGGGCGTAGCCGTCTAACTGTCCTTAGGAACCTGGAGACGTCTGCGTGGGCCCCTAGGGGTTTGCCACGGACCTTGCCTCTATAGCAAGCGATGGCCGCCAGCTGAACCCTTAAGGAGCTGTGAGCCAGACCCTTGTCAAATCCTGCCTGCAGGAATTCCAGGACCTCCGGGACTGAGGCCGAAAGTGGTTTCAGTCGGTGCTCCGTACACCAGGATTCGAAGATGCGCCAAACTCTTACGTAGGATAGACAGGTCGAGCGCTTCTTAGCCTGCAACAGTGTCGAGACTACTGCACCTGAGTAACCTCGTTTCAGGAGCCGTGCCCTTTCAATAGCCAAGCCGTAAGCGAGAACCGATCCACGTGTGGCATTCGCACCGGACCTTGTCTTAGCAGATCCCTTTTGCAAGGTAGCCGCCAAGGATGGTCGGCGATCATCCTCACCAGATCCGCATACCAGGGTCAGCGAGGCCAATCCGGGGCTATGAGGATTACCAATCCTTGGTGGGACTCCACCCGCTGGAGAACCTTTCCGATCAGAGCCCAAGGAGGAAATACATAGAGAAGACCTTCCGAAGGCCACTTTTTGGACAGGGCATCCAAGCCCTCGGACATTCTTTCCTTCCGCCGACTGAAGAATCTGTCCACCTTGGCTGACGAGAACCGTGCCATGAGGTCCATGACTGGGACTCCCCATCGAGCTACTATTTGGTTGAAGGTCTCCTGTTCCAGTTCCCACTCTCCGTGGTCTATCTTGCACCTGCTGAGGAAATCGGCTGTGACGTCCGCGCCCGCCACGTGCTGAGCTGAAAGCGCTTACAGATGGGCCTCCACCCACTGGAAGAGGGCGCCCGCCTCCTTCTCGAGGGCGGGGCTGCTGGTGCCTCCCTGGTGATTGATGTAGGCCACCGTGGTGACATTGTCGGAGAGCACGCGAATTGCTCTTCCTTGTACTAAGGCCTCGAGAGCCTTGAGCGCTAGGGTGACGGCCCGCAATTCCAGTCTGCTGATGGGCCATTGCGATTCCAACGGTGTCCAGCGACCCTGGACGAACTGGTCCCCGCAGTGTGCTCCCCAGCCTGACAGGCTGGCATCCGTCGTCAATAGTAACCACTGAGGGGGTTCGAGAGGCATCCCGCGATCCAGATTCCTTGGGCACCTCCACCAGCGGAGTGCCTGTTTGGTCCGCGGAGCGCAAGGTAACTGCAGAGACAGAGGATGATGCTGGGGAGACCACCGACGTAACAGTGACCGCTGCAACGGCCGCATGTGGGCCCTGGCCCATGGTACTACCTATATTGCAGCCGCCATTGTTCCCAGAACCTGAAGATAATGCCACGCTGAGGGGTTTCGTCTGCCTAGAAACTGCGTGACTAGAAGTCTTAGCTCCCTTGATCTTGTTCGTGACAAGAATACTCTGCCTCTGTTGGTGTCGAATCTTGCCCCGAGGTACTCTAGTTCCTGGGAGGGAGTCAACCTGCTCTTTGCACGATTGATGACCCACCCCAAATCCTCTAAAACCTGGATCACTCTGGCCGTTGTCGAGAGACTTTCCTCTTCGGACTTTGCCCGGATCAGCCAATCGTCTAAGTAAGGGTGTACTAATATTCCCTCCTTCCGAAGGAAGGCCGCTACCACCACCATTACCTTGGTGAATGTCCTGGGAGCCGTAGCTAGGCCGAAGGGTAGGGCCTGGAATTGAAAGTGGCCTCCTGGTACTGCGAATCTCAGGAACTGTTGGTGGGACTTCCTGACCGGGATATGCAAGTAGGCTTCTGTCAAATCGAGGGATGTTAGGAACTCCCTGCCCCTCACGGCTGCTATGACTGAACGTAGAGTCTCCATCCGGAAGTGAGGCACCCTGAGGCAGCGGTTGACCTGTTTTAGATCCAGGATCGGTCGAAAGGACCCTTCCTTCTTTGGTACCACGAAGTAAATCGAGTACCAACCCGAGCCGCACTGGTCTGGTGGGACTGGGATCACGGCCCCGAGCGCTATTAGGCGCGCGAGAGTTGCCTCTACCGCCGCCCTCTTTGTAGAAGAACCGCAGGGAGATCGGACAAAGGCCGGAGGTATTTGTTCTGCAAACTCGAGAGCATAGCCTTCTCTGATCACCTCTAGGACCCATTGATCGGACGTGACTCGGGACCAGGCGGGAAGAAACAGCCTCAGGCGACCGCCTATCGGCCGCCTTCCCTCCTGGGCCCCCGTCATCTCATTGTTGTTTTCTGGACCCCGAGAAGGAGGAGGAGGAGGAAGCTCCAAAACCTCGACCTGCCCCTCGAAACCCTCTGAAACCTTGTCCCTTTGAGGGAAAATGGGGTTGACCTGGCTGGACGAAACCTCCGGGGGTCCCTAGTCTGGGTACGTACTGGGGGTAGGGAGCGCCCTTGTTTCTGTCTGTCTTCCGGGAGCCTGCCTCCCTTTGACTCCCCCAGGTCCTTTACTAACTTCTCTAAATCTTCCCCAAATAACAGCTTCCCCTTAAAGGGAAGTCAACTCAGGCGCGTCTTTGAGGAGGCATCCGCTGCCCAATTCCGTAGCCACAGATACCGTCTAGCCGCCACCACCGAGGCCATGTTCTTGGCTAAGCTTCTGATGAGGTCATACTGACTATCCGCCAAATAGGCTGCTCCGGATTCCACCCTAGCCGAGTTGGCCTGTGTTTCGGCCGTTGATCCCTCTGTTGCCTGGATCTGTTGTGCCCACCTTAAACAGGCCCGAGCCACCCAAGCTCCTGACACGGAGGCCTGCAAGGCGAGCGAGAGCGCTTATGTCAAAGGCTTGTTTCAGGAGCATATCCAACTTCCTGTCTTGAGCATCTCTTAAGGCCGTGGCGCCCTCAACTGGGATAGTCGTCTTCTTAGTGACTGCCGATACCGCAGCATCCACCCTGGGGGACTTCAGCAGTTCTTTGTCTGGCTCTGGGAGAGGGTAGAGGCGAGCTATGGTTCGTACCCCTCTCAAACCTGATTCTGGTTGATCCCATTCCTCCTGTATCATCTGACGTACCACCCTGTGGACAGGGAAAACTTTCTGGGACCTTCTGATGGCCTGAATTAAGGGATCCTCTAATGCCTCGTCCTCTGCTGGGGAGTCTGAGGCTACGTTGAGGGCTTTCAGGGACTCATTGATTAAGGAAGGGAGTTCTTCTCGGCAAAAAACTCTAACTATGCGAGAATGGTCCTCCTCCGGTATCTCCCCCTCTTCCAGCTCCTCCTCTAAGTCCCTTTCAGAACCCTCCTCCTCTGGCGTGCCCTGAGAAAGGGGTGGGAGGATATGTTCACTCATTAGCCTGGTGCGCTTTAGTGGTATCCCTGAATCCTGACCGCTTGCTCTCATAGGTCTGGCTAACCTGGCTTCTGCTGGCGGACCTGTATCCCCTGCCCCAAGCCCCTGCTTGCGCATGCAGTAGGCTTGGTGGAGCAAGAGAACGAAATCAGGGGAGAAGAGATCTCCGACCCCCCCTTCCGCAGTGGAACGAGCCAGAGGGGGTGCGGGAACCTCTGAGCTAGTAGCCGGAGGTAACTGGGGCCCCACCTCCGCCTCCAGGGAGTCCCCGGGACCCTGAGGTACTTGGGCCATGGACAAGCTGATTTCTTGCTCTACGGAGGTAGACACTGCAGCACAAGCCCTGCAGGTTCCTGTCTCCGAGGAAGTACCCCTCCGTGTGCCACAGGATGGGCACTTTGACTTGCCAGTCATGCTCTCCAGGAGGCTCAATAGGGCGGTGCTTAAGCGCCCAGGCCTAAGCAAAAACTGTAGCAGAAAAGCAAAACACCAAACCAAATTTAAAACACAGAAGAGAGCTTTCTGGTTAAATTTAGGACCCAGCAGAGAGCTTGTAGTTTAAATTTCATAATAGGTTATAGCCTAGCAGCAGCAAAGAGCTATAATTTAAATAAGAATATAGCTTACCTCAGCAGCACAGGACAGGGTACTGTGTAGCAACCCTCTTTTAATAAGTGTTATTTCCCTCCCTCCCTTCGCACACCCACCCACCACTGGGATAATCGTAGCTTTATAGGCACTTAAACATCTTAAAAGACGGGGTGCTCTCAGGTGAGGCTTGTTACCCAAATCAGTCATACACTAAGGACCTGAGATTAATTAAGCTTCAGGTGAACAAGGTATATTAAACATATTAGGTACAGTTTTATTGGTATAAATATCCATAGCAACCCTTAGTAAGTAAAGAACTTAAAGATCTAAACAAAAACTTAAAACTAAGATGCAGACAGCAGTCCAGCAGCGAGATGGGGCTTTCCAGTCTTTTGCATTGAGTGTCACATGTATGATTTTCTCCCAGTTGGTGAGAGGTCTTACGTGTGCACTAGGTGCAAGGAGCTCTTTGCTCTCAGGGAACGAGTCCGTTCTCTAGAGGCTAGAGTAGCAGACTTGGAAAACATAAGAAAGACAGAGAGGTACATAGACGAGACCTACAAGGATATAGTCCTGAAGTCCCACCACCAATCTGGCAGCATCCCTGTTGCCATGGAGGAGAGAGGTCACGTGACAGGAAAGCATCACCCTGGTGTGGCAGGAAGTGATCCTGTAACTAGGACCTGTTCTCCAGGTGATGTAAAAACCTCTCGCACCGAGGAAGTTTCTCCAGAGCCATGTGCCCATGAGGGAAGGGTTAGGACAGCAGTTATAGTTGGTGATTCGATCATTAGGCATGTAGATAGCTGGGTGGCTGGTGGATGTGAGGATCGCCTGGTAACATGCCTGCCTGGTGTGAAGGTAGCGGACCTCATGCGCCACCTAGATAAGGTCTTAGATAGTGCTGGGGAGGAGTCTGCTGTCTTGGTACATGTCGGTACCAATGACATAGGAAAATGTGGTAGGGAGGTTCTGGAGGCTAAATTTAGGCTTTTAGGTAGGAAGTTGAAATCCAGAACTTCCAGGGTAGCGTTCTCCGAAATGCTTCCTGTTCCACGCGCAGGACCCAAAAGGCAGGCAGAGCTCCCTAGTCTCAATGCGTGGATGATACAGTGGTGCAGAGATGAGGGTTATGGATTTGTTAGGAACTGGGGAACATTCTGGGGAAAGGAGGGGCTCTTCTGAAGGGATGGGCTTCCCCTTAACCGGGATGGAACCAGGCTGCTGGTATTAACCTTTAAAAGCTGCTCTATCTCCTTTTTAAACTAGATAATAGGGGAAAGCCGACAGTCGCCCAAGAGCAGATGGTTCAGAAGAATGTATCCTTGAAGGATACTACCAAAAGCAGAGAGGTTCCAAAAAAGAGTAAAGTAGCCCAAATGCCCTCAAGTATGGAGCAGACAGAGCTTAAAGATCCCAAATTACCCATGTCTACCAATAGCCAAATTAATATGAATAAAATACAGTCTCTAAAATGCTTGTATGCAAATGCTAGAAGTCTAAAAAATAAGATGGGAGAGTTAGAATATATAGCATTAAATGAGAGGTTAGATATGATTGGAATATCAGAGACATGGTCGAAGGAGGACAACCAGTGGGACACTGTGATACCTGGGTACAAACTATATCGTAATGATAGAGCTGATCAAATTGGTGGAGGGGTTGCGCTCTATGTTAGAGAGGGCATTGAGTCAGAAAGGATTAAAGTTTTGCAGGAAACAAAATTTGCTGTAGAATCTCTATGGATTGAAATTCCATGTAAAAAGGGGAAGGTGATGGCAGTGGGGGTGTACTGTCATCCGCCTGGCCAGAATGAACAAATGAATGATGAAATGCTCAAAGAAATCAAGGAAGCTAACAGAAGATACAGCGCAGTAATAATAATGGGTGATTTCAATTACCCCGGTATCGACTGGGTCAGTGTCACGGCAGGACATGCTAGGAAGATAAAGTTCCTAGATGACATAAATGACTGCTTCTTGGAGCAGTTGGTTCATGAACCGACCAGAAGGGAAGCCATATTAGACCTAGTCCTTAGTGGAACACCAGATCTAGTGCAAGAGATAAGGGTGTTGGGGCCACTTGGCAATAGTGATCATAGTATGATTGCCTTTGATTTAATTACCTAACTTCAAGCAAAACCCACAATTCGTTACCTGGGAGTTACACTGGATCAAAATCTTGACATGAAGGCACACATAGCTAACACTGTAAGAGCAATCTATTTCAAGATCCGTTCACTGAGACATCTACGCCCCTTGTTTGAACTGGAAGATTTTCGGACAATTTACCAGGCCCTGATAATACCACATCTGGATTATGCCAATACCATATTACAAGGTCTCCCACAATCTACCTTGAACCCCTCACAACTTGCCATGAATAGTGCAGCAAGGGTTCTCCAGGGGTCATCTAAAAGAGACCATGTGACGCCCCTTCTAAAGCAGTAACACTGGCTTCCTGTACAAGCCAGGATCTTATTCAGGACAGTGCTGCTGACATTCAAAGCGGTCAATACGCTCTCTCCATCTTCACTTTCTAACCTTATTCAAGCAACAGCGCCTAATAGACCAAGAAGATCCACTGCGATAAATATGCTATCATTGCCGAGAGAATTAACAAAATGCACTTCAATAACCGCAAACAGGGCCTTCAGTCTCTGCGCACCAAGATTCTGGAACTCACTACCAACAAACATCAGGGCAATAACTAACCTAACCCAGTTTAGGAAGGCCCTTAAACACTTCATTTTCATTAAATATTTCCCAGAGAACAATAAACCACATCCCCACTCAAATACTTACAACTGTCACCACCACACCCTGTAAGCCAGGCGTCCACACCATGTAAGGAGTCTTTGACCATTAAATCTCTTGCTATGTCTTATGTGACTTCATTGTGTAAATAGTTACCTTTTGTTATCCAAGTTGTTTCTCCTGTTAATTGTAAACTCAGACCTATGTACCCTGTCTGATTGTTATGTTCCATGTAAACCGTGCTGATGCTGAATAGTGCGGTATAGAAGAAATTGTAAATAAATAAATAAATTAGTGGAGGAGGGATAGTAAGGAAATCCACAGTACTACCTTTTAACTTTCGAAAGGGAGACTATGATAAAATAAGGAAAATAGTTAAGAAAAAACTAAAAGGAACAGTTGCAAAGGTTAAAGACTTACATCAAGCTTGGGTGGTGTTAAATACTATCTTGGAAGCCCAGACCAGCTGTATTCCACGCTTTAAGAAAAGTGGAAGGAAGTCCAAAAAACTGCCAGCATGGTTTAAAGGTGAGGTCAGAGAGGCTGTTGTGTCCAAAAAAGCATCTTTCAGAAAATGGAAAAAAACAGCCAAACGACGAAACCTGGAAACAGCACAAGCACTGGCAAGTCAAATGCAAGGCATTGATAAAGCAGGCAAAGAGAGAATTTGAGAAGAAGCTTGCTGCGGAAGCAAAAACGTGAAATAAAGATTTTTTTCAAGTACATTCATAGCCTCTCACTTGGTTTGCAGCTTGTCGTGCTGTGAGGGCTTGCGTGCATCAGTGATGCTGAGAGCTAAACTATCAGTAGTTTAACTACTGGCAGGGTCTCCCAAGATGGACAGGTCTCAGCTGAGGTACCAGACCAAGACAAACCACCCATCTGGGCAGCAGCAGAAAGGGATAGCGTTGACGGCAGAGGATCACATTTTTGTGACAACGGCAACAACACCAAACTTAAACTGCGCGGAAGAAAGGCCCGGCAATCTACTTCTGTATTTTGCCATGAAAACCCAATGGATAGTTACAACAAAACAAATTCTGCTGTGGTACTGGAAGATGAGACCCCCAGGTTGGAAGGCACTCAACTAGCTACTGGGGAAGAGCTGAAAACCTTTCAGAGTAAAGCCAGCATTTATGATGTGGTTGGATCAAAGCCCTCGGGAAGTCTGACTGCTGATGTAGCTGCGCATGAAATGAGAGTCAGAAGCTGTAAAGATGTCTTACACATTGGAACATGGAACGTACGAAGCATGAACCAAGGGAAGTTGGAGGTGGTCAAGAATGAAATGGAACTTGTACAACTTGATCTATTGGGTGTCAGCGAACTGAAATGGACGGGCATCGGGTACTTTGCATCAGATGATCACATAGCCTACTATGCTGGAAATGAAAGACAAAGAAGAAATGGTGTTGCATTAATAATAAAGAAGAAACTTACAAGAAATGTAATGAAATACAATGCAGTCAGCGAACGCTTAATCTCTATTCGTCTACGAGGATTGCCTATCAACACAAATATAATTCAAGTATATGCCCCAACAACAGCTGCAGAAGAGAATGAAATTGAAGAGTTCTATGAACAAGTACAAGCTGAAATTGACAGAACATGCAAACAGGATATCCTGATAGTCATGGGTGACTGGAACGCAAAAGTTGGCAACAAAGAAGAAGGCAAAGTAGTTGGAAAATATGGACTTGGCAACAGAAATGAAGCTGGAGAAAGACTGATAGAATTCTGCAAGACCAATGATCTATTCATCTCAAACACCTTCTTCCAGCAACACAAGCGGCGACTGTATACATGGACTTCACCCAATGGATTGTATAAAAATCAAATTGACTACATCTGTGGAAGTCAACGATGGAAAAGCTTTATAACATCAACAAAGACAAAACCTGGAGCTGACTGTGGTACAGATCATCAACTACTAGTATGCAAACTCAAGCTAAAGTTCAAAAAGAGCAAACCACTCATGAATGCAGCAAAATATGACCTTGAGAATATACCCCTGGAATTTAAAGACTGCCTGCAAAATCAGTTTGCTGCTTTAGATACAAATGACAGAGCTCCGGAAGAGTTATGGAATGACATCAAGAAGGCTGTGTTGGAAGAAAGTGAGAAGTCTCTACAAAAGGTGAAAAAGCAAAAACGGCCAAAATGGATGACGGAAGAAACTCTGACAATTGCCCAGAAACGCAGAGAAGCTAAAACCAGAGGAAAAAGAAAGACAATAACAGAACTCAACAGAGATTTCCAAAGTGCAGCAAGACAGGACAAGGAAAAGTACTACAATGACACTTGCAGGGAAATAGAAGCAGAAACTATAAGAGGAAGAACATGATCGGCTTTCCTAAAGCTACGAGAGTTAAAGAAAAAGTTCCAGCCTCGAATTGGAATGTTACAAGATGCTCAAGGTTCTATGTTGAATGATGCTGAGAAGATCAAGAAAAGGTGGAAGGAATATACAGAGTTTTTATCAAGAAAAGGTGGAAGGAATATACAGAGTTTTTATATGATAAAGATCAAGTGGACCAACAGCCGTTTCAACCTGTACCTTATGATCGGGAACCATTGGTGATGAAAGAAGAAGTTGAAGCAGCATTGAAAGCCTTATCAAAGAACAAAGCACCAGGCATCGATAGCATTCCTATAGAAGTATTGCAGCAATTTGATGCAGCTGTTACCATACTTAAAAGGCTCTGCCAAGAAATATGGAAGACAACATCATGGCCAACTGACTGGAAAAGATCTGTGTTTATACCAATACTAAAGAAAGGTGATCCAACTGACTGTGGAAATTATCGAACAATCGCTCTGATTCCACATACCAGCAAGATTCTACTGAAGATTATTCAAGAGAGACTACAAACATACCTGGAACAAGAACTACCTTAAGTGCAAGCAGGGTTCAGGAAAGGGCGAGGAACGAGAGACATCATTGCAGATGTGAGATGGATCCTTGAAAAGTCTAAAGAATACCAAAAGGATATCTATTTGTGCTTTATCGACTATAGCAAGGCTTTTGACTGTGTAAACCATGAGAAACTCTGGGCCACATTAAGAAGCATGGGTATACCAGAACACCTGATCGTTCTCTTGCGCAATCTGTACATTGATCAAGAAGAACAGTTCGAACGGAACAAGGAGAAACAGAATGGTTTAAAATAAGCAAAGGTGTAAGACAAGGCTGCATGCTTTCCCCCTACCTGTTTAATTTATATGCAGAACAAATCATCAGAGAAGCAGGATTGTATGAAGACAACAGAGGTGTGAAGATTGGTGGAAGACTCATCAACAACCTTCGCTATGCTGATGATACTACATTACTGGCTGAAAGTGAAGATGATCTGAAACATTTGCTTCTCACAATCAAAGAACATAGTCTCAAAATGGGCCTGCACCTTAATGTAAAGAAGACAAAGATCATGACAACTGGCATAATCAACAGGTTCATCGTTGAAGGAGAAGAAATGGAAATGGTGAACAACTTTAACCTACTTGGATCAACTATCAATAAAGAAGCAACAAGCAGTCAAGAAATCAAACGACGCATTGCTCTTGGCAGAATGGCTATGAAAGACCTAGATAAGATTCTCAAGAGCAGAGATGTCTTTCTCCATACAAAGATTCGACTTGTTCAAGCCATGGTATTTTCAATAACATCATATGTATGTGAAAGCTGGACAGTGAAAAAGACAGACAGGAAGAAAATTGATGCCTTTGAATTATGGTGCTGGCTGCGAATACTGTGTATACCATGGACTGCCCGAAGAACAAACCAGTCGGTACTAGAGGAGATCAAACTTAAGCTTTCTTTAGAAGCTCAGATGACAAGACTTCGACTTTCATACGTTGGACACATCATGCGAAGAGAGAGATCATTAGAGAAAGACATCATGCTTGGCAAGATAGAAGGTCAACGCAAAAGAGGAAGGCCAGCAATGAGATGGCTCGATACAATAACAGGAGCTATGGGTACCAGTCTGTCAACAATGAGCCGCCTGACTGAAAACCGAACACAATTTAAGATAGCTTTCCAGAGGGTCGCCATGAGTCGACTCCGACTCGATGGCACTTAACAACAACAACTTTCATAGCAAAAAACCTGTGAGAGAGTCAGTTGGTCCATTAGATGATAGAGGCGTTAAAGGGGCACTAAGAGGCAACAAGGCGATGGCGGAGAGACTGAATGAATTCTTTGCTTCGGTCTTTACTGAGGAAGATGTAGGGATGTTACCCATGACTGAAGTGGTATTTAAAGGTGCGGAAGAATTGAAGGAAATATCGATACATCGGGAAGATGTATTACAACTATTAGATAAACTGAAGAGTAGCAAATCGCCTGGGCCGGATGGCAAACATCCAAGGGTGTTGAAAGAACTGAAATATGAGATTGCAGACCTGCTATTAGTAATCTGTGAACTATCATTAAAATCATCTCTAATACCTGAAGATTGGAGGATCGCCAATGTAACACCAATTTTTAAATAAGGGTTCCAGGAGTGATACGGGAAATTACAGACCGGTGAGCCTCATGTTAGTACCGGGAAAAATGGTAGAAACCATCATAAAGAATAAAATTATTCAGCATGTAGATAGTCATGGCCTAATGGGAGACAGCCAACATGGCTTTAGAAAAGGAGGATCTTTTCTTACTAATCTGTTATGTTCTTTTGAAAGTGTGAATAAACAGGTGGACAAAGGTGAGTCAGTTGATATAGTATATCTGGACTTTCAGAAAGCCTTTGACAAGGTCCCTCATCAGAGACTTTTGGCAAAACTAAAGAGTCATGGGATAGGAGGCAGTGTACTACTGTGGATCAAGAACTGGTTAAAAGATAGAAAGCAGAGGGTTGGGCTAAATGGCAATTTTCCCAATGGAGAAAGGTGAATAGTGGTGTACCCCAGGGATCTGCTGGGTCCGCTGCTTTTTGACATATTCATAAATGATCTGGAAAGTGGAATAACGAGTGAGGTTATCAAATTTGCAGATGACACAAAACTATTTAAAGTTGTTAAAACCCAAGAGGATTGTGGAAAATTGCAAGAGGATCTTGATAAATTGGAAGACATCAAAATGGCAGATGAAATTTAATGTGGACAGGTGCAAAGTTATGCACCTAGGGAAGAACAATCCAAACTATGGTTACACGATGCAAGGTTCCACATTAGGAAACACCACCCAGGAAAAAGATTTAGGCGTCATTGTGGATAGCATGTTAAAACCCTCGGCCCAGTGTGCAGCGGCGGCCAAGAGAGCAAATAGAATGCTAGGTATGATAAGGAAAGGAATGGAAAATAAAACAAAAGATATTATAATGCCTCTATATCATTCCATGGTGAGACCGCACCTTGAATATTGTGTGCAATTCTGGTCGCCGTATCTTAAAAAGGATATAGCGTTATTAGAAAAGGTTCAGAGAAGAGCCACCAAAATGATAAAGGGGATGGAAGGATACACCTATGAAGAAAGGCTAAAAAGGTTAGGGCTCTTTAACCTGGAAAAGAGACGCCTGAGGGGAGATATGATAGAAATCCATAAATTAATGAACGGAGTGGAACGGGTAAACGTAGATCGATTGTTTACGTTATCACAATATAGAAAGACTAGGGGACATGCAATGAAGCTACAGGGTAAACTATTTAACATAGAAACATGATGACAGAAAAAGACCACAAGGCCCATCTAGTCTGTCCTTCCATAACAACAACTACAACAGTCCACTTTTTACCTTTAGAGATCCTCTGTGTTGGTCCCATGCTTTTTTGAATTCAGTTACTGTCCTCATCTCTACCACCTCCACTGGGAGACTATTCCACGGATCCACTACTCTTTCCGTAAAGAAATATTTCCGACTAATAAAAGAAAATATTTTTTCACTCAACGTGTAATAAAACTCTGGAATTTGTTACCGAAAGATGTAGTAAAGGCTGTTAGTGTAGCTGGGTTTAAAAAATGTTTGGACAAGTTCCTGGAGGAAAGGTCCATAAACCATTATTAAGAAGGGACCCAGGATATCAATGCTTGACACAGTACAAGCACTGCAGAACCTGTGTCTTTTGGGGAAACTTGTCAGACGGCTGCCTGGGTGAGAATCTTCACAGTCTTGGCAAGTGCATATATCTATATGATTTGCAAGGGATTGTGGGTAATGCAGTTCATTCACACCAGACACAGCTGCTCACAATAATTAGTTGTGCTTTTGGGTAAAGCCAATAAGATATTTATTTATGGGGTTATTTCTCCCAACACAGATATGCTTGGTAGCACATAAATCAGGTTACTTGCTTCCAGTGTTTAACTTGGAAAACAAAATCAAAATCAGGAAAACAACATTCAAACTTGTCAGGCATTAGCTAATGTTTTCTTAGCATATATCAAACAACAAACCAAAAGCCACAAAGCAAGAAAAAAAGTGTTCTTTTCAGGTTAACTTCTGATTATTTCCCACATAGATTCAGAAGTGATTCTCTCCTAGCTCACAAGCAATTAGGTAAGGCTCAATTGCTAGCAGTTATCCAGCTGAAACCCCTTAGCTGGCTTGCTTTCTACAGCGTGGCCAGAAATCCTACACAGGAGCTTTTCTGAGTAGATTAAAGAACAAGTTTGTATTTCTTTGTGATGGTTGCTGTACTTTATAACAGAAAATCACCAAAGGAGTTTAGACAGAGAGCAGTCCATGTAAACAGATTCTTCATCTGCTATCGTTCCCCCTTCTTCAACAAGCATGGGTTCAATATCATGGATTGGCACAGATGAATGTCCCAATGGAGCACTTTCAGGAGAATACTTGTTTCCCTGCTGTCTTTCAAGGTTATAGCTAGGGCATAGATCAGTGTTCATACCTGAGCTTCCATTGCTGTTAGAGTTCCTCTCTATATAGCCTGGCCAGTATGTAGTCCAGTTCTTATGTCCAGCCTTCCAATCCAGATCCCTGGACACTGGATCTCTCTTCACATACCTTCTGGCACGGGTCTTAGGGTCCCTTCCACGTGCAGCCGTCTCTCTCACAGGTACCGTCTGGAGATTCCTAGCTCTGCAGCACCATTCCTCTGGCTTTCCCCAGTCCAATGGTGTATGCTGGCCTTTGGAATACCTCCCAGTATACGTACTGCTCTGGACTCTTCTAGACCTCTCAAAGGCTTTTCTCTTCCTTCTTCCAAAGGGTTTCTTTCCCTCTCTGTCCGTCCGGTTTGGCTTCTGCTTCTGATGATCCTCCTGATGATGAAGATGATCAAGCTCAAGCTGATTCTCAGGATATCCAATGTGATCATGAAGATGATCATCTGTAGAATAAACTCTACCTTTATTCTGCTTAGATGAGTGCTCCTCCCTAACACAGCGCAGCTGTGCTGAATCAGGCCCTGCCCTTTGAGATGAGTGCTTAGGGATTACCTCATAGCCCTCCTGATTGAACACATGTTTCCTCACTTCAGCTCCTCTAATGGCTGTTGGAAACCTGGTGCATTCTGGGACTGGTAGTCTTTTATGGGAAAATTCTGTTTTCTTATTTCTACCAGAACTGACAGGTTGCTTGTTCAGAGTCACTTCACCTTTCCTATAGCTCCTTCCTGAGCTATGATAAGCTTCCTTATCACAAACTGCTAGGTACGTATGACCTAGATTGGCCACTACTGGAAACAGGATACTGGGCTTGATGGACCTTGGTCTGACCCAGTATGGCATATCTTATGTTCTTATGTAAATAGATTATAGTCAGCTATGGCTAAATCCCATTCATGCTACTTGTTAAACCATGTTTCTGGAATGGCCACAATGTCCAAGTCCATTTCCACCATTAGGTCTTCCAAGTCAGGAACTTTGTTGGCTAGGCTTCGAGCATTTGTACGCCTTCCTTTCCAGTATTTGTTGACTGGCTTGCTTGTATTCTGCATGGACTTTGTTCTACATGCCTCTTCCCACTTGCAATTGATGTGTGGTTTAAAAATGTCTGTTTCCAATGTTATGCTTTTGCTGGGAGTGACATCCTGAACGTGTCCTCCTCCATCTGTCATCCCCTTTTCCTAGTTTAAGTGCCTGTCCATATACTGTCTGAATTTTTCACTTAGGATCCTTTTCCTTATGACAGAGAGATGAAGTACATCAGCACAGTGTAGTCTCTTATTGATCCATCTGTTTCCCCAGTCGCCTGTATATCCAAATCCTTCTTGTTTGCACCAGGTTCAGAGCCATCTATTAAAGTTGTATGTCCCAGGAGAACAAAATGTCTTAAGACAGATTGAGCCGGATCCTTCTTCCCCACAAATGGTCTCGCCATGTAGACACAGTATCCTACATTTTTCAAACCTGGGGACTCCAGAAATACACCTGTTTGCCACTCCGCAAAATACAAAACTTACTGGCTTCTGCACCAGGACTCCTATGTCAGATAGTCACCAAGAGGATGTTTTTCATGTCAACTGGGGTCAAGGACTTCTTTATGCCTTCCCCCCCATTCCCCTGATTCCGAAGACTATTTTCAAGCTCCAGGCAGATAGGGGCTTCATGATACTGGTCACGTCAACCGTGGTTTCCTCTCCTGCTACACCTTTCTCAGACTCAACCTCTAGAACTGGGCTCTGCTCCAGTTCTCTTCTCTCAGAAGGAAGAGATGCTGCTCCATCCCATTCCTCAGTTTCTCCACCTCTCAGCATGGCTACTGAGGGCATAGCCTTTCAAAATCTTAACCTTTCTCATAAGGTGAGAGAAGTCCTCTTAGCTTCCAGAAAGCCATCCACCAGACATTCCTATGCCTTTAAGTGGCGTAGGTTCTTTCTGGTGTTTCCAGAAGAGTCTTAATCTCTTCTCTGCCCCAGTGGAAGCTCTTCTTCAGTATCTCCTCCACCTTTCCTCATCTGGTCTCAAGACCAACTCAGTACTGGTACACCTAAGTGCAATTGCAGCCTCTCAGGTTGCCCTTCTAAGGGATAATATCTCCTCGCAGCCTTTTAGTATGCTTTATGAGAGGCCTTCTCCTAACCAAGCCTCCCATTTGATTACCACCAGTGGCGTGGGACCTTAATGTTCTCGTAAGCAATTCTCAAGCTGCCCTTTGAACCTTTGGCCAGAACCTTGCTAACGTTTCTAACATGGAAGGTCATCTTCCTCATTGCCCTCACTTCAGCAAGATGCATCAGTGAGTTTCAAGCTTTGCTGGCTGACCCACCTTATACACTGTTCGACCATGACAAGGTCATCCTCAGAACATATACACACTTCATGCTGAAGGTAGTCTCTCCTTTTCATCTGAATAAGTCAGTTTACCTTCCTGTCTTCTTCCCTAGGCCACATTCATCTAGGACAGAGGCAACCCTCCATACCCTGGATTGAAAACGGGCTTTGGCATTTTATCTTCAAAGGACTCGAGAACACTGCTTCTCAGTTATTCATCTTCTTTGACCCTAGTCACCCGGGGTTGCCAGTATCCAAACATACTCTATCCAAATGGATAGCAGACTGCATCTCTTTTGCTTATGATAGGGCAGGACTATCCCTGGAAGGTTATGTCACTGCCCATAATGTTCGGGCCATGGCCACCTCGAAAGCAAATCTACGCTCGGTAGCCATTAACAAAATCTGCAAGGCAGCAACTTGGTCTTCTGTCCATACTTCTGCTGCTCACTGCTGTCTGTCTGGACAAGGACCCCCGCCGGGATGCCATGTTTAGTCAGGCTGTTCTCCAGCATCTCTTTCAGATTAGAGAAACTCCTACCCTCCTTCCTGGAATTTTTTGATACCAAACATCTATGGAAGATCCATGACCTCTTTAAGCCTACTCTGAGGCAAACCTCTACCAGTTCTGAGGTCATTTCTCTGGCATTTTGAAGCTAGGGAGTCCCATATGTGAAGACTACATTCCTGCTTGTTACTGGAGATATACTCACCTGTTACAGGTGATCTCTGGGAACAGCAGCAGGAATTTAGTCTTCATAACCCACCCTCCTCTCCTAGAAGTTGTAGGTTTTTCTTTTCCTCCCCCTTTTATCTCAGCTACAAACTCAACTGAGGAGAGAGAGTTGCAAAGGCGGGAAGGCAGCTACGCAGGCACAGTGGAATGCTCCCAAAGGCTTTCATATTGGATTCTGGGGAGCATTTCCATGTGGGCTCTGTCGGTACTGACGTCACTCGTATGTGAAGACTAAATTCCTGCTGTTTCCAGAGATCACCCGTTACAGGTGAGTAACTACACAATATCACCGCTACCCAGTTAGCAACTGTTGCGGCCTCTGCTCCACCCCAAATGCCCACAATGTACCCTGATGCTAAGTGGTTAGCATTGGGGCATCTAGGAGAGATAATCAGGAATATCCCATTCAGTGGCATTGACTAGTGGCCTAGTGGTTGGGGCAAGTTACCTCAGGCCAGAAGGTCAGGGATTCAAATCCCACTAGAGGACAGCAACCTTGGGCCAGAAGGACTGGGGTTTCTAGTCCCACAGTTGCTCTTTGTGGTCTTGGGCAAGCCACTTAACCCTCCATTGCCCATGTTCCCTATAAGTATTAGTGTATGTGTCTCATATCCCCTCGTGTTAAAATGTATCCCCCAATTGTGTTGTGACCACTTTGATTGAAGGATAAGGTGGTATACAAAACAGTCTAAAATTAATAAATTGACACAGTTTACAGGTCTGTAAACTGTGTAAATGCCTTTAGAATATCGAGCCCTATATGTTTAGCTTGCACCTGCTGAATAGTAAGCCTAACGTAAATGGGTAGTGCTGACATAAGAATTGCCATAGTGGATCAGATCAAAGGTCCATCATGCCTAGTAACCTGTTTTCAACAGTATCTAATTTAGGTCACAAGTACCTGGCAGAATTCCAAAAGCTAGCAAGCTTCCATGCTGCTTATCTCAGGGATAGGCAGTGACTTTCCCCAGATCTATAGACTTTTCCTCCAGGAATATGTCCAAACCTTTTTAAACCCAGCTATATTAACTGTGTTTCCCATATCCTCTGCAATGAGTTCCAGAGCTTAACAATGCATTTTATGAAATAATCTTTTCTCTAGGAACAAGCAAGAAGTCAGTCCTCACATATGGGTGATGTCGGCACCGACGGAGCCCACGTGGAGCATTTCCCCAGCTTTCAAAGAAAGCCTTGAGGAACGCTACCATGCATGCATGGTCCCCTTCCCGCCCAAGGGTGCCATCTTTCTCAGTCGTCTTTTTTTTCTGTGGTGCTCTATGGATGCTTGTCCTGTTTCCCTGGAAAAATCCGGACCCTGAAAAGAAAAAATCCTTGAAGCCAGTCAAGGTTCCACCTGGGAAGCCCAGTAAAATCCCGTGGCGTCACTCGGGCAACTCCAAGCAGTGCCCCCCTAAGGTCTCTAGGAAGGAGCCTTTAGCCGGCGGTGACGGTTCAAGGCTCCCTGAGGCCATGGTCCTCGTTGAGGATGCACTTGCGAGAGTGCTGGCGCTGGGCCTGAGACCCCCAGGCAGAGGTCTTGACCCGGCAGAGGCTCTCAAAGAAGACCTCTGCCCTTCCCCAAAAGAAAACATTGGGGAAGTGACCAGTTTTCACGAGGAAAAAGGGGCTTTTCACCAGAGTTACCACTACCAAGCTGCCTCAGGCCATCAGCAGCAGGGACCCCAAACAGGGACACGGACCCAGGAAGCCAAAGGCACCAAATCCACAGACCCCAGCCCTGGCTCAGTCTGGAGGGGGCTTTTGATTCCCAGGACAGGGCCTCCCTCCCGTCAGGAGAACTCACCAGCTCACAGACTGGTAGAGGTCACGTCAGACCAGCGGGTGCTAAATGTGGTGAGGGAAGGCTATTACCCCTTCTTCCAAGAGACACCACCGGGGTATTTTCCAGGACAGCCAGTGCGACCTTTCCTTCACCAGACCCTCTTGCTCTCAGAGCTAGTAGGTCTACTCAGGGACAAGGCGGCAGAGCCTGTACCACAGCAACTTTGGGGAAAGGACTTCTACTCCAGCTATTTCCTTGTCCTCAAAAGAACTGGGGGCCTCAGACCTATAAAATCTGAACAAGTTTCTGGTGAGGGAGAAGTTCAAAATGCTCTCCCTTGGAACATTGCTGTCCTACCTCCACCAGGGAGACTGGCTATGCTCCTTGGACCTGAAGGATGTGTATACTCACATCCTGATCCACCCTGCTCACAGACAATTCCTAATATTCGTGGTCGGAGGGGGCCACTACAAATAGAGGGTACTCCTCTTTGGTCTGGCCTCCTCACCAAGGGTCTTTATGAAGTGCTTAGCAGTGGTAGCCACCCATGTGCCTCTACAAGGGGTGTTCATCTTCCCCTATCTGGACGACTGGCTCATCAGAGTGCCCGAACAGGAGGGAAGCCTCTGTCTCCTGCTCGGAGGCTCCTGCCCAATCGGGGCAGTGGGAGGCACAGCCGAGCCGGCTTGAAAAGGCCAGCTCCAACGGAGTAGAGCAGCCAGCGGTCCAGCAGCTCCCCCGATCAGGGGTAGAGCGCCCGAACAGGAGGGAAGCCTTTGTCTCCTGCTCGGAGGCTCCTGCCCAATAGGGGCAGTGGGAGGCGGAGCCGAGCCGGCTTGAAAAGGCCGGTGCCAGCCAGCCCGCCCGCTCCTGAGGACCTTGCCAGAGGGCCCTTAGGCGTGGCACAAAGGCGTAAAGAGCCAAAAAGAGACAGCCTCACCAAAAAGCACACGAAAGAAGCAAAAAGACCCAGCAAGCAGCCAGGAGAGAAGAGCAGCAACCGTAAGTGCAAACCACAGAACTGAACAAAAACATGCACACAAATCTGATCTTCCCCCTCGGCCTCATACTCACACTACTCATTCCACCTCACACACACTACCACCACCCACACATACACACCATGGCCTTCAACAACTATATGGACATACATAGACCAACAGCATACCCACAGGGACTCACAACGTTCTCCTACAACAAAGAGACAAGCAAAACACAAGTCCAACATACACGTCAAAACAAAGGAACCACACAAGACACACAACACTCCAAGACCAATAACAATTGAGCTCATAAACGCCAGGTCAATATGCAACAAGATCTATACCCTAGTTCACCACATAGATGACCATCAGCCCGACATCACAGAAACGTGGCTCAGTCCCACTGACAACGTCCTACTCAATCAATTAGTGCCCGACGCATACACAGCATACAACTGCCCGCGCACTCATAGGCAAGGAGGAGGGGCACTCATAATAGCAAAGAGCAGCCTAAAATTCAAATCAAAAAGTAACATGGACACCCAACACTCTAACACCATCTCAATAGAGAACAAACATATGGCCATATGTCTCACCTACACAGGGGCGGCCCAAGGGGGGTGCGGGGCCATGTGCAGAGACTCGGTGCGGGGCCTCTTTTACATAAGGGGCCTCATTTGCATAAATATTTGCATAGTGTTACCATACACTAACTTTTAGTAAACATGCCTCTTAATGAGTTTATGGATAAAGAAAGACTAAAAGATTTCTACATTACTATAATCCAGCGCCAAGAGCCAGGAACATTAGGAACTACTACAAACACTGCCCATTTAGAACCCATAGCAAACCCGCCGTATCGTAACAGTACTACCAGGACTCACAAAGCACCTACAACACTGCAAATATTAAACCAACCAACCAGCACTGCAAATATTAAACAATACATTTCAGAGAATAACAATACATGACCTACTGGGGAAAGAGAACAAGTGGCAATGTCAAATAGGAATTACATAAACAGAATACCTCAGCTCAGTTACACATGCAGAACATAGACCATCACCAAACAAGGAATCACAATTTAGAAACAGGAAGACAATAATTAAACTGGGAACCCCAAAACCCAACCTTGGAATGTACAACACTAGAAATAAAACTATAAATTAATTTCCTTTTGCACTAAACAAAGCACAGACGTTAATGATGCACATTTCCCAGAGCTGACATATTCCAGTTAATAAATTCAAAATAAAGAGAGCTCTTTCTACCTTTTGTGCATTTTTTTTCAGTTGCAATTGCTCCAGCCACTTTCTTCTGGTTTCTTCATGTCTTCTGCTAACTCTCCATCATCTGCTGTCCATTTGTCCTTTCTTCTCTCTTCTAGTTTTTTTCCATTCTCTCTGCATCTGTTTTAACATACTAATCTTTCTTCTTTTGCTCTTTCCTCATTCCTATTTCATCCACTCAAATTTTACCCCTCCATCCTCAATCCCCACATACTCTCCCAATACCCGGCCAATTGTAGATTTTTCTTCCCTCCCACACAAAATATTTTCTCCTCTCCATTTCACTCTCACAGCCCCATCCCATTCTAATCCTCCCCCGACATCAGCTCCCTTCTAGTTCCAACCCCACCCTGCATTCGCTCCCTTCTAGTCCCCGCATCAGCCCATTTCCAGTCCTAGCTCCCCTGTCCATTTCCAGTCCTATCCGAGTCCCTCCATCAGCCCATTTCCAATCTCAGCCCCCCATCAGCCCATTTCTAGACCTTTTTCTAGCCCCATCAGCCCATGTCACATCCTAGCTCCCCTCCACTCAGCCCATTTCAATCCAAGCCCCCTATGAGTCTACTTCCAGTTCTAGCCCCTCCATGAGTCCATTTCAGTCCAAGCCCCCACCACAGCCCATTTTCTGTCCTGTCCTAGCCCCTCCATCAGCCCATTTCCAGTCCTAGCTCCCTCCCCTCACAGCCCATTTCCATTCCAAGCTCCCTCCCCATCATCTATTTGCAGTTCAAGCCCCCCTTCCACTCGGCCCATTTCCATTCCAAGCCCCCTCTCCATCAGCTATTTGCAGTTCAAGCCTCCCCTTCCACTCAGCCTATTTCCAGTCCTAGCAACCCCCAACCCATTACCAGTCCTAACCCGCCCCCATCAGCCCACAGCACATTACCAGTCCTAACCCCCCCATCAGCCCACAGCACATTACCAGTCCTAACCCCATCAGCCCACCTCAAGTCCTAACCTCCCTCCCCCCCCCATCAGCCCAGGGAAAATTAAAACTTAAAAAAAAAAAGCTGGCTGCTACTGCTGCCGCGGCAGCGGCAGAATCGAGTGTCCCGCGGGAGTCCCCCCCCCCTTCCTAGCAGAGCACTCCCTCCCTGCCTGGTTGCCTCAGTCCCTCTCTGCTTCTGCTTAGAGCCGCGAAGGGAGAGTTTCTCCCTCACGGCTCTGTTAAGCCCGCTGGGGCTTATGGGAAATTTTCCATCTGCCCTGGCGGGCTTAACAGAATCGCGAGGGAGAAGCTCTCCCTTCGCGGCTCTGAAAGCCGAAGCAGAGAGGGACTGAGGCAAGCAGGCAGGCAGGGAGGGAGGGAGGGAATGCTCTGCCGGGCAGGGGGGGCCCCGCGTGACACTCGATTCTGCCGCTGCCGCGGTGGCAGCAGCAGCAGCCGCTAGCTTTTTTTATTTTTTTTTATTTTACTTTTAAAGCGGAATGTTCTTTGCGTAGGGCCCCCTGAAACGCGGGGCCTTGTGCAAAAAACATTCTCGCTCAATGGACGGGCTGGCCCTGTTAATATCACTCCCTCTCCAATGGGGCTGTACCACTTTCAAGATCAAAAACTTGAGGTCCAACAGTTCTCACAAGAACCAGATTTAGAACAAACCACAAAACGGAGTCAGAGTCAAGCTGATGATCAATTTGATACCTTGGCCTCTCTCTTTTCCTCAGCACCCCCCCCCCCCCCGGTAACCAACAACAGATGATACAAAAATCCTGCAATAAAGTAGACACCCAGGAAGGAATAAATAACATGAGGAAGGATCTAGCTAAGCTTGAAGAATAGTCTAGAATTTGGCAGTTGAAAACACCCTAGTGAAAGGAATACAGCACATCAATCAAAGCTTCCTACTAATCATGTCGGCATTTGACACTGTAAACCACAATATCCTCCTGCAACCTATGGAATCCAAGGCACAGTACTAAAATGGTTCAGCACCAAGAAATAAAGATTGGACAAAACACTTCCACCCCTTACAAGCAAACCCAAGGAGTTCCCAAGGATCCACCCTATCTGCTCTTCTTTGCAACCTCTACCTTTGACCACTCTGCACAATCATAAGACCTCACAACCTATATGTCCACATCTACACTGTTGATATCATGATCTATGGGCTAATCAATATACACCAATTCACACTATCCACCCACACAAAATGCTTCACAGACATAACCAACTGGCTGAAAAACAACAACTTACAAATCAACTATAACAAAACGAAGGCTCTCTACATAACAAACAATATCACCTTTGTCCCACCCCCACCCATAGCACTGAACAACACAACAATCAAAACCCAGACTGAAGTCAGATACCTAGGGATCACCCTTGATCAACACCTCACTTTCAAAGCCCACATCAGCAAAATCACCAAGACAATCTACTTCAAAACGAAGACATTACAATGCCTCCTTGAACCAACAGACTTCTGGACTGTCCTGCAAGCATCTATTATACCCCACCTAGATTTCTGCAACACTATCTATGCTTCCGCAATCCACACTCCTCCCACTGCAAATGGCTCTATACTCAACAGCAATGACCCTACAAGCAGCGTCAAGACATGATCAAATCACCCCTGTTGTTGTTAAGTGCCGTTGAGTAGGAGTCGACTCATGGCGACTCTCTGGATAGCTATCCTAAATTGTGTTCGGTTTTCGGTCAGGCAGCTCATTGTTGACAGACTGGTACCCATGGCTGCTGTTATTGTATCGATCCATCTCATTGCTGGCCTTCCTCTTTTGCGTTGACCTTCTATCTTGCCAAGCATAATGTCTTTCTCTAATGATCTCTCTCTTCGCATGAGGTGTCCAAAGTTTGAAAATCGAAGTCTTGTCATCTGAGCTTCTAAAGAAAGCTTAGGTTTGATCTCCTCTAGTACCGACTGTTTTGTTCTTCGGGCAGTCCATGATATACACAGTATTCGCCGCCAGCACCATAATTCAAAGGCATCAATTTTCTTCCTGTCTATCTTTTTCACTGTCCAGCTTTCACATCCATATGATGTTATTGAAAATACCATGGCTTGAACAAGTCAAATCTTTGTATGGAGAGAGACATCTCTGGTCTTGAGAATCTTATCTAGGTCTTTCATAGCCATTCTGCCAAGAGCAATGCGTCGTCTGATTTCTTGACTGCTTGTTGCTTCTTTATTGATAGTTGATCCAAGTAGGTTAAAGTTGTTCACAATTTCAATTTCTTCTCCTTCAACGATGAACCTGTTGATTATGCCAGTTGTCATGATCTTTGTCTTCTTTACATTAAGGTGCAGGCCCATTTTGAGACTATGTTCTTTGATTGTGAGAAGCAAATGTTTCAGATCATCTTCACTTTCAGCCAGTAATGTGGTATAGTAACATAGTAAGTGACGGCAGATAAAGACCAGCATGGTCCATCTAGTCTGCCCAGCAAGATGGCAAGAGTAGGTGCACCTGTCGCTCTGTGCAGGCCACCCCTCCCCATGTTTTTGTTTCTGTTTAGGGGTGAACCCACCACTCCATGTATGACACCCTTATTTGTTCAGACGCTAGATAGTTCAGAAGTTAGATGGTACCGTTTCATGGTATCATCAGCATAGCGAAGGTTGTTGATGAGTCTTCCACCAATCTTCACACCTCTGTTGTCTTCATACAATCCTGCTTCTCTGATTATTTGTTCTGCATATAAATTAAACAGGTAGGGGGAAAGTATACAGCCTTGTCTTACACCTTTGCTTATTTTAAACTATTCTGTTTCTCCTTGTTCCATTCGAACTGTTGCTTCTTGATCAATGTACAGATTGCGCAAGAGAACGATCAGGTGTTCTGGTATACCCATGCTTCTTAATGTGGCCCAGAGTTTCTCATGGTTTACACAGTCAAAAGCCTTGCTATAGTCGATAAAGCACAAATAGATATCCTTTTGGTATTCTTTAGTCTTTTCAAGGATCCATCTCACATCCGCAATGATGTCTCTCGTTCCTCGCCCTTTCCTGAACCCTGCTTGCACTTCAGGTAGTTCTTGTTCCAGGTATGGTTGTAGTCTCTTTTGAATAATCTTCAGTAGAATCTTGCTGGCATGTGGGATCACAGCGATTGTGCGATAATTTTCACAGTCAGTTGGATCACCTTTCTTTAGTATTGGTATAAACACAGATCTTTTCCAGTCAGTTGGCCATGATGTCTTCCATATTTCTTGGCAGAGCCTTGTGAGTACGGTAACAGCTGCATCAGATTGCTGCAATATTTCTATGGGAATGCTATCAATGCCTGGTGCTTTGTTCTTTGTTAAGGCTTTCAATGCTGCTTCAACTTCTTCTTTCATCACCAATGGTTCCCGATCATAAGGTACAGGTTGAAATGGCTGTTGGTCCACTTGATCTTTATCATATAAAAACTCTGTATATTCCTTCCAGCTTTTCTTGATCTTCTCAGCATCATTCAACATAGAACCTTGAGCATCTTGTAACATTCCAATTCAAGGCTGGAACTTTTTCTTTAACTCTCGTAGCTTTAGGAAAGCCGATCTTGTTCTTCCTCTAATAGTTTCTGCTTCTATTTCCTTGCAAGTGTCATTGTAGTACTTTTCCTTGTCCTGTCTTGCTGCATGTTGGAAATCTCTGTTGAGTTCTGCGATTGTCTTTCTTTTTCCTCTGGCTTTAGCTTCTCTGCGTTTCTGGGCAATTTTCAGAATTTCTTCCGTCATCCATTTTGGCTGTTTTTGCTTTTTCACCTTTTGTGGAGACTTCTCGCTTTCTTTCAACACAACCTTCTTGATGTCATTCCATAACTCTTCCGGAGCTCTGTCATTTGTATCTAAAGCAGCAAATCGATTTTGCAGGCAGTCTTTAAATTCCAGTGGTATATTCTCAAGGTCATATTTTGCTGCATTCATGAGTGGTTTGCTCTTTTTCAACTTTAGCTTGAGTTTGCATACTAGTAGTTGATGATCTGTACCACAGTCAGCTCCAGGTTTTGTCTTTGTTGATGTTACAGAGCTTTTCCATCGTTGACTTCCACATATGTAGTCAATTTGATTTTTATATAATCCATTCGGTGAAGTCCATGTGTACAGTCGCCGCTTGTGTTGCTGGAAGAAGGTGTTTGAGATGAATAGATCATTGGTCTTGCAGAATTCTATCAGTCTTTCTCCAGCTTCATTTCTGTTGCCAAGTCCATATTTTCCAACTACTTTGCCTTCTTCTTTGTTGCTAGCTTTTGCATTCCAGTCACCCATGACTATCAGAATATCCTGTTTGCATGTTCTGTCAATTTCAGCTTAACTCTTCAATTTCATTCTCTTCTGCAGCTGTTGTTGGGGCATATACTTGAATTATAGTTGTGTTGATAGGCAATCCTCGTAGACGAATAGAGATTAAGCGTTCGCTGACTGCATTGTATTTCATTACAGTTCTTGTAAGTTTCTTCTTTATTATAAATGCAACACCATTTCTTCTTTATCTTTCATTTCCAGCATAGTAGACCATGTGATCATCTGATGCAAAGTGCCCCATGCCAGTCCATTTCAGTTCGCTGACACCCAACAGATCAAGTTGTACACGTTCCATTTCATTCTTGACCACCTCCAACTTCCCTTGGTTCATGCTTCGTACGTTCCATGTTCCAATGTGTAAGACATCTTTACAGCTTCTGACTCTCATTTCATGTGCAGCTACATCAGCAGTCAGACTTCCCGAGGGCTTTGATCCAACCACATCATAAATGCTGGCTTTACTCTTAAAAGTCTTCAGCTCTTCCCCAGTAGCTAGTTGAGTGCCTTCTGACCTGGGGTACTCATCTTCCAGCACCATAGCACAATTTGTTTTGTTGTAACTATCCATTGGGTTTTCATGGCAAGATACAGAAGTAGATTGCCGGGCCTTTCTTCCGCGCAGTCTAAGTTTGGTGTTGTTGCCGTTGTCACAAAAATGTGATCCTCCGCCGTCAACACTATCCCATTCTGCTGCTGCGCAGATGGGTGGTTTGTCTTGGTCTGGCACCTCAGCTGAGACCTGTCCATCTTGGGAGACCCTGCCAGTAGTTAAACTACCGATAGTTTAGCTCTCAGCATCACTGATGCACGCAAGCCCTCACAGCACGACAAGCTGCAAACCAAGTGAGAGATATCACCCCTATATATATATATATTTTTTTTTTGTCTCTGTAATGGGAACCAGTGGAATTGTTTGAATATATCATCCCTATATTCAAACAATTCCACTGGTTCCCATTACAGAGACAAAAAAAATTCAAAACTCTCATTCTAACCCACAAAGCAATTCATTCCAACCCCCCTCCCCCCACACACACCTAGGCACTCTTCTTCAGACCAACAAGCAACTCAGATCCAAACAGAACTCCATTATGAACATCCTGATCATCCCCCACCTCAGAACCGAATCTAACAACAAGCATGTAAACGAGCCTTCCAACTGTACACACCCTCTATATGAACACTCTCCCAGACCAGTTCAGGAACATCACAAACCTCAAAACATTCAGAAAACTTCTGAAAACACTTCACCCCCATAACATCAGCCATTTGACTTCACCTGCACATACTCTAAATCTATATAGTGTACACAGTTTAAGACTGTATATTGTTACAAACTCTTATCTATCTACTGCATGTTGTATATAGTTGACAATGATACAATGTTCTATGTAAACTGCCTTGATCCAGAAAAAGGTGGTATATAAATACAGCTAAATAAATAAATAAACAAATGTGGGGGTCATGCATTTGGGCTGAAAAATCCAAGGGAGCGGTACAGTGTAGTGGGTGAAGTACTTACGTCCACGAAAGAAGAGTGGGAACTGGGCATGATTATATCTGACTATATTAAAGCAGGTAAACAGGTAGAAAAGGTGATGGTGAAAGCTAGAAGGATGCTTGGGTGTATAGGGAGAGGAATGGCCAGCAGAAGAAAGGAGGTGTTAGTGCCTCTGTATAAGTCTTTAGTGCGACCTTATTTGGAGTATTGTGTGCAATTCTGGAGACTGCACCTTCAAAAGGATATAAACAGGTTGGAGTCTGTACAGAGGGTGGCTGCTAAAATGGTTAGTGGTCTTCGTTTTAAAGCATATGAGGACAGACTTAAGGATCTTAATATATATACTTTAGAGGAGGCATGTCCAACTTTGAACAGGTTGTGATCTACTTTTTCTGGCCAAAAGTGCCGGTGATCTACCATCATGAAAATTAATTTTCAAATTAGTTTCAAATTAAATTTTAACCCAGTAAGGTTGGAGGATTTCCCCTCCCCCATTTCTAATGAACCTTCTGTCATTTACTTGGATGTGATCAGCTATTAAGCAAATTAAGCAAAAACAAAACAGAGACGAAGATCCAGTGAGAACTGCGAGGGGAAATGGAAAGTACATTTTTTTCTTAAAGTTTTATTTATTTATTTATTTATTTATTTATTTTATTTATTTAACACTTATTTATATACCGCATCTTCCAGCGATCAATTGCGGTGTACAATTAACAACAGTTAACAATGCAGAGCTTGTTTTACATGGAACAGAATAACTTTTTACATAGAACATCTTAACATGCACACATAGGTTTAAAAACTAAGCAGAATAATTCAACTAACACAGATTGTGTAACAATTTAAACAAAGTACTGACTCTACCGCATAGGCAGATCATATCAGTTGCAACTATATACAAGTAGGGTATCAATGTATAGGAGTGGAGTGTTTATTCGATTATGTTTTGTGTGTTATCCCTTGAAGAAGGGAGTATACGCTTGATGTGGGGGGGTTCATGTTTAGCCTTTATCTAAGTTGAGTGGAATGTTTTCTATGGAATTATAGTGTTTAGTGAATAGATATGTTTTCAATTTTTTTCTGAATTCTGTTATCTCTGTTAGTGATCGTAAGTCCTCTGGTAACGAGTTCCAAGTTGTTGGAGCTATGTGGGAAAAGGCTCTATTATTTGTAATTTTGTGAGATCTTATATATTCTTTTGGAATCTTTAGTTTATTTGATTGTCCTTTTCTATGAGTAGTCTTAGGTAGTTCTTTGTTTATTAAATTACATAGTGTCTTCGGGGCCATGTCGTTTAGGGCTTTGAATGTAGTTATTATTGTTTTGTAGGTTATCCTGCTTTGTATTGGTAACCAGTGCAGGGAAGCTAGTATTGGTGTAATGTGTTGGAGTGAATTTATCTTTAGTATAATTCTAGCTGTTGCATTTTGTGCGAGTTGGATTCTTTTGATATTTTGTTTTGGAATGCCTATAAGTATTAAGTTAGCGAAATCGAAGTGTGGAGTAATGGTAGCCTGAGTTATATTGATAAAATCATGCATAAATACCAGGGGGCGCAATTGTTTGAGGATTTTAAGTTTGAAGTAGATTTTCTTTAAGGTATTTCTAATGTGGGTTTCCATAGTAAGGTGTGTATCTAAAATGACTCCAAGATATCTTATTTCATTTTTTATTTTAATTTCTTGGTTTTGTAGTGTTATGTGGGTTGGGAGAATAAATGATTGGTTTTTTGTTACGATCAAGACTTCGGTTTTAGCATGGTTTATATGGAGGTTTTGGGTTTTTAGCCAGTATGTAATTTCATTGTAGCAGTCTGATAGAAGTTGAGTCGGTAGGTTAGGAATCGTAAAAGGTATGTACATCATAATATCATCCGCATAAAGGTGATATTGTATTCCGAATTTTTTAAAGATGTTGCAGACCGGTTTTATATAGATATTGAAGAGTAGGGCTGAAAGCGCTGAACCTTGTGGTAAACCTATTTCTTGTTTGTATGTGTTGGATGTTTGATTACCTGTTCTTACATTTTGTGTTCTGTTATTTAAATATGAGGTGAACCATTTATGTACGGTAGAGTTTATGCCTATCTGTCGTAGGTTGTTGAGCAGAATTGAGTGATGCACGCTATCAAAAGCTGCTGATATGTCAATGAAAAGTAAGATGAACGCCTGTTTATGATTGTCAATTCCTTTTAGGAGTGTATCTATTAATACTGTTAGAAGTGTCTCTACTCCATGGCGGGGCCGGAATCCATATTGTTGATCATCTAGTGGATAAGATAAGTCTATAAATTCCTGTGTCTGTAGTTGCACTACCTTTTCAATTATTTTGGCCAAGAATGGTATGCTAGAGATGGGCCTATATGATGTAGGGGATGTTTTATCAAGTTTGCCGTTCTTTAAAATTGGACGTATTTGTGCATGTTTGAGCGGGGATGGAAGGTATCCTTGGGTAAGTGAAAGATTTACTATTGGGAGGATAAAGGATAGTAGAGTTGGTAGTGTGTTTTTTATCCATGATACAGGGCATGGATCTAAATACGAAGTAGTGGTATTTAGGCCGGAGATGATTGTTTTTAATGACACTTTTGAGATGGGGTAAAATTCTAACCATTTATCTAACCATTTATTGAGTAATAACTTTCTTTAACTTTTATTGAGTAATTTGTGTTAAATTTAGGTTGAGTATTGATCCAGGCTGATCTTGCACAATCTTTAATATTTTGCTCTTGCTAATTAGTGAGACATCTGAGCCTGCATTTCATCCACCAGCTTTTTGAAGTTGGGTGAATATTGCGTGAGGCCATTCTCAGGGAATCCTGGAGATGTTCATCTGTCATGTTGGAACGTTGTGTACTCTTTGTCATTTTTAGATGGGAAAACACAGAGTCACACTAATGTTGAACCGAAACAGGAGTGCACAGCTTCACTGCATCTTCTCAAGTTGGGAAATTTATCTCTAGGCACTAGCTTCCAAAACAATTCTTGCTCAGCACGGGTCTTAAGAAAAATGTCATTTTTAAGGTTAATATTTCATTTTCAAGAGATGGCTTGTTTAATGAGTAATTTTTACTGATAGCAGCTGCAGTTTCCTTAATGTCCACATCTACTTTGAATGGGTATGACGAGTACTCCACAACTGTTTCCAATTTTTGGAAGTCACAGAATCTATTTTCGAATTCCTGGATAACAGAACAGATTTCTGTCACATACTTCTCGTTCTGAAAAACAAAATTTGGATATTGTCCCAGATGGTCCTGCGTATTAGGAAAGTGATCAAAAGTGTTGTTTGCAAGGTCAGTCATCATTAGCTCAAATTTGCTCTTGTAGGATGAAACTGTACTCATCTCGCCAATGCATTTGTTTTTACCTTGTAGTTCAAGGTTCATATCACTTAGTTCGCCTGTAAAGTCAGTGAGAAATGCCAGATCACATAACCATGCCTCATCTTCCAACTCTGCTTGGTCATCTCCCCTCTCCTTCAAAAAACTTATTTCATTCAGCAAATTATGAAATCTTTGCAGAAATTTGTGCCTACTTAGCCAACTTATATTTGTGGGCAAAATGATTTCCGCTGCCCCTTCATGAAGAGTAAGATTGAAAAGTCGTCTTTGAAGTGATCTTCCACGATTTGAATTTACAATTTTGAAAGTGATGTCCATGACAGTCTTTGTATTGAGTCTCTTGCTAGGGGACATGTAATGAAGCTACAGGGTAAACTATTTAAGACAAATAAGAGAAAATATTTTTTCACTCAAAGTGTAATCAAACTCTGGAATCTGTTACCGGAGGATGTAGTAAGGGCTGTTAGTATAGCTGGGTTTAAAAAAGGTTTGGACAAGTTCCTGGAGGAAAGGTCCATAAACCACTATTAAAAAGGGATCCAGGATATCAATGCTTGACCCAGTACAAGCACTGTGGAACCTGTGTCTTTTGGGGATATTGCTAGGTACGTATGACCTAGATTGGCCACTGTTGGAAACAGGATACTGGGCTTGATGGACCTCGGTCTGACCCAGTATGGCATGTCTTATGTTCTTATGCTTGACAAAACTTGCTGGTGAATGATGCAGTGGTAAGAAAGGAAATCTGGGAAGTTGTCATGCTGTCTACAAAGGGCTATGAAACCATTAACCTCACCTGTCATTGCTCTTGCTCCATCAGTAGTGATGGAAACAAGTCTATGCAATGGAAGATTACCCTTTTTCACAAAAGAATGGAAAGAACTGAATATTTCCTGACCGGTAGTTCTCCCTTTTAAAGAAATCATTCCAAGTAGTTCTTCTTTAACACTGAAGTCTTCAAAAACCATCCGGATAAAGACTAGTAACTGGGCTATGTCTCTTATGTCTGTAGATTCATCCAGTTGGAGTGACAAAGCAACACAATTTGAAACATCCTCCAACAATTGTTCAGTTGTGTCTCCACACATCTTTTCTATTCACCGCACGACAGTATTTCTTGACAATTGTACATCTTGAATAGCAGCTATGATCTCTTTCTTATTTTTAAATCCTTCAAAAAGATTGTCAGCTGCTTCAAGAAAACAATCTTTTACAAATTCCCCTTCAGTGAAAGGTCTGCATTTCTTTGCGATCAGGTTGCTGACCTTGAAGGATACTATGGTTGCATTGACCGAATGTGACCTTGGCTTCGCCATCAACTGTTGCTGAGTAGCCAATTTCGATTTAAGTTCTTTGTGCTTCAATTTACGAATTTCACTTTTGGGTGGAAAATCAGCATCAAACTTATTGCAATGCAGAGCCTTATAATGACGTTCCAGATTACCCTTTTTGGGTAAGGATATTGGGGCGTTACAAATTAGACAACAACACTTGTCTTTCACCATGATGAAGAAGTAGTCCATTTCCCATTCATCATGAAAGTGATAGGTTTTGCTCTTCTTTGGAACACTCATCTTCGTTATACTGGGGTGGCTGGATGTAAGAAGGCCAAATCTGCTAAGTTATTACAAACACTGGCTGAATCTGGTCCAAAACTGTCACTGTCCCAAAATATTAAAGGTCAACAGGAACTGAAGACCTCTAGATGATGTGCAATACAAGGACTGGAGATGCCAAAACCACACATGCGGTTCTAAAAGTAAAAATAAGAATTCATCATACTGGCACCAATAATCAAATACCACCAAACAATCATCAATAAACTCAAACACCTGTCCAGCAAACCAGATAAAATCAAATACCGCCAAACAAGTTCAAATACCACCACACGCGATTTTATAAATTCTGCACACAGTGTAGAATCAACGCAAAGGCAAGGCGAAATAAAATTGCAGAGGCAAGCAAAAGTCACAGTGGTTTAAACCAATTTGGATGCAAGGCATATGCAAGTTAGAACAAAATTGGAAAAGCCCGCCAAAATCACCAAATTCTTGACACTTTGTTGTGTCTGCCCAAAAACGTTTAATGAAAGCGAACTATAAAGCGATCAACGACCACCACACGACAGAACTAATACGGTAAGTGTATTCGGGTAAAGCCCGGGTGAATGGATATCGCCCGGTATATAAAACACTTCTAAGGGGTGTTGGGGCGGGGGCAGGAATGGGTGATTCTGAGAGGCAGGAGACCAGGTATGACGCCAGGCCTGTGGTGTCTCATCGCAGGGTGCGGGCGGTGGCCCCCTGGGGTACCCACAAACTATTGGCACGAAAACAACAAGCGCCCCCAATACACCCGCAGGCAAGATTCCTGCAAGCAGGGAAAAAAGACAGGCAAAGGATCAGCAACAGCGGCAAGCCCTCTGCAGACGACCTGCCAGCACGAGCTCTCTCCTAGCGACAGGGCGAGCTGCTGGAGAGATGGAGCCAAGTGGGGCTGGCGATCTACCTCTGACCCCTCTGCGATCTACAGGTAGATTGCAATCTACCTGTTGGACATGCCTGCTTTAGAGGAAAGGTGGGATAGAGGTGATATTATTGAGACATTTAAATACTTCCATGGCATAAACGCACATGAGGAGAGCCTCTTTCGATTGCTACGAGGGGACATAGGATGAGGGTGATAGACTCAGGCAGGCCCGTACTTAGCCCTGTGCGAGCGGTGAAGCTGCACAGGGTGCAAAGGCTTAAGGGGCGCATTTTAGTTGTCTTCCGTTGCCTGCCGCCACCACTTTTTCTTCTCTCAGCGGTGGCAGGCAATGGCAGGACAGCTAAAATGCGCCCCTTAAGCCTTCCGCCGGCATGCTAAGCAGATCTTTCCCTCCCTGCTCTTGCAGGGAGGGAAAGATCTGCTTAGCATGCTGGTGATTTGCACATCGAGCGCGCATCTTCTCTCCTGCTGTGGCGCGATCTTCCCTCAGTACGGCCCTGGACTAAGGAGTAATATGTGGAAATATTTCTTTACAGAAAGAGTGGTATATGAGTAGTATAATCTCCCAGTGGAGGGGGTTGAGACGAGGACAGTGTCTGAATTCAAAGAAGCATGGGACAAACACAGAGGATCTCTAAAGGAAAAAAGGAGACTGTGGTAGTGATTGATATAGACAGACAGACTAGATAGGCCATGTGGCCTGTTTCTGCCGTCATGTTTCTAAATTTCCATATCTAAAGTTTAGCGTGGCAGCTAACCACTTTAGCAGCGCTAGCCGCTGTCGCTGAATATCAGGCCCTTTATGTTTATTCAGCACCATTATCTGGATAGCGAGCAGTGCTGTGAATATACATGGAGAGTGGCGACCATATTCACCTGCTATTCGTATAGCTTGCCCTACCTTAAACCCACATAGCTATACTTCTGAATATCCATAGAATTAGGCAGAACATCCATTCTGTGCCCTGTGTAGCACTAAAGGGATAGTGCTGCTGGAACATTCACTGATATGACAATTTCTGTAGAGCGGGTGGAGTTATACAGATAAGTGCTTTTTTAGTACCAGGCTGACAGATTTTTTGGTACCCTCAAAAAAAATCCCTAAATAGCTGGAAAATAAACTACTAACTTTATAATTTATAATATGTAACCACCTAAGAATAGAAGCCCAAGGTATAATGCAGGGGTCAGCATGCAATGCAGTCATACCAGCCACATAGTAGTAGTCCAAGTCCTTCCAAATGGCATGATACTTCCACCCAATGAACAATTTCCAAATTATTGTATCAGCTGTGCTAATCTCAGTCTGGGGAAGTGGATTGAGTCAAATAGGTTAAACGTTCTATAGGAAACAGCCTGCACCATAGAATATTTGTGGATAGAAATTCCATGTGTGAAGGGAAAGAGAATGTTGATGGGGGTGTACCACTGTCTGTATGATCAGAATAAACAGGCAATGAAATCCAGATACACTATATCAACTGACTCACCTTTGTCTATCTGTTTATTCACACCTTCTAAAAAACATAACAAATTAGTAAGACAAGACCTTCCTTGTCTAAAGCCATGTTGGCTGTCTCCCATTAAGCCATGACTATGTATATGCTCAGTAATTTTGTTCTTTATAATGGTTTCTACCATTTTTCCCAGTATGGACATCAGGCTCACCGGTCTGTAGTTTCCTGGATCACCCCTGGAACACTTTTTAAAAATTGGCATCACATTCGCCATCCTCCAATATTCAGGCATTACAGATGATTTTAATGATAGTTCACAGATTACTAATAGTAGGTCTTGTCACCACGCCCCCTGCTGTTAGCTTGTTGAAGGGACAAGGTGGACATTTTAATTATTTTGTAGAAGTAGGAAACCTTTTTTTTTTTTTGGACCAGAGGGATCATGGTCCTTGTAGTCCTTCTTCTTAAGAAATGAGTTGTGTACGCCTTGTGCAGGGTCAAACAAAAGGCTTTTATTCCCCTTTAGCACTAAGGTTCGCTAAGAAACCAAAAGTAGAATTTACCTTATTTTCAGGTTTATGCCAAAGTAATTACAGAGCAAGAAAACTGTTATGAGAGCTTCACAGTTCCTTGTAAAAATACACAGGGTTTTCAACACTGTAGCAAAACTAATAAACAAGCTCTTCTTTAGCTCAACACAGGCAAAATATATTGTTAAAGCATGTTCTGGTAATTACAGCTCTGGGAGAGACTCTAGGCTTTCAGCAATACACATCGAACAGTCCACTTGTTCTTCAGGCATCAACGGTTCTGGTTCCCCAAGCTCAATCTGCATGGATTCCAGCTCAGCCGTGCTTTTTTCTACACCTGAGCTTTCCCTGGCTGAATTAGTTTGCAGTTCAGAAGTTCTCTTCCCTAGTTTCTAGCCTGGCAGTTCTGGGTTTTGCAAACAAGTGGTATGTTTTGTTCCTATGCTTCTTTGTAGTGGTGACCATAACTTCTGCCAGCTTCCTTTCCTCTCAGTATTGCTATCTGAGTTATAAGTCTTTCTAGGACCTGGCTTCTTTATGAGAAATAAAGTATCACTGTACCTTGGCTCCTTGAAGTCTGTGCCACTGGTATTCCCCCTACCAGGCACCCTCCTTCTGATACCGTCTTCTCTGAAGACTGTTTCTTGGAGTTCTCTGGGCTGGGCTTGTCCTCCCTGGAGCTTAGCTTTGCCACGTAAGGATTCCAAACTCCTCTGCTTTGCAGTATAGGAGGTTCCTCTGTCAGGTCTTTTCTTCCCAGTATCCTTGGGTTCCTTTCCAGATCCCTTCTCAGAGCTTCTCTCTATGCATAGGCCTTTCTCTAGGCCTGGCTCTCTCTCTAGGCCTGGCTCTCTCTCTAGGCATGGCTCTCTCTCTTGCCGTGGCTCTCTCTCTTGCCGTGGTTCTCTCCCTTGCTGAGGCTCTCTCTCCTGCCGTGGTTCTCTCCCTTTTCGAGGCTCTCTCTGCTTCCTTCCTACAGAGCCCTGCTTATAAAGCCCTTTTTCCCTTGAGTTTTCTGACCCTCTCCTCAGGTGCACCTGATTAGCTTCTGCTTCATCAGTACCTGGGTGTGTCAGCTCAGCATCTGCAGGCTCGTGCCTGCCCCCTCTAGCTGTCTTGCTATGTAATTGCACCCTCTGCAAGTCAGTTGCTTTATGAAAAACAGCGTTTTTTTCTAAGTTCATAGCTTCACTAGCTTCAGCTCTATCACAGTCTGCAATCTCATATTTCAGTTCTTTCAACACCCTTGGATGTATACCATCCGGTCGAGGCGATTTGCTACTCTTCAGTTTATCAAATAGTTGTAATACATCTTCCTGGTGTATCGATATTTCTTTCAATTCTTCTGTGGCATCACCTTTAAATACCATTCGGTCGTGGGTAAGACGAAATTAGACTTACCTGCTAATTGTTGTTCCTTGAGGAAATCCAGTCCAAGTCCGATCCTCTGGGTAATGCACCCCTTCCAGCAGCTTGGAGACTGAGAACATCATCATTTGATGACAGCAGTACTAACAGAGCGAGCACCGCCCCTTCTGACCAGTACCTATTGACAAAGCAGGCTCACAGGAGCAACAAATAAGTAGTTAAACCAAACAGTATCTAACACACTAACTAAATACAGAAAAAACTAGCACCCCCACCCCAGAGAAGAGAATCCTCCAAGCTCCCCCCCCCCCTTGGTGAGAGAACTTACCATTCTCCAGGTAGCCCCGAGCTCGAGGATTGCACGTAAAAAACATCTTCCAACCCACCGCAGACCAATTTCCTGAAAAGACCAAAAACAGGTGGGATACGGGACTGGATTGGAGTTCCTCAAGGAACAACAATTAGCAGGTAAGTCTAATGTTGTCTTCCTTATTGTCCCTCCAGTCAAGTCCCAAACCTCTGGGATGTAACAGAGCAATTAAGCAAAATGGGAGGGACCTACTGCACTGGCCCAGAATACCACTGAACCGAAACAAGCATCCCCCGCAGGCTGGACATCAGAGAGTAATGCTTCGCGAAGCTATGCAATGATGACCAGGTGGCCGCCTTGCAAATCTCCACTGACGGAATCAAACTGTATTCCACCCAAGAAGTCGCCTGCATCCTGGTAGAATGCGCTCGTAATCCGGCCGGTACCGACCGCCCCTTGAGGAGATATGCCGACGAGATCGCTTCTCTGATCCAACGCGAAATAGAGGCCTTAGCCGCTGCTTCCCCCGTGCAGGGACCAAAACAGCACAAAAAGATGATCTAACCTATGGAACTCTCTAGTATTCTTCAAATAATGACGGAGAACCCACTGTACATCCAAGAACCGCAGCGGAAGATGAGTGGCTGACTCCCCTGCTCCAGACAACACTGGCAACGACACCGCCTGATTCATATGAAAAACCGAAACCACTTTAGGTAAGAAAGAAGGAACCGGGCATAGCACCATCTTCTCCTTTGAAAAAATAAGGAACGGTTCCCGGCAAGACAAGGCTTGAAGTTCAGAAATCCGGCGTGCCGAACAGATAGCCACCAGGAATATTGTCTTAAGGGTCAGGTCTTTAATAGAAGCCCAATCCAAAGGCTCAAACGGCTCCCCACACAGAGCTGACAGCACCAGATTAAGATCTCATGGCAGAACCAGAACCCTTTGCGGAGGACAGAGATGAAGAACTGCCCTCAGGAATCGCGCCGCATCCGGGTGTGCGCCTAAAGCTATACCATGGATCTTCCTGCGATAACAGGTGATTGCTGCCAGCTGGACCCTCAAATAACTAGCAGCCAAACCTTTGTCGAAACTAGCCTGAAGAAACTCCAAAATCATGGGCACAGAGGCCGAAGTTCGCCTTACCTGTCTGCTGGCACACCATGCTTCGAACAGGCGCCAGCCCCTAATGTAGGCCAATGAAGTCAACCTCCTCCTTGCCTTTTAACAATGTTGCAATCACCGGTCCTGAATAGCCCTTGCGCATCAGCCGCACCCTTTCAAGAGCCAGGCCGTAAGCAAGAATTGATCCACCTGAGGCATCAGCACTGGCCCCTGCAACAAAAGATCTGCTCGTGCCGGGAGGCGCCATGGCCGATCGGCAAGATTCCTTACCAGATCCGCGTACCACGGACTTCTCGGCTAGTCTAGGGCGATGAGAATCACCTTCCCCCATTGAGACTCTATCCTCTGCACCACCTTGTCGATGAGCGGCCAGGGCGGGAACACATAGAGGAGTCCTTCGGGAGGCCACCGCTTCACTAGAGCATCTAGACCTTCTGACATTCTTTCCTTTTTCCTGCTGAAGAACCGACTCGCCTTTGCACCCTTGAACTTCGCCATCAAATTCATGACTGGTGATCCCCAGCGGCGTTCGAGCAACTCGAACACCTGTTGGTTGAGCACCCATTCTCCTGGGACACTGTGATACCTGGGTACAAACTATATCGTAATGATAGAGCTGATCAAAGTGGTGGAGGGGTTGCGCTCTATGTTAGAGAGGGCATTGAGTCAGAAAGGATTAAAGTTTTGCAGGAAACAAAATCTGCTGTAGAAAACAAAATCTGCTGTAGAATCTATATGGATTGAAATTCCATGTAAAAGGGGGAAGGCAGTGGCAGTGGGGGTGTACTATCGAGCACCTGGCCAGAATGACCAAATGGATGATGAAATGCTCAAAGAAATCAAGGAAGCTAACAAAAGTTACAGTGCAGTAATAGTAATGGGTGATTTCAACTACCCCGGTATTGACTGGGTCAGTGTCACGTCAGGACATGCTAAGGAGATAAAGTTCCTAGATGAAATAAATGACTGCTTCTTGGAGCAGCTGGTTCATGAACTGACCAGAGGGGAAGCCATATTAGACCTAGTCCTTAGTGGAACACCAGATCTAGTGCAAGAGATAAGGTTGTTGGGGCCACTTGGCAATAGTGATCATAGCATGATCGCCTTTGATTTAATTAGTGGAGGAGGGATAGTAAGGAAATCCACAGTACTACCTTTTAACTTTTGAAAGGGAGACTATGATAAAATGAGGAAAATAGTTAAGAAAAAACTAAAAGGAGCAGTTGCAAAGGTTAAAGACGTACATCAGGCTTGGCTGTTGTTGAAAAATATTATCTTGGAAGCCCAGACCACCTGTATTTCACGCTTTAAGAAAAGTGGAAGGAAGTCCAAAAAACCGCCAGCATGGTTTAAAGGTGAGGTCAGAGAGGCTGTTGCCAAAAAAGCATCTTTCAGGAAATGGAAAAAAGAGCCAAACGACGAAACCTGGAAACAGCACAAGCACTGGCAAGTCAAATGCAAGGCATTGATAAGGCAGGCAAAGGGAGAATTTGAGAAGAAGCTTGCTGCGGAAGCAAAAACGCGAAGTAAAGGCCTTTTCAAGTACATTCGTAGCAAAAAACCTGTGAGTCAGTTGGTCCATTAGATGATAAAGGGGTTAAAGGAGCACTAAGAGGCGACAAGGCGATAGCGGAGAGACTGAATGAATTCTTTGCTTCAGTCTTTACTGAGGAAGATGTAGGGATGTTACCCATGACTGAAGTGGTATTTAAAGGTGCGGAAGAATTGAAGGAAATATTGATACATCTGGAAGATGTATTACAACTATTAAATAAACTGGAGTAGCAAATCACCTGGGCTGGATGGCATACATTTTTATTATTTTTTTTATTTACATTCTCTTATATACCGCGCTATTCTGCATCAGTGCGGTTTACATTGAACAAACTGAAATTACATTGAACAGGGCATTATAACTTGGAGATAACTATTTTACAGGGAACATGGGCTATGGAGGGTTAAGTGGCTTGCCCAAGACCACAAGGAGCACCTGTGGGACTAGAAACCCCAGTCCTTCCGGCCCAAAGTTGCTGTCCTCTACTGGGATTTGAACCCCTGACCTTCCGGTCCGAAGTACCTTGCCCCAACCACTAGGCCACTCCTCCACTCCAAGGGTGTTGAAAGAACTATAATATGAGATTGCAGACCTGCTATTAGTAATCTGTGAACTATCATTAAAATCATCTCTAATACCTGAAGATTGGAGGATCGCCAATGTAACACCAATTTTTAAAAAGGGTTCCAGGGGTGATCCGGGAAACTACAGACCGGTGAGCCTGACATCAGTACCGGGAAAAATGGTAGAAACCATCATAAAGAATAAAATTACTCAGCATGTAGATAGTCATGACCTAATGGGAGACAGCCAACATGGCTTTAGACAAGGAAGATCTTGTCTTACTAATCTGTTATGTTTTTTTGAAGGAGTGAATAATCAGGTGGACAAAGGTGAGTCGGTTGATATTGTGTATCTGGACTTTCAGAAAGCCTTTGACAAGGTCCCTCATCAGAGACTTTTGGCAAAACTAAAGAGTCATGGGATAGGAGGCAGTGTACTACTGTGGATCAGGTACTGGTTAAAAGATAGAAAGCAGAGGGAAGGGCTAAATGGCCAATTTTCCCAATGGAGAAAGATGAATAGTGGTGTACCCCAGGGATCTGTGCTGGGTCCGCTGCTTTTTGACATATTCATAAATGACCTGGAAAGTGGAATAACGAGTGAGGTTATCAAATTTGCAGATGACACAAAACTATTTAAAGTTGTTAAAACCCAAGAGGATTGTGGAAAATTGCAAGAGGATCTTGATAAATTGGAAGACTGGGCATCAAAATGGCAGATGAAATTTAATGTGGACAAGTGCAAGGTTATGCACCTAGGGAAGAACAACCCAAACTATGGTTACACGATGCAAGGTTCCACATTAGGAACCACCACCCAGGAAAAAGATTTAGGCGTCATTGTGGATACCATGTTAAAACCCTCGGCCCAGTGTGCAGCGGCGGCCAAGAGAGCAAATAGAATGCTAGGTATCATAAGGAAAGGAATGGAAAATAAAACAAAAGATATTATAATGCCTCTATATCATTCCATGGTGAGACCGCACCTTGAATATTGTGTGCAATTCTGGTCGCCGAATCTTAAAAAGGATATAGCGATTTTAGAAAACGTTCAGAGAAGAGCCACCAAAATGGTAAAGGGGATGGAAGGATACTCCTATGAAGAAAGGCTAAAAAGGTTAGGGCTCTTTAACCTGGAAAAGAGACGGCTGAGGGGAGATATGCTAGAAGTCTATAAATTAATGAATGGAGTGGAACGGGTAAACATAAATTGATTGTTTACCTTATCAGAATATAGAAAGACTAGGGGACATGCAATGAAGCTACAGGGTAAACTATTTAAGACTAATAAAAGAAAATATTTTTTCACTCAACGTGTAATCAAACTCTGGAATTTGTTACCGGAGGATGTAGTAAAGGCTGTTAGTGTAGCTGGGTTTAAAAAATGTTTGGACAACTTCCTGGAGGAAAGGTCCATAAACCATTATTAAGAAGGGACCCAGGATATCAATGCTTGAACCAATACAAGCATTGTGGAACCTCTGTCCCTTGGGGAAACTGCTAGGTACATATGACCTAGATTGGCCACTGTTGGAAACAGAATACTGGGCTTGATGAACCTTGGTCTGACCCAGTATGGCATATCTTATGTTCTTATGTCTACTCTCACCCGACTCAGATAATCTGCTGTGACATTGTTGGCTCCCGCTACATGCGCCGCTGACAATGCCTGGAGGTGGGTCTCCGCCCATTCCATCAGAGACTCGGCCTCCGCCTCCAGGGTTGCACTGCCCAAGCCTCCCTACCGGTTTATGCTACTGTTGTTGCATTGTCCGACATCACCCGCACCACCATTCCCTGCAACCTGGTCTCAAAACTCCGCAGTGCCAGGGACACCGCCCACATCTTCAGCCTGTTGATGGACCAACCAGTCTCCTGCGGACTCCACTGCCCCTGTGCAAAGTGGCTTTGGCAATGAGCTCCCCAGCCCGAGAGATTGGTGTCCATCACCAATGGAACCCAATTGGGGGATTCTAGGGGTATTTCCCTCTCCAGATGCCCCCCCGTGAGCCACCATTGGAGGGTTCTCTTGACCCCGCCTCCAGCAGGGGAGCTCCTGGGACAGAGAGGAGGACTGGTGCGACCAATGTTGGAGCAGAGACCTCTGGAGAGGCCGCATGTGTGTCCTTGCCCAAGGTACCAGGTCGAGGGTAGCTGCCATGATGCTGAGAAGCTGATGATAGTGCCGTGCCGTAGTCTCTGGCTGCCCTAGAAACTCCCGCACCAGGCACTGAAGCTCTCCTGCTCTTTACTTCAGCAAGAAAACTCTTCCTACTCACATGCTGAAACAGGCTCCGAGGTATTCCAGTACTTGAGTTGGATGCATGTGGTTCTTGGACACATTGACCACCCAACCTAGGCTTTTGCAGGCACCATCTGGGCTGTAGCCCGCTCGTTTTCGAGCCTGGACTTTGCCCTTATGAGCCAGTCATCGAGATAGGGATGCAAAAGGATTCCATCCTTGTGTAACGCTGCTGCTACCACCACCATGGTAAAGGTGCGTAGTGCTGTCGCGAACCCAAAGGGTAGGGCCCTGAACTGAAAATGCCTGGTGGGCACCGCAAACCTGAGGAACTGCTGATGCTCCAGTCGAATAGGAATGTGCAGGTATGCTTCCGTGAGGTTGAAAGAAGTCAGAAACTCCCCGCCACGGACTTCCACGATGACAGACTGCAAGGTCTCCATCTGAAAATGCGGAAACCGCAAACAGCGGTTTACACGCTTGAGGTTGAGAATGTGCCGGAAGGCTCCATCTTTCTTTGGTACCACAAAATAAATGGAGTACCGACCGCAGCCGTATTGGTCTCAAGGGACCTGCACCACAGCCTTGAGCTGCAGCAAATGCTTCAGGGTGTCGGGAACGGCAACTATCTTGGTCCATGCCCTGCATGGAAACTGCACAAAGGAGTTGCCCAGTGGACGAGTGAACTCGAGCGCATAGCAATCTCGGATGACTTCTAGTACCCACTGATCGGAGGCAATTTGGACCCAGGCAGGGTAAAAGCCCTGCAGCCATCCTCCCAGTGGCTGTACCTCCACCCTGGCTCCCCTCACTTCATTAGGCCTTCTTAGGACCCGAGGAAGGGCGTGCCGTGAAACCGTGCCCTGCTCCTCAAAAACCACAAAAATCCCAGCGACCGTGCAGGAAAACGACCTCTCTTGAAAGGAGTCTGCTGTGCCGTACGAAAATGTTGAAATTCCTGCTGCTGCTCCTAAGGCACAGTGGTACCCAGGCTCGATTTTGGCTTGTCCTCCGGCAGACAGCCGTCCTTAGACTCTCCCAGGTCTAACCAACTTCCCCAAGTCCTCTCCAAATAGGAGCTTCCCCCTAAAAGGAAGCTTGCTGAGCCAGGCCTTGGAGGAGGGAGGAATCTGCCGCCCAATTACGAAGCCACAAGGAACGGCGAGCCGCCTCCATGGAAGCCATACTCTTAGAGAGCCCTCTAATGAGATCATAATGAATATCCGCTAAGTACGCTGCCCTGAATTCCAATCGTGAAGCCTCTCTCGCCTGGTCCAGGTCCTCCTGTTGTACCCGCTGAGACCAACGGAGGCAGGCACGGGCTACCCAAACTCCACATATGGACGCTTGGCGGGAAAGGGCATTGACATCGAATGCCTGCTTCAGCAGCTCATCCAACTTCCTATCTTGCGCATCTTTGAGCGCCACCACCCCTTCCACTGGAATTGTCATTTTCTTTGAGACTGCCGACACCACTGCATCTAGCTTCGGAGACCGAAACAGCTCCTTATCCTGATCTGACAAGGGGTAAAGATGGGTCATGATCTTAGCACCCCAGCAGATTCCACTCATCCAGGATCATCTGCCGCACCACCCTATGCATGGGAAAGACCGACTGTGTTGTACGTACGGCTCGCAGAAGAGGATCCTCCAAGGTCTCCTCTCCACTGGAGGCCCTACCGGCATGTTTAACGCTTTCAAAGATTCCATGATTAGCGCCGAAAACTCTTCCCTACAAAAAACCCGGACTATCCTGGCTTGGTCTTCCTGCTCAGGGATTTCGCCTTCTTCGAGCTCCTCATCCACATCCATGTCCGTCTCAAGAACCTCACCTTCGAGCCCCTCCAAGATCTGAGAGCGCACCAGCCCCATCTCCGCGGGCTTAGGGCGCTTTGCCAGAACCAACCCCGGTTCCTCAGCGAGACACCTTGGCCTCTTCCTGCCCTGCTCTACCATCAGAGATGTTCCCCCCACCCCCTGTTGGTGCAAACAGAATGCCTGGTGGAGCAACAGGACAAAATCAGGCAAAAAGAACCCCGAAACCATCTCTCCCACCAATCCCTGGGAGGAGGAAGGTCCGAGAACGGCCTTGTCTGGGAGATGGAGGATAGCTCTGGAGAGGCAGGCGCAGGCCCCGCCACCCCCTGTTTGATCAGAGACAGGTCAAGAGTACCTAGATAGGCCATGTGGTCTTTTTCTGCTATGTTTCAATGTTTCTAAGGTGAAAGAGTCTATTATAGCCAAAAGAACATCTCTCAACAAATGGAAAAAGATCAGAATAAAGAAAACAGGAAACAACACTAGCATTGGTAAGTTCAATGCAAAGCACTGATTAGAAAGGAAAAAAGAGAATTTGAAGAAGCATAGTTACTCACCTGTAACAGGTGATCTCCAGGGACAGCAGGAATCAGTCCTCACTTATGGGTGATGTCAGCACCGACGGAGCCCATGCGGAGCAATTCCCCAGCCTTAAAAGAAAGCCTTTGGGATTGCTGCCACACATGCGTGGTCTTCTTCCCGCCCAAAGGCAGAGGCCTAGCTAGAGCTCTATTAAGCAAATGGCAAGAGAAGAACAAAAATAGCAACTCTTCAGGGGAGGTGGGAGGGTAGTGAGGACTGATTCCTGCTGTCCCTGGAGAACACCTGTTGCAGGTGAGTAACTACTGTGGCAAGGTCAGCTATCCTGAGAGTGGGGGAGGTGAGAAGCATAATGAATTCACCCTAGTAAAGGGTCCCCTTCTAGGAGTGCAGGGAGAGAAAGCCACAGCCAGGTTTCAAAGACAGAAAACCCCCAGCTGGAACAGGTTTCAGCCTATGACTGATAAAGTAAGAAAGAGGGATTGCAAGCACGAGGACCAAAGCCCTTACTTTAACAAGTGCACTGATTATTCTAATATCAGAAGGCAGGGGGATTACCAACACCTGGGAAAGAAAGAGGTGGGGTTAGAACCCTGGAGGTATAAGCCTGGGTTAGATTATGCAGAGAGAGGGGGGAGACGAGAAGGAGAGCAGCCGGGAGAGCAGCTGAGACAGAAGCAGAGAGAAGGAGTTGATTCTTGGAGAAGAGCTGAGCTACCCAGAGCTGAGAGAGCTGAATTCCCTGCAACAGGTTGGCAACAGAGGTGGGGACCAGGAAGTGGAGAAGCTTTCAGACCACCAGAGAGGTTGTCAGCTGAGCAGTCTGACCAGGTCTGTGAGTCAGAACCCATGCAGTTGGGAGAACCAGTGTCAGAGTTGGGGGAAGAAGATTGCTTTATGGATTGCTCTCTATGACAAGCTCTATACAGGAGGTCTTGAGGAAAAGCTAGCCCTGAAAGAAGTAATTTTCCTTGGAAGTTAACCATATGGCACAAGCAGAGTGGAGGTAAATTCCTTTCTGTTTTAAAAGGGAAATTTACTGCCACGTAAGCCTGATCAGGAAGCTCTGATTCATGCTTGTTTCTCACCTGTGTTTGAACTGTGCAACGGCAAGAAAAGCCAGGTTAGCTGCTATAAGAGCTTTTGCTTGCTCCTCTCCTATATGAAAAGCCTGCTAAGAGTTTTGATAACAGCTTGGAATGTTTGTTTTGTTCTAAGTGTGGTTTCACGTAGAAATGCAGCCTATAGAGGTTTTTGAGGCTGGCAGAAACCAAACTGCTGTAGAAGAATTAAGCTTGAATTTTTCTTTATGCTCTGATTAACAAAGACTGAAAAGGAAAGTGGCAGCCTAATTTCTAAAGGCAATTGCTTCTACAAGTAAGAGGACTTTAAAAAGCCATTTCTGAGTTATTTTGGTTTGTTTGCCATTATTTGCTGTACCTTAAGCAAATCCTATAGTTATAATCCTGTAAATGATACCTTGAACCTGCTGTGTTTTGTGTTATGGAAATAAACTTTCTGTTACAAGCCTTACCCTTGGTTACCTCAACTACAAACCTTCTACTTAAAGCACCAACATATTTTAGCAGTACTACACTTCCCAGAAGCCAACATGAAGAAATAGGCTGCTAAGAGCTGATAGAAGAAGGAACCCTCAACCACCACGCCCCTCGACCACTAGAGGCAAGTGGTTTCGGGCGTTGTGCTTGTGACAGTGGTGTAGCTGGCAGGATTTTGCCTTCAGGATATACAAAGGATATACAGCAATAAGGTACACAGCACAGACGACTGCTGGAGCTTCAGGTGGATTCACTGGTGGAGTCAGCTGGAGGGCAGAGCAGGCCAGCCGTGAAACATCATAAAGACAACCCTTTGGAAGCAAGAGTCAAAACCTGAGTCAGGTAAAGCGTACCCAGGTGGGGGTTGGCTCGGACAAAAAAGGAAAAAAAAATATAGTGAATGCTTTTGAGGCAAAGGGGACAAGGAGGCTGTTGAGTGGTGCCGCCCTTGGTGTCTTGTGTTTTTCTTGCAGGTATCCCTGAAGATGGAGTCCAAGGAGTTGATTCAATGGATGGCGACGCTGTTCCAGCGCCAGCAAGAGTTGGCACAGCAAACTCAGGAGAGAGCAGTTGCAGCTATCAGGGAGCAACAGCAACCTGTCTTGGACTTAGTGGCTGCCCTGGTTGCATCCCAAAGGCAAGAAACTGGAGGAGAGCCGGTACCAGCAGGGACCATCAGTTCTTCAAATGGACAGGCTGGTAGGCCCACCCACAAGTGAGGCATTTAATTTTGGCAAGCTTTCATCTGAGGACGATATAGATGACTTTTTAGAATCATTTGAAAGAGTAGCACAAGCTGTGGGATGGCCAGCTAGCCAATGGGCAGTGCGTTTAGCAACCTCTTTAACAGGGGAAGCACTGGCTGCGTATAGGGCTATTCCAGCTGCCCAAGCCCTGGACTATGATACTGTAAAAACGGCTATTAGAGACTGTTTGGGGTTGACAAAAAGTGTACATCACCGGATGTTCAGAGCCACAGCCCTTAAGGCTGGAGAAACTCCAAAGGCATTAAGCCAAAGGATTTGGGGCCTGGCATTAAAGTGGCTGACCCCAGATGGAAAAAATATGGATATGGTATTAGATGTGATAGTATTGGAGCAGTTTATGGCAGCAGTGCCAAGGGAAATACAATCATTTCTGATTCAACAAGACTGCCAGAGCACAAAGGAGGCAACTCTGTTAACTGAGCGCTACATGGAAGCTGAGTTAGCGCGTCAGCCAAAAGGGGGCACTCCAAAAGTGAAGGCTGAAGCCAGTTTTGGTTCATCAGAAATGAAACTGGGAGATAAAACAAGCTTTGTGAAAACTTATGTGCCTGCTCAGCAGGAAAAGTGGCCTAAAAAGAAGTGTTTTCATTGTGGGGAGATGGGACACTTACAAAGAGGATGCAAGGCTCGTACTGGGTTGGTTGGTACAAGTGTGAAGCCTCTTGGAGAGGGTTTTCTCCTAAGTGTGATTATACAGGGGATCCCTACCAATGCTTTGCTTGACTCGGGCTGACCAAAGTATGGTATCCCAGAAGCTTTGGCAGGCCATTGAGGCCCAAGCAAAGTATGTCCAGAGGAGACTAGAGGGTCATGTCCAGATCCGTTGCTTCCACGGGGCTGCCTCTTGTTACCCCGTGTATACATTGGAGTTAAAATGGTTAGGGGTGCAAAAACGTATTCCCGTGGCTGTGGTACCAAAGCTTCCCCACGACCTAGTGTTAGGAAGGGATTGGCCCCAGTTTAGGAAAGGGCTAGGGAAAGGCCTTGAGCAAAAGGCAGGAGGGATGGTAACAGTGGTCCCTGGCCCTTTGTTTGGGAATCCCAGAAAACCAACTGAAAAGTCCCCGGGAGGAGATCTCCAGGTTAAACAGAAGTTCACATTAAAATATTGTAAAGTTTCTGAAAAGGCCATGAGTCCCAGGAGGGCGTCACCGCAAGCCGCGGGATATGATTTGTGTAGTGCTGTGAATGAGATGGTGCCCAGTCATGGAAAGGCCCTTATTGATACCGGCCTACAATTGGAGATCCCTATTGGCTGTTATGGACGAATAGCCCCTCGCTCGGGCATGGCAGTAAAACACTTCCTGGATGTCGGTGCAGGTGTGATTGACCCTGACTACAGAGGTACTGTGAAGGTATTGTTGTTTAACTTTGGTAAGGAAGACTTTCCTGTTAAGGTTGGAGACCGGATTGCCCAGCTGCTGTGTGAAAGGGTGGGGTTTCCCCCACTGGAAGAGGTCCCCATGTTAACCCACGGAATGAGGAGGTTGCGGATTTGGATCCACTGGACGGGCCGGGCTGGAAGCCCTGACAGCCACCTCAGAAGAGAGAAGAGAGGAAGCTGAGAAGTAGGATTTGGGTCCACAAGTAACAGAGTGGAGGAAACATCAGGAGCCCCAGGTGGGGGAAGAATTGTCCATGGTCCAAAGGCAGGAGTTGGCCAATCTGTTACAGCGGTTTCCAGATGTCCTGACGCCGGTCCCTGGTGAAACCCGACTGGTTGCCCATGAGGTTATAACCACACCAGGGAAGGTGATTCGACAATGACCATACCGGTTACCGGAGGCTAAGAAAGAGGAAGTAATTGCACAGGTACACGAAATGGTAGAGATGGGAGTCATCGAGGAGTCAAGAAGCCCATGGTGCAGTCCAATAGTGCTTGTTCCAAAGCCGGATGGCAATTTACAGTTTTCATTGATTTCAATCAAGTAAATGCCATCTCGGTGTTTGACGCATACCCATTGCCCAGGATAGAAGAGCTACTGGATCGCTTGGGACAAGCTCAGTTTTTGACCACATTAGACATGACAAAAGGGTATTGGCAGATTCCCCTGACCAGGGAGTCTCGGCCAAAGACCGCCTTCAGCACCCCGGTTGGGTTATTCCAATTTAAGAGGATGCCCTTCGGACTCCACGGTGCCGCAGCAACTTGCCAGAGACTGGTAGATCAAGTCCTGCGCCCGCACCAAGAATATGATGCTGCATATATGGATGACATCGTTATCTACAGTCGCACCTGGGAAGAGCACCTTCCAAGGATTGAAGTCGTCCTCCTGTCTATGAGGCAGGCAGGCCTCACATTGAACCTGATCAAATGCACCTTTGCCAGGCGGGAGGTAAAGTACCTGGGGCATATGATTGGATGTGGAAAGGTCAAGCCCTTAATCGACAAGGTTGAAAGTATCAGGAATTTCCCCAAGCCAATAACAAAGAAACACTTGAGAAGTTTTCTGGGCCTGGTAGGTTACTATAGGAGGTTCCTGCCCCGCTTTCAGAGGAGAGTTCCATATTCACTGATATGTTGAAGAAAAACTATCCGAACCGTCTTAATTGGACCCCGGAAGCTGAGAGGGCCTTCAGCCGGTTAAAAGAGAGGCTTTGCACAGCTCCAGTATTGTGTGGTGTGGACTTCACACAACCATTCATGGTGCAAACGGATGCCTCAGAAGCAGGTCTAGGTGCGGTCCTATCTCAGAAGTATAAAGGGGAGGAACACCCAGTAATGTTCCTTAGCAAAAGGTTATCCCCGGCGGAGCGCAACTATTCCACCATAGAGAAAGAGTGTCTTGCTATTAAGTGGGCAGTAGACGCACTCCGATTCTATCTAACAGGCAGGAAGTTCTTACTCATCACAGACCATGCACCTTTGAAGTGCCTTCAGCAGATGAAAAACCACAATGCAAGGCTAACTAGGTGGTACATGGCCCTGCAAGCTTTCAACTTCAGAGTGGAGCATCGGGCGGGAAGACTACACCAAAATGCAGATGCTTTATCCCGAATTACCGACTGTTTGGAGGAACCCCAATCACCTCCAACAGCCAGTATTATCTTAAGCAGGGGGGTATGTGGCAAGGTCAGCTATCCTGAGAGTGGGGGAGGTGAGAAGCATAACAAATTCACCCTAGTTAAGGGTCCCCTTCTAGGAGTGTAGGGAGAGAAAGCCACAGTCAGGTTTCAATGACAGAAAACCCCCAGCTGGAACAGGTTTCAGCCTATGACTGATAAAGTAAGAAAGAGGGATTGCAAGCACGAGGACCAAAGCCCTTACTTTAACAAGTGCACTGATTATTCTAATATCAGAAGGCAGGGGGATTACCAACACCTGGGAAAGAAAGAGGTGGGGTTAGAACCCTGGAGGTATAAGCCTGGGTTAGATTATGCAGAGAGAGGGGGGAGACGAGAAGGAGAGCAGCCGGGAGAGTAGCTGAGACAGAAGCAGAGAGAAGGAGTTGATTCTTGGAGAAGAGCTGAGCTACCCAGAGCTGAGAGAGCTGAATTCCCTGCAACAGGTTGGCAACAGAGGTGGGGACCAGGAAGTGGAGAAGCTTTCAGACCACCAGAGAGGTTGTCAGCTGAGCAGTCTGACCAGGTCTGTGAGTCAGAACCCATACAGTTGGGAGAACCAGTGTCAGAGTTGGGGGAAGAAGATTGCTTTATGGATTGCTCTCTATGCCAAGCTCTATACAGGAGGTCTTGAGGAAAAGCTAGCCCTGAAAGAAGTAATTCTCCTTGGAAGTTAACCATATGGCACAAGCAGAGTGGAGGTAAATTCCTGTCTGTTTTAAAAGGGAAATGTAAGCCTGATCAGGAAGCTCTGATTCATGCTTGTTTCTCACCTGTGTTTGAACTGTGCAACGGCAAGAAAGGCCAAGTTAGCTGCTATAAGAGTTTTTGCTTGCTCCTCTCCTATACGAAAAGCCTGCTAAGAGTTTTGATAACAGCTTGGAATGTTTGTTTTGTTCTAAGTTTGGTTTCACGTAGAAATGCAGCCTATAGAGGTTTTTGAGGCTGGCAGAAACCAAACTGCTGTAGAAGAATTAAGCTTGAATTTTTCTTTATGCTCTGATTAACAAAGACTGAAAAGGAAAGTGGCAGCCTAGTTTCTAAAGGCAATTGCTTCTGCAAGTAAGAGGACTTTAAAAAGCCATTTCTGAGTTATTTTGGTTTGTTTGCCATTATTTGCTGTACCTTAAGCAAATCCTATAGTTATAATCCTGTAAATGATACCTTGAACCTGCTGTGTTTTGTGTTTTGGAAATAAACTTTCTGTTACAAGCCTTACCCTTGGTTACCTCAACTACAAACCTTCTACTTAAAGCACCAACATATTTTAGCAGTACTACATGTCCCAGAAGCCAACACGAAGAAATAGGCCGCTAAGAGCTGATAGAAGAAGGAACCCTCAACCACCGCGCCCCTGTACCACTAGAGGCAAGTGGCTTCGGGCGTTGTGCTTGTGACACTATGCTTTCTCCAGGAACAAGCAGGAAGTCAGGACTCCCCAGCTACAGGCTACCGAGTTTGTAACCCGAAAATGCCTCCGCGAGGCCATGAGCAGAAGTCGATGCCTGAAGCAACCCGAGTCACCGGGGCGAAGCTCTCTGTAGCCGTCGAAGAAGGGTCAGAGGGCAGGATTTGCTTATACTCCAAACAGATTATGGAGTGCAGCCTGGCTGAAGGAGCTGTCCTGGTGGGACCCTCTCTAGGCAGTAGTGCGAAGTGAAAGTGTTCGCTGAAGACCAGGTCGCAGCCCGGCTGATGTCCGTTAGAGGCACTGAGCGCAGCGAAGTCACCTTGGCCCGGATGCCATGCACGGTGGTCCGTCGATCCAGTGGGGCATCCACCTTTGTTTGGGCAAAGGCGATGCAGTCCGCCGCCCAGACAGAGATGGTGCATTTGGTGGCTGCCTGTCCCAGACGATTGGGATGATAGGCGACAAAGAGCCGGCCAGACTTGCGATGAACTTGGGTACGCTGCAGGTATTAGGCAAGAGCCCTCCTGCAGTCAAGTGTATGTAATACCGCTGATGCCCAGTCGGCATGCGGTCTCGGGAAGAAGGTCGGTAGGACTATCTCTTGATTGAGATGAAAGTCTGAGATCACCTTCGGTAGGAACTTGGGGTGGGTGCGGAGGACCACCCTGTTCCCATAAAACCTGGTGTATGGAGCCTCAGCCATGATGGCCTGGAGTTTGCTGACTCGGTGAGCCGAAGTCAAAGCCACTAGGAAGACCATCTTCCAGGAGAGATGCTGAAGCGAGTATGTCGCCATCGGCTCGAAGGGTGATCGTGTAAGCTGAATAAGCACCAAGTTGAGGTCCCACTCCGCTGGAGTAGGCCAGATGGGAGGCTTGGAAAGCAAGAGACCTCGCATGAAGCAGGAGACCAAGGGCTGCCCCGAGAGGGGTTTCCCTTCAACGTGGAGGTGGTCTGCCGAAATGGCGCTCAGGTGTACCCTGACTGAATTGGATTTCAACCCTGCTTTCGAGAGGTGGAGAAGATACTGAAGAACCCACTGGGTAGAGCAGGAGAATGGGTCATTCTGGAGCTTGGAGCACCAGACCAAGAAGCGTTGCCACTTAAAAGCGTACACCCATCTCGTCGAGTCTTTACTTGACACGAGGAGAACCTCCTTGACCTCCTCTGGGAGGTGCAGCAGAGCTATGGTGACCAACCACCAAGCTGTAAGGGACAGCAAGGCCAGGTTCGGGTGGAGCACCCGGCCCTCCTCTTGCGTTAGCAGGCCCGGGACACAGCCCAGGGGACTGGAGGCTCGGACAAGAGCCAGAGCAGAAGCGGGAACCAAGGCTGTCGAAGCCACGAATATCACCTAAGCTTGGTCCTGCTGTACCTTGTGGAGGGTCCTCGCAATGAGAGGAGTGGGAGGGAACTGTAAAGAAGGCCGGAGGTCCAGCTCAAGAGGAACGCATCCAGGGCCACCATACTCGGATGCGGAACCGGGCCGCAGAAGTGGGGAAGCTGCGCGTTCACTGGGCTGGCAAACAGGCCCATGGATGGGGTCCCCTACCAATGAAACAAGAGGCCGGCGACCTCCGAATCCAGGCGCCACTCGTGTGGGTGGAGGATCCTGCTGAGTTTGTCCGCGAGGAGATTCTCCTGGCCTGGGAGGTAGACCGCTCGTAGGGTCATCCCCAGCGAAACGCAAAGGAGGATTGCCTCTTGGCAGAGGGGACGGGATCCTATCCCCACCCTCCTTGTTTACGTTAAACATGGCTACCCTGTTGTCGGTCTGCATGAGCACCGACTTTCCCCACAGATAGCCCTCGAAGGCTCTCAGGGCCCATCGGACTGCCCAAAGCTTGAGAAGATTGATCTGGTGTTGAGAATCCTCGGGCGACCACTGCCCCTGGGTGCACATTGCACCGCAGTGGGCTCCCCACCCAAACAGGGAAGCATCCGTCGTTAGGAAGAGCTCATGCTGTGGGGTCTGGAAGGGAATTCCCCGAAGGAGACTTTGGGGGTCCCGCCACCAACTCAGGGAGTTGTGGACACTGTGGGAGACATGGATAGGGTCTCTGAGGTGGCTGAAGGCCTGGCTCCATTGTGCCCTGAGGCACCACTGGGCTGTCTGCATGTTCATGCGGGCATGGGGGACCACATGGATGATGGAGGCCCCAAGCACTTTTCTGGACCTGGGTCGCCACGGCCCGGAGGTGGTCTGCCTGGTCCGTGGGTAGGAAGGTGGTCGCTCGTACCATGTCGAAGTGTGCACCGATGAACTCCAGGGCCTGCACCAGCTTGAGGTGAGACTTGGAGTAGTTGACCAAGAAGCTGAGGTGTTTGAGAAGGATCGTGCCCGACACTGCCAGGCGGGCTTTGCTGATCGAGGACCCCATGACGAGCCAGTCATCGAGGTAGGGGAAGACGGGTATGCCCTGTTGCCTGGGGGAGGTGGCAGCCACGCAGAGGCACTTTGTGAAAACCCGTGGTGCAGACGCAAGCCCGAAGGGGAGCACTCTGTATTAGTAGTGTTCCCCCTGCACCCTGAAGCGCAGGTATTGCCTGTGCTGGGGGTGAACTAGGATGTGGGCGTAAGCTTCTTTGAGATCCAAGGAGCATAGCCAATTGCCCTGCTGAAGGAAGGGCAGCAGGATGCCAAGCGATAACATTTTGAACTTCTCCCGCACCAGGAACTTGTTTTAGGTTCTGGAGATCGAGGATGGGGTGTAGGCCCCTGTCTTTTTTGGAACGAGAAAGTAGCAGGAGTAGAGTCCATGGCCTCGAAGGTGCAGCAGTACCTTCTCAACCGCCCGTTGGGCGTGGAGGTAGGTCAGTTCCCGGTGCAAGAAGGTCTGGTGCAAAAGGAGCCCAGTAGGCTCCGCTGGAGAGAAGGGAAGAGCGCGCCTGTCCAGGCAGAGACGGTATCTGTCTCGGACCACCCGGAGGACCCAGGTGTCCGATGTGATTGACGCCCACTGTGGGGTGAACAGGGACAGGTGTCCCCCTACCGGCGGAAGTGCTGCCGGGGGGCGAGAGGCTATGCCATCAGCGTCAAAAACTGCATCGGTGGCTGGGCCTTAGGCCCTTTAGGTTTGCAGTGCACACCTTCCTTCCCCTGCGTGCCGGAAGCCGGCGCAGAAGTGGGCGGGAAGGGTGGTTAACCCCGGTAGGGGAGTCCCTTCCTTTGGAAGAATGGCTTCTTTGTTTGCTGTTTCTTCCTAGGGAGGGGGGAGGTCTTACGCGAGAGACGAGTTTGAGTCATGAACTCCGTTGCTATCTCAGCAGCCTTATCCTCCAAAGGTTTACCAAACAGTTACTCGCTGAGGCAGGGGACGTCCAGGAGCTCCTCCTAGACCCACTGCTCCAGGTCCAAGGACTGGAACCATGCCTGGTGTCGGGCCCCGATGCCGGCTGCCACCACTCGGGCGGAGGACTCAAACCCGTCATATGTGGCGTGGGAGAGGTACTTCAAATGCTCTGCGTTGGATCTCAGGAGGGTTTGGAACCTGAGAAGGGGTTCACACCCAAGGCCTGTGGAGAAGCCACCGAGCTCCTTGACGAGGTCATGCAGGAACATGCCCATATACAATTGGTATGCCTGGATGTGGCATGTAAGCATGGATCCCTGATAGGTTTTGCGTCCCAGAGCATCGAGGGCTCTCGACTCCCTGTTCAGGGTGACCGAAGAGTGTGACTTCGGGCTCTTTTGCTTCCACATCGCTGACTCCACAACCATGGAGGTGTATGGAAGCTGGGTCTTCCGGTACCCCAGGCCGTGTTGGACCCCATACATGGTGTCGAGGTGCTTACTCACAATGGGGACCGAAGCAGGTGTCTCCCACATGCGGAGGAGCAGCCTTGACAAAATGGGAGGAATTGGAACAGTAAGAAACTCCCGAGGCAGGGACTCATACCGTAGAATATCAAGCTCTTCAGCTTGCAGCTCCTCTTCAGTCTGCGTAGCCAGGCTGAAGGCCCGTGCCGTGTCCCGCACGAACACCAGGAACGATGTGTCCTCGGGTGGCGAACGCCTCTGAGAGGCAGGTGGGGATGGGTCCGAAGGGAGGTCCCTGTGGACATGGGTCTCCGGGGAAGTATCCCCGTCTGACTCCAAGCCCAAGAGGTCTGAGAAGGAGTCCGGCTCAGGTTGGTCACCCCGTCCAGAGGCTGAGGCCCACTTGGAGCCAGAGGCCTTGGAGGATCTTGCTCCCGGGGACCGGGAAGGCGAGCAAGACTGACGCCGAGGACCCTCACAAGACCCACGGCTCTCGGTTTCTAGGGCAGGTTTCGGTGTCCCTCTCAAGGGAACCTCGGTCTCGAGGCACGGGCCAGCCATGCTGGGGATAAGCGCCTTCTGGGCAACTAAAAAGGCAGAAACACTGCACTCTAGTGCCAGCATGGGGGACTCCTATGCGGATGTGGATCCCTGCGATGCCGACACCGGGGTTACCAGGTTTAACATGAAGGAGGAGAGGAGGTCCTCACTGGGACAAGGCCGCACCTTGTCCGACTCTCGGGAACACCAGAAGGGCTGAGCGACCGAGCGTGCGAACGCTCACGCTTGTCTGAACGAGCGTGCAGGGCTGAAGTGTGGGATCCCACAAGCAGAGGGACAACCGAGGGTGCCGCCAGGGATTCTGGGGCCACCTTCCAGAAAATGTCATCGGACTTCTGCTTACAACTTAGAAGGGCTTTGGAGGACATTTTCTTGCAAAGAGAGTAGAGCTCCGTGTAATGGTCGTCCCCAAGACACCGAAGACAGCAGTTATGGGCATCCGTGAGCGACATGTTTTTGGAGCATCTGTTGCATTTCTTAAAACTGGTGGCCATTGGGGCAAAAAGGCCCCCCGCTAGGTCGAAGACCTTTGCGGCCAGCGGTTGAGGGAAAAAAGAGTGCGAAGCCTGCAAAAATAAAAATTTTTACAGAAAAGGATGTCCCCTTGTTCAAGGAAAAAAGAGAGCAGGGGAAGATGGTAGAGGACTGGTGCTACTGGAAAAAACACAGGCCAGAGGCTGAAAACAAAACACTTTTTCCGAGGGACGAGGACGTGCATCTGAAGGGCTCCGCGGAAAAAAGGAGACTGAGCAAGATGGCACCTTTGGGTGGGAAGAGGACCACGCATGCGTGGCAGCAATCCCAAAGGTTGTTTGAAAGCTGGGGAATTGCTCCGCGCAGGCTCCGTCGGTGCTGACGTCAGCCATAAGTGAGGACTGACTTCCTGCTTGTTCCTGGAGAAGGAATTTACCATAGAGGTAAAAACTTGTAACAAAAACCTTTTCAGGTACATCTCAAGAAGAAACCTGTTAAGGGAGTCAGTTTGATCATTAGATGATCATGGGATTAAAGAGCAGTCTGGAAGGAGAAGGTTATACTAAAGAAACTAACAGGCTGATGCAGAAAGCCAGTGCTGAAGTCACACGCTATTAGCTATGGTGAAATTAGACCTTATCTGCTAATTGTCCTTCCTTGAGTCCCTCCAGTCCAGTCAAGTATATGTGGGTTATCTCCGTCAACCAGGAGCTAGGAACTGATGTCACAGTAGAAGAGCTCCCTTCTCTGGCAGCAGAAACCAGTATCCTGTTGATAAAGCAGACCTCTAAAATCACAGCTAGTCATACATGTGTAAACAAACCTTCAGCATACCACAGAAAGGAGTAATGGACGTGTCATGAAAACAAACATTAAGAACTATACACACCATGAAAAGAAAAAGACAAGCAATTAGGCTCATACTTGCCCATCTGCCAATCCCTTTCCATGAGGGCCCCAGTGAGATAAATGATGGAATTCTTAAGAGAGCCCTCCATGCTTTCAGCCAGACATGCCCACTAGGCTGGACCCTAAAAATGCACAAAAAGGGAGTCATCACCATTAAGGGTGGCTCCTGGACTGTACTGGAGGGACTCAAGGAAAGACATTTAGCAGGTAAGGTCTAATTTTGCCTTCTTAATCGTCCCTCCAGTCCAGTTTTTGTACATGTGGGATGTACCAGAGCAGTGCCTAAGAATGGGAGGGACTCGTGAATCTGACCTGGAGCACCAATGCCCCAAGGCCCTTTTGTCACCTGAGACTCGCAATGTATGCCCCACCCCATAAGACTGTAAAGTATTACCCCCCAAAAGTGATGTAAACCGCGCTGATGCTGAATAGTGCGGTATAGAAGAGACTTTAAATAAATAAATAAATGCTATCTCAAAATAGTAATATATAAGAATCACTTAAAGTATGAGCCCCTATGAAACAAACAAACAATAATTTTTATATAATTTTATACTTTTTGTCGGAGCTGAGCTGTAGGAGGGATATGAGTGATCACAATCCCCCACCAGACTGCTAGCTTCTTTTATTTTTAAAGGTCCTTAACCTGTTGTATCAATTCAGTGCTTTAAAAAGGATTATCAGTCACTTATCTCAATTTTTCTTTGATATCGTCGCAACAATCGCTCCTCTTCAGAAAAATGAACAGCACGACATGCACGTTTCGGGAAAAGAACCCCTGTGTCAAGTGCTTCCTAAATTTCCATTTAAGTAGGCGAACAAAACAGAACACCGCCGTCTTCGCGGCTGAGGCAAAACTGCGTTTATAAGGGCCGTTGGAAATTTGACTTGCATATATAAGAGGGACCTTCCAATAGAAGGCAGGGTAATTCCCATCACCTAGGGAATCCCTGTCTCTATTGGCTAAGGAGACATGAGGTCATAGAATACTGCGCCACTCAATCTCCTGATTTAGCCCATTGGGCTCAACTGAGGATAGTCGAAAAATCCATTGTTGTTCCAACATTTGTAACCTTTTCAATCGATCTCCTCCTCCTATATAAAAATTGTTTGTTTGTTTCATAGGGGCTCATACTTTAAGTGATTCTTATATATTACTATTTTGAGATAGCATCACTTTTGGGGGGTAATACTTTACATTCTCTGGGTCCTCCAGATGGCGGCCGACACATTTGCATACTCTGAGGAACATTTGGAAAAATTGAGACAGCGTCCTTGCCTCTTCGACGATCCTTCGAAAGACGATGCAACAGGGGCTTCTATAGCGGCTTATAAAGCCCTTAGAAAACGATTAGTGCGTGCACAACTACATGGGGCAGGCATGACACAATATCTTAAGACTAGAATTATTCCCCGGGGCCTTCGTATGACTCGGGCCCCGAAGATGTTTAAGTGGGATGCTGATTTTGTTGCAAAGTGGAATCAGATTTGCAACAAATGTAGTTTCGATCTAATTGCCCTGATAATGGAACGTACTCAACAAGAGGAGGACAATATTCAAAAACAGATAGAAGAAACTCAAACCTCTATAAAAGAGTCATTAGGAGAGGAAGTTTACACTACTAAACTGACAGAGGTCAATCGTCAGATTAAAAGTTTTTTTGATTATTTAAAGTCATTAAAAACAAAAAAAATTTCCAGAGACAAAAATGACTATGAGGAAGGAAAAATATATTTTTGGATGTATGAAACCTCTGAAAAGGAGGTGGGATCCAGTAAAAAAGTCACGTTTGACCAATCTTCGGAAGATACCGATGATAGTACTACCGAATCTAACAGGCGGAAATCACATCGTGGTCGTCAGGATTTTCAGTTAACCCGGGGTCGCAGACCCCGGGTATCATATCAAGACGACACTTGGGAACCCCCCAACACTCGTCAACGAGCTCGGCAGAATCTTCAATTGTAGTAAATTTGACAGGTAAACCCTTATCCATAGCTCAAGAACGGGTGTTGAATTATGGGCTATCTTTTGTGCCGACAGCAACCTATGATGGTTTTTCTATGCGTTTACATCTTCAGCGTTTTTTTCGTAAATTGCATATTATGAAGTTTTTTTCGGATAAACCAACCGGACAAGACATTTCCACTGTCCGACCGGTTTCAAAATGGTTGCCACCCGGACCAATGGATCCGATTCTTACGACGTATCAGACCATGGTATGGCATGATCTCCAGAAGTTAGAGACTCAAACATTATTACACCATTCAAATTTAGATAGAACTAGTTGGCAGGCTCTAAAAGATCTGGTATCCGACTCTACTTTAATAGTTCGTAGAGCAGATAAGGGCGGTGCTTTGGTATTGCAAAATTTAGAGGATTACCAATCCTTATTAAAAGAACATTTGGCAGATCGTTCTACTTATATAATATTGGATGTTGATCCGACGCCTGAGCTCTTGACTGCAATAAAAATATTGGTTGGTGAAGCATTACAACATGGATGGATTACCACTAAGGAACATCGTTTTCTTATGAACTCTCACCCTAAAGTTCCAATTATATATTTAGTACCTAAAATACATAAGTCTTTAACAACTCCCCCAGGCCGGCCGATAGTTTTGTGTCGAGATTCTATCTTAGAACCATTATCAATATTTTGTGACAATTTTTTGAAGCAAGAAGCCTCTCAAGTTGATTCATTTATCAAGGACACTACACATTTTTTACAGCAGTTAGCTGGGGTGGAGGTCCCTTCGAATGCTATTCTAGTGACCCTAGATGTAGTGTCGTTATACATGAAAATCGATCAACAAGAAGCACTTCTTCTGTTAAATGAATGTTTTCAATTTGCACCATCTCGGATCCCCCAATCCTTTTTGCTTCAATTAATTGAATTGGTTCTCACTAAGAATTACTTTTTGTCAGGGGGCACTTATTATCAGCAAATTTCAGGTATAGCGATGGGGGCTACCAGTGCACCCTCCATCGCTACCTTATACATGAATCGGATGGAAAAACTACAAATTTATCCTTCCTCAGAATTCATAAAGGTTTTGTTTTGGAAACGCTTCCTCGACGATGTATTTTTTATATGGACTTCAGATGAGCTTTCTCTCCATGCCTTTTTAATGTGGCTTAACACTTTACGTTCCAACATTCAATTTACAGCCCATACAGCCTCATCCACAATAGAATTTTTGGATGTCCAGATCACATTGTTTGAAGGCAATTTCACTACCACTCTATTTCGGAAATCGGTTCAAAGAAACAGTCTACTGCATTATCACAGTTATCACCCTGGTCCCTTACGAAGGGGTCTCCCATTTGGTCAATTTTTAAGACTTCGCCGAATTTGCCATTCAGTGGAGGATTTTAAATTACAGGCTCTGGACCTATGTAGTCGATTGGAACAACGCGGTTACCCTCGAGGAGTGATCAAAAAGGCAATGCGTCGAGCGCGCTATATCCATCGCGAATGGTTGTTTGACCCGCAGTATCAGAGCATACAATCTACTTCAGATGATTTTATCACGGGTATTCTCCCTTATATGGAAAGAAGTTCGGCTGTATTACATATCTTACGTACCCATTGGCCCATGTTACAGCTCTTAGATTGTTTTAATAAGCCTCTACGCATTGCTTTTTCGCGGGGAAAAAATTTGGGGGATATACTGATGAAGACCTCTTTAGCAATCGATCGCTCTAACCGCCCTCCAGAGCCTATAGGTCACTCTCCGTGTGGATCTTGTCCTTTTTGTACAACTACCTTGACTGGGGTAGACTGGACTCATCCACAGACATCTCGCTCTTATAAACGGCTCTGGGACACTTCGTGTCGATCCACCTATGTTGTATACATGCTTATATGTCCATGTGCATTAATATATATAGGCCGTACGATTCGTCCGGTGAAGACTCGTTTACTTGAACATGCATCGCGTCTACGTTGCAAGATACTTACTGCTCCCGTTGTTGCTCACTGTCTTGAAAAAGATCATGTTTTTGCTGATATCCAATGGACTGTCATTGATCAAGTTCCGGCGGATCCCCGAGGAGGAGATCGATTGAAAAGATTACAAATGTTGGAACAACAATGGATTTTTCGACTATCCTCAGTTGAGCCCAATGGGCTAAATCAGGAGATTGAGTGGCGCAGTATTCTATGACCTCATGTCTCCTTAGCCAATAGAGACAGGGATTCCCTAGGTGATGGGAATTACCCTGCCTTCTATTGGAAGGTCCCTCTTATATATGCAAGTCAAATTTCCAACGGCCCTTATAAACGCAGTTTTGCCTCAGCCGCGAAGACGGCGGTGTTCTGTTTTGTTCGCCTACTTAAATGGAAATTTAGGAAGCACTTGACACAGGGGTTCTTTTCCCGAAACGTGCACGTCGTGCTGTTCATTTTTCTGAAGAGGAGCGATTGTTGCGACGATATCAAAGAAAAATTGAGATAAGTGACTGATAATCCTTTTTAAAGCACTGAATTGATACAACAGGTTAAGGACCTTTAAAAATAAAAGAAGCTAGCAGTCTGGTGGGGGATTGTGATCACTCATATCCCTCCTACGGCTCAGCTCCGACAAAAAGTATAAAATTATATAAAAATTATTGTTTGTTTGTTTCATAGGGGCTCATACTTTAAGTGATTCTTATATATTACCACCCCATAAGACTGGCATTGGTCATTACCAATACCCATTCCGGAGACTCCAGGGGCATGCCCGCTACCAGGTGGTCCTACTGTAGCCACCAAGACAGCTGCACTCTCATGGTTACAGGACAAATTAACCACTGTGACATTGGATGGTGCTGTGGGGACCAATGAGAGAGCAGGGTGGACTGCAGTTGTCTCATGTGAATTCTCGCCCACAGAACCAGGTCCAAGGCCACTGCTTTGGAACCCAGGAGTTGCAGGTAGTGCCATGTCGAGGGTGCCTTCATGTTCAAGAATCCCTGCACTTGGAATTGGAGTTTCTCTGACCTCTCGAGTGGGAGAAACACCTGTCCTAGCTTGGTATCAAAACGGGCACCCAAGTACACTAAATCCTGAACCAGGTCAAGCTGACTGTTGGCCAGATTCACTACTGTACCCAGACTCTGATGGAATGCTACTACTTTCTGAGTGGACATGCAGTCTCATCCTGCGACTTTGCTCTGATCAGCCAGTCATCCAACTAGGGATGGACTAAGATGCCTTGCTGCTGTAGAGCCGCCGCCACTACCACCATGATCATGGTGAAGGTGTGCGAAACAGTGGTTAGACCAAAGGGTAATGCCTGGAACTGAAAATGACCTGTTGGCACCACAAATCTCAGGAACTGCTGATGTTTCGAGTGGATTGGAATATGCAGGTATGCCTCCATGAGATCCATGGTAGAGAGGAACTCCTCTTCCTGACCACTACAATGACTGAGCACAATGTCTCCATGCAAAAAATGAGGTAATCGCAGGGTGCATTTTAAATGTTTGATATCCAAGATAGGGTGGAAGGACACATCCTTCTTGGGTGCCATGAAGTAAATGGAGTATCGACCTTACCCACATTGGTCACTTGGAACCGTTACCACTGCTTCCAGGACCATTAAGCAATCAGGAAATCTAATAAAAGTTACAACACAGTAATAATAATGGGTGATTTCAATTACCCCGGTATTGACTGGGTCAGTGTCATGGCAGGACGTGCTAGAGAGAGAAAGTTTCTAGATGAAATAAATGACTGCTTCTTGGAGCAGCTGGTTCATGAACCGACAAGAGGGGAAGCCATTTTGGACCTAGTCTTTAGTGGAACACAAGATCGATTGTTTACACCATCAAAAAGTAGAACATGCAATGAAGGGGACATGCAATGAAGCTACAGTGTAACCTGTTTAATAAGAGAAAATGTTTTTTTTCATTGAATGCATAATCAAACTCTGGAATTCATTACCAGAGCTGTTAGTAAAACTGAGTTTAAAAAAGGTTTGGACAAGTTCCTGGAGGAAAGGTCCATAAACCATTATTAAAGAGGACCCTGAAAATCCACTGCTTGTCCCAATATATGCATTGTGGAACCTGTGTCGTCTTGGGAAACTGCTAGGTACTTGTGACCTGGATTGGCCACTGTTGGAAAGTGGATACTGGACTTGATGGACCTTGATCTGACCCAGTATGGCATAACTTATGTTCTTATCTGGTGCAAGAGAAAAGGGTGTTGGGGCCACTTGGCAATAGTGATCATAATATGATTGCATTTGATTTAATAAATCGAGGAAGGACGACAAGGAAATCCACAGTACTACCTTTTTAACTTTCAAAGGGAGACTATGATAAAATGAGGAAAATAGTTAAGAAAAAACTAAAAAGAGCAGCTGCAAAGATTAAAGATGTACTTCAAGCATGGGCATTACTATCTTGGAAGGCCAGACCAGCTGTATTCCACGCTTTAAGAAAAGTGGAAGGAAGTCCAAAACACTTGCCAGCATGGTTTAAAGGTGGCTGTTATAGCCAAAAAGATATCTTTCAGGAAATGGAAAAAGAAGCCAAATGACAAAAGCTGTTAACAAAAGCATTGGCAAGTTAGATGCAAGGCATTGATAAGGCAGGCAAAGAGAGAATTTGAAAAAAACCCTTGCCGTGGAAGCAAAAATGCATAATGACAGTTTTTTCAAGTACATTTATAGCAAAAAAATTCTGTGAGTCAGTTGGACTATTATATCATAGAAGAGCAAAAGAGGCACTAAGAAATGAGAAGGCCATAGCGGAAAGACTGAATGAATTCTTTGCTTTGGTCTTTACTGAAGAAGATGTAGAGAAGTTACCCATGACTGAAATGGTATTTAAAGGTGATACAACAGAAGAAATGAAAGAACATCGATAAACAGGGAAAATGTATTACAACAATTTGATAAACTAAAGAGTAGCAAATCACCTGGACCGGATGGTATACACCTGAGTGTTGAAAGAACTAAAATATGAGATTGCAGACCTACTAATAGTAATCTGTGAACTATCATTAAGATCATCTGTACTACCTGAAGACTGGCGAATGGCCAATGTAATGCCAGTTTTTAAAAAGGGTTCCAGGGGCGATCTGGGAAACGAGAGACCGGTGAGCCTGACGTCAGTACTGAGCAAAATGGTAGAAACCATTATAAAGAACAAAACTACTGAACATGTAGATAGTCATGTTTTAATGGGAGAAAGTCAACATGGCTTTAGCCAAGGAAGATCTTGTCTTACTAATCTGTTATGGTTTTTTGAAGGTGTGAATAAACAGATAGACAAAGGTGAGTCGGTTGATATAGTGTATCTGGATTTTCAGAAAGCCTTTGACAAGGTCCCTCATGAGAGACTCTTGGCAAAATTAAAAAGTTATGGTATAGGAGGTAGTGCACTATTGTGGATCAGGGAGTGGTTAAAAGATAGAAAGCAGAGGGTATGGCTAAATGGCCAATTTTCCCAATGGCGAAAGGAGAATAGTGGAGTATCCCAGGGATCTGTGCTGGGTCTGCTTCTTTTTAACATATTCGTAAATGGCCTGGAAATGGAATAATGAATGAGGTGATCAAATTTGCAGATGAGAAAATTATTCAAAATTGTTAAAACACAAAAGGGTACCAGGTTTAATGGACCTTGGTCTGACCCGTATGGCATTTCTTATGTTCACTTAACAGTACAAAGTCCTTCCGTTCGGGCTCGCATCTGCGCTCCATGTGTACACACAGTGCCTAGCCATGGTAGCGGCCCACTTGCGGTGGTGAGGCCACTGTGTCGTCCCCTCTCTCGATGATCAGCTCATTTCTGGAGCCTCCCAGGCTACTGCCAGCCAAGCCATCTAAGAAAACTCTGCCATGCTCTAGACCCTCGACTTTGTCGTCATTGCCAAGAAATCTGAGCCGTGCCTCAACAATGATTGGACTTCATAGGAGCGCACCTGGAGAAGCTTCAGGCCGAGGACTTCCTCCCAGAACACTGGGCTCAGGCCCTAACTCTTCTCAGTAAAATTCTAGCCACACGCCGGGTGGCATCTGTTCATCTGCTCCTGCATCTTCTGGGGCATATGGCCACAACAGTGCACATGTTTGCCTTGGCACAGCTACACATGCGCCCCTTACAGTGGTATCTCAGACTCAACTGGTGCCAACATACCCAATCACTGTGGTCCAGGATTTCTCTGTTAGTCCCACAGTGCGCCACCATCCTCGACAGTATTTGGTGATGGAGGACTTTCAGCAACCTCTTAACCAGCTAGCCAATAAATGGTCCCTGGACGCCGAGATTGTCTGGGACATCTTTGCTGCATGGGGGAAGCTTGAGTTGGACCTCTTTGCTTCTGCTGACAATACCAAATGTCCCATATTCTGCTCCATCAGACTGTGCCCGCAATGATGGGGAGCAGATGCCTTTGCCATGGACTGGTCCCATTGCCTCTTTTATGACTTTCCGCCATTTTCACTCCTTGCGCGGGTCCTGCTTAAGATCAAATAGGACAAGGCCTCTGTCATCCTGATATCTCCGGGGACCTTGCCAGCTATGGTTTCCTCATCTCCTGGCTATGCTGCGGGAACCCGCATACCACTAGGCACACGGCCCAGCCTTCTGACACAGAAGAAGGCCAACTCCTCCAATCTCTGGAGCCTCTCCCTCAGAACGTGGTGGCTTCAGGGCACTGGACACTGATCACCTCTCTGCTACGGGACGTCGTCACTGTCCTCACCCCTTCTCAAAAACCTTCAACACAGCTTTCCTATCAGTGTATATGGTTTCATTTTGCACATTGGGTTACCTCAAACAATCTTGATCCAGTCCACTGCTCCATGGACCAGGTACTCTCCTACCTCCTCCACCTGTCTTCCAGATCACCTCAGTGTGACGATATCTGCCTGTCATCGCTGCGTCCTATGACCCTGCTGACGGGAATCCCATATCCTACACCAGGTCATCTCCAGGTTCATGAGAGGGCCCGATGAACACCAAGGTGCCTGTGTGGCCACCTATGCCTGCCTGGGATCTTAACATTATTTTGTCTGAATTCATGAATCCTTTGGGCCCTTAATGATAGCTTCACTCAAACACCTTACGTGGAAGACAGCCTTTCTTGTGGTCATCACTTATGCTAGATGTCTCAGGGAGCTTCAAGCACTGGTACACTACCCACCCTACATACAGTTCTTTCATGACAGAGTCATTCTCAGAACCCACTCCAAGTTCCTTTCAATGGTGGTCTCCGATTTTCACATCAACCAACCTATCATCCTCCCAGCTTTTTTCCCAACAGCCTGGATGGATCGCCGGAAGAACAATTGCACACCATGGACTGTCACTGGGCTCTTTTGTACTACCTGCATCACATGGAACCTCACCATAGTTCATCTCAGCTCTATCTGATCTTCAATCTGAACAACCCCAGACATCCAATGGCCAAACAGACCATCTCTTTTGCCGTTCCTGGGGCAGGTCACATCTCATAACCTCAGGGCTACTGCCTCGTCCATCGCCAGTCTTGACTCAGTCTCTTCTCAGGACATTTGCAGAGTGGCCACCTGGTTGTCCATTCCCACCTTTACTAGGCACTACAACCTGGACTGCTCCTCCACAGGGGACTCTACCTTCGGTCAGGTTGTCCTTTGGAACCTCTTTACTGCATAGCCCTTCACCTCCGCCCGGGGTCCTTTGGGGCCGGCCATACTCTGAAGAAGACCAGCTACATTGTTGAGACGGCCCCAGATCTGGACTCATCTTCAAGCATGCCTGCATCCCCCTGCTTGTCTCCAGAGAAAGTACAGTTGCTTACCTGTAATGGGGGTTCTCCATAGACAGCAGAAGTATGCAGCCACACTGATCCTCCTGCCTTCCCCACAAAGAAAAAAGAACAGCAGCACTGACATGAGAACAACACACACTGTGGATGGGTCTCTGTATGGGCTGCCGTGAAGGCTGTTCACATCACACTTGGCTGCTCCTTGTGGCTTTGGGCAAGCCACTTAACCCTCCATTGCCTCAGGTACACTTAGATTGTGAGCCCTTCGGGGACAAGGGAATAAAAAAGTACCTGTTAGTATATACATGTAAACCGCTCTGATGCGTAAGTAAAGGGCGGTATATCAAATGCCTAAACCATAAGCATAACCATAACTTCTACTCTGTTGTTGTTATTAAGTGCCATCGAGTTGATGTTTACTCTTGGTGACCCTCTGGTACGAACTGTTCTCATGGGATACAAGCAGGTGGGAAGCAGGCATGTGGTGGTGGTAGAGATGAGGACAGTATCTGAAGTGGAGGTGGTAGAGATGAGGACAGTATCTGAAGCATGGGACAAACACAGAGGATCTCTTAAGGAAAAAAGGGGACTGTTGTAGTGGTTGATATGGAAGGACAGACTAGATAGGCTATGTGGTCTTTTTCTGTCGTCATGTTTCTATGTTCAGAGGCTTAAAGCTTCTCTGAGCTAAGAGATCTGGTACACAAGGCTCAGTCATGGACTTCATCTTCAAATGTGGCTGTATACCCCTGCTGCCTGCGGAGAACCCCCAATACAAGTAAGCAACTATGCTTTCTCCAAACCTTCCTGCAGAAAGGCCAGCAGAGACGGCACCATGTGTTGCATCCATTACTCAGAGGCATCAGACCTGCACGTATGCCAAGCTGGTAGACCTCATTTGAGTTCCATTGCCAGAGAGTATCCCTTATGTGCTAGTTGTCTCTTTTCAAGAGCCCAGTCAAAAGTGACAAGGGGGACCGGTTCTTCCAGGATGATTGGCCCCTGATGCAAGAGGCCCTGAGATGGAGGCAAGCGAAGAGGTGGTGCTGCAGTACCCTCATCAGATCTCTGAAACACGCTCTCCTTGGCCAATCTGGTGCTACCAGAATAATCCTTTATGGGTGGTGTTCTATACACAAAATCACATGCCCCATCAGGGGCTACGGAGGAAATACATACAGCAGGCATTGATTTGGCCAAAGCTGAGCCAGGGCGTCAACACCCTCAGACCCATCTCTGTGCGGTAACTGAAAAAACGGCATACTTTGGCATTGGAGTGAGTTGCCAAAGAGATCCATGATGAGGCTGCCCCATGTCTGAAAGATCTGGCAGACCACCTGAGAGTTGAGAGCCCACTCATGCAGGTGCAGGTATCTGCTGAGCTTGTCCGCGAAGAAATTGTCCTCTCCCAGGAGATACACTGCCTGGAGAAGCATCTGATGCTTCACGGCAAAATTACAGAGTCGGTATGAGCCTATGCCCGCTTGTTTGTTGATGTAGAACATCGCTCCTTGGTTATTGGTCTGTATGAGAATGACCTGGCTGGCCAGCTGTGTCCGAAAGGCCCACAGCACATTGGCGATAACTCAGATTTTGAGGAAGTTGGTCTGGTGGAGGCTCACGCTCTTCGACCAGAGGCCTTGCGTGTAGAGGCCACCGAGATGAGTTCCCTAGCTGAGCTTGGAGGCATCTGTCATTAGCACCTATTGGTTCAGGGGTGCCTGAAAGGGCAGGCCTGCAAAAAGATGTACAGATTGTTGCCGCCATGGGAGTGAATCTTTATTACCTTTACTGAGAAGTGGTGGAGTTACACACACACTGTCGGGTAGACGGCTCAAAGCCTGACGTCACTGAGAGCAGAGGGTCCACTGTGCTTGCCACATGTGCAGGCGGTGAATGGGGTAGCATGGACTGTGGAAGCCATATGGCCCAGGAGGCGAAGCATCTGGCAAGCAGACACCATTGAGTAGCACTGGACCTAGTGGGCCCAGTCTGACAGGAGATATGTACTGGCCATTGAAGTATCTAGAAGAGCCCCAGTGAACTCAAGACATCGAGCGGGTTGCAGTGGGACTTTGGGAAGTTGATCATGAAACCCAGTTGCTCCAAGACCATGATGATATGTTGCGAGGCCGGCAAACTTTGTCTGGAAAGCTGCCTCTCACCAACCAGTCATCCAGGTAAGGGAAGACGAAAATCCCCTGCACACGGAGAAAAGCAGTGATGACCACTAGGCACTTTGATGAACCCTGAGAGTGGACGCAAGCCCAAAGGGAAGAACCCTGTATTGATAGTGCCTGCCGCAGAGGATGAAGTGGAAGTATTACCTATGGAGAGAGTGAATGAGGATGTGGGTATAGGCATCTTTTAGATTCAAGGAGCATAGCCAATCTCCTCGCTGAAGGTAGGGTGGCAACGTTCCAAGGGATACCGTCTTGAACATCTCTTTGACCAGGAAGTGATTTAGATCACTAAAATCCAGAATGGGTCATAAGCCACCTGGTTTTTTTGGTTTTTTTTGAATGTTATTTGTTTATTTGTAAAATGTAGTCTCACATTATCTACAAATCCAAACAGTTCACAACTGACATACAAATCCATATTATGAAACCCTTAAAACAAAACCAAAATAATAAGAACATAAGATATGCCATACTGGGTCAGACCAAGGTCCATCAAGTCCAGTATCCTGTTTCCAACAGTGGCCAATATAGGTCATAAGTACCTAGCAGTTTCCCCAAAAGACACAGGTTCCACAATGCTTGTATTGGGTCAAGCAGTGATATCCCGGGTCCCTCTTAATAATGGTTTATGGACCTTTCCTCTTGCAACTTGTCCAAACATAAGACACTGTTCCTGCTCTTAAAGTGATTAACGGGACGACTGATGCACAAAGACTCCATCAGTACATACAGGGGTTACAATGCCCAGTGCCAGTAGGCAAATGGTTTACATGGCAGCTCTCCTAATGTGGTCTTCTGGAGTTGAGAGGGGTAAAGGAGACGGGCAGCAATTGCCTCAGCCTTCCACAGGGTTGTTCCTCTCTCTAGACATTCTTGGTCCAGTCAATCCTGGTCTGGCAGTTGTCTGATTTCATGAAAGTCCAACCCGCTCTGATGAAAGGATTGTTGCAAAAGTGTTCACTTGATAATCTCTGAATTATCTTATCACCAAAGGGGTGTGTTGGATTTTTAGCATTTTTTTTTTTTGTATTTAAAGTTTTTATTAGCACCCAACAAAACATACAATATACAACATAAACCGTGAACCCCCCCACACATGTACCAATATACATTCTTTACCTCAACAACATCAACAATTGGGAGAAGCCCCTGCTCATAGTGCCTCCCCATTTTGCCATTGAACCCATAAACACTTTGTGCCCTTTACACATTTTATACTGTATACATTTCCACCCCACTTATATTACTGTACATTAGCCCGGTCATAAATTCTCAACTCCCACCAACAACTATCCCATATTCTACCAACTTCACTTCCACCCACCGGGCAGATATTCTTCCAATATGAACCACACAGGCATAATGAACACAGATATCACATTTTTCCCCCCCCCTTCCCTCCCCCCCCAACCCTGTACCATCTCCCCCCCACTACCAATCCCCCAACCCTCTAACAGTAGGCTTCATGACATGCACTCCGCACTAACCTCCAGTTGGTGAGATCTCCTATCAGCAGAACACTCAACGGTAAGCTTGCCATGAGTAAACAGTACAAGTCTTTTTTAACCATAGAGGCAAGATGTGATCGCCCCGCCCAAGACCTCTACAATATGATATGTTGGGGCAAGAATTTAAACCTATAGCCCTGCCCCCATCAGTGGACTAATCTCTCCTACTCCCCGCTGTCATTCCCCTGGACCCTCCCCCCCTCATTCCTCCATTGCTCATATCTTTCCCACACCTTATTGTATCGTGGAACAGTATGTTTTTGATGGGCTTCTATTGCACAGTACCCCCAAAGCTGCTCCATTCGCCCCACCACCTCCGCTAATGGGGGGACACCCTGTTTCTTCCACCAACGTAGAAGACACATCCGCCCTGCTATTACACAGTACCCCTGCAGTCTCCCCCATTTTCTCCCACCCTCTCCCATCTCTCCTTCATTCAATATCACCATACTAGGGGTAAAACATACCCTCACCCCTGTGATGTCTTCCGTAAGCCTTTCCACCCCTCTCCAATAGTCCCGAACTGTCGGGCATCCCCACAGCAAATGCAGCAAGTCTCCTCTAGCCCCACACCCCTTCCAGCATTGATCCGAACTATCGGGGTATAAAGCGTGTAGCCACACCGGGGTCCAATACATTCTTAACCTTAGCTTATAGCTGTTTTCCAGCATTGCTGTTCCTGGAGCTAATTTATGGGTTCTGATATAAATTCTATCCCACCTTGAATGACTTCCGGTGACGCTGACCGAGGGAATGGCGGCGCGCTGATCGAGCTCCGCCATAGCCACCCGTTTTCCGACACGACAGAGCCCTCTGGAGTGCCGAGCAGCGCGAAGTAGCGCATGGGGGGTTAAGCTATACCTCCCCCCCCCCCCCACGAAGTTAATGAAGAAGGCGGCAGTACCTTACACACAAGTAGAGCTGGGGAATCGGAGCCGTGCGGGCCCAGAGTGAACACCGGGCGAGAGAGAGAGAGAGTCGCCCGTAGATGCTGGCGTGAGTAGAGACTGCCCAGACGGGACTGCCCTAAAGAAGGCAGAGCAGCAGAGCAGAGAGTGAGCGGAGGGGGTACCCTGACCGGTCGGAGCAGTGTGGGAGCGAGCAGGGCCGGAGTGGCTGGCTGAGCACGTGGCAGCTGCAGGAGAGGGGACCGACTCATCAGGCTGATTGTAGTGCACAAGTGCAGAGCAGCAAGTGCTGCGCTGGGCCAGCAGCTACTAGGTCCCCCCCCCCCCGAACAGATTGAAGAGTGAGTACAGGACTGGTGGGGCAGTAGCCGAGCTGCTCTAGAGGAGGACCCCCCCCTCTCCTCCTTCCTCCCCGGTGTGGGCCGCAGAGAAGAGCCTCTGGGGGTCAACGGGAGCACATGGCGGCAAGAAAGTCTACTATGGACCTCAAAGCCTACTCTTTTAAGAGTACCGGGAATGCTAAAAGCACCGGGGCGAAAGCGGCAACGACTAGCAGTGAGCAAAAGGACCAGGATGAGGGGGCAGCAGTGGGATTCCCGGCAAGTGAAATTCAGGCATTGAGATCTGATTTAAGAGAGTGGATGGACTCCCTGAGATAAGAGCTGGGATCGATGAGGAAGGAGGTACACGGCTGGATACAGGAGATGAGGGAGGAAATGGCATCCTTGGGGTCCAGAATGGAAGAAGTGGAAAGCCGGCTGGAAGAGCAGGAAGGGAAATGGGCGCCCCATGAACAGCGGGTAGAGACTCTCGGTGAAGCGCAGGAAGATCTGTGGCAGAAAGTGGAAGATTTGGAAAACAGATCAAGGCGTTCAAATCTGCGGATAAGAGGACTCCCAGAGAGTGAAGGCGGTGCGGACTATGTGACCCTAGCAGAGGAGTTTTGTGGGGTGGCCCTTAAAGCGGCAGATATGGATGTCGAGGGCGTCTGTCTTAAAGTTGACAGAGCCTACAGAGCCCTGGGGCCAAGGAGAGAGAATAAGGCACGAGACGTGGTCATATGCCTGCACGAATTCAGATCCAAAGAACTGGTGCTGAAAGCCTCCAGGCAGTTGGGCAAAATTAAGTGGCAAGGGGCAGAGGTGGAGGTATTTGCTGATATCTCGAGCCTCACCATCAAGAAGCGCAGGGACTATCAAGCGGTGACCAAGAGACTGAGAGATGAGAATGTGAGGTACCGCTGGCTGTTTCCGGTGGGCCTGCAGTTCACAATTAATACAAAAACAACGATTGCCCACTCGGTGGAAGCGGCAGTGGCGGGCATGAAGCAGGCGGGGTGGGCTGACCTCCCCGTAATGGCACCTAATCACCAAGACCAGCCGGATAAGAGAGGCCGGGGGCAAGAGACACAGCACCAATGGAGCCGGATGCCTGGAGGAACCAGAAGTTTGCGACGCCAACGAATGCAAAAATGAGGACTGTAATAATGTATGATTGCATGTTGGTATAGATAATTGGGGTGGGGAGCATGGTGGTGTCTATGTCTTGATTGGAAGTGTGGAGAAGGGTACTGAATGGTTTGCAGGGGACTGGGGGGGTGTGGGGGAGGAGACTGGGGGGAGGAATAGGGTCTTGTTGTTCATGGTGATGGGTAGGAATGGAGAAGGGGAGGGGGGTAATATTGAGTAATAGGCAGGGAGGGGTGGTGGGCGGACGGTCAGATGGAAGGGCTCCCAGTGGAGCTAGGGGGTGTGGGCGGTGTTGGGTGGGGGGAAGGGGGTGGGCGGGGGACTTGGGAGAGAGGGAGGGTTGGGGGGGAGGAGGGGGGGGAGAGGGGATATAGCTTAAGGGAGGGAGGGAGGCTGAGTAGGGGGGGCAAAGTGTCAGGATGCCGGAGATAAATGTTATGTCAATGAATGTTAGAGGCCTCAATTCCTTTACAAAGCGTCAATTGTTAATGAAAGAGTGTAAACGGCTGCATGGAGATATTGTTTTTATTCAGGAGACCCATCTTCTATTTAAGGATGAGAGCCGGGTGAGTCACCCTCAGTATCCACAACAGTTTTTTGCATCAAATAGAGTGGAGAGAAAGAAAGGTGGGGTGGGGATCCTGTTATCAGCACGAATTCAAGGACAAGTGGGGGAAATAATTAGAGATAAAAAGGGACGCTTTGTGATTGTTAAATTACGTTGGGACCAGCAATTATATACCCTGGTAAATGTGTATGCCCCGAATACTAAACAGTGCCATTTCTTCCAGGAGCTCCAGCGCAAACTCATTGGGGTGGCGGAGGGTCGGCTTATCCTGGGTGGAGACCTTAACGTGACCTTAGACCCCCGAGTAGATACGTCCAGGGGATCATCCTCATTGTCCAAGCAACATAGGGCTAGTTTGAAAAAGCTTATGGTAAGCCTTGATCTGGTTGACCTATGGAGGGAATTACACAGTGGGCAGCGGGATTACTCATTTTTCTCGGCGGTGCATGGGGTTTACTCTCGCATTGATGTGCTCTTGGTGGACCGCTCACTGGTGGCGGCGGTACAGAAATGTGAGATCAAAGAGCGCACGTGGTCGGACCATGCTCCAGTGCTTTGTGCCATGCATATGGGGGGCCCGGGAATCAATAGGGGGTGGTGGAAGCTAAATGAATCCCTGATAGAGGATAGAGAGGTGGTGCGGCAGATTACGAAAAGTATAGCGGAATATCTGTTGTTGAATGAGACGGGTGATTGTGCACCGGGGACGGTTTGGGACTGCCTGAAGGCAGTAGTACGGGGCAAACTTATTGCAGTAGGAACACATCGGAAGAAGATGAAGTTGCAGCAGCAGGCTCTTCTGTTAGCAGGGATTGGTGAGGCGGAAGGCAAATTGAAAAAGAACCCGAGTGATGTGCAAGTGTCTAAGGAGCTTAGGACACTACAACGGGAACTGAATGAATTGAATATGCAGGAGATCCGGTATAAAATCTCTATGTTGCAACAAAAGAGTTTTGAGTTTAGCAATAAGGCAGGGAGGATGCTGGCACGCAAAATACAAAGGAGGAAAGCGCGAAATACAATAGTAAGAGTTAGGGATGAAGGGGGGAAAGATCTCTGGTATGGAGCCGATATAGAAGAGAGATTTGTACAATTTTATCAGAAGTTATATACCCCAGAAGAAGGGGTAGCTGAGGAGAAAATAAAAGATTATTTGGATGCTGTTACGATGGCTCATCTTGAGGAGGAAGAATGTATGGCATTGTCCGCGCCCATTAGGGAATCTGAAGTATTGTCAGTGATTAAGGGACTGCGGGGACACAAGGCACCGGGGTTAGATGGATTTTCCAACAAATTTTATAAGGTGTTTGCTGTGGTTTTGGTAGGGCCGTTGGCTCGCATGTATAATTCTTTCAGTACAGTGGGGCCGATGCCAGCGTCGCTGTGCTTGGCAGGAATTAGCATATTGCATAAGGAAGGGAAAGACCTGGCGGAATGCAGCTCTTATCGTCCAATCTCCCTACTGGGGGGGGACTTAAAAATTTTTACGAGGGTCCTGGCAAACCGGCTGGGGCCTCATCTGGGGCGGTTAATACACCCCAATCAGTCGGGATTTATTCAAGGGAGGTACACGTCGGATAATATTCGGAGAGCACTGAATGTGATGTGGAGAGGAGTGGAGCGGGGAGAAGAAATGGCCCTATTAGCGGTGGATGCTGAGAAGGCCTTTGATAGGGTGAATTGGGAGTTTTTATTTAAGGTGCTTGAGAAGGTAGGGATAAAGGGGGCGTTTCTGAACTGGGTTAGGACCTTATATCAGGCACCCATGGCTTGCCTGAAGATAAACGGTGCCATATCCAAGGGTTTTGAACTATCTCGGGGTACACGGCAGGGGTGCCCTCTTTCACCCCTGTTGTTTATTTTGGCAATGGAACCGATGGCGCAACGGATTCGAGATAGAGGGGACGTAAGGGGGTGAGTGTAGGGCAGGAGACTCATAAGATCTCTCTGTTTGCAGATGATGTGTTGTTCTTTATTACAGAACCATATAGGACGTTAGCGGCCATTCAAGAAGAACTCAAAGAGTATGGAGAAATCTCGGCATATGAATGCCACCAAGTCTGAGATATTGAACTTGACTATTGGTAAGGAGGAAGAGAGCAGGATGAGACGGGATCTCCCATTTCGATGGGCTAATGGTAGCATTCGCTACTTGGGAGTACAGCTTACCTCAAAGCGTGAGGCATTGTTCCGAGAAAACTATGAGGTGGCTCAGGTAAAAATGTTTAGGGCGTTGGAGGATTGGGGGTCCTACGAGATCTCCTGGTTAGGGCGGAGGGACCTGGTTAAAATGATAATACTTCCCCGGTTGCTGTACTTGTTCATGAACCTCCCGGTGGCAGTACCAAGAGGGTACTTACGGCAGTTGCAGGCTAGGGTGATGAAATACATTTGGAAGAGCCGCAGGCCCAGAGTGGCACAAAGTATACTTTGTGCTGGCAAAGAGGAAGGGGGTATGGGAGTCCCTATGTTGCCCAGATACTATGAAGCAGCGCGGGTCCGGGCGGTGTTTGAATGGTTACTGAGAAGATCAGCGGAATGGGTGCGGTTGGAGGGGGAGGGTTTGCCCGCAGGTGAGGTTTTGGATGGGAAGGTTTGGATAAAAGGGGGGGCCCTTTTCTATGGCCCACTAGAGAATCCGTACGTTGCCCTAACCCTGTGACACTGGCGGAAGTGGCAGCTGAAGTGGTATGGTAGTAGGGGGGGAACTAAATTTTTTCCGTTGGTGGGGAACCATGAGTTTGCGCCGGGCAGGGAAGACCCCACTTTTCGGCGATGGGCAGCAAGGGGGTTGTGTTGGGTAGGACAGTTTAAAAGGGATGGTGAATGGGTGAGTTTTGAGGAGCTGCAAGAGGAGTTTCAATTGCCTGAGACGGATAGGTTCCAATTTGTACAAGCTCTGCATTACAGTAAAGAGGTAGCGCGGAGAGGGAATGGGCCAAAGGGTGAAGATATTGATGGGATCGTGGATAAGAGCGAAATTAAGGGCCTCGTATCCCAATTGTATAGGGCGATGGGGAGAGAGGGCGGGGGTGAGTGGGCTCATCGGAGAGCGTGGGCGATGGATCTTAACCAGAGTTGGGATGAAACGCAATGGGGGAGAGTGTGTAAGGGCCTGTTCAAGGGGGTGATATCCAGCGGTATTATGGAGCATAATTATAAAATGTTGTACCGATGGTATATGACACCTCAACGGCTGCAGAAGTGGAAGGGGGGGATGGCGGAGTGTTGGAGAGGGTGTGGGCAAGTCGGCTCCTTTCTCCATATTTGGTGGGGGTGTCCTCTACTGAGCCCCCTTTGGCATGGAGTGGGGGCTTGGCTGTCAGAGGTGTATGGTGAGGATAGGCGGGTGGGGCCTTGCCTGGCATTACTTAATGTGGAAGAGGAGGAGCGTGGGAAGGAAGGTAAGGGATGGAGTGGAGTGGTGTGCACTGCTGCTAGGCAATTAATAGCACGGCGGTGGAGGTCTCTCACAGTGCCTACCCTTGTAGAGGTTCAGATGAAAGTGGAGCACCTGTCCTTGATGTATCGCCTCGCAGCACTGCATCAAAATTCCCTGTTTCACTTTCAAAGGACCTGGGGTCCGTACCTCAACTGGAGGGGGATGGGAGATAAGGGAGGTTGGGGGACCTGGGATGATGGTTCTGGGTGGCTGCGGTTGTTTAGTGTTTAGTGATTAATATCACTATTGATGTTTCTTTTCCCTGTGTGCATAGTTAGAGGTTAGTGTGGAGGGCGATGGAGCTGGGTGCAGAATGGGCCTCATTGTTAAAAGCTCCGGCTTATGGATGGTAAAGATGTGTTGGTGTTGAAGTGTGATGACCTCCTATACTGAGTAAATTGAGTACAGGGGGGAGGGGGGGTTATTCAGGAACCAAGTTGTTATTGTGTTGTATATGAGTATGTTGATTTCCTGCAAAATAAAGAATTGGGGAAAAAAAAATTCTATCCCACCTCTCGACACCCCACTGCCCCCCCAGTTCCTCCTCCCACTGCAACTGGCCCCGTATGTCCCCTTGCTTGGATTCCCCCAAAATTTTATATAACTTCGATATAATCCTATTGGGCATCCCCTTACTCCCCATCATCTCCTCAAAGGGCGCAGGTTTTGCCATCCAGTCTTGCTTCACCTCCCGCCGCTGGAGCCAATACCACAAACTAACATAAGCATATCTATCTTGCATCTCCAAGCAATATTTCTGTTGCAACTCCTCAAAGCCCCTAATCCTCCCCCCATCCCCCACCAATTGTCCCAACTTCCGCAACCCTTTCTCCCCCCACCTCCTAAAAACCCCTGCCTCCTCCCCCATCCTACCCCTCATTGCAATCTGAATTGGAGTTTCGCGAGAGTATTGCTTCCCCCCCTAACAGATACCCCTTCCATTTCGCCCAGACCTGTCTTGTAAGTTCTCTATAGGGATTCTCTTCTCCCAGTCTCTTCCCTCCCCCCACAGGGTCCCAAATCCAGGCACCCACCTCTGTCCCCGCCTCCCCCTCCATCTCCACCCACCCAGGCCTCTCCACACCCTCCTTCCATGCAAATAAGGCCCGAAGTTGCGCCGCTTCATAATACCGGATCAACGATGGGACCCCCAACTCCCCCTCCGCTTTAAGCCTATACATGGTCGCCCGAGCAACTTTTGGACGCTTTCCGTCCCAAATAAACTGCAGAAGCAGATTTTGCATCTTAGCTATTTCCTTTCTAACCAACCTATATGGCAGGGACATATAGACAAACAGTAACCGTGGGAGAACATTCATTTTTACCACTGCAATGCGCCCCAACCAAGACAGATACAGCCCCCTCCAACGCGATAAGTCCTGCCTAATATTCTCGACCAGACCCTGATAATTCCATTGCTTGATCTTAAATAGAGGGGTCCCCAACTGGATCCCCAGATACCTAAAACTCCCCTCCACCCACCAAACTTAAAGTGGTGCCGCAAGCTCTCTTCCACCCTGGGCGCCAAATTAAATCCCAGCAGTTCTGTTTTCCCTTGATTAATTTTATATCCCGCTAAGCGGCTGTATCTTTGTATAGCCGTCATTAGCACTGGTAGTGTTGTAAGCGGTTGCGTCAGGGTAAAGATAACATCATCCGCAAAGAGTCCAATCTTTTCCTCCCTCCCCCGTATCTTTACTCCCCCGTTCGCCTGATGTAGGCCGCCAGCGGCTCAATAGCCAATGCAAACAACAAGGGCGACAACGGGCACCCCTGTCGGGTACCTCGATGGAGCTCAAAACTCTCAGAATACCCACCGTTTACCCGAACTCTAGCGCGCGGTCCCTGATATAGCGCTCTGAGCCAACTAATATACTTCCCTCCATTTTCTCCAAAACTTGAAACATAAAAGACCACTCTACCCGGTCGAAAGCCTTTTCCGCGTCTACAGTGATTAATACTGCCTCTTCTTTAGTACGCTGAAGTTGCCACATAACATTCAAAATCTTTCTCACATTATCGCTACCCTGACGCCCCTTCACAAAGCCCGTCTGATCCGGGTGGATCAGGTGCGGCACGACATCCTGGATCCTGTTTGCCAAAATTTTTGCCAATATCTTTGCATCCAAATTTATTAAAGAGATGGGCCTATACGATCCACAGACCCCCTTATCTTTGCCTGGTTTCGGCAAGACCGTTATACCGGCCTCCGCCATTGTTCGCGGGAGGCCCTCCCCCTGAAGCACCCTATTAACTACCTTGGTAAATATGGGCGTAATCTGTTCCGACATGACCTTATAAAACTTTGCTGTATACCCATCTAACCCTGGCGCCTTCCCCAATTTCAGCGTGGTTATAGCCCTCCTCACCTCCTCCTCCTGAATTTCTCGCCCAAGATGCTCCCTTTCCTCCTCCGTCACCTGTGACAGACCACATTCCTCCAGAAATTCTGCAGTATCCCTCTCTCCCACCTCCAGTTCACTTTCATACAGGGTCCTATAGTATTCCCGAAACACCCCCCTAATTCCCTTGGAGTTGTGTATCCATTCACCTTTACTACTCCTAATGCCCGCAACATGCACTGCTTGCCTCCGCCCCTTCAAGCGACTGGCCAGCACCCTCCCCGCCCGATTACCCCCTTCAAAATGGGCCTGCTTCAAGACTGCTAGTTGGAATGCTATCTCTTGGGCCCGCAATTTACTCAACTCCGCTCTCACCCTATGTATCTCCATAAGGGTGCCTGGATCCGACATCCTCTGATGCACCCCCTCTAATCGCCGCAGCTGTTGCAATAAATCACTTTCCATTGCCCCTTTTTCATGCTTTACCCGCGCCCCCAAACCAACCAACTGCCCTCTAATCACCGCCTTTAAACCATCCCAAAGCACCCCCATAGACACCTCCCCGGTATCGTTTAGCTGGAGGTAATCCTTTATATTAACCTTAATCTTCTCCACATGTTTCTCCTCCTCCAGCAAAGAATTATTGAGTCTCCAGAATTTTAAACTATCATCTTTCCGTCCCATATCAAATCGTACACTCACTGGGGCGTGATCTGACCAGGTGATCTGACCATGTTCCACCTCCTGTATTCTTTCCAACCAGATTCCGCCCCCCCAGAGCATGTCTAACCTACTATATGAGCTATGCACTGGGGAATAGAAAGTGTATTTCCGTTCCCCCGGATGCCAACTTCTCCAAATATCTACCAAACCCAGGTGCTCTCGCAATGTATGCAGGCTTCTTCTATCCCCCCTCCCTCCTCCCCCCTGCCCCCCACTTGTGTCAATTCTGGGGTTACACGTCAGATTAAAATCCCCCCCATGATTATTGGGGTACTCCCAAATCCCTCCAACTCCTTCAAGAGTTGTTCGTACATCTCCCCCTGCTTCTCATTAGGACCATACAGACTTATCACCCATACCTCCTCCCTTTCAATTCGCAATAGCACCCCCACTCATCTCCCTCCTTTCCCCCGTCTAACTTCCTTCACCATAGTATGATACTCCCCCCCCCACCAGAATTCCCACCCCCCCTTTCCTAGAGTTTATTCTCTGGCCCGCCAAAACCACCTTGGGGTATTGCCTAGATTCCAACAAGTATTCCTGCCCCACCCGCAAATGCGTTTCTTGTATACACATAATATCTGCCCCTATTCTTTTACCCTCCCTCTCCACCAACTGTCGTTTCTGTCTCGTTCGCAGCCCTTTTACATTCAAGGTCATAATCGTTAACTTTCTTCGCTTCCCACAACCCCCTCCCAAGTTCCCCCCTCCCTCCCTTCCTACCCCTGTTCTCCCCCCTCCTTCTCCCCCCTCCTACCTCGTACCCCTTTCGACCTCCGCAAGCCCTCATACCCCCTCCCCCCCTATCCCGCCCTCATCCTCCTTCACTTCCAGAGGATAACTCAGGAGTAGTGCGCCCCCTACCTTCCCCAGCCTTACACCTTCACACACCCCTACCCCCCGCCCTCCACCATCCCACTCTCCCACCTCCCCCCTCCTCCTGCCCATACCCTCATCCCCCCTTCCCCTCTCCATATTCCCTCCTACTTCCTCTCTTCCCTCTCCCCCCTCTCTACCTTATACCTCTCTCCCTTTACCCGTCCACCTCACCATCCTCTTTCCCCCCTATCCACCTACACCCTCCCCCTCTCCACCTCCTCCCCACCCTCCTCTCCCCCTATTACTTTGCAGAATACCTGTATGATACTTATACAATCATTCTTAAAGACAACACTCCTCCGCCACCCTTCAACACATGAACCAGCATTTTTTCAGTCCGCAAGTTTCTTCAAGTGTCTTCCGTCAGCCGATCCTCTTGCAGCTCCTGCCCATGTCTAGCCGCTCTGTTTTTACTGCACTCTGGGCTGCCACCACGCTGCCCCTGCCACCCTCCGGTTGAGGGACCTGTCCCCCGGTCTACCGCCTGGGTGCTCAGTCCCACGTCCCGGAGGACTTTCATTGCCTCCTCCGGTGTCTGTGTCCGCCATGTCCGCCCTTTAAAGGTAAATGATAATCCAAAAGAATGGAGCCACCGGTATTTAATGTCCTTTCTACGCAGTAGTTGTGTAACGGGCTGCATGGCCCTCCGCCTCTGCAACGTGCCTGCAGAGAGGTCTTCGTATATGTGCACCGGATAACCCTGCCACATGAGGGCTCCTGCTCTCCTTATTTTGTTAACAATTTTCTCCTTAATTTTATAACGTGCTAGACAGATGATGATGTCTCGTGGTTTATTGCCCACTGGCTTTCCCAGTGCACGATGGGCTCTTTCAAGTTGTATGTCCGTAGCGGTCACCTCCTCACCGCCTGCCGTAAGGCCTCCAAGCACACTGATCGTGCAACCTTCTCACTATCCTGAAATTCTTTCTCCTCTGGTATTCCTCGGAGTCTCAGATTATTATGTCGAGAACGGTTTTCCAAATCCTCCAGTTTATATAGCAAAGTCTCATATTGTGAGCCCAACTTCACAGATCTTTGTGTCTCTTCTTCCTGGTGTTGTTCAATTTCTTGTAACCTGTTCTCGTGATCTCCCATTCTACACACCAACTCTCCAACTTCTTCCTTCAGAGGACCCAGCACATCGTTCAACTCACTCTTCACTGACTGCACCTCATTTTTAATTTCAATAAACCAGTCTCTAAGCTCCACTCTCGTGATAGGTTGCACAGATTCCATTCCAGGGGCTTTTACATTCTCCATTTCCACTTCTCTGCCCTGCTCTCCTTGCACATCAGGGAGCTTTTTGTTCTCCATCTGCCCGGCATCGCCTTTCCCTCCGTGCGACCCGGAGTACACATATTCTCTGAGATCTGCCGCTTTTCTTCTGGTAGTCATCTTTTCACCAGATGCCTCTTTCAGGTTCAGCACAGGTCTTCCAATACTTAGACTCACCAGCCCTATGTGCTGACTTACAAAACTCTTGTACCCTCCTCTGAGCTGAACTGTCCTTCTGCTGATGTTCAGCTGCCACCAGATCCTCTCAGTGCCCTTCCACAAGTCACAGCACTCTCTCTGGCTTCCACACTGCAGACCCACAGCTGTCTCAGCCTTCTCAGATCTTCTGGGCTACCCTCCTCAGCCCCTGCGCACCTCCAGCACCACTTTGCACAGCGATCCTGCTCCACACCTCACAGCTATTCACCACGATCCAGCTCACCTCCAGCCCTCTGTGTACCGCAATTCTCTCACGCTGGGGAGCTTCAACACTGTCAGAGGCACAGGACCTTATCGTCTGCCTGCCGCAAACGCCACCTCCACGCTGCCTCCGGGCGCCATTTTCAGCCCTCCACGCTGCTGCGATGTCCTCCCGCTCATGCGGCTCACCGCCGGTGTAATTGTGTTGCCGCCTGCGTTCCAGCGATCCCGGCACATCCTGCCCTCTTTCTGCACCCGGGGCCACCACTTTCCGCCTCCGAGGGGTTGCTTTTCCTATTTAATGGCTGGGTCGGTGCCGGAGCAGCTCTTTCAAGCCGCCATCGGCTCCGGTGACGTCACTTCCTCCCATAAGCCACCTGTTTTTTTGGGGATCATCATGAAGTATTGGGAGTAGAACCCTTTTCCTGTCTAATATGGCAGAACCATTTCCACCACCATGGCTCCCAAAAGGTTGGAGAAGTTCTCAATGTTGAGGATCCAGAGGGCACTCCCCTGGAAAAAAACAGAGGAAAGTGTAGGAGGTAACCTTCCTTCATAATTTGTAATGCCCAGGTGTCGAAGGTGATGCTGAGCCAATGATGGGCAAAGAACTGGAGATGCCCCCCCCCCCAATGTGCTGCGGAACTAGGTCTGAAAAGGGAGGAAAGGCTGGGGTCCAGGAGTCAAAATTCCCCCAGGCTGCAGCTGAGGAACCAGCTAGGTCTTTGGGGTCTTAGGCCTACGTTGTTGTTTCTGGCCTTGGCCCTTGGCCTGCTGCACCTGCGGGGGCACCTGATAGGAGTTATATGGGGATAGGAACCGTAGGCCTCCTTCTTCAGGTAGAAGGACTTTTTTCCTGAAACACATACTTGCTGCTGGGAAGGGTCAGCAGTCTTCCTGGAAAGCCTGGTCATGGTGAGTTGTTCCAGCTCCAATTCAGCAGCCTTTTCTGTCATGGACTTGCCAAAGAGGTTCTCTCCCCGGCATGAGACATTGGCTAATTTGTCCTGAATCCATTGCTCCAGGTCCGAAGACAGTAGCCAAGCCAGACAGCGGGCACCAAGGTCCACTGCAGCCATTCTAGCCATGGACCAGAAGCCATCATAAGCTGCTCGAGGCATGAATCTGGAGCACTCCTTGGTTTTACTGACCAGGCTCTGGAAGTGCTCGAGATGGTCACCAGAAAGTCCAGCCGAGAACCTAGCAAGCTCCCCTGCAAGGTCTCTTGAGTACATGCCCATGTACAGCTGGTATCCATGGTGCGGGCCTTCTGACCCAGGGGCACCAAGGAGTGCAACTTAGTGCTCTTGATGCGGCGCATGGCTGACTCCACCACCATGGAGTTGTGAGGCAGTTGCATGTTTTCAATGCTCAGGCTCTTGCAGACTCGATACATGTAATTGAGCTGTCTGCTCACTGTGGACACTGTAAGTGGGGTCTCCCACATCTTCAGAAGGAACTGCTCCAGAATAGGGTGGACAGGGACCGTGATGGCCTCCTTTGGTGGGATGGGATACTGGAGGATCTCAAGCTCCTCTGCTCGAGGCTCCTCCTCTTCCTCCAGGTTAAAAGGCAAGGCTTTTCCCATATCTCTCACAAATAGGGAGGAGTGGTCTAGTGGTTAGGACAAGGTACTTCAGGCCGGAGGGCCGGGGGTTCAAGTCCCACCTGGGGACAGCAATCTCAGGCCAGAGGGACTGGGATTTCTAGTCCTATAGGCACTCCTTGTGGTCTTGGGCAAGGCACTTAACCCTCCATTGCCCATGTTCCCTGTAAGTATTAACGTATGTGTGTCATATCCCCTCGTGTTAAATGTATCCCCCAATTGACCGCTTTGACCTGGTGAAAAGTGGAATACAAAGAGCACAAAACATTTGTGCAAAAGTAATTGCTAAAGCCCGCCTAACAGATCACGTAACCCCAATACTGCTGGAACTCCACTGGCTTCCTATAAACAGCCGAATCAAATACAAAATTATCCTAACAACCTATAAACTCATAAACGACATAGCCCCCTCACACTTAACCACATTACTGCAATCTCCAACATCGACAAGGACCCTCAGACAAAACGCAGCCCACTCCCTCATCATACCTAAAGCCATCTGTAAAACCAAGAATACCACTAGCTCTAGAGCATTCTCATTCACTGCTCCTACACTCTGGAACGACCTCCCTATTGAACTTCGCACCATAAGAGACCTCATCCAATTCAGAAAAGAATTAAAGACCTACCTGTTCACTGAACACTTCGAAATCCCCTACTCCCCCAAAGCCAGCTCTACTACAAATGTGGGCACCCATGCACAAACTCCCTTAACCCCAACAATGTAACCACTAGCCTGTCCCCCCCACACACGCCCCAAAGATGACAAAAATAAAAGGAACTAAATTCCAGCACCTACGCCAATTTCTACCCCATACACCACACACACTACACGATGTAAATATACTTTTGTACAAAGTTTGATATGTTTGCTTTAATACCTACAAAGATTTTGCTTTAATACCTTCAAGTTGTTTTTGTTACAATACCTACAAAGTTTATATTTACTGTTCAATGTAAATAGTTGATTTCTACTGTTCTATGTAAAATGTATACAAATTGTGTACAAGACTGTTAATCTGTTATATGTAAACCGCCCTTGATCTCTGGAAGGGGCGGTATAAAAGAAATAGTTAAATAAATAAATAAATAAATAAATACAGCTAAATAAATAAATAAATTCCAGGAAGGAAAGATCCTTGGGAGGGGACCTTTGATGCTCAGGAAGAGGTGAGGGATCTGAGGGCACATCTCTGTGCCTCGTCGTCTCTGGAGACTTATCCTCAGTTTCCTAGTCGGAGTCCCTGAGGAACTTGAAGTACCAACAGGATTGAGGACTCCGTCGAAGATGGGAAGGGGTCCTTGGTTCCTGATGTTTGGAACTAGAGGCACAGGAGGACACGGGCTGCACCAGCTGGGATCAGGAGCGGTCTTGGGATCCTGAGGAAACCACAAAGGTTTTGAGGATCGGTTGCACCTCAGCCAACGAGGCTTCTGCCATGGATGGAGCCATCAGCGGCGCCAAGGACCTGGAGTTACCCAGTCCTTGGGGAATGTATTGCACCATGAAGGCAGCAAGGCTGCACTCGAGAGCTAGCATCCTCTCCTCAAGGAGGGTGGACTTTGCAGCTGTTGGTGTTGACACCGGTGCCGGCACCAGCATTGACAAAGTCGATGCCAACTCTTTTGGTGGGGACTCCATGAGAGTTATAGCCTCGGAAACCCCACATCAAATCTTTGAGGTCTCAGGCGGCAACTCCTCACAGCAGGGCAGCTTGGAGGGCTGCTCCCAGCTTTCGCCTTCAGAATTGCATCTTGGACTCCAATGCTGTTGACCAGAGATTTTACCTCTGGCGTCAGCATCGCCCCTCGATGCTAACTCAGACAGAGTCTGCTCCTTCTGGGAGTGCTCCTCGTTAAAGGAGAACTGCCAATCCAATGCCTCATGACCTCGAGGCTTGGAGGTCGCCTGGTCTCCTTTCAGAGCCGAGGCTTCAGATGGGGCCTTCGAGGGTATCAAAGCCGAGGATGATGCCGGGGACAGTGTTGAGGCCTTGGAACCTAACAACAATTCCCACTGCTTTTCTCGGTTCTTGAGTCCCTTGTGTGTTATCTGCAAGCAGAGAGGGCAAGTATAAGGCTCATTGTTAGCCCTAAGACACTGAAGGCACGAACTGTGTCGGAAGGTGATCGAGATGGTCTGACCACACTTTTTCAAGCCACTGTTTGGGTTTGATATGACTGGGAAAATGTCTTCCACCAAATCAAAGGACTTCAATGTCTATACCAACCAGGGAGATGTGAAAAAAAACCCACGCAACAAAAAAGACCCAATGAAAAAACACAGTGCTGAGGAACCAACAGTCATTGGGATCAACGAAGGCAGGAAGGGTGACGTGAATTGAGAGAGATACAGTACCAGAATGGCAAAAAACGACGGTAAAAAAGACAACTTATCTCCGGGATTCAGAAGGATGTCCGAAGGGTTTCGTGGGAAAAAGACTGAGCTAAGATGGCTCCACTGGGCATGAAGACCGGCATGCATGCATGGAGGACACTCCAAAGGCTTCCTCTGGAAGCTGGGAAGTGTTCCCACACGGGATCTATCGGTGACGTCACCCATATGTGAGGACTGACGTCCTGCTTGGCCCCCGAGAATATTAGGAATTATTAGGAAAGGAATAGAGAGTAAGACAAAGTTATCAGAGTTCAAAAATGACTAGGAAGAAAAGGGTAGTGGTAGTTTGCGATTCCTTTCTCAGGGGTACAGAAGCGTCCATTTGCCATCCAGACATGATGCCCTGGGCGGTGTGCTGTCTGCCTGGTGCCAAAATCTGAGTCGTTACAGAAAGTCTGCTGAGACTCCTCAAGCCTACTGGATGTTATGCGATATTGCTATTCCATGTTGGTGCAAATGATACTGCCAGGCTTCCACCTAAACATACCAAAAGTGATTTTGTGGCTCTGGGAGAGAAGGTGAAACAGTTAGGTGCGCAGGAGGTGTTCTCCTCAATCTTCCCTGTCAAGACTCTTGCTTTTGAATGGATTTTATCAGCCCTAGTCTTAATACTGAACCACACCATCTGGTGATCAACAGATGCAAAATGATCTCCCACTATAACATCAGAAACACTTTCACCATTGGTAAGCACTAAGTCCAGTATGGCCCCTTTGCGTGTGGGTTCTGTTACCAGTTGCCTGAATAGTTCTCCCTGTAGAGAATCCAGGATCTCCTTTCTTCTAGATGATACTGCAGCAGGGATGTGCCACTCAACATCTGGCATATTGAAATCCCTTCTCAGCAGCACTTCCCTTTTCCTGGCAAAGCTGTGTTTGTCTTCAATTAACTCTCCGTCCACCTCTTCAATCTGTGAGGGAGGTCTGTATATCACACCAATGCAAATAGATTTCTCTTTCCCTCTTTCTAGTTTAACCCACAGTGCCTCCTCTCTCCCTTTTAAGCTCTGTATTTCCATAGCTTTAATATTATATTTTTACATATAGTGCCACTCCTTCCCCTTCTTCCTACTATGTACTTTCTGAATAAAATATAGTCTGGTATAGTTATATCCCAGTCATGGTTGTTCGTGAACCATGTCTCTGTTACTGCCATTAAATCCAAGTCAGCCTCTCCCATTAAAGCCTCAACATCTGGGATCTTATTTCCCATTCTACGAGCATCTATGGACACTGCCTTCCAGATGTTGCCCCTTCTACCTATTTTTATAAAGGTATTTAATGCTTCACTTATCTAGGGATTTTCTTCACCCATCCCCAATGAATCGAGTTTAAAGCTCTCTTCAGTAGCTTAGCCAGTCTGCTACTGAAGACACATCGACCCTTCTTGGACAGATGGATGCCATCTCTGCTCTGCAACCCTTGGAAGAGCATCCCATGGTCCAGGAAACCAAAATGCTCTCGATGACACCATCCACACAGCCATGCATTCATCTCCAGGAAGCAAGCTTTTCTGCCTTGGCCTTTACCCTCAATGGGGAGAATTGAAGAGAACACCACCTGTGCCCCTATCTGCTTCACCCGCTGTCCCAGAGCCAAGAAGTCACCTTTGATATGCTCAGGCAATATCATTTATGCTGACATGGATGAGCAACGTCGGGTAATAGTCAGTGAACTTGATGAGTCTCGGCAAACTCTCCATAACATCTCAGATTTTGGCACCTGGCAAACAGCATACCTCTCTGGACATCAAATCTGGTCAGCAGATGGATGCCCCAGCACCCCTCAGAAGAGAGTCACCAACCCATCACTACCCTTCGCTTTCTAGTGGTCACTGATTCTGCAACTTTGGGGTACTTGAGCTCTGGTTCTTCCCTTTCCAGGGCTGGTTTCACCTCCTCCACTTCTAGGGCTGCATAATAGTTCTTGAATTCAAGGGCTGGAGGAGTTGGATTGGTAATTCTGCAGGCCCTGGTGACTTGTGTCCAACCTTTGTCATTCTGTAGGCTCCCATATTCTCCTCTGCTGGAGAGCTTGAATGTTTCAAGAAGCATTTCATCTATGTACTTCTCACTGTTTTGAATGCTCCTCAGCCTCTCCACCTCTTCTTTGAGTTTCTCCACTTGTTTCTCGAGAGCTTCAGCATGCAAGCATCCTGCACATGCAACCGGTCCTTCAACTGGCTGGACAGAGGCAGAAGCTGTAACGGGAGCAGCAGCTTTAGGGATACAATTTTATCTAGCCATTGTTCAGTTGTTGGAGCTTAGGTATCTGTTAAAGCAAAAGAGAGAGAGACCTACCAAAGTACCAGCCAGTTTCCCAGCTGTCCTTTCAGAGAAAAAGCTGTTAAATTTCTTTAAGTGTGTTATGTCCCAGCCCTCTGCTTAAGGCTTAGAGGGGTAGGGTTGCCATTAACCTCTCTTATAAAAGGTGGAATAAACTATTTTTCCCAGTGAAGCATGCTGGGAGTTGTAGTTTTGGCCTTCTAAGATGAAGTGTAGTCATGAAACCGAACGTAAAGGCAAATGACAAAATTTATTCCCCAAACGCAAGCAAAGTCCATGTAGACTGTAACAGGATACTTCTCCATTCATTCGCTCAAGGTTATTTACAACTTAGGCTGGATGAGCTTCACAGTCATTAATTATATGCAGCTGCTTATCAATATAATGGATAAAGAAAACACAGCTGCTTCATTCAACAAAGTAAAACTATCTTCTTTTACCTTTGTCTTCATTAAGCATTCAAATGTACATGCAACAGGTATCTTCCCATTAAAAGAGCAAGTTCCTACCTTCAGTTCAGGCTAGGTTTCAATACTCTACTTTTCAGGAGACTTTATCTTTTCAGCTATTCTTTAGCAAAGGGACTCAATGCTAACAGCTTGACATAGAGTACAGTCCATGAGTACTTCTGGAGGCAATAAATCCTGCTCAATAGGCTCAACCTGCATTTCCTCTGGCTCTGGTAATGCAGTGCCCTGCTCTGAGCTTTTAATGTATGTCTCAGGGTATACTCTCTCTGAGGATCCCTGTGTCTCTCTTGAGTACAGCTCCACCCGGTAAGGATAAATTGTACCTGAAGCTGTGGACACTTCTCCCTGGCTGTGTTCACCAATCTCCCTCCCGCTTCTGGGAAACAGTCCCTGGTTCACTTCTCTTCCTGGAGCTCTGCCACGGCTCCCTGTCCAGGCTTGGCTCCTTTGACTCCTGTGCTGAGTCCTGGGCTCCCACCTCTGAACCTTCTGATCAGGAACTAGGGTTTGAAGCCTTCCCATGCTCTCTCCTTCCCATGCTCTCCCTCTCCGGGCTCTCTCCTCCGCTTTCTCTCTAGCCAAGGTTTATATCCCTGCTTCCCGGGCAGTGTCTCTCCCTCTCTGGACAGGTGCTTGCAATTATCTTTCAAGCCTGCAACTATGTCAGCAGAGCTTGGGTGTGGCAGCCTAGGTTCAGTTTCTCTCTGCTTGCTTTCTTTAGGCAGAAGCTGAAACCTGTGCACTGCAGGGATGTCACTTTTCTTAAAAGCAAAGTCATTAGTTTCTCCTATTTCCATAGGTTCACTACAGGCTTCCTTATCACAGTGTTCAAAATGTGCTGTTCCAAGTCCCTGGTTGTAGCTAATTGGGGGAGGTGCCCTATAAAGCAAGACTGCTCACATGGGGTGGGATCTAAATAGAAATTATACTTACCTGGTAATTGTAGTTCCTGGAGGGTCTAGTTTAGTCCTCCACATCCGGGTAGTGCACCTCTTCCTGCAGCAAGGAGACTGGACCAATCAAATTCTCTAAACCATGGAATGTATGCTGCTGGAGCTCCCATCAGGCCCCCAGTGAACTAGTAACAAAGCAGACTCAAAGAAGCAACACGTAAGCAACTCAAAACAAACAGACTGATGCCCCCCAATAGCACTTGACCCCCTCCCCAAACGAGAGAGTCAGAACCTTGTACCTTGCCTCGGCCCCCTTTACCTGAAGCAACTAAGACACTGCAGCACCTATAACGAAAAAAAGGACTTACCGAATCAAGAAAGTACCTGCAGTATGAGAAGGGGAAGTACATCACTTTTCCGAAACTTTGTCCCACCGAGGTAGCGCGCCAGACAGAAAAAGACACTTCTTAGACTCTTGGGCGGGACGGAGGACTAAATTGGACCCTCCAGGAACTACAATTACCAGGTAAGTGTAATTTCTATTTCCTGAGCGGTCCTCCAGTTTAGTCCTCCACATCCGGGATGTATCAGAGCAGTAATCAACGGGAGGGACCTTGCCAACCGGCGCACAGTACCGCCGAACTGAAACAAGAATCCCGAGACGCCTGGACATATAACCGGTAATGCCTACTAAAGGCATGGAGCAAAGACCAAGTAGCCGCTTTGCAAATATCTACTGGCGGAACCAAACTGTACTCCGCCCATGAAGCTGCCTGCGCTCTGGTAGAATGGGCACGTAGACCCAACGGTACAGACCGACCGTGCAACAAATATGCTGAGGCGATGGCTTCCTTAATCCAGCGGGAAAGGGAGGATTTTGCCGCTGCTTCCCCCTTCCGAACTCCACCGAAAAGAACAAACAAACGATCTGACTTACGGAAACTTTCAGAAACCTTCAGATATTGACGCAAAACCCTGCTCACATCCAACCGGTGGAGTCCGTCGTTGGCGCCCGCAGACTGGTCCGAATTGAAAACTGGTAGAACAATGGATTGATTTAAATGAAACGGAGAAACCACCTTAGGAAGAAAGGAGGGCACTGGTCGCAGAACCACTTTATCCCGAGAAAAGGACAAGAAGGGAGCCTTACAAGACAACGCCTGGAGCTCCGAAATGCGCCTTGCAGAGCAAATGGCGACGAGAAAACCATTTTCAGAGTTAAGTCCTCAACGGAAGCATTGCGCAACGGCTCAAAAGGTTTCCGAACCAAGGCTTGCAATACTAAATTCAAATCCCAAGGAGGAATAGTCACCCTGCGCGAAGGTCGCAGCCTGAACACGGCCCTAAGAAAACGCTGCACATCCGCATGAGCCGCCAAAGAGAGATTGTGTATTTTACCACGATAACACGTGAGAGCCGCCAACTGAACCTTGTGATAAGGAAGCTTATCATAGCTCAGGTAGGAGCTATAGAAAAGATGATGTGATTCTGAACAAGCAACCTGTCAGTTCTGGTAGAAGCAAGAAAACAGAGTTTTCACATAAAAGACTACCAGTCCCAGAATGCACCAGGTTTCCAGCAGCCATGAGAGGGGCTGAAGTGAGGAAATGTGTGTGCAATCAAGAGAACTATGAGGTAATCCCTAAGCACTCCTCTCAAAGGGCAGGGCCTGATTCAAGACAGCTGCACTGTGTTAGGGAGCAGCACACATTAGGAAAGAATAAGAATAGAGATTATTCTTCAGATAACAGCTTCAGGGAGAGCTTCAGCAAGGGCTACAAGCTCCAGCCCAGCTTCAGAAAGAGATACAGAGACAGCAACGGCTACAAGCACCAGTATCACCTGGAGAAGCAGAAGCCAAGCCAAGCAGATAGAGAGAGAAGGAAACTCTGTGGAAGGAAGAGAAGAAAGCCCATTGGATGGTCTGGGAGATTCCAAGGCAGTACTCATACTGGGAGGTATTCCAAAAGCCAGCAGAGTCCATTGGACCGGATTCAGCCAGAGGAATGGAGTGGCAGAGATAGGAATCACCAGTGGCTACCTGGAAGAGAGAAGACTGCATGTGGAAGGGACTTTCAGACCAAGGCCAGAAGGTATGTGAGAGGAGATCCAGTGTCCAGGGATCAAGATTGGAAGGCTGGACATCAGAATTGGATTACATATTGGCCAGGCTTTACAGAGAGGAATTATGATGGCAGGAGAGGCTCAGGTATGAACACTGATCCAGACCCTATCTATAATAGAGAATGGCAGCAAGGGAATAAGCATTCTCATGATAGTGCCTTAATGAAAGACTCATCTGTGCCAATGTATGATATTGACCCTATGATTGTTGATGAAGAGGGAGATACAGCAGATGAAACTGTTTATATGGACTGTTCTCTATCTAAATGCTATTGCTAGTTTTTCTGTGAGCAAACACATCAGCCATCACAAAGAAAATGGAAATTACACTAACCTGGTAATTGTAGTTCCTGTAGGATCCAGTTTAGTCCTCCACAATCGGGTAATGCCCCTCCTACTGCAGCCTGGAGACTGGACCAATCAAATCTTCTGTAGTACATATCCAGCAGGAGCTCCCAGAAGCCCCCCAGTGTACTAGTAACAAAGCAAACTTAACGAAGCAACACAACAGATTTTTATTAGGCTATCAATAAACTATGTACTTCCCCCCCTGGAATAACCAACTCCCTCCCCAAACGAGGAAGTCAGGACACTGCATGGCGCCGGTATCGACGCCTTTAAATTTACACCGAGCTTCCCCCAGAAACTAAGGAGCTGACTGAACTCCAAAAGAAAGGGAAGAGCCATAGCGATAAGCACGACTGCCGACAGAGTCCGAACGGGACGAAAACCATCCTACAGGCACCCGCTCGGGACAGCGCGCCGCAAAATCATACAGATAGTCGGGAGGGAAGGAGGACTAAACTGGATCCTACAGGAACTACAATTACCAGGTTAGTGTAATTTCCATTTCCTGTGCGGATATCCAGTTTAGTCCTCCACAATCGGGATGTAACAGAGCAGTTAAGACCGGGCGGGACCTTGCAGGCCGGCGCGCAAAACCGCCGAACCAAAACAAGAATCCCGAGCCGCTGACACATCCAAGCGATAGTGCCTGCTGAAAGCATGCAGAGACGACCAGGTGGCCGCCCTACAAATCTCTGCTGGTGGAACCAGGCTATGCTCCGCCCAAGAGGCCGCCTGAGCCCGAGTAGAATGAGCCCGGAGCCCCTCCGGGACCGGCCGCCGCTGCAACAGATACGCGGACGCGATCGCTTCCTTGAGCCATCGAGCAATGGAGGCCTTAGCCGCCGCCTCCCCTTTTTTTGTACCCCCAAAGAGCACAAAAAGCCGATCAGTCTTTCGAAAGGACTCGGTAGACTGCAAATACCGCCGCAGTGCGCGGCCCACATCAAGCCGGAGAAGACTCTTGTCCACCGACTCGACCGAGCATGCCGAAAGCACTGGCAGAAATACCGCCTGATTTAAGTGAAAGGGAGACACCACCTTTGGTAGAAAGGAAGGAACCGGACGGAGCACAATCCGCTCCGAAGAGAAAGACAAGAAAGGCTCTCGGCAGGACAGGGCCTGCAGATCCGAAATACGCCGTGCCGAGCAGATGGCAACCAGGAACACCGTCTTCAATGTGAGATCCTTCAAGGACGCCCTCCGCAAGGGCTCAAATGGTTCCCGAACCATAGCCCGCAGAACTAAATTCAAGTCCCACGAAGGAATCACCGCTCTGCGGGCAGGCCGTAAATGAAAAACGGCGGTCAAGAAACGCCGCACATCTGCATGAGCACCAAGAAGGCGGCCCAAGACCTTGCCTCTATAACACGAAATCGCCGCCAGCTGGACCTTCAGGGAACTGGCCGCGAGACCTTTCTCGAACCCATCCTGAAGGAAGCTTAACACGACGGGCACAGAGACCGTCGCCGCCCGGACTCCCCGCCGGGAGCACCAGTCCTCAAAAATCCTCCAAATCCGAACATAAGTGAGAGAAGTGGAGGACTTTCTCGCCCGCAGTAAGGTGGAAATCACCGCGGGCGAATAACCCTTCTTTTTCAGCCGAGCCCTCTCAATGGCCAAACCGTAAGCGAGAATCGAGCCACCTGGGGCATCCGCAAGGGGCCCTGAAGGAGAAGGTCCGGCAACGCCGGGAGGCGCCACGGCACGCCGTCTTGAAGCCGGACGAGGTCGGCATACCAGGGCCTCCGGGGCCAATCCGGAGCCACCAGCAGCACTCGGCCCCGATGGCACTCGATGCGCTGTACGACCCGGCCGATCAGCGCCCAAGGAGGGAAGACATACAGTAGCCCCGGACGTCGGCCACGGCTGAATGAGAGCGTCGAGTCCTTCGGACATTCGCTCCCGTCGTCTGCTGAAGAAGCGACTCGTCTTGGCCGATTGGTAGGTCGCCATGAGATCCATGATGGGCGGACCCCACCGGCGAACTATTTGCGCATACACCTGTGGGTTTAACTCCCACTCTCCGGGGTCCACCCGCACTCTGCTGAGGAAGTCGGCCTGGACATTTTCTGCGCCCGCTATGTGCGCCGCCGAGATCGCCGGCAGGCGAGTCTGTACCCAACTGAATAAGGCCGTCGCCTCCGTCTCCAGGGCCACACTCCCTGTGCCCCCTTGGCGATTGATGTACGCCACCGTGGTCGCATTGTCCGACCAGACGCGGACCGCCCGACCCCGGACCAGAGGCTCCAGGGCCAACAGGGCTAGCCTGACCGCCCGAAGCTCGAGACGGTTGATCGACCACGCAGCTTCCCGAGAGGACCACACCCCCTGCGTGAAGCGGGCCTCGCAGTGAGCTCCCCAGCCGGCTAGGCTCGCATCCGTAGTGAGGGGAACCCACAGGGGAGGCTCCAAGGGAATCCCCCGCATCAGGTTCTCGGAGGAAAGCCACCATCGAAGCGACCGCTGCACTGCCTTCGGACAGGGCAGCCTCTTGTGCAAGGAATCGCACTGGTTGGACCAGCGGCGAAGGAGCGCCCTCTGGAGCGGGCGCATGTGGAACCGTGCCCATGGCACCACCTCCAAGGTCGCCGCCATCGTTCCGAGAAGTCGTAGGTACCACCACGCCGACGGAGCGGGCATCCCCCGAAAGAGTCGGACAAGAGCCCGCAACGCCAGGACGCGGCGCTCGGGGAGACACACCAGTCCCCGAGCGGTGTCGAAGCGCACTCCCAGATACTCCAGGTCCTGCGAGGGACGCAGACAACTCTTTCTTTCGTTCACCACCCAGCCGAGAGATCGCAGCAGAGCCACCACCCTGCTCGTGACTCGCAGGCACTCCCGACTGGATTTTGCCCGTATCAACCAGTCGTCGAGATATGGATGGACCAAAATGCCCTCCTTGCGCAAGGCCGCCGCAACGACCACCATCACCTTTGTGAACGTGCGCGGAGCCGTAGCCAAGCCGAACGGCATGGCCCTGAACTGGAAGTGGCCCCACGGAAACGCAAAGCGGAGAAACCGCTGATGAGATGGATGTATCGGGATGTGCAAATAGGCCTCGGTGAGATCGAGGGACGTCAAAAACTCCCCCTGTCGCACCGCTACAATGACTGACCGCAAGGTTTCCATACGGAAATGCGGCACCCGGAGCGCGCGATTCACGCCTTTGAGGTCCAAAATCGGACGCAGGGAATCGCCCTTTTTGGGAACCACAAAATAGATGGAGTATCGCCCGGCGCCTCTTTCCAAAGGAGGAACCGGGATCACCTCTCCCAGCGCTAACAACCGATCCAGGGTCACGCGGATGTCCCGCGTCTTTTGCTCTCCCCTGCTGGGAGACAGAACAAATGAATCTGGAAGTGGGAACGCAAACTCCAGAGCGTAACCCTCTCCTATAATTTGTAGCACCCAGCGATCCGACGTGATTTGGGCCCAAGAGGAAAGAAAGTCGCGCAAGCGACCCCCGATAATCGGGCCTCCCTCCAGAGCCTGCCTCACGTCATTGTGGCTTGCGCCCAAAAGAAGAGCCCGAGGAAGAGGCGGCTCCGGAGAAGCCTCTGCCGGCTCCCCGGAAGGTACGAAACCCTTGATTACGGGCTCCAAACCTGCCCCGCTGCGAAGCCCACAGGCGGGAGGAACGAAACCTGCGCTGATCCCGAAAGGACCCCCTCGCCGAGGGGGAGGACCTGTTGGACCTTGGCCTATTCTCCGGGAGCCGGCCCCCCTTGGACTCACCGAGATCCTTTACCAACTTCTCGAGAGCCTCCCCAAATAACAATCTGCCCTTGAAGGGCAGCTTACTGAGGCGGGACTTGGAAGAACCGTCCGCCGCCCAGTTGCGCAACCAGAGGGACCGGCGCGCCGCAACCGCGGAGGCCATACTGTTAGCCAACGCGCGGATTAAATCATAAAACAGATCCGCCAGATAGGCCGAGCCGGACTCCAGCCGGGTAACCTCCAACAGGCCCTGCTGGTCTAGCCCGGGGCTCGAGCGCAAATGCTGCGACCATCGCAGACACGACCGAGCCACCCAAGCCCCACAGATAGAGGCCTGCAATGACACGGCATCCGTATCGAAGGTTTGCTTGAGCAAATTATCAATCTTCTTGTCCTGACCGTCCTTGAGGGCAGCCGCCCCCTCAACCGGGATGGTGGTTTTCTTGGTCACTGCGGAAACCGCAGCGTCCACCCGGGGGGACCTGAACAAGTCCCTGTCCTTGTCGGCAAGGGGATAAAGCCGATTCATGGTCCGAATCCCCTTCAAGCCGGATTCCGGGTGCTCCCACTCCGCCTGGATCATATGATCCACCACGCGGTGAACGGGAAAAACCACCTGGGAATCCCTGACTGCCTGAATTAGAGGATCCTCAAGACCCTCCTCCTCCAGGGGCCGCACCGCCGAAAGGTTAAGCGCCTGCAGGGACTCCGTGACCAGAGGAACCAGCTCGTCCCTACGGAACACGCGAATGATCCGAGCCTGGTCCTCCGGCTCAAGGATCTCCCCATCCTCCAACTCCTCCGCTTTAGTCTCAGGATCGCCCTCTGCCTCGGAATCCAGGAGACCTAGGGCGTCCTGCTCCTGTTCCCCCAACCGAAGACGCTTGCCCCCGGGTTGCGAGGTGCATTGAGCCGCCCCAGAGGACCCGAGGGGAGAGAGGGGGGCCAAACTGCCGGCAACTGACCGGACCTGCTCAAGCGAAACGCCTGATGCATGAGGAGCACAAAATCCGGGGAGAAATCCATAGGCGGTGCAGCTATAGCCGCCTGCTGGAGCGCAGCCACCGACCCGCTGGCCGGTGGAACCGACCCAGACTGAGGGAGGCTCGGGGAAAGAACACTAACCCCTGAATTAGAAGCATCCCCAGGGGTAGGCTGATCCGGGAGACTCATAGATTGCTCTAACTCTGCAGGCACTGCAGCACAGCTCCTGCAGATGCCAGAGTCAGTCCCTACTGCTCTGCGGGACCCACAAATCACGCACTGGGGCTGGGAAGCCATCCCAAGGCCACCTCTGCCCAGCGGGATAGAATACAACAGTCACAGGGAAGCCCACACCACAGGGGCAATCCTATGCAAATCAGCCCCGATTTGAAATTAAAACGTTTTTTTTTTTTTTTTACAAGAAACAAAATATGCCCCAGACTCCCTGGGGTGCCCTGAGCAAAATCGCCAGCAAGAGGAACCCCAAAAACGCCAGGGGAACCTGTGCACAAGTGCTCAAAAGTGCCTCTAAAGCACACTTTTAAAATTCAAAATGGCCGCCGGACTTTTTCACCCGCGGTAAAAAACGGCGCGAAAATACAAAAGCCACCAAATAATATGGAAAAGAACTAAAACGACCCTCTAAGACAGGGCAAACGACCAAATTTAAGAAAAATTGCCAAATGGGCTCAGGAGAGCCTACAGAAATGCTGGCAGCTCTAACAGAGCACTGCACACAAGAAGAAATGAAATGAAAATCTCCTACCAGCTCAGGAACCACCAGGATTCAGCCAACATCTCCCAGTGCCAGCCACTACTGTATCAGGTATGGCTTTACCCCGTACTGTCCAGGGGGAGCTCACCCAGGGCTGTGAAAATTTGCTAGGCAGGAACACAGGAGCCAACAGGTCTGACTTCCCCCTAGTCCCCTGTGGCAGTGCTCCAGAGAGACAGACTTCTTCTTTTGTCTTCCTTTTAAAGATACAGCTAGCTATCAAAGAAATAGCAAGGAAATGCCCCAAAACAAACCCTAAAACAACTAACTAACAAGTGTTGCTCCTGCAATAGTCACTCAGTGTGCCCAGGAGGACACACTTTTACGTCTTCAAGCTGCTAGAGACTGGACACACTGGGGGGCTTCTGGGAGCTCCTGCTGGATATGTACTACAGAAGATTTGATTGGTCCAGTCTCCAGGCTGCAGTAGGAGGGGCATTACCCGATTGTGGAGGACTAAACTGGATATCCGCACAGGAACCTAACTTTGTTCTTTATTTCCACTGCAAACAGCTCTTAAAGCAGGATTTGGGCTCACACAGTAGCAGCCAGCCAGCTAAAGGCTTTCAGCTGGTCCATTGATAGTAATTAGGGCTGCACCTGATTGTGTGGGTGAGCAAGGGAGAATCACTGCTGAGATCTGCGTGGAAAATAAGCAGAAGTTAACCTAACCAGCAAAGTTTATTCTTTTCTTTGTGCCTTTGTATTTGGTAATTATTTGCTAAGAAAACATTAGCTAATTGCCTGACAAGCTGAAGGTTGTTTTCTGGTTTACTTTGTGACTTTTTGTTATCCATTTTAAACACTGCAAGCAAGTAACCTCATTTATAGTGCTATCAAGCATACATGTGCTGGGTGAATTAAACCCCATCAATAAAAGAAGTATTTTATTGATCTTACCACTTGGTTTCACAACTCAAATTATTGTCATCAGCTGTGTTTGGGAGTGAATGAACTACAATACCCACAATACCTTGCAAGAATCATATGAATATATGCATCGTCAAGATTGTGTAAGTTCTCACCCTAGGCAGCCGTCTGACAAATGGCGTAGTTTTTCGGATTGCTCTTGCACCAAGAGGATTTACTTGTTGTGGATTACAAATAAAAGTCAAGTTTAAAGCTGTAAGAAGATTTCTTTCCCTCATCTGCACTTTGGAAGAAAAGTGGTTGTTCCAGGAAGCTGTCCCAGAGGAAAAGACCCTGTGAAAAGCTGGATTCATCACTGAGACAAGGTAATATGTACCTGGGCATGTCTAGTGGTGGATGTGTGTAAGCACAGGGGGTAATTGAAAAAAAAAAAAAAACACACCTGGTTGGAAGGTGCTGCTCTTGGTTTTTTTTTTTTTCTCTTTTCTTGCAGGGTCAAGATGGATCCGAGGGAGATGGCTCAGTGGATGGCAGCCCAATTCAGCAAGCAGCAGGAGCTGTCACAGCAGGCCCAGGACACTGCTATGAAGGCCTTAATGGAACAGCAGAAACCAGTGCTTGATCTGGTGCAGGCTCTAGTTCAGCTGCAGAGCCAAAGTGGAACAGATGCAAGACCAGCAGTTAGTACTGGTGCACCACATGTGGACACTGTGGGACTCAATCAAGGGATTGGGGCATTTAATTTTGGGAAATTAGCTCCAGAAGATAATGTTGATGATTTTCTAGAGTCTTTTGAAAGAGTGGCACAGGCTTTAGCATGGCCAGAGACCCAGTGGGCAGTAAGGCTGGCAGCCTCATTAACTGGTGAGGCACTAGCAGCTTACAGAGCAATGCCAGCAGCCCAGGCTTTGATTTATAAGGATGTAAAGGCAGCTATTAGAGATCGCCTAGGGTTGTCTATTTCAGAGTATAGGCGAATGTTTAGAGCTGTTACATTGAAAGTGGGTGAGACACCCAGGGCTCTGAGTCAGAGAATCAGAAGTTTAGCTGTAAAATGGTTGGAGCCTGAGCAAAAGACAGTAGAAATGTTATTAGATATTATAATGCTGGAACAGTTTATGCTTGGGGTACCTAAAGATTTGAATGTTTTTCTTATACAGCAAAATTGCCAAAATCTTGGAGAGGCAACCATGCTAGCAGAGAGATTCTTGGAAGCCACGCAGGCTTGCCATAGAATGGGTGGCCCTCTAAAGATGGACGCTGAGGCTAGATGTGCTGTATCAGAAAAAAGAATAATTAAGAATGTTTCTGAAAATGAATGTACTGTATCAAACCAGATGACACAGTGGAATAGAAAGAAATGTTTCAAGTGTGGAAAATTGGGACATTTTGAGAAGAGATGCCAGACACACACTAGTTTAATGGGTCTGGATTTCAAACAGCCCAAGGAAGGATTTCTTTTGATGGTTGATGTGCAAGGCATTACCACAAATGCATTATTAGACTCTGGGGCAGACCAGAGTATGATGTCAAAAAGGCTTTGGAAGAGGATAGAGGCCCAAGAAAGATTTGTGCCTAGAACCCCTGAAAGCCAAGTTCACATCAGATGCATTCATGGTGCTGCAACATCATATCCCACCTATAGGTTTAAGGTTAAGTGCCTGGGGGAACAAGAGGAAGTCCTATTAGCAGTGGTGCCTAGGCTACCCTTTGATTTGGTCCTAGGAAAGGACTGGCCAAGATTTAAGCAGGAACTAGTGAAAGGGCTAGGAAAGAAGGAGGGAGAAGGTTTAATAATGGAAATAGCTCCCGGGCCTTTCTTTGGAAGTCCTCAGTCCCTAGCTAAAAAGATGGTTAAGCTTCCAGAAGGCCAAACTATGGGTAATAAGAGGGGCCTTGTATCCACCCGCTCGCAGGCTAAGTTAGAGAGCCAGCAGAAGGAGGAGGGGGAGCAGGCAGAGTTATTAGGAGATTTACCCTCTCATGATGATTTAATAACCCCATCATCTGGTAAAGTAAGAAAGTTGAAAGCACAAAAGAGGCGTGAGAGACTTTGCAGAGCACAGGGTAGGGCTGAGATGTTAGCTGGTCAAAGTTTACCCTGGGTGCCAGCTGAGTTGGTGGCAAAGTTTCCTAACTTTCCACAAGAGCAGCGAGCTGATCAAGCTCTCACCCGAGCTTTTAAGTATGCCCAGGAGGTCAGGGAGGAATTGCCCAGATTCAGACTAGATAATGACATATTATATAGAGAGAGTCAGGACCCCAGAAATGGTGCCATACGTAAACAATTGGTGGTACCCACAACTTTCAAAGGGCTAGTACTTAGGCTAGCACATGATCATCCAGTGGGAGGTCATAAAGGTATGCAAGGAACGCTGGATCAAATACTTGTGCGTTTTTACTGGCCAGGTATATTCAAAGAAACTGCCCAGTTTTGTGCTGCATGTCCAGCATGTCAGCGAGTTACAGCGGCTCACCCACCGGTGGTGCCATTGATCCCCATGCCAATCATCACAGACCCAATTGGTCGCATTGCCATGGATATTGTAGGCCCATTAGTTAAAACGCCCCGAGGTTTCCAATACATCCTAGTTATGGTAGATCAGGCAACAAGGTTTCCCTGGGCCATACCATTGAGGAATGTTTCTGCAAAAACAATAGCTTTAGAGCTAGTAAAATTGTTTTGTGAAGTGGGATTCCCAAGAGAGGTGTTGACTGACCGAGGGTCCAATTTTGTATCCAAATATTTGGCCCAGGTCTGGGATGCCTTTGGCATTTGTCACGTGAAAACCTCAGCCTACCATCCACAATCAAATGGTTTGGTGGAGAGATTCAACCAAACTCTCAAACAAATGTTGAGAAGGGGGTTAGCAGGAGAGGTAAAAGAATGGGATATGTTATTACCCTTTGCCTTATATGCCTGCAGGGAAAGAATTCAAGTGTCCCTAGGTGTAACTCCTTATGAGTTGATGTATGGTAGGGCTCCCCGGGGTTTGTTGGATATTTTGAGGGAACAATGGATTGATCCTGAACCAGGAAGTCAGGAGGTGCCACTGTTTCTACGTGACTTGAGAGCACGTTTGAAAAGGACGTCGCAGGTTGCTGAGAGGAACCTGCAGGACAGTCAAGTTCGCCAGAAAGGGTGGTATGATAGAAAGGCCAAAAGCCGCCAATTAACCATTGGTGAAAAGGTTTTGGTTCAAGTAGCAGGAACTGCTCCAAAATTTGAGGTACAGTGGAAAGGGCCATGGAAGGTTGTTAAACAAGTAAGCCCAGTGTCTTATATGGTAGAAAATGCAAGAGGGCGTAGGCAGACCTACCATATTAATGTACTTAAGTCTTGGAAGGAGAGGCCTGTAGATAATGACCTTGAACCCAGTCAGGAAGTAAGTGAGCTTCAAGAAGATAACCCTCTCGTAGGTATTACGGACTGTAGAGAAGCAGTTTTACCAGTAAAACCAGTCCGTAATAACTTAAGCAGGGGGGTATGTGATAAGGAAGCTTATCATAGCTCAGGTAGGAGCTATAGAAAAGATGATGTGACTCTGAACAAGCAACCTGTCAGTTCTGGTAGAAGCAAGAAAACAGAGTTTTCACATAAAAGACTACCAGTCCCAGAATGCACCAGGTTTCCAGCAGCCATGAGAGGGGCTGAAGTGAGAAAATGTGTGTGCAATCAAGAGAACTATGAGGTAATCCCTAAGCACTCCTCTCAAAGGGCAGGGCCTGATTCAAGACAGCTGCACTGTGTTAGGGAGCAGCACACATTAGGAAAGAATAAGAATAGAGATTATTCTTCAGATAACAGCTTCAGGGAGAGCTTCAGCAAGGGCTACAAGCTCCAGCCCAGCTTCAGAAAGAGATACAGAGACAGCAACGGCTACAAGCACCAGTATCACCTGGAGAAGCAGAAGCCAAGCCAAGCAGATAGAGAGAGAAGGAAACTCTGTGGAAGGAAGAGAAGAAAGCCCATTGGATGGTCTGGGAGATTCCAAGGCAGTACTCATACTGGGAGGTATTCCAAAAGCCAGCAGAGTCCATTGGACCGGATTCAGCCAGAGGAATGGAGTGGCAGAGATAGGAATCACCAGTGGCTACCTGGAAGAGAGAAGACTGCATGTGGAAGGGACTTTCAGACCAAGGCCAGAAGGTATGTGAGAGGAGATCCAGTGTCCAGGGATCAAGATTGGAAGGCTGGACATCAGAATTGGATTACATATTGGCCAGGCTTTACAGAGAGGAATTATGATGGCAGGAGAGGCTCAGGTATGAACACTGATCCAGACCCTATCTATAATAGAGAATGGCAGCAAGGGAATAAGCATTCTCATGATAGTGCCTTAATGAAAGACTCATCTGTGCCAATGTATGATATTGACCCTATGATTGTTGATGAAGAGGGAGATACAGCAGATGAAACTGTTTATATGGACTGTTCTCTATCTAAATGCTATTGCTAGTTTTTCTGTGAGCAAACACATCAGCCATCACAAAGAAACCTAACTTTGTTCTTTATTTCCACTGCAAACAGCTCTTAAAGCAGGATTTGGGCTCACACAGTAGCAGCCAGCCAGCTAAAGGCTTTCAGCTGGTCCATTGATAGTAATTAGGGCTGCACCTGATTGTGTGGGTGAGCAAGGGAGAATCACTGCTGAGATCTGCGTGGAAAATAAGCAGAAGTTAACCTAACCAGCAAAGTTTATTCTTTTCTTTGTGCCTTTGTATTTGGTAATTATTTGCTAAGAAAACATTAGCTAATTGCCTGACAAGCTGAAGGTTGTTTTCTGGTTTACTTTGTGACTTTTTGTTATCCATTTTAAACACTGCAAGCAAGTAACCTCATTTATAGTGCTATCAAGCATACATGTGCTGGGTGAATTAAACCCCATCAATAAAAGAAGTATTTTATTGATCTTACCACTTGGTTTCACAACTCAAATTATTGTCATCAGCTGTGTTTGGGAGTGAATGAACTACAATACCCACAATACCTTGCAAGAATCATATGAATATATGCATCGTCAAGATTGTGTAAGTTCTCACCCTAGGCAGCCGTCTGACAACCTTTAAGGAGCTAGCGGCTAGACCCTTGTCAAAGCCGTCTTGTAAGAAACTGAGAATCACGGCCACGGAAGCCGTCGCTGCTCGAATGTTATGCGTCGAACACCAATCCTCAAAAATATGCCAAATGCGGACATACGTAAGCGATGTAGAAGTCTTACGGGCTCGAAGTAGCGTGGCAATAACTGACAGTGAATAACCCTTCTTTTTCAATCGAGCCCTTTCAATGGCCAAACCGTAAGCGAGAACCGATCCACTTGAGGCATGCTCAGGGGCCCCTGAACTAGTAGGTCCCCGAGAAGAGGAAGCTTCCACGGATCCCCGTCGAGAGGCCGCACCAGGTCGGCATACCAAGGACGCCTGGGCCAGTCCGGGGCCACCAAAAGAATCCTGCTGCGGTGCGCTTCGATGCATTGGACCACTCTGCCGATCAACGCCCATTAAGGAAACACATACAGGAGGCCGGACTCTGGCCACGGTTGAATGAGGGCGTCGATTCCTTCGGACATGCGTTCTCTCCGCCTGCTGAAAAACCGACCGGTCTTCGCCGACTGGAAGGTCGCCATGAGATCCATGATCGGAGGACCCCATTGACGAACTATTTGTGCATAAATCTGCGGATGCAACTCCCACTCTCCAGCATCCACCCGGACTCTGCTGAGAAAATCTGCCATCACATTGTCCTTTCCGGCGATATGCGCAGCCGAAATGGCCACAAGGCGCACTTCCACCCATTCGAAGAGGTCCTGAGCCTCTTCCTCCATGGCTACACTCCCTGTGCCGCCTTGTCGATTGATGTACGCCACCGCAGTCGCATTGTCCGACAACACGCACAGCTCGATGTAACACTATCGACTCGAAAGCTCGCAGCACTAGCCCCACCGTGCGCAACTCGAGCCGGTTGATCGACCACTGGAGTTCTTGTGTCGACCAAGTTCCCTGAGCATAACGACCCTGACAGTGGGCTCCCCAGCCCGCTAGGCTTGCATCGGTTATGACCGGTAACCAAGTTGGCTGTTCCAGAGGCAGGCCCATCTGAAGGGACCGTGGGCAAAGCCACCACTGCAACGCCCGACGCACCCGTCTCGGGCAGGGCAACCTGCGACTTAGCGGGTCCGTCTGATTGGACCAGTGACGCAAGAGAGCTCGCTGTAGCGGACGCATGTGAAACCTGGCCCAAGGAACTACATCTATTGTTGCCGCCATGGTCCCCAGTAGACTGAGATACCACCAAGCCGACGGAGCGGGAATCGCCAAGAAAGTCCGAACCAGACGTCGCTAGGCTTGTGCGCGGCGACTCGGTAGAGATATCAAACCTCTGTTCGTGTCGAAACAAACCCCGAGATATTCGAGCATTTGAGAAGGTTCCAGATGACTCTTTTTTGCATTGACCACCCATCCTAAGTTCTGCAAAAAACGTACGACCTTGTCCGTTGCTTGTAAGCTCTCCGTAGCGGACTTCGCTCGAATCAACCAGTCGTCGAGATACGGGTGGACCAGAATACCATCCTTTCGCAACGCTGCTGCTACTACCACCATGACTTTGGTGAAGGTGCGAGGAGCTGTGGCAAGACCGAACGGTAATGTTTGAAACTGATAGTGGCCCCAAGGGAAAGCGAACCGAAGAAACTTCTGATGAATCGGTCTTATCGGAATATGTAGGTAGGCCTCCGCCAGGTCCAGCGAAGTCAAAAACTCCCCTTGTCGCACTGCCACTATGACGGACCTGAGAGTTTCCATCCGAAAGTGCGGAACTCGGAGACAACGATTCACCCCCTTGAGATCTAAGATAGGACGGAGAGAGCCATCTTTCTTGGGCACCACGAAATAAATGGAGTAACGACCGGTGCCGCGCTCGAACAGGAACAGGAATAACCGCCCCCAAGTCCAGGAGCCTGTCCAAAGTAGAGCGAATGGCGAGTTCCTTTAATGGACCCCTGCTGGGTGACAGAACGTAGGAGTCGTGGGGTGTAAAGGCAAACTCTAGTGCATAACCCTCTCGGACTATCTCCAGCACCCATTGATCGGATGTTATCTGGACCCAAGAAGGTAAGAAATCCCGAAGACGACCCCCGATGACTTGCGGTCCCTCCAGGGCCTGCCTCACGTCGTGGTTTGCGATTAAAGGAAGGAGAGGAAGAGGAGGCTGTAGCTGAGAAGCCTCGACCCGCCCCCCGGAAACCTCGAAAATTATGTGAGCGTGATCCAAACCTGCTTCTCTGAGAACTCCAAAGGCGGGAAGAGCGGAACTTTCTAAAGTCTTTGAAAGGACCCCGAGAAGCTGGCAAACATCTACCTAACTTAGGTTTATCTTCCGGTAGTCTTCCACCTTTAGACTCCCCAAGGTCTTTCATCAATTTATCGAGATCGTCCCCAAACAACAAGCGGCCCTTGAATGGCAGCTTGCTGAGACGAGACTTGGACGAGCCGTCAGCTGCCCAATTCCGCAGCCAGATGGATCTCCGCGCCGCTACCAGGGAAGCCATACTGTTAGCTAAGGACCTGATTAAATCATAATGGACATCAGCTAAATAAGCAGATCCCGATTCCAATCGCGTCACTTCGAGCAAAGCTGGCTGATCGAGAAGAGAATTCTGATGCAAATGCTGAGCCCACCGTAAACAAGCTCGAGCTATCCACGCCCCGCAGATAGATGCTTGCAATGACAAGGCATTGGTCTCAAAGGCCTGTTTCAAAAGACCATCCACCTTCCTGTCCTGAGTATCTTTTAAGGTGGCGCTTCCCTCAACCGGGATAGTGGTCGTCTTGGTTACTGCCGACACTGCCCGAGGAGACTTGAACTTATCCTTGTCTTTGTCCGCTAACGGATACAGACGGTTCATTGTCCGAATACCTTTCAGACCTGCCTCAGGCTGATCCCACTCAGTGTGAATCATTTGATCCACCACTCTATGTAGCGGAAACACCACCTGAGACTGTCGAACTGCCTGAATGAGAGGATCCTCTAAAGCTTCCTCTTCCATTGACTGCGCCGAGGCGAGATTGATGGTTTGCAGGGCCTCCGTAATCAAGGGAACCAGCTCTTCCCTCCGGAACACCCGAATAATGCGAGCCTGATCCTCAGGCTCAGGAATTTCACCTTCCTCTAAGTCGTCAAGCAGGTCCTCTGCGTCGAGAGCTGCTTCAGACTCGTGCCACTGCAGTTCCTCTGGCTCTAAGTCCAGGGACTGCAACCTTTTAGGTGGCCGGGGCCCCATCCGACCGGATCCCTCCGCCGTGGGTAGTGACAGAGGCAAAGAAGCGGAGAAAGTTTCTGGTAACTTACCCAAGTGCCCCAGTTGGAAAGCCTGATGCATAAGCAGTACAAAATCAGGGGAAAAATCTTTCAAAGAAGACTCTGCCCCTTCTGCTGGCAGCGCAGAACCCAGCCCCTTTGAAGAGCCAGGATCTGGGGACAGGCGATTACCCTGAGAAGGAGTCCCCTCAGCAGATGGGAAAGGGAGTACATCAGCTGCCAGCGCTTGGCCTTCCACATGCTGTTCCGCGTGAGAGGCCACCGCAGCACAGCTCTTACAAACTCCTGACTCGGCAGCTATGCCCTTATGAGATCTGCAGATCACGCATTGCGGTCTCGACGCCATAATGGGTGAAAAAAAAATGCCAGGGAAATAAAATTGCAGAGATTAGAAAGACTAAAGCCTCTACACCTAGGCTAGAAATCTTCTCTTCTCCGTCTGATTTTTTTTTTTTAAACTCGAGTGTAAGAAGGGCCAAAAAGTAAAAAGAGAAATACAGACTCTCCAAAAAAAAAAAACTAAAAACCCCAAAGGCCAGAGGTCTACGGGAGACCGCAGAGTCAGGACCTTAAAAGCAAAAGAGCCGACAATGGCCGCTGGGACCGGCGAAACGAAGAAAAAAATAAAAAAAAAATAAAATAAAACTACAGGGACATTAGGAAAGGGAAGGCACTTACCCCAGCAGCTAGAAAAAAATTAGAGAAACAGCGAAATCGCTTGAGCCGGAGCGGTGATGAATAGACAACCCGGCAGCCAAAAGACTGCTGGGAAACTGAGCTCACAGAGTTGAAGTTCGCCGTCAACTTTTAAACGCCGTTTCCAGCACCCGCAGGCACGGAAGGGCAAGGAGCTGCTGTGAGTGTCCGATCAGTCCCCCGTACTGTCCAGGGGGAGCGATCGAGAAATGCTGCCTCAGTAAGCACTGCAAAGGGGGAGGAAGGGCAGTACGGCTCAGCTCCGGGTTTTTTTATTTTTATTTTTTAAAGCGATATCAACATAAAAAGAAAATAAAGGGAAAGAAGCAAAACAAAACGAAGGACTCCCCAAAGGAAAAGAAATGTAGCTAGCGTTGCTAAGACAAGCCCTAAGTGAGCCCAGACCCAGGCTCACACGTCCTCCTGCTGCAAGGAGACTGGACACACTGGGGGCCTGATGGGAGCTCCAGCAGCATACATTCCATGGTTTAGAGAATTTGATTGGTCCAGTCTCCTTGCTGCAGGAAGAGGTGCACTACCCGGATGTGGAGGATTAAACTGGAGGACCGCTCAGGAACACCTGATGAGATGTCAGTAGCTTCAAAGAGCTGAGAAAGATACTAAAAGCAGTGTCTGAAACCTTCACCACTAACGATAATATTTCCTTTTTGAACTAAAGCACCAAAAAGAATATAACTTTGTTTTTAAAAAGTGCCTAAATTCTTTAAGAGCTCTCAGGCAGAGAGCTAGTAATTTATAAGCCACACACTCTTACCCCAGTTTGAAATGCAGAACCCATGTTAGGAATGCCTGCAGAGGCAACAGCAATACAGCTGCAAGCACGTGGGAGCGCAGTGCAGAGGGAAGTATCAACTCTTGTCTGCAGTGCTCTGAAGATTCAACCATCACTTCTCTCTCTGACCCAGACTTCATGTTTACATTACGGTGGGACCTGCTGCATTTTTAGAGTGTAGTACGTAGGGGTTGGGGCTTCCCTTCATGCGGCCCTCCCACTTGTTTACTGTTACATTGCTGTTGCCACTGCACCTAGGAAATATGGCAGTGGCAGCAGTGGTGGGGGTGGATTGGAGGATAGGGCTTTCTGCAGCAGTTCCATCCTCCAAAGCCTGGAGCTGTAGGTGACTGCCTCCCTGGAGATTCAATAGCTATTTGTTGGAGACCGGCCTCTTGTTTACTCAGTGGAAGAATGCTCTGCAGTCTGATGGAATGGAATGAGAAGTGGAAATGGAATGATTATTGGCGAAAGCGCAGCAGGGCACTCATTTTGGTAAATTTATTGCAATCTTATCTCCGTATATTCAGCATCTACCAGTTAAAGTAACATTAATCATGTGAAGGCACATTTTAGAAAAGCTGTTTGTGGCTCTAGTGACGTGCAAATGAAAAGATCTGAAAATCGATGACAGTTTTTGAAGAGGTGTACTCGTGTAAGTTTGATGTAAAATTAATATATCTCCACCCCTCATAATAGATGTCATTGTTAAAAACAGGCCGAGACAGAAGGCAATGCTATCCACGTGCAGCAGAGGATCCATTTCACGAACATACACATGGAGAACCCGGCCACTTAAATATGTAACTGCTGGCATTTTACAGCAAATAAGTTTAAATATCGGCACTCAGGGCCAATACGAAGACTGGAGGCACCTTAGGCAGGCCCTCGATCCTGCTGCCCCTGCACCCTTTGCTGCTGCTCCTCTCCAAGGCTAACAGTTGTGGCAATTACCTCTGAACCCATGACGCAGCAGTTACTCTCTGTTTTCTGGGACTGCATCATGGTTTCATTCTATTCAGTCTTCCACTTTGGTGTCCCCTCTGCCACAGACTTCCAGTTCATACAAAAACAGAAGCCCGGGGCTGAGGGCAGCAGATTGAATAGAATGAAACCAAGATGCAGCCCCAGAGACAGAGGGAAAGTGCTGTGTTGTGGTTTCAGAGGCAATTTCCTGGAGAAGGGTGCCAGCGGCAGCAATAGGTGCTCCTAGAGGGCCGCCACTCTAGACGTCCACCTGGATCACCTAACAGTAGCACCGGCCTTGTTGGCACTTACACGTGTATCTCAGCCATTTAAAAAAATGTAGCCATGCAGCCACTCAGTCACTTACAGAGACCTCCATTTTACTGCATTTCAATTCTTAGGAGGAATTTGTCATTGGGGGATGAAGGGGGATACCCCTCTCAATCAGGGCCAATGCAAGGATATGGGACACCCTAGGCGAACTTCATCCCTTGTGCCCCTTTTCCACCCCTCACTGGGACAATGCTTTTAAGATGGCACCTTCAGCTCTGGTGCTGCGGTGACACGTGTGCTTCTGCCCCTTTTGATTCCACTTTCTGTCTGCATGCTCTCAATCCCTCCTGTGAGGAGGCGACTGGAAAGAATACTTTCTAAATGGCCATTTGTGCCAGGGACAGGTGTTAAGTCTGGATGTGTCCAATTGGAGTCTTGCACTTGCCTTTCCAGTATGCAATGGGAAAGACATGTATAGATTTCCATGACACTGACATGCCCCTGTCTACTCTTGACATGGTAAGGACAGCTATGTGTAAAATGGGTCCTTTCTAACAATGATGCACATAGATGTGATTTACATGTGTTCAGTGGTTATTTTGACACAAATTGCAAATAAGTCTTTTAAAATAACCCCCTTAATTTGTTGGGGGCATTTCACATTGTATAGCTGCTCTATTATAAATGAGTGAAGCGGCAGGGCAGTTGTGGTTATGTTACCCAGAGTTCAGGGGGCAAGAGTCTGGGTTAAAAATAACTGAAGATGCATCTGTCTGTACTTGGCATAGGTAAGGAACCCCTTGTTTGTACTGGTATTTGCAATAAGAAAATGATGAAATTAATGTTTCTTACTATTTAAGTTTATAAGGGCCTGATGTAACGCGGCTAGCCATTGAATATCTGCGGTTAGTCTATAATGCCAGGACCATATCCGGCCACCGGCACTGAATATCTGGGGTAGCTGCAGACCCCGGAGGCTAACTGGGCAGTGGTGAAATTGAGCCACAGCCCGGTTGGCTTCCAATGGTAAAGCCAGTCCAGCTTTTGCTGTGCCTGACCGTTGAATATCCCACTAACTGGCATCTACACGATTTGCTGGTCGAAGGCTGTACTGTAATCTATTCAGAATGTAAGATGTGTCACAGTATAACATGGAGAGACGGATCACATGTTCTAGCTTGACAGTCACTGCAAACAGCCTGAAAACCTGCTCACCCGAGCCAACTTTTCAAAATGACTGGAGGTGCTAAACGTAAAAATGATTTGCCGTGGGAAGGCTGAAGGAGTCTGTTGGGCACTGGGGGGGGTGTTTACCATGAAGCGGACTGACTGCTGGAGGGAGGACAGCGCTCGGAGTTCCTTCATCGCTGCGGCCTGTGTCTTTAAGAGCCGCCCGTGCTGTTAATGGTGACTTTAAACTCTCCTGGGGACCGAGAAGAAACCGGGGCGAACGGACTCAGGCAACCCTTAACCGAGCGGGCAGGGGATCCTCATGAATATGCATGATGCACCTCCCTCCTGCCCGACCAATGAGGCTCGTGCGGCTCTGCTTCCGGGTGCGGCTGGGAGGAGGGATGGGCGGACGGAGAGAGCGAGCAGTGTGCATTAGTGTGCTTCGGGGAACCTCATGAATATGCATGAGGCGCCTCCCTCCTGCCCGACCAGTGAGGCTCGTGCGGCTCTGCTTCCACGTGCGGCTGGGAGGAGGGGCGGACGGACAGAGCGCGCGCTCGAGCAGTGTGCATTAGCGTGCTTCGGGGAACCTCATGAATATGCATGAGGCGCCTCCCTCCTGCCCGACCAGTGAGGCTCGTGCGGCTCTGCTTCCACGTGCGGCTGGGAGGACGGACAGAGCGAGCGCGCGAGCAGTGTACATTAGCGTGCACCGGGGAAGCTGAGCGCGGCTGGGCTGCAGAAGGCAGGTACACGCGTGGGACGGATTTGCAGCGTGCGGCAGGCTTGTGCTGCCTAGGAAGTGGGACGTGTGCGTGAGTGTAGTTTGGAGCGTCAGACTGTCCTGAGGCTGGAAGGAAACCTTAAAAGCAGAGGGAGACATTTCGGTTGGTCCTGGTTTTGAACTTAAATCCCCAAGCGGCGTGGGATCAGTAGCTCCCTGATTCCGCCTATGTAAATAAGATTACCAGCTGTCCCTGATTTTCAGAGATTACCTCCAATTTCTGAGCCTTGTCCCTGGCTCTCAGCTGACCTCCTTTCGAGACAGAGCAGGTGCCATTTCCAGGACAGGTAGCGATGCATTTAAATTCCCCCAGGCAAGCAGGTGGCTTAGAGCCTTTGACAGGAAGGTTGTGTTGGAGGAGGCCACTCACAGACAATGTTCCCTCTAATTTTCTGAAGGCTGTGTGCGCATAAAATATCAGCTGTGTGCAGCTTTTGAAGTAAGGTTAAATTTTTGTGCTCCACATAATGACACTCGGAGTTATATACTTTAAAATTTGACTGCACATCAGAATACGTACACCACATTGATTTTAATCAAATTAAATGAAAATAGATGATTACTAAATGAAGCGGGAAATTTCTAATAATTGCAATCATAACTTTTAAATTTTAAGACGTCTGTGTTTTCCATCAGAATCAGAGCTGTAATTTTTGTGCACTCTGTTGTAAAGTATGTGTGCTCGCTCACACACACAGCTTAGAGGGAACAGTGCTCACAGAAGGTCTTGTGTGCACTCCTATGCAAAGGCCCCGTGCCATTTTATTTTTTTTTCTCGATTTTTTTTATCCTGTGCTCTCAAAAGTGAACATAAGATATGCCATACTGGGTCAGACCAAGGTCCATCAAGCCCAGTATTCTGTTTCCAACGGTGGCCAATCTAGGTCATACGTACCTAGCAGTTTCTCCAAGGGACACAGGTTCCACAATGCTTGTATTGGTTCAAGTATTGATATCCTGGGTCCCTTCTTAATAATGGCTTATGGACCTTTCCTCCAGGAACTTATCCAAACCTTTTTTAAACCCAGCTACACTAACAGTCTTTACTACATCCTCCGGTAACAAATTCCAGAGTTTGATTACACGTTGAGTGAAAAAATATTTTCTTTTATTAGTCTTAAATAGTTTACCCTGTAGCTTCATTGCATGTCCCCTAGTCTTTCTATATTCTGATAAGGTAAACAATCGATCTACGTTTACCCGTTCCACTCCGTTCATTAATTTATAGACTTCTATCATATCTCCCCTCAGCCGTCTCTTTTCCAGGTTAAAGAGCCCCAACCTTTTTAGCCTTTCTTCATAGGAGTAGCCTTCCATCCCCTTTACCATTTTGGTGGCTCTTCTATGAACCTTTTCTAAAATCGCTATATCCTTTTTAAGATACGGCGACCAGAATTGCACACAATATTCAAGGTGCGGTCTCACCATGGAACGATATAGAGGCATTATAATATCTTTTGTTTTATTTTCCATTCCTTTCCTTATCATACCTAGCATTCTATTTGCTCTCTTGGCCGCTGCTGCACACTGGGCCGAGGGTTTTAACATGGTATCCACAATGACACCTAAATCTTTTTCCTGGGTGGTGGTTCCTAATGTGGAACCTTGCATCGTGTAACCATAGTTTGGGTTGTTCTTCCCTAGGTGCATAACCTTGCACTTCTCCACATTAAATTTCATCTGCCATTTTGATGCCCAGTCTTCCAATTTATCAAGATCCTCTTGCAATTTTCCACAATCCTCCTGGGTTTTAACAACTTTAAATAGTTTTGTGTCATCTGCAAATTTGATAACCTCACTCGTTATTCCACTTTCCAGGTCATTTATGAATATGTCAAAAAGCAGCGGACCCAGCACAGATCCCTGGGGTACACCACTATTCACCTTTCTCCATTGGGAAAATTGGCCATTTAGCCCTACCCTCTGCTTTCTATCTTTTAACCAGTTCCTGATCCACAATAGTACACTGCCTCCTATCCTATGACTCTTTAGTTTTGCCAAAAGTCTCTCATGAGGGACCTTGTCAAAGGCTTTCTGAAAGTCCAGATACACAATATCAACCGACTCACCTTTGTCCACCTGTTTATTCACTCCTTCAAAAAAACATAACAGATTAGTAAGACAAGATCTTCCTTGTCTAAAGCCATGTTGGCTGTCTCCCATTAGGTCGTGACTATCTACATGCTGAGTAATTTTATTCTTTATGATGGTTTCTACCATTTTTCCTGGTACTGATGTCAGGCTCACCGGTCTGTAGTTTCCCGGATCACCCCTGGAACCCTTTTTAAAAATTGGTGTTACATTGGCGATCCTCCAATCCTCAGGTATTAGAGATGATTTTAATGATAGTTCACAGATTACTGATAGCAGGTCTGCAATCTCAAGTGCTCAGTGAATTGGTCTTTAGGGTGTCTGAGTGGAGAGGGTTGAGAAACAGGCAGTATCTAAGGGGAGGGAGCAGGTCCAACAAGACCTTGTGAAGAAATTCTTGATACTGCACAGGGGAAGGGACGGCAACGAACTTAACGGAAGGAGGGGGAAGGGAAGGAGACATGCTGGATAGCTTGGGGTTAAAGCAGGGCCCATCCGACCACTAGGCAGCTGCCTAGGGTGGCAACCTCTGGGGGGCAGGGCATTCAAAGCGAAACAATTGATTTTTGACAAGGGGGGTGGGGTGTAAAGCTTAAAGTTTACCTAGAGTACCACCGTCTTAAATCAATTCTGGGTCAGAGAAAAAATGTCCCAGATTTGCCAGCAAAGAATGTGTTAATCTTACATTTAAATCTGTTGAAGGCAGGGCATTGCCACCACTGAAGGTCTAGGCGAGCTGCAGTAGCAGCCCGCCTGACAAACGGCACTCTAGGTTAAAATGGCTAGCGCCAGCCCTGGTTTCATGTTCCATAATACATCCGGAGATGATTATTAGAAATCCAGGACTGGCTTAAAATCTCCTTTCCAAAAGAAGCGGCTCTGGAAATATCTTCCAAATAGTGCAGGGAAGGGAGCTAAAAATAGAAGTTTTGCAATAATTTAAACTAATTTCAAAATTAATATATTTTTAAATAATTTAAAACTTTTATAGCTACAAAATAAAATATGTAAATTAAGACGTTTTGCTCAACATACCGTTCTGTGGTATTCGTCCTCTGATTAATTCTTGATTTTTGTCTCTCTCGTGCCCTTCACTTCTCTATCTGTCTCTGACCCTAGTTTTCTCTTTCATCCCACTCCTTTCCATTGTGAGCTTCCCCAGGCTACCTTATCTTTACTTCACCCTCTCTCTTTGCCTTCTATAATTATGCACCTTCCTCTGTTTACCCACGTTGCCGTCTTGCAAATGTGGTTAAGCGGGGATGACATTGAGGTTCGCCAGCATGGAGCCATGACCCGCAGCTGGTGTGCCTGAATGTGCTCCAGGGTGTCGTGCTGGCCCGTGAATAGCAGTAGGCGATGCATGTGGTGATCCATTGGGACAGTGTTCGCTTGGTGACCGGTTGCCCGGGTCTGTTGGGGTCAAAGGCCACAAAGAGTTGGTTTCCTTGGCAGGTTGTCACTGTCTGGGCTAGGGTGTGCGCAGGGTGTGGAGGTGACGTTCTGGGTTACTTTGTGGCTCCGGGTAGAAGATGGGGAGCTCGATGGCTTTTTTGATATGAAAGGTCAAGGCCACCTTAGGTAAGAATTTAGGGTGGATTCGCAGGGATGTGTAGTTCTGATGGAGCATAGTGTAGGGGGATGTGCTACTAGTGCCTGGAGTTTGCCAGCACATCCATCAGGAGGGTGAGCAATGAGGAATAGTGTCTTCCACGTGACGAACTTGAGCAGAGCCTGTTCTAGTGACTCAAAGTGGTCCTTCATGAGCTGTTCCAGCACGATATTGAGGTCGCAGGAGGGTGCCGGTTTACTTGACGGGAATTGCAGATTGGCGAGGTTGGAGATGGGTTGTCCATCCAAGAAACCCCGTGATCTGGCCACAATACCATGGCTCTTTCGGTCTCTGGTCCCTCAAGCAGTGAGAAATAAGCAGAGTAACACAGAACACAATCACACACAAAGTGCTAATTTTCTTTGAGCTCAGAGGGAAAACAGAAGGTCCATGGACACAGCACAGTTCCACCTCTGTTGAATTCAAAGTCTTCCTCCTTTGAAGCTCTTTTTATTGAAGAGAAAAGGGAAAGTAACACAGTCATTAAGCATAAACATAACATAACACAAGGTGTCGCTAGAATTCTTTACAGAATAAGAGCTGTTTACAGTGTATTAGATGAAATTGACTTGATTATGACAGAATTATTTATAATTGCAGAAATTATGCTGTGCCAACAGGGACCTATAGTTGACTGTACAATGAACTATGGTTGCGCAGTTCATAGCCTGTGTTTACTCTTTATGCTTGCGTTAACAATGTTCTCAACTATTTTAAAGACAGTTACACAGAACTCATGATCATGATATCCCACTCCATCCAAGAGGAAGTAGGTGAAAGGATAAACCCGTGAGTGACAGTCATTGTTAAAAAGTTCTTCTATCAGCACATTTTAGAAATCTATGTCAAGAAATTCATCTATCTTTAATTACACAGGTACACTACCAAAAAACTGCCTCCAGTTTTGCAACTGATTCCTATAGATTTTGGGGTGCTGAATCCAGGAAAAATAGCCAAAATGTTCCATCACGTCACGTTTTCTTGCAAAATTAGATTTCTTACCCATATAAGGAATGTTCACATAATTTCTTTTTAGCCGACTGCAGTTTATTTTCTTGGCCCAAAATAGAGGTTGTAATGGTTAACTAATGGTTAACTAACTAGAAACACTCCCTCATGATATTTTAGAGTGTTTTGTATTCATTTTATACATTAACAGGACACTTGGGAGGCGGGGGGCTAAATCCAGTACTCGCGTTGGCGCTTGTTCTTTCCTGTTCGCCTCGTTCGCTCGCTCAAACACGGTGGTTGCGATATGAACGTTCCTGTCAAATTTCAGTTTCTTGCAAGTTCATTATTACCTTTTGTTTGCTCAGTCGTAATCCAGCTTTATTCCGAAGTGGTTCACTACAGTTGTAGTTTGTAGTGCTGTGTATTTGTGATGGCTCACAGAGCCAGAGGTTGCGTCAACTCTCCGGACAGTTTTTGTTTTATTTGTGGGGAATATACCGTGAAAAAGCGGCAGAGGAACATTTCTGCATTTATTAAAAAAGTATATTTCGCCTATTTCGGTTTGAAGTTAGGCGATCAAGACAAGCATTTCGTTTCGGAATACCTATGATGTGGCGTGAACAAAGAGACCACAGCAGTGACTGCTATTTTTGCTCTTGCATTGTGAAGGGATACAACTTAAAAAATAAGAACGTAATAAGTTACCCCAACCTTCCCTCAGCAATTAGGCCTATGCCTCATAGCAACGAAGTACCTGTGCCTGAACCACCAAAATCTTTGGATCATATTTGTGTGGACGGTTCTGATCATGTTGAGACTCATCAGATGGCTTTTCCCGATGAGTCCAGTACTTCCGAGTTTGAAACTGAACCAGATCCGAAACCTGAACTTTTCTCTCAAGCTGAATTGAATGATTTAGTCCGGGATTTAGGACTCCCAAAAGATGCTGCCCAACTGCTAGGTTCTCGGCTTAAACAGAAAAATCTATTGTCACCAGGAACAACTTTTTATTGGTACCGCAACCGCGAGACACAATTTTTGAAGTATTTCAGCAAAGAGGAAGATTTGGTATTTTGCAACGATATATACAGAGTGATGGAAAAGTTTAAACTCAAGTATGATCCTGCTGAATGGCGGCTGTTCATTGATTCGTCAAAAGACAGCATAAAAGGTGTTCTTCTTCATAATGGCAACACATTCGCTTCAGTTCCTATTGCTCACTCTGTTATTCTCCAAGAAAATACGAGAATTTGGCCCTGATTCTTCAGAAGATTCGTTATGATGAGCATAAGTGGATGATTTGTGGAGACTTTAAAATTCTATCCATGCTATTAGGGCAGCAATCCGGTTTCACCAAATATCCCTGCTTCCTTTGCTTGTGGGATAGCCGGGCCCGCGACCTACACTGGGGGAAAAGAGACTGGCCAATTCGGGAGTATTTGAGACCCGGTGAGAAAAATGTTCTTCATGAGAGCTTGGTACCTCGTGATAAAATTCTATTACCACCTCTCCACATTAAGTTGGGTCTCATTAAGCAATTCATCAAGTCCCTTCCAAAAGATGGTGAGTGCTTTCGGTACCTTTGCTCAAAGTTCCCCCGACTTTCTGAAGCAAAGCTAAAGGAAGGAGTGTTTGTTGGCCCTGATATAAGGAAACTCATTTCAGATGGAGCATTCGCTGAAAAGATGTCTGAGAAGGAAAAAGAAGCCTGGGATTCCTTCAAGGATGTTGTTCTCAAATTCTTGGGAAACAGGCAGGATGAGAACTATAAGGATATTGTTGCCAGGATGCTCAATGCCTTCAAAGAACAAGGCTGTAACATGAGCCTGAAAGTCCATTTCTTGCACTCCCATGTGAACTACTTTCCCGAAAACTTGGGGGCGTACAGTGAAGAGCAAGGTGAAAGGTTTCACCAGGACATCAAGGACGCAGAGAGAAGGTACCAAGGAAGATGGAACACCACTATGATGGCTGATTTCTGCTGGTTGCTGCTGCGGGAAACCCCAGATGAAAAATACGCCAAGCAGCGCACCAAGAGAAGCATTCGGGGGAAGAAGAAACAGGCCCACCAGGAGATTGATTGACCCAAGAATGACTTTAAAATCTAAACTGTGTTGACAAATATCGTGTTTTTACTAAACTTTGAAATAAAAATTTGCTAGTTATTACCACAGTGTCGGATCTCATTTATTATAATTTTATATTCACACCATCGGGTGTTTGTCTTCATGTATTGCAATGGTGCGGTTTGCGTTTTCTATTCTTACATACATACCTGTACAACATTTTTTGTACATTTCTTTGCTTTGCTTTGTGTCTAACCTCGCTCTTATATGCTCAATGTTTGTGCACATGTATGTGGCTGTTTTAAGTGCAGACAATTTTGCTACCATCACAGTGTGTTTTGTTGACATTACTCTATTCTTATGTGCTGCCTTGTTACAATTTTCTTTATTCTTATTTGAATAACTACTAAACAATTAGTATAAAGAATTCATCCAAGAGACTTTTATCTCGATCGCACTCAATCTGAAACGTTCACCTCAAACTGCTAACCCAATGTAGCAAAAAATCTGTACGTGATGGAGCAAATTGGTTACCAGATTTGGATTCAGCGCACCAAAAAACGTAAAAATCAATCGAAACATTAGAGGCAGTTTAAAAAAAAATTTTTTTAGTGTACCTGTGTTACATATTGGGGATTCTGGTATCCCCTTTACTTGTCCATTCCTACAAAAAGGGTCAGAGATAGTGCCTGAGATATAGATTGAGGTATTTTGTTCCAGGCATCTGGAGCAGCAAGATGAAAGGCGCGAAGTCTGGAGTTAGCAAAAGAAGAGAAGGGCACAGAAAGAAGTGATTTGCCAGAAGAGCAGAGTTCCCAAGGAGGAGTGTAGGGAGGGATAAGAGAGGAAAGGTAGTGAGGAGCTGCAGAGTGAATGCACTTATAGGTCAGTAGGAGGTTTGAATGGGATGCGGAAACGGATAGGGAGCCAATGAAGTGACTTGAGAAGAGGGGTGAAATGAGCATGACAAGGCTGGTGAAGATTAGCTGCACAGCAGAGTGTTTGAACAGAGTGAAGGGGAGAGAGATGATTCAGAGGGAGACCAGCAAAACTCGACTCCAGGTTAAACCAGAGGTGCGCTACCTGGGAGTCATCTTATATCAACGCCTTACCCTTTCCCCGCACATAAGCAACATCACAAAACGCATCTGCTACAAGCTTAAAACTATACAGCACCTTACACCACACCTGGATCGTCATGACTTCCGCACAGTTCTTCAGGTGCTCATGGTCCCCCCACTTTGATTACTGTAACCTCATACTACAAAGCCTGCCGAAATCTGTAATCCACCCCCAGCAACTAGCTTCGAATACAGCAGTATGCAGCCTTTGCAATTCCCCAAGAGTGGAACACACAACCTCACTTCTCAAGCAGCTACATTGGCTACCCATTTCTGAATGCAGCAAATACAAATCCATGCTCATAATTTCCAAAGCCACTCATGGCTTATCCTCCACGCATCTCCAGTCTTTGAGATACAGAGAGCACTCAGCAACAGAGGCCGAAGAATGAGTTCCTCAACACACCTTATATACCAACAATAAACACCAACTGCACAACATCGAAGGGCTTTCTCCCTCTTCGCACTGACCCTATGGAATGCAATCCCAGATATTCTCTGTGCCACAAATGATGTGACCGACTTCAGAATCAAAAGACGCACCTATTCCTGGAGCGTTTTACTGATTACAAAGCATAGCCTCAGTGTTCCCACAGAACCACTCAACCCTTGCACCTTCCTAGCTGTCTCCTTTCCTACCAGTCCCCTAGCACCTTCTTTCGCTCCCTAGCCCCACCCCCCCATCCTCTACTGTGTTATAAATGTTACTTTGGAATTGTTGTGTTTAGTTGTAACAGCAAACATTATACATAACAGTAATATTCACTTTTAATTTATGAACTAATGTTCATTGTTCCATGTAAAGCCACTCCAGGCATTGTTATCATGTAAACCGCTTAGACTCTCAGATTAGCAGTATAGCTAAATAAATAGTCTAGATGGGAGGTGACTAAGCAATGAATAAGTATCTTACTAGTGTGTTAGAAAGGAATGGGAAAATTTTGTTGATGGTTTAGAGAAAGAAATGGTAGGTTTTAGCTATCAGTTGGATTTATGTGGAGAAGGAGAGAGAGGAGTCAAAGATTGACTCCAAGGTTGCGAGCTGAGGAGATAGGAGAAGAGAGTTATCCACAGAGACTGAGAAAAGAGAAAGGGGAGAGGTGGGTTTAGGGGGAAAGATAAGAAGTTCAGTTTTGGCCATGTTCAATTTCAAGTGGCGGTGAGACATCCAAGCAGCAATGTCAGAAAGGCAGACAGAGATCCGGGTCTGAATTGCCGGAGAGATTTCAGGCGTAGAGAGTAGATCTGGGAGTCAGCAGCATAAAGATGGTACTGAAAGCCATGGGAAGAGATGAGTGCACCAAGGGACTGGGTATAGAGAGAGAAATAGAGTTGACCCAAGACCAATCCTTGGGGTACACAAACTGAGAGTGGGATAGCAGCAGAGGAGGAGCCACCAGAACAAACACTGAAAGAGCGATGGGAGAGATAAAGAGGAGAACCAGGATAGCACAGAGTCCTTAAAACCAAGCGAGGATAAGGTATCAAGGAGAAGGTTGTGGTCAACAGTGTCAAAAGCAGCAGAAATTTCAATTTGGATAAAGATCAAGTAAAGGCCCATGGATTTAGCCAGGAACAGGTCGCAGCAGACTTTGGCAAGAGCCTTTATAGTAGAATGTAAAGGACGAAAACCAAACTAGAGGATCCAGGAGGCCTTGAGAGGAGAAAAGTCGAGGCAACGGCAGTAAACCACTCATTCAAATAGTTTAGAAATGACGGGGAGGAAGGAGATGGGTCAATAGGACAGGTAGGGTCTAGTGAAGGTTTCTTGAGGAGAGGTGTGACCACAGCATGTTTGAAGGCTGCAGGGACAGTTGCAGTTGATAGCGAAAGGTTGAGAATATGAGAGATAGAGCTTAGATGGGTAGGAATAGGATTGGAGGAGGAAAGGAGGTGTGTGGTTTCCTCTTCAGAGATTATAGAATGTCCCTCAAATGTCCCTGCATGACAATATAACATATGTTCTATCCCTGTTAGCTTTTGTTTCAATTATAACCCACACTTGTTACCCCTCACCTCAAAACGTTCTATGTAAACATTAAAAGTTGAATGTAAACCGCCTTGACTTAAGGAAAAGGCAGTATATAAAATCTGTTAAATAGAAAAGGAAGAAAGGGTAGCAGAGGTAGGGAAGTTGGGAGTGAAGAGGGGGGAGGAGGGGAAGTAGTTGACATCATGGGGAATTGGAGTGTGATTTTGTGGATTTTGCCATGGAAATAGTTAGACAGGGTTTGGGCAGAAAGGCAAGGAGGAGTCGGAGGTGGAAGCATCTTGTGGAGTTGTAAAGAAACAGTGAGGGTCAGAGGTAAGAGAGTCAGATGGGCATAATAGTTTTGTTTGGCGAGTGCTATGGCTGACTGGAAAGAGGCAAGCATGAATTTGAAGTGTAGAAAGTCCACAAGGGTGTGGGATTTGAGCCAAGCGCGCTCAGCTGAATGGGCACAAGGATGTAGATAGTGGGTAGTGGACAACAGCCAGGGCTGGGATGCAGTACATCTCACAGGACGTGGCATGGGTGGAGCAAGAGCATCCAGAGCAGAGGAGAGTGCAGCATTATTGGAAGCTACTGTCTCATCAACAGATTCAGATGACATAGTGAAGGAAAGAGGTGATGAGACAGTGGCAGAGAGAACCAAAGGATCAATAGCACAAAGTTTTCTAAAGAGGTTGGAGGAGACAGGGCGAGGTTGAGGCAGTGAATGATGAAGAGTGAAGCTTAGCACATGATGCTCCAATAAGAGAAGAACTGAGGTACAGAAGTTTGAGGGTAAACAGAGAAGAATATAAGGCTGAGGTATTGGCCGTGCTGGTAAGTGAGGGCAGTAGAGCAAAGCTGGAGGTCGAATGAGAAGGTAAGGGAAAGGAGCTTTAAAGCATAAGGGTCAGAGGGGTTAACAAGAATGTTAAAATCCCTGAGAATAAGGGAGGGGGAAGATGAATTCAGTAAGAAGGAAAGCCATGAGTCAGTCAGTGAGAGGTAGAGGTGGACTTGTCAGGAGGTCGATAAATAACAGCTAACTGGAGAGCTAGTGGTTAAAAAGGCGGATGAAGTGGATTTCAAAAGAGGGAAAGGAGCGAGACTGAGGCAGCAGGAGGGATTGAAATTGGCAGGAAGGAGAGAGGAGAAGCCCAGCACCACCTCCACAATGGCCAGTTATATGTGGGGAAAACAACATGAAGCATCCGGACACTCATTGTTGAACACAGACGTTGTATCAAAAGGGGTCAGATTGACAAACCTTTGGTGGTGCATTGGCATGAACAGCAGCACAAGATTTTGGATATTAAGATTTTTGTTTTAAAGAAAGTTAAAATTAATTGGAGAGGAGATGATGTCAACAGAACCATTTTGAGACTGGAACAACGGTATATTTATATGCTTGATATGTTGACCCCTTTTGGGTCTCAATTTGGATACAGAATTTTCAGTTTTTTTTTATAGTCTGATACATTTTAGATGTTGTTGTTGTTGTTGTTAAGTGCCGTCGAGTCGGAGTCGACTCATGGCGACCCTCTGGATAGCTATCCTAAATTGTGTTCGGTCTTCAGTCAGGCGGCTCATTGTTGACAGACTGTTACCCGTAGCTGTTGTTATTGTATCGATTCATCTCATTGCTGGCCTTCCTCTTTTGTGTTGACCTTCTACCTTGCCAAGCATGATGTCTTTCTCTAATGATCTCTCTCTCCGCATGATGTGTCCAAAGTATGAAAGTCGAAGTCTTGTCATCTGAGCTTCTAAAGAAAGCTTAGGTTTGATCTCCTCTAGTACCGACTGGTTTGTTCTTCGGGGAGTCCATGGTATACACAGTATTCGCCGCCAGCACCATAATTCAAAGGCATCAATTTTCTTCCTGTCTATCTTTTTTTACTGTCCAGCTTTCACATCCATATGATGTTATTGAAAATACCATGGCTTGAACAAGTCGAATCTTTGTATGGAGAGAGGCATCTCTGCTCTTGAGAATCTTATCTAGGTCTTTCATAGCCATTCTGCCAAGAGCAATGCGTCGTCTGATTTCTTGACTGCTTGTTATTTCTTTATTGATAGTTGATCCAAGTAGGTTAAAGTTGTTCACAATTTCACTTTCTTCTCCTTCAACGATGAACCTGTTGATTATGCCAGTTGTCATGATCTTTGTCTTCTTTACATTAAGGTGCAGGCTATGAGACTATGTTCTTTGATTGTAAGAAGCAAATGTTTCAGATCATCTTCACTTTCAGCCAGTAATGTGGTATCATCAGCATAGCGAAGGTTGTTGATGAGTCTTCCACCAATCTTCACACCTCTGTTGTCTTCATACAATCCTTGTTCAAGGAATATTTTTTTCTTCATAGTGTCTTAGGCCTTTTAGGCCTCTTCTTTTTCCTTCATGGAACCGCCAGCCACTTTCTCCAAGAAATGTTCAAACTGTGGCGGTACAACTTTATTTTTAGACCCTCGAAGTCGGTGTCTAACCTGCTTGGGTCCTGGCAACAGTTTGGTGAGAAGAGGTCTTCAATATCGAGCTTCCCTCGATACACGGTTTCCCTCCAGCTTCGGGGCACCGTCCCCTTCTTCTTCTACACAGGATCAGGTAACCCACAAACAGTCTGTTAAGACTAGCCAGCCCTCGAGTGGTAGGTCTCCTGCAAAGCATGTAGACGGCTCCGGCCTTGCCCTCGAGGGCCAGCTGGCTTCAAAACCCCGGCGGGAGTCTTCGGTCTCCACAGCGTATAAGGGGTTTCAGGTTGTTCCTGGGGTTCACCCCTCAGAGAACATACCTGAGCCGTGTCCGGTGGTGGCATCCGCTTCGAGCGGTACCGATATCCCGACATCGGCACTGGTGTTGGATGAAACACTCCTCACCAGGGATCGTCATCTGGCGTCCTCGGTGCCTTCGGGACCGGTGGATACACTCCAGACTGACCTTCCATTATCGGTACCAGCACCGATGATATCACCGACGTCGGTACCCTCCAGACGTGCATCGATAGCCTCGCTTCCTTCGATGCTGAGTCTGGAATCGATCTCCAGTCTGGAGGACTGGGTACCGACTTGCCTTGGTACCGGCTCTCGGCGGTACCGAAGGCTCGGTTCCGATGATTCGGATCCACAACTCTCGGTTCCCTCGAGGCCCATTGAGTTGCCACTGGTTGGCCTTCATTCACCGGTATCAGACACGGTACCGAAGTCGGTACCGATGTCTTCATTGCCTTTATTTATTTATTTACATTCTCTTATATACCGCGCTATTCTGCATCAGTGCGGTTTACATTGAACAAACTGAAATTACATTGAACAGGGCATTATAACTTGGAGATAACTATTTTACAGGGAACATGGGCTAAGGAGGGTTAAGTGGCTTGCCCAAGACCACAAGGAGCACCTGTGGGACTAGAAACCCCAGTCCTTCCGGCCCAAGGTTGCTGTCCTCTAGTGGGATTTGAACCACCGACCTTCCGGCCTGAAGTACCTTGCCCCAACCACTAGGCTACTCCTCCACTCCAATGGTCGGTGCCTTCCATGCTTCGCTTGTCAATGCCGAGTTTAGAATTGCTCTCTAGTCTGGAAGACTCGTTACCAATACACTTTGGTACCGACACCGATCGATACCGGTGGCTCGGTACCGAGGACAGCACCCGGAGGTTTTTGGTTACCTCGGTACCGATTAAACTTTCACCGATGACTGATCCGATGTCTTTGTCAGGCTCGTCTCCGACATCGGTACCGGTATTGGCATCGGTACCGGTATCTACAGTAGCATCGTGGCCAACTCCTGCCATGCTTTTTTCAACAGGATCGCTCCCTTCTATGCCAAGCTTGGAGTCGATACCTGGCATGGACAATGTGGTAATGACGGTCGCTCCTCCTGACAGCCAGTACCGGCGACCATCCTTTAAGCATTCCACACTGCACTGTGCGGGATCTTCTATTCCTATATATCTGGATAGCTCTGTCAGTGCTCAGGCTAGTTCTTCAGATCTAACCTGTCCAAGGGAAATTCCTGTTGGGGAACTCTCCTTTCAGAGTTTCCTCCTGGATATAGCAAGATCTCTTACCATTCCTATCCCAGGACATGATCCTGCACAGGGATCTCTTTCTACCAATACAAAGGAGAACATAATGCTTCCTTTGCATCATTCCTTGCAGGATCTCCTTCTAGGAATGTGGGAAGCACCTTTAAGGGTACCCCCACCTTCCACAGCAACTGATTTCTTATATCAGGTGCCCCCCTCTCCAGGATTTCAAAAGACTCAACTTCCTCATCATTCCATAGTTGTGGATTCAGCAATGAGGCGGGTAAAGAGTAAGAAAAAGCACTCTTCTTATCCGCCAGGTCGTGAGTCTAGGACACTTGATGCCTTTGGACGTCAAATCTTCCAGACATCTATGCTTTCTGCAAGAATTCTCTCATATATTTTCTATATGAGTCTATCTCTTGAGGAGGTCACAAAGCAATTACATCTTTTGACTCCTTCCCTTCCAGAGTGCAGGAGTGCAGACTATTCTTCACTGCTCAAGCATCTCCAGAATATTTCTTGGTTTCTTACTCGTGCTTCACTAGACTCTTTTGAGTCTGTTAGCAGGACTTCTGCTATAACTATAGGGGCACGACGTAGAGTCTGGCTCCAAGCTTCAGACTTGGACAAATGGGCACAGCACAGACTGGGACATACTCCTTGCACTGGAGACAATCTTTTCAACAAGGAGTCTTTACGTCAGGTTACTCAGTTCTCCACTGACTTACCTGTTCCTAGGGGCTGTTCTGCACCTTCTTCTGTCCCAGTAGGTAGGAAATATCCTGCCAAACTTTCTTCCCATAGGAGAAGAAGGTTTTATGCATCATCTGCCCATCATACAGATGTTCCCAAACAGGGGAAGCATCGTCCTGGTCTGCAGAGTTCAATCTCTCACCAGGCTCAGCAAACCCAGCAACCACAGGGTTTCTGATCAATCCATCAGATGCTTGTGACTCTTGGGATTATAATCTGCAGTTGCTTCTTCTCAATAGAGGCAATCCACTGCTGTCATTCTACATCCAAAACATGGATCTCTTCCCGAATGACATCCATTCTTTCTATCTTCTATGAGCTGTCAGGATGTTCATGCTTCTAGGTCACAGGGTTCTCCTCTTTTCCTGTTAGGGAAAGAGGTCTATCCACTATCAAATGATAGTTTCCTGTGCCAGCATGTCTTTTTTCCTTTCTATAAACTTACTACTTTGTAAGTTTTCTTCAGCTCTATTCTCTTTACCCTCTTACCAGGTTTTCCTCTGTAAGAGTGGTATTGCTTCACTGGAGGGCTTTTCTTCAGCCTCTCTAGTTTTCTTACCTTTCCAGTGCGGAGTTCTCTTCTCTGAGTTGACTCCTCTTTTTCAATCTTCCTTTGAAGCAGTTCATCAGACACGTCCAGAGTTTTCTACTCTTGTTTTGTCTGTTCTTTCTGTTTTTAAACAGTACCATTCTTCTGCTGTCTGGCAAGCAGCTGCCAATGCAGGAGCCTTAATGTTTGGACCACTGGTTCTTGTTCACCAGCAACCAGATTTGTCCTTCACTAACATTCTGTCTAGTCTTAGTAGTGGCTCCAAGTCAGTGCTGTCATCTGTCTTGAAAGTTTTTTCATTAGAAGCTTGTTGGATTGTCTTCTCTTTCTGCCATCTCCATTCCCCTGGGTTTGGCAGCATAGTTGACATAGAACTGGCTGCAGGAGAGCCAGTTCCTATCTCCTCATTCTCCTGCATCATGTTCTCTGCAATCCTATAGAGAAGCTCTCCACTATGGGCCCTTGCTAGAGAGCATGGGGGGCTTTTTCTCCAACAGCTATACTAGATGGTTGAAAAAGGCTTTTTCAGTCATGTCTCCCATGACTAGAAAAATTCTCCTTTTAATATAAAGGACATAGGCCTCCTTTTACGTGAAAGCTTAAGGAGTTGCTAATTCCCTGCTTTGGTCCATAGTATTTTCCAATAGGGAATATGTTTTCTCCTTCCAGCTCGTCCTCATGGTAAGAACGCATAATACCTTTTTGCCCTTAAGCAGGTCAGCATGGTATCTCATTCCTATGCGTCTTCTGTTCACTTACCATGCTAGAGTTCAAGAATACTCGGGACTTGCTGGCTGCAGACTGATATCATCCTCTGCTTTTCACATACCTATCCTGGTTATTCTACTAACTAGCATCCCTGTAGCCATAACCAGTGGGAATTGATTCTCTATATATCTTCTCAAGTAGGTTCCACCTTCTTGTTATTAGATGAATCTTTCCTTTCCACATTTTCCTATGTGAATACTTTTTTGTAGGCATATCTCTGTCTGCTTCTTTGCAGACTTCCATATAGAGGCCTATATATTCATACCTATAGCACACATCTTAGATGTCTATGTCTATCATTTGTGTGTATTTTATGCCCTTCATATCTCACTATATATATATATCCTATAGATATATGAGAATATATCTCTATATGTATCTGTCGAGATATTTTACTATCGGTAGATATGTATTCCACTTATCTACCTGACTGTCGAGGCTCATATAGCTATATGATTCTGACAGTTGGGCTTACCCATACTTATGCTATCCAGCATGTTTTAGGGTCCTACACTCACAACCACTTCGTGGTATTAACACCTACCATAACCTTAAGGTTAGATACCCCTGAAGCTCTCCATGTTTCAATATCTCTCCCAGCTGACCTCAGTTAGGAGAGACATTGCGGATCTTCAGCTAATCACAGGCTCTAACGCCTCCGGCGTTGTCCTTTCTTTTGGGATACAAGGGGTTCCCATACTCTTTCTCCCCACAAGGACTGGGCCTGTTTGTCCAAATCGGTTAGCCTCTCTCTTTTGTTCCTAAGAGTGAGCCACTCTGCTGCAAAAGAGTTCGGCTTTTATCATAAAGCCTTCCGCTGAAGGCCCACCATTTTTGTACTACCCCAGTTTTCCCTACTGGGGTTACCTGTTACCTTTCAGGATTCTGACCTCCATTGCTTTTCCTACAGGGTTACTACCTCCACTTACAGTGAGGTCCTTCTCGAGGTTCCTCTACTGGGTTCCCCAGTAGATCCCATGAACCTCCATACGTCTCTGAATTCCTGTTAGGGGAGGTCCATATTGCAATATTTTTTCTTTGCAGTATCATTGATGACAATTATCATCCACACATGGACTCCTTGTCTGCAATCCTATGCTAGGTTAACTGTTCCACAGCACCTTTTTCTCTTCAACTCCTACCCTCCATCCTCAGGATGCCTGGTGTTGTGGGGGATAGCATGTTCCAACCTATGACATGCTGGGACTCCAGGCATCTCAGCATGGGAGTCCCCATATGTGAAGACTCATTCCTGCTTGTTCCTGGAGATAGCACAGTTACTAAACGACACAAAAAAGAGCACTAACTCGCAGAGAGTCCAAAACAAACAAGAGAGCGAGCAGGATAAGGGTCACTTGCACTTTATTGAATGAACAATACAAAAGAAACCGTAATATCAGAAATATTTTAGTTCCATCGGCTCTTGCGAAACCTAAACCAGCAGTTAGAATAAAAGGTCATTTTACATGTGGACGGTGTTCCGTCTGTTTGAATGGCTTGTCTATTAAAGATGTTTTTGTACATCCAATTACTGCCAAAAAATTCTTTCTGAATCATTTCTCCAACTGTACCACGAGTAATGTTATATATGTTGTCATGTGTCCTTGTAAACTTTTGTATGTTGGGAAAACTACTTGGCCTATTAAGACGTGTATTATTGAACATAAGAGTTGTTTAAATAGACGGGTGGAAGATAAACCCCTAGTTCAGCATTGGATTAGTAAAGGCCACTTAGTTTCTGATCTCATGTTTTTTGTTATTAAGGTTGTGCATCCACATTGGCGAGGGGGTAACTTGGATCAGATTCTTCTTAGATTAGAGCAGCGGTATATTTATGAGCTACAGTCTCTTGAACCACTTGGTCTTAATCAAGAATTCAATTTGTCTGTGTTTTTATGACCAATTTCTTTTGTACAATTATAGAAGTTTTTCCCTTTTCTGGTGGAAATTGGTATTTCGTACCTTTCACGTATGCCTTGCTTTACTCTATATATAATTTGTGTGGCATTGCTTTTTATTTGTTTTTATTTGTATTAAGGTTTTAATATATGTACTTTTCCTTTTGGTTTGTTATTAGGGTTGTATTTAATAATTATGACTAGTTGGACCCACACATCGTTGTTTACTCTTTGGTTTTATTATTAGCCAGATTTAGTATTGGTATTTATTTATTTGGTGCTAATATGCCTCTTGTGCTATATGCTGGCAATTTTAATGTATAATTTTAGAAGCGTTTTTTTGATTCATTCTTTCCATGTTCTAGATTGGTTTCTTGTAGCCTTTTGTATGCTCTGTACCATTTCTTACATACTCCTCATGGCTATTTGTTCTTTGACCTTTTAAACGTGCCAATTCAGCGTTTCATTCAAGGCTGTTTCGGTTCTCTATGCTATTGCTGAAGGTACGTGTGGCTCCTGATTTCTTTGTGCAAGAAGTATTGTTTTTATGGTTGCCTTTTTCTTCTTCTTCTTTTCATTTGTCTTTTGCATTGATTGTTAGTTATTTTATATTTCAGGTTTAGCTGCCATGAGGGTATAGATTTTTATTCCATAGATTGGTCAGCGATTTTTTGCTTACATGCTTTTAAAGCGCGCCATTTTTATACCCCCCTTTTTTACATAGTGCAATAGCTGCATTTTTTAAATTTTGCATCTACAGTTATTAGCACATTTTGTTCTGAGTCAGATGTTGACTAACAGTCCTTTTGTAACCTTGATGTATGCTTTGCACTATCTTTTTTTCTATTCTTCATGGTTTGCTCATCCTTATTGCATTAAGGTTTTCACCGCGAGCATGGCTACACTCTTTCATGCGTCCGGGTTGCTTTCAGCAATCATGATAAGATACACTCATATATTGTTGATTTTTAATCACAAGCTAGTTACAGCATTAGACTTTTGAATCATCTGGTGCCATTACGTTTTCTAATACATATGCATATACGCTAAATTTAGTCTTGTGACTTTCTAAACGCGCCAAATTCAGCGTTCCATTTAAGGCTGTTTCAGCTTTTTATGCCATTTGAAGGTAACCGTGCCTTCTGATTTCATTCTCATATGAGTAGTCATGTTTTTATTTTTGCAGCCTTAATGTATGTTCTGTACCATTTTTCTTATATTTTTCGTGGTATTGCTTATTATTTTTGTTTTTACTTCATTAAGGTCTTACCGCGAGTATGGCTATATTATTTTATAAGTTCGGTCTGTAAGCTAGGTTACATCTAGCAATCATGATAAGATTTACCCACATAAATTTTTGTGGTTTTAACTATAAGCCAGACATAGTATTAAGCTTTTGAATCACCTGGTGCTATTACGTTTTTTAATGAATATGCACATATGCTAATATTTAGTCATCTGACCTTTAAACGCGCCAAATTTAACGTTTTATTTAAGGCTGTTTTAGCTCCTTATGCTATCTTCTTTCTTTTTTGCTTCTTGCATGGGCTGTCTACAATTTTTGTTTCGTTTTCCTGGCGTCAGTTGCTATGGGGGTTTACTTTTTATCTTATGTATTGGTCAGAGTTTTTTTGGCATTTTTAAAAAAACGTTTTCCACACAGTGCATGGTTTGCATCTACTTTGTTCTGAGATATTAATACACTTATTTATTTTTCAGTGTGCTAAATTCTGCCCCTAATGTTATAGCTCAATGTATTGGCATTTTTAAATAGTGCCTGGTTTCGTGGGGTTATTATACAGATGTCCAATTGTCTATATACCTATTGGTATTTACTAGTTTTATTTTGTTACCTTATGTGATTATTTTATAATTATTTTATTTATTACCATTTTGGTTCCTTTGAGCCTTAGGTTGGTTTTCTTTAAAATGTTTTTTATTTTAACAATGTTATTAAGTATTTAATGTTTTATTTGTGATGTTCTTTGGATGTTTTTAATCCCAATAATGATGTATTTAAGTATTTAGTGTCTTAGATATGCTGTATTTATTGGTTTTTATAATAGTCATCATACTCTTTAATGTTTTATTTTAAATGTTTTTGTTACGCTATTTATATATTATATTATTTTTGGTCTGGGTTTCTCATTTTCCTTTTCTTTTCACTGTTTATTAATTTGAAGTCATATGCGGTTTTGTATTTTAATGTATTTATTGTTCTTTCAGCACTATCTATTGTATTATTGGTCACACATTTTTATGCGCTGCATTTAATGCATGACTAGAGTACAACATGTAAGTATAACTTATTTTACTTGTGATCATATATTTATGTTCATATTTATCATTTTAATTTTTTTTAGTATTTATTTATTGATTTGTTGTTATTGTTTTTATCTGGTTTGCAGTCCTTTTAGCCCCCTGATGAAGGCACCTGCAGAAACACGTCGGGGTTGTTCATTCAATAAAGTGCAAGTGACCCTTATCCTGCTCGCTCTCTTGTTTGTTTTGTGATAGCACAGTTACTTACCTGTAACAGGTGATCTCTGGGAACAGCAGGAATAAGTCTTCACAACCCACCCACCTCCCCAGGAGTTGTATCTCAATCTATCTTTCCTTTCCTCTCTCTCTCTCTTTGTCTCAGCTTTAAAACTTAACTGAGGAGAGGCAGTTGGGAAAGGCGGGAAGGCGGCGGGAAGGCAGCACGCAGGCATGGTGGAATGCTTCCAAAAGCTCTTTGATTGGACGCTGGGAAGCGTTCCCGCGCAGACTCCGTCGGTACCGACATACCCATATGTGAAGACTTATTCCTGCTGTTCCCAGAGATCACCTGTTACAGGTAAGTAACTGTGCTTTTCTTCTTTATTATAAATGCAACACCATTTCTTCTTTGTCTTTCATTTCCAGCATAGTAGACCATGTGATCATCTGATGCAATGTGCCCGATGCCAGTCCATTTCGGTTCGCTGACACCCAGCAGATCAAGTTGTACACATTCCATTTCATTCTTGACCACCTCCAAATTCCCTTGGTTCATGCTTCGTACGTTCCATGTTCCAATGTGTAAGACATCTTTACAGCTTCTAACTCTCATTTCATGCACAGCTACATCAGCAGTCAAACGTCCCGAGGGCTTTGATTCAACCACATCATAAATGCTGGCTTTACTCTGAAAAGTCTTCAGCTCTTCCCCAGTAGGTAGTTGAGTGCCTTCCGACCTGGGGGTCTCATTTCCAGCACTACAGCACAATTTGTTTTGTTGTAACTATCCATTGGGTTTTCATGGCAAGATACAGAAGTAGATTGCCGGGCCTTTCTTCCGCGCAGTTTAAGTTTGGTGGTGTTGCTGTTGTCACAGAAATGTGATCCTCCGCCGTCAACACTATCCCATTCTGCTGCTGCCCAGATGGGTGGTTTGTCTTGGTCTGGCACCTCAGCTGAGACCTGTCCATCTTGGGAGACCCTACCAGTAGTTAAACTACCGATAGTTTAGCTCTCAGCATCACTGATGCACACAAGCCCTCACAGCACGACAAGCTGCAAACCAAGTGAGGTACAAGCTGCAAACCAAGTGAGGGATACAGATTGTGAGTGGATTGTGAGGGATACAGATTGTGAGTGCATACAGACTTTTCAGTTTTTTTTATAGCCTGATACATATTAGATGTTATATTTATTCAATCCATTTCTCTTCCCCCCCCCCCCTCCCTCCCTCCCTGGAGTTTTTTTTATCTTAGTCTGTACTACAGATCACATCCCTTGTTTTTGAATTATGTGACAATTACACCTTTTTTATTGTTAAGTATCTTTTTATGTGGACACAATTTATGTATTATATTCATTTATTTACTGTTTTGATTTTATCCTGTTTTTATACCAATACTAAAGAAAGGTGATCCAACTGACTGTGGAAATTATTGCACAATCACTCTGATCCAACATGCCAGCAAGATTCTACTGAAGATTATTCAAAAGAGACTACAACCATACCTGGAACAAGAACTACCTGAAGTGCAAGCAGGGTTCAGGAAAGGGCGAGGAACAAGAGACATCATTGCAAATGTGAGATCGATCCTTGAAAAGGCTAGAGAATACCAAAAGGATATCTATTTGTGGTTTATCGACTATAGCAAGGCTTTTGACTGTGTAAACCATGAGAAACTCTGGGCCACATTAAGAAGCATGGGTATATCAGAACACCTGATCGTTCTCTTGCACAATCTGTACATTGATCAAGAAGCAACAGTTCGAACGGAACAAGGTGAAACAGAATGGTTTAAAATAAGCAAAGGTGTAAAAGCAAAGGTATAAGACAAGGCTGCATACTTTCCACCTACCTGTTTAATTTATATGCAGAACAAATCATCAGAGAAGCAGGATTGTATGAAGACAACAGATGTGTGAAGATTGGTGGAAGACTCATCAACAACCTTCGCTTTGCTGATGATACCACATTACTGGCTGAAAGTGAAGATGATCTGAAACATTTGCTTCTCACAATCAAAGAACATAGTCTCAAAATGGGCCTGCACCTTAATGTAAAGAAGACAAAGATCATGACAACTGGCATAATCAACAGGTTAATCGTTGAAGGAGATAAAATTGAAATCGTGAACAACTTTAACCTACTTGGATCAACTATCAATAAAGAAATAACAAGCGGTCAAGAAATCAGACGATGCATTGCTCTTGGCAGAGTGGCTATGAAAGACCTAGATAAGATTTTCAAGAGCAGAGATGTCTCTCTCCATACAAAGATTCAACTTGTTCAAGCCATTGTATTTTCAGTAACATCATATGGATGTGAAAGCTAGACAGTGAAAAAGATAGGAAGAAAATTGATGTCTTTGAATTATGGTGCTGGCGGCGAATACTGTGTATACCTTGGACTCCCCGAAGAACAAACCAGTCGGTACTAGAGGAGATCAAACCTAAGCTTTGTTTAGAAGCTCAGATGACAAGACTTCGACTTTCATACTTTGGACACATCATGCGAAGAGAGAGATCATTAGAGAAAGACATCATGCTTGGCAAGATAGAATGTCAACGCGATCCAAGATGGCGATGGAGTAGGACGCCGCGATTGGTCCGAAGCAGGCTCCTGTACTAGCGTTCTAATGGGGAGAAAGAGGAAACAATACTCACAGAGACCCTCCGGATCTTCTTCTCTGGCGGATTATCTGGTGCAGTTATCGATTGCTGGCTTCTGTACCGCCTCAGGTAGCATGGCTTTGAGAGTTCCGCTGCTATCGCAGGCGGATCTGAGCATAGAAGGGGTTTCCTTGAGCCCCGTACAAGCGTCCCCAGCACAACCCGGATGCCTCTTTGAGGTGGGCAGCTTAGTGGTGTACCTCTGGGGCAGGAGGCAACAGCAGCAGCAGAGGGTTCCCCCTCAAAGGTTTTGTCAGCAAGTGGTGCAGTCGGATGTCAAGTTGGAGTGTCTCCCCTCGGCAGTACTACTGAGGTAGAGCATGGTGGTAGTAGCTCCCCTAGTATATCGGCAATCCGGCTTCCTGGGAGTGTGGTGAAACCAACGCTTGTTACACTTGATAGCTTATGGGAAGCTATCTCTACCCTTCAACAGTCCCTTCTACCTTTTGTGGAGCTGTTTCACAGGAACATTTGGAGATGAAAGCCCAGTGTTCAACGGTTACAGAGGTGGCTAGTCAGGCTAAAAGAATTTCTCAAGTGGAAGTTAAGGTGGAGGAGCTGCAGTCCCTCGGTGCTGCTAATTCAAAGGACTGGTTGATTCAGACAAGGAAATTAGAATATCTTGATAATCAGTTGAGGAGGAATAATTTGAGATTCATGAATTTTCCTCGGTCTCCTTTGATGGCACCCTTGGACTTGGTCCGTAAGTTCTTTGTTGATGTCCTGCAGATGCCCGTTGACTCTTTGCCGCCGGTGGTAAGGGCTCAATATGTGACTATTTCTTCGTTGGAAGCTGTTGAACAGCAGGGTTCGGCTGTGGAAACGGCTTCCCCTCATATGGGCCTTTCTGAATTTCTTGAGAGTTTGTTAGAGGTGGTGACAAGTCGGGCTACTTTGGTGGTTAATTTTGCCTTTGAATCAGACAGGAACACTGTACTTAAATTATATTTCTGTAAAATGTCTGTTTCTCAATTTATGGGTTCAAAAATACAAATTTTTCCTGACCTCGCTAGAGATACCCAGAAGAGGAGAAGATCTTTTATAGCTTTACGCCAGAGAACACTCTCCTTAGGAGCACAATTTAAATTATCTGTGTAAATGTGTGGTTAATTATCAGGCTAAACAGTATATGTTTTTTGAATCCCAAATATTGTTACAATTTATATGAAGTGGGGAGGGGGGGGGGGTGGGGGTGAGTCCCATATCGGCCGCCATGTAATACTAGCTTTGCTCCTGTGATTTAATATGTTATTGTATGGTAGTTTTAGCTAAGTATGATTTCTTTTTTCTTGGATCTTATTGTGGGGTATTATTGTGGTCTTTTCCAGATTGGATGTTTTTTCTTTATTACTTTTCTGTTGAGATGATAACTGTATATCTCTTTTGTATTCTAAATTATTATTCAGAATTGTTTTCTGGAGTTTTTGTAAAATTTAATAAAATATAAATTAAAAAAAATAAAAGATAGAAGGTCAACGCAAAAGAGGAAGGCCAGCAGTGAGATGGATCGATACAATAACAGCAACTACGGGTACCAGTCTGTCAACAATGAGCCACCTGACTGAAGACCGAACACAATTTAGGATAGCTATCTAGAGGGTCTCCATGAGTCGACTCTGACTCAACGGTACTTAACAACAACAACAAATATTTAGTCTTTGGGACATTTGTTCATGTATCATGTTTTATTCTAAGTTTTTTTTAATGTTTATATGTATTGTTTAATTATGTGCATATTTTGAATTCATTTTATGGCTATTTATGATTTTAGTATGCCCCTGAAGAAGGTGTAGCCAAAACACAGCCTGTGTTGGATAATAATTGGCGGATATGCCCCTGGTTAAGGTGGTGGGTTGTACCCCTGGTTAAGTACTTGAAATAAAGACTATTTCATGTCACCACGTCTGGACTGCATCTCTGTTGCTTACGTGGTACAGTGCTCTTTTGCAAGAAAGTGTCTGATCCTTCCCGTAGGAAGGCTTTGAGGGAATAGCCCTTCCACCTGAAGTCCAAGAAGACTTATGGAAACTCCCAAGTTTTCAGTCCTATCCCGCTCTCCCTCAGGGGCAGCAGGCCAAGGGTTAAAGGCACGGCCCCCGTAAGCCAAAGGCTCACAAACCCCAAGTAGCACCCCAGCCGCAGCCTTGGGGGGAGTTTTTAACTCCTTGGGCAAAGCCTCCCTCCCCCAGGAGGTACAGGCATAAGGTTCACAGGAGGGCAGCTGGTCCACTTTGCACACTGGTGGCCCTCTATCCCCACAGACACCTGGGTATTGCAGGTGGTCAAGGAGGGATATCTCCTCCATTTTGCTCAGCTGCCTACTCCCTTTTTCTCAGGGGAATTACCAATGGATCTCTTGCACAGGGAGCTTTTGCGGAAGGAGTTCAGGTCTTTGCTCGAGGATCGAGCGGTGGAGCTTGTCCCTCACCACCTTCAGGGCCGGGGATTCTACTCTCGCTACTTCTTGATCCGAAGAAGACGGGGGGCTTCAGGCTCTTCCTGGATCTTCGGGACCTCAACCGCTTCCTGATCAAGGAAAAGTTCAAGATGGTATCCCTTGGAACCTTGCTGCCTTACCTCTTGCAGGGAGATTGGCTATGTTCCTTGGATCTCAAAGATGCCTATACTCACATCCTGATCCATCCAATGTACCATCAGTACCTCTGGTTCATCGTTGGGGGCTGCCATTATCAGTACAGGGTGCTCCCATTTGGCCTTGCTTTGGCCCCTCGGGTATTCATGAAATGCCTGGCAGTCATGGCCGCTCGCCTCCGGCTCCTTGGAATGTTTGTGTTCCCATATCTGGACGACTGGCTCATGTGAGCCGGCTCACCAGAGGAAGTGCGCAGTGCAACACAGCGCACTCTAGGATTACTGCAGCACCTGGGCTTTGTGGTGAACTTCCTGAAGTCTCCCCTCTCCCCCACGCAGTGCATGGAGTTCATTGGGGCCTTGCTGGACTTCACCCAGGCAAGAGCCTTCTTGCCACTGGATCAGGCACAACGCCGTGACAGCCCGGATGATGCTCTGCCTCTTGGGGCACATGGCGTCCACTGTCCAGGTGACCCTTTTTGCCTGCCTGCGCATGCGGCAGTTCAGTGGATGCTCAGCACCCAGTGGATTCAAGCATCAGACCTATAGGATTGCATCAAATCATGCTGGCCTTAGCAACCTCTTTGATCTGGTGGTAGGACCATCTTAACCTCGGAGCCGGCCTGCCTTTCCAGGCCCAGTCAGTGCAGCACATCCTCACCATGGATGCGTCAAAGCTGGGCTGGGAGGCCCACTGCATTAATCTGAAGTCGCAAGGCCCCATGCTCACCAGAGGAGGGTGCCTTTGAGATCAACCTGCTGGAGCTTCGAACAGTCTTCCAAGACCATTTTGAAAGGACAGACAACCAGGTACCGATGTATTACATCAACAAGCAGGGGGGCATGGGCTTGTACCACCTCTGTTGGGAGGTGATGCAGCTCTGGAGCTTCACAGCAAGGAAGAACATCTCCCTTAAAGTGGTGTATTTGCTGGGCCAGGACAATATATTGGCCAATTGCCTGAGCTGATTCTCCAACCCTACGAGTGGATACTGAACCCAACCATATTAGGGGAGGTCTTCCAGCATTAGAGTACCCTGGAAATCAACCTCTTTGCCAGCCCAGAGAATGCACAGTTACCACGCTTCTGGTCTCAGAGGCTGGCCTGGAGGCGGCGGATGTGTTCCTCCTCCCTTGCTCAGAGTTTTCTGTATGCGGGCTCTCCTCAAGATCCAAGCGTAGGCAGCTTCAGTCATTTTCATTGCAGCCAGGTGGCCCAGGCATCTCTGGTTCCCCCTTCTCTTGCAGTTGTCCCAGTGGGACCCTTGGCCGTTGGGGTTTGCCCTGGACCTACTTTCCCAGGAGGATGGGATGTTGCGACACCCCAGCCTCCAGTCCCTGGATGCAGAGAGGTGTACGGGGTAAAGGGTCAGCTGGACTGTGGGCTAAACAGTTCCCAAGCAGACACCTTCCTCCGTCCAAAAGGGGAACTCTTCAGGGAGGACTTATCACTTCCCAATAAAATCTCACCTTATGCAGGACAACACGCTTATACATGGTAATAGCTACTTCACAGGTTTTTCTTCCAAAAGGATCCTTTTATTATTCCCTATCTTACAGAAACATAAAGTCTAAGAACAAAGGAAAGCAGTCCAGTAGAATTACAGATCTTGCCACCTCTCACAGCAGGCAAACAGGGTCATTCTGTACTTCTCAGATGCAGATCTTTAAACAGCTACAAGCAAGAATGTCTGGTCCTGCCTGCATGAGTCTGTCTTACTTCCTGACTCAACAGCAAGTGAGAGAATGTATGACAGGCTTTCCTGGACACAAGAGATCAGTGTAGCAGACGAGACAAATTAGCATGCACACAAAACTCTCAGACATGACAACAGGGACACTGGGGCTATAGTGAACCCAGGAAATCCATACCCCACACAGCCTTCACTGTGCAGGAGACAAACTCATCATGTATCTGGTCCTGTCACATTATATACCCTTCTCAGGACCATACTTACTATTCGGGGCATTCTTTTCTAATTAACTAATTCTTGTTCCAGCTGTCTAGGGCCCCACTTGTGTGATTTGCCATGTTATTCTACTCATATCTGTACCCCTCTCCGCTGACCTTTTTCTCTCAGGCCCATGTCTGCAATTATAAGTCTGGGCCTTGTCAGATTTATTTATTTATTTATTTACATTCTCTTATATACCGCGCTATTCTGCATCAGTGCGGTTTACATTAAACAAACTGAAATTACATTGAACAGGGCATTATAACTTGGAGATAACTATTTTACAGGGAACATTTATATTGTTAACTGACCTCTGCCCCCTTCACTCAGTTCTTTACCTGGGTCTCTTGCTTGATTCTCTCCCACCCCTCAGTTCCCAATAAATATATCTCTTTAACTCTCCGTATTCTGACAGCTATACTGGAGGCCATATGTTCTTCCTCATGCTAAGCTGGCATGTTATCTCTCATGATTGCTTTTCTACCCTTATGCCTTCAAACATCGCGGGTTTTCCCACTGGTGTATGGGGGAAGGCCTTAACCCTTTCTTCTGTACAATGTTGGAGATATTATGATACTTCTTGCATCTGTCAGGGGCTGGCCTGAAGTTTAACACAGTCAGAGTGCATCACCGTGCAATCTTGGCTCACCACCGTGAGTTGGATGGCCAGGCTGTGTCGGTACACCCTATGGTGGGCTGTTCATGCGAGGCCGCCTCCTCTCCCAGCCCCCAATCTGCCCACCGCCGGTGGCATAGGACCTCAATGTGGTGCTGGGGAAGCTCATGGTCCCGCCTTTCGAGACCCTGGCTACCTGACATCTCAAGTACCTCTTTTGGAAGGTCGTATTCCTTGTGGCGCTCACCTCGGCCAGGCGCGTGAGTCAACTGCAGGCCCTGGTGGCACATGCGTCTTACACCAGGTTCCAAAAGAACAGGGTCATCTTCCAGACGCACCCTACGTTTTTGCCAAAGGTGCTCTCTGCGTTCCATTTGAATCAGAAGGTGGTGTTATCCACTTTTGTTTCCTAGACCTCATTTCTCCAGGGCGGAGACCTCTCTGCACATGCTAGACTGCAAGCCTGCCATTTCCTTTTACATCCAGAGGACGCAACCCCATTGCCACTCAATGCAGCTCTTTGTCTCATTCGATCCCAGTCGACTGGGGGTCTCAGTCTCCAAGTGCACCCTTTCATGTTAGGTGGCTGACTGCATTTCTTTTGCCTGTCAGTGGGTGGGGCTCTCTCTGGAATATTATGTGATGGCTCACAATGTGCATTCCATGGTGGCCTCAGTGGCCAGCCTGAGGTCGGTACCCTTGCTGGGCACTGAGGATAGTACCTGTTCAGAAACTGTCTGGATCAAACAGCATGGCTTCCTGTTACAAGATTGGGCCTGTTCTGAACCAAAGCATAAACCAAACAAGATGAATTCTTTTTGTGCTATAACTCGGCTTGAAACCTGCAAATTGAGCAATTCTGCAAGGTTATGTATCATATAGCTGAGATGTTGTTCATGACTACGTGCTAGAGAACTTGTTCTCATCCAGAGGGTGTGCCACTGGGCCTAAGTTTCGCAACAGTATATGCACCAGCATCTTTCCTGCATCATAGACCTTTGTTCAGAGAGGGCCACATGACTACTGTTACAAAATTTGCTGAAGATGACATACAGTATCTGAGACCAGCCAATCACCGTGCCATGATGAGAGGGTCAGGACAAAGAATTATACACTGGAGAGACGCATGGTTTCGGCACTCTTTTTCCTGGATGGCTTCTGCAACTTTTTTCCTGAAAGTGTTACTGGAGTTTGTTTTTCTGCATTTCTTAGCTTACTTACTGCCTGCCTGCCTGCCTCAAGGACAAAGGCTAACCTCGGGACAGAGTGAATCTCTCTCTCAGACCTCTGCCATAGTTTGACTTTGTGCCATTCCTGAGACAATTTTTTGGACCCAGCCACAAGTGTTTTGGTAAGAGCTAAGGTACCAGTCTTGAATTCCGCCCCTACCACGAGATTAGGGCTAGCTTAGACAGATAGATAATCTACTGTACGTCTGAATGCAAAACAAATCAGTGACGTTAGTTGCTAAAACAGAGATTAGGTATCTTGGTAATTGTAACATAGAGCTGTATAACTTACTACCTCAGAAAACTAATTTATGCTAAATTTACACTATTTTTCTATCAGTAGAAAAAGTCTAATTTATATACAAACAAACACATGGTTGGTTCTTGTTCTATCACGTGGCTTATTTGCCAGGTAGTCCTATGGAATCCTGGGAAAATGGAGAGTAGCAGTTTTCCCTAGACATATTGAGTATTTATATATGTGTATTTATCTACTACTGACAATATCTCCTATAGGCACCTGGTCCTCTGTGCACACGTTTGCTGCGCACTACTGTTTGGAAGAGACCTCCTAGAGTGATAGTGCCTTTGGCCAGTCCGTACTCTGTCACCTCTTTGGGGAATAGTGTAACTCCTGCCCTGCGGTTCCAGGCTACCAGAGTGGAGACTGCATCCGATGCTGTAGCTGCAGTGTCAGACTTCCAGCCAACCAGCGCCCCCTGTGGCCTTTACGGTCTGCTTTTTGGGTTGCCTGTAGCTTTTACAGGTTTTTTTTTTTTTTTCGATAGCCTGTAGCTTGGGAGTCCCATATGTGAGGACTGACTTCCTGTTTGTTTCCGGAGAAAGCGTAGTTACTCATCTGTAACAAGTGTTCTCCGGGGACAGCAGGAATCCTTCCTCCCTGTGGAATTGTTTTTCTTTTTTGCTGTTTTGTGCTATGATATCATACTGAGGCAAGATGGCACCTTTGGGTGGGAAGGTGACCACGCATGTGCGGTGTAACTCTCAAAGGCTTTCTTTGAAAGATGGTAGGTGGATCTGCGCAGGCTCCGTCAGTGCTGATGTCACCCATATGTAAGGACTGATTCCTGCTGTCCCCGGAGAACACCTGTTACAGGTGAGTTACTATGCTTTCTCTATAGCATTAACAAAATGTGCCCCTTCCTTTCTGAACACACTACTAAAACACTTATCCAATCTTTAGTCACCTCTCGTCTAGATTATTGCAACATCTTCCTTGCTGGTCATATCTCTCCCCTTCCGTCTATTCAGAACTCTGCTGCACATCTAATCTTCCTCCAGCCCCGATTATACTCATATAAACCCTCTTCTCAAATCACTTCATTGGTTCCCCTTTTTTTTCCATATTTAATTCAAACATCTTCTGACCGATAAATGCATTAATGAATGCATTTACTGCCTCTCACTACTTTTCCTCTCTCCTCTCCCTACACCCCTCCTCGTGAACTCTACTACGTTGCCCTTCTCTTCCAGTGCCAACTCTATACTTCGATCCTTTCACCTTGCTGCTCCTCATGCCTGGAACAAACTACCTGAATCAATGCTAAAGGCTCAGCTATTTGAGGCTGCTTTTGGATCCTGATGCCTTGTTCTTCTTGGGTCTCCTTACCTTTTCCTGTTTTGTACCCTTATTCTCAGCTATTATATTGTCTGTCTTAGATTGTAAGATCTGACCAGGGGAGACTGTCTTCTGAATGTATTGTATCTGTACAGCGCTGCGTACGCCTTGTAGTGTTATGTAAATGATTAGTAGTGTGGTGATGGCTACAACTTACCACTGTAGTGTACGCTTTTTATTTGAGAGTGTACACATTAACACCGGTAATTTCCATGCCATTAGTTTACTGCATCAGGAGTCAGTATTTGTTTTATGCCTGTGTTATTACACTATGATGGAGATTTAGCTTGGCTTCCTGTGTCAGGTGACGTTTCCTCTCTGCTCTGATGATGCAAGTAGGTAGGGACAACAAAATCCTTTAGTGCCAGTTCAGTATTCTAAAAGAGAGTACATTGCTGACCAGCACAGGCACCTTAGATACAGGCAACAGCGTCTAATGAATCAGAAGCAGAATTCAAAAAGCAGCCCCACATTTTACTTCTGATGGAATTGTTTGCCCTCAGTCCTTTCTTCTTGTGCCACCCTATTTGGTTATTAAGTAATACAGATACTAATCTGAGTTTAATTCTTTCTTCTATCTCCAGGTGCTAGATTTAATGGCTCAGTGCTGCTGCACCCTTCAGTTACTGTTCCCTTGGATTTTATTTTCAACATTCACACAAATTGCTGGAGGTTAAAACACACGCACACGTGCACACACACTCTCTATATAGGAGACAGTGCCACTCTGTTGGAAGTGAGCATTCCTGTTCCTCTTAGTTACTGCAAGTAGGCAGGAACAAATTAATACTTGGGTGCCTGTTTTTCAGTGTGCTGAATGAGTACATTACTGAAAGCTTAAAAGGGATAAGCATAGAAACATAAGCTGTCATGTTTCTATCTAATCTGCCCTTCCATGTCACCCACTACAACAGTCCCCTTTTTTCCTTCAGAGAGCCTCTGATTTTGTCACATGCCTTTTTGAATTCAGACACTGTCCTCATCTCTATCACCTCCACTGGGAGACTATACCAAACATCTACCACTCTTTCCATAAAGAAGGATTTCCGCATGTTACTCCTGAGACTGTCCCCTTTCACCCTCATCCTATGTCCCCTCGTAGCAGAGCTTGCTTTCAATTGAAAGAGGCTCTTCTCCTGAGCATTTATGCCACGAAGGTATTTAAACCCTCAATCTTGAAGGACTACAAAAAGGGACTACTACTTCTGGAGAGAGATCTGCAATTGTAAGTCTTTACTTCTGGGAATTTTTCTAAATCTTGGGGGAAAAAGGAATTCTTTAGATTAAAGCTGATTAATCTGTGAACCCAGTGTATTTGTTAAATCAGTCAGGGCCTAGTAGCAGCAAAGAGCTTTCCGTTTAACCCCAAGACTCCCTCTATCCAAGCAAGGGCCTTGGGACTCCCCCTGAAAATTGGTCATATAGATTACCTTAAAAGCACAGGACAGGGTACTGTGTAGCACCCAGTTTTTCATAGGTCTTTCTACCCTCCCTCCCTCCCCCCCAACATCCACCCACCCCTGGGATAACCATAGCTTTATAGGTGCTTAAACCTCTAAAAAGGAAAGGAGGTGCATATTCACTCTCAGGTGCAGCCGTTGATCCTCATCAAAAATACATTAAGGACCTGAGATAGATTAAGCTTCAGGTAAACAAAGTACATTAAACGTGTTAGGTATAGTTTTATTAATATACATATACCCATCAGTCCTTAGTAAGTAAAGAACTTAAATATCTAAAACTAAAATGCAAACTGCAGTCCAGCAGCGAGATGGGGGCTTTCCAGTCTTTTGCATTGAGTGTCACACGTATGATTTTCTCCCACTTGGTGAGGGGTCTTACGTGTGCACTAGGTACAAGGAACCTTTTGCTCTCAGGGAACGAGTCCGATCTCTGGAGGCAAGAGTAGCAGACTTGGAGGACATAAGGAAGCCAGAGAGGTACATAGACGAGACCTACAGGGATATAGTCCTGAAGTCCCACCTCTATTCTGGCAGCATCCCTATTGCCATGGAGGAGAGAGGTCACATGACAGGAGAGTATCACTCTGGTGTGGCAGGAAGTGATCCTTTAGCTAAGACCTGTCCTTCAGGTGATGTAAAACCCTCTAACACCGAGGAAGTTTCTCCAGGGCCTTGTGCCCATGAGGAAAGGGTTAGGGCAGCCATTATAGTAGGTGATTCGATCATTAGGCATGTAGATATCTGGGTGGCTGGTGGACGTGAGGATCACTTGGTAACATGCTTGCTTGGTGCGAAGGTAGTGGACCTCACGTGCCACCTAGACAAGGTCTTAGATAGTGCTGGGGAGCAGTCTGCTGTTTTTTTTTTTGCAAATCATTTTTATTGGTATTTTTAAACACAGATGGCTATGGGACATCACTAAATACAAACATGGTCACAAACAGTTGCAAACAGTCTAAGTCCCGTCCCCTTGCAACAAGAACAACAATTAACAGTAAATATACATAGCTGAAATACCACCCTAAAAGCCCACCATCAAATCCCCTTAAGAAATCCAATGAGATGGTATACAAAGAGAGAGTAATAATGCCGGCCCCTAAAAGAAAACAAGAACAAATACATCGGGGCCTAAGCCCCCAAATAGCCCCAAAAAGTACAAGTCTCAGGGAGGAAACCCAGCCCCACAAGTCCCTCTGTACAAAGTACTAATGCAACCCCCCCACACCCTCCCTAACCCCCCCTCCCATCCCAGCACTAATCTATCGCAAACAACAAATTATCTAGCAGTGAAAACCGCAATGGCAGTGGTGAGATTCCACAAGGTCAGGACTTCTACAAGATGTATGGCGTAGAAACAGTAGCCAAGAGGTAGAATGAGAGCATCAGATATCAAAATCATACGGCATGTGAAAAGCACAGACATACTCCCTCTCGCGCCCCTTCAGAAGGTGCTGTTGCTGCATGACCCACTGGTACCGAGGCAGATCAGGGTGGCTAAAGCCTCTCCAAGAGGGACGAGACCCCCCCTCAAACATTTAACATACCCCCCCGCTCCCTAGAGGACAAGTGAGAGATCATAGGAGTCCATATTTCCAAAAAGCCCTCCCAACTTTTACCCCCACTTTGTTGCGCAGTCAGCTTTTCCATACACATCAAATCAATCATTGAGTTTTCCCAAAACGTCAAGCTAGGGGGGGATGGAGCCAACCATTGCGTCAGCAAAACCCTTTTTACCAACAGGAAACCCCGTTCAAGCAACGCTCTGTGCCCAAGAGGAAAACACTCAAAACCCAACTCCCAATTATGAAAAAGGCAGACCTCTCTCTGCAGAGCACACCCCAACCCCGTCCACCCTCGCAACTTAGCACAGATCTGCAGCCATAGTTCACGCACCCGTGAGCATCCCCAGAACTTATGGGTTAGAGAACCTACTTCCCTTCCACACCACGCACAAATGGCCGACATCCGCAAACCAACCCGACATGCCCATTTATCAGTAGTATAAGCACGCCACAAGAATTTATACTGCATCTCCTGCAAATAGACCCACACCGGTCCCTTCGATATCCTCGCGAAGGCCGTCTGCAATATTTCCACCGTCATTTCCTCCACTCCATCTCCCTGCCACCGATACGCAAGATCCCTGAGAAACTCATTCCCCCCCGACGGCCGAAGTACTCGTCGAGAGACCTCGTCTCCCGGGAGGTGCTCTTCCACCTTTTCCAGGACCACACGGGGAGACCCGGAAGCCAGCCAGGGCCCCTCCCGCGCAACGGCTACCGTATAATGTCGAACTTGTAAATAGCCATAGAAATCATGCGGACCGATACGGTAGCGAGACTGCACCTGCTGAAAGCTATCCAACACCCCGTCTGCACTAGAATAGAGGTCCCCTAAACACACTAGCCCCTTGTCAGCCCAAGCAGAAAATATATTCCTCGGTGAAAACCCAGGATCAAAATCAGGATTACCCACCAAAGGCAGTAGAGGTGACCTACGCCAATCCCAACCAAATCGCTGACAGAGCACCTTCCAAGCAGCGCGCAAGGCCCTCAAATAACTCCCTCCCACCCCAGCCTTTATCACCGGAGGCAATTGACCGGCATGGAGAATATAGAGACTGTGGTAAGGTGCTGTTGCTTCTGCCAGCTGCCGGACCGGAGCGCACCCCCCGTCCCCCTCCACCAAGGCTCTAATATGCCGAGCTAGATACCGCAGGTTATAGTTGCGTAGCGAAGGCATCCCCAAGCCCCCCTCCTCCCGCCTACTCAATAACGCCCGCAGAGGTACCCGCGCCCGACGACCCCCCCATAAAAACCTCCGGAGACAATCCTCGAGACGCTTCCAATCCTTATCCAGAATCCATAAAGGCAATATACGCAACACATACAACCACCGAGGAAATTCCACCATAACAAATAGCGCAATCCGTCCCCGCAAAGACAGGGGCAGACTACGCCAACCCGTCAAAGTCTTAATGCTCCTATCTATCAACCCAGGTATATTAGCTCGGTAAAGGCGCTCTGGTCGAGCCGGGAGCTGTATCCCCAAATATTTAATCTCCTCCTCCGCCCACACCAACGGAAAGGCCCCCTCCCACCCAGGTCGCACCCTACCCCCTACGTCCAGAGCAACTGACTTCGTAGTATTAACTTTTAGACCCGAAAATCTTCCATAGTCCCGCACCAATCGTAGTGCACGCCCCAAAGAGTCAGGGAGCCTCGTAAGACACAACAACATATCATCAGCAAATGCGCTTACTTTGAGCTCTTCTCCTCCCATTCGTATACCAACAATTCCAGAATCATATTGCAAAGCCCGCAGTAGCGGTTCCAGAGCAAGCACAAAAAGCAAAGGGGACAGGGGGCAACCCTGTCGAGTGCCTCTTTCCAGCACAAACGGGTCAGAGAAGACACCATTAGAGCCCACTCGAGCCATAGGCAAAGCATATAACGCTTTAAGCCACTGCACAAAGCTCCCGTGCAATCCAAAAGCAGACAGTGTATCCCACATATATATACCCAAGCCACCCGGTCGAACGCTTTTCTCAGCATCCAGGCTCACAAGAAGTAACGCCTCATCATTCTGCAAACAATGTTCCATACCCAGGAGCAGTCTGGCAATATTCCGGGTCGCCTCCCTTCCCCTCACAAAGCCTACCTGGCGATCCTCCACCAACAACGGTAGTAAAGGAGCAAGTCGAGCCGCCAACACTGAAGCCAAAAGTTTCATATCACAGTTAATAAGAGAAATTGGTCGGTAAGACGCGGGGTCCATCGGATCCTTCCCAGGCTTCGGTAGGACGGTGATATCCGCACAACGCATATCCCGTGGAAAAATTCCCGCATCACGTGCCTCCCCAAACATGACCACCATAGAGGGGGCAAGTCGGTCAGCCAATATCTTATAGTATTCCATGCTAAACCCATCTGGGCCAGGAGCCTTATGAGATTTTCCCCTTTTGATGCTGGCGAGTAGCTCCTGCACTGACAGCGGCGCGTTGAGCCTGCCCAAATCCTCCTCCGAGACCCGGGGGAGAGCCAACCCATGTAGGAAAGCCACCCCCTTTTCATAATCCCTCGCCTCCTCACTGTACAACTGCTTGTAAAAGCCCCGAAATATCTGTGCAACTATCGCAGGTTGATGTTGTAACGCACCTGTCTCATCCCGGAGGACTGGAATAAATCGAGTACCTCGAGGATCTCGGACAAGTTTGGCCAATAACGTCCCCGTCCTATTACCATATCGATGAAGCCTATGTTTATAGTATTGTAACGAGAAGGTAGCTCTCTGTTGGAGCAGAGCATTGAGCGCAGCCTGCAATCGAATATAGTCACTTTGACGCCCTCACCCCTACCCAACTGGTGCTGTACCTTACGAAGATTCCGTTCTATTACCAGAATACTGCGATCTAAATGCTTGCGGCGCTGAATCGTATACGCAATAATCGCTCCGCGCATCACCGCCTTACTGGCCTCCCAGAATAAAAGCGGGGAGCACTGCGGAGTATCGTTAAATAAGACATACTCGTCCCAATGTTGTGCCAAATAACTTCTAAAAGCTGCATCTTCCCACAAATATGCTGGGAACCTCCATCCACCTCTCGCTGGTCCCGTACATTCCCACGTAATCCAAACCATCCCATGATCTGATACCGCTATGGGTTCGATTTCCGCCTTCAGCACCCGAGAGATAGTCCCTTCCCTAACAAGAATGTAGTCTATACGGGACCAGGTGAGATGTGCTCTTGATTGATGGGTATATTCCCGTACCCCGGGGTGGAACGTTCGCCAAACATCCACTAGGTCCCCTAGCCGACATAAATATTCTATCCCCCTACGGGTCCACGTCCCAGCCCCCGGATGATGAGATTTGTCTAAACCCGGGTCATGTGGACAATTAAAATCCCCAGCCACAATGATCTGCGCCTTCCCAGCATGTTTTATTAGGCCTACCAATTTAGAGAAAAAGGCATGGTCATATACATTAGGCGCATACACATTAAGTAACCAAATGGGGTCATTGTACAATTTACCCTGCAACAGAAGATACCTGCCATTGGGGTCCGCTCGTACCGTGTGCACCTCAAAAGGGATCCCCCGCTTCACTAACACCACCACCCCAGCTTTCTTCGTACCCGATTCCGCCCCATAAGACACCTCCACCCAATCTCGGGCCAATTTCTTGTGTTCAGTAGCACTCAAGTGGGTTTCCTGTAGTAGAGCGATATGTGCTCCCTTTCTCTTTAACCCCTGTAACACCTTGGTGCGTTTAATCGGAGAGCCTATGCCCCCCACATTCCAGGAGATGATCTTAACCTCAGGCATCCCTACATGTTAAAGCATACCTACACACAATATAGTCAAATAACCACCCAGAGATGCCCAGCCTCATCTCCAGGCACTTCGTCCATCCCAGCCACTGCTTCAGAGCTTCCAAAGTGAACTGACACCCCACCCCCCACCATACAATCAGGCGATAAGAAATAGTGCTATGCCCACCTAGTCCTCCTCCCCAACTCCACCCTCTTCCCACCCACCCCTCCCCCCTCCCCCCTATCCTAACCCTCCCCCACCCTCTATTCCCCCTTCCCCCTTCCAGAAATCCCTCAACCATACCCCCCCTCTCCCCGAACACCTCTGTCATAATCCCCGAATGGGAAGGATCACACCCCCACTACCCGCACGTCCGGGCCGTCCCCCCCCCCAGCCCTGCCCTACCTAAATGTAAGTAAACAGTAATTAGGTGAGGGAGGGAAGAGAAAAAGGTGACAAGAAGAAAATGAGAAGAAAAGAGAGAGTGGAAGTAGGCCAAAACACAGGAGGCTCCTTCAATTAGGGCCCCCTCCATAACAACATTTCTGGGTTGAAGGTCCCTTACAACAGCTTTCAGTCCAACAGCTCAGGCATTGAGCGTCCATACCAGACACTACTCATCAGTCGGGGTGGTACTGGTATTGTCCATGCCCAATAGCACGCATAGTTCTTCCAAACCTCTGTCATGTTGTAGGGCTTCCAGTGCTTTCTCCTTGGTCTGCACGCAATGTCCCAATAAATTGCTTCGCAGCTCGAGAACATTCAAACACATGTGTCTTCCCCTCATGGAAGATTTTGAGCACTGCTGGATAAATCAGTGCAAATCGAATTCCCGCTCCCGCCAACTCGCTACAGAGGGGGGCAAACACTTTCCTCTTCGCTGCCAAAGTGGCCGAATAGTCCTGAAACATTAGGATGGGCTGATTGTCCAGTTTCAAGGTGCGCCTCTTGCGGTAGGCCTGAAGCAACTCCAGCTTGTGTTGGAAATTTAGCAGCCTGGCCAGCACCGGCCGCGGTCGCTCACCAGGACCCCTCTTCGGGCCCAAACGATGAGCCCTTTCTACTAGTATGTGCCCTTTCAGGCCCTCCAGGCCCAACTCCTTAGGCAGCCATGTCTCAAACAAGCCAGCTAATTGATGGTCAGACCAGGTCTCAGGCACACCCACCAGACGAAGGTTATTCCTGCGAGACCGGTTTTCTAAGTCATCTACCTTGAGGAGTAAAGTTTCGATCTCCTTCTGGTGCCGTTTTACATCAGCCTCCCGTTGCACTTCGCTCTCCTCCAACCCGGTGATGCGCTGTTCTACCTCCTCCACTCTCCGGGTAATGTCAGCGTACGTCTCCGCCATTTCCTCCAGCTTCTGCAGCACAGAGTCGAATTTAGGCTCCAGGAGCTTGGCCACCTCATGAGCCAGTTCCTCCGCCCCAGATTCGCCATCCCCAGAGCTGGGAGACTCCGGACTTTTGCCGGAACGCAACGGAGCCGCCATTTTTGACTCGCGGGGCCCATGCGGTTTCTCCTTCTTGTTCGCCGCACGCATGATTCTGCCACCACGCTCTGCGCTGCACGCTCTCAGATTGTCCGCAACACTCAACCCTCTCTCCTCACAGCTTTTTCCAAGTTGGAAGCAGATTTCCTGCAGTTTCCCTGCCGATCTAGGGCGACGGCCCGGGAGCGCGATGAGGACACGTCCTCACTCGCTCATGTGCCCACGTGATCCCCAGTCTGCTGTTTTGGTACATGTCGGTACCAATGACATAGGAAAAAGTGGTGGGGAGGTTCTGGAGGCTAAATTTAGGCTTTTAGGTAGGAAGTTGAAATCTAGAACTTCCAGGTTAGTGTTCTCCGGAGTCTCAATGCAAGGATGAAGGTTTTGGATTTGTTAGGAACTGGGGAACATTCTGGGAAAAGGAGGGGCTCTTCCAAAGGGATCTGGTTCACATTGTTAATTGCACCTTATCATACGTTGTTCAATGTAATTTCTAAAATATTTGAGTTCTTTGTAAACTGCTTTCATTCCTGAAAGTGTAACACAAATAAATAAATAAATAAATTAACAGGAATGGAACCAGACTGCTGGCTTTAACCTTTAAAAAGGAGATAGAGCATCTTTTAAACTAGATAATAGGGGAGAGCCTCCAGTCATCCAAGAGCGCATGGTTCAGAGCAATGTATCCTTGAAGGATACTACCAAAATAATGAAGTTAGGGCATATAAATACAGAGAAAGGTAGCCCAAATGCCCTTGAGTACAGAGCAGACAGAGCTTAAAGATTCCAAATTACCCCTGCCTACCGATAACCAGATTAATATGAATAAAATACAGTCTCTAAAATGCTTGTATGCAAATGCTAGAAGTCTAAAAAATAAGATGGGAGAGTTAGAATATATAGCACTAAATGAGAAGTTAGATATGATTGGTATCTCAGAGACATGGTGGAAGGAGGACAACCAGTGGGACACTGTAATAGCTGGGTACAAACTGTATCGTAATGATAGAGCTGATCAAATTGGTGGAGGGGTTGCGCTCTATGTTAGAGAGGGCATTGAGTTACAAGGGACTAAAGTTTTACAGGAAACAAAATTCGCTGTAGAATCTCTGTGGATTGAAATTCCATGTAAAAAGGGGAAGGTGATGGCAGTGGGGTTGTACTACTATCGACTGCCTGGCCAGAATGAACAAATGGATATGAAATGCTCAAAGAAATCAAGGAAGCTAACAAAAGTTACAACACAGTAATAATAATGGGTGATTTTAATTACCCCGGTATCGACTGGGTCAGTGTCATGGCAGGATATGCTAGGGAGATAAAGTTTCTAGATGGAATAAATGACTGCTTTTTGGAGCAGCTGGTTCATGAACCAACCAGAGGGGAAACCATTTTGAACCTAGTCCTTAGTGGAACACCAAATCTAGTGCAAGAGATAAGGGCGTTGGAGCCACTTGACAAAAGTGATCATAGTATGATCACTTTTGATTTAATTAATGGAGGAGGGATGGTAAGGAAATCCACATTACTACCTTTTAACTTTCGAAAGGGAGTCTATGATAAAATGAGGAAAATAGTTAAGAAAAAAAAACTAAAAGGAGCAGTTGCAAAGGTTAAAGACTTACATCAAGCTTGGGTGTTGTTTAAAAATACTATCTTGGAAGCCCAGACCAGCTGTATTCCATGCTTTAAGAAAAGTGGAAGGAAGTCCAAAAAACTGCCAGCATGGTTTAAAGGTGAGGTCAGAGAGGCTGTTGCCAAAAAAGCATCTTTCAGGAAATGTAAAAAGAGCCAAATGTCAATGCTTGTGCAAGGCATTGATAAGGCAGGCAAAGAGAATTGATGAAGAAACTTGCTGTGGAAGCAAAAACGCATAATAAAGACTTTTTCAAGTACATTCGTAGTAAAAAACTTGTGAGAGAGTCAGTTGGACCATTAAATGATAGAGGGTTAAAAGGGGCAGTAAGAGGGGACAAGGCTTTAACAGATAGACTGAATGAATTCTTTGCTTCGGTCTTTATTGAGGAAGATGTAGGGATGTTACCCATGACTGAAGTGGTATTTAAAGGTGATACTGTGGAAGAATTGAAATAAATATTGCTACACCAGGAAGATGTATTACAACTATTTGATAAACCGAAGAGTAGCAAATCACCTGGACCGGATGGTGTACATCCAAGGGTGTTGAAAGAACTGAAATATGAGATTGCAGACTTGCTATTAGTAATCTGTGAACTAGCACTAAAATAATTTGTAATACCTGAAGATTGGAGGATCGCCAGTGTAACGCCTATTTTTAAAAAGGGTTCCAGGGGTGATCTGGCAAACTACAGACTGGTGAGCCTGACGTCAGTACTGGGAAAAATGGTAGAAACCATCATAAAGAACAAAATTACTGAACATGTAGATAGTCATGACTTAATTGGAGAGAGCCAACATGGCTTTAGACAAGGAAGATCTGGTCTTACTAATCTTTTGGTTTTTTTTAAGGTGTGAATAAACAGGTAGACAAAGGTGAGTCAGTTGATATAGTGTATCTGGACTTTCAGAAAGAGTTTGACAAGGTCCATCATCAGAGACCTTTGGCAAAACTAAAAAGTCATGGAATAGGAGGTGATGTGCTATTGTGGATCAGGAACTGGTTAAAAGATAGAAAGCAGAGGGTAGGGCTAAATGGCCAATTTTCGCAGTGGAAACAGTTGAATAGTTGAGTACCCCAGGGATCTGGGATGCTGGGTCCGCTGCTTTTTGACATGTTCATAAATGACCTGGAAAAGGGATTAACGAGTGAGGTTATCAAATTTGCAGATGACACAAAGCTATTTAAAGTTGTTAAAACCCAAGAGATTGTGGAAAATTGCAAGAGGATCTTGATAAATTGGAAGACTGGGCATCCAAATGACAGATGAAATTTAATGTAGATAAGTGCAAAGTTATGCACCTAGGAAAGAACAACCCAAACTATGGTTACACGAAGCAGTGTTCCACACTGAGAACCACTACCCAGGAAAAAGATTTAGGCTTCATCGTGGATAACATGTTAAAACCCTCTGCCCAGTGTGCAGTGGCGGCCAAGAGAGCAAATACAATGCTAGGTATCATAAGAAAAGGAATGGAAAATAGAACAAAGGATATTATAATGCCTCTGTATCGTTCCACGGTGCGACCACACCTTGAATATTGTGTGCAATTTTGGTCGCCATATCTTAAAAAGGATATAGCGTTATTAGAAAAGGTACAGAGAAGAGCAACCAAAATGGTAAAGGGGATGGATGGAAGGATACTTCTATGAAGAAAGGCTAAGAAGGTTAGGGCTCTTTAACCTGGAAAAGAGACGGCTGAGGGGAGATATGATAGAGGTCTATAAATTAGCGAATGGAGTGGAACTGGTAAACATAGATCGATTGTTTACATCATCAGAATATAAATAGACTAGGTAACATGCAATGAAGCTCTACAGGATAACCTATTTAAGACTAATAAGAGAAAATATTTTTTCAATCAACGTGTAATCAAACTCTGGAATTTGTTACCGGAGGATGTGGTAAAAGCTGTTTGTGTAGCTGGGTTTAAAAAAAATGTGGACAAGTTCCTGGAGGAAAGGTCCATAAACCATTATTGAAGGGGACCCTGGATATCACTGCTTGAACCAATACAAGCATTGAGGAACCTGTGTCTTTTGGGGAAACTGTTAGGTACTTATGACCTAGATTGGCCAATGTTGGAGACAGGATACTGGGCTTGATGGACCTTGGTCTGACCCAGTATGGCATGTTCTTAATCATATCATTTCTGTCCTGCCTTTCCTCAAAAATATACTTATTAGGGACCTCACGTCTGTCCTCATATGCTTTATAATGAAGACCATTAACCATTTTATTAGCTACCCTCTGCACTGACTCCAACCTTATATCCTTTTGAAGGTGAGGTCTCCAGAATTGCACACAGTACTCTAAATGAAGTTGCACCAAAGACTTATACAGAGGCTCTATCATCTCCCTTCTTCTGCTGGCCATTCCTTTTTTTATGCACCCACGCATCTTTATAGCTTTCACTGTCGCCTTTTGTACCTGTTTAGCTAGTTGGGAGATCGTCGGACACAATCACGCCTAGGTCCTGTTCTTTTGTGAACAGAAGTACGTCAACCCCTATACTGTACTGCTCTCTTGTATAGTTGCAGCCCAACTGCATGACCCTGCATTTTTTAGCATTAAATCTAGGTTGCCAAATTTTAGACCATTCTTCAACCTTAGCTAGATTTCTCCTCATGTAATCTACACCTTCCTGGGTGTTTTTTGAGGATTTTGGTATCATTATCAAAGAGGCAAACCTTACCTGACAGCCCTTCTGCAATATCATTAACAAAGATTTTAAAAAGAATGGGACCAAGGACAGATCCCTGTGGAACTCCATTGGTAACCACCTCCACCTCAGAGTGAAATCCATTTACCCAATACCCTTTATCACCGCCCATTCATCCAATTTCTAACATAATCAGTAACTTTCGGGCCCATCCCAAGGGTGCTGTAGTTCTATAAGTCACCTGTGCAGAACAGTGTCAAATGATTTACTTAAATCTAAATACAACACATCTAGTGCTCTCCCTCGGTTCTACTCCCTGGTCACCCAGTCAAAGAAATCAATTGGATTTGTCTGACAAGACCTACCTCTGGTGAATCCATTCTGCCTTGGATCTTGCAATCTATTAGACTCCAGAAATCGGCCTGTAGTTTTCAACCACATCCTTACTTGTGCTTTTGTGTAAAGGGACCATTTGTGCCTCTCTCCAGTCCTCTAGCACCATCCCTGGCTCCAAAGAGACATTGAAAAGGTCAGTCAATGGAGCTACTAGAACGTCCTCAAGTTCCCTCAGTATTCTAGGGTGTATCGTATCCCATCCCATCGCTTTGTCTACTTTAAGTTTAGCTAGTTTCTCATGAACACAGTCTTCTGAAAATTGTTCAAGATGCCCCTCGCTTCTGTTCCTGTTTGTGGGTGTTTTCTGAGGCCCTGCTCCTGGTTCTTCATCTGTGAACACAGAACAGAAATATTTGTTAAGGAATTCCACTTTATCCTTATCAGCTTCTACATATTCCACCCCTTCACCCTTGAGTCTGACAATACCATTTTTGCCTTTCCTCTTCTCACTAACATATCTGAAAAATGTCTTATCCCCCATTTTATTTGGGCTGCAGCAATCCAAGGGAGCGATTATAGTACAGTGGACAAAAGTACTTCAGCCCCTAAAGAAGAGCGGGACCTCGGTATGGTTGTGTCTGATGATCTTAAAATAGCTAAACAGTTAGAAAAGGCGACAGCAAAAGCTAGAAGGATGCTTGGGTGCATAGGGAGAGGAATGGCTAGCAGAAAAATGGAGGTGATAGTGCCTCTGTATAAGTCTTTGGTGTGACCTCATTTGGAGTATTGTGGGCAATTCTGGAGACCGCACCTTCAAAAAGATATAAACAGGATGGAGTCAGTACAGAGGGTGGCTACTAAAATGGTTAGTGGTCTTCATTATAAAGCATATGAGGACAGACTTAAGAATCTTAATATGTACACCTTAGAGGAAAGGCGGAATAGAGGTGATTTGATTGAGACGTTTAAATTCTTCCGTGGCATAAATGCACAGGGGGAGAGCCTCTTTCGATTGAAAGCAAGTTCTGCTGTGAGGGGACATGGGATGAGGGTGAAAGGGGATAGATTCAGGAGTGATATGCAAAAATATTTCTTTTCGGAAAGAGTGGTGGATCCATGGAATAGTCTCCCAGTGGAGATGGTAGAGATGAACGTGATGTCTGAATTCAAAAAAGCATGGGACAAACACAGAGGATCTCTAAAGGAAAAAATGGCTCAGAATGTTGCCACAAGAATAATTTCCAAGGCTAAATTATCTGATCACATTTCTCCCGTTTTATACTCCTTACATTGGCTTCCCGTTGCATGCGGGATACATTATAAAATTATGCTGACTACATTCAAATTAATTAACAACATCGCCCCATCATATCTATCTACCCTTATCCATAGCCCCTCAGACAGTAGACTAAGAAGAAGGAGGAATCTCAATACCGTGCAAGTACCAGATACAATAAGAAAGACAAAGCAAATAACAAGCAACAGCGCCTTCTCATACGTAACACCTACACTATGGAACAACCTCCCTGACCAATTAAGAGAGAGAAAAGATATCCAAATGTTTAGAAAGGAACTAAAAACATACTTATTCACCCAACATTACTACCAATTCTCAGATCTGGCCTCCTACCCCCCATAGCTCAATCTGTCAATCTACCAAAATACTCACATAATAACATTATCCAAAGCTGATTGATGTCACGGGTTGTAAATGTCACAGTTCTGTAAATAATCAAGATCTTTTGTTATAATTTTGTAAATAATTATCTTGTCTAAATAATCAAAGGTTCCTGTTATGAGCTGTATATGATCACTTTTGTTTATACTGTTCTTTGTACATAGTTGCAATGTTGCATAATGTTCCATGTATTTTCACCACTGTTCTCTGTACACCGCCACTGATCTTGGGAAGTGGCGGTATATAAAAGTTTTCAAATAAATAAATAAATAAAAAGGGGGCTGTTGTAGTTATCAATATGGAAGGACAGACTAGACAGGCCATGTGGTCTTTTTCTGTCAGCATTTTTCTATATTTCTATGTCCCCAAGTTCCCTCAGTATTTTAGGGTGTATCCCATCTGGTCCTATCGCTTTGTACACTTTTAGTTCAGCTAGTTCCTCACAAGCACAGTCATTTCAAAATTGTTTGAGATGCCCCTCGCTTTTGTTCCTGTTTGTGGGTATTGTCTGAGGTCCTGCTTCTGGTCCTTCATCTGTGAACATAAAACAGAAATATTTGTTAAGCTATTCCACTTCATCTTCATCAGCTTCTACATATTCCTCCATTGAGTCTGACAATACCACTTTTCCCCTTCCTCCTCTCACTAACATATCTGAAAAATGACTTAGCCCCCCCCCCCCATTTTATTGCATTGGCTATTTCTTCTTTTTTGTGCCTTTGCTTTTCTGACTACTTTGCCAGCCTCTCTAAGGTTTTCCATATATAGATGCCAGTCTGTCTTTCTCTGTGATCTCTTGTATTTCATGAAGGCCTCCCTCTTTCTCTTCAATTTTTCAGCAACATCTTTTTTTTTTTTAATTTATTTTCAACCATGCATAAGTCCATCAACAAAACACACTCCAAAACAAACAGTAAACACAAATTCGAGGACCACAATATGCATGTTTTAAAACATCACTAAATATCCCCGTCCCCCCCCCCCCCTCAGCCCTCCCCCGCTTACTCCATTAGCAGTAACGGTTCAGTTACATCCTATGCTCTCCTCCAACTCTGTCCATTGAATGTATTTTCCCCAAACCCTCTGGAAAGTGGTGAGATTACCCTTCTTCTGTGCTGTTAGGTTACTCATCAAATAAATCTGAGATAACATACCCTTAAATTCCGATATGGAGGGCACAGCGACTTGTTTGCACTTCCTAGCTATGAGAATCCGCATGGCTACACACCCCAGATTTACAAACATCCCCTCCACCTTGGTTAACTCGGGGAGCTCAACCCCCAGGAGTACTATCTCCGGGCGAGAACCCAAGGATCGTCCCAAGATCCCCCCCAGCAACCCCATTACAGCCCCCCATGCTAATTGCAGCGCCCCACACTCCCACCAAATATGCAAGTCCGTGCCCCGTCCCCCACAGTTCCTCCAGCACAGCTCCGATATATGAGCGTGCATCTGATGCAGCCGAGCCGGAGTGAGGTGCCACCTATATAACACTTTATAGTTATTCTCTAAAAGGTTGGTAGCGAGAATACCTTTATATCTACTCACATAAATCTGGTCCCATACAGCATCCTCCCACTGCAGCCCCAGCTCCATCACCCACGCCTTTTGGTAATTTTCAACCCGCCGATCGCTGACCTTTAACCGGTAAAAAGTAGCTAAAACTCGTTTCGATTGCCCCCCCAGAAAAAAGCGCTCAACTTCATTAAGATCTGAGGCTAAGTGCGGGATCACCTTCTGCTGGAGATAGTGTCGCAGCTGCATATAACCAAAAATTGCTCTCCCATCCAGCTTGTACTCCCGTGCGACCGCCTCAAAGGTCTTCGCTTGTCTCCCCGCCAGCAATTGGCCCACCCTACACAAGCCATTATGTGTCCAACTGTCAAAAGTAGATTTCCCCATGGCCGGCCTAAAATCTGGATTCCCTTGAATTGGCATCAGCCGGGATAGTCCATGTTCCCCCAGCCAGATACGTCTCCATTTATTCCAAACCCTCAGGGAGCCCAAAACATAGGGGTTACGGCCCGGATATCCTCCAGAGCCCATCTGCGGTCCTCCAGACCCAGTCCCCCAGACACCCCTCCCCCAGTTCCTCCGCTTCCATACCCACCCACTCCTTTGGCTCTTCCGCCTGCCATTCCACAACAGCGCACATTTGTGCCGCCTCCCAATATTTCAACATGCATTATCTGACTTTTACCTATCCTTCCAGTGTAAATAGCTTATGTATATAGTTAACCCTGTTATCCAAGTTTGTACTCCTGTTCGATGTAAAACCTGACAGCTTGTTGTTATGGTCGTTAAGTTATGATGTAAACCGCGCTGATTCTAAATAGCACGGTATATAAGAAATTGTAATAAATAAATAATAAATAAACAAATTCGGGACTGGCAATCCGCCCCGCTCCCTTCTCTCCATCAAAATGCGGGCGGCCACTCTGGCGTTCTTCCCCCCTCCCACAAAGGTCATGATAATCCTCTGCAATCGGGCAATGTAACTTTTGGGTAGTCCAATAGGAAGGTTCATAAAAAGATACAGCCATTTAGGCAATGCCACCATTTTGATAGCCGCGATCCTCCCCATCCAAGATAAATGCTTATATTTCCACTCCGCCAAATCATTTTGGATGGCCCTCTCAACCTGCACATAATTTTCCTTAAACAGATCAGATTCCCGGGTCGTCAAATAAATCCCCAAATATCGAATACTAGACTTCGCCCAGCGAAAAGGAAAGGAAGCCTCAAGCTGCCTTTGTTCCTCTCTGCCCACCGAAATATTCAAAATCTCTGATTTTGTTTCATTAACCTTGAAGCCCGAATAAGCACTGTATTCCCGTAAGACCCCCTGTAGCGCCCCCAGGGACGCCTGCGGTTCCGTCAGCATAAACATTAGATCATCAGCAAAAAGAGAAACCTTGCTTTCCACTGATTTCCATTTGACCCCATGAATCTCCACGCAGTCCCGCACTCTTTGGGCGAGCGGCTCCATAGATAACACAAAAAGCAGCGGGGAAAGTGGACACCCCTGCCGTGTCCCTCTGTGCAGAGCAAAGGGCTCAGAATACTCCCCATTAATCCGAATCCGTGCCATCGGCTGCCGGTAGATCGCCTTAACCCAGGTTAAAAAGTTACCCGTTATCCCCATTTTTTCTAACACTTTAAATAAAAAAGGCCACGAGACACGATCGAACGCCTTTTCAGCGTCGATGGCCAGCAGCACCAGTTGGTCGACCCCCGCCTTACCGTGCCACACTGCAGACAACACCTTTCGCAAGTTATCCACTGTATGGCGCCCCGGGACAAACCCAGATTGGTTTTCATGGACCAGCCTCGGCATATATCGCAGTAATCGATTTGCCAGTATCTTGGTGAAAATTTTAAAGTCCGTGCCTAGGAGAGAAATGGGTCTATAAGAGCCACACAAACTTAAGTCTTTCCCCTCTTTAGGCAAAACCGTGATCCCTGCGGTACGTAAGGTTGTTGGGATAGCCTCCCCCTCTTTAAAGGCATTAAATAATCTCGCCAACGGCTCACAAAGCAGATCCCTATAGACCTTATAAAACTTATTCGTAAAGCCATCGAGCCCCGGCGCCTTATGGGCCGGGAGACTCCGGATCACCTCCACCACCTCCTCCTCTTCTATGGGTCTAGATAGCCAGTCTCCCTCCTCCCCTGACAGGCAGGGTAAATTCATCTGCAAATAGCGGTCCAGTTCATCCCCCATCGAGGTGTGCTCTGCCGTATATAGCTGTTTATAAAAGTGTACAAAACTCTTTTGAATTAAATCCACTTGCCGCACCACTACCCCTTTGTCATCCCGAATTTTAGTTATAAGATTTCTAGTGCGGTGTTGCTTCAACCTTTGCGCCAGCAATCTACTTGGTTTATTGCCAAATTCAAAAAATTGTTGTTTCAGTATATCCTGAGCATGTTTAATCTCTGCTAACTCCAATTCATTAATTTCCCTACGCACTCTATTTAACTCTTGCTTCATCCCCTGTTGCCCTCCCCGCATCACCACCAAGCCTTCCAACTCCCGCAGCCTCTCCCGGAGCTCCTCCTTCCTCCGCTCTCTCTGTTTTTTCCTATACGCCCCCATCGAGATCAAATCCCCTCTAATTACCACTTTCAAGCATTCCCACAATGTTCCATTCGCACACCCATCCCTATCATTCAACTCTAAGTATTGTTTAATTTTCACCCCCACCTTCTGTGCTACCTCCACATCATCCAGAAGGGATTCGTTCAACATCCACAACCTGCCCTTCCTCTGTCCCCCCCCCCAACCCCACCACCACCCAGATTGGGGCATGGTCTGACCAAGTCCGATTGCCCACCTCACATTCAGCCACCCTGGTCAATAAGGTCTTTGACACCCATAACATGTCTATCCTGGAGAAGGAATGATTTACCGGGGAGTAGAAGGTAAACACCTTCTCTTTCCCCCTCACCTCCCTCCACGTATCCACTAGGCCCAAGCTCCGCCCCAACGCCTTCAAGGTCCTCCTTCCCGTGGCGTGTCCCACTCCCTTCCCCGAAGAAGTATCTAAAGCTGGATCAATGGTTACATTAAAGTCCCCCCCATAATGATGTGGCCTTCCGCTACCTTTTCCACCACACCATGTAGCAGATCATAAAAGGTCCCATGACCCACGTTTGGCCCATACACATTAATCAGTGTAAACATTTGTTCCTGAATACGCAATTTAACAATAAGATATCTACCCTCCTTATCCCGATGTACCGCACAATCAGAGTAATCTATCGTCCCTCTCAACAAAATCCCCACCCCCCCCTTTTTCAAGTTCACCTTATTTGAAGCGAACCATTTCTCTGAAAAGTTTTTATGGGCCACTCTCCATTCATCACATTTTCTCAAGTGCGTTTCTTGAACAAAAATAATGTCTCCCTTAAGTCTATTAATTTCCTTAAACATTCTCTGCCTTTTCACTGGGGAATTTAACCCCCGAACATTCATGGACACTACTTTAACCCTATCCACTGAACCAGTCTCCCCCCCCCCCTTCCATGCTCTATAGACCAGGCCATCCAGCAACCCTCACCCTCTCCCCCCCCACCCCCCCCTTCCCCCCTGCCCCTCCCCCCCTCCTCCCCTAACTCCCACCCTCCTCACCAAGGCAATGAGTGCTCCCGCCATCCCGTTCTGACCAACACCCCCCACCCCCTCCCACCCTACCTATCAACCACACATCCTCCCCTGACTCTCACCCACTCCTCGTCCCCAGCACTACCCCACCCTGCCTCATACACCCCCCTCTCCCCTTACTCCAACTCCCTCCATTAATTAACAGCATTAGAAACATAGATATATGCATCAAATCAACAGTACCCCCCAACAGTAACAGAAAACCACACCCCCACAATAAAAGCTTAACAGCCTACTCCACATCTCTGCCCGGTTAAGCTTCCAGGCAAGGCCAGAAACCATGAACAGTCCAGGCCCCGAAGGGGCTGTACAGTTCCGTCACTCTCCGGCTTCCCCCAACCGTTCTTCTGTATCAGGTCTTCGGGCTCACTGCCTCCTGCTCTCTACCCATTGCCACTTAGGTCGATCAGTCTGTCGGCCACCGCTGCTCACAGTCTCTCCCTGCAGGCCTGTCATACCCGCTGACCGAAGCGCTTGAACTGCCTCCTCCCGGGTTTTCACCCGGATGCGTTGTCCTTTATAAGTAATGGATAAACCAAAAGGAAAGGTCCACCCATAACAAACTCCCTCCTCTCGGAGCTTTAGCACAATGTCTTTCATCACTCAACGTGTAATCAAACTCTGGAATCTGTTACCGGAGGATGTGGTAAGGGCTGATAGTATAGCTGGGTTTAAAAAAGGTTTGGACAAGTTCCTGGAGGAAAGGTCCATAAACCACTATTAAAAAGGGACCCAGGATATCAATGCTTGACCCAGTACAAGCATTGTGGAACTTGTGTCTTTTGGGGAAACTGCTAGGTACGTATGACCTAGATTGGCCACTGTTGGAAACAGGATACTGGGCTTGATGGACCTCGGTCTGACCCAGTATGGCATGTCTTATGTTCTTATGTTCTGCAGGGTAACCTGTGCTAGGTCAGTGTAAATGTCCACCTCACAGGAGTTCCATTTTACTCCGCCGTTCCCCCGGGCTGCTCTCTGCACCTTTTCTTTTGTTTGAAAGTCCTGGTAGCAGGCAATGATGTCTCTTGGTCGATTCCCGCGGCCAGCCCCCGCAGCCGCCACTCTGTGTGCCTGCACAATGCGCCAGTCCATATCCTCTAATGCAACTCCCGCATTTTCCAGTGCGGCCTTGGAGATAGCCTGCACCACAGATTGGCAGTCCAAATAAGGGTCTCCCTCCGGCACACCCCGAAAGCGCAGGTTACACCGACGGGACCTATTTTCTAGGTCTTCCATTTTCTCCTCAAGCGCTTGATGTTGCTGCTGCAGGAGCTGTACTTTGTGTTCCATAGACTCCAGACTTTCCCCCTGGCCTTCCACACGGCCTTCAACCTCCTCCACTCTCCTGCCGAGGTCTGTGATGTCTCCTCTCAGACTATCCACGCTTGCCACTACATCCGCTCTAACTTGCAAAATATCAGTCCGCAGTTCGGAGAACCACACTCGGACCTCACTCTGAAAATGACCGGGCCCCCCTCCAGCAGTCGCACAGCTCTCCTCGGGCCCCTTCTCTGTTCTCTCTCGCATGCTCCTTTTGCCGGCAGCGGTTTCCGCGGGCTCTCCCTCAACCACCGCCATCTTATCTTTGCTCTGCCGGGCTGGCGTGGTTTCCCCGTAGGCAAACTCCTTCAAATTCACCTTTTTCAGCTTTGCAGTCATTGCAATCGATCACCACCGATATCGCCTTCCCCTCCTGCAAAAACCAGGGTGATCCGACTCCACACACCTCTTGTTACTGCACTTTTCGATAGGGTCGGGTGGGAGCTCACAATTTAAGCGGCCATACTAGGTGATGACGTCACCGGCACTCTTCAGCTACATCTTTTGAGAACCATAACAGCCTCCTTTTCCTTATCTTTTATTTACCATTCTAACAAAAAGGTTGGTTGCCCTTCAAAATATCCCCTTTCAGTTTTGCCCACTGTGTTTCTACATTTCCCAGCTATTCCCATCCCACTAACAACTCCTTGAGATATTGGCCCATCTTAAAGTCTAAGACCCTCGCTTTCGAATGGATTTCATCAGCCCTAGTCCTAATACTAAACCACACTATTTGGTGATCATTGAATGTGAGATGATCTCCCACTCAAAAACAGTTTCCCCATTGGTAAGGACCAAGTCCAGTACAGCCCCTTCATGTGTGGTCTGTTACCAGTTGCCTGAATAGTTCTCCCTGTAGAGAATCCAGGATCTCCTTACTTCTGGATGATACTGCAGCAGAGATGTGCCAGTCAACATCTGGCATATTGAAATCCCCTATCAGTAACACTTCCCCGTTCCTGGCAATGCTGCGTATGTCTTCAATTAACTCTCCATCTACCTCTTCTCCCTGTGAGGGAAGTCTTTATATCATGCCAGTGCAAATAGATTTCTCTTTCCAGTTTAACCCACCGTGCCTCCTCCCTTTTAAGCCTTGTATTTCCATAGCTTTAATATTATTTTTTTAGATATAGTGCCGCTACTCCTCCCCTTCTTCCTACCCTCTCCTTTCTGAATAAAGTATAGCCTGGTATAGTTACATCCCAGTCATGGTTGACCGTGAACCATCTTAGATGCAGGCAGTATGGTCTAGTGAATGAGGATCAGAAAGCAAAAGCAGCCCTACATTTAATTGCCTGCCCTTCCTCCTTTCTTCGTGATCATGCCACCTTGTTTAGTCATTACATGGTAGAGATACTAATCTGAGCATAATTATTTTCCTTCTTCTCACAGGTTCTAGTTCGATAACTGAAGGACGCAACAGTCTCACTATGATTCAGCTTGTAGTCACTCCGGAGGTCTCCATGGCTGACGAGCCCCTCAGGATCCATGTCTCTGGCCTGAAACCACTTGAGTTCATTACTCTCCGAGCATCTCTTACAGATGAGAAGGGGAGACTCTTTCAGTCTCGTGCCTTCTACAGAAGCAATGAGGCAGGGGAGATAAATCTAGAGAGAGATGCAGCCACAGGAGGAGATTACAGCGGGGTGCAGCCCATGGGCTTGATCTGCTCATTAAAACCAGAGATGATGTTTCATAGGCTCGTGAAACGCGATGTGATGAACAGCCCACTGCACATCAAGTTTGATCTGTACATCTCCTTCCAACTGCAGCCTGAGTTTGAAGTGAAGCCTGACGCCAGTCGGACTGTGGAGAGGTGGTACGTAGCGCCTGGTGTACAGCGGGTCCAGATCAGGGAAGGCAGAGTGCGTGGCGCCCTCTTCATCCCCCCAGGTAAGAGTTCATGAAGTCTTATAAATGTTGCCAATGTACCTGTTGCTTCTTTCTCTCAATTCCCAACTTAATACACAACTAGGACTCTGCACAGTGACCTCGTTAATTTTATTTATTGATTTAGACAGATTTAGTATGCTGCTTTATCATTAAATCAAAGTGGTTTTAGCACATCAAACAATCGAGATAATTGTGTGGTCAGTAGCATGCAGTGGGAGATTAAGAAGAGTGATGTGGAGTGCAGAGTGCTAGATTTTACCGGTGAGCTATATACAAAGTGAGCAATATACATATACACAAGATTAGAGCCATGTACAAAGGTGATCTAAGATCAGGATCTACATAGCGTTGTAGTAACTGCACATAGGAGTCAGTTGCATTTGGTCTGGGTACAGAATGTGCAGTTTTCCTCTAATTCTAGCCACGGTTGTAATCTTGTTCTCATTCCTCTTTTTCTATCATTTGCTTTTTGATGTTCATACTTTTCCTGTTGTCTTGTCATGTCCATCTTTTCCTGCTTTCTATTTCCTTTCTCCGGATGCCTCAAGGTTTTGAAGCGAGACAGGAAGGTGCAGCTTCTTGTTCTGAAACTGTGCACTCTTATGGCTGTGATACCCACATGCAGTTGTCTGGAAATCCAATGCTGCTGTTCTTGGGAGCTGTGGTTGTACAGATTTGGAATGAATGGTATAAAAATGTTTAATTGGATTAGCATATTTTACAACAGATATATATCTCCTTGGGCCCAAAAATTATTAGAGGGGCTTATTTTAAGCTAAGGTAATTTTCTAGCTTTCACAAGTGCTCTGCCTGAGATCTTTTAAAAAAATAAAATAAAAAATAAAGGGGAGGGATTTTTTTAATATTGCTAGTTATGTTGCCACTTCAGTTTTACATAAGGAGATTTTTTTTTTTGGAAGGTTTTTTGTTTAAGTTTTTGTTATCTGTAGTTTTTAATCCTAGAAGTTCAAGGATAGGGGAAGGCTGTTTAATACTGTTTTGAAGTCACTGCACTGCCTAGTTACAGTCCTAAACCCGACAACATGGGGACTCGCTGCAGGTGTATTCTTGGGGCATGTGCCACCCAACTACAGGTTTATACTATTGTTCCTCTTGCCATCTTTTTTCACATCTTGTTGGCATTGCTTTTCCAATTCTGTTTGCCAATCTTCTGTCACTTGTATGGTGAACGTTTTTCTGTCCTTTCAATGCCACCATTTAATTTTCCTTCAATGCACACAGGAATGTGTTGGCTTAGGAAACATCTGGAAGGATTTCATCACTCTGTTCCACAGCTAGGTAACTTTTCGCAGTGGTCAGCTGCCTTTTGCAATAATCACACTGGAGCGCCATTAGCTTAGGTCTCTTTAGCTCCTTGGAATTTATTTTCAACACCTCCAAGATCCTCAAGACCTTTTATCTCTGTCAACTCCACCGGGCACTCTGTAAATGAAAGCGTCATCCGAGTCGTAGAAGAGCAAAGGAATCTTGAGTGAGCTGTAGTCCTGTCCTTTCTCAGGGGCTGATGCACTAAACTGCTCCATGCTTTAGTGCATCAGATTTTCCTAAGCTGGTTGTACTCCTGATGCAGAAACACTAAAGATAGCACTAAAGGATAGCATAGTGGACATGCAAATATGAGATTGCTCCTGATATAAAAAAACTGTGATGAAACTTAGAACAGGGTTTTACTCTTCCTTTAATGCTGAATCTTTATGCCTGCTCAAGGCTGGTATAAAAAGGCAGCCAAAAGCAAAAGGGTCATTAGGGTCTGACACTTAACCTCAAATGACTCATACAGGCCTTTGATCCCGATCTCTCCCCCTCAAAACTTATTGTATTCTCCAGTTCGCATCCTGACACCCCCCCCCCCCCAACCCCCAAAGAAAATCACATTGGTGGCCTATAAGGCCCCTAACCTTTCAATCTCCCCAGCCTGAAAAATATCACATTGGTGGCCTGTGGTCTCCCATATCCTCTTTTTGCCCCTGACCCTCTTACGCACCTTCAACATTAGGAAGCATGAGATATGCCCACTGCTCCTGCCCTTTCATCACCATCTTGAAAAATGGTGGCACCTGACATCATGCGATGGATCCCAGGCAACCAATGTGCTTTTCTTAGAGGTCAATAGGGGTCTGGGAGGTTGGAGTGGTTGGGGACTGGGAGCGTCAGGGGGAATCAGATGGAAGAGAATCGGAAGTGCTGAGGCAATCCTTGCTTAGGCACTGACAGGAAAGGAGTGGTTCTGAAGGATTTATCCTCGTTTTCTGAAGGATGTATCTTTGAAGGATACTAGCAAGAGGGAAGTTAGGGCATCCCAATAGAGAGGTTCCAGTAAAGATAAAAGTAACCCAGATGCCTTTGGAATCTTTCAGACAGAGCTGAAAGATTCCAAATTGATAATCAGATTAATATGAATAAAATACAACCTCTAAAATGCCTGTTTGCAATGCTAGAAGTCTAAAAAATAAAATCGGAGAGTTAGAATATATAGCACTAAATGAAAAGCTAGATATAATTGGCATCTCCGAGACCTGGTGGAAGGAGACAACCAATGGGACACTAATACCTGGGTACAAACTATATTGCAATGATCGGGCAGATCAAATTGGTGGAGGGGTTGGACTCTGTTAGAGAGGGCATTGAGTCACACAGGATTAAAGTTTTTTGCAGGAAACAATATACACTGTAGAAACTCTATGGATAGAAATCCCATGTAAATACAGGAAGGCGATGGCAGTGGGGGTGTTCTACTGACTGCCTGGCCAAAAAGGAAAGATGGATAATGAAATGCTAAAATAAATCAGGGAAGCTAAGAAAAAGTTACAACATAGTAATAATTGGTGATTTCAATTACTCCAGTATCGACTGGGTCGGTGTCATGGCAAGATTGATAGGGAGATAAAGTTTCTAGATGAAATAAACGACTGCTTCTTGGAACAGCTGGTTCATGAATCAACAAGAGGGGAAGCCATCTTAGACATAGTCCTTTGTGGAACACAAGATTTGGTGCAAGAGATAAGGGTGTTGGGGCCAATTGGCAATAGTGATCATAGCATGATCACATCTGATTTAATAAATGAAGGGAGGATGGCAAGGAAATATACGGAACCACACTTAACTTTCAAAAGGGAGACTATGATAAAATTGATTCATTTTTTTATCTTGCCAAATAAAAAATATATCATCTAAAGTTTTCCAAAAAAATACATGTTAAAATGTTTGCGATGAATAAATGCATTGCTCTTCAAATCTGGCAACATATAAGGTTTCTATAGACGGTGCTGTCGATAGAGTGGTACCCATAGCTACTGTTACTGTATCAACAATGAACCCCCTGACTGAAGACTGAACACACGTTAGACAACTATCCAAAGAGTCGCCATGAGTCAGCACCGACTTGATGGCACTTAACAACATAGATGGTGCCACTGTTGTACCCATCTTAGTGAAACCTAAAACATTTCACGGTGAGATTAAAGATGTGCGAGGAATGGCAGGCACAGTTATTGGACTTGTGAATGAAGAGGACATTTCAGATAACTTGATGTTCATCGTTTTAATTGCCCTGATGCAGAAGTGATTGACTTCTTCGAAACGCGGTAGTAACATATGATGTATAGTATAGCAGTCTTGCAGAATTTATAGGAGGACGCAGTTGAGTGAAATGAAGTATGGCTATGAATTATGTCAAGCCTCTTTTTAATTGCTTAATCAAAAAAACCTAAAATGGATTAATAATATTGAGACCAACTTTTGATGGCCTTGAAAAAGTGGATAGTCCGACACAACTTTAATTTCTTTAAAGGTGGGGATCTATATTATTTAAGGAACAGGATTGTTTTAGATTTCACCAAGATGCATACATAATTCCTGTATAGGATCCAATTGGAGGAACATGGTTGTGCCCATGGCAATCCTGTGTTTTTGGGTCCAGAAAAGAGCATTTGCACACTTGCAGCTAAGCACAGCAACAAAAAGAGTGAGGTGAATTACAGAAGCCTTTATTGTAAAACCCCAACACATCGTGTTAAGGCAACCATGCCTTCTTCAGGGGGTATAAACCTCAAAACAATAAAAACAACATATAAGCAAACACAATGTACTAAAAATGTAGAAAAACAAACCAAGCAGGAGTGTCAAAACAGCACGGTTTCAAACAGCTTTATTCAACCAAAAACCCCAACGCGTTTTGGCCTGTAATCCTTCAGAGGGAAGAGCCTCAAAAGACAAACAAAAAGTAAAAAAAGAAATTTAAAAAATATTAAAACATTTCTTAAAAATTAAATAAGAAACTATATCTAATAAATAGCATCCCATTTCCACAATAAAGTAAAATAAATCATAAAAACATGAATGCTAAAAAGGCAAGAGCACTGTACATTGTGGCATCAATATGCTAAAGACATAAACTATCGTACAGTTCTCTAGGGTTTTTGGTTGAATAAAACTGTTTGGAACCATGCTGTGTTTTGATACTCCTGCTTGGTTTGTTTCTCCACTCCTGTAGGGGAGTAGTTGCTCTCTTTGGTACTTTGTCTTTTTATGTTGCATTTTATTTTTAGAGTAATCTTATTAAAAATGATATGAACAATAAATACATAAAATAAAATGAAACTGTAAGAGTAAAATACCCTGTATGTGGCATGACATATAAAAAAAATAAAAAGATAAAAGAATAAAAAGGTGTTCGTTGGATCGGAATATGTAAAGAAATATAAAAACATTTAAGTCAGTCCATTATTTGCATTCATGTTGGGAAACATAATAGGATATATTTGACTCCTTCATAGCACTGCTAAAACATAAGGAGGACTATAGGAGAAATGCTTACTGGACGTACCGGTCTGCACATATTAGGATCTTACTGTACAGAGGAAGGGAATAGGGAGCACTAAGGTATACAAAACTAGACTTACTGAAAACAGTAAAAGAAGTGTAAAGGCTGAAAATCACTTTGTTGCAAGTCTGGAACTTGGAGAAACTATAAACACAGGGAAGGAATGTGGGATTAGTACAGTAGCCAGTTATCACATCGAGATACAGATACCCCACAACATGGGTTGGGTAAATATTAAACTAAAATATGGGACCTAAAGTCCATAAAATAACATAGTCAACAAATCAGATAAGCTAAATAATATATTGAACTGAAAGTTGGCTTCAAAAGAGCATAAACAGCTGTGTTTCCAAATGTGTAATGAGGCATACAAAACAAAAAACACAAACCCAAAATGTCATGCTACAATAGTTAAAAGAAAAACTAAAAGGGGAAACACATAACCTAAATGGCAATACAAGCCACGAGAATGCAGAATCAAAGTTCCATATTGTTATGTGTAGATGTACTTTTTCATGCCCTTTGTTGTCTCCAAAACATTAAACAAAGTGATAGGAAAGCAAGTAAATGGCATGTAAAACACTTGCCTAAGGTTCAGAAGGCAGTAGTCAGTTTATTCAGATACTACTATAAAATACTGGTGGCAAACACAGCTGCAATTTTAAAGGACCATTGGCGCCAAAACAGCCGAGTGTGTTGCTAAGAGACCAGTTGGCCTCTTAAGGAAGACCGTAATATGGGGATTCAAAAAACATGTATAAAGCATAAAAAACAATAGTAAAATTAAAATAAAAACTTTAAAATTGTGGTATAATTAAAACTGTATAAAAAATAAACATCGTTGGTACCCAGTCATAAAAACATTGAGCAAAAAGGATACCATATATGAAAGAAAGGGAGAACTGCAAAATATCACATGGACCAATAGCAAAGATCCTAAATCCTTAACTCTAGGAACAATCAAAACCACAATCGAGGATCTATGTAAAGACACTAGTCTGGCGAGAGTACCTATGGTACGCAAACCAAAGGACCATCACAGACCAGATGGCTGCTGCAAGTGGAGCCAGGGATGCCCACTCTGACATTAAATAAGCTGTGGAAGAAATAATAAACCTAATCTTGATGGTGAAACAAACCTTAATAAATACATGACTAATAAATATAAAATATAAAAAGGAGACGATTGAAGAGTATGTTGGTTTGCAGCTTGTCGTGCTGTGAGGGCTTGTGTGCATCAGTGATGCTGAGGGCTAAGCTATCAGTAGCTTAACTACTGGCAGGGTCTCCCAAGATGGACAGATTTCAGCTGAGGTGCCAGACCGAGACAAATCACCCATCTGGGCAGCAGCAGAATGGGATGGTATTGGTAGCGGAGGATCACATTTCTGTGACAATGGCAACGACACTAGAATTACCTGTGTGGAAGAAAGGCCTGGCAATCTACTTCCATATCTTGCCCTCGGGACATCTGACTGCTGATGTAGCTGCGCATGAAATGAGAGTCGGAAACTGCAAAGATATCTTACATATTGGGACATGAAACATACGAAGCATGAACCAAGAGAAGTTGGAGGTGGTCAAGAATGAAATGGAAAGTGTACAACTCGATTTCTTGGGTGTCAGTGAACTGAAATGGACTGGCATCGGGCACTTTGCATCTGATGATCACAGGGTCTACTGTGCTGGAAATGAAAGACAAAGAAGAAATGGTGTTGCATTTATAATTGAAAAGAAACTTGCAAGAACTGTAATGAATACCATGCAATCAGTGAACGCTTAATTTCTATTCATCTACAAGGAATAGTGTTCTGCAGCTTTTGTTGGGGCATATACTTGAATTATAGTTGTGTTGATGAGGATGAAGTTGATGAGTTCTATGAACAAGTACAAGCTGAAATTGACAGAATGTGCAAACAGGATATCATGATAGTCATGGGTGACTGGAATGCAAAAGTTGGCAACAAAGAAGAAGGCAGAGTGGTTGGAAAATATGGACTTGGCAACAGAAATGAAGCTGGAGAAAGACTGATTGGTCTTGCAGAATTCTATGATCTATTCATCTCGAACACCTTCCAGCAACACAAGCAACGACTGTACACATGGACCTCACCCAATGGATTATATAAAAATCAAATTGACTATATCTGTGGAAGACAATGATGGAAAAGCTCTATAACATCAACAAAGACAAAACCTGGAGCTGACTGTGGTACAGATCATCAACTATTAGTATGTAAACTCAAGCTAAATTTGGAAAAGAGAAAGCCACAGATGAATGTTGCAAAATATGACCTTGAGAATATACCACCGGATTTTAAAGACTGCCTGCAAAATCGTTTTGCTGCTTTAGATTCAAATGAAGAGTTTTGGGATGACATCAAGAAGATTGCATTGGAAGAAAGTGAAAAGTCTCTGTACAAAAGGTGAAAAAGCAAAAATGGCCAAAATGGATGACGGAAAAAATTCTGAAAATTGTTCAGGAACACACAGGAGTCAAAGCCAGAGGAGAAAGAGGCAATCACAGAACTCAACAGAGGTTTCCAATGTGCAGCAAGACAAGACAAGGAGAAGTGCTACAATGACGAATGAACCGAAATAGAATCGGAAGCTTAAGAGGAAGAACAAGATTGGCTTTAGTAAAGCTATGAGAGTTAAAGAAAAAATGTCATCCTCAAATTGGAATGTTACAAGATGCTCAAGGATCCATGTTGAATGATGCTGAAGATGATGTTGAAGATCAAGAATGATGTTGAAGATCAAGAAAAGGTGAAAGGAATATACAGAGTCATCATATCATAAAGATCAAGTGGATCAACAACCATTTCATGATCAGGAACCATTGATGATGAAAGAAGAAGTTGAAGCAGCATTGAAAGCCTCATCAAAGAACAAAGCACTGGGTATTGATGGCATTCCCAATGAAGTATTACAGTAATCGAATGCATCTGTTAACATACTTAAAAGGTTCTGCCAGGAAATTGGAAGATATCGTCATGGCCAACTGAATGGAAAAGATCTGTGTTTTATACGAATACTAAAGAAAGGTGATCCAATTGACTGGAAATTTATTGCACAATCGCTCTGATCCCACATGCCAGCTAGATTCTACTCAAGATTATTCAGCGGAGATTGCAACCATACCTGGCATGAGAACTTCCTGAACCATGCTTGCACTTCAGGAAAGGGCAAGGAACGAGAGACGACATCGCAGATGTGAGATGGATCTTTGAAAAGACAAAAGAATACCAAAAGGATATCTATGTGTTTTTATTAATTATAGCAAGGCTTTTGCCTGTGTAAACCATGAGAAACTCTGGGCCACATTAAAAAGCCCGGGTATACCAGAACACCTAATTGTACTCTTGTACAACTTTTCCATTGATCAAGAAGCAACAGTTCGTATGGAACAAGGAGAAATGGAATGGTTTAAAATCAGCAAAGGTGTAGGACGCGGCTGCATACTTTCCCCCTACCTGTTTAATTTATATGCAGAACAATTTATCAGAGAAGCAGGACAGTAATGAAGACAACCGAGGTGTGAAGATTGATGGAAGACTCATTAACAACCTCCGCTATGCTGATGATACCACATTACTGGCTGAAAGTGAAGACGATCTGAAATTTTTGCTTCTCAAGATTAAGGAACATAGGGATATGTTTACTAAACCGTCTTAACGTAGCAGCAGCGGTATTATCGCGTGATAAGGTACGTTATCGCGCGATAATGGCGCTTTACCTGGCGATAAGGTACCTTAGCGTGCGATAACGCGCGCAACGGTACAAACGAGCGCTGAAGGTGGAGAAAGGCTCCGGGAGGGCGGAGGAAGGCTTCCCAGGGGCGGAGAGAGAGGGTTAATGGGTGGAGAGTGGGAGGGGAGAGGCTCCCTGCACACTAACGCTGTGGAAGCCGGGTCTGAAAACTAACGCCAGTGAAACCCTGGTGTTAGGGCAAATTTGAAGGAAAGAGAAACCATTTCCATCAGCAATGTACAGCAAAGCCAGGGAAACCTAAAAAAAGTGATAAGTGTGATAAATGTGCACGGAACAAAATGGCAAATAAACATTGAAAATGACCTGAACAAAATGTAAAAAAAACATAACCAAGCTGGGCAATAGTGATATTAATGAAAAACATCAAAAAACACTACCGAGAAAGCTGCAAAAAAAAGATATTAATTTTGGAAGGGTCTATGCTCTGTCCCCCTACAAGGTGAATGATCTCACAGTGCAATAGCACTGATCAGGGTTTTCCCTTTTTATTGGACAGGTGTCCTATGGCGTGCTCATGTTCCGCAACAGCAGGGTGGGCATGTCGGAACGGGCAACTGGACAGATGCTGGAAAATGGGATACAGAGGGCTGCAGGTGGCACATGCTGTGGTGCAGCTGGGCGACAGTGCGGACTAGGGTGATGCCTAGGTGGCCCATAGGAATGCTTAAACAGTAGAGCAGCCAGACTGCAACTGATGAGGGCCCAACATGGGCACGAGTGTGTTTCCCACAGTGTCACAGGGGATAGTACCCAGCAGGTACCCCCAAGGGCCGAAGATTGGCAGGTGGTGGTGTGGGGAAGTGTGGACGTCTATGCAGGCACCCATAGCCCAGAACCCACACCATAGGCAGCTGCCTACCGGCACACTGGATGGCCTGAGACTGCGCACCACCAGCACAAGGGCATGTTAGCATAATGGCGGAGGGGTACTGGTGGTGTAGGGGGCAGTGGCAGCTGCCCACAGCAGACCATGGCCTAGCCCTGTTTAGGTGGGTGCCGTGCACTGCAACAGACAGGCCCTGTCTGACGAACAGTCATGGTAGCCCCAAGGAATGAACTGCCCCATGGCAACACGGTGGTGCAGTACACACAGCCAGTGTATTCAGGAGCAGAATGTTATAGGTTCAAGTCCCAGTTGTGGCTCCCACCAAGCCAGTCTCCATATTTTACCCACTACTAAACCATGGTAATAAACACGGAACCATTATTTCAGATAACATAAACATGCCTGAAATACCTATATTTTACCCTACAGAGCACAGACACCATAAACATGTGCAATACCTAGAGCAGAGTTTCCCAAATGCAGTCCTGGAGGGCCAAAAAACATTCAGGTTTCATGCTGTCTCTAATAAAAATGCCTGTGCTGCATTTCTATGCGCCGCCCCCATGGTATGCAAATGTATCTCATGCATATTCATTAGGGACAGCATCAAAACCCGAACAGTGTTTGGCCAACCAGGACCGGAGATCGGAACCTCTGCTCTAGAGCAGCGGCCAACAGGGGCCGAAACACCCGCACCCACAGGCTCCATTATCCAAAGCCTCATGGAGAGGCAGAATGTTGGGCCCTGCGCGCAGCAGCATCTCCCAATACTAGCACTTGCATACCTTAGTAATGCCGCCCTAAACCTGGGAATACGTTACACATATATCAAAAGGTTGCTATGATTAATGGCAGATAGCAGTTCCTAAGTTCAGCACAATTTGCTGATTGAGCTGCATGATAGCAACCTTTCTGATGTCTGTGGAGTGTGTTTCAGTTCTGCTTTCTGACAGTGTTTACCACCCCGGAGAGTGACCCCAACAGTATTGCTTACCATAGTCATGCCTGCACTGTGCCCAGGACTGGTGCGGTGGCCAGGGTTGCCAAAAGCCTCTATATTTGCACAATGCTGGCATAGGTGTGGGAGTGTGTGTCTGTCTATCCAGTGTGTGGTGGCTGCCAACACCTTACGCAGCCCACACTGCTTGCACTGTTTCCAGTGTTAGCCTGCCAATGTGCATAATGAGGAGCAAGGTACTGTGGGTATAGCCCGGACAGGGCGGCCTGGGCAGGATGCATCTGCACAGGGCATAGGGCAATGGCTGGGACATTGTAGTGCCCGGCCACCACCTGCACGGACAGGGTGGCCACAGCATTTCCTGCTGGGAGGTCACTCTCACCCTGACTGAGCAGTGACCACGGCATGGCTAGGTTCCCCCATAGTGCTATATAATATTTCTTTCAAGTGATATTTATGGGTTCTGTTTTCTGGGACCTAATCACTGACTTATCTGCTTGGTGGGTGTGCTCACATCCCAGTTCTGGGTGCATACATCTCCTCCAGGAACATGCACTATGAACTAGCTAGCAGACTGTCTGCAGTTATATGAGTATGGCTGGAACACCTTGCAGGGTGCAGTGGCTTAAGACTCACTGCGCTTGCTGTTGGAGAATGTCAGATGATGGTGATGTGGGGCAGCTGAGCATTTCCAGGCCTACTGTCTGTCATTGCCTTATGGATGCATACAGATATGCATTGACTGCCCTGTAGGGTGTCTGTTGCCCAGCAGGACTGGGGTTGATGGTCCCCTCTACTGCCACCATTGCAGGGAGGTAGAATGTGGATCTGTTGGTGGAAGATGCTGTTTTCCCACCCTTAGCCCCGTGGTGGGTTGGCTGGTGGTACATAATCTGCCTATGGGTTCAAACACCCCCCTTCACTTATATCATGTGACCATGGCACCAGTACAGGATATGCACTATTCTGGGTCCATCATAGCCCATAAGGGCTAGATGTGACTGAGAAATACAGATGGACACAGATGTATCCTAGGTGTGTCTGCAGGAACTACCTATCACACACTCTAGCACTGATGGGGACCTGCAGCATGGCCTATTTCAGCCATGATAGGTGCTGTGGACGTGGTCCACCTTACCCACAGGGTGAGCACAGTACCCGCACAATGTGACGGTCTGTAGCTTATCTGTGCCAGTAGCACACACGGTCAGTACCCTCTACCAGGCTGAGGTGCTGTGGGGGCGAACACGGTCAGTTCCCCCTACCAGGCCGAGGTGCTGTGGGGGTGCATATCCCATCTTGTGATCATCTGTAGACTGCTGATTTGCATGTGCAGTGCAGCATGGGTACGGATGGGTTAACCCTATCCTGGTAACCACAGCAGACAGATTGTGTGGTGACCTGCAGTCCTTCTGTAGCCAGCCAGGTGTTTGTTAGTAGCTATAGAGCTGTAGCCCACTGGTTACTTCACTGCCTGTGGAGCCAGAGGTCATGAGTTTGACCCCACAGTGGGGTTATTTGATAGAGCTGTCTGAGGCATTTTCTTTTTAGTATTAAAGTTAGTGCTGTTAGCAAAAACACACTCACAGTGCTGTAACCTTAAGGTGCCTCATAAGGCGCACCATAAAGCACCCTATAAGGTGCCCTATAAAGCGCCTTATAAGGCGCCCTATAGTGAACATTATAGGGTGCCGTGGTGGACAGTGCACTTTATAATGTACCCTCTGGAGTGCCCTATAGGGCGCCTTTTGCGGCACCTTAGGTTATGGCACTATGAGGGTGTGTTTGCTGGCATAATTTAAAGTAAAAAAGAAAATGCCACACACAGCACTGGTTTAAAGTAAAGGGTAATGCAGCAAACAGCCTTATTCATTAGGCCCACTGGGGGGATTGAACCCATGACCCCTGTACCATCAGTCAGTGTTTTAACCATTGTGCTACACCTCTGTTGCTATGTTTGCAGCTGAACGCGCCTACTTAAGACTAACGCGCGTTAACGTGTGCCGCTCTCTCTATCTCATGATACTGTGCGCGGCGCACTTTATTGCACGATAGTGGGCGCTTGCTATATTTAGACCGGAACGCCCACTCCTTTTGTGGCATCCTGCACATTATTGCCGGGCGCACGTTAGGACGGTTTAGTAAACATATCCCATAGTCTTAAAATGGGCCTGCACTTTAATGTAACAAAAAAAAGATCCTGACAACTGGCAAAATCGTTAAGTTCATCATTGATGGAGAAGAAATTGAAATAGTGGATAACTATTAAGACTAATAAGAAAAAATATTTTTTCACTCAACATGTAACTGCTAGGCACTTGTGACCTGGATTGGCCACTGTTGGAAACAGGATACTGGGCTTGATGGACCTTGGTCTGACCCAGTATGGCATATCTTATGTTCTTATGTAATCAAACTCTGAAATTTGTTACCGTAGGATGTAGTAAAAGTATAGCTGGGTTTAAAAAAGGTTTGGACAAGTTCCTGGAGGAAAGGTCCATAAACCATTATTAAAAGGGACCCAGGATATCACTGCCTGACCCAATGCAAGCATTGAGGAACCTGTGTCTTTTGGGGAGACTGCTAGGTACTTATGACCTAGATTGGCCACTGTTGGAAACAGGATACTGGGCTTGATGGACCTTGGTTTGACCCAGTATGGCATATATTATGTTCTTATGTAACTTTAATCTACTTGGATCAACTATCGATAAAAAAAGGACAAGCAGTCAAGAAATATGACGATGCATTGATCTTGGCAGAATGGCTATGAAGGACCTAGACAGAATTCTCAAGAGCAGAGATGGCTCTCTCCATACAAAGATTTGATTTGTTCAAGCCATGTTATTTTCAATAATGTCATATGGAATGCGAAAGCTGGACAGTGAAAAAGATAGACCGAAAATTGATGGCTTTGGCTTATTTATTTATTGGAAATATTTATACTGCATTTTCCAATAGATCAAATGCGGTTTACAGGGAACACAACTTTGAATTGTACAAAGACAGTACATATTCATTTACATTAAACAGGTAGCTATATACAATTAAATGAAAAACAATTTTCTAATTAACTATGTACATGTTGGTCCTGTAGGTGTTGTGTTATGATTGATAAATTAGCGCTATTCTGGATGATTTGTGTTAGGTTGCTTGTAGGGGTGTATTGGTTCAGTTGTGTTTGAGAGTGCTCATGTGCATTTCCAAAGTGTAGGGTGAACAGGTGAGTTTTGAGATGCTTACAGAATGTGGTGAGGTCATTTATGGATCTTATGTTGTTTGGGAGATTGTTCCAAAGGACAGGGGAGAAGTGTGAAAAAGCTTTGTTAGTTGATTTTCTGGATTTCTTGAAGTCAGATGGGATGGCTAGCTTGTTTTTATTGTGTTCTCTTTGGTTTCGGTGGTTGTTTTCCTTGGTGAGTAATGTATTGAGGTATGATGGAGCGATATCTTTGATTAGCTTGAAGGTGGTGACTAGTATTTTGTACTGTATGCGACTTTGAATTGGATTATGGTGTTGGCGATGAATACTATGGACTTCCCGAAGAACAAATCGGTCAGTACTAGAGGAGATCAAGCAACATAAAAAGGTGAAAATTGAAAAGTATGTATTGAGCTTAATACAAAATCGTAAGAGATCATAATACCAGATTAAAGGTGATAAGGTAAGAGCCCTTAAAAAAAATTATAACTACCGACTATAAAGCTTAATAAGAACTGTAAAAGCTCATTGATATTGAGCCCAATACATAAACAATAAAAAATAATAATAAGTAAAATACAGGGGAGAGAGAGAAAAGGGGGGGGGAGAAGGAAAAAAGAGAATGGCTAAACATACGCAGTCTGCCAGGATTCATAAAAAAACAGAGGTCCTAGTCTAAATTAAGACCACGGGGTATCAAAGATTCCAAATTAAAACGTACTTTTGTTCAAGTTGTAATAATATCTTGTCCATGTCGCTGCCTCTCCAATGTTGACGTACCACCATGATCACCAAGAACTTGAGATCTGATAATGTATGTTGCTCGATCCAATGCGCCACCAACGGCTTTTCTGCTATCCTTCTCAGACAGCTCTTATGGTCAGTAATGCGAGTCTGTACCCATCGTTTTGTCTTGTCCACATACGATATCTTGCATGGACAAATAATCACATACTTGTAAATAACTAGACAGGATTCGCAATTTAGAAAAATAATCAAGAGAGAACTTCCCAGCAGGCGCTCAGAGCCAGCTTTGCTGACTTGTGCCCAGAGACCACGGGTCCCTCGTGTGGGACACCCAAATCCATCCAGGAAACCCCTGAGAGCCGCGGGCCTTGTGAAGGTCCTCAACGTCGGTCTTGCTTGCCCTCCCATTCCCCAGAGGCGAGATCCTCCAGGGCCTCCTGCACCAGGCCACCGGCCATTGGACAGGGCGATCTGCCCGACTCGGACTCATCGACTGATTTCTCAGAGTGGGAGTCCAGTGGGGACACCTCCCTGGAAACCCGTACCCACCGGGCTCTTCCGTCAGACCCCTCTCTGCCCGCATTTCAGCGGCGCTCACCGCCCAAAGACACCTCCTTTCTGGTGTTCATTCGGGATATGGCACGGGCACTCAACATGGTCACCCAAGCTGAGGAGAATACTCATGCTGAAGAACTTGACATTCTTCAGTACTAGTCCCTGCCCAAGGAATCCCTTACTGTGCCTGTACCTCCTATTCTGTCTCGGATTTGGAGCAACGAGTCCAGGAGAAGCTCCTGGACATGCCCTGTCTCGGGGAGCAGCTTTTTGGCAAGCCCATGGAGGAGAAGGCTGCGAAAATTGAGACTGAGTTCGTCACTAGAACCTGCAAGACTTCCACCCTGCTTCGGAAGAAGCAACCAACCAAGAAGCCCTTCTTCCCGAGAGAGGGTCTCCAGTATCGGGGCTATCTGCCATATCCGGCAACTCCCATGCCGACCACTCCGGCGCAGGGGAAATCTGGCCCGGGGCATTGTAAGCCAAAGGGACCGAAGGCCCAAATGCCATTTCCCCCGCAACCCGCCCAGGTGTTTTGACGTCATCAGCATAGCCCCTCACCTCCCGGCGGCGTAGCAGTCAGTGGGGGGATGTCTGTCCCACTTCGTCCCATCGTGGGCTTCCATCACCTCAGACACTTGGATCCTCCAAGTCGTCCGGGACGGCTACCGCCTCCACTTCAACAGGCTTCCACCCCCTTTCTCCCCGGCGGAGCCTCCTCAACTTCTCGTATGCCAGATTCTGCTGCAGCGGGAATTACACTCTCTCCTCACCCAACAGGCAGTCGAGAAGGTCCCTCCCCACCTTTGAGGTCGGGGCGTCTGTTCCCGGTAGTTCCTCGTCCCAAAAAAGATGGGAGGCCTGTGACCCACTCTCGAACTCCGCAGGCTAAACAAGTTCCTGGTGCGGGAGAAATTCAAGATGTTATCTCTTGGTGTTCTGCTGCCCTTCCTCTGGCAGGGCGACTGGCTATGCTCCTTAGATCTTAAGGATGCTTGTGCCCACATCTTAATCCACCCCCAGCACAGGCAATATCTGCGCTTCAGGGTGCAGGGAGAGCACTTCCACTACAGGGTACTCCCCTTCAGCCTTGTGTCCGTCCCACGGGTCTTCACAAAGTGCATCATCATGATAGCCGCTTACCTTCTGCGCCAGGGCATGCCAGTCTTCCCCTACCTCGACGACTGGCTCGTTATGGGCTTCTCGGTCAAGGAGGCTTGGTGAGCGATATTGCGCGCTGTTCTCCTCTTGGAGAGCTTGGGGTTCTTGGTCAACTACCCGAAGTCTCACCTCAAGCAGGTGCAGGCTCTCAAATTCATCGGGCGCGCCTCGATACTGAGCATGCGATCGCTTTCTTGCCGGTGGATCGCTCCACCCGCCTCCGAGCTCTGGCGACTCGCGTCCAAAACACTCACCAGGTCACTGCTCGGACTATGCTACGTCTCTTGGGCCACATGGCCTCGACTGTACATGTGGTTTCTCACGCCCGCCTACGCAAGCGGATGGCTCAGTGGTGTCTCAGTGCCCAATGGAGCCAGTCCCTGACCCTGTCGGCATTCTCCCTGACCTTCGCTTGTCCCTGAGATGGTGGCAGAATCCTCGCAACCTCCTGCAGGGATTGCCCTTTCAGGTCCCACAGCTCAATGCTGTGCTTACGACAGATGCCTCCCTGTTAGGGTGGGGAGCCCATTGCGGACCACTCTGTACGCAGGGGCATAGTAACATAGTAAATGATGGCAGATATAGACCAGCATGGTCCATCCAGTCTGCCCAGCTATATGGCAAGAGTAGGTGCACCTGTCGCTCCGTGCAAGCCACCCCTCCCCATGTCCTCGTCTAGGGGTGAACCCACCACTCCATGTAGGACACCCCTATTTGTTAAGAAGTTAGATGGTTCAATTTATTTTGTTTTTATTCTGTTGCTGTAAAGGGATCTGCTGTGCTTGTCCCATGCCGTTTTGAATTCTGTCACCGTGTTTGCCCCCACCACTTCCATCGGGAGGGAATTCCAAGCATCCACCACCCTTTCAGTGAAAAAATATTTCCTGACATTGCCTTTCAATTTTCCACCTTGTAGTTTCATGTTATGCCCTCTAGTTTTACAGCTTCCCTGTCTTTGGAAGAGGTTTGTATGTTCATCGTTTCTCTTTACGTATTTAAAGGTCTGAATCATATCTCCCCTGTCCCTCCTCTCCTCCAAAGTGTACATATTTAGGTCTTCAAGACTCTTCTCATAGGGCTTCTGACGCAGGCTCCAAATCATTTTGGTCGCCTTCTTCTGAAGAGTTTCCAGTCTTTTTACATCTTTTGCAAGATATGGTCTCCAAAACTGAACACAGTATTCCAAGTGAGGCCTCACCAGTGACTTGTACAGTGGCATAAGTACCTCTTCCTTTTTGCTGGTAATCCCTCTTTGTATGCAGCCCCGCATCCTCCTGGCTTTTGCCACCGCCTTGTCGCACTGTTTTGCACCTTGAGATTATCGGAGATAATCACACCAAGGTCTTTCTCCTGAACCATGCACACCAACCTCTCACCCCCTATCGCGTACATTTCCCTTGGATTTCTGCTACCTAAGTGCATGACACTGCACTTTTTCGCATTAAATCGTAATTGCCAAGCATTAGACCATTCTTCTAGCTTTTTTAGATCTTTCCTCATGTTATCCACTCCCTCGGGAGTCCACTCTGTTGCAAATTTTTGTGTCATCTGCAAAAAGACAGAATTGTCCTTCAGCAATATCACTCACAAATACATTGAACGGTGCCGGGCCCAGGACCGAACCCTGGGGCACCCGGCTAATCACCTTCCTTTCATCCGAGTGAGCTCCATTTACCATCACCTTCTATCTGTCAGTCAACCAATTTCTAATCCATTTTACCATCTTGGGACCCATCCCCAAGCTACTTAGTTTATTGACAAGCCTCCTATGAGGAACAGTATCAAAGGCTTTTCTGAAATCCAGGTAGATGACATCCATCGCATGCCCCTGATCTAGTTCCTTGGTCACCCAGTCAAAGAACTCAATCAGATTTGTTTGGCAAGACCGTCCTTCAGTAAAACCTTGTTGCCTTGGATCTTGCAACCTGTTGGTTTTGAGAAAGTTCACTATTCGCTCTTTCAGGAGCCACCTCCATTACTTTTCCCGCCACCAAGGTAAGGCTCACGGGCCTGTAGTTTGACACTTCTTCCCTGTCACCACTTTTGTGTAGAGGTACGACATCTGCCATTCTCTAGTCCTGAGGAACCTCTCCTGTTTCCAAGGATCTGTTGAATACATCCTTTAACAGCCCTGCAAGAACTTCTCTGAGCTCTTTCAGTATTCTGGGATGTATCCCATCCGGTCCCATGGCTTTGTCCACTTTCAGTTTAGCAAGTTGTTCCAACACCTCATCTTCTGTGAATGGTGTGGTATCTACTTCATTCCCATTTTTATATTTGGTAGTCACAGCTGGTCCATCTCTAGGATTTTCTTAGTAAAAACAGAGCAGAAGCATTTGTTTAGCAATTTCGCTTTCCACGAGTCCTTTCCCAGCACTTCTGAATCCTGCAATTCCAACTCTGATGGTGCAATGGTCACTTAAGGAGTCTCAGCAGCAGATAAACCTGCTTGAGCTCCCGGCCATCTGGTGGGCCTTAAGGGCCTTCGAGGAACACCTCAGCGGAAGGTCGGTCTTAGTGCAGACCGACAACTGTGTAGCGATGTTCTACATCAAGAAAGAAGGAGGCACGGGATCACGCTCCCTCTGCCGGGAAGCGGTCCTCATCTGCTCTTTCGCTGTCCAGCGGAGTTTGTCCCTCAGGACGACGTACCTTCCGGGCCACGAGAATGGCCTGGCGGACAGGCTCGGCAGAATCCTTTGCCCCCACGAATGGCGGCTGGATCCCAGAGTAGCAAACTGGCTGTTTCTCCACTGAGGGATGCCGGCGATGGATCTCTTCGCCAGCCCCCAGAACACAGAGCTCCCCTGTTTTTGTGGGCCAGTGCCGCAACCGAGCAGGGAGGGCCCCAATGCATTTCTCCTGGACTGGTCCTCCAGCTTTCTCTATGCATTTCCTCCTTTCCCCCTCATTCCGACGACTCTGTTCAAGGCCCAGCAGGACGGGGAATCCTTGATTCTCGTGGCTCCCTCGTGGCCTTGGCAGCCTTGGTTCCCGCTTCTGATCCGGCTCTCGATGGAACCTCCGATTTCCCCTAGGCTCAGCCCGGGATCTGCTGACGCAGGAGGAGGGTCGGGTGCTGCACCCGAATCTGGCCTCCCTATCCCTCACGGCCTGGCGGCTGAGTGAGTCTCCTTAGCCTCTCTGGCTCTTCTGAAGGAGGCCGAGGAAATACTCCTCGCCTTGAGGAAGGACTTCACTAGGCGAGCTTACCCCTTTAAGTGGAAATGCTTCTCCGTCTGGTGCTCGGAGCATCAGATTGAGCCCTTCTCGTGCCCCATTCGGTGGGTTCTCCAGTACCTCCTCCATCTTTCAGGGGAGGGACTGAAATCGAACTCTGTCAGGGTTCATTTGAGCGTCATTTCAGCTAATCACCTCCCCATCGAGGGTAAACCCCTCTCAGGGCAGCCCTTAGTCTCCTGCTTCATGTGGGGTCTTCTGTTGTCCATGCCACCCATCCATCCTCCTCCGGCGGAATGGGACTTGAATGTGGTACTCACGCAGCTCACCCATCCATCTTTTCAGCCAATGGCGAAATGTTTGCTCTGGCACCTGTCCTGTAAGGTGGCCTTCCTGGTGGCACTGACTTCGGCCCTCTGAGTCAGTGAACTCTAAGCTCTCATAGCTGGCGCCCCTTAAACTAGGATTTATCGGAACAGGGTGGTCCTCCGTACCCACCCTAAATTTTTACCTAAGGTTGTTTCAGACTTCCATCTCAATCAAGAGAGAGTGCTGCCGACTTTCTTCCTGAGGCCTCACGCTGACCAGGCGTCGACAGCTCCACACCCTCGACTGCAAACGGGCCCTCGCCTTTTATTTGCAGAATACCCAGACTCAGCACAAGTCTGACCGACTTTTTGTGACCTACGATCCCAATAGACCGGGGCAAGCAGTCACCAAGCGCACCCTCTCGGTTTGGGTGGCAGACTGCATTGCTTTCGCCCACTCGAATGCGGGCGGCCCACTGGATTGTTGAGTCACCTCACATGGGGTCCGGGCCAAAGTGGCCTCGCTGCGCTCCATGCACCTGAACTTACTACTCAGGTTAGTTAAATTTATCTTTAAATCGGCTTCTAAAGCTGTTTCTCTGAATTTTCCTATCCAGTTCTTGCTAAAGAATTCTTTTCTTTTCAGAACCTTTCCAGTACTCACCTTTTAACAGGTAAGTTTCTTGTTAGATTTTTTTTTAAATTCCTTTTATTTTTTTCTCTGTGTGTTTGTTTATTTATTCAAGCTCAAATATGTCTTCTCTTTTTGTATGAGGTGCCTCTGTACCTCTTCCAGCTCACTTTCTTGCGAAGGGGCCCTGCAGTTTGGATTCCTCAGTTCCTGGATTGGAGTTCTTCTCTGGTTCTTGGGATTGCAGATCCTCCTAGTTTGTGGTTCTTAGTGTCCCTCAGTGCTGGATCCTACTCCTTGACTAAAAAAAAGAGATTAACAAGGGAAAACCCTGTCAATCCTAACAACTGGGGCAAAACACCTTTCTTTTTAAGGAAAAGCAATTATGTTTTTTTCTTTCAACCCTCTTAATAATTTCCCTATCTAATTTGAAATAAAAGAATATTTAAAGTACTCTGTCTTCTTTTGCTCTTTAAACACAATCGCCTCACTGTCACACCTTTTGGCTGCAGCCCACTAATACACACATGCAGCAGCTTCTCAGTCGCACTACAGTCACTGCACCAGCAAGTGACTATTCTATTTTTAAAATCCGAAAATGAGACTTCTTACTCAGGAATATTAAGTGACAGTCTCACCTGAGGAGGCTCGGAGCCAGCAGTAGTTTAAAGCTCAGAATTCTGTTTTGATTCCACACAAACAAGCCAATTACAGCAGAGGTTTAAGGTTTTTTTTCCTTTTAGGAGCTTGTCAGTCGCTCTAGCACCCACTACTCCAAACCTAGGAGTTTAATTAATTTTTTTTTCTCTTTAGTTGGAGAACATATTTTCCTTTAAAATCCTCTCCTAAACTCTTAAGAGCTTTGTATTAGCTCCAGCTTTCCAGTTTCAATTCGCTTAATACAAATCAGGCTTCTCTTGTTTTACGACAGGAATCCTCAGAGAATTCAACTCCCTTTAAGAAATATTCTCTTTCTTAATAATTTCTCAACCTGTCAGCAGGTGTCACTCACCGCAAAGCTCCTAAACTGTCACTAAATTCAGTTCTTATATACTTAAAACACACTTCCTCTTTCACCAGTTGCCAAATAAACCTTTTCCTTTACTCAGCTTTCCTTAAAAGTCTTTTCTTCAGCTCTCTGTCACGCAGCACTCTCACACGCAGGTCCTTCTCTCTTCACAAGCTCGTCCCAAATGGCCGTTCCTCTGCCTAACAACCAGGGTTCTGTGGGTAGCAGCAGTAGGGTTCCTCCATTGCTGAACTAGACCTAGTTCCCCTACACCAGCCACAAAGTCAGGAAAATCCAAAAAACCCTTCCTGAAAGTATATTCCCCACCAGATTAGACCATTATCAATTTTTCTGTGTTGTCACTTTAGACTTTCAACTCAGCTAATGGATTTGGTACCTGTCTTCCTCTCTCTGTGATCTCTTGTATTTCATGAAGGCCTCCCTCTTTTTCTTCATTTTTTCAGCTACTTCCTTCGAAAACCATAGCGGTCTCCTTTTTCTTTTGCCTTTATTTACCATTTTAACAAAAAGGTTGGTTGCCCTTAAAATACCCCCTTTCAGTTTTGTCCACTGTTTTTCTACACCCCCCAGCTGTTCCCATCCCACTAACGACTCCCTGAGGTATTGGCCCATCTTCGCAAAGTTAGTCTTCCTAAAGTCTAAGATCCTCACCTTGGAATGGATTCTAACAGCCCTAGTCCTAATACTGAACCACACCATCTGGTGATCACTGGATGCAAAATGATCTCCCACTACAGCATCAGAAACACTTTCACCATTGGTAAGCACCAAGTCCAGTATGGCCCCTTCATGTGTGGGGTCTGTTACCAATTACCTGAATAGTTCTCCCTGTAGAGAATCCAGGATCTCCTTACTTCTAGATGATACTGCAGCAGGAATGTGCCAATCAACATCTGGCATATTGAAATCTCCCATCAGTAGCACTTCCCCTTTCCTAGCAATGCTGCGTATGTCTTCAATTAACTCTGTCCACCTCTTCCCCTTGTGAGGGAGGTCTGTATATCACACCAATGCAAATAGATTTCTCTTTCCCTCTTTCTAGTTTAACCCACAATGCCTCCTCTCTCCCTTTTAAGCTCTGTAATTCCAAAGCTTTAATAGTAGTTTTTACATATAGTGCCACTCCTCCTCCCCTTCTTCCTACCCTGTCCTTTCTGAATAAAGTATAGCCAGGTATAGTTACATCCCAGTCGTGGTTTTCTGTAAACCATGTTTCTGTAACTGCCACTAAATCCAAGTCAGCCACTCCCACCAAAGCTTCAACTTCAGGGATCTTATTTCCCATGCTACGAGCATTAATACACACTGCTTTCCAAATGTTACCCCTGTTACCCATTTCCATAAAGGTATTTAATGTATAACATACCTGGGGGCTTTCACTTACTTGGGGGCTTTCTTCACCCATCCCAACAAATCTAGTTTAAAGCCCTCTTTAGTAGATTAGCCAGTCTACTAACGAGGATGCGTTGACCTTTCTTGGACAGATGGATGCCATCTCTGCTCTGCAACCCTTGGAACAGCATCCCATGGTCTAGGAAACCAAAACGCTCTCGATGACACCATCCACGCAGCCATGCATTCATCTCCAGGATGCGAGCCTCTCTGCCTTGGCCTTTACCCTCAACAGGGAGGATTGAAGAGAACACCACCTGTGCACCTAACTGCTTCACCCTCTGTCCCAGAGCCATGAAGTCACTTTTGATACGTTCCGAGGTATACCTGGCAGTATCATTTGTTCCAACATGGATTAGCAACATTGGGTAATAGTCAGTGGGCTTGATGAGTCTCGGCAAACTCTCCGTAACATCTTGGATTTTGGCACCAGGCAGACAGCATACCTCTCTGGACATCAAGTCTGGTCGGCAGATGGACGCCTTAGTACCCCTCAGAAGAGAGTCTCCAACCACTACTACCCTTCGTTTCCTTCTGGTCACTGATTCTGCAACTTTGGGGTACCTGAGCTCTGGTTCTTCCCTTTCCAGGGATGCTTTCACCTCCTCCACTTCCAGGGCTGCATAATGGTTCTTCAATTCAAGGACTGGAGAAGTTGGATTGGTGATTTTGCAGGCCCTGGTGACTTGTGTCCAACCATCGACATTCTGTTGGCACCCATCTTCACCTGTGCTGGAGAGCTTGGTTGCTGCAAGAAGCATCTCATCAATGTACTTCTCACTGTCTTGAATGCTCCTCAGCCTTGCCACCTCCTCTCTGAGTTCCTCCACTTGTTTCTTCAGAGCTTCAGCATGCAGGCACCCTGCACATGGAACTGGTCCTTCAACTGGCATCAGGACCTCTGTCTGGACCGAGGCAGAAGCTGTAACGGGGGCAACAGCTTTAGCAAGACGATTTTTCCCAGCCATTGTTCTGTTCGTGGAGCTTGGTATCTGTTAAAGCAAAAGAGATCTGTCCTTGGTCCGATTCTTTTTAACATCTTTGTTAGTGATATAGCGGAAGGGCTGTCGGGTAAGGTTTGCCTCTTTGCGGATGATACCAAAATCTGCAATAGAGTAGACACCCAGGAAGGTGTAGATAACATGAGGAGGGATCTAGCTAAGCTTGAAGAATGGTCTAGAATTTGGCAGCTGGGATTCAATGTTAAAAAATGTAAGGTCATGCATTTGGGCTGCAGCAATCCAAGGGAGCAATGCAGTATAGGAGGTGAAGTACTTTTGTCCACTAAAGAAGAGCAGGACCTAGGCGTGGTTGTGTCTGATGATCTTAAAGTAGCTAAACAGGTAGAAAAGGCGACGGGAAAAGCTAGAAGGATGCTTGGGTGCATACGGAGAGGAATGGCTAGCAGAAAAAAGGAGGTGATAATGCCTCTGTATAAGTCTTTGGTGCGACCGCTTTTGAGTATGGTGTGCAATTCTGGAGACCGCACCTTCAAAAGGATGTGAACAGGATGGAGTCGGTGCAGAGGGTGGCTACTAAAATGATTTGTGGGCTTCATTATAAAGCATATGAGGACAGACTTAAGGATCTTAATATGTACACCTTAGAGGAAAGGCGGGATAGAGGTGATATGATTGAGATGTTTAAATACCTCCGTGGCATAAATGTTCAGGGAGAGAGCCTCTTTCAATTGAAAGCAAGTTCTGCTACGAGGGGACATGGGATGAGGGTGAAGGGAGATAGATTCAGGAGTGATATGCGGAAATATTTCTTTACAGAAAGAGTAGTGGATCCGTGGAATAGTCTGCCAGTGGAGGTGGTAGAGATGAGGACAGTAACTGAATTCAAAAAAGCATGGGACCAACACAGAGGATCTCTAAAGGTAAAAAGTGGACGGTTGTAGTTGTTGTTATGGAAGGACAGACTAGATAAGCCATGTGGTCTTTATCTGTCATCATGTTTCTATGTTTCTACCTTACTGCATCACAACACTTCCTCTCCCTCCTGAAACAAAGATCTGTTAGAGCTCTCCAGGGAGATCCCTGCACTGTCCCATCACTTTCCCATACTTCTCTATGTAACTGGCACTTATTTTTCCTTTTAAAACAAAATTTTTAACATTTAAAATAGATTTTCTAATAGCCTGAAACACAAGGATTATTCATTTTAAAATGAAACTAAGGGGTATGTTTACTAAACCGTCCTAATGTAACCGGCGCTAGTTGCAACGTTAACGTGAGGAATGCCATATAAGGAAGTGGGCGTACCTGCGTTGACGTGGCAATTGCTGTTAACGCACGATAGAGGGCAGCGCGGCTCCATAATGCACGGTAACCTTAATTTTGTGCCAGCGCTGTGAGAATCGCTATAGAGGTGTAGCCTGCTTGTTAATACAATGACTGCTGAGACATCCTTCAATGGGCTAATTTAATAAGGCTGTCCGAGGCAATCCCTTTTCATGCTTGTAACAGTCAGACACATCTCAACAATCTGTGCTGCCAGCCAAAAAACCCCTCACCACAGTGCAGTAACCTAATGCGCCTTTTAGGGCGCACACCCTAATGCGCCCTATGAAGCGCCATAGGTTGGCACCCTCTAAGGCACCATAAGCTGGCAGAACCTAAGGTGCCACAAAAGATGCACCAAGAATTTTAAGGTGACCCAAGAAATGGTGCCCAAGGGCAGTAAGGTGGCCCAAGTTGACAAGCATGAAATGTCTGGCCCAAACACAGATGTAACCCTAACACTGCACAGAGCACCAAGGAAAGGCAATGAACAAGTGATGGAAGGAAGTAGATGTTGAAGCTGATGGACCTGCCAAATCTGCGTGCAGCCCATGTGGCAGCTAGTAAAGTGGTCAAACACATCGGAGGCAGCTGTACCAATGCACAGGGTGTTGGCAATGTAAAGTGCTACAATGACAGTGTGTGGCAGAGGATGGGGATACGTGTCCACCAGAGGAGGTAGAGGTGGCAGGATAAGTGCAATGACAGGAGGACAGAGGAGAGCAGTGCCATGCAGAGCAGACACAGGAGAGGCAGGCATGAAGAGCCGCAATGCAGAAAAGGGTACCAGTGCAGGACATGGGGTAGTAGCCTGCACATCAGGACAGGACGCCACACAGCTGTCAGACACAGATACACGGACAGAAGGATGTGATGAGGGTATAATGTGCCGGCAGCACAGATCTGCACAGATATGACTGTTACAGGAAGGAAAAGTAGTTGTGTAGGACAGGCCTAAAGAAAGGAGAAATCAAACCCATGACCACTAGCACAAAAGTCAATGCAGAGACCGGTAGGCTACACTACCAACGTGAGTTCCACAGCAAAGGCTGCATCCAACAACACTGCAGGGCACCACACAAAAAGCCTGCTGTGTGCCAGGATAAGGCAACCCCAACAGTAACCATGATGCAATGCACATGCAGAACAGCTGTGTACAGCTCATATCACAATCTGTAATTGGGATGAGAGACACATATAAACACGTGCACACACACAAGGAAATGTTATGTAGTGGAGACAGCATGCAAAAGAGCAAAGAACCTAAACACAAAGGGCGGCAGGGGATGCTCTGTGGAGCAGGGCAAAATGGGGAGCAGAATGGAAAAGGAGCATGTGAGACTTGAACCTGCAAACCGAGGCTGGGCCTGACCAGCTCAACAACAGCAATACCAATCCTCCAAGCCAACTGGACACATGGACAGTACAAAGAAAGAGGCATATGTAACAGCTAATATGCGGCAGATAGGCTGCATAGAGGACACACTGTGGTGTACAGTGAAGAGATGGAAGGGTGTGTGGAGAGGTGACAAAGTTGCAGCCAGTTCATGGTCAGGGTAGCACAACATAAGGAAAAAAAACATGTGGGAATCAAACCTGCAACCTATGGTGCTCCAAAACATGCCCGTAACCACTCTCCCAAGCAAACACACCAAGCACTATGCAAATATGTTCTGTCATAGGGAATGTGTGTATGGAAACCCGTAGCACCCTGTGATGTGGCAGACGGCTGCCACATAGACAGCTGCCACCATACAAGGATGTGAGCACAGGTGGGCCATGTACATCACCAGTAAATCACTAAATACGTGCGTCAGTGTGGTCAAGCAGTAGCAGAGACAAATGTGCGTCCAACACACATATTTTATTTTCGCAAATTAGTAGACATATATACTGCCTTTCATGATATGAAGCTGGTTGTTTTACAGTGAACAAACTGAAACCAGATTGAGCAGGGCAGCAACCCACATGTCGCATAAGTCACTGGCCCGTCTGCAGATGATGAGCAGTACAGATAATGTGCAGTAGCTGCATGGTGTGAACTATGCAGTAGCCCCCCACCCCCCACATATTGCTACACGCCCCAAATGCCTTTGTCACATATGTGTGCATGTAGACAGTAGGTGGGGCATGATGACGGCCCAACGCACATCAGTCATGAATTGTCCCCAAAAACATATCTGGCTGCCAATACAGGAGGCGGAAACCTGAGAAAGCATATGTAGCAAAATGTCAGCAAGTGCACGCACAGATATACTGTATATATATGTTACAGATGTCACATAATGCTTGATATAGCAAACAAAGCGGCACCAGTTTTAACAAAAACACTGGCCAAATGCAAATTGAGGATATAGATATAATCAGGGATATCACCCAATTTAGAAAGTCCATCAAGCACTATTTATTCACTTTGCACTTCAGGCTACCATAACACACAATAAAACCGACTCCCGCCTCACTCAGATAGCTCCTACACATAACAACAATCCAGAACAAAGGATCAAAATGTGAAAACACTGTATTCTTGTCAAATATCAAATCTTGATGTAACCTATTCAATGTATATATAATTTGTATAATTATGTAGATAGTTACCCCCAGTTCACACCCAGTTTATCTTCCCTGTTATCTGTAAACCTAGATCAGTCATGGATTGACAGGTATATTGTTGTTCAATGTAAACCGCACTGATGATGAATAGTGCGGTATATAAAAAATGTTAAATAAATAAATAAATAAATAAAATAGTAACAGGTACAAGAGGCACATGATTCCAGAGAATAAAGTGCAACCTTACACACATGCAGAGATAGCACTATGCAGAAGGTCCGCTGCAATGGGTGGTGTGGATACAGTATGCGCACACATATGGCACGGTACATGGAATGCACTAATGAAGGAAGAAAACGGACACCCACACTGCCACACTGCCAAGTTACTGGTGCAATGTGAGTGCCGGAACGTCTGGGGATAAATAGGACTGTGCAGACATGCAATGCTATGTTTGTAAATCAATGTAGAGCGGCACGTCTGTACAGTAACTAAACACAATAACCTGTACATATAGGTTGAAAGGTCAAACATGGGCCAGTAACTCACACAGAAGCCACACTGCCACATGCTCTGATGTACCAACATATTCAGTCACATGCACATGCACCATGTACATTGAACTATGACACAGTGATGCCCCACATGCACTGTAACACCCTTGGTGAGGGCAAACATCAACCCAAGATGTTGGTGTGCATCAAAGTGGTGTGGTGGTAAATACCGTGTCATGTCCAAGTGCAGGGTAGCCCCACAAATACAAGAGGACCTATACAATGTTCCCCCTTTGCCACATGCATGGCTGTATGCTCCTGGTGAACTAAACAGATGAGGATATCCGGCGGTGCAGGTCACACACATGGGCAATGCACACTAACACAATGTCAGATGGATGTAGAACATACAGCGAGTATGTCAGTCCCTGCTGCACACGTAGGGGCCAGTACAGTGTGTCCATAGTGCAAATGGCGTCTGCAATCCAACATGTCCCGTTAAGACTGTGAATCACTGGGCATGCATAGTCAAGTGTAACATCTCAATCTGCCACAGTACTCGAAAGGTCATGTGTGTCTCCTGTGATGAACACGACACCCAGCCAGAGCACGGTAGCAACAGTGTGTAGGACAGTCCTGTTATGCTCAAAGTAGCAGTCCAACAATAATGTCCATCATAGGCATGTGTCCCACTCACAGAGGTCAGCCATCCTGTGGCACCATCTCCCAGGGATAGGTGCATGATGTTGCTGTGTTCTCCGACAGGTGAGTGATGGTGACCGCAGATGCAGTATAGTAGATGTGCAGTGTGTGTCCTCTGCCCTGTGTCAGAAGAACGAGAAACACTGTCATGGTATGCTGCACACAACATCAGGGCACACTGCAGGGAGTGTCATGAGCCCCCTTATCTTCCAGTGCTTATCTCCTTAAGCACAGGCCGGGTAATAAGGCTAGGCCCAGCCCAGAGCCTTGCTTGGCCCTATGGGATATGTAGTATTGTTATAGGCCAGTTCAAAGAATCAGTTGTGGCACCGAGGTAAGGCTTAAAAGGTTTTATTCCCCTTCCAAGAGGATTCTTTTGGGTGGGTGAAACAAAAGAGGAAACTAGAGGACAGCAACATTGGGCCGGAAGGACTGGTGTTTCTAGTCCCACAGGTGCTCCTTGTGGTCTTGGGCAAGCCACTTAACCCTCCATTGCCCATGTTCCCTGTAAGTATTAGTGTATGTGTCTCATATCCCCTCGTGTTAAATGTATCCCCCAATTGTGGTGTGACCACTTTGATTGAAGGATAAGGTGGTATACAAAACTGTCTAAATAAATAAATAAAAGCATACAGCCCCACTTGGGCACAAACAAAATGACAAAAATGAGAACAGAAATTGCTTATTTTCAGCTTCAAACAGGTAAAGGAAAAAGTATTCAAAACAGTTCTTTCCAGCATACAAAGACCTTTTTCCTTTGTGGCTTTCAAGCTTGGCAAATTCAACTTGTTTATCTCAAAGAAAATACATTATCTGAAACTGTGAGCGTGCAGTCCATGTAATCACTACATACATTATCTCCCTGCACCTCACATTGCATCTCTTCGGGTTCTGCCGTTAAGGATTCTTCCCTTGCAGCATATGGTAGTTACTGAACAGTCTCTCCTTACTATTCAGGAAGTCTCTCTCCTTCTGTGTGAGAATGTTTGCTATGCTGCTACCATATTCATTGAAGTGTTTACCTTGGGAGCCTCTCAAATGCGGTGGGAGATAGAGGAAATTCTCCAGGACCAAGCAGGAAGTCAGTCCTCACATATGGGTGACGTCGGCGCCGACGGAGCCCTCGTGGAGCAATTTTCCCCAGCTTTCAAAGAAAGCCTTTGGGAATTGCAGCGCGCATGCGCGGTCCCCTTCCCGCCCAAAGGTGCCATCTTGGCCAGTCTTCTTTTTTCCGCGGAGCCCTACAGACGTTGTCTACAAGTCACCGCTGAAAAGTTGATTTTCTTTCTTTATTTTAGTATTTTCTTCGGTTCGACGCCGGTCCTTTTTCCGTCCGGCCTCACGACGCCGGTTGCGAGGCCTCCCCTTCTTTTCGTTTTTTTCTGTCCTTCGTGACAAATTCGCGCTTTTTTCACTTTTCCCTGGCGGCACGAACGTTCGACCTCGCAGGGGCCCTTTTTCCCCCGATGGCCGCCAGTGGTTTTAAAAAGTGTGTTCAGTGTAAGAAACTAATGTCTCTTACTGACACACATGATTGCTGCCTCCGTTGCCTGGGCCCAGATCATGAAGAAATGATCTGTGGGGCCTGTAGCAAGATGTCCGCGAAATCTTTGCGGAGTCGGCAGCATCAGCGGGAGAGAATCTTCTCTGACCCCAGCCGTACCCGGACCTCATCAGAAGCTTCGGTGTCCAGGGAATCTGGCTCTGAACACCGTCGGAGCTCCTCTGAGAGGGGGTCTCCTACCCGGGAACATCATCGGAGGAAGAAACCCGCGAGGACGGCGTCTGTGGACGCTCCTGGCTCCGCGAGGGCCAGGTCGCATAGCCCCGATAGCCGTCCCGGGTCTTTGGAGCTGGAGCAGCCGTCCAAACAGCCTCGTCTGGAGATGGACTCGTCTGCTCACGTAAGTCCTGTTGTCCTCGTGGACTCGCATCCGAGGGGTCCGACGTCGGGCCCGACGCCGTCGGGGCCCGAATCGGGGGCTGCTGGGTCTCCTGAGTTTGGACTCAGGTTGACAGCCTTGGAGAGCAGCCTGGCTGCCTTCATGGAACAGCAGCAGGCATTGATCGCTGGCCTCGCTGGCGCTTCTGCCCTGACCGCCGGGACGTCGACGTCTAAGTTGACCCCGGAGACCGAGCCGATCCTCGAGTCCATGCGGGCTCGAGTCGATCCTCGGTCGAGGTCCCCTTCGGCCTCCCGTTCGGGGTCGAGGTCGTCGACGCCGACTCCCTCGGCGTCGGGGCGGACGGCGTCTGTGCCCGCCCGGCCGGAGCCGCTCGACTCCTCCTCCGAGGAGTCCGCCTGGGAATCCGAGGTGGAAGAGTCACCTGATTCTTTTCGGACTTGGTGTATCCCTTCGGACTCCCCCGAGTCCGAACCTCGGAGACAGTCCCCTCCGGAGGAGGCCCGGTTCTCGGACTTCGTGAGGGATATGGCCAAGGCCTTGGCCTTCCCTGCGGATCCCGAGGAGGAGCCTCGAGCCGAAGAGCTCAATGCCCTCCAGTATGACTCTCCTGCAAAGGAGCATTTTACTGTACCGGTTCCTCCGATGCTGGAACGACTTCTCTTCCGCATGTGGGAGAGCCCGGCGTCGTCGCCGGTATTAAGCAAGCGGGTCGATGCCATATATCGAGTCCGCAAGAGCCCTGGCTTCCAAAAAGCACAGCTGCCGCACCATTCCATGGTGGTGGAATCGGCCATGCATAGACTCAAGAGCCAGAAGATGTACTCCTCGGTGCCTCCCGGCAGGGAAGCCCGCAGCCTGGATGGCCTCGGTAAGAAGTGTTTCCAGGGCTCCATGCTTGCTTGTCGGGTCCAGACTTACCAGCTCTACATGGGCATGTATCTCAGGGAACTGGCTAAAGAAATAGCCGGATTCTATGCTGGTCTCTCCGAGGACCCTTTGCGGAGGTTCCAGGCCTTGTCCACTGGTATTCGAGAGTGCTCAAAGTTTATCTCTCGAGCAGCCTATGATGGCTTTGAGGCATCGGCTCGAGTAGCCGCAGCCGGCATCGGTGCCCGCCGACAGGCTTGGCTTCAGTCATCCGACCTCGAGCCCTGGGTGCAGGACAAGTTGGTCGATGTCCCCTGCAGAGGTGAAAACCTCTTTGGCAAACCTATGGATGAGAAGGCTGCACAACTCGAGACAGAGACTCTCACCAGGACTCGGCTCTCCAGGAAAACCTCTGCCCCTTCCCAGAAGAAGAAGGGCTCGGGGAAAAAGCCCTTTTACCCGAGGAAGGCGGCTGCCTATAAACACTACCCTCATTATCAGGCCTCCGCAGCTCCCCAACAGGGTCAGCAGGCCAAGGGAAGGGGTAACGGGTCCCGTAGGCAGCAAGCCCCCAAGCCTGCGCCACCGGCCCCTGCTCCTCAGGGTGGGGGTTTTTGACTCTTTCAGCATAGCCTCTCCCCCTCCGCTGGTTTCTCTCAGCACGGGAGGCCGGCTGGTCCACTTTGCCCACAGGTGGTCCAACATCACGTCTGATGCCTGGGTGCTCCACATAGTCCGAGAGGGCTATCTTCTACACTTCCACCAGGTACCTCCCCCCCTACTTTCCAGGGGAGCCTCTGCGACCCCCTCTTCACCGGGACTTACTTCTTCAAGAGTTGGCAAGTCTTCTTCAGGAACAGGCGGTGGAACCGGTGCCCCACCACCTGAGAGGTCAAGGCTTTTATTCCAGGTACTTCCTGGTACCAAAGCGTACTGGAGGCCTCAGACCCATCCTGGACTTGCGGAACCTCAACAAGTTCCTGGAAAGGGAAAAGTTCAAGATGCTTACCCTTGGAATCCTGCTGCCCTACCTCCGGCAGGGAGATTGGCTATGCTCCTTGGATCTAAAGGATGCCTACACTCACATCCTCATCCACCCAAGCCACCGACAATACCTAAGGTTTGTGGTGGCAGGCAATCATTACCAGTACAGAGTACTGCCCTTTGGCCTATCCTCCGCACCACGGGTCTTCACAAAATGTCTCGCAGTGGTAGCGGCTTATCTCCGGCTTCAAGGCCTCTTTGTCTTCCCTTACCTAGACGACTGGCTCATCAGATCTCCGTCCTCCACGGAGGCCACTCACGCCACGCAACGTACTGTGACTCTGCTCCAGTACTTGGGCTTTGTCATAAACTTCGAAAAGTCCACTTTGCTCCCCTCTCAGGATCTCGAATTCATCGGCGCCAGATTAAACACGCTTCAGGCGCAAGCTTTTCTGCCGCTCGACAGGGCACAACGGCTCATGGCTCTCGCCAGCCGCTTTCGCAGCCATTCCCAGGTCTCGGCCAGGCACTTCCTGAGACTGCTCGGCCATATGGCTTCCACGGTCCATGTGACCCCCAATGCCCGCCTGAATATGCGGCCTGCTCAGTGGTGCCTTCGCTCACAATGGCGTCAGGCCTCGGGGAGACTAGCGGACTCAGTGCGAATCTCCAGCCCGCTGGTCTCTTCTCTACGGTGGTGGCTTCATCTGCCCAACCTAGTGCTCGGAATGCCTTTTCAGTCTCCTCCGCCTGTTCAGGTACTGACGACCGACGCTTCTCTCCTGGGTTGGGGAGCACATTGCCAAGGGACATGTACTCAGGGTCTCTGGACCCCGTGGGAATCTGCCCAGCAGATCAACTTCCTGGAGCTCAGAGCGATCCGCCTGGCTCTACGGGCCTTCTCCCACCTTACCACTCACCAGTCCGTCCTCGTCCAGACGGACAATCAAGTGGCCATGTTCTACGTGAACAAACAGGGGTGCACGGGCTCCTTCCTTCTCTGCCGGGAAGCACAAAAGCTCTGCGCTTGGGCCGTCAGCCGAGGAATCCTCCTCAAAGCTGTCTATCTCCCAGGTCAAGAAAATTACCTGGCAGACAAACTGAGCAGAATCCTCCAACCACACGAGTGGAGATTGGACCCGTTGGTGGTTCAAAGGATCTTTCTCCAGTGGGGCCTCCCCACTCTGGATCTCTTTGCCAGTCCTCTGAACAGGCAACTTCCTCGGTTCTGCTCTCGGGAACCGCATCCCCTCCGAGTAGCGGCGGATGCTTTTCTGCTCTCATGGTCCATGGGCCTTCTGTATGCCTTTCCTCCCATGCCGCTGGTGTCTCGAACACTTTTCAAGGTTCTCCAAGACAAGGCTTCGATGATCCTGATAGCTCCCCGGTGGCCCAGGCAACCGTGGTTCCCGCTACTGATGCAACTGGCGGTAGACACTCCGTTGCCTCTGGGGTTTCAACCCGATCTCCTGACCCAGGATCAGGGGTCTCTCCTACACCCCAACCTCAGATCTCTTCATCTGATGGCCTGGCTGCTGAAAGGGTAGTCCTTGCTCCCCTCCTGCTGCCTCCAGAGGTGGAAGAGGTCGTGCTAGCTTCCAGGCGACCCTCTACCCGGAAATCCTACGCCCTTAAATGGCGTCGCTTCTCCACCTGGTGTACTCAACGGTCTCAAGATCCCTTCTCCTGCTCGGTGTCAGTGGTCTTGCAGTACTTGCTTTCCCTCTCCAATCTTGGACTAAAGTCCAACTCGGTCAAAGTTCACCTCAGTGCTATTTCTGCACATCATGTGCCGGTGGAAAGCAGGCCTCTTTCCGGCCACCCTCTCGTGGCACGGTTCTCCCGAGATCTCCTTCTCCTTAAACCACCTTTGCGCCCCCCAGCCCCTGACTGGGACCTGAACGTGGTTTTACAGCGGATCACCTGTCCGCCTTTTGAACCCATGGCTACATGTCCTCTCCATTTTCTTTCTTGGAAAACCTTATTCCTGGTAGCCCTCACTTCCGCTAGACGCGTTAGTGAACTGCAGGCCCTAGTGTCTGATCCCCCTTACACTAGGTTCTACAAGAATAGGGTAGTCCTGCGGACTCACCCTAAGTTTCTTCCAAAAGTGGTCTCCCCTTTTCACATCAATCAGGAGGTGGTGCTTCCGACCTTTTTTCCCAGGCCACACTCCAGCCGAGCTGAGATGGTCTTGCATACCCTGGACTGTAGAAGGGCGCTGAACTTCTACCTTGATCGTACGCGGGAGCACCGTAAGACTGTTCAGCTCTTCCTGTCTTACGACCCTAATAAATTGGGGCTCCCTGTCTCCAAGTGTACTCTGTCCATCTGGGTAGCTGACTGTATCGCTTGGACTTATGGGGCGGCAGGCCTCTCGTTGGAAAGTCGAGTCACCGCTCATCGGGTTAGGGCGAAGGCTGCGTCAGTGGCTTAACTCCGCTCTGTTCCATTGGCAGACATCTGCCGGGCCGCTACTTGGTCTTCGAGCCAGACTTTTGCAACCCATTACTGCCTCGAGAGGGAGTCCCGCAGGGACAGTGCTTTCGGACAGGCAGTCCTCCGTAATCTCTTCGAGGTTTAAGCAACTCCTACCCTCCATCCCGGATGTTGGGCTACCGGTTGGAGATTAGTCAGAGAAGATTCCTTCCTTCGGTGCTACTGAGCTTGAGGGAGCTCATTTTTTGTGCTTAGGGTCTCCAGTAGCCTTAAGCTGGGGAGTCCCATATGTGAGGACTGACTTCCTGCTTGGTCCTGGAGAAAGCGTAGTTACTCACCTGTAACAGGTGTTCTCCAGGAGCAGCAGGAATCAGTCCTCACAACCCTCCCTCCTCCCCTTGGAGTTGCAGTCATATAATTTAGTTTTTGCAAATTTTTTGCTGTCTTTTCGCTATGTCATCAGACTGGCCAAGATGGCACCTTTGGGCGGAAAGGGGACCGCGCATGTGCGCTGCAATTCCCAAAGGCTTTCTTTGAAAGCTGGGGAAAATTGCTCCGTGAGGGCTCCGTCGGCGCTGACGTCACCCATATGTGAGGACTGATTCCTGCTGCTCCTGGAGAACACCTGTTACAGGTGAGTAACTACGCTTTACCAGTTTCACTTTTCCCTCTATTAGAAACAATTGGGCTAGCTTTAAGCAGTCTTTGACTCAGGCTGTTCTCGGCTGCTACAGACGCCAGAGTAAAATCCAGTAAAAGCTTTTCCCGGCTCTTGCCTCTGAACCTTCTTCTAGACACAGGCTTATACTCAGGTATAACAGCTTTACTCTTTCTATGCCAATTGTTTGTATAAAAACTTTCTTCAGGCTTCCTCCAGCTAACTTCACAATTAAATGTTTTGTTACCTTTCTGATAACTTCTGCTGAGCTCTGACGCTTCCGTGCTCTGCCTTTCACCACAGGCACCTGGGTTCTCACTCTCTCCTTTGGAATAGGACTGTTTGGCTTTCACAGCTCTGCCCTCAGCTCCCTTCCAATTAGAGTTTCTCCCATTACGTCTTTGGCTTTCAGAATCCCAGCTGCATGCTCCCGTGCTCCAACCGGGTTCTATTCCATTCCTGCTGTGTCCTGCGTGTGTCTTCTCTCTCTCACTTCCACTCTCATTCTCACTCTTGCTCCCACGCTCACTCCGTCTCTTGCTCGGATTCTCAAGCTGGCTCGGATTCTGGCTAACTCCATGTGCCCTGAGCTTTTCTACGTGCGTGTCAGCTCCACCCACTCCCAGCTGGCTTTCATTAGCTCCTAATTTCCTAGCCTTTCTGCTGCTTGGGCTTGTTTCCCTCGCACGTGAGCTGTTTTGTTTGGGTTGCCAATGGCAACATCCTAACCTGTGTTCCTCTGAACTGTCAGAATCTATCCTATTGCCTGCATTTCTGCTGGTTTTCAAGGGCTCTATTAAACCTACTTCGTGACAGGAGCCAGACATCAAAATGTATATAATGAAACGTCAGACATGCAAACATTACATGATCACAACACAGAACACAGTGCATGTTGGGGAAATGTGGAAATGGAATTGCAGACGGGGGTGTCATATGGATATAGCCATGTCCATGCCCATGTTACACAGGCGTGTCACAGCTTCACCCCATGTCCATCAGCGTTGGTGCATAGAGATCCCACAGGAAAGGTCCATGAAACAAACAGCAAAACACAAACATATAAAGGCTGATGTCAGTCCCAAAAAGATCCAAGGTGCAACCTAGCGTGTGTCTGCAGCAAGTGTCTGCTAGGGATTGTCTGAGGCAGGCAAAGGCCACAACACATCGTAATGAAGACAGAAGATGTCCGCGAAATGTGTAGAATCGCCATGTCCCCATTTCCATCCGCCGTTGCTGCATGTCTAAATTATGGCATCATCTGTGATACAGAAATGCTGATGCACAGTGGTCTGTCAGCACAGAAGAGAGGTCATGTCACAACACAAAACACATGCGCACAATGTACACAAGGTCAACAGCAGTAAGGTATACACTGCTCCATAGGTGTAAAGACACCACCCACCACATGATAATGCAAACTGCTTGAACACTATCATTACAGAGCCACGCCACACACACACACACACACACACACACGCTATGATAAGTTGAACATGCCACTGGTAGCATACAGCCAAAGCTTGGGCAAATACAATGATACCCTGCTGTTGGCTGCTGCTACAATGTCACGGAAGGGTGTACGTGCGGCCCACCACCAGAACACCTAGGACCTGCGGACACACGCAGCTCTGTTGGATGTGTCCCAGAAACAGTGCTGGAGAAGATGAGCTGGGCAGGAACACATGTGCTTATGTGTGGCAACATCAATATATGGGGTATGGGGGTGCAGGCCAAAGAGGTGAACAACAACATATGTGCATTGGGCAAATAACCTGTCAGACGGCTGCCTAGGGTGAGAACTTACACAATCTTGACGATGCATATATTCATATGATTCTTGCAAGGTATTGTGGGTAATGTAGTTCTTTCACTCCAAACACAGCTGAAGACAATAATTGAGTTGTGAAACCAGTGGTAAGGCTAATAAAATACTTCTTTTATTGATGGGGTTTAATTCACCCAGCACAAATATGCTTGGTAGCAATATAAATGAGGTTACTTGCTTGCAGTGTTTAAATGGATAACATAAAGTCACAAAGCAAATCAGAAAACAACCTTCAGCTTGTCAGGCAATTAGCTAATGTTTTCTTAGCAAATAATTACCAAATAAAAAAGGCACAAAGAAATGAATAAACTTTGCTTGTTAGGTTAACTTCTGCTTATTTTCCACGCAGATCCCAGCAGTGATTCTCCCTTGCTCACACACACAATCAGGTGCAGCTTTAATTACTATCAATTGACCAGCTGAAACCCTTTAGCTGGCTGGCTGCTACTGTGTGAACCCAAATCCTGCTTTAAGAGCTGTTTGCAGTGGAAATAAAGAACAAAGTTAGGTTTCTTTGTGATGGCTGAGGTGTTTGCTCACAGAAAGCTAGCAATAGCATTTAGATAGAGAACAGTCCATGTAATGAATAATTTCATCTGCTGTATCTCCCCCTTCATCAATCAGCATAGGGTCACTATCATACATTGGCACAGACGAGTCTTTCCATAAGGCACTATCATGAGAATGCTTATTCCCTTGCTGCCATACACTATTATAGATAGGGTCTGGATCAGTGTTCCTATCTGAGCCTCTCCTGCTATCATAATTCCTCTCTGTATATCCTGGCCAGTATGTAATCCAATTCTGATGTCCAGCCTTCCAATCTTGATCCCTGGACACTGGATCTCCTCTCACATACCTTCTGGCCTTGGTCTGAAAGTCCTTTCCACGTGCAGTCTTCTCTCTTCCAGGTAGCCACTGGTGATTCCTATCTCTGCCAATCCATTCCTCTGGCTGACTCCAGTCCAATGGACTCTGCTGGCATTTGGAATACCTCCCAGTATAGGTACTGCCTTGGACTCTCCCAGACCATCCAATGGGCTTTCTTCTCTTCCTTCCAGAGAGTTTCCTTCTTTCTCTATCCGCTTGGCTTGGCTTCTGTTTCTCCAGGTGATACTGGTGCTTGAGCTTGTAGCCGTTGCTGTATCTGTGTCTGAAGCTCTTTCTGTAGCTGTTATCTGAAGAATAAGCTCTATTCTTATTCTGTTCTAATGTGTGCTCCTCCCTAACACAGCGCAGCTGTGTTGAATCAGGCCCTGCCCTTTGAGATGAGTGCTTAGGGATTACCTCATAGCTCTCTTGATTGCACACACGTTTTCTCACTTCAGCCCCCCTCATGGCTGCTGGAAACCTGGTGCATTCTGGGACTGGTAGTCTTTTATGTGAAAACTCTGTTTTCTTGCTTCTACCAGAACTGACAGGTTGCTTGTTCAGAGTCACATCATCTTTTCTATAGCTCCTACCTGAGCTATGATAAGCTTTCTTATCACAAACCTCAGACATGTGCTGTGCCTGATTGTCCCCACAGACCATTTACCTGTATGTCCACCTACCCCAGTCTCCTGCACGTTGATTGAAGTACAGACAGCTGCCACTGCACCACAGCACCAGGAAAGTCACAAAGCATATCCTGGGGATTGATAAACACAAGAGAAACATACATATGTTATGTTGGAGCTGTGCAACACACACACCACCTTCACTTCCTCACCTCGCATGTCCCCCTAGATTCTTCACAGTCTGGCATTTGTCCTTTACACTGTACCAAATTGCCTCCTGCCAAAGTCTCCACTGACGTGTTCTTGGTAAAATACAAGGGTCTGCCCTCTTCTTCACCTCTCTGCTGCCTTCGACACCATTGACCACAACCTCACCTCAGTATCCTGTCCCTAAGCTTGTCCCTAAGGCCTCTGTACTATCCTGCTGCCCCTCATATCTCACACATCGCACCTTCAGTGTGTGTTTTGGTGGCTCCACCTCCTCTGCGACCCTGCTTCCAGTTGCTGTAACACAGGGATATGTCTTGGGTCTGCCTCTTTTCTATCTCTATACCATTTTCCTTGGTGCGGCTATCTCTTCCCCTGGCTTTCAGTACTAGCTGTATGCTGATGAGTGCCAAATATATCTCACCACCCCTGAACACTCTCTGGCAATCCAGACCCCGATCTCTGCTTGCCTGTCTGACATTGCTGGCTGGATGTCTCCCCGCTGCCTGAAATTGAACATGGCCAGGACTCAACATCTTATCACTCCCCCCAAACCCTCCTCGCCATTTTCAGTGTCTGTGTATAGGTTGCTACACCTTCCTTTCACCTTGGTCCGCAATGTATGGGTTGTCCTTGACTCCTCTCCTTCTCCACACATACCCATCTTGTAGCTAAGACCTGCGGTATCTTTGTAGATAACATTAGCAAAATCCCCCCCATCCTCCCTGAGCATACAACTAAAACGCTAATGCACCCCTTAATCACCTCCCATCCTGATTACTGTAACCTACTCCTTGCTAGTATCCCTTTGAATCATCTCTGTCTGCCTCAATCTATGCAACACTCTGCTGCATGGCTAATCTTCCGCCAATCTCGTCATGGCCATACGACTCCTCCTGTCAGATAACCTCACTGGCTCCCAATCCGTTTCCATATCCAGATCTAGGTTCCCCTGCTGAACTAAAAATGCAGTCACTCTGTGTCTCCTCAGTACCTTTCCTCTCGTATCTCAACTACTGCTAATACTACTACTACTGAGCATGTAGACAGTGTTACCAGTCGTACGCAACACTGTACAGAAACATGTAACACACAGTCCCTGCTCATCAGTGTATGCAATATAATCAATCCGCGTATATCCCCCATCTTGACATCCACACGTCTAGGCAACTGGTCCTACTTATGTCCCGCTTTCCTACAGTTAACCCCACACCACACTCCGTTTACCTTGCTGCACCCTATGGCTGGAACAAACTAACTGTATCTGTACGCCAGCCACCTTCTCTAACCATCTACCAATCCCGTGTGAAAGGTAACCTACTCACCTACACCAACTAATCCTGACTCACCTGATCCCCGTACACCTGCTGTTTACCCCTACACACACCTCCTGTGTTTGTGTTTGATTATATTGTGAGTTCTGATGAGCAGGGATTGTCTCCTATCTTTAGAGAGCCTTTCTATTTGTCCCATGCTTTTTTGAATTCAAGTACTGTCCTCATCTCTACCACCTCCACCGGGAGACTATTCCACGCATCTATCACTCTTTCCATAAAGAAATATTTCCGCATATTACTCCTGAGTCTACCTCTTTTCACCCTCATCCTATGTTCCCTCATAGCAGAGCTTGCTTTCAATCGAAAGAGGCTCTCCTCCTATGCATTTATTTCATGGATGTATTTAAACGTCTGTCATATCACCTCTGTCCCGCCTTTCCTCTAAAGTATACATATTAAGCTCCTTAAATCTGTCCTCTTACAGTATGCTTTATACTGAAGACCACTAACCATTTTAGTAGCCACCCTGTGCACTGATTGCAAATGCAATGTGTGCCTTCGAGTCAGTCCTGACTCCTGGCGACCCAGAAGCTCCTGGGTTTCTTGGCAGCGTCACTGGAAGTAGATTGCCAGGCCTTTCTTCCGAGGCAGTGGAGGGTTAAGTGACTTGCCCAAGGCCACAAGGAGTGCTAGATGGAATTGAACCCTGGTTGCTTGGTTACCAAGCCAGTGTTCTAACCACTAGGCTACTACTCCACTTTTTGCAGCCTGTTTATATCCCTTTGAAAGTGCGGTCTCCAGAATTGCACCCAATACTCCAAATGAGGCTGCACCAAAGATTTATACAGAGGCACTATCACCTCCTTTTTCTGCTGGCCATTCCTCTCCCTATGCACCCAAGCATCCTTCTAGCTTTCACCGTTGCCTTTTCTACCTGTTTATTTATTCATTTATTTACATTTTCTTATATACCGCGCTATTTTCCATCAGTGCGGTTTACATAGAACCATTTAAAGTACACATTTCAAAACAGTTCATCTGTGTTTAACTATTTTAACTATTTCATCACAACTGAATATAAACTAGTTTAACTATTCTAAGATCATCAGACACAATCACACCGCTCTTCTTTTGTGACAGAAGTACTTCAGCCCTATACCATACTGCTCCCTTGGATTGCTGCAGTCCAAATGCATTACCTTGCATTTTTTAACGTTAAATCTCAGCTACCAAATTCTAGACCATTCTGCAAGCTGAGCTAGATCCCGCCTCATGTTATTTACACTGTCCAGAGTGTCTACTCTATTACAGATTTTGGTATCAAAGAGGCAAACCTTACCCGACAACTCTTCCACAATATCACCAACAAAGATGTTAAAAAGAATCAGACCAAGGAAGATTCCTGGGGCACACCACTGGTAACCTCCTTCTCCTCAGAGTGAGCTCCATTTACCTGTACCCTTTGCTGCCTCCCACTCAACCAATTTCTAACCCAAGTAGTAACTTTAGGGTCCATCCCTAGGGTGCTCAGTTTGTTTATATGTCGCCTCTGAGGAATGGTGTCAAAGGCTTTACTGAAATCTAAATACACCACATCTAGGGCTCTCCCTCGGTCCAACTCTCTGGTCACCCAGTCAAAGAAATCAATCAGATTTGTCTGACAAGGCCTGTCTCTGGTGAATCCATGCTCCCTTGGATCCGGTAATCTGTTGGACTCCAGAAACCTCACTATTTTCTCTTTCAGCAGCGTTTCCAATAATTTACTCATCACAGGAGTTAGACTAACTGGCCTGTAGTTTTCAACCACATCCTTATTTCCGCTTTTGTGTAAAGGCACCACATGAGCCTTTCTACAGTCCTTTGGCACCACTCCTGACTCAAAGAGGCAATGAAAAGGTCAGTCAGTGGAACTGCTAGAATGTCCCCAAGTTCCCTCAGTATTCTCGGATGTATCCCATCTGGTCCCATCGCATTGTGTACTTTAATTTTAGCTAGTTCCTCACAAACAGTCTTCTGAAAATCGTTCAAGATGTCCCTCACTTCTGTTCCTTTTTGTTGGTGTTTTCTGAGGTCCTGCTCCTGGTTCTTCATCTGTGAACACAGAACAGAAATATTTGTTAAGTAATTCTGCTTTACCCTCATCAGCTTCAACATATTCCTCCCCTTCACCCTTGAGTCTGACAATACCACTTTTGCCCTTCCTCCTCTCACTAACATATCTGAAAAATGTCTTATCCCCCCATTTTATTGCATTGTCTATTTCCTCCCCTTTTTTGAATCTTTGCCTTCCTGACTACTTTGCTAGCTTCTCTAAGTTTTTCCAAATATAGATGCCTGTCTTCCTCTCTCTGTGATCTCTTGTATTTCATGAAGACCTTCCTCTTATTTTTCACCTTTTCAGCTACTTCTTTCGAAAACCATAGTGGTCTCCTTTTCCTTTTACCTTTATTTACCATTTTAACAAAAAGGTTGGTTTCCCTTAAAATATTCCCTTTCAGTTTTGCTCACTGTTTTTCTACATCCCTCAGCTATTCCCATCCCGCTATCAACTCCTTGAGGTACTGGCCCATCTTGGCAAAGTTCGTTTTCCTAAAGACTAAGACCCTCGCTTTTGAATGGATTTTATCAGCCCTAGTCCTAATACTGAACCACACCATCTGGTGATCTCTTGATGCGAGATGATCTCCCACTATAACATCAGAAACACTTTCACCATGGGTTAGCACCAAGTCCAGTATGGCCCCTTCACATGTGGGTTGTGTCACCAGTTGCCTGAATAGTTCTCCGTGTAAAGAATCCAGGATCTCCTTACTTCTAGATGACACTGCTGGCAGGAATGTCATTTATATCTCCAATGCTTGCACTATCGCAACCACCATCATTAGCCCTAGTGCGTAAAATACCGGTGGGCACCTTTTTATCCTGAGCAACGTGCAGCCATTATGTATTTTTCTATTAAATTTCTAGTATACTTCAATTGTAGTGTTGCCTTGCTGGGATTTAGTATAGATTTTGTACAACGGGGTCACCACATGAAGGTACCTCGCAAGACTTGGGAAGAGAACTATATTCTCACCACCCAAGAGAAACACAGCAATTCACCAACCACAGCTAGTGAATTTTATACTGCAGTTCTCCTGAAGTACTGTTCTGGGGACATCTCTGTAGACGCTCCCACAGATGTCCATATTGGACACGTCCAAGTTTGTGAAATTGTATCTGTATCTGAATGTGCTGCTTTTTTATTTTTTCAGACATTCTGGCTTAGTCATCCTAGATTGCACTTGAACATATTTTCTAAAATACCCCTCTTATTATTTATAGCATTGAGTTCTAGTTTTCAATTAGTATCTCATTTGGTGGCTGCACACATATATCTACGATGCAGTTTGGCCTCTCCAGTTTTTTGGCTACCCGTATTTAAGATATGAAAATGCCAAGAGGTTACCAGCCAAACTGATAAGAATCATAATGCCTTTTAATCAACCTCTTCCTCACTGTGTGAATACAGTGCACCCCAGAGGAATCTATTCTACTTGAAACCCCTAAGGGCACCTGGTTCAGCCTGAGGGATGAAGGACAGTGTGACTAGGGTGACATGGTTTGTCCTGAGGGACAGAGAAAAGTGTCTGTGTAGCGCTGCGTATGACTGGTAGCGCTATATAAATGTTCAGTAGTAGTAGTAATACATATATACCCAAATGTATTTTCCAACATATGCAGTACTTACATGAGAAGAGCTCTGCAATTAGCTGGTGCCTGGTTGCCGTGCCCTCACGTGTGTCACCACGGCCATGTACAGGACGGCACATAGGATCATCTTCCAGATCCTCATTAATTTGGACTGGGATATCGTGCCTGAGAGCAATGTTGTGCAGAATGCACCAGGCCAGAATTATCTGTCTAAGTAATAAACCCTAAGGTACTTAAAGCCTCCATTGGGACTTCCGGTGACGTCACGGAGCAGATGGCCGCGAGGTAGCCGAGCTCCGTCTGATTCCCGACCAAAAGTTGGCAATGAATGATATCCCGTGTGCGAAAGTGGTGGATAAAGAGACCCTGGGGCGAGCTATGGCGGCCCGAAAGAAACTTGAGGGGTTTAAATCCGCGTACGCGTGGCGAGACGAGAAAGGCCTGCGGAGTCTGGATGCAGGCGAATAGAGCAGTGGCAGTGGGAGCTCAGGAGAGGATAATGGTGGGACTGAGCAGTTATCAGCTGGATTGGAGTTGAAAGGCTGGCTTGTGGAGTTTAAGAGAGAACTCTGGGGAGATATTAAGGAGCTGAGAAAGAACTTGAAAGAGGAGCTGTACTCGCTTCATCAGGAACTGAATAGCCTGGGGCAGTGCGTGGAGGAGGTGGCGGAACAAGCGGAGACACTGGAGGGAGCTCTGCGAGAGGTGGAGGTGGAGCAGCGTTGACTGCGAGACCGGCAAGATGAAATGCAAGAAAAGATGGAGGAGATGGAAGATAGGGCACGAAGGAATAATTTGAGATTCAAAGGGATCCCTGAAACAGACAGTTATAAGGATTGTGTTAAGACGGTGCAACGGTTGTGCCGGCATATCCTAAGAATGGAGGAAAATGCGGAGGAGCACATGGAGGTGGTCGGAGTGGAGAGAGCGCACCGCAGCCTTGGCCCTCGGCGGGAGAAGCAAGTAAGGGATGTGACTGCTTGTTTGAGTAGTTTCCCCACTAAAGAGCGTGTCCTGAGCTTGGACGGAAGTATGGACGAATTGCGTGGGAATCCTGTGAGGTGGAGATTTATAATCATCTGTCCAAAGGAACACTGGAGAGGAAGCGTGGTCTGAAGGAAGTTACGGCGTTCTTGCGGGGGAAAGGACTGAGATATCGGTGGTTGTTCCCCTTTGGCCTTTTGTTGACTGTAAATGGAATTTCTAGGAGAGTCAAAGGGGTAGTGGAGGCCTGGAGTGTGTTGTCTGAGTTGGGGTGCGAACATCTTCCCAAGAATCCGGAAGGCGGAGTCTCCAGAGAGGAGCGAGGCAAGGAGCAGAGAACGTCACAGTGGCAGCGAGTCTGCGAGAAAGGGAAGCGGCTCAAACGATTATCACAGGATTCGTCTGGAGTTGACCTCGCAGCACTTACTTGAACATTGGGGGGTGGTCATGGTTGGCTTATATGATTCGGGATGCAAAATGGAGTAAGGTGGAGGGGGGGTCAGTATGATGGGGGGATTGGGTTGGTATCACATGGCAGGTGGAGGATGGGGGTTGCATACGGAGGGGTCAGGTTTGCTTTGGTAAGGAAGGGGACTTTGGTTTGGGTGGGGTGATATGGAGATGATTAGGGATATGACCAGGGGTTGGTGTCTGGATAGGACATGACTCACACGGAAGCTTGGAAGGGAGCGAGGGAGGTCAGGGGTGGGGATGGAGGGGAGGGGGCGGAAGGGGGGTATGAGGGGGGTGGGGGTTAGGGGGGTGTTGCCACATCTAGGAGGGAACGGAGGGGCGGGGATGGGGGTGACTTAGAGTAATGTTGAGGATTGGATCTCTAAATGTGAGGGGGTTAAACTCTCCACAGAAGAGGAGACAACTATTTAGAGAAATTAAGGAAAATAGGTGGGAGGTGATTTTGGTGCAAGAAACACACCTGCGGGGAGGGGAGGTGGGCAGATTAAAACATCTGGGGTATCCTGAGCAATTTTTCTCGTGTGCTAGGGGGGGAGAGCGTAAAAGTGGGGTAGCTATTTTGGTGAAAGGGGGGGCTGGTATACAGGTAAGGGAGTGGTTTAAAGTTGAGGAGGGGAGAGTGATGGTGATTAAGGGGCGGTGGGGGATGGAGGAGATAAATATTGTTTCGGTTTACGCACCGAATGGGGTTCAGGGGACTTTCTGGGAGACTACCAGGCGGTTGTTGGATCGGGAAATCCATGGGAAGCTGGTGTTGGGGGGAGATTTTAATGATACTCTTCAAGATGGTTTGGATAGGAATTCCAGAGGTTGGGAGGGGAGGGGGTCTAATAGGAAAGGGCTTAGAAAATTAATGGAGCAGCACAACTTGGTTGATGTTTGGAGAAAGCGGTATCCAGCGGGCAGAGAATATACTTTTTTCTCAGTGCCACATAATTGCTGGAGTAGGATTGACATGATTATGATGAATGAGGAGTGGCTGGTGGAGGTGATAGGGGCGGAGATAGTTCCGATTATGTGGTCAAATCATAGTGCTGTAGTGGTGGGGGTTTGAAGCAAGCGGCAAATGGGCACTTGGTTCTGGCGATTGAATGAGAGCCTACTGAAAAATAAGGAAGTGCTGGCGGATATTAGGGGGCCGATACGGGAATATTTGGACTTGAATGACAATGGGCAAGTGAGAGACGTCATGGTGTGGCGGGGGGGTTTGAAGGCCTATATCAGAGGGAGGTTTATTAAATGGGGGGCGAGGTTGAAGAAAGAAAGAGGGCTGAGGGAGGAGGGGTTATGGGCGGATGTGGTGGAAGCTGAAAGGGTGTTCCGAGAAGTAGGAACAGGATGGGCAAGGAAAAACCTGGAGCGTATTAGAGGGGAGCTGCAGGCCCTACAGGTTGACCAGATTGCTTTTGATTTGAAGCGGGTGCAACAGATATATTATGAATTTGGCGATAAGGCCGGGCGATTGTTGGCTCGCAAGCTTAGGAAGCGGAAGGGGGCCTCTATGATATACCAAATCAGGCGACAGGATGGGGAGGTGACGAGGGAGGAAAAGGAGGTCAGGGAGAGATTTGAGCAATTTTATCGGGAGTTGTATCGGAGACAGGATGGGAGTTGCCTACCCTGGGAGAGGATGCGCGGGATGGGTTGGAGGGGGAGTTGACGGAGGATGAAGTGGGGAAGGTGGTGCAGGGGCTACAGGGGGGGAAATCGCCGGGATTAGATGGGCTGCCTGGGTCCTTTTATAAGCGGTTTTGGGGGGAACTTGGAGATATATTGTTGAGAGTATTTAATGGGATGTTAAGGGAGGGGGGGAGTTGCTTCCTGAAAAGTTGACGGCGGGGATCTCGATTTTGCCGAAGCCAGGGAAAGATCCAATGGAACGTGGAACTTATCGGCCGATATCCCTGCTCAATGTGGATGTAAAAATTTTAGCTAAGGTGTTGGCAGATAGGCTGGCTCCGTGGATGCCTGGGTTGATCCAGGCGGATCAGATGGGGTTTATTATGGGGAGGCAGACGGGAGATAACATAAAGAGGGCGATCTAGGTGATTGGGGTAGCGAGGGCGGGGGAGGAAGAATGTATCCTGATGTCAATTGATGCCGAGAAGGCGTTTGATTGGGTGCATTGGGATTTTGTGTGGCAAGTGTTAGGGAAGATAGGGTGTGGGCCAAACTTTGTAAAGTGGGTGGAGGGTCTCTATAAGGGGCCCCGGGCACGGGTGAAGGTCAATGGCAGTTATTCGGCGGACTTTGAATTGGAAAGAGGGATACGGCAGGGGTGCCCTCTTTCGCCGTTGCTGTTTGCCCTAGTGGTGGAACCATTGGTGCAGCGGATAAGGGACAATGGGAAGATCTGGGGAGTATCAACGGGTGGAGTGGAGCATAAGATTTCCTTATATGCGGACGATATCCTGCTGTATATTTGGAATCCGCAGGGAGGATTGACAAGCATTATGGAGGAGGTGGAGGGATTTGGGGAGGTGTTGGGCTTTAAGATGAATATGGAAAAGATGGAGGTATTAAATGTATCCGTTCCAAGGGGTGTGGAACAGCGGTTAAAGAAGGAGTTCCCGTTTAGATGGGTTATGAAATCGTTGGGGTACTTGGGGGTGCAGATTCCAGGGGAGTATGAAGATATTTATCGGGTGAACTATCCCAGGGTGTTAGGGGAGTTACACAGCGACCTAGATTGCTGGATGAATGCCGAGGTCTCCTGGCTTGGTAGGATTGCAGGGGTTAAAATGAATATCCTGCCCCGGATATTATATCTTTTTCAGGTTTTACCCGTGAAGGTACCGGATAGAGTTCTACGGGTCCTTCAGCGGAAAGTGTTTCAATATATCTGGAAAAGGAAGCCTCCGAGAATAGCGAGGGAAGTTATGTACGCTTGTAAAAGGGAGGGGGTTTGGGGGTGCCTAATTTTCGGGATTATTACAGAGCGGCGCAGCTCTGGCATGTTATGGATTGGCGGGGGAAGGGTCAGGCCAAAATGGGAGTCCGGGTAGAGAAAGGGTATGTGAAGGGGGGGAGGTTGGCAGCTTGGTTGTGGGCGCAGGGGAAAGATAGGACGGAATTAGGGGTAGGGTCCCCAGCTATGAGGCATGTGGTAGCAGTGTGGGATGAGGTCTGAGCTCAGGGTCTTATAGGGAGGGGGAAGAGGTTTTCCCTTGCAGCTCCGTGGAGGGGGGATAAGGCTTTTATACCGGGATGGGAAGGAGGGGCCTTTGATGGCTGGACGCTTAGAGGGCTGGAATGCTTTTTTCAGCTGATGGATGGGGATGAGCTGATGAGGTTTGAAGAGGTGCAGGAAAGCTATGGACTTCAGGAGACAGATAGGTATGCTTTTGTTCAGGTTCAGTCCTATCTCAGGGGGCGGCGGGGCAAAGGGGAGCTAGAGGCGGACTTAACGGGGGTAGAAGCTGTTTGGGTGGGGACAGAGAATTCGCGGGGAATGATCTCGGATTTATATAAAGGGGTTAGAAGGGGGGGGGCACAAAGTTTAAGTATATGATGGAGTGGGAGAAAGATCTAGGGGTGCCGTTAGAGGCAACCGATTGGAAGGGGATCTGGGATCAGCTTAAAAAGACCCCCATATCTAGCAGTATCCGAGAAAATAGTTATAAAATACTGCTTAGGTGGTATTATACTCCGGAGAGATTGCATAGGATGTACCCCGGAGCCTCATCTGCATGTTGGAGGGATTGTGGGGGGGGGGGGGGGGGTCATTTTTGCATATTTGGTGGGGGTGTGCAAAAATTCAGGCATTCTGGATTCAGATTCGGGATTGGATAAGGGATAGACTCAGGGAGGAAATTGAGTTGTCCCCGGGCTTATTTCTGTTGTCCTGGGGGGGGGGGGGGGGTGAAGCAACGGGGAGGGGGACGGGGGGTAGTGGCCTGTCTATGTGCGGCAAGATGTGCAGTGGCAGCCGCCTGGAAACGTAAAGAGGCACTGGGGATGGGAGAGTTTGAAAGGTGTATTCAACATATAATTTTGATGGAGAGATTAACAGCAGCAAGGAACGAGAGGTGGGGTCAATTTGAAGCTCGGTGGGGGAAGTTGTGGCGGGGGATTTACCCAGAGGGAAGGGGGGAGGGGGAGTTAGGGGAGGGGGTAGGGGGTAGCGGGGGAGGTGGGATTAGCTGCAGGGAGGGCTGGATGGGGTTCTGTTGTGGGAGTTATGCAATGGGGGGGGGGGAATTGTATTGGACTTGTTGCTTGGTACTGTGGTCTTTGGTATCTTATCTTGTGGTTGTTTGTTGTTTCTGTTCTGCTTTGTCATTTGAAAAATCAATAAAAGATTTAAAGTTTAAAAAAAAAAAAAGCCTCCATTTTAACCATAACGTTTTGTCGGTACCTTCAATCAAAAGGGGAAGGAATCAACTCTTACCCCTCGCTGTGATTGTTCCTTTTATTAAATTTGCAAAAACCAATGTGATTATAAAAACACTTAACTGCAGAATGAATTCAACTGCCTTAAACTTCTTCTTCTGCATGAGCTGAAAACCACAGAATCCAAGATGGTAAACGATGTGGCAAGTTTCGGGTCAGAATGCCATGACTGTGCATCGGCATCTCATGTAACCTGATGCAGGGTCATGGCATTCTGACCCGAAACTTGCCACGTTCCCCCCTCCCCTTTCCCCTCCCCCTTCCCCCCTTCCTTCCTCCCCCCTTCCCCTTCCTCCCCTCCCCTCCTTTCCTCTCCCCCCTCTCTCCCCCCTTCCCCTCCCCTCTCCCCCTTCCCCTCCCCTCTCCCCTCCCCCCCCACTTGAGATCTAGCATATGAAGATTATGTATAAGATCATATTATATATTTTTTTTATAACAATTTCTAAAATATGTCTGTCAGTAGATACAATTTTCAAACTCATACATTCAGTGTACATCATGTGGCCTGTTCAATGTACAATTTGCATGTCTCATTAAGCACATTCATCTGGTTCCTTTCCACTCTGTGGTTTGGTTTATACATTGGAGTCTGTTCATAATATATATATGTCACTTTTATAGTTTCCATGAATAATTTTTGACTTTAGTTTGTTCATGTATAGTTTCCTATTTATTTATATTATATGTTTTTAATAATTTTATGATTTATGATTTTAATGTGTTGTTATTTTTTATTTCCTATGATTTTATATTTTATAATGCATTTCATTTAGCTGTGTGCCCCCTGAAGAATGCTACGGCCGAAACGCGTAGGGGATCAATAAAACCTGTTTCACCTATTCACGACTCTTGCTTCCTGTGTTCTCCAGTTGATTCTGCAAGAGCAGGCACTCCTCTTTGTGTTTTCCTGATAGAAAAATATGACATCACATGATGACACACAACATCTATGCGGCAGCTTTTGGAGGTGTGAGACAGGGAACACGGGGGAGGGGTAAGGTGTGCAATCTACATCATCTGTAACCACACCAAATACATGCCCAAACACCCGTAGCCGAAAGTTAGTAGCGCCGGTTGCAAAAACATCAGCCACACACATGGTAATGCACCCTGACAAGGGTAGTGATGCACACCTGTGCAAGCCTGTGAGGGCTATGATACTGTCCACACACAGCAGGTGGAACAGGAAGAGGTACCTGAGTTGGCCAGAAAGGATGGCAGAGACAACACTACACTGTTGATGTACTGTGCCAACTCAAATCACACAATGTGAAATGGCCATAAATGTCAGAGGTGAATGTGCCACCAACACAAAGCACCATAGCAAAGAAGACCTGGGAGCAAACTAACCCCTCCCTCCAGAACACAGACACAGATGACACACAAACACAACTAGGGACACACTGCAAACACAGACATGTGCACTTACGTTTACTCAGAGGAACACCATGTGCATGTCAGAGATGAGAAATACCCACCCAGCAGTATACAGTCCTCAAATTGTCCGGCCTCAAATTGTCCAAATAGTGCTGAGTGATGCAGGATATAGGAGTCATGGGTGGACCCTGCAAACCTAGGGTCCATCCATTCAGAATACGCATATTTGCATCACATACAACCTGAACATTCAGGGAATGGTAGTGTTTGCGGTTATGGAACACTGCCTCCCTGTCTCTGGGCGGGACCAGGGCAACATGTGTGCAATCAATAGCTCCCATCACGTGTGGTATCCCTACAACCTCCTCAAAGGCCTGGTTCAGGGTCCCCCACTATTGCCTAGTGTTGGGAATTGCAATGTAATTCCCCACCCGGCTGACCATGGCTTGCAGTACCTGGTGGAGACAGCGTGAGAAGGTGGGGCGGCTCATACCACCCACTGCGGCCACAGATGACTGGAAACAGCCAGATGCAAAGAAATGTAGGGCAGCCAGGAGCTTCACCAAACCTGGTATGGCATGTGACTGACCAGTCAGGGGCTTGAGGTCAGGCTGTAGATCCTCAAAGAGCTCCCTAATAGCCACTGTGCTCAGATGGTCTAGGGAGATGACCTGGTCGTCGTGCATGTCCTGGAGCTGGGCCCTGGGCCTATAGAGGCGAGGCTGGCGAGGGCGCAGCTCGGCACGCCTCCTGTGCTGTGTCGGCACAGCCCCGGCGTGCATTGCCCCCACAGCTGCAGGTCTGTGTTGCAGTGGGACTGCACCCATGCCCTGTGCCTCAGCCCCATGGACACAATCTCCCTCGTCAGGCAACCGCGGTGCCTGAACACCCCCCAGCGCACATGCAGCAGCAACAAAGGCAGCCATCATGGACAACAGAAAAATCAGACAGAGGGTTAGCTCTTGTCTGGCCCTCACCTCACCTACTCCACCTTTTGCCTGCCCCTTACCTCACCTACTCTACCTCTCACTTGCTCCCCACCTTACCTGCTGCACTCCTCACCTACTGTAAACCTGTCCTAATCCTCACCTCGCCTGCCCTGCACCTCGCCTACACAAAACCCTCGGCGTGTACCATGTGTGCATGCCTGTTAATGCATTTTTTGCCGGTGGTGCGGCCTTGCGTGGATTGCGCATGCACAGTGGCGCGTGCGCGGTGTCTGTGTGCACTGCGCATATGCTGTATGTGTATGAGCAGGACTGGTGCACATGTGCTGCACGGGGTTCCGCGTACGACGCCGGCGGGGATGCGCACGCACACAACATAGTGCAGACACGTCGTGTGCGCCTGCGTCACGCCTGCACGGCGGATACGCCGTGTGCATGCGCAGAACACCACTCAGCACATGCACATGGGTCCTGCTCATACACATACAGTGCATGTGCAAGCGCGCAGATGCCGTGCACGTGCCATTGTGCATGCGCAACACGCGCAAGGCCATTCCACAGGCAAAAAATACATACATAGGCATGCATACGTGGTACACGCCGAGGGTTTTGTGTAGGCGAAGTGAGGATAAGGTGAGGTTTACAGTAGGCGAGAGGTGGAGTAGGTGAGGTGAGGAGTAGGCGAGAGGTGGAGTAGGTGAGGTGAGGAGCAGGCGAGAGGTGGAGTAGGTGAGTGGTAGACGAGGCAAGTGGCAGAGTACGTGAGGGCCGGTGTAGGGTGAGGGGCGCGCGGAGTAGGTGAGCTGAAGGGCATGTGAGGGAATATTAGGCCAGGGCCAGAGGAGGTGAGAGATGTGTGACAGGCAAGGAGACGACACAGAGAGCAGGGGATATGCAGCGTGAGGGCACGACAGGAGGGGAGGCCGGTGGAACACCTGGGCAGTGGTCTCCAGAGGCAGAAGGGATAGGTGAGCCTGAGGTGGAGGTTGCAGGGCCATCGGGTGTGTCCCAGCCCACCCTGGAGCAGCCTGAGAGGCCACACAGTACAAAATGTAGGCGGAAGCCAGTGCCGGTGGAGGAAAGGAAGAGGGCCCTCAGATTCAGTCAGCAGGAGAATCACAACCTGATGGCCAGTGTATTAGAAAGCTATGAGGTGCTATATGGCCGGCTGAGCTCACGAACAACAGTGAGCACATGCACACAAGTGTGGGAGGAGGTCCAGGAGGCTGTGGCCCAGGCCAAGGTGTGCTGCTCCCCCCCCCCCCCCGCCAGGTACATCACACTGGACACACATGTGTTGACCCCATTGTAAGCGCAGTGACATCAGTTACAGGCGGGATACACATTGCTGTTGGTGGGGATGTAACAGAGCCATACATATGTGTTGTGATCAGCCCCATATCTACTGTGTACCTTGTTCCACCCTCCAGGTGACATCCAGGCCATGGAGGAGGAGGAGGTTTAGCCAGAGCCTGAGGCTGTTGGGGGGACCCGAGGTAGCAGAGGCAGAGGGCACTGCCGGCACCAGTGCAGAGACCCCAAGGAGTGATGTGCCGCACGAAGTGGAGGATGGGGCAGAGGACGTCTGCACACCAGTGGGGAGCAGTAGCAGCAGCACAGTGGCTGGGGAGGACCCAGAGACCGTGGGGAGCAGGCACACAGCGACAGCACCAGGGCCATCAGGCACAGCACCCACCACCATGGCTGTTATACTGGAGGAGCAGCGGGCCCTATACCACCTCGGCATGCAACAATGCTGAAGGTAGGTAACTGGCAGGATGGTTGCATGTGGTGGTGTGGCACACCACCCCCCAGACACAACGGTGGGGACACACACCCGCACACTGACAGTGGGCCTCCCCACATACATGTGCCCCCATGGTCATGTCTGGAAGCTGTGGTGTGGCACGTCGGGGAATCAGCATGTCAGACGCGTGGTGGAGGGTGTGGCAGATCTGCACAGATGGCGAGCAGGTTCACAGGTCAACACGCAGGGCTAGGCACTGGGGTGGGACAGGGTCTGCTCCGGGGCTCTGACCTGCTGCCACCTGGTGATGGGGGTGGGACATTCGCCTCAGATCCCCGCACCAGACCATGTCCAGTTATAGCCCCCCATCAACCCATGTCCTGTCGTGTCCGACAGCCACCATCAGCCCATATCATATCCTGGCACCAGCCCACTTGGCCCAAAATCAGTCGTACCACCCCATGAGCCTACCTACAGTTCCAGCCTCTCCAGGTGTCCATCATGGTCTAGGCCCCACCACAACCCCTGGCCACGCCTTGTACCCCCCACCTGCCCCATGTCCAGTCTGAACCTCGCCCTGCCATCAGCCCATATTCTGTCCCAGGCCCCCACCCACGCCCCATCTCCAATCATAGCTCCCCCTCACACACCATTTTCATATCACCCCCCCCCTCCCCAGCAGCTATATGCATGCCAGGACCCTCCCCACGCAGCCTATTAGCAGTCCTAGGCGCAACATCAGCCCACCCCTGATCACGTTCCCCCACCACCCAGTGTGCTGTCCGGACACCCCTCCCCCCCAGCAGCACAGGGGAGTATAGAACGGCTACAAACACAGCAGCTGCGGTCGCTGCGGTAACCACAAACACATGTGTCCCGCCATGCCCCCCCCCCCCCCCCGCAGCCTGCCCAGCAGGACCCCCTGACCCACTCCCCCAGCGCTTGCTCCCAGAGCCACAATAGCGGTGTCATCCTCCCAGGGGTGTGTTGGGACCACCGGGGCCGCTGGGACACAGGATATGCCTGTGCCCCATCAGCGCAGGCAGGCCTAGCTGAGGCGCAAGGGGCAAAGACTCTCCATACGGGCCTGACTGGCAATGCCGAGGGGGTTACTCGGGGTTGGCTGGGCAGGCAGGGGGCCCCGGCTGGACACTGCCTCTGCTACGGACACTGCAGCAGCCGGTCTGTTTGTGTGATACTAGGTTTTCCCATGGGGTTGGCCAGTATGTTGTCTGGGTGGGGCCCTGTGCAAGCAACATTTATGCTATGTGATGGTCCACCACAATGTGCTTCCAGGATATGAGGATACACTCCCATACGTTGCAGGCCCCCTATGTGGTACGTCCAGACACCTGTTGCATGCGTCACGGTGGGAGGTGCAACACATGTCTCATACGTCACACTGTCTCTCACCCACAGGCACTCATCAGGCGCTGCTGGACATTCGCGAGGAGATCAGACAGCTGCGTGGGACAGCTGAGGCAATGGCAGCGGGACTAGGTTGGGTGGCCGATGCACTGGAGGCCATGGCTGGTCATCGCCAGCAGCAACGCCAGAGGCAGCAGCAGCACCGGCACAAAGGGGTGGGTGGGGCCGTGTACGTGGGTGGCCATGCAGGTCGTGAGTATGGAGAGCGGTCACTATGTCCGACACATTAAAGACAGCTTCACTTGTTTATACCTATGTGCACGTGTCCATTGTTTGTCCCTGTGCTTCCATGATTACCCTGTCCCCCATGTGGTCACCCTGTTCATATGTGCCTTGCCCCTCCCTGGGGGGTGGGGGGTCTGCACTACCACCAATCAGCACACATAGGCTCTGCTATGCCCTGTGTGCCATGTGTGCACTGTTAGGGTATACCCCCAGGCATATGTATAACACCCCCTTCTACCTGGAATATATGTATGTTAGTTCATTTACTTAGTGAAGATTGGCCGCTGTCTCTCACCGCATATCCTCCCCATTAGTCTATCTACACGAGTGACCCTTCTCTCAGACCCACACCAAGGTCTATGTGGCCTGATAACCGCAGATGCTTGAGAGACAAACAGGACAGCCAAAGATACTTAGCTACAGTCAGTTGTTTACTCTCCTCCAGCACTTGTAGAGAGCTGCTGCTGCTCCTCCAGACTACCATCCACTTGTCGGAGCTTCACCATCTAACACCCTGTCCTGCTCATGGATACGGCAGTCCTTCCTGTCCTCGCCTCATAACTACTGCTAGCTTTTCTCTTCAGCTTCCACAGATTATGATGCATCAGATATGCAGCCAGAACATCACAGCTACCATGCATTTGTCCATGGCTCCTGCACAGTGCAGCACATGGGTACATCCTAGGGGCACCAGGGGACACATACACCTGCGCACATGGCCATCCCCCACACCTGATGGTGGACCCATCCCATGTATGTTAAATATGTCTGCCACACATACACTCTGGGACATGTGCACATGTGTCACTCTCACGTCCACAGCATGTCTGTAAGGGAGACACATGACCACTGTGATGTATGGGCAAAAATATAAACCATTTTTATGTACAATAATCGTGCCTATTTACACGTGCCCACATGTTGATCCTGGGCCACAGGACAGCACAGGGCACGTGTGCCACGTGGCACTGTGGAGCTCACACACTCCAGGGCCGGCCATTGGCGGTTGGCTGGGGAGAGGTGCTGCCCATGCCAGGCGCACGCTGCATGCGCATCTCCTCAGCCATCTGCTCAATGGTGTCTGCCAGCCGCCTGATGGTGCGGTTCTAGTCCCGCTGGACATGCAGCACAGTGCCCACTGCCACAGCCAGTTAGCGCACGCAGTTGCCACCACACCCACACAATGTGCCTTCTGTCTGTGTAGTGGCATCTGCATGGCCCCTGTCTGTGGCAATGGGTGCTGTTGCCACACCCATCCGGGCACCATCGCCGCACACATGAGGAAGGTGGCAGGGTCCCCAATGCCCTGTGCTGTCCTGTGGCCCCTCCCACCCACAGGCCAACCCTCCCTGCTCTCCTCACCCTCCCCCTCCCCCTCCACACTGTCCACACCCTCTTCCTCCCCCCCTGCCGCCTCCAACTCACTCTCCCTCTCCCAACCACCCCACCCCATCCTCTGCCCCCTCCATGTCCTCTAAAGGCCCCTCTTCTTCCTCCTCCACATCGACAGTCTGCACCATCGCTGGGGGACTGTGTGCATCTGGCTCTGGTGCTGATGGCCCCTCGCCAGCATCTGCATCCTCTGTGGGGGGAAAACAGACATTGGCACGCCGTCATTCATTTGCCACATGACATAAACATGGTATGTGGCCCCACAGGCTTCTAGGCCACTGGGACATGCTGTAGTGCAATGCAGAGGCTGCAACACTCACCGTCACATTGGGAGCCGCTTCAGATACTTCAGGCAGTGAAGGCGCATCTCACGTTCCTTCTTCCGTAGGTCCTCCATTTGGGGGGAAATGCAATGGTTGGGACCATTAGGGACCAGATATCCCTGGCCAGGGCCTTAAGCATATCACACATGGGTGTGCTGTGGCCAGTGGGTCCGCTATTACCTGTTGCTGCCGCCGCCTGCATGTGTGGATATGAGCCTGGGCATGTGTGGTGTGCCACCTAAGTGTCATGTGTGGTGCCACCCCATCTCGGGTTCCTGCCCTCTCCTTGCATGACATGGCAGCACCATGCCATCTGTGGGGTAGGCATGCTGATCTCCAGGGAATGTGATCCCATACTCTCTGTGTGGTCCAGGGCACACCTGGGTGTTAGCCAGACCTGCACACATCAGCAGGAACACCTACCATAATACCAGGATAGTTAATATACCTCTGTAATCAAGTTTCTGGCCTCCTGGGGATAGGGCAGATCTGTGAAACTGCAGCAGGAACAGGTACCATAACACCAGAATGCCGAATAGACCTCTGTAATCAGGTCTAGGGCCTCCTGGGGATAGCGTGGACATAAACACATCAACAGGAGCAGGTACCATAACATTAGGATGACGAATAGACCTCTGTAATCAGGTCTAAGTTCTCCTGGGGATATGGCAGATCTGTGAAACTGCAACAGGAGCAGGTACCATAACACCAGGATGAATAATATACCTCTGTAATCAGGTCTAGGGCCTCCTGGGGATAGGGTGGACTTAAACAAATCAACAGGAGCAACTACCATAACACCAGGATGAATAATAGACCTATGTGATCAGGTCTAAGGGCTCCTGTGGATAGGGCAGACTTGCACACAACAGCATACGCACCTACATTGATTACAGGTTGGCCCACAGTCTGGTTTATCTACCATGTTGTGCATGTATAATGTGTGTTGATTGCTGGATATTGTGTTGCACACCTTCCATTGTGTGACCTGTCCCCATATACTTACTTCATGTGGGTAGTCTGCAGCTCTATTGAAGCGCCTGGTGAGGCGCGCCCACGACCTCCTCACCCTGTCAAGGTCCTGACGCTTGGATGAGCCGGGGAAAAGGCGGCTCTGCCTTGTGCAGTTTAGTTCTGCCAGCTGGTGCAGGTCCCTGCGCGAAAAAGCAGGCTTCCTGGATCGCTTCTCCATTTTGTCTGATGTGTGTGGCTTGATGACGCAAGTCCGCGCATGCGCCGTAACGCGCGCGGCAGTGCTATGCCCAGTATATGGCAAACTATCTGTGTTTTTTGCTTGAACCACTGATTGCAGAGATGTGTCTGACTGTTACAGCCATGAAAAACACCTGCCTCAGACACTCTTCTTGATGTTGGAGCACTGGGGAATTGAAACCATGACCACTGGCTGGGAAATCATTGTATTAACCAGTGTGCTATGCCTCTATGGCTTTAATCATAGCAATGGCTGCCTACACAACAACTTCAGGTCACCGCACAGTCTGCTGTGCTTACCAGGATAGGGTACAACCACAGCTAAGGCACTTTACAGGGCACCTTAGGTTAGGTAACTGTGGTGAGAGTGTTTTGGGGTGGGAACACTGATTTCAGAAATATGTCTGACTATTACAGGCATAAAAGGGAGTTGCCTCGGACATCTTACTAAAGAAAGCCCACTGTGGGATTGAACCCATGACCTCTGCCACTAACGTCATTGTATTAACCATTGTCCTACATCAATATGGGGTTTATTGTAACAATGGCTGGCTACAGAAAGAGTGCAGGTCACCGAACAGTCTGCTGTGGTTACCAGGATAGGATAGAACCAACAGTACCCAAATGCAATTCACATGCAGAACAGCAGTCTACATCTGCTCACCAGATGGGGTATGCACCTCTACAGCATGTCAGCTTTGTAGGGGGGACTGACTGTGCGTGTTACTGCCACAGAGTACCTACAGGCCATGCCATTGTGCGTTTCTGTGATCACCCTGAGGGTGAGGTGGGATGGCCAGCACCAGGTCCGCAGTACCCGAGTTGGTTGAGGTAGGCTTTGCTGCAGGTCTCCATCGGTGCTAGTGTGTGACAGGTATTCTTTGCAGAGACGCCTAGGAACTTCCTGTGTCCATTTGTATTCACCAGTCATGTCTGCCCCTTGTGGACCGTGATGCAACCAAAATAGTGCATATCCAGGGTGGTTGCCATGGTCACATGTTTTAGGAGCAGGGGTGTGTCTGGACACACATGACGAAGATGTACGTAGCAAACCGCCCTCTCTGGGTCAGGGTGGGGGACATGATCTGCCCCCACCAGACCCACACTCTGAACATTTGCAACGGTAGCAGTAGAGCTACATAATGACGGGCTATGGGACCAGCAACCACAATCCTTTTGGCAAACGGACAGTTGATGCAGATCGATACTTGTGACAGGGCTACTGGCAGACAGGTAGTAGGCCTGATCAGCTCAGCTGCCCCCCACCACGATCTGACATTCACCAGCAGATGGCACAGTCAGGCTGCACCCTGCAAGGTGTTGCAGCCATACACATGCTAACTGCAGACAGTCTGCTAGCCCATACATAGTGCATGTTCCCAGAGGAACTATGTGCACCTAGAGATGGGATATAAGCACAAACAGCAAGCAAGTATGTCAGTGATTGGGCCCCAAAAAATGGAAACCCATAAATATCACTTGTGAGAAACACTGTATAGCACTATGTGGGAAGCTAGACATGCATGGTCACTGCTCAGTCAGGGTGAGAGTGACCTCCCAGCATGACATGCTGTGGCCACCCTGTCCGTGCAGATGGCGTTCGGGCACTACAATATCCCAGCCATTGCCCTATGCCCTGTGCAGATGCATCCTGCCCATACCGCCCTGTAGGGGCCATATCCACAATACCTTGTTCATCATTATGCACATTGGCAGGCTAACACTGGAAATAGTGCAAGCATTGGGGGCTCAGTGAAGTGTAGGCAGCCACAAAACACTGGATAAACATACACAGACTCCCACACCTATTTCAGCATTGTGCAAAGATAGAGGTGGTTGGCAGCCCTGGGCACAATGCAGGCATTGCTAAGGTACTCAATACTGTTAGGGTCAATCTCCGGGGTGGTAAGCACTGTCTGAAACTAAAAAGGGAGCACACTCCAAATATATCAGAAAGGTTGCTATGATGGATCTCTGTTAAAGAATTGTGATTAATTTAGGATTTGTTATCTAACATTGATCATAGCAACCTTTTGATGTATATGGAACGTGTTTCCATGTTTATCATGGCATTGCTAAGGTATGCAGGTGCTGGTAGTGGGAGTTGCTGCTCCACGCAGGGCCCAACAGCCTGACTCGCCATGAGGCTTTGGATGTGGAGCCTGTGGGTGTGGGTGTTTGTGCCCTTGTTGGCCGATGCTCTAGGGCAGAAGTTTCCAACTCCGGTCCTGGTGGGCCAAACACGATTCAGGTTTTCAGGCTGTCCCTGATGAATATGCATGAGGTATATTTGCATACAATGGGGGCAGTGCCTGCAAATGCATCTCATGCATATTTATTAGGGACAGCCAGACAACTTGAATGGTGTTTGGCCCTCCGGGACTGGGGTTGGGAACCTCTGCTCTAGGGAGTGCACATGTTTATTATGTATGTGCTCTGTATGGTAAAATATAGGGACATGGTCTGCAGGAGCCACAGCTGGGACTTGAACCTGTGACCTTCTGCTCCTAAACACACTACCTATATGTACTGCACCAAACTGTTGCCACAGAGGCAAATCATTCCCTGGGGATACCATGACTGTTCGTCAGACAGACCTTGTCTGTTGCACTGCACGCCACGCACCTAAACAGGGCTTGGCCTTTGTCTGCTGTGACAGGGCTACTGGCAGACAGGTAGCACCAGCACCCCTCCGCTGCCATTCTGACATGCCCTTCTGCTGGTGGTGCTGGTTGTGCATAGTCCCAGGCCATCCAGTGTGCCGGTAGGCAGCTGCATATGGTGTGGGATCTGGGGTAGGGGTGCCTACATAGACATCCACGCTCCCCCCCCCGGCACTGCCTGCCAATGTTATGTGCCCTTTGGGGTACCTGCTGGGTAATGTCCATTGGGGCACTGTGGGACACACACTCGTGGACATGTTTGCCCTTGGTCAGTTGCTGTCTTGCTGATTTAACGTTTCTGCCTTCCTATGTGGTACCTAGGCATCTGCCTAGCCCACCCTGTGCCACACTGCATGTCCCACCTGCAGCCCCCTGTAACCCATTTGCAGCCTCGCCATAGTGCCCTTTTGTACTTGGGCACTATGCTGTTGCTGCACATGTAGCACTACTATCACTACTCTGGGTCTCCCTGCCTTTGCTGTACATTGCTGACTGAAATGGTTTCTCTCTCCTGCAATTGTGCCTCTTAACGCGAGGTTTTCAATCACGGTAATGTTCTGCCCTACATTTCACAGCGTTAGTGTGCCTGGAGACTCTCACCGTCCACTCTCTGCCCATTGACCCCTTCCCTCCGCCCTCTGGAAAGACTTACTCCACCCTCTGTGTGCCTTAACGCAGCCGGAGATGTTATCGTGCGAAACATAACGTTATCGCACGATAACCTTACGTATCGCTGTTTAGTAAACATACCCCTACGGCTCAGATGCTATTTTTGAAACCTGGGGGGCTCACCTCTCCCCCCTCCTCCTTTGGGAAAATTGCTGTAGCCACATTAAACTCTAAAAAAAAATTAAAACAAATACATTTTGGTGTGGGCAAACTTCCTGCACGAGAACCCCACCATCAAAGTTTTCACTTTTAAATTTGCCGACTTTTCAGCGTTTTTTTCCATGAGGCTACTGCTGCTTTAAGACTGGCCTGCCTTTTACTGGGAGGCCTAAAGAACCCACCTGTAGCCCACACAAGGCTAAACATGGCCAGCTTTATTCTATTAGGGCCTTCCTGGCCGTCACTTTTCCCAAGGACTTTGTCCCCTCTCCCTTACACAGGGGATCCGATTTCATTTTGCGCTCGTTGGTATAAATGGCACACTCCGGGGCAACCCAATTCTTTTTTTAGGGCCCTCAAATGGACTGATTCCAAAGCCCCTGCCTCATGTACTTTCTGGACCTCCTGGTTTTGATTTCAAGACCCCTGGACATTGTATAATACATTTGGGGCATCCAATGTCCCCCCCCCTCCCCCAATACTTAGCCAGGCCAATCTGATGCAATTTCCAAAGCCTCCTGCCTTTTAAAGGAAGTGTGGACTTCTCAGGCCACACTACCTGTCTCTCCAGCCCCGCCTCCTGACATTGGCTACGGCTGCAGCCTTCGTCTCTGCACCCGACATGCCAGGTAGCCTCTGGTTCACCCTCTCTGTCATGGGGGACAGCCGTGAACTCTGTGGCCCTCCTCTATGCCCAGAGGCACCCTCCACACGTGATCGGGAACAGGCATGAACACTGTGGCTGTCCCTGATCACCCCAGTACGATTGGGGCAGGCCACGAATACCTCAGCTGCACTCGACTGCAGCAGGGTCCTCTCTCAGCGCCTCAGAGTCTCGGGCCAGGTTCCCAAAATGTATATAGTTTTGTCATGTCCTAATGACCATGTACATAGTTAATCCTGTTACCTCTCTCCCCCTCCCATATTTGAGTATTCTTATATATTGTTTATTCGTTCTATGTACAATGTTGAGTTTCAGTGTAAACTGCTCTGAGTGAAGGACAGAGCGGTATAAAAAAATGGTTAAATAAGTCTGCCGTAGGAGGACAGCTGTTCGGGCCTGTGCACATGGCTCCGCCCCTGGCTCCAATTCTAAAAATAAAACCCAAAAAAATCCCAAGCCGGCAGCTACAGCAGCCCCCGGACTTCCATAAGAACATAAGATATGCCATACTGGGTCAGACCAAGGTCTATCAAGCCCAGTATCCTGTTTCCAACAGTGGGCAATCTAGGTAATAAGAACCTAGCAGTTTCCCCAAAAGACACAGGTTCCTCAATGCTTGTATTGGGTCAAGCAGTGATATCCCGGGACCCTTTTATAATGCTTTATTGACCTTTCCTCCAGGAACTTGTCCAAACATTTTTTAAACCCAACTACGCTAACAGCTCTTACTACATCCTCTGGTAACAAATTCCAGAGTATGATTACAAGTTGAGTGAAAAAACATTTTCTCTTATTAGTCTTAAATAGGTTACCCTGTAGCTTCATTACATGTCCCCTAGTCTTTTTATATTCTGATGACGTAAACAATCGATCTACGTTTACCTGTTCCACATCATTAATTTATAGACCTCTATCATATCTCCCCTCAGCCGTCTCTTTTCCAGGTTGAAGAGCCCTAACCTTTCTTTATGGGAGTATCCTTCCATCCCCTTTACCATTTTGGTGACTCTTCTCTGTACCTTTTTAAGATAAGGCGACCAGAATTGCACACAATATTCAAGGTGCGATTGTACCATGGAACGATACAGAGGCATTAAAATATCCTTTGTTTTATTTTCCATTTCTTTCCTTATGATATCTAACATTCTATTTGCTCTCTTGGCCACCGCTGCACACTGGGCAGTGGGTTTTAACATGTTATCCACAATGACGCTTAAATCTTCCTGGGTGGTGGTTCCCAATGTGGAACCTTGCATCGTGTAACCATAGTTTGGTTTGTTCTTTCCTAGGTGCATAATTTTGCACTTGTCTAAATTAATTTCATCTGCCATTTTGATGCCCAGTCTTCCAATTTATCAAGATCCTCTTGCAATTTTCCACAATCCTCTGGGGTTTTAACAACTTTGAAAAGTTTTTTGTCATCTGCAAATTTGATAACCTCACTCGTTATTCCCTTTTCAGGTCATTTATGAATATGTCAAAAAGCAGTGGACCCAGCACAGATCCCTGGGGTACTCCACTATTGACCTTTTTCCATTGGGAAAAGTGGCCATTTAGCCTTACCCTCTGCTTTCTGTCTTTTAACCAGTTCCTGACCAACAGTAGTGCATCACCGCCTATCCCATGACTTTTTAGTTTTGCCAAAAGTCTATGATTAGGGACCTTGTGAGAGGCTTTCTGAATGTCCAGATACACTATATCAACTGACTCACCTTTGTCTACCTGTTTATTCACACCTTCAAAAAAACATAACAGATTAGTAAAACAAGATCCTCCTTGTCTAAAGCTATATTGGCTGTCTCACATTAAGTCATGACTATCTACATGCGAGTAATTTTGTTCTTAATGATGGTTTCTACCATGTTTCCCGGTACTGATGTCAGGCTCACCGCTCTGTGGTTTCCCGGATCACCCATGGAACACTTTAAAAATTGGAGGATCGCCAATATAATGCCAATCTTCGGATATTACAGATGATTTTAATGATAGTTCACAGATTGCTAATAGCAGGTCTGCAATCTCGTATTTCAGTTCTTTCAGCACCCTTGGATGTATACCATCTGGTCCAGGTGATTTTCTATTCTTAAGTTTATCAAATAGTTGTAATACATCTTCCCGGTGTAGCAATATATCTTTCAGTTCTTCCGCAGTATCACCTTTAAATACCACTTCAGTCATGGGTAACATCCCTACATCTTCCTCAGTAAAGACTGAAGCAAAGAATTCATTCAGTCTCCACTATAGTCTTGTTCCCTCTTACTGCCCCTTTTACCCCTCTATCATCTAATGCTCTCTCACAGGTTTTTTGCTAAGAATGTACTTGAAAAAGTCTTTATTATGAGTTTTTGCTTACACAGCAAGTTTCTTCTCAAATTCTATCTTTGCCTGCATTATCAATGCCTTGCATTTAACTTTCTAGTGCTTGTGCTGTTACCAGTTTTTGTCATTTGGCTGTTTTTTTGGCAACAACAGCCTCTCTGACCTCTCACCTTTAAACCATCCTGGCAGTTTTTTGGACTTCCTTCCACTTTTCTTAAAGCTTGGAATATAGCTGATCTGGGCTTCCAAGATAGTATTTTTAGACAACACCCAAGCTTGATGTAAGTCTTTAACCTTTGCAACTGCTCCTTTTAGTTTTTTTTCTTAACTATTTTCCTCATTTTATCATAGTCTCCCTTTCGAAAGTTAAAAGGTAGTACTGTGGATTTCCTTACCATCCCTCCTCCACTAATTAAATCAAAGGCGATCATGCTATGATCACTATTGCCAAGTGGCCCCATCACCCTTATTTCTTGCACCAGATCTGGTGTTCCACTAAGGACTAGGTCTAATATGGCTTCCCCTATGGTCGGTTCATGAATCAGCTGCTCCAAGAAACAGTCATTTATTTCATCTAGGAACTTTATCTCCCTAGCATGTCCTGCCGTGACACTGACCCAGTCAATACCGGAGTAATTGAAATCACCCATTATTATTACTGTGCTGTAATTTTTGTTAGCTTCCCTGATTTCTTTGAGCATTTCATCATCCATTTGTTCAATCTGGCCAGGCGGTCGATAGTGGAACCCCACTGCCATCGCCTTCTCTTTTTTACATGGAATTTCAATCCATAGAGATTCTACAGCGAAATTTGTTTCCTGTAGAACTTTAATCCTTTGACTCAATGCCCTCTCTAACATAGAGCGCATCCCCTCCACCAGTTTGATCAGCTCTATCATTATGATGTAGTTTGTGCCCAGGCATCAGTGTCCCACTGGTTGTCCTCCTTCCACCATGTCTCTGAGATACCAATCATATCTAACCTCTCATTTAGTGCTATATATTCTAATTCTCCCATCTTATTTTTTAGACTTCTAGCATTTGCATACAAGCATTTTAGAGACTATTTTATTAATATTATTTTAGTTATTGGTAGGCAGGGGTAACTTGGAATCTTTAAGCTCTGTCTGCTCTGTACTCAAGGGCATTTGGTCTACCTTTGTCTTTATTGGAACGTCTTTGCTGATGTGCCCTTACTTCATTTTTTTGGTAGTATCCCTCAAGGATTTATTGTTCCGAACCATGCGCTCTTGGGCGACTGTCGGCTCTCCCTTATTATCTAGATTAAAAGCTGCTCTATCTCCTTTTTAAAAGTTAATGCCAGCAGCCTGGTTCCATCTCGGTTAAGGTGAAGCCCATCCGTTCGGAAGAGCCCCTCCTTTCCCCAGAATGTTGCCCAGTTCCTAACAAATCCCAAACCCTCAGCCTTGCACCATTGTCTCATCCACGCATTGAGACTCTGGAGCTCTGCCTGCCTTTTGGGTCCTGTTTGTGGAACTGGAAGCATTTTGGAGAAAACTACCCTGGAAGTTCTGGATTTCAACTTCCTTCCTAAAAGCCTAAATTTAGCCTCCAGAACCTCCCTACCACATTTTACTATGTCATTGGTACCAACATGTACCAAGACAGCAGACTCCTCCCCAGCACTATCTAAGACCTTGTCTAGGTAGTGCGTGAAGTCCGCTACCTTTGCACCAGGCAGGCATGTTACCAAGCAATCCTCATGTCCACCAGCCACACAGCTATCTACATGCCTAATGATCGAATCACCAACTATAACGGCTGTCCTAACCCTTCCTTCATGGGCACTTGGCCCTGGAGAAACTTCCTCGGTGCGAGAAGGTTTTACATCACCTGGAGGACAGCTCCTTGCTATAGGATCACTTCCTGCCACACCAGGGTGATGCTCTTCTGTCAGGTGATCTCTTTCCTCCATGGCAACAGGGATGCTGCCAGACTGGAGGTGGGAGTTCAGCACTATATCCCTGTAGGTCTCATCTATGTACCTCTCTGTCTTACTTATGTCTTCCAAGTCTACTACGCTTGCCTCCAGAGATCAGACTTGTTCTCTGAGAGCAAAGAGTTCCTTGCACCTTGTGCACACGTAAGACCCCTCACCAACTGGGAGAAAATCATACATGTGACACTCAATGCAAAAGACTGGAAAGCCCCATCTCTCTGCTGGACTGCTCTGCATCTTCGTTGTAAGGTTGTGTTTTAGATATTTAAGTTCTTTCCTTACTAAGGGTTGCTGGGTTACTGAAATTTAATTAATCTCAGGTCCTTAATGTATGCTGATGAGAATAAACAGCTGCACCTGAGAGTGAATATGGTATCTCCTTTCCTTTAAGAGGTTTAAGCAGTTATAAAGCTACGATTAACCCAGGGGTGAGTGGGTGTTGGGGAGGGAGGGTGGGAAAAAAGATTTATTAAACATTGGTTGCTACACAGTACCCTGTCCTGTGCTTCTAAGATAATCTGTGACCAATAGGGGTGTCCTACATGGAGTGGTGGGTTTACCCCTGAACAAGGATATGGGGAGGGGTGGCCTGTGCGAAGCGACAGGTGCACCTACTCTTGCCATCTTGCTGGGCAGACTGGATGGACCATGCTGGTCTTTATCTGCCGTCAACTACTATGTTACTATGTTACAATCTCCAGGTGGAGTCTCACAGCTCTTGCTTGGATAGAGGGAGTTTTGGGTTCTAAATCTAACCAGAAAGCTCTCTTCTGTGTTTTAAATTTAAACTGAAACTCTTTGCAGCTACTGGGCCCTGACTGATTTAACAAATACACTGGGTTCACAGATTAATCATCTTTAATCTAAAGAATTCCTTTTTCCCCAAGATTTAGAAAAATTCCAAGAAGTAAATACAATTGCAGGTCTCTCTCCAGAAGTAGCAGTCCCCTTTTGTAGTCCTTCAAGACTGAGAAGCACAGAACCAGAGAAAGAGAAAAAAAAATCCCTCCGGGCACAGTCTAGGTGCCCCAACAACTAGATCTTTGTTTTGTTTTTTTATGCATCCATCTTGTTACAGCAGCTCTTCTCCTTATCTCTGTGGCAGACTAAAGGCAGGAAGCCTCCCACCCCCCTTATCCATTTGTCAGACATTTCTTGGTTAGCCAAGAGGCTGCAGGGGAAGACAGGAGTAGTAAGCTAGCAGACACAAGCTCTGCTTTCCCCTGCAGCCTGTAGCTTTCAGTTCCAGAACCAGGGGACTATTGTGGTAGGCGACGGCCTATGATCCATGCTAATTGAACTAAGCAGACAGGCCTAACCAGCTTGACCTGTAAATGCAGCCTGTGAAGAGGCTATAGGATTGCACATCCCCCAATATGCTGCTATAAACCATGGATTTAATAAGTATGATTGTAGTGACCTAGACAAGTAGAATTTGAGTCTGAGAAAATAGAGAAATATGTTATGCTCACTGATAAGAAAATGCAGCTGTAAGGGATTTAATTAAAACTGATGATAGAGAAGCTGCAGAGCCCTGCTCCCCTGCACGTACAAATTGGCTCAATGGCCTTGGGAGCTTGAAAGTAACAAGTTGGTGAACTGACCATTGTAATTGGGACTAGAAGGGGGGCAACCAGGTGCTGAGCCCAGACCAGGGTCCCGATTGGGTAGCCATATCAGTACCAGGACCAATAGATGGGTGAGAGGGGTACTGGGACCAATGAAAAGTTTGCCTATGCTTAGAATGGACAAGAAAGCTATAAAAGCTGTTGTTTTGCTAGAAACCATTGCTCAGCCATTTTGAAATTGCTTATTGCTTGAGCCATGTGCACATTAAACTGGCTTGAATCCTTGAAAAGACTCCTGGTTTTATTTATTGCATGCTTATCTGCTGCTACATTTCTTGGTGCGTTTGGCCTGGAAGTGCGAGTGGTGGATGGTGTTCAAGTGAATAAATCCACGTAATTCGCCTTGAGGTTTGGTCCAGTTGGAAGCATGCCAATCCGACGCAGGGGAATTTCCCTGGGCCCACCGATCCTCTTGTATCGGAGGGAGTTCTGCCTGGCCTCGGCAGGCACTGAGTCCAGCTGGCCAACACTTCCGACCCGGGGGGAGTCCAGGATCCAACTCAGAAGCTTGGGAACCAGATCTGGTAAGTATAGTTTTGAAAACCTGTCTAGACAGATGAGTTAGAACTGCAGTTTGAAACTTTGGTAAGAATTTGAAACTTGTAACTTGTAATCTCGAGAACTTGGAACTTGGAATTTGGTAATGAGAGCACTGATCCCCTCTCAAGGACGGTTCTATTACCCTTGCATGAGTATGCGCAAGGCGAAGCCATCGTCCTTCTTGTTTGGTAAGACTTAAGTCTTTGTTTGAAAATCCTTGCATGAGTATTCGCGAGGTACAGCTGTTAAAAAAAAAAAAAAAAAATCATGATTTAGCCTAGTCAGAACAGACAGGAACTTGGAATTTGTAATCTCGAGATATTGGGAATTGGTAAGAGAGCATGATCACCTCTCAAGGAAGGGCCGAGTAACCCCGCATGGGTATTCGCCGGGTGAAACCCCCGTCCTTTTTGTAATTGGGAAATTGGATAAGACTAGTCAGAATAGATAGAAAGGAATGCATTCTGAGATACGTTGCTAGCATGACTGTGTGAATGAAGTGTGAATGAGAGGTCTGGCAGCACGGACCAAGCAGAGTGGACTCTGGACTAGCGCAGTTCCTAGCCGGGTGACTGCGTCTAGGTCGCAAAACGGAGGAAGCGTTTGGTGTATTGTCCGTCCTACTGTGTATCTGTTTTTTTGTTCTCTGTTGAAACCACGAGTTTCCCTTCTGTTATAAATGTGAGATTATTCTGTTGGGTAATTTGTGACAGTTTACCGGTTAAGAAAATAGTATTAAGAAAGGAAGAAAGAAGACGTAAAACGCTACTTTAAAATCAAGGACTTCTCTCCCTCATTCTGTTTTCCTAGAGCACAGACAGTGTGAAACTGACAGGGGGCGTGTCTGGAGGAAAGAATGTACAGTGTCGTCTTTCTAATCCTGTGCAGGCTTAAATCTCAATGCTGTTAGTTTGTGCTTATTCCAGGACAATTGTACCTGTTCTGCTATGGTTATGTAATATATATATCATTTAATAAGAATGTTTAGTCAGGATTGTGGGTCCCGATAGTTTTTGGGACTTAGCCTGGAAAGGGTTAAGTTCTTATTCGAATGCCTGCATGTCTCTGTCTGTGTGTGTGTGAAACTGTGATCATTTCGTTTCCAGTGAGCGAAGGGGTGTGGCTCACACAGCTTACTAGGGAATGAGACAGCCGTTCCCGATTGAGCAGTCTCTTTTGCTTGTTTAAAATAAAGGATTCATTCAATCAAAGTTTAAAAAAAAAAAAAAAAGTTTATCTTGCGGAGTGTTTGCACTAACCTTTTTATGAACAAGTATAAGTCATTTGAAACTCTGTACTAGTTACTAATGAACAAATCAGTTAGCTACACTGACCTTTACAATATTGGCTTTTAAGATAAATTAATCTGTTTTTCTGTATTTGAAAAAAGGGAAAGGTGTGCTGTACTTTATGAAAAATATCCGGAATGTCTTTTGAATATTTGCTTTCTGAACTAAAAAAAAGTAATAATTTCTTTTGCAGAGACATGCTGATTACGGCTGACAGATAGTTATTTTTATTCTAACTGTATCTAAATTGTTCCTGTTTGGAATAAGTTGCAATAAGCATAATGGATGTATGTGCTCAATCTAAGTGTTTCCTGCCTGCCCTATGTTTACAGAAATAATAAGTGTCTTTTCAAGTATGATCAAGAATTTCAGTAAGGGATTTACTGAAGACTATGAAATGTCTCTGTCCCAATCAGGAATGCTATGTGAAAGGGAGTGACTTCTGCTAGTTATATTTCCTTAGTTCACTATATTTTGCCCCAGAATCTCTAGATATCCTGTCTCTCTCTCTCTCTCTCTCTCTCTGTAAGTAGCTCCGTTTAGAGTGCTTAAGGGGGGGATGGAGCCCATTCCACCGATGATGTCACCCCCCGGTAGGCGTGAACTAATGTGCCCACAGCAGAGAAGTAGATCATTTAAAAAAAAAAAAAAAAACAACCTCCTGGATAGAGCGTTGCTAGGAGAAACCCAGGAGAGGGGGGGGGGGGGGGGGAAAACCACCCGGTAGATTCCCTAGTTTGCCAGCCACCACCGCAGGAGGGGGATGTGCACCCCCTCTGAACCAGAAGTGAAAGTCAGCTGACCAGACTTGTTTAGAACTGAAAAAAACTGCATTATACACTGAGAAGCCTTAGGATTTGATTGAACTAATGAACAGTATAATGCAGACCAGTAGCCCAGGAGAAGTTGTGTTTTTGTCAGTCAGTCCCAGAGAGATACAAAACAGAAATGAAACTGGATGGATTTGCGGGCATGATAGTTACTGGAAGAGTTGATTTGAAAGTGTGTGGATTGTTGAAGGACAGAGAATGTAAAAATTGTAAGATGGAAAAAGAGAACAGATATTTTAGTCTAATGATGTGGAGGAGATTCTCCTAATCAAAGGACCAGAGAACGTGTAAGAGGCCGCAGAAGTAGCAGGCCTCCACTGGGTGCAAATCAGTGCACCCATTATAGAAAAAGAAGGACATTAGAGAAGTGAATGCCCGTATCTTGACTCCACCCCAGGAGGGGAGGAGGGAGTATACTTGATTGCAGAGTCATAGAATAAAACCAAGCACAGTGTTTCAGCACGAGAGTGAAGCAGCTATAGCGTGAGTGGCAGCCGAAGAGGGCTACAGCATGGATGAAGACTAGGCCAGACCGGACTCTCCAGTTTCCCTGGGTCCCCAGGAGTCAGTCTGAAAAATAGGGGACCAATATATGGACTTTTATGGGGGATACAGGAGCAGAATACTAAAGCCAGTAGCCCCTGTGTTTTTCTAGATGCACCACCATTATCAGAGCTACTGGGGCTAAGGCCACAAAGCCTTTTCTGCAGAACCGCATGTGTGAACTAGAAAAAAAAAATAATAATAATAATGTACCAGTTCCTGTATATGCCTGAATGCCCTATTCCATTTTTGGAGCCGAGATCTGCTTGCAAAGCTTCAGACACAGATATCCTTTGCTGAAGAGAGAGAAATGCAAATGACTGTGAACCCAGAGCCTGCTGGATTGATGGTGCTGACTGTTCCCCGAGAAGAAGAGTAGCAGTTCTATAGTGTATAGCCCCACCTGGATTATGGGCAGAAGATAATCCACCTGGCCTAGCGAAGAACATAGCCCCTGCCATTGTCACCCTCAAGCCAGTCAAGAAGCCTGGGACAGGTGATTACCGCCCAGTGCAGGATCTAAGAAGAATGAATGATGCAGCTGAAACTATACAACCAGTGGTACCAAAATCCTTATATTCTCTTGGAACTGATCTCTGCTGAAGCTATACATTTCATTATTCTGGACTTAAAAAGATGCTTTTTTCTGCATACGCTTAGCCCAAGACCCCACTACAAGGAGGCGGGGCCAACTCATCTGGACAAGATTACCTCAAGAATTCAAGAACTCACCTCACTCAGCAAAAGATTTGACAAGTTATCCAGACACTCCAGAAAAAAAAAAAAAAAATTCTACTTCAATATGTGGACAACTTGCTTATAGCCACCAACTCAGAAAGTGAATGTCCACAAGCCACCAGTGAACTCTTGCACCTTTTTAATGAGGCTGGATACAAAGTCTCAAGAGCCAAAGCATAATTATGTCAAACAAGTTAAATACCTAGGATTCCAGTTGTCCAGCGGAATTCGACGCCTGGAACCCTTACCAGAACGCAAAGCAGCTGTATGCAGTATTCCTACTCCAACCACCAGGAGGCAAGTGAGAGCCTTCTTGGGTGCCACAGGGTACTGTTGTATATGGATCCCCAATTTTGCGCTGCTAGCAAAACCATTGTATCACATTGTATCAAGCTACCAAAGGAATGAAAAAGTCTCCATTGGAATGGGGACTTGAATAGGAATGCAGTCTTTTGATCTTTGAAAACCGCTCTGATGTTATCACCAGCTCTGGGTCTACCAGATGTCCAGAAAACCTTACAGTCTCTATGTTCATGAGTCGCAAGGAAATGTTCTAGGAGTGTTGACTCAATCTCTTGGACCTTATTTGAGAAGCTGTTACAGCTACAGCCTTCCTAGTAAGCAAAAACTAAAAGAAAAATCCCTTTGAGACAGAATCTTCAAGTTACTGTACCACACTCTGTTCTAACCAATATGAAATACAAAGGAAATTACTAGCTAACAAATCTATGAATGTTGAAGTATTAGAGTATGTTGTGTGAAAACCCCAGATACAACTGAAGGGTCAGTCAAGCTTTCAATCCTGCTATGTTGTTATCAGTTGGTCCTTGATCCCCTGATCATGACTGTTTAGAAATTATGGACACTGTATTCTCAAGCCACCTGGATTTGACTGATGTCCCTATGGAGAACCCTGAACAGACTTTCTTTGTGGCTGAAGGCAGTTTCATCATCAATGGACATTGTTGTGCTAGATATGCAGTGGTGACCCCTGATTTGGTAGTTGAGTCCTCAGCCCTGGCCCTAGAAACTTCACCACAGAAAGCTGAACTGATAGTCCTCACCAGAGCACTAACAATAGGAAAAGAGCCCTGTCTAAATGTGTACCCAGATTTCAAGTATGCCCTTACAACCTTGCATGCACATGGGACCCTGTACAAAGAATGAGGGTGGATAACCTTAGGAAGCAAGTCCATTAAGTATAGCCCCAAGATATTGATATTAACAGATACATACTGCCTATAGATCTCAGAATTTAGGAAAAGTAGAATGTATGAATAGAACCCTGAAATCTCAGTTGTCCAAACTTTGCCAAGAGGTTTACCTGAAGTGGCCAGGTTCTTCCCATAGCCCTTCTTAGGATATACTTAGCCCCTGCTAAGTCTTTAGGAGTTTCCCTTTTTTGAGATTCTGTATGGGCAACCCCTGCCTATTGTATAGGAAATAAAAGGAGATATGAGACAGATAGGATCTGAAATTATTAGACATGAACTATTGGTTTTAAGTTCTGTTTTGCAGGAGTCTTCATACCTGAGTACAAAATCGATTACCCATCAATTTGCCTGCACCCCTGCATCCTTTCAAGCCTGGAGTCTCGGTGTGGATCAAAGAGTGGAGAAAGATACTGTTAGCCCTGCATTGGAGGGGACCCTATGTCGTCATCCTGTCAACTCCAACTGCAGTAAAAGTCGCAGAATTTGAACCTTGGATCCACCATAATCAAGTGAAGCCAGCAGCTGCTCTTGAACCTGATCACTGGACTACTGTACAGCATCCTGAGACTCCATTGCACCTCACCCTACGACAACAGCCACGGACCTAAGACTTATTGGTCCCTCAGAAACTGCACTGTTTCGAGACTGTTTGTTTATCTGAAGGTAAGCCTCGCATCTGGAGAAAACTGCAATCATCAGAAAGAGACTGTGTTGTGTTAAGAAATTGAATCCTCTAAGAGACTGTGTTTAAATACTCTGAAAAGACTATTTTGATCTTCTAAAGAGTGAACTGCTCTAAAGAAGCAATAATAGCCTAAGAGACTATGCTATGATATCTTAAGAAATTGAGACATCCCAGAGGACAGTGATACTTTGGAATCTACAGCCCTACTCCTGCCAAAACGCTGGTAGGTCTACGTACGGCAGAAGCTTGAGGATCTACAATCAACCCTACATCTGTTATCTGTTGTGGAAGTCGACAGTTCCACCAATTTTCCAGAGACTATGCCAGTATGAATTATTATTATTGCTTTATTCTGGCAACAGTTTTGGAGTGCTTTGAAATGACTTTTGCCTTGCCTCCCTGGGCAGCCTGTATAAGTACAACATGAACTGGACCGAAGGTCACTCAGACCTTGTTTTATCATTCTTCCTATACTTGCATTGATATACTCTCCAATCCAAAAGTTGTTCTAGATCTTGACTTTCTACAAGGCTATGCAAGCCACCGTTGCAATTCCTCATACCACCACCAGAACTTGTTTCTTGAACTTGCTGGAGCAATAGCATCTAGTCTCCACACTTCTGACTGTTTCTATTGTGGAGGAACTAAGATGGGAGATCAGTGGCCCTGGGAGACGCAAGAACTGAACTATTCTATCCTATACAATCAGAGACTGATTTACATAATACTACTAGTGACAGTTGTTGACAGTTTGTGTTTTGTTTGGACTGGACCACAATCTACTACGAAGGATGGACAGCTGGTCTGTCTAAATCAGAAGCTTTACGACAGCACAACAAAGATGCAACTGAACCTTCTAATCCTTTAGTTCTTTTTCCCACTCTTGCCAAACTATGGACTTTGACTATCTGCCTGTTATTCCCTTGTTTCTTGCCACTTTGCTTGCGAATGATAACTTCAGTTATTAATAACACTGTAGAGCATAAGGCAGCTACAAAGATACTAGCTATGTGAACTTACTACCCTATACCACAGAGTGATACCTTTACCTAGTATTATGTGATTTGATTCTCACACCTTATTAACATGCGGGTGAGAATAATCAAAGGGGGGAATGTGGTAGGCGACGGCCTATGATCCATGCTAATTGAACTAAGCAGACAGGCCTAACCAGCTTGACCTGTAAATGCAGCCTGTGAAGAGGCTATAGGATTGCACATCCCCCAATATGCTGCTATAAACCATGGATTTAATAAGTATGATTGTAGTGACCTAGACAAGTAGAATTTGAGTCTGAGAAAATAGAGAAATATGTTATGCTCACTGATAAGAAAATGCAGCTGTAAGGGATTTAATTAAAACTGATGATAGAGAAGCTGCAGAGCCCTGCTCCCCTGCACGTACAAATTGGCTCAATGGCCTTGGGAGCTTGAAAGTAACAAGTTGGTGAACTGACCATTGTAATTGGGACTAGAAGGGGGGCAACCAGGTGCTGAGCCCAGACCAGGGTCCCGATTGGGTAGCCATATCAGTACCAGGACCAATAGATGGGTGAGAGGGGTACTGGGACCAATGAAAAGTTTGCCTATGCTTAGAATGGACAAGAAAGCTATAAAAGCTGTTGTTTTGCTAGAAACCATTGCTCAGCCATTTTGAAATTGCTTATTGCTTGAGCCATGTGCACATTAAACTGGCTTGAATCCTTGAAAAGACTCCTGGTTTTATTTATTGCATGCTTATCTGCTGCTACACTATGGGAGAGCATATTGGGGGTGCTCATCTACCCACAGTACTCGCTGCCTGTGCTATAAGAAAAGGGAGCAAAGTCTTTTTGCCTATCTCCTTTCAAATCTTGTGGTTTCTCTTTGTGGTGTTGTGCTCAGTAATTCTTCTGTTGTTGGAACTGGTGGCTCCTGTGGAATTTTCTTCTTGCACTGACTGCTGTTGGTACTATAGTGAGCAGAGCAGTAAATCAGAGAGGGATTGCCCTTTGAATACTGAGGGGCTGAAATTTAAAGCAAGTTTAGTATTTGTCGGTGAGCTTCAAATATATAGCTTACTTATCCTAAATTTGTAAATGTTATATGATAATTTAAATCACTAAATGGCCAGATATTATTCATATTATATTAGGAAAGGGGATGGATGGAGATGGCTCCAGAATCAAGACCGTACCAAGCTAGCACAGTGCCCTGTGCAGCTGCTGAACTTGGCACCCCACCCACCCAGCTGTGTGTACAAACCTGTTTCCTCAGACGTCTTAGAACACCAGTGATGATGTCAGTGCCCCCTTCTGTACTGGCGCCCTGTGCGGCGGCATCAGTTGCGCATCCCTTGGTGTGGCCCTGACAGAAAGTCCTCCATATAGTGGAATTATTCAGCTGGTAAACCTGTAAGTTATCTGTTTAGGCTTTCTTCTAACGAAACAGATCTAGATAGTGCTGGCACAGTGACTAGTGAATACATATATTCAGTGCCACTACTTCTACAGATGATAATGCAGAATATATGTATCAAGCACCACTGCTGATGCTTAACTTATGATGATGATCATGCTGACTCACAATTAACAGCATTATCTTCTCATTTGGGAGATTGGCAGGCTATTTTCAAAGGCCTGGCTCCCCACTAGCATTAGACTTGTTTTTACATAGAAATGTTAGGACTAAATTTTGAGAACTGTGTGTGTGGGGAAGGGGGCTGGGGGTGATGTTCAGCGGTGGCGGCTGGAGCTTCTAAAGCACTTAGCTGTTGCTGCTGAAATTTAACCCTGGATATTCAGTTCTGGGGTCATATCTGCTCACTGGCATGGAATATTTTATTTATTTATTTATTTAATACACACTTATATACCGCTGCTTCCAGCGATCAGCAGCGGTTCGATTCTTCTTTTGGGGTTGTCAAATCAGGACTGGGGGGGGGATAGTAAATACAAAGGTCTGAGGGGAAGGTCACAGCACACAGGATTAGTGTCTTGGGGATGGGATTATACATATTTACATTTATACATACATATTTACACATTTTTACATACATATCCATACATATCCATGTTGCCGCATAGCCCGGAAGCTAACCAGCGGTAATGCGGAGCTGCTGCTCAGTTAGTGAGCTGTGGGTAAAGACAGGCCAGTTTCTGCCAATATCACCGCTGCCCAGTTATCGACCGGGTGCCTCCTCTGCTCCATCCCAGAACGCCCACGACATGCTCCAGTGCTAATGACATAGCATCAGGGTGTGTAGCAAGGGCACTTGCGGACATCCAGCGAAACTAACCATGCCAATGTTGCTGAATATCATGCTAACCGGCATTTACACGGTTTGCCGGTCTGCGCCTTGTAAATGCCTTTTGAATATCTCCCCCTGTATTTTGAACAGTGATCCTCAGAAGATTTGCTTGCCTAAGGGTCTTTGTATTCATTACATTTCTTGTTCAGTGCCATGATTAAGAGAACATAAGCTGATGGTCTCTTCTAACTCTTGTCCATAGGAAAAGGTCCATTTCCTGGAGTGATTGACATGTTTGGAGGTATTGGAGGTCTTGTTGAATTTCGGGGTGGCCTCCTTGCCAGCCGTGGTTTTGTGACACTTTCTCTGGCCTACTTTGCATATGAGGACTTGCCAACTTCTCTGGGTGAGATAGACTTGGAGTATTTTGAAGAAGCTGTTGACCTGCTGTTGAGACATCCCAAGGTATTTTTTCACATATCTGTTCTTTATGCATTAATAAGTTACAGTACATTCCTTATTTAATATTAAGGTAGAATCGGTTTTTATAGATGTTCCATGATGGTTCAACACAGTTAATTTTGCAGATCAAAAGTAGTTTGAATTAATATTCAAAGCTCAATGTGTAAGAAAGTTTAGCAAGGGTATTGTACATAATGCCATCACTAAAGTTTTGTACTGTCTCCAGAAAGATTTATAAGAATTTGTCTCTGTGTCCCTATTGCCAATAGTGTCATGAGTCAGGTTTCCTTTTGGTCAGTGAGGGGTTAATTTTCAATGGTCTTGTTAGCTGCAGAGTATAAGGCTATTTTTACTACACGTAGGTTGTTATTTTTACTACACCATTCTATGGTTGTGGAATCGGCCATGCATCGTCTGAAGAGCCAGAAGATGCACTCCGCGGTGCCCCCTGGTAGGGAGGCCCGAAACCTTGATGGCGTCAGTAGAAAGTGCTTCCAGGGCTCGATGCTTGCTTGCCGTGTCCAGTTGTACCAGCTGTACATGGGCATGTACTTGCGGGACCTGGCCAAGGAGTTGGCCGGGTTCTCTGCTGGTCTCTCCGGGGAACCCTTGCAGAGATTTAAGTCCTTGTCCTCGGGGATTCGGGACTGCTCGAAGTTCATGTCCCGCGCCGCCTACGATGGCTTTGAGGCTTCGGCTCGAGTTGTGGCAGCCGGCATCGTGGCTCGACGCCAGGCGTGGCTGCAGTCATCAGACCTCGAGCCATGGGTTCAGGACAAGTTGGTCGATGTCCCTTGCCGAGGTGAAAAACTTTTTGGCAAGCCCATGACCGAGAAGGCCGCTCAGCTCGAAACAGAGCACCTTACACGGACAAGGCTGTCTAGGAAGACCTCTGCCCCTTCTCATAAAAAGAAGGGCTCGGGTAAAAAGCCCTTTTACCCGAGGAAGGGCACTGCCTACATACAGTACCCCCAATATCAGGCTGCCCAAGCTGCACCCCAGGGTCAGCAAGCCTAGGGACAGGGTAATGGGCCCCGTAGGCAGAGGACCTCCAAGCCTCCGGCCCCTGCTCCCACTCAGCAGGGTGGGGGTTTTTGACTCCTTGAGCGTAGCCTCTCCATCCCTGCTCTCCCCACCCTGCACAAGAGGTTGCCTCGCCCTCTTTGCCCACCAGTGGCCCCTCATCACCGGGGACAGTTGGGTGTTGGACATAGTCCGCAGGGGCTATGCACTGCATTTTCACCAACTGCCTCCCCCTTACTTTCCAGGGGAGCCTCCAAGGCCTCCCCTGCACACAGACCTTCTCCTTCAAGAGCTTCAAGGTTTGTTGGTGGACAGGGCGGTGGAGCCTGTGCCTCCCCACTTGCAAAGTCACGGATTCTACTCCAGGTATTTCCTGGTACCCAAAAGAACCGGTGGCCTTCGACCCATTCTGGACCTCAGGAACCTCAACAAGTTCCTAGAGAAAGAAAACTTCAAGATGCTTACTCTTGGAACACTTCTGCCCTACCTCCAGCAGGGAGATTGGCTATGCTCCTTAGATCTAAAGGATGCGTACACTCACATCCTCATTCGTCCTGTCCACAGAAAGTACCTCAGGTTCATTGTGGGAGGAAACCATTATCAGTACAGAGTGCTGCCTTTCGGCCTCACCTCAGCTCCCAGGGTCTTTACCAAATGCCTGGCAGTGGTGGCGGCCTACCTGAGAAATCAGGGAATCTTTGTCTTCCCCTATCTGGACGACTGGCTCATCAGGGGTCAGACGTACCAGGAGGCCAGGCAAGCCACCCTCAGGACTATTGATCTTCTTCAAGGCCTGGGATTTGTCATAAACTTTGCAAAGTCCACTTTGCTCCCCTCCCAAAACTTGGAGTTCATAGGGGCAAGGCTGGACTCTGTCCTGTCAAAGGCATTCTTGCCAGCAGACAGGGCCCAAAGACTGATGAACTTAGAAAATCAGTTTCTTAGGGGGTCAGTGGTCTCCGCCAGACTCTGCCTGAGGCTGCTTGGCCACATGGCTTCGACAGTACATGTGACCCCCAATGCCAGGCTCCATATGAGGCCTGCACAGTGGTGCCTTCGGACTCAGTGGTCACAAGCCACAGGCAGCCTAAGAGACAGGATAGGGGTGTCCAGACAATTTCTGCACTCCCTCAACTGGTGGCTGCACCCACCCAATCTTCTAAAGGGGGTACCTTTTCAGATTCCTGGATACACAGTGATACTGACCACAGACGCCTCCCTGCAGGGCTGGGGAGCTCATTGTCTAGGCCAGTGATGGCTAACCTTTTTGAGCCCGAGTGCCCAAACTGCCGCACAAAACCAAAGAATTTCCTCAAAGTGCCAGCACGTCATTTGCATAAGTGGTCTTATTTGCATAAATATTTGCATAATGTTACCATACACTAACTTTTAGTAAACATGTCTCTTAATGAGTGTATGGATAAAGAAAGACTAAAAGATTTCTACATTACTATAATCCAGTGCCAACCGCCAGGCACATTAGGAACTACTACAAACGCTGCCCATTTAGAACCCATAGCAAACCCGCCGTATCCTGACAGCATTACCAGGACTCACAAAGCACCATACCCTACCTATCAAAAGGCAACACTGCAAATATTAAACCAATACATTTCAGTGAATACTGGGGAAAGAGAACAAGTGGCAACGTCAAATAGGAATTTCCTCTTGTACCAAACAAAGCGCAGATGTTAATGATGCACATTTCCCAGAGCTGACATATTCCAGTTAATAAATTCAAAATAAAGAGATATCTTTCTACCTTTTGTGCATTTTTTTTCAGTTGCAATTGGTCCAGCCATTTTCTTCTGGTTTCTTCATGTTTTCTGCTAACTCTCCATCGTCTGCTGTCCATTTGTCCTCTCTTCTAGTTTTTTTTCCATTCTCTCTCTCTCTACATCTGCTTTAACATACTAATCTTTCTCCTTTTGCTCTTTCCTCATTCCTATTTCATCCACACAAATTTTACCCCTCCATTCTCAATCCCCAATTACTCTCCCAATACCTGGCCAATTGTAGATTTTTCATCCCTCCTACACAAAATATTTTTCCCCTCTCCATTTTACTCTCCCAGCCCCATCCCATTCTAATCCTCCCCCAACATCAGCTCCCTTCTAGTTCCAGTCTCACCCAGCATCCATTCCCTTCTTCAAGCCCCCCACTTCCCCTCAGCCCATTTCCATTCCAAGCCCCGTTCCCATCAGCTATTTGCAGTTCAAGCCCCCTTCCACTCAGCCCATTTCCAGTCCTAGCAACCCCCCCAACCCATTACCAGTCCTAGCCCCCCATAGCCCACTCCCAGTCCTAATCCCACCAGCCCATTTCCAGTCCTAACCTCCCCATCAGCCCACTCCCAGTCCTAATCCCCCATCACTCAATTTTTAGTTTAAGCCCCCCCAGCGCCTATCACCACTCCTAACCCCCCCAGTGCCCATCACCACTCCTAACCCCCCCAGCCCAGCGCCCATCACCACTCCTAACCCCCCAGCCAGCCCAGTGCCCATCACCACTCCTAACCCCCCCAGCCAGCCCAGTGTCCATCACCACTCCTAACCCCCCCAGCCCAGTGCCCATCACCACTCCTAAACCCCCCACCCCAGCCCATCACTACTCCTAACACCCCCCAGCCCAGCCCAGCCCAGCCCATCACTACTCCTAACCCCCCCCAGCCCAGCCCAGCCCAGCCCATCACCACTCCTAACCCCCCCCAGCCCAGCCCAGCCCATCACCACTCCTAACCCCCCCAGCCCAGCCCATCACCACTCCTAACCCCCCCAGCCCAGCCCAGCCCATCACCACTCCTAACCCCCCCCAGCCCAGCCCAGCCCATCACCACTCCTACCCCCCCTCCAGCCCATCACCACTCCTAACCCCCCCAGCCCAGCCCAGCCCATCACCACTCCTAACCCCCCCCCAGCCCAGCCCAGCCCATCACCACTCCTAACCCCCACCCCCCCAGCCCAGCCCAGCCCAGGGAAAATTTTTAAAAAAAAGAAAACCTGTCTGCTGCCGCTGTCGGGGCCGCCGCGGCAGAATCGAGCGTGCCGCGGGGCCCCCCTGTACCCGGCAGATCCTGCCCTCCCCGTAGCAGCTCTCTCTTTGGAGCTGCAGTCAGACGCGCCGGCTTGCAGAGCGCGAGGGAAGAGTTCCCTCGCTGCTCTGTTAAGCCCGCGGGGGCTGATGGGAAGTTCCCATCAGCCCCCGCGGGCTTAACGGAGTCGCGAAAGGGAAACTCTTCCCTTCGCGCTCTGCAAGCCGGCGCGTCTGACTGTAGCTCCTAAGAGAGAGCTGCTACGGGGAGGGCAGGATCTGCCGGGTACAGGGGGGCCCCGCGGCACGCTCGATTCTGCCGCGGCGGCCCCGACAGCGACAGCAGACGGTTTTTTTTTTTTCTCGATTGCGGACCTTCCCGCGTGCCAGCTGCAAGGCCTTCGCGTGCCACAGCTGGCACGCGTGCCATAGGTTCGCCATCGCTGGTCTAGGCAAGTGCACCCAGGGCCTGTGATCTCCTTGGGAAGCTGCACAGCAGATCAATCTCCTCAAACTCAGAGCTATTCGATTAGCACTCAAAGCTTTCTCTCCTACCCTGGCTCATCAATCTGTCCTGGTTCAGACAGACAACCAGGTAGCCGTGTTTTATGTGAATAAACAGGGCAGGACTGGGTCCAGAATCCTTTGTCAGGAGGCTCAGGACCTTTGTTCATTTGCCATCAAGCACAACATGATCCTCAAGGCTGTATACCTTCCAGGCCAGGACAACCACCTGGCCGACAGATTAAACAGGATTCTGCAGCCCCAGGAGTGGCAGCTGCATCCTTCAGTAGTTCAGAAGATCTTCCTGAAATGGGGTCTCCCTTTGGTAGATCTCTTTGCCAGGCCAATGAACAAGGAACTGCCAAAGTTCTGCTCCAGGCAACCGCATCCTCTGCGAATAGCAGCAGATGCTTTTCTGATTCCATGGTCTCAGGGCCTCCTGTATGCGTTTCCTCCCTTGCCCTTGGTGGCCCGAACTCTCTTCAAAATTCTTCAGGACAAGGCCTCGGTCCTGCTGGTGGCTCCCAGGTGACCGAGACAGCCTTGGTTTCCTCTTCTGCTTCAACTGGTGGTGGATCCCCCACTGCCTCTGGGGTTGCAATGCGACCTTCTCTCTCAGGAGCAGGGTTCCCTTCTGCACCCCAATCTCAAAGCTCTCAGTTTGATGGCCTGGAGGCTACAAGGGTAGTCTTGGCTCCCTGGGGCCTGCCTCAGGAAGTTGAGGAGGTTGTCCTAGCCTCTAGGAAACAGTCCACTAGGAAAACCTATGCTCTCAAATGGAAAAGGTTTTCTGTGTAGTGTCAGCTACATACAGAGGATCCTTTCTCCTGTACTGTGCCAGTAGTGCTTCAGTACTTACTGCACTTATCAAATCAGGGACTTAAGTCCAATTCTGTTTGGGTCCACCTCTCAGTTCTAGCAGCTCACCACTCACTGGTGGAGGGACATTCTCTGTCAGGTCACCCCTTGGTGTCCCGCTTTCTCAGGGGCTTGCTTTTGCTCAAGCCTCCAATCCGTCCTCCTGCCCCTGAGTGGGAGTTGAATGTGGTCTTGCAGCAACTGACTCACCCACCTTTTGAGCCGATGGCTACTTGTCCACTATGCTTCCTATCCTGAAGACACTCTTCCTGATAGCCTTTACCTCGGCTAAGCGAGTGAGTGAGCTTCAGGCCCTGGTCTGTGATAGGCCTTACACCAGGATTTATAGGAACAGGTAGTCCTCAGGACTCATCCCAGGTTCCTCCCAAAGGTTGTCTCCTCTTTCCACCTCAATCAGGAGGTGGTTCTTCCAACATTCTTCCCTAGGCCTCATGCAAGCCAGACTGAAGCAGTCCTGCATACCCTGGACTGTAGGAGGGCCTTATCCTTCTACCTTGACCATACGCAGGGGCATAGAAGGGCTACTCAGCTCTTCGTATCCTTTGACCCCAATAAGCTGGGGTTGGCTGTGTCCAAGCGTACCTTGTCCATCTGGGTGGCTGACTGTATCACCTGGGCTTACAAGGCGGCTGACCTTCCTTTGCAGGGTAGGATCACGGCCCATCGTGTCAGGGCAATGGCTGCCTCAGGTCCGCTCTGTGCCCTTGGTAGACATCTGCAGGGCTGCAACTTGGTCTTCAAGCTAGACTTTTGCGGCCCATTATTGTCTGGAGAGGGAGTCCCGTAGGGACAGTGCTTTTGGCCAAGCACTACTCCGGAATCTCTTTGAGGTTTAGGCAACTCCTGCCCGCCTGCCCTCTGTTGGGCTACCGGTGGAGGTTGTGTCCTTGAAAAGCCTTTCTTTGCTGCTGAGACTAGAGGGAGTACTCTTGTTCAGCCTGGGTTCCTCGGTAGCCCAGAACTAGGGAGTCACCCATATGTGAGGACTGACTTCCTGCTTGGTCCTGGAGAAAGGGTAGTTACTCACCTGTAACAGGTGTTCTCCAGGAGCAGAAGGAATCAGTCCTCACAACCCTCCCTCCTCCCCTTGGAGTTGCAGTTGTACATAGTTTATTTTTTCATTTTTGTGTGCTGTTCTTAGCTATGTCATTTGACTGAGGTAAGATGGCACCTTTAGGCGGGAAGGGAACCGCGCATGCATGCCTGCATTCCCAAAGGCTTTCATAGAAAGCTGGGGAAATGCTCCGCTGGGGCTTCATCGGCGCCGATGACACCCATATGTGAGGACTGATTCCTGCTGCTCCTGGAGAACACCTATTACAGGTGAGTAACTACTCTTTTTCTCCTATGAGTCTTAAATGTGTTAAATTGTAACTTCATTGCATGACCCTTTGCCTTTCTACTTTTTGAAGGAGTAAATTATTGATCTACATTTACCCGTTCCACTCCACTCATTATTTTATAGACCTCTGTCATATAACATAAGAACATAAGATATGCCATACTGGGTCAGACCAAGGTCCATCAAGCCCAGTATTCTGTTTCCAACAGTGGCCAATCTAGGTCATATGTACTGTCACAGAGCAGACTCTCTAGAGCCCCCTGTGGTGCTAAAAAATACTACTCCTCAAGTAAACACTGACGTAGGGAGAGAGCACATGACACAAGGGTATCAGAAGGAGTATAAGGGAATGAGGTCACAAGCCAGGAATTATCACCCAGCCAGTAGGGAAGCAAGGAAGGTCCCACCTGACCCCAATAGGCTAGGGTGTGGTGCAGCTGGGGATTACGTAAATAATCAGCACAGCTCACAAGAGGCGCTACGGGGGAAGGCAGAGAGAGCCGAAGGAGCTAGGAGAGGAGCTGAGGAACCTCAGAGACGAAGGAGATATCCAGACTGGGAAGGATACAGATATCCCAGGTCTCCACAGCAAGGCAGGCACTGGCTGAATGAAGGTCTGAGTGAGTCTGATGAACATTTAAGTGAAATAAGCGAGCAGCTGAATTCAGACAGGGACAGTGTATGCAGCAGCCTTGATAGAAGCTATGCCTTAAGACACAAGCAACAAGCTAGGAAAAGCTATTCTGAACCAGATAGGAGAAATGCTAAGCTGATCTATGAGAGGCATTTGTATGAAAGACAAAAGCCTTATAATGCTAATTTAAGGAAAGCAGGAAAGCTCCAGAATCTGGGTTACAAACAGAATAGGGAACAAAGCTTGTTACCTTTGGGAGAGAATCCTTCAGAGGAATATAGTTGGCACAAGCCTTCACAGAAACTGCCGTTGGAGACAACAGCTGTTTACAAAGCTCCTGTTAAAACAAAACCCCGTGCAAAGGTTCCACTCTCTGATAGCTGGGCAGCTGACTGCTTTACTCTGCCTAATTACCAGAGGCAGAGGAAAGGCTCCTGGCTAAGCAACTCAAGAGAATACGGTAAAGCCAAACAGATACCTGCTATAGAAAGACAAGTACGTCACAAGCTGGAAAGTTTGTTAAGCAAGTTACCTCAGAAGAGAAGTAACGAAGCCTCTGTATTTGACAGTGTTCCCATGCAATGTGAGCCTTATGAAATTGAGGACAACGCTGAATTGCCTGTTGAACAAATGGACTGTAGTTTTATAATAGCTGACCATATAGAGTCTCTCAGATAGAAGGCTGAACTATTCCTGAGAAGCCTTCATCTGGAAAGCTGACAAGCTGTATTTCTGTTTCATTCCTATTTTTGTTTGCTGAAAGGTAAAGCTATTTTTGTTATAGTTCTTTTGTTTACCCGAGAAGGGTTATGTTTATTTGACTGTTATACTTTTGGAAAAGAATCCTACGGGACGGGGAATAAAACCCAGTTAAACCGATTTTCGGTGTCACAACTTATTTACATACTGGCAAGGACTATAAGTATTGAAAGGCCAGTACTATACACCCGGGTGCAGTACCAACTGTGACCATCAGGAGGCGCTGCACAGTAAAGGGGTGACAGTACCTAGCAGTTTCCCCAAGGGACACAGGTTCCACAATGCTTGTATTGGTTCAAGCATTGATATCCTGGGTCCCTTCTTAATAATGGTTTATGGACCTTTCCTCCAGGAACTTGTCCAAACCTTTTTTAAACCCAGCTACACTAACAGCCTTTACTACATCCTCCGGTAACAAATTCCAGAGTTTGAATACACGTTGAGTGAAAAAATATTTTCTTAAGAACATAAGAACATAAGATATGCCATACTGGGTCAGACCAAGGTCCATCAAGCCCAGTATTCTGTTTCCAACAGTGGCCAATCTAGGTCATACGTACCTAGCAGTTTCCCCAAGGGACACAGGTTCCACAATGCGTGTATTGGTTCAAGCATTGATATCCTGGGTCCCTTCTTAATAATGGTTTATGGACCTTTCCTCAAGGAACTTGCCCAAACCTTTTTTAAACCCAGCTACACTAACAGCCTTTACTACATCCTCCGGTAACAAATTCCAGAGTTTGATTACACGTTGAGTGAAAAAATATTTTCTTTTATTAGTCTTAAATAGTTTACCCTGTAGCTTCATTGCATGTCCCCTAGTCTTTCTATATTCTGATAAGGTAAACAAACGATCTACGTTTACCCGTTCCACTCCGTTCATTAATTTATAGACTTCTATCATATCTCCCCTCAGCCGTCTCTTTTCCAGGTTAAAGAGCCCTAACCTTTTTAGCCTTTCTTCATAGGAGTATCCTTCCATCCCCTTTACCATTTTGGTGGCTCTTCTCTGAACCTTTTCTAAAATCGCTATATCCTTTTTAAGATACGGCGACCAGAATTGCACACAATATTCAAGGTGCAGTCTCACCATGGAACGATATAGAGGCATTATAATATCTTTTGTTTTATTTTCCATTCCTTGCCTTATCATACCTAGCATTCTATTTGCTTTCTTGGACGCCGCTGCACACTGGGCCGAGGGTTTTAACATGGTATCCACAATGACGCCTAAATCAACAACAGCCTCTCTGACCTCACCTTTAAACCATGCTGGCAGTTTTTTGGACTTCCTTCCACTTTTCTTAAAGCGTGGAATACAGCTGGTCTGGGCTTCCAAGATAGTATTTTTCAACAACAGCCAAGCCTGATGTACGTCTTTAACCTTTGCAACTGCTCCTTTTAGTTTTTTCTTAACTGTTTTCCTCATTTTATCATAGTCTCCCTTTCAAAAGTTAAAAGGTAGTACTGTGGATTTCCTTACTTTCTCCAGGACCAAGCAGGAAGTCAGTCCTCACATATGGGTGACGTCGGCGCCGACGGAGCCCTCGCGGAGCAATTTTCCCCAGCTTTCAAAGAAAGCCTTTGGGAATTGCAGCGCGCATGCGCGGTCCCCTTCCCGCCCAAAGGTGCCATCTTGGCCAGTCTTCTTTTTTCCGCGGCCGCCGAAAAGTTGATTATTTCCTTATTTTTGTCAGTAATTCTTCGGTTCGACGCCGGTCCTTTTTCCGTCCGGCCTCGCGACACCGGTTGCGAGGCCTCCCCTTATTTTTCGTTTTTTTCTGTCCTTCGCGACATCTTCGCGCCTTTTTTCCTTTTTCCCTGGCGGCCCGTTCGTTCGACCTCGCAGGGGCCCTTTTTCCCCCGATGGCCGCCAGTGGCTTTAAAAAGTGTGTTAAGTGTAAGAAACTTATGTCTCTTACCGACACACATGATTGCTGCCTCCGTTGCCTGGGCCCCGATCATGAAGAAATGATCTGTGGGCCCTGTAGCAAAATGTCCGCGAAGTCTTTGCGGAGTCGGCAGCATCAGCGGGAGAGAATCTTCTCTGACCCCAGCCGCACCCGGACCTCGTCAGAAGCTTCGGTGTCCAGAGAATCTGGCTCTGAGCACCGCCGGAGTTCTTCTGAGCGGGGGTCCCCTAACCGGGAACATCAGCGGAAGAAGAAACCCGCGAGGGCGGCGTCGGTGGATGCTCCTGGCTCCTCGAGGGCCAGGTCGCATAGCCCCGATAGCCGTCCCGGGTCTTTGGAGCTGGAGCGGCCGTCCAAACAGCCTCGTCTGGAACTGGACTCCTCTGCTCACGTAAGTGCTGTTGTCTTCGTTGACTCGCCTCCGACTGGTCCGACGTCGGGCCCGACGCCGTCGGGGCCCGAGTCGGGGGCTGCTGGGTCTCCTGAGTTCGGACTTAGGTTGACGGCCTTGGAGCGCAGCTTGACTGCCTTCATGGACCAGCAGCGGGCATTGATCGCTGGCGCGTCTGCCCTGACCGCCGGGACGTCGACGTCTAAGTCGACCCCGGAGACCGAGCCGATCCTCGAGTCCATGCGGGCTCGAGTCGATCCTCGGTCGAGGTCACCTTCGGCCTCCCGTTCGGGGCCGAGGTCATCGTCGCCGACTCCCTCGGCGTCGGGGTGGACGGCGTCTGTGCCCGCCCGACCGGAGCCGCTCGACTCCTCCTCCGAGGAGTCGGCCTGGGAATCCGAGGTGGATGAGTCACCTGGTTCTTTCCGGACTCGGTGTGTCCCTTCTGACTCCCCCGAGTCCGAGCCTCGGAGGCAGTCCCCCCCGGAGGATGCCCGGTTCTCGGACTTCGTAAGGGATATGGCCAAGGCATTGGCCTTCCCTGCGGATCCCGAGGAGGAGCCTCGAGTCGAAGAGCTCGATGCTCTCCAGTATGACTCTCCTGCGAAGGAGCACTTTACTGTACCGGTTCCTCCGATGCTGGAACGACTTCTCTTCCGCATGCGGGAGAGCCCGGCGTCGTCACCGGTATTAAGCAAGCGGGTCGATGCCATATATCGAGTCCGCAAGAGCCCTGGCTTCCAGAAAGCACAACTGCTGCACCATTCCATGGTGGTGGAATCGGCCATGCATCGGCTCAAGAGCCAGAAGATGCACTCCTCGGTGCCTCCCGGCAGGGAAGCCCGCAGCCTGGATGGCATCGGTAAGAAGTGTTTTCAGGGCTCTATGCTTGCTTGTCGGGTCCAGACTTACCAGCTCTACATGGGCATGTATCTCCGGGACCTGGCTAAAGAACTAGCCGGATTCTCTGCTGGTCTCTCCGAGGAACCTTTGCGGAGGTTCCTGGCCCTGTCCACTGGTGTTCGAGAGTGCTCCAAGTTCATTTCTCGAGCAGCCTATGATGGCTTCGAGGCATCGGCTCGAGTGGCCGCAGCCGGCATCGGAGCCCGCCGCCAGGCTTGGGTCCAGTCTTCCGACCTCGAGCCCTGGGTGCAGGACAAGTTGGTCGATGTCCCCTGCAGAGGTGATAACCTCTTTGGTAAACCTATGGATGAGAAGGCTGCCCAGCTCGAGACAGAGACTCTCACCCGGACTCGGCTCTCAAGGAAAACCTCTGCCCCTTCCCAGAAGAAGAAGGGCTCGGGAAAGAAGCCCTTTTACCCGAGGAAGGCGGCTGCCTATAAACACTACCCCCATTATCAGGCCTCCGCAGCTCCCCACCAGGGTCAGCAGGCCAAGGGACGGGGTAACGGATCCCGTAGGCAGCAAGCCCCCAAGCCTGCGCCACCGGCCCCTGCTCCGCAGGGTGGGGGGTTTTGACTCGTTCAGCATAGCCTCTCCCCCTCCGCTGGTTTCTCTCAGCACGGGAGGCCGGCTGGTCCACTTTGCCCACAGGTGGTCCAACATCACGTCAGACGCCTGGGTGCTCCGCATAGTACGAGAGGGCTATCTGCTGCACGTCCACCAGGTACCTCCCCCCTACTTTCCAGGGGAGCCTCTGCGAACCCCTCTCCACCGGGACTTACTCCTTCAGGAGTTGGCAAGTCTTATTCGGGAACAGGCAGTGGAGCCGGTGCCCCACCACCTGCGGGGTCACGGTTTCTATTCCCGGTACTTCCTGGTACCGAAGCGGACTGGAGGCCTCAGACCCATCCTAGACTTGCGGAACCTCAACAAGTTCCTGGAGAGGGAAAAGTTCAAGATGCTTACCCTTGGAATCCTGCTGCCCTACCTCCAGCAGGGAGATTGGCTATGCTTCTTGGATCTAAAGGATGCCTATACTCACATCCTCATCCACCCCAGCCACCGACAATACCTAAGGTTTGTGGTGGCGGGCAATCATTACCAATACAGAGTACTGCCCTTTGGCCTATCCTACGCACCACGAGTCTTCACAAAATGTCTCGCAGTGGTAGCGGCTTATCTCCGGCTTCAAGGCCTCTTCGTCTTTCCGTACCTGGACGACTGGCTCATCAGGGCCCCGTCCGCCACGGAGGCCACTCGCGCCACGCAGCGGACTGTGGCTCTGCTCCAGTACTTGGGCTTTGTCATAAACTTCAAAAAGTCCACTCTGCTCCCCTCTCAGGACCTCGAATTCATCGGTGCCAGGTTGGACACGCTTCAGGCGCGGGCTTTTCTGCCGCTCGACAGGGCTCAACAGCTCATGGCTCTCGCCAGCCGTTTTCACAGCCATTCCCGGGTCTCGGCCCGGCTCTTCCTGAAGCTGCTCGGCCATATGGCGTCCACGGTCCATGTGACCCCCAATGCACGCCTGAACATGAGGCCGGCTTAGTGGTGCCTTCGCTCTCAATGGCGTCAGGCCTCGGGGAGACTGGCGGACTCGGTACGCATCTCCAGCCCGCTAGTCTCTTCTCTGCGATGGTGGCTTCACCTACCCAACCTAGTGCTCGGAATGCTTTTCCAGTCTCCTCCGCCGGTTCAGGTTCTGACGACCGACGCTTCTCTCCTGGGTTGGGGAGCACATTGCCAGGGGTCATGTACTCAGGGTCTCTGGACCCCGTGGGAATCTGCCCAGCAGATCAACTTCCTGGAGCTCAGGGCCATTCGCCTGGCTCTAAGGGCCTTCTCCCACCTCACGTCTCGCCAGTCAGTGCTGGTCCAGACGGACAATCAAGTTGCTATGTTCTACGTGAACAAGCAGGGGGGCACGGGCTCCTTCCTTCTCTGCCGGGAAGCACAAAAGCTCTGCGATTGGGCCGTCGGCCGGGGAATTCTCCTCAAAGCGGTCTACCTCCCAGGTCAAGAAAATCACCTGGCAGACAAACTGAGCAGAATCCTCCAACCGCACGAGTGGCGATTGGACCCGTTGGTGGTTCAGAGAATTTTTCTCCAGTGGGGCCTTCCCACTCTGGATCTCTTTGCCAGTCCTCTGAACAGGCAACTTCCTCGATTCTGCTCTCGGGAACCGCATCCCCTCCGAGTGGCGGCGGATGCTTTTCTGCTCTCATGGTCCACGGGCCTTCTGTATGCCTTTCCTCCCATGCCGCTGGTGTCTCGAACTCTTTTCAAGGTTCTTCAGGACAAGGCCTCCGTGATCCTGATCGCTCCCCGGTGGCCCCGGCAACCGTGGTTCCCGCTTCTGATGCAGCTGGCGGTGGATACCCCGTTGCCTCTGGGGTTTCAACCCGACCTCCTGACCCAGGATCAGGGGTCCCTCCTACACCCCAACCTCAGATCTCTCCATCTGATGGCCTGGCTGCTGAAAGGGTAGTCCTTGCTCCCCTCCTGTTGCCTCCGGAGGTGGAGGAAGTTGTGCTGGCTTCCAGGCGACCCTCTACCCGGAAATCCTACGCCCTTAAATGGCGTCGCTTTTCCAACTGGAGTGCTCAACGGTCTCAAGATCCCTTCTCCTGCCCGGTGTCGGTGGTCTTGCAGTACTTGCTTTCCCTCTCCAATCTTGGGCTCAAGTCCAACTCGGTCAAGGTTCACCTCAGTGCTATTTCGGCACATCATGTGCCGGTGGAAGGCAGGCCTCTTTCCGGCCACCCCCTCGTGGCTCGGTTCTCCCGGGGCCGCCTCCTTCTCAAACCACCATTGCGCCCCCCAGCCCCTGACTGGGACCTGAACGTGGTTTTACAGCGGATCACCTGCCCGCCTTTTGAACCCATGGCTACCTGTCCTCTCCGTTTTCTCTCTTGGAAAACCTTATTTCTGGTAGCCCTCACTTCCGCTAGACGCGTTAGTGAGCTGCAGGCCCTGGTGTCTGATCCTCCCTACACTCGGTTCTACAAGAATAGGGTAGTCCTGCGGACTCACCCTAAGTTTCTTCCAAAAGTGGTCTCCCCTTTTCACATCAATCAGGAGGTGGTGCTTCCGACCTTCTTTCCCAGGCCTCACTCCAGCCGAGCTGAGAGGATCTTGCATACCCTGGACTGTAGAAGAGCGCTGAACTTCTACCTTGATCGTACGCGGGAGCACCGTAAGACGGTTCAGCTCTTCCTGTCTTACGACCCTAATAAATTGGGGCTCCCTGTCTCCAAGCGCACTCTGTCCATCTGGGTAGCTGACTGTATTGCTTGGACTTATGCGGCGGCAGGTCTCTCGCTGGAGAGTCGAGTCACCGCTCATCGGGTTCGGGCGAAGGCTGCGTCAGTGGCTTACCTCCGCTCTGTTCCATTGGCAGACATCTGCCGGGCCGCTACTTGGTCTTCGAGCCAGACTTTCGCGGCCCATTACTGCCTCGAGAGGGAGTCCCGCAGGGACAGTGCTTTCGGACAGGCAGTCCTCCGTAATCTCTTCGAGGTTTAGGCAACTCCTACCCTCCATCCCGGATGTTGGGCTACCGGTTGGAGATTACTCAGAGAAGATTCCTTCCTTCTGTGCTGCTGAGCTAGAGGGAGCTCATTTTTGTGCTTAGGGTCTCCGGTAGCCTTAAGCTGGGGAGTCCCATATGTGAGGACTGACTTCCTGCTTGGTCCTGGAGAAAGCGTAGTTACTCACCTGTAACAGGTGTTCTCCAGGAGCAGAAGGAATCAGTCCTCACAACCCTCCCTCCTCCCCTTGGAGTTGCAATCTTCTGATTTAGTTTTTGCAATTTTTTGCTGTCTTTTCGCTATGTCATCTGACTGGCCAAGATGGCACCTTTGGGCGGGAAGGGGACCGCGCATGCGCGCTGCAATTCCCAAAGGCTTTCTTTGAAAGCTGGGGAAAATTGCTCTGCGAGGGCTCCGTCGGCGCCGACGTCACCCATATGTGAGGACTGATTCCTGCTGCTCCTGGAGAACACCTGTTACAGGTGAGTAACTACGCTATCCCTCCTCCACTAATTAAATCAAAGGCAATCATGCTATGATCACTATTGCCAAGTGGCCCCAACAACCTTATCTCTTGCACTAGATCTGGTGTTCCACTAAGGACTAGGTCTAATATTGCTTCCCCTCTGGTTGGTTCATGAACCAGCTGCTCCAAGAAGCAGTCATTTATTTCATCTAGGAACTTTATCTCCCTAGCATGTCCTGACGTGACACTGACCCAGTCGATACCGGGGTAGTTGAAATCACCCATTATTATTACTGTGCTGTAACTTTTGTTAGCTTCCTTGATTTCTTTGAGCATTTCATCATCCATTTGGTCATTCTGGCCAGGCGCTCGATAGTACACCCCCACTGCCATTGCCTTCCCCCTTTTACATGGAATTTCAATCCATATAGATTCTACAGCAGATTTTGTTTCCTGCAAATCTTTAATCCTTTCTGACTCAATGCCCTCTCTAACATAGAGAGCAACCCCTCCACCAATTTGATCAGCTCTATCATTACGATATAGTTTGTACCCAGGTATCACAGTGTCCCACTGGTTGTCGTCCTTCCACCATGTCTCTGATATTCCAATCATATCTAACCTTTCATTTAGTGCTATATATTCTAACTCTCCCATCTTATTTTTTAGACTTCTAGCATTTGCATACAAACATTTTAGAGACTGTATTTTATTCATATTAATTTGGCTGTTGTTAGACATGGGTAATTTGGGATCTTTAAGCTCTGTCTGCTCCATACTTGAGGGCATTTGGGCTACTTTACTCCTTTGTGGAACCTCTCTGCTTTTGGTAGTATCCTATCTCCAGGAACAAGCAGGAATTAGTCCTCACATATGGGTACGTCGGTACCGACGGAGCCCGTGCGGGAAAGCTCCCCAGCTTCTTAGAATAGAAGCTTTTGGGACCTCCCACTGCACATGCGCACTGCCTTCCCGCCTTCCTGAACAGCTCTCCTCAGTTTCTCTTTTTCCGCGGAGCCAGCAGGTCGTGTTCCTGTCACCGCTGAAGAAATTGTTATTTTATTTGTTTCTTTAGACCGCGTACCTGCCTTCCCCATACCGATACCGGTATCGCCGGTCTTTTCTTTCTTTCTTTAAAAAATTATAATTCTTTTTTCTTATTTTTTAGCTTTTTGGTCACTTCAGAGAGGCCTCTCGGCCTACTCAATTTCTCCTCATGGAGAAGCCAGCCCCTGGATTTAAGAAGTGTACCAAATGTAATGCTGTTATTTCAGTCACAGACACCCATGACTGGTGTCTGAAATGTTTGGGGCCTGACCATTCCATACCGGACTGCCCATCTTGCTCCCACATGTCTAAACGTGGGCTGCAGAACCGGGCCAACAAATTCCATGTGCTGTTTGCTTCAGAGAATACAGCATCACAGTCATCCAGGTCTTCTTCTCCGGATGGATCTCAGGTAACCAAACCTTCTGTGGGCAAGTCCTCAAAGAGCAAATCTCCTTCAAAGCATCGAGAGGCTCTTAGCTTAGAACTTGAGGACCCTGCCCCAGCCAAACAACCCCGGCGGGAAGTCCAACTTCCAAAAACGCCAATTCAGGGGTCTCAGGTTGATATCGATGCTACGGCCTCGACAGATCACCTGTTAGCCTGCTCTGGGGTACCGGGTCACTCCGGTACCGACATCCAGGCAGCTATGGCGTCCATGGGCGATACTGTACAGTCCATGCAGCAGGCCGTCATGGCTTTCATTAAAGCTGCAACGCCATCGGTTCCGCTTTCAGCGGTTCCGGGCCCGATACCGGTATCGTCCGCCATGCCGGTATCGAGGCCGTCCACCTCTAAACGCAAGTCGGTACCGTATGGGCTTTCGCTCCATACCGGTTCCATACCCGATACGCCCGATATCGATACCGATCGGTACGCGTATCGTGCGTTAGAGGAAAGCACCGATTCCTCTGAGGATTTTCACTCCTCTGATGATTCTGCTGAGTTTTCACTCAACTTACCTGAGGAGCCCTCTTCTCCTAAAAGGAGAATGTCCCCTCCAGAGGATTTGTCCTTCCAGGACTTTGTTTTAGATATGGCTACAGCCCTTTCTATTACCACATCCTCTGAAAAGGAACCCAGATCCAAAAAACTGGATATTTTGGGATACTCAAAGGCCCCTAAGGAGGCAGTTACCCTGCCTATCCATGAAATCCTTCAAGAACAACTGATGGATTTCTGGGAAAATCCTTTGACTTTGTCTCCTTATTCCCGTAGGTTGGACACCATGTATAGGGTCCCTCCTTCTCCTGGTTTCCAAAAGACTCAATTGCCCCACCACTCTATTGTGGTGAAGTCTGCAATGAAGAAGATTAGGAGTACCAAAAGGCACTCTTCCACCCCTCCAGGACGGGAATGTAAGACTTTGGACTCTTTTGGTAGGAAAATTTTCCAGGCTAGTATGCTTATAGCCAGGATTAATTCCTACAGTCTCTATATGGGCATGTTCCTGGAGGAACTTGCCAAAAAGGTGCGGCATTTTGCCCCCTTTATCCCTGAGGATAAAAAGCAGGGTTTCCTTTCCCTAGTGAAACAACTCTTAGAGGTTTCTAAGTTCTCTAATAGGGCAGCATATGATTCCTTTGAGGGAGCCAGTAGGGCTTCGGGCATTGCTATTGCAGCCCGACGTCTTGCTTGGCTCCAGGCCTCTGATCTGGAACCTTGGGTTCTAGATGGCTTACGTAATCTGCCCTGTACAGGTGAGAACTTATTTGGGGAAGAGTGGCAAATCAAAGCCACCCAGATGGATGCTGAAAATGCCACCTTGGAAAGACTTTCAAAGTCCACTTCAATTCCTACTAAGAAAAAGTCTTTTAAAAGGCCTTACTATAAGAAGGCCAGAGTTGCTTCAAATACTGGCCAGCAGTCTTCTCAACCTCGCTATACTGCTAAGCGTCAGCAATCCAAACAAGCACGAGCTAAGCCTGCAGCAGCTACTGTAGCTCAGCAGGCTCCAACCCCTCAGGGGTTTTGACTTGCTCCTAGGGAACTTGCCACTTCTGGTTCTAACACAACCAGAACCTCTCACCATACCCGGAAGGTTGGTTCACTTTGCTCCCAGATGGGAACAAATCACAACAGAACAATGGACCCTCTCTATCATTCGAGAGGGTTACAAACTTCATTTCTCCAGCCTTCCTCCCCATCATATGGTGAGACCATTCAATTCTCCCCCATCTCTCCTAACCCTGTTGGGTCAAGAGGTTTCCTCTCTTCTTGCCCAAGGGGCCATAGAAGAGGTTCCTCTTCCTCAACAAGGGTCCGGTTTCTACTCCCCTTATTTTCTCATTCCAAAGAAGACAGGGGGATTCAGACCAATCCTAGATCTGAGAGAATTGAACAAATTTCTCTTCAAGGAGAAATTCAAAATGCTGTCTCTCGGCATTCTCCTTCCTTACCTCCAGGGTCAGGACTGGCTTTGTTCTCTAGACCTACAGGATGCGTATACACATATACTCATCCATCCATCCCACAGAAAGTATCTTCGCTTTCTGTTTCAGGGAAAACATTTCCAATACAGAGTACTCCCCTTCGGTCTAGCCTCTGCTCCAAGAGTATTCACAAAATGCATGGCAGTCGTAGCCGCATTTCTAAGAGGCATGGGAATCTTTGTCTTCCCATATCTGGACGACTGGCTCATCCGAGCTCCAACTCAGTCACAGGCCCAGATTTCCCTGGACCACACAAGGAGCCTTTTGCAGTATCTGGGACTGGTAGTAAACCTTCCCAAGTCCCAACTCATCCCTACTCAATCTCTAGAATTCATAGGGGCCCAGTTGGACACCATCACTGCAAGGGCCTACCTTCCACAGGTTCGAGGCCAGCGCCTCCTGAGTTTGGCCTCCCAAGCTCAGTCCAGCACTCACTTGACAGCCAGGGAAATGCTACGCCTACTGGGTCATATGGCCTCCACAGTGCATGTGGTGCCCTATGCTCGTCTTCATATGAGAGCAGCTCAATGGACCCTGGCCACTCAGTGGACTCAGGCGTCAGGAGCGCTCTCAGACCAAATACAAACCTCCGATCGTCTGTTTTGGTCCCTCCACTGGTGGACTTCCACCAAGAATCTGTTGTTGGGGGCTCCATTTCAACCATTGCTACCCCAAGCAACCCTCACAACAGATGCCTCCCAAACAGGGTGGGGAGCCCATCTGCAAACTCTCTCCACTCAGGGCACTTGGTCTCTACAGGAGACCACCCTTCATATCAATCTTCTGGAACTGCGAGCAATTTACCTTGCCCTCAAGGTCTTCCACTCCCTCCTAGCCAACCTCACTGTCCTAGTTCAGACGGACAATCAGGTGGCCATGTTTTACATAAACAAACAAGGAGGGACGGGCTCTCTGTCGCTTTGCAACGAAGCTCTAAGACTATGGGCCTTCGCCAGAGAGCATCAGATTCACCTGCTAGCAGTGTATCTCCCAGGAGTTCAAAACTCTCGGGCAGACAGGCTCAGTCGAGTTCTGCTGCCACACGAATGGTCCCTACATTTGGACCAAATAAACCGAATCTTTCAGGAATGGGGGACCCCGGACATAGACCTCTTTGCAAGTCCGTGGAATGCCAAACTTCCCCGGTTCTGTTCCAGAACTCCGTGTCAGGGAGCTCAGGCTACGGACGCCTTTCTCCTGAATTGGAATCAGGCATTCCTATATGCCTTTCCACCCATTCCTTTGATTCCCAAGACTCTGTTCAAACTCCAGAGGGATCATGGAACTATGATCCTCATAGCTCCACGCTGGCCACGCCAAGTGTGGTTCCCTCTACTTCTACAGCTCTCCCAGGGATCCTACTTGGATCTGGGAGCTGCGCCAGACCTCCTGTCTCAGGAGGAGGGGACTTTGTGGCACCCAAACCCCAAATCCCTTCACCTCAGTGCTTGGTTACTGAAGGCTTAAGCCTTCAAGACTTTCATCTTTCCCAACCAGTGAAAGATATCCTTTCTGCCTCTAGGAAACCCTCTACCAGGCGTTCCTATGCTTTCAAATGGAAACGTTTTTCCATTTGGTGTGCTCAGCAGGGTCTTGACCCTCTGGCACTTCCTTTGAATTCTCTTCTTGATTATCTCCTGCATCTATCCAATGCAGGCCTCAAGACGAATTCGGTAAGAGTCCATTTAAGCGCTATTGCAGCATCCTTGAAACATATAAATGGACAACCTATCTCCTCTCATCCTCTTGTTGCAAGATTCATGAGAGGCCTGACTCTCACTAAACCTCCCATCAGACCACCCCCGGTCGCATGGGATTTGAATCTAGTGCTCGGTCAACTTATGAAGCCACCTTTTGAGCCAATGTTTTCCACCTCCTTGAAATTTCTTTCCTGGAAGGTCATCTTCCTCATTGCAGTCACTTCGGCTCGCCGCATCAGTGAGCTGCAGGCTTTAGTGGCTAATCCACCTTACACAAGATTTCATCATGATAAGGTGGTCCTTAGGACGAATCCCCACTTTATGCCTAAAGTGGTCTCGCCTTTTCATCTTAATCAAGAGGTATATCTACCTGTCTTTTTTCCAGCTCCTCATGCATCCAATGCAGAGAGGAACCTTCATACTCTGGATTGTAAAAGAGCTCTCGCTTTTTACCTTAATAGGACTCAGCCACATCGAAAGTCTTCTCAACTTTTTGTGGCCTTTGATCCTTCCCATTTGGGACTTCCAGTCTCCAAGCGTACACTTTCCAATTGGATTGCTCAGTGTATTTCTTTTGCTTACCAGAGCAAAAACATTTCTCTGGAAGGCCATGTCACTGCTCACAATGTGAGGGCCATGGCAACTTCTATGGCTCATCTGCACTCTGTTTCCATAGATCAGATCTGTCGAGCCGCTACCTGGGCCTCGGTTCATACCTTCACAGCCCATTACTGTTTGGACAAGGACTCCCGCCGGGATGCCTTGTTTGGCCAGGCTGTCCTCAAGCACCTGTTCCATTCCTAAACAACTCCTGCCCACCTTCCCAGAATGGATGCCTGAGATCCATACGAAGATGGCGAACCTTTACAGGGGATCCCATGCATCTAAGCTAGGGAGTCCCCATATGTGAGGACTTATTCCTGCTTGTTCCTGGAGATAGCACAGTTACTTACCTGTAACAGGTGATCTCTGGGAACAGCAGGAATTAGTCCTCACAACCCACCCACCTCCCCTAGGAGTTGTATCTTTTATCTATCTATCTTCCTGTCCTCTCTCTGTTGACTCAGCTATAAACTCGAAACTGAGGAGAGCTGTTCAGGAAGGCGGGAAGGCAGTGCGCATGTGCAGTGGGAGGTCCCAAAAGCTTCTATTCTAAGAAGCTGGGGAGCTTTCCCGCACGGGCTCCGTCGGTACCGACGTACCCATATGTGAGGACTAATTCCTGCTGTTCCCAGAGATCACCTGTTACAGGTAAGTAACTGTGCTTTCTCAGTTGCCTTTTTTCCAAGCCGCAGAGCCCTAACCTTTTAAGTCTTTCGTTGTTTAGTGGTTCCCAATACTGTCCTGGGACATCCTCAGCCAGTCGGGTTTCCAGGATATCCACAATGCATATGCATGAGACATTTGCATACATTATCTCCATTGTATGCAAATCTCTCTCATGCATATGTATTGTGGATATCCTGAAATCTCGACTGGCTGGGGAGCCCCCAGGAGAGGATTGGGAACTACTGTTGTAGTGGTATCCTTCCATCCCCTTTATCATTTTGGCCACTCTTCTCTGTACATGTCTAATTCCGCTATATTACTTTACTGGTTAATCATCCTAAATATCCTCTTCGTATCTCCTCCCAGACCTCTACGCTCACAGTTAATCCCCCTCCAATCCCCCTAATTCCCAATCCTCTAAACAGACTACCAAACCTATGGCACCCATTCAGCTCTCACCACGACAGAAAGTATGGATGCTACATTAAGATACATACAGTAGTTCCAAAGACTCCACCCTCTAAACACAAGAACCCCACATAGCTTCACAATCCCGTAAGATTGGGAACCTGACAGAGACCTGTGCTGGGTCTGCTGCTTTTTAACATATTTGTAAATGACCTGGAAATGGGAATAATGAGTGAGATAATCAAATCTGCAGATGAGACAAAATTATTCAAAGTTGTTAAAAACCCAAGAAGATTATGAAACATTGCAAGGGGACCTTAATAAACTGGAATTAGAAAAGGTACAGAGAAGAGCCTCCAAAATGGTAAAGGGGATGGAAGGATACCCCTTCGAGGAGAGACTTAAAAGGTTAGGGCTCTTCAATCTGGAAAAGAGACAGCTGAGTGGAGATATGGTCGATAAACTAATGAATGGAGTGGAAAGGGTAAACGTAGATTGGTTCTTTATGCCATCAGATTGTAGAAAGTCTAGGGGTATGCAGTGAAACTACAGTGTAACCTATTTAAGAATAATAAGAGAAAATATTTTTTCATTCAATGCATAATCAAGCTCAGAAATTTGTTACTGGAGGATGTAGAAAAAGCTGATAGTGTAGCTGGGTTTAGAAAAGTTTGGACAAGTTCCTGGAGGAAAGGTCCATAAAATCGTGAGAAGCGAAGCAGTGTAAGACCACCTCCAAAAAGTCTAAGACAGCTTTATTGTCTCCCACACTTGCAGTGTTTTGGCACATATACCTTCCTCAGGGGGTATGATAACATTCAACAGAAAATGATAAAAATGAATAAAAAATAAATAAATAATAAACATAATACAATACTGTAAAAATAAATATGTGAACATAAGAATAATCATAGTGTAACTCAGGTAACCAATAAATTATCAACTAAGCAATAGAATATATAATAAAACATAATAAAAGAACATGTAATAAAAACAAGCACAAGGAGTGAGATGAGATTAGATAAAATGCATTATCATGTCAGCAAAGAGATCTACATCCATAAAAACAAAGAGCTATTGTGGAACTTGAGGTCCTAAAAGATGACAGAGACAAGGAGGGAGGAGTGGCCTAGTGATTAGGACACAGTACCTCAGACCAGAGGGCCAGGGGTTCAAGTCCCACCTGGGAACAGCAATCTCAGGCCGGAGCGACTGGGGTTTCTAGTCCTATAGGCACTCCTTGTGTCCTTGGGCTAGCCACTAAACTCTCCATTGCGTCAGGTACACATAGATTATGAGCCTTTTGGGGACAAGGGAATGTATCCAGTACCTCTTTGTAGTGATTACATTCCTAACAGGGGCTAAACATTTCTAACAAAGGTAAGAATTTGTGTTTTTTTTTTTTTTTTAAATTGCTAGCTCTGACTGGGAGCTCTTAAAAGGGTTTTGGTACATTCTTAAAACAAAGTTGCATTCTTTTTGGTGCTTTGGTTTAAAAGGAGAAATATTTCCTTTAGTGGGGTAGGTTTAAAACTCTGCTTTTGTAACTTTCTCAGAAATTTGGGGTACTGACATCTAATCAGGTATTAGTTCCCTCCCTACTCTCCCCAACTCCTACCCATCCCTAGTGAGCAGTCTTGCTATCTCCAGGAGCAAGCAGGAATGTAGTCTTCACATATGGGTATCGTCGGTACCGACGGAGCCTGCGTGGGAATGCTCCCCAGCGTCCAATAGGAACGCTTTTGGGAGCATCCCTCAGCACATGCGCGCTGCCTTCCCGCCTTTCCAACTGTCCCTCTTCAGTTCTTTGTTTTCTGCGGAGCCGACAGGATCTATTCCCTGTCACCGCAGAAAATTCCATCTTTAAATTTCTTTTCTTGCGGTCGCGTTTGCCTTCCGCACGACGCCTACCAGTACCGCCGGTTCTTTTCTTTTCATAAAAAAAGAAAACCCAAAACTTAGACGGTTTCTTTTCAGAAATTTTTCTCTTTGGTGCTAGGCACCATTTTGGGCACTAGGCCCCATATTCCTAAAACATGGAAAAACCAACTAGTGGTTTTAAGAAATGTACTAAGTGTGGCGGTACTATCTCCATCACTGAGACCCATGATTGGTGTCTGAAATGTTTACGACCTGAACATTCTCCAACTGAATGTCTGTCCTGTATGGGGATGACTAAAAGAGGAAGACAGAACCGGGCTGCAAAGCTCGGTACCCTCTTTTCTTTGGATGCCAGATCCATTGCATCGACATCATCAAGGGCCTCTTCTTCCTCCCATGGATCTCAGGTAACTAAACATAAAAGCCGGTCCTCAAAGGGTAACTCTCCTGCTAAGCATCAAGAGACCATTGGCATTGCCCTTGAGGGACCCACACCGGCAAAACAGCCCCGGTGGGAGGCTTCAGCTTCCAAAGCATCGATGGGGCTTCAGGATGTTCTCAAGGCCTCAACCTCGCAAGAACTACCTGTGCCCTGCTCAGGGGTTCCGGCCGTCCTTACTGGTACCGACACCCAGGCATCGGCAGCGTCTTCCATCTACCAGAGGTTCCTCGCTATCAAGCGCAGCATCGCAGCTCTTCTTTCAGCTGCGGTACCGGTGGTCCCACGGGCACTGGTACCGACATTGACATCGACACCGATGCCGGTACCGACACAGGTGACGATACCGGTACCAACGGTACCAGCCACGGTGGGAACTCTTCCCATGCCATCTCTGGCTGGAATTGACAGAGCGGTACCGGGTCAGCTCGGTACAGACTTCAATCGGTACCGGGATCATGCATTGCAAGAGCATCGGGGTCAGGAATACTTTGATTCCTCCGATTCCGAAGACTCTGACAATTCTGCTGGGACTAGAGGGTTTCTCCTAGAAGATCCCTCTTCTCCCCAATGCAGAATGTCACCTCCAGAGAACATGTCATTTCAGGATTTCATCCGTGATATGGCCAAAGGTCTTTCAATCACAGTTGCTCCTGAAGAGGAACCCAGAGCAAAGGAATTGGAAATTCTCCAATATCCTAAAGCTCCTAAGGAGGCAGCCACTCTGCCTATCCATGAAATTCTGCATAGCTTGATGCTCAGCATGTGGGAGACACCTCTGACTACTTCTCCTCACTCTAGGAGACTTGATACTATGTATCGAGTACCGCCATGTCCTGGATTTCAGAAAACTCAGCTGCCACACCATTCAGTGGCAGTGGAATCAGCCATGCGTAGGATGAAATGTGCAAAGAGGCATGCATCCAATATTCCAGGTCGTGAATGCAGGACTCTGGATGCATTTGGGCGCCGAAACTTTCAAGCTTCCATGCTTTCAGCTAGGATCAGTTCATATATCCTATATATGGGAATGTTCCTCAAGGAAGTCACCGGAGACTTGGAACTTATGAGCCCATTTCTCCCAGATGACAAGAGACAAGATTTTCTTGCTCTAGTTAAGCATGCTCAAAATGTCTCCAAGTTTGTTATTCGTGCAGCCTTTGCTTCGAATGCATCATCAGAACCTCTGCTATTGCCATTGCCGCACGACGGATTGCCTGGCTACAGGCATCAGACTTGGAGACTTGGGTACAGGACAATTAGGCAACATTCCCTGCACGGGGGAGAATCTCTTCGGCAAGAACTGGCAGGAAAAGGCTAACGAGTTAGATGCTGACAATTCTACCTTAGATAGATTGCCTGGAGTGGCTGTAGACTTTGACAAAAGGAAGCTTTATAAAAAACCCTCTTTTAGCAAAAAGCGGAAGTTTTATCCTTCCTATACCCAGCAGAGTCAAACTCAAATGTCAGGTTGCCCAAAAGGGACAAACTAGACAGCAAAAGAAGCCCAAAGGCCCGAGAGCCCAACCAGCTCTCCAGGTTCAGCCCCCTCAAGGGCTTTGATTCCTTCCTAGAGAGCTTTGCCTTCCTGCCTCTGAGGGGTCTCCAACCCCCCAATATTCCGGGCAGGTTATGCCACTTTGCCAACAGATGGCATCAGATAAAAGCAGAAGATTGGACTTTGTCCATTGTAGGAGAAGGGTACACGCTTCATTTTCACAGCATGCCCCCTCCTACAATTCTAAAGCAATTCATTTCTCAAACCTCTGCAGACAATCTGCTAGATCATGAGGTCTCCACACTTCTTGCCCAAGGGGCAATAGAGGAAGTACCCATTCCTCAACGGGGTGCAGGGTTCTACTACCCCTATTTTCTTATTCCAAAGAAAACAGGAAGACACAGACCCATTCTGGACCTCAGAGAATTGAACAAATATCTGTTTCGAGAGAGTTTCAAAATGATTTCTCTAGGGACTCGTCTGCCATACCTTCAAAGCTTTGCTCTCTAGACTTAAAAGGATGCATACACTCACATTCTCATCCATCCAGATCACAGGAAATTCTTACGTTTCCTTTTCAGGGGAAAACATTTCCAGTACAGGGTTCTTCCCTTTGGTCTGGCTTCAGCACCAAGGGTATTCACGAAATGCATGGCAGTAGTAGCTGCATTTCTACAAACCCTGGGGATTTTCGTCTTCCCTTACTTAGACGACTGGCTCATTCGAGCCCCTACAGTTGCAGAGGCCAGCACTGCACTGTCCCGTACAATGCAAATCCTCCAATACTTGGGATTGATAATAAACTTCGCAAAATCTCAACTAGTTCCTTCCCAATGCCTAGAATTCATAGGAGCCTGTCTAGATACCAGACAGGCAAGGGCTTTCCTTCCACAAGCCCGGTGTCTTCGCATAATGCATCTAGCTTCTCAAGCAGTAGGCAAATCCTCCCTCACTGCTTGAGAGCTACTACAGTTACTGGGACATATGGCATCGACAGTTCATGTAGTCCCATATGCTCGCCTCCACTTGCGAGCAGCTCAGTGGACCCTATCCACACAGTGGACACAGGCCACAGGTAATTTGTCGGACAAAATAATAATCTCTCAACGAGTAATTTTGTCCCTCCAGTGGTGGCATTCACTAGAAAATCCGGCAGTGGGGTCTCCTTTTCATCAACCCCTTTTTCAGGCCACCCTATCAGATGCATCACAGGTGGGTTGGGGAGCACACCTGAATCATCTCTCTACCCAGGGCACCTGGACTCCACAGGAGGTTGGTTTACACATAAACCTCGTGGAATTAAGAGCAATCTATTTAGCTCTTCGAGTATGCCACGCTCAGCTCAGCTACAAGACAGTCCTAGTCCAGACGGACAATCAAGTAGCCATGTTCTATGTGAACAAGCAGGGCGGAACAGGCACTCTGTCGTTATGCAACGAAGCTTTATGACTGTGGGCCATCGCCAGAGAGCGTCAAATTCACCTTCTAGTGGTATATCTTCCAGGCATTCAAAATCTTTGGCCAGACAAACTCCGTCGAGTACTACTGCCTCACGAGTGGTTCCTCCACCTAGACCAGGTGGCAAAGATATTTCATCTCTGGGGCACTCCAGACATAGACCTCTTTGCAAGTCCACTGAATGCCAAACTTCCCCGGTTCTGTTCCAGGATTCCGGCTCGTAACTGTCAGGCAAGGGATGCCTTCCTCCTTCACTGCGGTCAGGACTTCCTTTATGCCTTCCCACCCATTCCCCTCATCCCCAAAACACTCTTCAAGCTTCATAGAGACAGGGGACACATGATTCTCATAGCACCACGATGGCCACGCCAAACGTGGTATTCCCTGCTTCTACATCTCTCTCAAGTGGCACCTCTGGAGTTAAGGCATGCTCCGGACCTCCTTTCCCAGGAGAACGGGATGCTATGGCACCCGAATCCCCAGTCCCTGCACCTCACGGCCTGGTTGCTTAAGGCTTAGACCTCCAAGATGTCAGCCTGTCCCAACAGGTAAAAGATATCCTTCAGGCTTCTAGGAAACTTTCCACAAGAAGATCTTATGCCTTCAAGTGGAAACATTTTAGGATATGGTGCTCCAAGAAGGGATTAAACCCCCTGGTCATACCCTTAGAATCAATACTAGATTATCTCCTTCACGTATCGAATTCTGGTCTAAAGACCAATTCGGTAAGAGTCCATCTTAGTGCAATTGCAGCTTCTTATAAGCCTCTGAATGGACAACCAATTTCTTCTCATCCACTCATATCAAGATTTATGAGAGGCCTTCTATTAACCAAACCTCCCATCAAGCCACCACCGGTGGCATGGGATCTAAATCTAGTTCTCGGGCAGCTCATAAAGCCGCCTTTTGAGCCTTTATCTACTACAGCCCTTAAGTTTTTGACCTGGAAGGTCATCTTCCTAATTGCAATCACCTCTGCATGTCGCATTAGTGAATTACAAGCTTTAGTGGTTGATCCTCCTTATACTAGATTTCATCATGAAAAGGTTGTTCTTAGAACTCATTCACACTTTATGCCAAAGGTGGTTTCGCCTTTTCATTTAAATCAATCAATTTATCTTCCTGTATTTTTTCCGAGGCCTCACGCCTCTAATGCAGAAAGAAATCTTCATACTTTGGATTGTAAGAGAGCCTTAGCCTTTTACATACAAAGAACACAGCAACATAGAAAGTCCTCGCAACTTTTTATAGCTTTTGACCCTAGTCATTTGGGACTTCCAGTCTCCAAAAGAAATTTATCTAATTGGATTGCCCAATGCATATCCTTTGCTTATGAAAGTAAGGGTCTTCCTCTTCAGGACCATGTCACAGCTCATAGTGTGAGAGCCATGGCAACTTCTATGGCTAATCTCCACTCTGTGTCTATCAATGACATTTGTCGAGCAGCCACCTGGGCTTCGATATACACCTTCACAGCCCACTACTGCCTGGATAAAGCCTCCCATCGGGATGTCTTCTTTGGCCAAGCTGTTCTTCAAAATCTCTTTCAAACCTAAATGAACTCCTACCCACCAACCCTGGTGGAATGCCAGAGATCCATGGGAGGAAGGATCCCACCTTCTAGGGTGGTACCTTCCTGGGAGTTGTCTCTCTATCTCTTTGTCTCATTCCTCTTTCCCTCTATCCTTTAACTCAGCTACAAACTTAACTGAAGAGGGACAGTTGGAAAGGCTGTGGTGAGGGATGCTCCCAAAAGCGTACCTATTCGACGCTGGGGAGCGTTACCGCGCAGGCTCCGTCGGTACCGACGATACCCATATGTGAAGACTAAATTCCTGCTATTCCCGGAGATCACCTGTTACAGGTGAGTAACTACGTTTTATAGGGCACCTCCCCAATTAACAAAACACAAGGACTTGGAACAGCACATTTGGAATATAATTAGAGATTTAACTGCTTTTTCTCTGAATGGACAGCTGGGAGACCAGCTGGTACTTTGGTAGATCTCTTTCTTTTGCTTTAACAGATAACTAAACTCCACGAACAGAGCAATGGCTGGAAAAAAAAATCATGTCGCTAAAGCTGTTGCCCCCGTTACAGCTTCTGCCTCTGTAGAGACAAAAGTCCCAATGCCAGTTGAAGGACCGGTTCCATGTGCAGGGTGCCTGCATGCTAAAGCTCTCAGGAAACAAGAGACGGTGGCGAGGCTGAGGAGCATTCAAGACAGTGAGAAGTACATTGATGAGATGCTTCTTTCAACAATCAAGCTCTCCAGTACAGGAAAATATGGGTGCCTTCAGAATGGTGAAGGTTGGACACAGGTTACCAGGGCCTGCAGAATCAGCAATTCAACTTCTCCAGCCCTTGAATTGAAGAACCATTATGCAGTCCTGGAAGTGGAGGAGGTGAAAGCATCCCTGGAAAGGGAAGAACCAGAGCTCAAGTACCCCAAAGTTGTATAATCAGTGACCACAAGGAAGCGAAGGGTAGTGGTGGTTGGTAACTCTCTTCTGAGGGGTACTGAGGCGTCCATCTGCCGACCAGACTTGATGTCCAGAGAGGTATGCTGTCTGCCAGGTGCCAAAATCCAAGATGTTAGCTAGAGTTTGCAGAGGCTCATCAAGCCCACTGACTATTACCCAATGTTGCTAATCCACGTCGGAACAAATGATATTGCCAGGTATCCCTCTGAGCATATCAAAAGTGACTTCATGGATCTGGGACAGAGGGTGAAGCATATAGGTGCACAGGTGGTGGTTTCTTCAACCTCCCTGTTGAGGGTAAAGGCCAAGGCAGAGAGACTCGCATCCTGGAGGTGAATGCATGGCTGTATGGATGGTGTCATCGAGAGCATTTTGGTTTCCTGGACCATGGGATGCTGTTCCAAGGGTTGCAGAGCAGAGATGGCATCCATCTGTCCAAGAAAGGATGACGCATTTTCAGTAGTAGACTGGCTAATCTATTGAAGGGGGGGATGGGTGAGGAAAGCCCCCAGGTAAGTGAAACATTAAATACCTTTATGGAAATGGGTAAAAGGGGTAACATATGGAAAGCAGTGTGTATAAATGCCCGTAGCATGGGAAATAAGATCCCTGATGTTGAAGCTTTTGGTGGGAGTGGCTGACTTGGATTTAGTGGCAGTTACAGAAAGAAGGTTCAACTATATCAGGCTGTACTTTATTTAGAAAGGACAGGGTAGGAAGAAGGGGAGGAGGAGTGGCACTATATGTAAAAAATAATATTAAAGCTTTAGAATTACAGAGCTTTAAAGGGAGAGAGGAGGCACTGTGGGTTAAACTAGAAAGAGGGAAAGAGAAATCTATTTGCATTGGCGTAATATACAGACCTACCTCACAAGAGGAAAAGGTGGACAGAGCGTTAATTGAAGACATATGCAACATTGCTAGGAATGCGGAAGTGCTACTGAGAGGGGATTTCAATATGCCAGATGTTTTTATTATTTTTTATTTACATTCTTTTATATACTGCGCTATTCCACATCAGTGCAGTTTGCATTGAACAAACTGAATTTACATTGAACAGGGCATTATAACTTGGAGATAGCCCATGTTCCCTGTAAAATAGTTTTGGAGGGTTAAGTGGCTTGCCCAAGACCACAAGGAGCACCTGTGGGACTAGAAACCCCAGTCCTTCCGGCCCAAGGTTGCTGTCCTCTAGTGGGATTTGAACCCCCGACCTTCCGGCCTGAAGTACCTTGCCCCAACCACTAGGCCACTCCTCCACTCCATGTTGATTAGCACATTCCTGCTGTAGTATCATCTAGAAGTAAGGAGATCCTGGATTCTCTACAGGGAGAACTATTCAGGCAATTGGTAACAGACCCTACACGTGAAGGGGCCATACTGGACTTGGTGCTTACCAATGCTGAAAGTCTTTCTGATATTATAGTGGGAGATTATTTTGCATCCAGTGATCACCAGATGGTGTGGTTCAGTATTAGGACTAGGGCTGTTAGAATCCATTCAAAAGCGAGGGTCTTAGACTTTAGGAAAACTAACTTTTCCAAGATGGGCCAATACCTCAGGGAGTCGTTAGCGGGATGGGAACAGCTGGGGATGTAGAAAAACAGTGGGCAAAACTGAAAGGGGATATTTTAAGGGCAACCAACCTTTTTGTTAAAATGGTAAATAAAGGTAAAAGGAAAAGGAGACCGCTATGGTTTTCAAAAGAAGTAGCTGAAAAGGTGAAGAAAAAGAGGGAGACCTTCATGAAATACAAAAGATCAGAGAGAGGAAGACAGGCATCTAAATTTGGAAAAAATTTGGAGAAGCAAGCAAAGTGGTCAGGAAAGCCACAATTGAAAAGGAGGAGGAAATAGCCAATGCAATAAAATGGGGGGATAAGACATTTTTCAGATATGTTAGTGAGAAGAGGAAGGGCAAAAGTGGTATTGTCAGACTCAAGAGTGAAGTGGAAGAATATGTACAGTAGAAGCTGATGAGGATAAAATGGAATTTCTGTTCTGTGTTCACAAATGAAGAACCAGGAACAGGACCTCAGAAAACACCCATAAACAGGAACAGAAGCGAGGGGCATCTTGAGCAATTTTTTGAAGACTGTGTTTGTGAGAAACTAGCTATCTCCAGGAACAAGCAGGAATGTAGTCTTCACATATGGGTATTGTCGGTACCGACGGAGCCTGTGCGGGAATGCCCCCAGCGTCCAATAGGAACGCTTTTGTTAGCATCCCTCAGCACATGCGTGCTGCCTTCCCGCCTTTCCAACTGTCCCTCTTCAGTTCTTCGTTTTCCGGTGAGCCGACAGGACCCATACCCTGTCACCGCAGAAAATTCCGTCTTTAAAATTGTTTTCTTGTCGCGTTTGCCTCCGCACGACTAATCTGCACTCCTTGTCTATCGATGACATTTGTCGAGCAGCCACCTGGGCTTCGGTACACACCTTCACAGCCCACTACTGCCTGGATAAAGCCTCCCATCGGGATGCCTTCTTTGTCCAAGCTGTTCTTCAAAATCTCTTTCAGACCTAATTCAACTCCTGCCCACCAACCCTGGTGGAATGCCAGAGATCCATGGGAGGAAGGATGCCTACCTTTCTATGGGGGCACCTTCCTCGGGCTATCTCCCTGGCATCTTCAGCTAGGGCGTCCCCATATGTGAAGACTACATTCCTGCTTGTTCCTGGAGATAGCAAGGGGAAGAACTCAGAGAGGAGGTGGCGAGGCTGAGGAGCATTCAAGACAGTGAGAAGTACATTGATGAGATGCTTCTTGCAGCAACCAAGCTCTCCAGCACAGGAGAAGATGGGTGCCAACAGAATGTCGATGGTTGGACACAATTCACCAGGGCCTGCAAAATCACCAATCCAACTTCTCCAGCCCTTGAATTGAAGAACCATTATGCAGCCCTGGAAGTGGAGGAGGTGAAAGCATGCCTGGAAAGGGAAGAACCAGAGTTCAAGTACCCCAGAGTTGCAGAATCAGTGACCAGAAGGAAACGAAGGGTAGTGGTGGTTGGAGACTCTCTTCTGAGGGGTACTGAGGCGTCCATCTGCCGACCAGACTTGATGTCCAGAGAGGTATGCTGTCTGCCTGGTGCCAAAATCCAAGATGTTACGGAGAGTTTGCCAAGACTCATCAAGCCCACTGACTATTACCCAGTGTTGCTAATCCATGTTGGAACAAATGATACTGCCAGGTATACTTCGGAACGTTTCAAAAGTGACTTCATGGCTCTGGGACAGAGGGTGAAGCAGTTAGGTGCACAGGTGGTGTTCTCTTCAGTCCTCCCTGTTGAGGGTAAAGGCCAAGGCAGAGAGACTCGCATCCTGGAGGTGAATGCATGGCTGTATGGATGGTGTCATCGAGAGCATTTTGGTTTCCTAGATCATGGGATGCTGTTCCAAGGGTTGCAGAGCAGAGATGGCATCCATCTGTCCAAGAAAGGTCAACGCATCTTTGGTAGTAGACTGGCTAATCTACTGAAGAGGGCTTTAAACTAGATTCGTTGGGGATAGGTGAAGAAAGCCCCCAGGTAAGTGAAAGCCCCCAGGTAGGTGATACATTAAATACCTTTATGGAAATGGGTAACAGGGGTAACATATGGAAAGCAGTGTGTATAAATGCCCGTAGCATGGGAAATAAGATCCCTGATGTTGAAGCTTTTGGTGGGAGTGGCTGACTTGGATTTAGTGGCAGTTACAGAAACATGGTTCACAGAAAACCATGACTGGGATGTAACTATACCTGGCTATACTTTATTCAGAAAGGACAGGGTAGGAAGAAGGGGAGGAGGAGTGGCACTATATGTAAAAACTACTATTAAAGCTTTGAAATTACAGAGCTTAAAAGAGAGAGAGGAGGCATTGTGGGTTAAACTAGAAAGAGGGAAAGAGAAATCTATTTGCATAGGTGTGATATACAGACCTCCCTCACAAGAGGAAGAGGTGGACAGAAAGTTAATTGAAGACATACGCAGCATTGCTAGGAAAGGGGAAGTGCTACTGATAGGAGATTTCAATATGCCAGATGTTGATTGGCACATTCCTGCTGCAGTATCATCTAGAAGTAAGGAGATCCTGGATTCTCTACAGGGAGAACTATTCAGGCAATTGGTAACAGACCCCACACATGAAGGGACCATACTGGACTTGGTGCTTACCAATGGTGAAAGTGTTTCTGATGTTGTAGCGGGAGATCATTTTGCATCCAGTGATCACCAGATGGTGTGGTTCAGTATTAGGACTAGGGCTGTTAGAATCCATTCCAAGGTGAGGATCTTAGACTTTAGGAAGACTAACTTTGCGAAGATGGGCCAATACCTCAGGGAGTCGTTAGTGGGATGGGAACAGCTGGGGGATGTAGAAAAACAGTGGGCAAAACTGAAAGGGGATATTTTAAGGGCAACCAACCTTTTTGTTAAAATGGTAAATAAAGGCAAAAGGAAAAGGAGACCGCTATGGTTTTCTAAGGAAGTAGCTGAAAAAGTGAAGAAAAAGAGGGAGGCCTTCATGAAATACAAGAGATCACAGAGAGAGGAAGACAGGCATCTGTATTTGGAAAAACTTAGAGAAGCTAGCAAAGTAGTCAAGAAGGCAAAGATTCAAAAGGAGGAGGAAATAGCCAATGCAATAAAATGGGGGGATAAGACATTTTTCAGATATATTAGTGAGAAGAGGAAGGGCAAGAGTGGTATTGTCAGACTCAAGGGTGCAGGGGGGGAATATGTAGAAGCTGATGAGGATAAAGCGGAATTGCTTAACAAATATTTTTGTTCTGTGTTCACAGATGAAGAACCAGGAGCAGGACCTCAGAAAACACCCACAAATAGGAACAGAAGCGAGGGACATCTTGAACAATTTTCAGAAGACTGTCTTCGTGAGAAACTAGCTCAACTTAAAGTAGACAAAGCGATGGGACCGGATGGGATACACCCTAGAATACTGAGGGAACTGGGGACGTTCTAGCAGCTCCACTGACTGACCTTTTTAATGCCTCGTTGGAGTCGGGAGTGGTGCCAAAGGACTGGAGAGAGGCTCATGTGGTGCCTTTACACAAAAGCGGAAGTAAGGATGTGGTTGAAATCTACAGGCCGGTTAGTTTAACTTCGGTGGTGAGTAAATTATTGGAAACGCTGCTGAAAGAGAAAATAGTGAGGTTTCTGGAGTCCAGCGGATTACAGGATCCGAGGCAGCATGGATTCACCAGAGGCAGATCTTGTCAGACAAATCTGATTGATTTCTTTGACTGGGTGATCAGGGAGTTGGACCGAGGGAGAGCTCTAGATGTGGTGTATTTAGATTTCAGTAAAGCCTTTGACACTGTTCCTCACAGGCGACATAAACAAACTGAGCACCCTAGGGATGGACCCTAAAGTTACTGCTTGGGTTAGAAATTGGTTGGGTGGAAGGCGACAAAGAGTACAAGTAAATGGAGCTCACTCTGAGGAGAAGGATGTTATCAGTGGTGTGCCCCAGGGATGTGTCCTTGGTCCGATTCTTTTTAACATCTTTGTTAGTGATATAGCGGAAGGGCTGTCGGGTAAGGTTTGCCTCTTTGCGGATGATACCAAAATCTGCAATAGAGTAGACACCCAGGAAGGTGTAGATAACATGAGGAGGGATCTAGCTCAGCTTGAAGAATGGTCTAGAATTTGGCAGCTGGGATTTAATGTTAAAAAATGTAAGGTCATGCATTTGGGCTGCAGCAGTCCAAGGGAGCAATACAGTATAGGAGGTGAAGTACTTTTGTCCACTAAAGAAGAGCGGGACCTAGGTGTGGTTGTGTCTGATGATCTTAAAGTAGCTAAACAGGTAGAAAAGGCGACGGCAAAAGCTAGAAGGATGCTTGGGTGCATACGGAGAGGAATGGCTAGCAGAAAAAAGGAGGTGATAATGCCTCTGTATAAGTCTTTGGTGCGACCTCATTTTGTTTTTTTTTTAATACGTTTATTTTCATTTTACAACAAACAAAAGTAACAACACACCAAAAGATACAAATACACACATACAATAAGGAAAACAACCCCAATTACCCCCCACCCCTATGCTTCTTCACTAAGCTAATAAGAGTCATCACATAAGCGCTTACACACAACAGTTATTGTACAGCAAACAAGCAAAAATGGTATTGATGATACATGCTGATCCTGTGGCAGAAATGTATACAAAATTGAAACAGTCAAATGAGAGCATTTAGCAGTTAGAACATAATCATGGAACACCTTCCTTTTAAACAAGTAGTGAAGGGCTTGAGTGGAAGAGATTGACATACAAGGTAGTTGCTCATAATTACAGTAAAAATGGACATGATTCCACCAATCATTAAGGCTCAGATGGGAGCCAATTTCCAGTATTTCGTAATGAAGGAGATAGGAAATAGCTATGCCCAGTAAATGGGCCTCCTGAAGAAACATTAACTCAGAATAATCATGATTAAGAGAGCTAAGGATTGTCCTTCTTTGGAATGGACTATTGATGCCTGTTACAATCAGTAATGATAACTTACATAAAGCCATGCAAAATAGTTAAACAATCTGAGAGAGAAACATAATAGCGCACAGAGTTACACAATGTCGCTCATAGTACCAGTAAATGACTGCAGAAACAACATGATAGGAATTAAACTAAGGAAAACCATGAAGCGCCCCATATAACAAAATAAGCACCGAAGTGCCTTAGAGAAGAAGCAAAACCCCCGAAGTTACTGGCGGCCTGATGTCTGCGGGGAGAAACCCCAGAGAGGGCCAGAATGGAAATATAAATCCTATAGAGCTATACGGGCTCCGAAACTAACCAAGGAGCTCATCGTGGAAAGAAAGGAGACCAATAAGGTATATATAAAGAGAAAGAAAAGTCCAGGCAGTCTCCGTTTCAAGCAGCGATCACCGCATCGAGCCATTCAAAATGGCGGACAGTTCCAGCGGATTCCATCCAAGCTGTTGGATTAGCGCATCTGGTCTGCTTCTTTGGAAGCTAGAAATGTTGCTAGCAGATCAGGATCTTCGAAGGTGCGAGTTTGGTTATGGAGAGTCACTCTGAGCTTCGCTGGATATAAGATGCCGAAGCGAGCCTGTAACTGTTGAAGTCTAGGTCGAAAAGCAAGGAGTCTCTTCCGACGGTCAACTGTGGGCTTAGCCAAGTCAGGGAAGAAGGAGACTTTATGATTTTCAAACTCCAAATGACGATTCGCCCGGGCAGCATTTAGAATTTGCTCAACTTGCTGATATCTCAGTAGACGAAAGATGATGGGCCGGGGGGTCGTCCGATTGAGCGCCAGGCTGGTAGGAACACGATGTGCTCGGTCAATTTCCAGATCTCTGTGAAAAGTAATCTTCAGCAAGGAGGGAAGAGTTTTGACCAGAAATTCTCTCATATCTCCTGCTTCCGCGCCCTCCGGTACACCAATGAGCCGTACATTGTTGCGACGGGCTCGATTATTGCTATCCTCTAGCTCTTTTGTAGATACTGTATCTGACGCTCAGCCTCATCCAGTTTCACCAAGCGCACCACGTGCGAGTCGAGGACCCCCGCCATATTGTCCTGCCGTAATGAAAGACCTTCAAATCGATCCTGAAGCACACCAAAATCTTCTCTCATGGCTCGGAGCGCTTCTCCGTTGGACTGCACCAGTGCCTGCACACCACGTATTTCCTCCAAGATCTCCTGTTGCATTTCGGGGTTATCCCGAAATGGCACCATCTTTTGTGGGGAAGGCAGCTCTGTCTTGGAACGTTTTCCGTGTGAAGAAGAGGGAGATCCGAAGTCTAAGCGCACTGGTTTATGGGCCGCCATCCCCCCCGAGGCACCCCGGTAAGTTCGGAGCAAAATATTAAGTTAATGTAGGTATTAAGTCAGGATTCTGAGTAGGCCCCTCGGGAGCTTCAGCGCAAAGCGTCTAACCCGCTGGACATCAGGCTCCGCCCCCGGTGCGACCTCATTTTGGAGTATAGTGTGCAGTTCTGGAGACCGCACCTTCAAAAGGATGTGAACAGGATGGAGTCGGTGCAGAGGGTGGCTACTAAAATGATTAGTGGGCTTCATTATAAAGCATATGAGGACAGACTTAAGGATCTTAATATGTACACCTTAGAGGAAAGGCGGGATAGAGGTGATGTGATTGAGATGTTTAAATACCTCCGTGGCATAAATGTTCAGGGAGAGAGCCTCTTTCAATTGAAAACAAGTTCTGCTACGAGGGGACATGGGATGAGGGTGAAGGGAGATAGATTCAGGAGTGATATGTGGAAATGTTTCTTTACGGAAAGAGTAGTGGATCCATGGAATAGTCTCCCAGTGGAGGTGGTAGAGATGAGGACAGTAACTGAATTCAAAAAAGCATGGGACCAACACAGAGGATCTCTAAAGGTAAAAAGTGGACTGTTGTAGTTGTTGTTATGGAAGGACAGACTAGATAGGCCATGTGGTCTTTTTCTGTCATCATGTTTCTATGTAACAGCAGGAATTTAGTCTTCACAACCCACCCACCTCCCCTAGGAGTTCTTTCTATCTCTTTGTCTCTTTCCTCTCTTCCTCTATCCTTTCACTCAACTACAAACTTAACTGAAGAGGGACATTTGGAAAGGCGGGAAGGCAGCGCGCATGTGCTGAGGGATGCTCCCAAAAGCGTTCCTATTGGACGCTGGGGAGCGTTCCTGTGCAGGCTCCGTCGGTACTGACGATACCCATATGTGAAGACTAAATTCCTGCTGTTCCCGGAGATCACCTGTTACAAGTGAGTAACTACGCTAAACTGAAAGTAGACAAAGCAATGGGACCGGATGGGATACACCCTAGAATAATGAGGGAACTTTGGGACGTTCTAGCAGCTCCACTGACTGACCTTTTCAATGCCTCGTTGGAGTCGGGAGTGGTGCCAAAGAACTGGAGAGAGGCTTATGTGGTGCCTTTACACAAAAGCGGAAGTAAGGATGTGGTTGAAAACTACAGGCCGGTTAGTTTAACTTCGGTGGTGAGTAAATTATTGGAAACACTGCTGAAAGAGAAAATAGTGAGGTTTCTGGAGTCCAGTGGATTACAGGATCCAAGGCAGCATGAATTCACCAGAGGCAAGTATTGTCAGACAAATCTGATTGATTTCTTTGACTGGGTGACCAGTGAGTTGGACCGAGGGAGAGCCCTAGATGTGGTGTATTTAGATTTCAGTAAAGCCTTTGACACTGTTCCTCACAGGCAACTTATAAACAAACTGAGAACTCTAGGGTTGGACCCTAAAGTTACTGCTTGGGTTAGAAATTGGTTGGGTCGGAGGCAACAAAGAGTACAAGTAAATGGAGCTCACTCTGAGGAGAAGGAAGTTACCAGTGGTGTGCCCCAGGAATCTGTTCTTGGTCTGGTTCTTTTTAACATCTTTGTTAGTGATATAGTGGAAGTGCTGTCAGGTAAGGTTTGCCTCTTTGCGGATGATACCAGGATCTGCAGTAGACACCCAGGAAGGTGTAGATAACATAAGGATTGTTCTAGTTAAGTTTGAAGAATGGTCTAGAATTTGGCAGCTGGGATTTAATGTTAAAAAATGCAAGGTCATGCATTTGGGCTGCAGCAATCCAAGGGAGCAATATAGTATGGGGGTGAAGTACTTTTGTCCACTAAAGAAGAGCGGGACCTAGGCATGGTTGTGTCTGATGATCTTAAAGTAGTTAAACAGGTAGAAAAGGCAACAGCAAAAGCTAGAAAGATGCTTGGGTGCATTCGGAGAGGAATGGCTAGCAGAAAAAAGGAGGTGATAGTGCCTCTTTATAAGTCATTGGTGCGACCTCATTTGGAGTATGGTGTGCAATTCTGGAGACCGTACCTTCAAAAGGTGGAGTCAGTACAGAGGGTGACTACTAAAATGGTTAGTGGTCTTCATTATAAAGCATATAAGGACAGACTTAAGGATCATAATATGTACACCTTAGAGGAAAGATGGTATAGAGGGCGGGATAAGTGCACAGGAAGAGAGCCTCTTTCGATTGAAAGCAAGTTCTGCTACAAGGGTACATGGGATGAGGGTGAAAGGGGATAGATTCAAGAGTGATATGCGGGAATATTTCTTTACGGAAAGAGTGGTGGATCTGTGGAATAGTCTCCCAGTGGAGGTGGTAGAGGACAGTGTCTGAATTCAAAAACGTATGGGACAAATACAGAGGATCTCTAAAGGAAAAAAGTGGACTGTCGTAGTTGTTGATATGGAAGGACAGACTAGATAGGCCATGTGGTCTTTTTCTGTCGTCATGTTTCTATGGTACTATGTAAACCGCTTTGATTGAAGGATAAGGCGGTATAGAGAACTGGTTAAATAAATAAAATAATTAAATATAAAAAACACCAATTGTGTAACTGTTGTAACTATATTAGCAAAGGGACAGAGCTAACAAGGGAGGAGAAGGGCACCATACTTAGCTGTCTATTAGGAATTTAGAAAATCAAATTGATGATCTAAAGTATTAAAAAAAAAAAGTAAACCTGTGGTTATAAATCACACTGCTTTCCCCTTATAGCTAACCATTTAAAATCTAAAATCACCCCTTCTTTGAATTTATAATCCATCCTAGGTCATTGTACTACCCCAAAAGTTGTGTAAAGTAATCTTAAAAGAGGGAAGGGGAAATACCAGCTCATATCCATTCAAAATTAGATTTCTAGAAGCAATAAGGGGCTAATTAGTCCGATAGTATGTCTGTGTACCAGATAGCCTGTCATGTTTTTGGAAGAGCAGACACTCTTAGCCAGGTACTGATAAAATGCAGGCTTAAACCCCTTGATTAAAGTCCATAAAATATTTAGAAAGCAATAAAGTCTCTGCAGCAATCCAAAACGCTGTCAACCAAAAGTGAAACTGGATTCAAAGTGCTTCAAACTGAAGCCTCATTTTAAAATCTGTAAGGGTGTGAAACGGAACCGAGGGGTCACTATAGCAACTATCGAAACACGGGAAGCCAAGAGTCTAAAACAGTGGCTCAATCTGTGCTGGCATGCCGTAGTATAAAGAAAACAAGTTTATCCATTCGACCAATATGAGAGAAAATATCGGTACAAGAAATGTCTGTATGTGAAGAAATGTCAAAGGTCCAAGCGTAAGATATGCATATAGGCACTAGCCTAATAATCCCATAAGAACATAAGATATGCCATACTGGGTCAGACCAAGGTCCATCAAGCCCAGTATCCTGTTTCTAACAGTGGCCAATCTAGGTCATACGTACTGTCGTGAGGGCATCCCCTGGTGACCATTCGAAGTATGGGCATGCTCCACGATAGAAATTATTTAGGGAGCGTGATGAAATGTAAGGTCCACGAATGGCGAAATGGTCTTACTTATTTCCAGCTTCCTATGAGAGCTCAATAATCAAACCAAGGGTAGGGAAAACAAGGCTTTATTCCTTGTCGGTGCAAGGGTTCAAATAAGACATTGAGAAATCAAAAGAATGTCCTTTGTTTCAAAAGGTACCAGTATTAACAAGCTGACTAATTGTTAATCTCCACAATTAGTGCAAGGGTTAATCAGAGGAATTCACTTCATTCCAACACAATAAGAATTAAACAAACTTCTTCTCAGTTATACAGTGGCTACAGATTCTAGGCTCGTGGCCATGCACAAACCACAATCCATTTCTTCTGGTGGAGGAATGGGAACAGCATTTATATATTCAATTTCCATGGATTCTGCTCCACTACATTCATCATCAGAGTAGTCACTGTCCCTGTCTGCTACAGGTCTACGTGAAGTGTCCCTAGGCTCTTGCCTCCAATAAGACTGTGTTTTAAGTTCTCTGGGAATTTTCTGAAACCAACCTGGTTCCTTCTTCCTTACAAACTGAGTATTTGTTTTAGCAGAGCCTCTAGGAGTTAAGCATTCAGTATCATGAATAAAGCTTTCATACCTGGAGCCTCTGTGGTTTGAATCCGTGGAGCTTTCTCTCCCAGAAACGTTCTTCCTGCAACAGGTTCTCTGCCGATAAGCTCTAGGCAGGGCTGTGCTTTCTGGCAGCTTGGTAAAACCTGGTGTGGATTCAACTTTATGCTTCGGTAAGAACTTAGCTTTGTCAGAAACTGCTTTTCCTTTGGTGCCTGGTAAAACTTGACTAGTATTTCCCAGAGACTGCAGGCTTTCCTCCAAACCTATCTCTCTGGTTCTCTGGATACGTCTCTCTGCTTTTGAATCAGGAACGTTGTTGGAACAGGGAGTGGCACACTCTCTAGCCTTAGTGCTTTCTCCAGCAGACTCCCTCTGAACAGCTGCTCGCTTAGCCTGGCCCTTCTGAACTCCACCTTTGTGAACTCTGTTCCTTTGGGCTTGCTCAGGTAGGATTCTTTCTCCAAGTCCTTCTCCTTCTCTTAGAGCTGCTCCTTCCTTCAGAGCTGTTCCTTCTCTCTGTCCTCTCCTTTGAGGTATTCCTCTCTTCTGTCCTTCTCCTGGAGCTGTTCCTCTCAATAGAGGTGTTCCTCCTCCATGAGGTGTTCCTCCTTTGCTAGCATTCCGCTTCTGCTTATAAAGGAATCTTTCCTTTGAAACTCCCGGTCTCATTCCCAGGTGCAAATCATTAGCTCTCTTAGGCTCATTAGCTCCTGTATGATCACTCCTGCCCCCTCTAGCTGTGCCTTGAGGTAACTGCACATCTAGATTTCTCTGAGAAACAGGGTTTCTTTTCAGGTTTGCATCTTTATTGATACCCACTTCATGACAGTACCTAGCAGTATCCCCAAGAGACACAGGTTCCACAATGCTTGTATTGGGTCAAGCATTGATATCCTGGGTCCCTTTTTAATAATGGTTTATGGACCTTTCCTCCAGGAACTTGTCCAAATCTTTTTTAAATCCAGCTACACTAACAGCCTTTACTACATCCTCCGGTAACAAATTCCAGAGTTTGATTACATGTTGAGTGAAAAAATATTTTCTCTTATTTGTCTTAGTTTACCCTGTAGCTTCATTACAAGTCCCCTAGTCTTTCTATATTCTGATAGCGTAAACAATTGATCTATGTTTACGTGTTCCACGTCATTCATTAGTTTATAGACCTCTATCATATCTCCCCTCAGCCGTCTCTTTTCCAGGTTGAAGAGCCCCTCATGAAGACTACCATGTTACGTAACATAACATCATAACCATATGGTGGATAGAATACTATACATTGGTGATTCTATCAATGCAATGGGCTCTCACAGTTGATATAAAATAAAGTGGACTGCAGTACCAAACGTCAGAACTGACTAATCAAAGAGGTAACGCATCCATTACTCATCTGAGTGGGAGCTACAGCCGTACTATTAGAGAGGTGGTGAAAAATTCAGAAACCGCGGTTGCAATTAATATTTAATGTAATGTTAAAACCCAGTCTAAGAGCCTGTATAGGATGTAGTGGAAAACTAAAATGGAATGAAATTAAATGGAAAAACTGCAGGGGAAATGGATGAATAAATAGATTAAAATAAAGGTTAAAACAAGAATCGTATAGAACACCAATGTTTAATAAAATTATGGTAAATGCCAGTCAAAAACGGTGCCTATGGACCACTAGTCATGGTAAAGATTATAAAAACCAACCATCAGCGGATAACTATACTGTTAAGAGACATAAAAAAATTAAATGGGCACCAGACAAACACAGCTCAAATCCTAAAAGTGATACAAGCAAACATACTAAAATCAGTACCAGTAACATGGGGGCGACACAAAAAGAGGGGGCGACAAAAGAGCGGGCGACAAAGGCGGGGGAGCACCTTAAAATTGTATAAGAACAGACTGGAACCAAAGTAAAAGATCCTGGGCTAAAAAACAAAACAAAAAACAACCAAAGTAAAGCACCCTTAAAAATATCAATAAATAGTGCATTCATACAGTAAATAACTATCAGATAGCGGGAAAACAAAAAAACAAAACCTAACCAAGAAATACTGAAAGGTCCTGTTCTTGGTTGAGACCAACTGGAGAAAGGGAACAAAGTCTATAAATATACTTCTGTTCTAGTTTTAATAAAATTGTCTCTATTACCACCTCTCCAGTGTGCTCGTACCATTTTAAGCACAAAACATTTCAAATCCATCAGTGAGTGCTGGGCCTTTGCCCATTGGGCAACCAACAGTTTGCCCATGTGTTCTATACCACGCATCCTTAAATTGCGAATAGTCTTTTCTACATACAGTAATTTGCAGAGGCACATGATGACATAAATGACAAAATTTGGTTCACAGTTAGAGTTCATAACTGGATGTAGAAAATACTCGTTAATTGTCAAAGTATGAGCGCATACTGAGCAACGAGCACATCTAAAATGATCAAATGCTTTGGGAGTTGCTCTGGGTGCAGCAGTTGCTCTGGGGGCACTAGAATATTGATTAAATTAGTGTTGTGCCTTTGAGCAACAATAACTTGTGATGTGCTGAAGGTGGGAATTATTGATAAAATATGCCATTCTTCTTTCAAAATATTAATTCTATTCAATAAATTTGAGAAAGAGAGGCACAGACTAATTGTTGTTTTTTTTTAAAGTCCTAGTTGTGCCTTGCAGTAATGAACATCTGTCGGAAGATCCTGCTCTCTGATATGCTTGTTCAACACATTTCCTGGGATACCCTAGTTGTTCAAAACGTTTCTTCATTACTAAGGCATGTTTTCCAAAATCTTGTTCCCTGGAGCATACTTTCCGGGCCCTTAGAAATTGGCTAATGGGTAAATTCCACTTCAGAGATCTGTTGTGGAAACTGTCAAAATGAAGCAACCTATTTTTTATTGGTTGGTTTATGGTAAAGATCAGTAATGAACCCATGGGTACCTTTCCGCATAAGGATGTCTAAATAAGAGACCCGATTGATGGTCATATTCGATTCAAACTGCAAATTATCATCAATGCTGCTCAACCATTTTAGAAACTCACATAAAACTTCATAGTTACCTTCCCAAACCATCAGCACATCATCTATATAACGCTTCCAAAGCTTTATATGAGATGACAAATGGTGATTGTGTAAAAACTGCTGTTCAAAATGTGCCACATATAAATTCTCCACGTCGGGGGCCATAACAAGTCCCTTAATCTGACAGTAAAACAGAGCGCTAAAACAGAAATAATTCTGTGTTACAGCTAACTGAGCCAGTACTGTGTGAAAAGAATGTTGGAGGATTTCTCGGGGTTGGTCTCAAGAGAAATGTATTCTCAATTATCGTCAGGGCTGCCTTCTGTGCTATATTAGTATAGAAACAGAGAAACATAGAAACAGAAAAATGAGGACAGAAAAAGACCAGATGGCCTATCTAGTCTGTTCTTCCATATCAACAACTACAGTCCCCTTTTTTCCTTTAGAGATCCTCTGTGTTTGTCCCATGTTTTTTTGATTTGATATACTGTTCTCATTTCTACCACCTCCACTGGGAGACTATTCCACAGATCCACCACTCTTTCCGTAAAGAAATATTTCCGCATATCACTTCTGAATCTATTTCCTTTCACCCTTAAACCATGTCCCCTTATAACAGAACTTGCTTTCAATCGAAAGAGGCTCTCCCCCTGTGTATTTATGCTACGGAGGTATTTAAATGTCTCAATCATATCGCCTCTATTCCGCCTTTCCTCTAAGGTGTACATATTAAGATCCTTAAGTCTGTCCTCATATGCTTTATAATGAAGACCACTAACCAGTTTAGTAGCCACCCTCTGTACTGACTCCAGCCTGTTTATATCCTTTTGAAGGTGCGGTCTCTAGAATTGCACACAATACTCCAAATGAGGTCGCACCAGAGACTTATACAGAGGCATTATCACCTCCTTTTTTCTGCTAGCCATTCCTCTCTATGCACCCAAGCATCTTTCTAGCTTTTGCTGTCGCCTTTTCTACCTGTTTAGCTACTTTAAGATCATCAGACACAACCACACCGAGGTCTCGCTCTTTTTTAGTGGACAAAAGTACTTCATCCCCTATACTATATTGCTTCCTTGGATTGCTGCAGCCCACACGCATGACCTTACATTTTTGAACATTAAATCCCAGCTGCCAAATTCTAGACCATTCTTCAAGCTTAGCTAGATCCCTCCTCATGTTATCTATGCCTTCCTGGGTGTCTATTGCAGATTTTGTTATCATCCGCAAAGAGGCAAACCTTACCTGACAGCCCTTCTGCTATATCACTAACAACGATGTTAAAAAGAATCGGACCAAGGACAGATCCCTGGGGTACACCACTGGTAACTTCCTTCTCAGAGTGAGCTCCATTTACTTGTACCCTTTGTTGCCTCCCACTCAACCAATTTCTAACTCAAGCAGTAACTTTAGGGTCCATCCCTAGGAGGTGCTCAGTTTTTTTATAAGTCGCCTGTGAGGAACAGTGTCAAAGGCTTTACTGAAATCTAACTACACCATATCTAGGACTCTCCCTCGGTCCAACTCCCTAGTCACCCAGTCAAAGAAATCAATCAGATTTGTCTGACAAGACCTGCCTCTGTTGAATCCATGTTGCCTCAGATCCAGTAATCTGCTGTACTCCAGAAATCTCTCTATTTTCTCTTTCAGCAGCGTTTCCAATAATTTACTCACCACCCAAGTTAAACTAACTGGCCTGTAGTTTTCAACCTCCTTACTTTCGCTTTTGTGTAAAGGGACCACATAAGCCTCTCTCCAGTCCTTTGACACCAACTCAAATGAGGCATTGAAAAGGTCAGTCAGTGGAGCCGCTAGAATGTCCCCATGTTCCCTCAGTATTCTAGGGTGTATCCCTTTCGCTCCCATCGCTTTATCTACTTTAAGTTTAGCTAGTTTCTCACGAACAGTCTTCTTAAAATTCTTCGAGATGCCCCTTGCTTCTGTTCCTGTTTGTGGGTGTTTTCTGAGGTCCTGTTCCTGGTTCTTCATCTGTGAACACAGAACAGAAATATTTGTTAAGCAATTCCGCTTTATCCTCATCAGCTTCTACATATTCCTCGACTTCACCCTTGAGTCTGACAATACCACTTTTGCCCTTCCTCTTCTCACTAACATATCTGGAAAATGTCTTATCCCCTCATTTTATTGCATCGGCTGTTTCCTCCTCGTTTTGAATCTTTACTTTCCTGACTACTTTGCTAGCTTCTCTAAGTTTTTCCTCTCTCTGTGATCTCTTGTATTTCATGAAGGCCTCCCTCTTTTTCTTCACCCTTTCAGCTACTTCTTTTGAAAACCATAGCAGTCTGCTTTTCCTTTTTCCTTTATTTACCATTTTAACAAAAAGGTTGGTTGCCCTTAAAATATTCCCTTTCAGTTTTGCCCACTGTTTTTCTACATCCCCCAGCTGTTCCTATCCCGCTAACGACTCCCTGAGATATTGACTCATCTTGGCAAAGTTAGTTTTCCTAAAGTCTGAGACCCTCGCTTTTGAATGGATTCTATCAGCCCTAGTCCTAATACTGAACCACAGCATTTGGTGATCACTGGATGCAAAATGATCTCCCACTATAACATCAGAGACATTTCCACCATTGGCAACCACCAAGTCCAGTATGGCCCCTTCACGTGTGGGGTCTGTTACCAATTGCCTGAATAGTTCTCCCTGTAGAGAATCCAGAATTTCCTTACTTCTAGATGATACTGCAGCAGGAATGTGCCAGTCAACATCTGGCATATTGAAATCCCCTATCAGTAGCACTTCCCCTTTCCTAGCAATGCTGCCTATGTCTTCAATTAACTCTCTGTCCACCTCTTCCTCTTGTGAGGGAGGTCTGTATGTTACGCCAATGCAAATAGATTTCTCTTTCCCTCTTTCTAGTTTAACCCACCGTGCCCCCTCTCTCCATTTTAAGCTCTGTAATTCCAAAGCTTTAATATTATTTTTTACATATAGTGCCACTCCTCCTCCCCTTCTTACTACCATGTCTTTTCTGAATAAAGTATAGCCTGGTATAGTTACATCCCAGTCATGGTTTTCTGTGAACCATGTTTCTGTAACTGCCACTAAATCCAAGTCAGCCACTCCCATTAAAGTTTCAATATCTGGGATCTTATTTCCCATGCTACGGGCATTTATACATACCGCTCTCCATATGTTGCCATTTTACCCATTTCCATAAAGGTAAATAATATTTCACTTTTCTGGGGGATTTAAATTAACTGGTGGCTTTCTTCTCCCATCCCCAACGAATCCAGTTTAAAGCCCTCTTCAGTAGATTAGCCAGTCTGCTATTAAAGAAGTGTCGACCTTTCTTGGACAGATGGACGCCATCTCTGCTCTGCAATCCTTGGAACAGCATCCCATGTTCCAGGAAACCAAAATGCTCTCTGACACCATCCACGCAGCCATGCATTCATCTCCAGGATGTGAGCTTCTCTGCCGTGGCCTTTACCCTCAACAGGGAGGATTGAAGAGAATACCACCTGTGCACCTATCTGCTTCACCCTCTGTCCCAGAGCCATGAAGTAACTTTTGATTTTCTCAGAGGAATACCTGGCAGTATCATTTGTGCCAACATGGATTAGCAACATTGGGTAATAGTCAGAGGGCTTGATGAGTCTTGGCAAAAATCTTGGCAAAAATCTTGGATTTTTGGCACCTGGCAGACAGCATACCTCTCTGGACATTAAGTCTGGTCGGCAGATGGACGCCTCAGTACCCCTCAGAAGAGAGTCACCAACCACCACTACCCTTTGCTTCCTCGTGGTCACAGATTCTGCAACTTTGGGGTACTTGAGCTCTGGTTCTTCCCTTTCCAGGGATGCTTTCACCTCCTCCACTTCCAGGGCTGCATAATGGTTCTTTAGTTCAAGGGCTGGAGAAGTTGGATTGGTGATTCTGCAGGCCTTGGTGACTTGTGTTCAACCTTCGTCATTCTGTAGGCACCCATCTTCTCCTCTGCTGGAGAGCTTGGATGTGGCAAGCATCTCATCAATGTACTTCTCACTGTCTTGAATGCTCCTCAGCCTCGCCATTTCCTCTCTGAGTTCCTCTACTAGTTTCCTGAGAGCTTCAGCATGCAGGCACCCTGCACATGGAACCAGTCCTTCAACTGGCATTGGGACCTCTGTCTGGACAGAGGCAGAAGCTGTAACAGGGGCAACAGCTTTAGTGAAATGATTTTTCCCCAGCCATTGTTCAGTTTGTGGAGCTTAGTTGTCTGTTACAACAAAAGAGAGAGAGATCTACCAAAGTACCAGTTGGTTTCCCAGCTGTCCTTTCAGAGAAAAAGCAGTTAAATTTATTCAAGCATGTTCAAAATGTGCTGTTCCAATTCCCTGTGTGTAGTTAATTGGGGAGATGCCTTATAAAGCAAGACTGCTTACTAGGGGTGAATGGGAGTTGGGAAAGGGGAGGTAGGGATGGAACAAACACCTGATTAGGTGTCAGTAGTTTCAAAGAGCTGAGAAAGATACTAAAGCAGAGTTTTAAACCTACCCCACTAAAAAAATATTTCTCCTTTTACACTAAAGCACCTAAAAGAATGTAACTTTGTTTTAAAAATGTTCCAAAACCCTTTTAAGAGCTCCCAGAGAGCTGTAATTTAAAAAGCCGCAAATTCTTACCTTTGCTTGACATGTGGAGCCCCTGCTAGGAATGCCTCAGCAGTGCAGGGCTCTGAAGTCTTTTATGCAGGCCTCAGCTGCGCTCAGTTCTTTCACAGGCTAATGAGGCCCACTAACTCCTGATTAGGTGTCAGTAGCTTCAAAAGCTGAGAAAGATACAAAAGCTGAGAAAGATACTAAAGCAGTTGTGATATCTAGTGTAACTAAGATCAAACCTATATGGTAGCCCTCAAAGGAATCTAAAATCTGTATAGTATGGGAAGAATCATGAACATATAAGGGTATTTGAGTCCCAAGGCCTCAAAAAGGAATCCATGTATTCTGAGCCTGGTTCAAATATAGACCCAATTGCAGAAACTATGGGTTGGCCCGTGGGTTTATTCAGGGTCTTATGACTATTCGGCAGAATATATATCTGAGGGGTAACTGGATGATCCACCTTCAAAAACTCATATTCTTTTTCTTTGTCAAGTTACCCAGTTCTAAACCCGATTCAAAAATAGTCTAAATTCCTCTTAGGAGGAACAGTGGGATCACCATCAAGCTGTTCATAGAATTCTTTATCCCTCAATTATCTGTAAACCTCACCCACATAGTCGGAGATGTTCACAAGCACGAGAGCACCCCCTTTATCTTCTGATTTAATGATCAGCTTAGGATTGTCTCTGAGTTTAGCAAGTGTTGCCTTTTCATCTTTTGACATATATACTGAACCAATGAGGATGTATTATAATGTCTCAACCCTCTTAGATACAACTCAATCAAAGGTGGCAATGACTAGATTGGTGACACTGGGTGGCATCCAAGTTGATGGCTTCTTGACCACAGAGTTATCCATCATATCCTCCAGTCTATGTTGCAAAGTAGTCTATGATCTTCAATTTCCTAAAGAATTTGTAAAGATCCACTCGAATCATGTCTAATAGAGGGCACAAAGGATAAACCCTTTTCTTAAACCTTTAATTCCAATTCATTTAATATATGACCTGAGAGGTTAAAAATAGCATTATCTAATACTCATGGGACAGTCTACGACCGAGAAACCCCCTCCCCCGAGTGGGATAGACCTGGTGTATTAGTATTGATTCTGATAATTGTTCTGGAAATGAGATTCTTGGTTGTATCTTTCTTTTTCTTTGGGACCCCCTCCCTTCCAAAAATAGACCCCGGTCAGGATTTTCAAATGGACAATCTGTTGAGAAGCAAATAAGAAGGATGAGTTGTCTGGATCATCTTCAAGATGGGAATAACTCGTCTTCCTAATGGGCTCGCTAACCTCATGTGAATCCCTGTCATTAAGCTCTATTCTAGGTGGTTGGTGCTTCTCTATTGGCCCTGTCTTCTGTCAGGAGAAAATATCTCTATAACGAAATGGAGCCTTTTCCCATGGATAAACATATCCAGTTTTATAATCCTCCTCGTCGCTATGGTACTTTTCCAACTTCTTATCTTTAATGCTCTTCTGATATTCAATCAAATTACGGTCAAAATCCTTTATTTTGATCAAACCATGCATCACAATCCTTAAGAGACTCTAATTTCCCATCTAATTCATTTTGAACCTCCTGAGCTTTTAGTCCTGGATTATTAATCAAAAAGATCATAAGATCAATGAACACTTATTGAGAATTGCAGTCTAACTTTTCATAAATTCTTCATTGTCCGTAAATAACCCAGGGGCCTTGTAGATATAAAGACTCCCTTGATATAGTCTTGTTACTGCAGTATTCCAAAAGAGAGCAAGCATACATCTCCTCTTTAATGCATTTTTGCATCAGTTTAATCACCTCCTCTCATTTTTATTGTTTGTCTACGACAGTATCCTCTTGTGGGAAGAAGGGGTCTACTGGCAACATCTGCTGGAGAATATCATCACCATAAGAACATAAGATATGCCATACTAGGTCAGAGCAAGGTCCATCAAGCCCAGTATCCTGTTTCCAACAGTGGGCAATCTAGCTCATAAGTACCTAGCAGTTTCCCCAAAAGACACAGGTTCCGCAATGCATGTACTGGGTCAAGCATTGATATCCGGGATCCCTTTTAATAATGGTTTATGAATCTTTCCTCTAGGACCTTGTCCAAACCTTTTTTAAACTCAGCTACACTAACAGCTTTTACTACATCTTCCGGTAACAAATTCCATTGTTTGATTACACGTTGAGTGAAAAAATATTTACTCTTATTAGTCTTAAATAGTTTACCCTGTTTACCATTGCATGTCCCCTAGTCTTTCTATATTCTGATGACGTAAACAATCGATCTACGTTTACCCGTTCCACTCCATTCATTAATTTATAGAGCTCTATCATATCTCTCCTCAACTGTCTCTTCTCCAGGTTGAAGAACCCTAACCTTTTCAGCCTCTCCATGGGGTATCCTTCCATCCCGTTTACCATTTTGGTGGCTCTTCTCTGGACCTTTTCTAACACTATATCCTTTTTAAGATACGGCGACCAGAATTGCATACAATATTCAAGGTGCAGTCGCACCATGGAACGATATAGAGGCATTATAATATCCTTTGTTTAATTTTCCGTTCCTTTCTTTATGATACCTAGCATTCTGTTTGCTCTCTTGTCCGCCGCTACACACTGGGCAGAGGGTTTTAACATGTTATCCACGATGACACCTAAATCTTTTTCCTGGGTGGTGGTTCCTAATGTGGAACCTTGCATCGTGTAACCATAGTTTGGGTGGTTGTTTCCTAGGTGCATAACTTTGCACTTGTCCACATTAAATTTCATCTGCCATTTGGATGCTCAGTCTTCCAATTTATCAAGATCCTCTTGCAATTTTCCACAATCCTCATGGGTTTTAACAACTTTAAATAGTTTTGTGTCATCTGCAAATTTGATAACCTCACTCGTTATTCCCTTTTCCAGGTCATTTATGAATGTCAAAAAGCAGCAGACCCAGCACAGATCCCTGGGGTACTCCATTATTCACCTTTCTCCATTGGGAAAATTGGCCATTTAGCTGTACCCCTCTGCTTTCTATCTTTTAAGCAGTTCCTGATCCATAATAGTACACTGCCTCCTGTCCCATGACTTTTTAGTTTTGCCAAAAGTCTCTGATGAGGGACCTTATCAAAGGCTTTCTGAAAGTCTAGATATACTATATCAACTGGCTCACCTTTGTCTATCTGTTTATGCACACCTTCAAAATAATATAACAGGTTAGTAAGACAAGATATTCTTTGTCTAAAGCCATGTTGGCTGTCTCTCATTAAGCCATGACTATCTACATGTTCAGTAATTTTCTTCTCTATTATGGTTTCTACCATTTTTCCTGGTACTGACGTCAGGCTCACTGGTCTGTAGTTTTCGGATCTCCTCTTGAACCTTTTTTAAAAATTGGCATTACATTCGCCATCCTCCAATCTTCAGGTATTACAGTTGATTTTAATGATAGTTCACAGATTACTAATTGCAGGTCTGCAATCTCATATTTCAGTTCTTTCAACACCCTTGGATGTATACCATCTGGTCCAGGAGATTTGGTTCTCTTTAGTTTATCAAATAGTTGTAATACATCTACATCTTCCTGGTGTATCGATATTTCTTTCAATTCTTCTTTAGTATCACCTTTAAATATCACTTCAGTCATGGGTAACATCCCTACATCTTCTTCAGTAAAGACAGAAGCAAAAAATTCATTCAGTCTCTCCGCTATGGCCTTGTCCCCTTTTAGTGCCTCTTTTACCCCTCTATCATCTAATGATCCAGCTGACTCTCTCACAGGTTTTTTTTGCTACGAATGTACTTGAAAAAGTCTTTATTATGCGTTTTTGCTTCTACAGCAAGCTTCTTCTCAAATTCTCTCATTGCCTGTCTTATCAATGCCTTGCATTTACATTGCCAGTGCTTATGCAGTTTCCAGTTCTCCAGGATCAAGCAGGATGTCAGTCCTCACATATGGGTGACGTCGGCGCCAACACAGCCCCCATGCGGAGCATTTCCCCAGCTTTCAAAGAAAGCCTTTGGGAATGCAGCCACGCATGCGCGGTCCCCTTCCTGCTCAAAGGTTCCATCTTGCTCAGTCATCTTTTTTCCACGGAGCCCTATGGACGTGTGTCCTTGTCACCCGTGGAAAAAGTTGATTTCCTGCGTTGAGTCGTGTTTTTTTTTTCGGTTCGACGCCGGTTCCCTTTCCCGCCTGGACTCGGTACACTGGTGCCGAGCCTGGATCTCTTTTTTCGTTTTTTGTCCTTAGAGACTGCGGTCGTGCCATTTTTTCTTTTCCCTGGCAGCCCGATTTTTTGATCTTGCAGGGGCCCTTTTTCCCCCGATGGCTGCCAGTGGCTTTAAGAAGTGTGATCGGTGCAAGAAACTGATGTCTCTCACCGACACACATGACTGCTGCCTCCGGTGCCTGGGGCCAGACTATGATCCTAAGGTCTATAGCCCCTTTGGCAAAATGTCCTCGAAGGTATTGAGGAGCTGTCGGCACCAGCGTGAGAGGATCTTCTTCGACTCGGTGTCTGGACGGGTCCGGACTTCGTCAGAGGCCTCGACGTCTCGGGAGTCTGACCCCGAGCATTGTCGGGGTTCCTCTGAGAGGGAGTCCCCCTCGAGGGAGCACCGAAGGAAGAAGAAACCCGCAAGGGTGGCATCGGTGGATGCTCTTGGCCCCTCGAGGGCCAGGTTGCATAGCCCTGATCGCCGTCCCGGGTCTTCGGAGAGGCCGGCAAAGCATCCTCGTGTAGAGTCGGAAGCCCCGACTTACGTGAGTACTGTAGTCCTCGTGGACTCTCCTCTGGGGGAGCCGACGTCGGGCCCGACGCCATCGGGGCCCGAGTCGGAGGCTGCTGGGTCTCCTGAGCTTGGACTCAGGTTGACGGCCCTGGAGAGCAGATTGTCTACCTTCATGGAGCAGCAGCAGGTGCTGGTCGCCGGTCTCACCGGCGCATCTGCCCCGACCACCAGGACCTCAACGTCCAAGTCGACCCCGGAGGCTGTGCCGATCCTCGAGACCATGCGAACTCGAGTCGATCCTCGGCCTCCCGTTCGGGACCGAGGTTGTCGACGCCGGTACCCTCGGCGTCGGGGTGGATGGCGTTGGTGCCCGCCCGGAGCCGCTCGATTCCTCCTCAGAGGAGTCAGCGTGGGAAACAGAGGAAGAGGAGTCCCTGGACACCTTCTGGACTTGGTGCGTCCCTTCGGACTAACCGGGATCCGAGCCTCGGACAAGGTCCCCCCCGGAGGATACCCGGTTCTCGGATTTCATGCGGGACATGGCCAAAACCTTGGCCTTCCCTGCGGACCCTGAGGAGGAGCCTCGAGCCGAGGAGCTCGAGGCCCTGCAGTATGACTCTCCCCCCAAGGAGGCCTTTACTGTGCCGGTTCCTCTGATGCTGTAGCGGTTGCTCTTCCGCATGTGGGAGGCGCCGGCCTCGATGCCGGTTCTAAGCAAGCGGGTCGATTCCATCTATCGAGTCCGCAAGAGCCCCGGGTTCCAAAAGGCACAGCTACCGCACCACTCCATGGTTGTGGAATCGGCCATGCATTGTCTGAAGAGTCAGAAGATGCACTCTTCGGTGCCTCCCGGCAGGGAAGCCCAGAACCTGGATGCCCTCAGTAGAAAGTGCTTCCAGGGCTCTATGCTTGCTTGCCCGCTTCCAGACCTACCAGCTGTACATGGGCATGTACCTTCGAGACCTGGCAAAGGAGATTGCCGGGTTCTCCGCTGGTCTGTCTGAGGAACATTTGCAGAGGTTCAAGGCCTTGTCTTCTGGTATTCGAGAGTGCTCGAAGTTTATCTCTCGAGCAGCCTATGATGGATTTGAGGCTTCGGCCCGAGTAGCAGGGGCTGGCATCGGTGCACGCCGCCAGGCCTGGCTACAATCCTCGGACCTCGAGCCATGGGTACAGGACAAGTTGGTTGATGTCCCTTGTCGAGGTGAAAACCTCTTTGGCAAGCCCATGGCTGACAAGGCTGCACAACTCGAGTCAGAGACTCTCACCAGGACCAGGCTGTCCAGGAAAACCTCTGCCCCTTCTCAGAAGAAGAAGGGCTCAGGGAAAAAGACCTTTTAGCCGAGGAAGACCACTGCCTACAAAACCTACCCTCCACTACCAGGCCTCTGCAGCTCCCCAACAGGGCCAGCAGGCCAAGGGGCAGGGTCATGGGCCCCGTAGGCAGAAGGCTCCCAAGCCTCCTACTCCAGCTCCTGCTCAGCAGGGAGGGGTTTTTTGACTATGCCAGCATAGCCTCTCCTCCTCTCCAGGGCACAGGAGGTCGGCTGACCCTGTACGCAGACAAATGGCCAGCCATCACAGGGGATACTTGGGTGTTAAGCATCATCGAGAGGGGCTATCTGCTCCACTTCACCCAGATACCCCCCTCCTACTTTCCAGGGGAGCCTCCAAGACCCCCTCTGCACAGAAACTTACTCCTTCAGGAGTTGAAAGGTCTCCTGCAGGACCAGGCGGTGGAACCGGTGCCTCACCACCTGGAAGGGCAAGGCTTCTACTCAAGGTACTTTCTGGTACCAAAGAGAACAGGAGGCCTCAGACCCATCCCAGACCTGCAAAATCTGAACAAGTTTCTGGAGAGGGAAAAGTTCAAGATGCTTACCCTTGGAATCTTACTGCCCTACCTCCAGCAGGGAGATTGGTTATGCTCCTTAGACCTGAAGGATGCTTATACTCACATCCTCATCCATCCAAATCACAGGCAATACCTCAGTTTTGTGGTGGGAGGGAACCACTTTCAGTACAGAGTGCTTCCCTTTGGCCTCACCTCCGCCCCCAGGGTTTTTACAGAATGCCTGGTGGTGGTGGCGGCCTACCTCAGGAACCAGGGGATCTTTATGTTCCCTTACCTGGACGACTGGCTTATCAGGGGCCATTCTCCACAAGAGGCTAGGCAGGCCACCTTCCGAACAATATCCCTGCTTCAGCACCTGGGGTTTGTCATAAACTTCCCAAAGTCCACTTTAGTCCCCTCACAGGACCTGGAGTTCATAGGGGCAAGGTTGGATACCATCCAAGCAAAGGCCTATTTGCCAGTGGAAAGAGCTCACAGGCTGATGAAGTTGGCTGGCCAGTTTCAGGCGAACCCTCTGGTCTCTGCCAGACACTTCCTCCGGCTCTTAGGTCACATGGCTTCCACAGTACATGTCACCCCAAATGCCCGTTTACACATGCGGCCGGCTCAGTGGTGCCTCAGGGCACAGTGGGTACAGGCCGCAGGGAGGTTGTCAGACAGGATAAAAGTGTCCAAACTCTTGGTGGACTCCTTACGCTGGTGGAGTCATCTCCCAAACCTGGTCGAGGGAGTTCCTTTTCAGGCCTCCCCACACACTCAGGTACTGACAACCGATGCTTCCCTACAGGGCTGGGGGGCACACTGCCAGGGAGCCTGCACCCAAGGCCTGTGGTCTCCGTGGGAGGCCACCCAGCAGATCAACCTGTTGGAGTTGAGAGCCATTTGGCTAGCCTTACGGACTTTCTCACAGGTCCTCTCCCACCAGTCTGTCCTGATTCAGATGGACAACCAGGTGGCTATGTTCTACGTGAAGAAGCAAGGAGGCACAGGATCCCGACTCCTGTGCCTGGAAGCACAAGCTCTCTGTTCCTGGGCTATCCATCGGGGCATGACCCTCAAGGTGGTCTACCTCCCAGGCCAGGACAACTGCCTGGCAGACAGGCTAAGCAGACTCCTGCAGCCTCACGAATGGCAGTTGGATCCTCTGGTAGTCCAACAGATCTTTCTGAAGTGGGGACTTCCAACAATGGTCCTTTTTGCCACTCCACTGAATAGGCAACTACCTCAGTTCTGTTCCAGACAACCGCATCCCCTGAGGGCAGCAGCAGATGCATTCCTGATCCCTTGGTTGGAGGGCCTGCTGTATGCGTTTCCTCCCACACCTCTGGTGGCCCGGACTCTCTTCAAAACCCAGCAGGACAGGGCCACGGTGATCCTGATAGCACCCAGGTAGCACAGGCAACCGTGGTTCCCTCTTCTTCTGCAGTTGGCAGTGGATGCCCCACTCCCTCTGGGGCTGCAACCCAACCTACTGACTCAGGATCAGGTGTCCCTCTTACACCCCAACCTCAAATCACTCAATTTGATGGCCTGGCTGCTGAAAGGGTAGTCCTTGCCCCCTTGCTCCTACCAAAGGAGGTTGAGGAGGTGGTGTTGGCCTCCAGGAAGCATTCCACTCGGAAGGCCTATGCCCCTGAAGTGGCGTAGGTTTTCGACTTGGTGTTCTCAGCAGCAGGAGGATCCCCTTCTCCTGCTCGGTCCCGGTGGTGCTGCAATACCTGCTTCACCTGTCAAACCTGGGACTTAAGTCCAACTCTGTCTGGGTCCACCTCAGTGCCCTCTCAGCTCACCACTCGCCGGTGGATGGACAATCCCTCTCGGGCCACCCTCTGGTGTCTCGCTTCCTCAGAGGCCTGCTCCTGCTAAAGCCTCCTATTCGTCCACCGGCCACTGAGTGGGATCTCAATGTGGTCTTGCAGCAGCTGACTCGCCCACCATTTGAGCCGATGGCTACCTGCCACTTACGTTTCCTATCCTGGAAGGCGTTGTTTCTCGTGGCACTCACCTCGGCTAGGCGTGTGAGTGAGCTTCAGGCCCTGGTCTCGGATAGGCCGTATACAGGTTCTATAAGAACAGGGTAGTCTTGAGGACTCATCCTAAGTTCCTTCCAAAGGTAGTCTCCTCCTTCCACCTCAATCAGGAGGTGGTACTTCCGACATTCTTTTCCAGGCCGCATGCCAGTAGGGCCGAAACTGTCTTGCATACCCTGGATTGTAGGAGGGCGCTGTCCTTTTACCTAGAACGACCCAGTAAGAAACGTGGAATGCGAACAGAAGGATGTATAAATACAAACTTTATTGGCTTCACGAAACACGGCCTGTGTTGGGCCAGTGGCTGAAGTGAATAATCAAATAAAGTTTGTATTTATACATCCTTCTGTTCGCATTCCACGTTTCTTACTGGGTTGGACTTTGCACGTGGATTTTGTGCTCTTTTTGTTGGACTCTCTTTTACCTAAAACGTACGCAAGGGCATAGAAGGGCTTCTCAGCTCTTCATTTCCTTTGACCCTAATAAATTGGGGTTGCCTGTCACTAAGCGTACGTTGTCCATCTGGGTGGTAGACTGTATCTCCTGGGCGTACAGGGCAGCCGGCCTCTCCCTGGAGGGTCGAGTCACGGCCCACCGGGTCAGGGCTAAGGCCGCATCAGTAGCTCACCTCCGCTCTGTTCTGTTGGCAGACATCTGCCGGGCCCCTACTTGGTCTTCAAGCAAGACTTTCGCGGACCACTACTGCCTCGAGAGGGAGTCCCGTAGGAACAGTGCTTTCGGGCAAGCGGTACTCCGTGATCTCTTTGAGGTTTAGGCAACTCCTACCCTCCAGCCCTGGTGTTGGGCTACCGTTCAGGTGTGGTCTCAGAGAAGATTCTCTCACTGTTGCTGAGGCTCTAGAGGGAGCTCTATTTTCAGCCTGGGTTCCTGGTAGCCCAGAGCTAGGGAGTCACCCATATGTGAGGACTGACTTCCTGCTTGGTCCTGGAGAAAGAGTAGTTACTCACCTGTAACAGGTGTTGTCCAGGAGCAGCAGGAATCGGTCCTCACGACCCTCCCTCCTCCCCTTGGAGTTGCAGTTTGTATATAGTCTATTTTGTTTTTGTGCTGTCTTTTAGCTATGTCATCAGACTGAGCAAGATGGCACCTTTGGGCGGGAAGGGGACTGCGCATGCGTACCTGCATTCCCAAAGGCTTTCTTTGAAAGCTGGCGAAATGCTCCGCATGGGGGCTCCGTCGGCGCCGACGTCACCCATACGTGAGGACTGATTCCTGCTGCTCCTGGAAAACACCTGTTATAGGTGAGTAACTACTCTCTTTCGTCATTTGGCTCTTTTTTCCATTTCTTGAAAGATGCTTTTTTGGCATCAACAGCCTCTCTGACCTCACCTTTAGACCATGCTGGCAGTTTTTTGGACTTCCTTCCACTTTTCTTAAAGTGTGGAATACAGCTGGTCTGGACTTCCAAGATAGTATTTTTAAATACCACCCAACCTTTGCAACTGCTCTTTTTATTTTATTTTATTTTTTAGCTATTTTTTCCTCATTTTATCATAGTCTCCCTTTCGAAAGTTAAAAGGTAGTACTGTAGATTTCCTTACCTTCTTTTCCTCCGTGAATTATATCAAACATGATCATTCTATGATTACTATTGCCAAGTTGCCCCAATACCCTTATCTCTTGCACCAGATCTGGTGTTCCACTAAGGGCTAGGTCCAGAATGGCTTCCCCTCTGGTCAGTTCATGAACTAGCTGCTCCAAGAAGCAGTCATTTATTTCTTTTAGAAACATTATCTCCCTAGCATGTCCTTCCATGACACTGACCCAGTCAATACCGGGGTAATTGAAATCACCCATTATTATTACTGTGCTGTAACTTTTGTTAGGTTTCCTGATTTCTTTGAGAATTTAATCATCCATTTGTTCATTCTGGCCAGGCGGTCGATAGTACACTCCCACATTGCCTTCCCCTTTTTATGTGGAATTTCAATCTATATAGATTCTACAGCAAATTTTGTTTCCTGCAAAACTTTAATCCTTTGTGACTCAATGTTCTCTCTAACATAGAGCGCAACCCCTCTACCAATTTGATCAGCTCTATCATTACGATATAGTTTGTACCTAGGTATCACAGTGTCCTACTGGTTGTCTTCCTTAAACAATGTCTCTGAGATACCAATCGTATCTAACTTTTCATTTAGTGCTATATGTTCTCCCATCTTATTTTTTAGACTTCTAGCATTTGCATATAAGCATTTTAGAGACTGTATTTTATTCATATTAATCTGGCTATCGGTAGACACGGGTAATTTGGAATCTTTAAGCTCTGTCTGCTCTGTACTCAAGGGCATTTGGGCTACTTTTGTCTTTATTGGAACCTCTCTGCTGATATTCCCTCACTTCATTCTTTTGGCAGTATCCTTCAAGGATACATTGTTCCGAACCATGCACTCTTGGGCGACTGTCGGCTTTCCCCTTTTATCTAGTTTAAAAGCTGCTCTATCTCCTTTTTTAAAGGTTAATGCCAGCAGCCTGGTTCCATCCCGGTTAAGGTGAAGCCCATCCCTCCAGAAGAGCCCTTCCTTTCCCCAGAATGTTCCCCAGTTCCTAACAAATCCAAAACCCTCATCCTTGCACCATCGTCTCATCCATGCATTGAGACTCCGAACTCTGCCTGCCTTTTGGGTCCTGCATGTGGAATGGGAAGCATTTTGGAGAACACTACACTGGAAGTTCTGGATTTCAACTTCCTATCCTAAAAGCCTAAATTTAACCTCCAGAACGTCCCAACCACATTTTCCTCTATCATTTGTATCGACATGTACCAAGACAGCAGACTCCTCTCCAGCACTATCTAAGATCTTGTCTAGATGGCGCGTGAGGTCCGCTACCATTGCAACAGGCAGGCATGTTACCAGGCAATCCTCACGTCCATCAGCCACCCAGCTCTCTACATGCCAAATGATAGAATCACCAAATATAACAACTGTCCTAACACTTTCCTCATGGGCACATGGCCCTGGAGAAACTTCCTAGGTGCGAGAGGGTTTTACATCACCTGGAGTACAGGTTCTAGCTACAGGATTACTTCCTGCCACACCAGGGTGATGCTCTCCTTTCTCGTGACCTCTCTCTTCCATGACAACAGGGATGCTGCCAGACTGGAGGTGGGACTTCAGGACTGTATCCCTGTAGGTCTCGTCTATGTACATCTCTTTCTTCCTTATGTCCTCCAAGTTTGCTACTCTAGCCTCCAGAGATCGGACTCGTTCCCTGAGAGCAAGGAGCACCTAGTGCACAAGACAGACCCCTCACCAACTGGGAGAAAATCATACATGTGACACTTAATGCAAAAGACCTGAAAGCCCCCATCACACTGCTGGACTGCTGTCTGCATCTTAGTTTAAGTTGTGTTTAGATATTTAAGTTCTTTACTTACTACGGGTTGCTGGGGATACTTATACTAATAAAACTAGACCTAATATGTTTAATTGTACTTTGTTCACCTGAAGCTTAATTAATCTCAGGTCCTTAATGTATGGCTGATGAGGATAAACAGCTGCACCTATAGAGCAATAATTATCTCAGGGGTGAGTGGGTGTCATGGAGGGAGGGAGGGAAAGAAGACTTATTAAAGCTGGCTGCTACACAGTACCCTGTCCTGTACTTCTAAGGTAATCTGTGACCAATTTCCAGGGGGAGTCCCACAGCCCTTGCTTGGCTAGAGGGAGTCTTAGGTTCTAAAATTAATTGAAAAGTTCTCTTCTGTGTTTTAAATTTAAACTGAAAGCTCTTTGCTGCTACTAGGCCTTGACTGATTTAACATATACACTGGGTTCACAAATTAATCAGCTTTAATCTAAAGAATTCCTTTTTCCCCAAGATTTAGAAGAATTTCCAGAAGTAAATACTTACAATTACAGATCTCTCTCCAGAAGTAGCAGTCCCCTTTTGTAGTCCTTCAAGATGTTCTTCCAGGATGAGAACATTGTGCCAAAGAGCTCTATAGAAAGTCAGAATAGGCACAACTGCCCGCAGGCAACCTGGAAACAGTAAGAAGTGAAGCGGAGTAAGACCACCTCAAAAAAGTCCAAAACAGCTTTATTGTCCCCTACACTTGCAGTGTTTCGGCACATATGCTTTCTTCGGGGGGTAGGATAACCTCCAATAGAAAATGTTTTTACGGTATTGTGTTATATTTATTTATTTTTTACTCATGTTTATCATTTTCTGTTGGAGGTTATCCTACCCCCTTAGGAAGGCATACGTGCCAAAACACTGCAAGTGTAGGAGATAATAAAGCTGTTTTGGACTTTTTGAGGTTGTCTTACTCCGCTTCACTTCTTAATGTTTCCTGCTTGCCTGCGGGCGGTTGTGCCTATTCTGACTCTCAGGGAAGGTCCATAAACCATTATTAAAGGGGACCCGGGAAATCCGCTGCTTGTTCCAGTACAAGCACTGTGGAACCTGAGGCTTCTGGGGAAACTTCTAAGTACTTGTGACCTAGATTGGCCACTGTTGGAAACAGGATAATGGGCTTGATGGACCTTGGTCTGACCCAGTATAGCATAGGTCCAACTAAGAGCAAGCAATCACGTCAGAAACAGTCCACAGTAGAGGAACGTGAGGTGTCCAAGGATAGACAAGACAATCATATATATTTAAGGAAGAGGCTTTTATTCACAAACCAATAGATGGTGCCCACCCGACACAGGCCGTGTTTCGTTTAACAAAACTTCATCAGGGGTACAGGGCAACTAAAACAAAAACATCCAATAAATACATTTAAATATACATAATAAAACTTGCATTAAAAGAATATAAACATAAAATAAAAAAATAAAAAGAATAAATAAAATCATAATAAATTAATCACTTTATAAATCAACATTTATACAATTATGCAAAAAATAGGTTGTAACGCTATATAAATAAAATAAGAGAGACTGAGGAAAGAGCAAAAAGAGGGGAAATTAAACAGGTATATGAACCATGAACCAAAAGAAGAAGAAAAGAAAGGAGGACCACGTGTGCATCATTATAGACACTTAAACAATTACTGAAATCATGAGAGAGCTTAAAAAATAGATAAAAAACTTTTGACCATATGTGCAAAAAATGGTGCTTAAACCAAAGTGCCCATAGTGATAACAGCCAAGCTGTCTGCGATTGCCCATTGAATAATACCGTATTGGTCACAACTGTAGATATCTCCTCTGTGCAACTGTATTGAAAACAAAAAATCCGCTATAACAATGTAGCAGGATAGCCAAAAGCCAAATCAAACCGTCTTTCAGCCTACTTACTTTTGCAAGCCTTATAGAACTGCACAATCCGCGGTGCAATACTCGTGGAAACTATTGAAAATAAAATCAACCACAACAGCTTTATATCACAAAACCGAAGCCATCACAAACTAAGTATCCTACCTTTAAGGCTAAAGCCTTACCGTCAAACTCAGTGTTCAGTCGTGTGGTACAAACTTCGCCAAAGCTGTGCGTCGTCGTGAAGACTCCTCTAAATAACGGCGACGCATGTGCAGCTGGAGTCACGTCGGCGCTCAATGATGACGTCAAAACTCATGGATTAGAATCCCCAATTAAACAAACAAATAAATAAATAAATAAAAGCGCCGAGACTCCCCGCTTCAAAAAGTACCAAATTGTAACCATAAAAATACTTAGATGAAATAATGTATACACCTGTGCTAAAATCAAAACGCTGTGCAGCAAATAAAACCACTAATATTTAAACCAAGCTTTTCTACAAAGAGGGGAACTACTTAAATTCCACCGCTATTAAGACCAAATTAAAACACCTTAACGGAGAGGGAAGCGCTAGAAAATAGTACCACTGCTAGATACCATATTAAAACAGTACTCGAAGCTAATATGAAATCAATACCTATAATACAAACCACCTCGGCAATATATAAAACAATAAATATCTAAAAATCCAATTATTAAGATATTAAAATGTGACTGCTTGGCTACCAAACATAATTTAAGATAAACGTTATTTATATTGAACCATATAGCAAACATACCAACAGATTGATAGGACAATATATAAATATCAAATAATTAAAATATTAAAAGCATATAAATAATGGTTTATTAATAAAAATAAAAAAAAATTTATATGTAGAAATAAAAATATAAATATATAAATATAAAAATGTATGTAAACAAAGAAGTCACAAATCAATATCACATAAATATTAAAAAATGAACCTTATTCTTTTAATTGAATCCTTTCCACTTGAACCAAACTAAAAATTATATATACACCTCTCTGAATGATTGCTCTAAGGATCCTGGGTTAATGCATGAAACGTTAATCATCATAAAAAAACAGAAAAATCTTGTTCCAAATTAAGCCCATTCGGTATCATTGAGTTCAACATAAAAATATATCTCTGCTCCAGTTGTAAAATTGTTCTATTAATGTCACCTCCTCTCCAGTTCATCTTCACCCTTTTAATCACAAAAAACTTAATATCCGAGATCTTGTGTCCCAATTGAGTCCAATGCTCCACTAAAGGTTTCTCCATATTACCTCTTTTAATTGCACTTCTATGTTCTATGATCCTAGTCCGTACGCTGCGTAAAGTTTTACCTACATACAGTTTATGGCATGGACATACAATAACGTATATGACATGAGATGTCTCACAGTTAGAGAAATCACTTAGTAAAAATTTTTTTTGGGAGCCGGGAAGTGCAAATTCTTTGGCTTTGGCAGAATAGTTAAGTTACGTACTGGCTTTTAAACAGCCAGTTTTGTCTTCTAACCAACCTGTAACATGCTCTCTACAATTCTACAGAGCAGCTCTGCACTATGGGCCCTTTCTAGAGAGCATTAGTATCTTTCCAGATATCCTAGATGGTTAGGAAGGGCTCGCCCAGTCATGCCCCCTCATGACTGGTAGGGTCCCTACCTTTACCATCTCCTGTAAAGTCTCCTTTTAAAACAAAGGACATGGGCCTTACATTACGTGAAAACTTAAGGAATTGTTCAATTCCTTGGCTTGGTCCACATCTCCTCTGGACTCCCTCACCATGTTTTCTTTTCCTTGCAGCTCGTCCTTATTTGCTGTTTCACTTCCATTCCCAATACTTCATGGGAAGCTCAAGTTCAGCTAAAGGACGCATGATACCCATTGTGCCCTCGTAAGTGGGTCAACGTGGTATTTCATTCCATTGCGTCTTCTATCCAGTTACCATACTACAGTTCTGGAAGGCTTTGGACTTGCTGCCTGCAGACTGAGGGTATCCTCTGCACTTTTTCACGTAAGCCATCCTGGTTATTCAAATGCTAGAATTCTTAAAAGATTCTAGGCCTTTCCTTGTCAGGGAGAATATTCCCCTGACTCTGTCTATCATAACCAGGGAGAAAAGATTCTCTATGTATCTCTTCAAGCAGGTATTTCCCCTTCTTGTTATTAGATGAATCTTTCTCTCTCCACATATTCCTATGTGGTTATAGTCATATGGGCATGTCTTTATCTGCATATGTGGAGACGTGTGTGTATGTATATCTATATATATGTGTGTGTGTATTTATGCCCATGTATATCTCTGTATATGTATATTCCTATATACATATATGTGTGTGTGTGTGTATATATGTGTATATATATATATATATGTCGAGATATATCATCATAGGTAGATATGTATTATATACTTATCTATCTGTCTGTCTACGTTCATATATACATATATTCCTATATGACTCTGACAGATGGGCACTACCCTTCTCACCGCTGTGCCAGCATGCTTTAGGGTTCCACATATACAACCACTCCCTGTGGTAATTAGCAATTTTTCTTACCATAAACTTTCAGGTTTAGGTACCTCTGAAGCTCTCCATGTACCATTATCCTTCCTAACTGACATCAATTAGGAAAGACATTACTGATCTTCAGCTAATCAGAGGCTGTAATGCCTCAGGCATCTGTCCTTATCTCTCATCGGATACAGGGGTCTTCAATACCCCTTCTCTCCTACAAGGACTATTGTCTGTTGGTCCGTCCAAATCGGTCAGACTTATCTCCTTTTGGTCCTAGGGTTGTGCTAATCTCGGGCCAAAAGAGCTTAAGTCTTGTTTAATAGAGCCTTCCGTGTTTTCTGCTGAAGTCCTACCTCATTGTACTACCCCAGTTTTCCTTGGGGCTACTTCTCACCCTTAAGGGTTCTGACCTTCACCTGTCCTTCTACAGTTTATTTACCTCTACTTCACAATGAGGTACTCCTTGAGGGTTTTCTACTGGCTCTTACTAACAGATCCATGTGAACCTCAATAAACTCTTTACAATACCACCTGGTGAGGTCCATATTGGAATATTGCACTTTCAATATTTACTGATTAAAATCATCTACACCAGGACTCCCATCCAGAAGTCCTGGTTTAGTCTAGCTGTTCCACAGCACCTCTTTTTTGTTTCAACTCCTACCCTCCATCCCAAGGATGCCTGAGGCTCTGAGGAGTAGCATGGCTCATCTTAGATTCGCAACATGCTAGGACTCTTTCCAGGCATCTTAGCTTGGGGAGTCCCCATATGTGAAGACTCATTCCTGCTTGTTCCTAGAGATAGCACAGTTACTTACCTGTAACAGGTGATCTCTGGAAACAGCAGGAATTAGTCTTCACAACCCACCCACCTCCCCTAGGAGTTGTATCTCTCTATCTATGGAGTGGAGGAGTGGCCTAGTGGTTGGGGCAAGGTACTTCAGGCCGGAAGGTCGGGGGTTCAAATCCCACTAGAGGACAGCAACCTTGGGCCGGAAGGGCTGGGGTTTCTAGTCCCACAGGTGCTCCTTGTGGTCTTGGGCAAGCCACTTAACCCTCCATAGCCCATGTTCCCTGTAAAATAGTTATCTCCAAGTTATAATGCCCTGTTCAATGTAATTTCAGTTTGTTCAATGTAAACCGCACTGATGCAGAATAGCGCGGTATATAAGAGAATATAAATAAATAAATAAATCTCTATCTTTCCCTTCTCTCTCTCTCTCTTTGTCTCAGCTTTAAAACTCAACTGAGGAGAGGCAGTTGGGAAAGGCGGGAAGGCAGCATGCAGGTGTGGTGGGATGCTCCCAAAAGCTTTCCTATTGGACGCTGGGGAGCGTTCCCGCGCAGACTCCGTCGGTACCGACGTACCCATATGTGAAGACTAATTCCTGCTGTTCCCAGAGATCACCTGTTACAGGTAAGTAACTGTGCTTTCTCTGCTATTGAGACACTGACACTCATCCATATTTAACAGAAGTTTCAGAGCTTGGAATTATACAATATTGACTTTGTGTTTGTGCTTTGTGTCTGTTCTTCAGGTCATGGGCTCTGGAGTCGGTGTGGTCGCTGTGTGCAAAGGGGCAGAGATTGCCTTAGCCATGGCCACATTCCTGAAGAAGGTAATTGCTACTGTTTGTATCAATGGGCCCAACGGCATCAATGGAAACGCACTACGGTATCAAAATGTCTACATTAGAGGCATTCCGTACTTTATTGAGGCTATTCATCTCACTAGCACAGGGACAATTGACATTTCTAATATCATGGAAGATCCCAGAGAGGAGAGGAACCAAGATTGTATCCTCCCCGTAGAGAATGCTCGGGGGCACATCCTCTTCATTGTAGGAGGAAACGACATGAACTACAACAGCCGATTGTTTGCAGAAGAGGCACTTATGAGGATGAAGCAACATGGAAAGAAGAACGGAAAGCTCCTCTTGTATCCAGGGGCTGGACATCTGATTGAGCCTCCAGGGTCCCCATTCTGCTTGATGTCGTATAGTCCCTTTTTCCCATATCCGTTGATGTGGGGAGGGGAACTCGATGCACACTCCTATGCTCAGGAACATTCGTGGAAGGAAATCCAAAAGTTTTTCCACTATCATTTGGGGCAATCCAAAGTTAGCAAACTCTGAGTGAATACAAGAGAAAAGTGATTGATTTTAATGTCTGCATAAAATATTTAAAATCATAAAAAAGAGGGATATCATGCTTTGAACACATTGCAGCTCTTTGTCCAGGAAGTGAAAATGACCAGTTCCCTTCCTCTAACACCTCTTTCCCGTGAACCATCTGGGAGTATATTTAGATCTAAACGGCTTGGGAGCTGACACTTAGAAAGAGGTTCTTTACTAATGCCATCAAAGCAGTCGTTGTCACAAAGCCCCTATTTTCTACAATGTATGTGTAGGGGGAGGGGGTTGTGGCATCAGTGTAATGCACTAAATTTTTCTTTAAGGTCAGCCTACATGGAATCTCTCCCTCTGTTTTCTGGGTAATTCAGGCAGATGTTATGGAACTGCTAGGCAGACAAGTGAAGCATCCCAGAGCTATTAACCAGAGCTGCTCTGAGCTCTTGGTCTGTTGGAAATAATGGTTCACACTGGGGAAGGGAAAGCTCTTTGTGGAAACCACTATTTAAAGTTAGACACTTGACATTCTCACATTCACTCTGCTCAAAAGATAAGAGTCCAGGTCAGAAGTTTGTGTTGTGAGCCAAGGGTTTGCTTAAACTTTAGGTTCATTGGAAAAAGCAACTTCAACTCCAGCAATTTATAACTTGTAACTTAACTAAGCTATAACACTACAGTTTCATCCACAAAGGTTCTGGATGCTGCTTATTGTGTCAGTTGGATTACTTAGGTTTACTTTAGTTGCACCTTTTTCTTTTCTTGGAATGTTCATCAGCTTAGCTTAGACAATTTGTAGTGTCTCTTTCTCCCTTCATCTCATGTCAAAGCTATTTAGATTAGGTGTGTTTGGCCCTCTGTTCCCCAGCACTAAAAGGACTTGCTTCTCTCTCTTTGGTAACTTGAATGTTGCTGCTGTACTTTTAAGTACTGGCAGGTTTCTGCAGGAACTTCACTCTTCTGGCTGAGCACCTCCTGCACTGCTGCAGTGGCTCCAAGCATTTTGGGTTTTTGCTGGTGCTGGTTCATAATGGTGATGCAGATCTTTCTTTGGGTGGGTATACTGGGTGCCAAAGGCACGTGCCCCCTAAGAGCAAACACCCACTAGATGGGCATGGTGCAAAGACAGAAAATTGTCTCAAGCTGAGGTTTTTATAACCTAGGAGCTGTTCCTACTTAGAGTCCCCTCCCAGTCTCAGCTTGATTGGCAAGGGAGAACCTCCCCTGATTTGGAAGTTGCCATGTACTTCCAAAATTTACTGATCAATACCAGTAGAGCCACTGGATGATGCTACTGATCTCGGTGTTAAACCAATTAGGTCATGTTAAGAAGTTTTAAAACATTAAACATTTTTTTATTAAAATGAAAGCGTGACATGAACCAACATCAGGAGAAAAGGCCAACCCAGAAATTAATCTGTGCGTATCTCTAATGCAGACACCAGCTGAGAATGGAAGACCCCAAAAGTGGTAGCACTTTCTGAGATGAGCTAGGGTAAAAAATGATCATTAATCAGAGGGACTCACAAATGTACCTTACATAAACTTCACTATTACACAAAATATATTTTTAAAGTACTCTGTATAATAACTTCATACATTACTTGCTACCAATTCCGGGGACTCAAACTGTGGACTTTATTGGTACAGGCGACCTGCAACAACACCACCAGGTAAACCTCACCATTGTCCCCTTTGAATGCATTATTTAAGAGTCAGGGTATTAATGTTCTTCGTATGAAGACATTGTCTTAACATCTTTGTTAACTGCAGTTTACATTCTGTGCTTTGGTATTATTTATTTAGGATTTTTCTAGACCTATGCAGTAAAGTCATCAAATGCAATATTTATATCCTGCGGTATTGTATCCGACCATGGCCGTTGGTTTTGCCGCTGTTCCTCAATTCATACTCTGCACCTCCAAGAAAATGCTCTGGAATCCAAACACACCTTCAGACTTTTACTTCACTGAACAAACTGCTGAACCATTAGATGATAGAGGAATAAAAGGGGCACTAAGAGGGGGACAAGGCCATAGCAGAGAGACTAATGAATTCTTTGCTTTGGTCTTTACTGAGGAAGATGTTACCCATGACTGAAGTGGTATTTAAAGGTGATACTGCGGAAGAATTGAAAGAAATATTGATACGCAGGGAAGATGTATTACAGCTATTTGATAAACTGAAGAGTAGCAAATCACCAGGACTAGGTGGTCAAAGGGTGTTGAAAGAACTGAAAGATGAGATTGCAGACCTGCTATAAGTAATCTGTGAACTATCAATCAAATCATCTGTAATATCTGAAGATTGGGGAATGGCCGATGTAAAACCAATTTTTTAAAAAAGGGTTCCAGAGGTGATCCGGGAAACTATAGACTGGTGAGCTTGACGTCAGTACCGTGAAAAATGGTAGAAACCATTATAAAGAACAAAATTACTCATATAGATAGTCATGGCCTAATGGGAGACAGCCAACATGGCTTTACACAAGGAAGATCTTGTTTTACTAATCTGTTATGTTTTTTTGAAGGTGTGAATAAACAAGTAGACAAAGGTGAGTCAGTTGATATAGTGTATCTGGACTTTCAGAAAGCCTTTGACAAGGTCCCTCATCAGGGACTTTTGGCAAAACTAAAAAGTCATGGGATAGGAGGCAGTGTACTATTATGGATCAGAAACTGGTTAAAAGATAGAACGCAGAGGGTAGGGCTAAATGGCCAATTTTCCCAATGGAAAAAGGTGAATATTGGAGTACCCCAGGGATCTGTGCTGGATCCGCTGCTTTTTGACATATTCATAAATGACCTGGAAAAGGGAATAACGAGTGAGGTTATCAAATTTGCAGATGACACAAAACTATTTAAAATTGTTAAAACCCAAGAGGATTGTGGAAAATTGCAAGAGGATCTTGATAAATTAGAAGACTGGGCATCGAAATGGCAGATGAAATTTAATGTGGACAAGTGCAAAGTTATGCACCTAGGAAAGAACAACCTAAACTATGGTTACACGATGCAAGGTTCCACATTGGGAACCACTACCCAGGAAAAAAGATTTAGGCATCATCGTGGATAACATGTTGCAACCTTCCACCCAGTGTGCAGCGGCGGCAAAGAGAGAGCAAATAAAATGCTAGGTATCATAAGGAAAGGAATGGAAAATAAAACAAAGGATATTATAATGCCTCTGTATCGTTCCATGGTGCGACCGCACCTTGACTATTGTGTGTAATTCTGGTCGCCGTATCTTAAAAAGGATATAGCGTTATTAGAAAAGGTACAGAGAAGAGCCACCAAAATGGTAAAGGGGTTGGAAGGATACTCCTATGAAGAGAGGCTAAGAAGGTTGGGCTCGTCAATCTGGAAAAGAGACGGCTGAGGGGAGATATTATAGAGGTCTATAAATTAATGAATGGAGTGGAACGATTGTTTACGTCATTAGAATATAAAAAGACTAGGGGACATGCAATGAAGCTGCAGGGTAACCTATTTAAGACTAATAAAAGAAAATATTTTTTCACTCAACGTGTAATCAAACTCTGGATTTTGTTACCGGAGGGTGTAATAAATGCTGCTAGTGTAGCTGGGTTTAAAAAAGGTTCGGACAAGTTCCTGGAGGAAAGGTCCATAAACCATTATTAAAAGGGACCCAGGATATCACTGATTGACCCAATACAAGCATTGAGGCACCTGTGTCTTTTGGGGAGACTGCTAGGTACTTATGACCTAGATTTGCCACTGTTGGGAACAGGATACTGGGCTTGATGGACCCAATATGGCATATCTTATGTTTTTATGTTAATTTCCCAGAGCAAACCAACGGCCATGGTTGGATACAGTACTGCAGGATATAATATTGCATTTGATGACTTTGAAGAGGTAGGGACGTTACCCATGCCTGAAATGCTATTTAAAGGTGATGTATCAGAAAAATTAGAACAAAATATGATTAGCTGGGAAGATGTATTACCACTGTTTGATAAACTACTAAGAATCTGAAGATCACACCTGTCCCCTGGTCAGAACATTTTCTCGTCACATTCTCCAGCTTTTCTCGATCTACATCCAGCAACAAAGGCACACCACAAACTAGAAGATTGAAACCATTCAACAAAGAAGAATTTCTCAACAAAGTCCTCCCTTACATTCAACCGGATCAACATGACCCTCAAACACTAATCAGCAGCTGGAATAACATAATAACCACAGCAGCAGGCTCTGTAACAACATGCAAAAGAGAGAACACTAGGCTAGTCAAAGCAAGGTGGTTCACCCCCACCCTAAGGAAACTCAAGACACAACTCAGAAGAACAAAAAGAAAATGGCGGAAATAAAAAATGAGACCGCCAGGATAAAATACATGGAAGAACTAAACCACTACCACAACATGACAGACAACGCAAAGAGAACCTGCCACTCGAAGCTGATAAATGCACCAATCAACAGACCATGAGAATTCTTTGAGATCATCAAATACCTGACCGAATATACGACCTCATCAGCTTGCGAAACAATACAAACAGCTCCAGCAGATACCCGACACCAAGAAAACACCTATAAGTGACAATCCCAATTCCACACCAATTTCAGAATGGGAGACCTTTGAGACAGTCTCCAAAGAAAGAATTGAAGCCACCATATCAAGCCTCAATACTACTACATCCCTCCTAGACCCCTGCCCGGTAACTTGGATAAAGAACACAAGACAGTATCTAAGACCATCTCTTGCCTTTATTGTTATTGAAGCCCTCAAACAAGGATTAATGCTTACCAACATCAAGACATCCATTATCCGCCCAACCATCAAAAAGCCTGAACTGGACCCAGCAGACCCTGCCTCTTACAAACAAGTAGCAAGCCTCCCATTCACCGCAAAACTTATTGAAAAGATAGTTCAACAGCAACTGCAGGATCACCTAGACACCAACAACACTCTAGACCAGGGGTCTCAAACTCAAATTGCTTTGAGGGCCAAATGAGGACTTGTAGAGTAACCCGGGGGCCGCACAAGACGCAGGCCTCATTTGCATAAGGGCATCATTTGCATAAATATTTGCATAATGTTACCATACACTAACTTTTAGTAAACATGCCTCTTAATGAGTGTATGGATAAAGAAAGACTAAAAGATTTCTGCTTAAAATGGTGGAGGCAGCCAAACAGGAGCAGCTTTGTGAAACTTTAAACACTAATATCCCCTCAGGAATGAAACATGAATCAGAACTTAAAAGCAGGAGCTTAATGATTTTGTGTAGCTGCCAGATGCATTATCTAACCTTTTTTGGTTTTGCTAATAGTGCTGCTGACTTAGCAGCGTCCCTCTGCGGTAGCCCAAGAGATAAAAGAGTGCTGGGCCTTGTTACAAAACCATAAATGGGGAAGTAAAAAGCAAGAGTAACCGCAGTCACTTCCATCTTGCTGCTCCCTTGAAATCTTTCTCTGTAACTGTCCAAGCTCAAGGACTAACGATTACCTGCCAGTACTGAGGAAGTGACAACACATGACTAGCTGGACATTTGAGCCCTGAGCTCCATTGTATTGGCCAGTTAAAGCAAAAAAAGAAGGCATCCCAAGCTCATGGGTATGTGTACAATTCAGCGAGTGACGGTAAGACACAATCGGAAAAGTGAGGGCAACCCGTAAAAAAGTGTCCAATTTAAAAGACTTTGGGGCTTGTTTACAAAGCCGCGGTAGCGGTTTGCGATCGTAATCGGAGCCGCGGCCCCATTGATTTCAGTGGGGCCGCGGTTGCGATCGCGATCGCGAACCACTACCGCGGCTTTGTAAACAAGCCCCTTTGTTTACCAGGGCAGCAAACAGGCGCCCTGTGAAGAAGGAAGCATGGCAGAGGTGAAGCCATATGCAGCAGAGTACAACAGAGAAACAGAGCGCTGCAGATGAAATTAATAGAGGGTGTGTCCCTGGAAACGTTCTGAGAGAAAATCCAGACCTGGTTTGGTGAATTTAAAAAATAATTCATGAAGGTGAGCTTGAAGATTGCGGCACTGGGAGAAGAGCTCCGTGCAGAGATTATGGTGATGAGTCAACACGTTGCAAAGTGTGATGGGCATATTTAAGAGTTGGAGAAGACCTGTTGGCTGTTAACCAAAGACTGGAGGTGCAGGAGAAAGGGAGGGAACAGCTGGCTAACAGAGCCGCGAGAGGGAAATACTACTTACTCTCTTCGCGGCCCTGAAAGCTGCCGCTGATGGGAGTAAAATGCTTTGCCGGGCAGACGGGAAGGCGCCGCGGGACAGTTGATTCTGCCGCTGCCACGCAGCGGCAGCAGAAGCCGGGGGGAGGTTTTTGTTTCTTCGGCATCGCGGGCCGCGTGTTTGAGACCCCTGCTCTAGACCCACAGCAGCACGGGTTCTGCCCTCAACATGTGGTAGAAACCCTCATGATCTCACTCCCAAACATCCTAATCAAAGGTATTCAAAACAAGCACACTGGAAATGCCTTGAACATTTTGGATATCTCTGCTGCATTTGATACCATCTCCCACACCATCCTCCTACATTGACTGGTAGCAAGCAATGACTCTCCCCCACATAGACTATTGCAATGCGATATACCAAGGACTACCATCCAGCAACCTTAACCCTCAACAAAACAGCGAGGATCATACAAAAAGGGAATAAATGTGATCACATCACCCCAATATTACGAGACCTTCACTTTCTCCCTCTTGAGGTACAGATCAAATATAACACACTGTTCTCCAGGAACAAGCAGGAAGTCAGTCCTCACTTATGGGAGATGGCACCGACGGAGCCCGCACGGAGCAATTCCCCAGCTTTCAAAGAAAGCCTTTGGGATTGCTGCCATGCATGAGTGGTCCTCTTCTCGCCCAAATGTGCCATATTGCTCAGTCTCCCTTTTTCCATGGAGCCCTTCAGACGCATGTCCTCGTCCCTCAAAAAGGTGTTTTGTTTTCGGCCTACTGGCCTATTTTCTGATTGCACCGGTCCTCTACCCATCCTTCCCCTGCTCTACCCTTCTTAAATCTATTAGGGGATGGTTTTTCTTCACCTTTTTTGCTTAATGGGCTTCGCACACTTTTATCTTCCAACCTCTGGCTGCATGGTTCTTTGACCTCGTGGGGGCCAATTTGCCACTATGGCTACCGGATTCAAAAAATATGATAGATGCTCTAAGAACATGTCGCTTACAGACACCCATGACTGTTGCTTGTGGTGTCTCCGGGCGGATCATGATCTGGTGCTCTGTTCGCTTTGTAAGAAAATATCCTCCAAAGCCCTGCTCAGTCATAAGCAGAAGTCCGAAGACCATTTTCAGAAAGGCCCCCTCGGAGTCCCCAGTGGCGCCCTCGGTCGTCTCTCCCCCAGTGGGATCTCCAGCCTCAGCCCCACGGTCTTGGAGGCACTCCAACCAGTGGTCCCCTGAAGTGGAGCGGTGTAAGTAGAAGGCCTCGAAGTCTCTGTCGGGGGCTCCCAACAAGCATGAGCACTCCCGCCCTCTTCGGTGTTCCTGAGAGTCAGACAAGGAGCGGCCCCGCAAGGTAGCCCGTACAGACATGGAGGCTTCTGGCGATGGTGCCCGGTCTCCTGAGGGCCGTCCCGGCAAGGACCCCCTGTCTTCTTCGACGCCCGACCTGGTGACCCCGGGATTGGCGTCACAGGGCCCCACACCCACTTGGGAATCCCGCATGCCTGCGCTGAAACACAGCGTTTCTGCATTAATCATTTCCCAGCAGGCGCTCACAGCCAGCTTCACTGACTCACGGCCTGAGACCATGGCTTCCCTGCAGGGGATCCCCAAATCCATCCTGGAAACCCCCGAAAGCCACGGGCCTCATGAGAATCCTTGACATCAGTCTCACTCGCCTTCCCGTTCCTCGGGGGCAAGGTCATCCAGGGCCTATTGCTCCAAGCGGGCCTCGGCCGCTGGGCAGGGCGACATGCCCGGTTCGGATTCCTCATCTGAGATCTCCCCGGAAACCCATGTCCATCAGGACCTTCCGTCGGACCCCTCTCCTCCTGCGTTTCAATGGCGCTCGCCACCCGAGGACATCTCCCTTCCTCATGTTCATTCGGGGTATGGCACGGGCTATTAACCTGGCCACCCAGGCCGAGGAGGACCCTCGAGGCGAAGAGCTCAACATCCTACAGTACGAGTCCCTCCCTAGGGAGTCTCTTACTGTCCCAGTTCCTCCCATCTTGTCTAGGCTGCTACTCTGCATGTGGGTGGTACCTGCCTCAGTTATAAGAACATAAGGTATGCCATACTGGGTCAGACCAAGGTCCATCAAGCCCAGAATCCTGTTTCCAACAGTGGCCAATCTATTTTCTTTTATTAATCTTAAATAGTTTACCCAGTAGTTTCATTACATGTCCCCTAGTTTTTCTATATTCTGATAACGTAAACAGTCGATCTGTGTTTACCCGTTCCACTCATTAATTTATAGACTTCTATCATATCTCCCCTCAGCCGTCTCTTTTCCAGGTTAAAGAGCCCTAACCTTTTTAGCCTCTCTTCATAGGAGTATCCTTCCATCCCCTTTACCATTTTGGTGGCGCTTCACTGAACCTTTTCTAATAACGCTGTATCCTTTTTAAGATATGGTGACCAGAATTGCACACAATATTCAAGGTGCGGTCTCACCATGGAACGATAGAGGCATTATAAAATCTCTTGTTTTATTTTCCATTCCTTTCCTTTTGATACCCAGCATTCTATTTGCTCTCTTTGCCGCCACTGCACACTGGGCCGGTGGTTTTAACATGTTATCCACGATGACGCCTAAATCTTTTTCCTGGGTGGGGGTTACTAATGTGGAACCTTGTATCGTGTAGCCATAGTTTGGGTGGTTCTTCCCTAGGTGCATAACTTTGCACTTGTCTACATTAAATTTCATGTGCCATTTTGATTCCCAGTTTTCCAATTTATCAAGATCCTCTTGCAATTTTCCACAATCCTCTTGGGTTTTAACAACTTTAAATAGTTTTGTGTCATCTGATAACCTCACTCGTTATTCCCCTTTCCAGGTCATTTATGAATATGTCAAAAGGCAGCAGACCCAGCACAGATCCCTGGGGTACACCACTATTCACCTTTCTACATTGGGAAAATAGGCCATTTAGCCCTTCCCTTTGCTTTCTATCTTTAACCAGTTCCTGATCCACAGTAGTACACTGCTTTTAGTTTTGCCAAAAGTCCCTGATGAGGGACCTTGTCAAAGGCTTTCTGAAAGTCCAGATACACTACATCAACCGACTCACCTTTGTCCACCTGTTTATTCACACTTTCAAAAAAACATTACAGATTAGTAAGGCAAGATCTTCCTTGTCTAAAGCCATGTTGGCTGTCTCCCATTAGGCCATGACTATCTACATGCTGAGTTCCCATAGTGAGCAAGTACCTCGACACCATGTACAGGGTACAATGCGGCCCTCGGTTCCAGAAAACCCATCTTTCCCACACTTCCATGGTGGTGGAATTGGCCATGAGAAAGCAAAAAAGCCCGAAGTCACATTCGTCTGTTCCCCTGGACCGGGAGTCGAGAGCCCGCGACTCCTTAGGCCGCAAGGCCTACCAGGGCCCCATGCTTGCCTGTCGCATTCAGTCATACCAATTATATAGAAACATAGAAATATGATGACAGAAAAAGACCACATGGCCTATCTAGTCAGTCCTTCCATATCAACAACTACAACAGTCCCCTTTTTACCTTTAGAGATCCTCTGTTTGTCCCATGCTTTTTTGAATTCAGTTACTGTCCTCATCTCTACCACCTCCACTGGGAGACTATTCCACGGATCCACTACTCTTTCCGTAAAGAAATATTTCCGCATATCACTCCTGAATCTATCTCCCTTCACCTTCATCCCATGTCCCCTCATAGCAGAACTTGCTTTCAATTGAAGGAGGCTCTCTCCCTGAACATTTATGCCACGGAGGTATTTAAACATCTCAATCATATCACCTCTATCCCGCCTTTCCTCTAAGGTGTACATATTAATATCCTTCAGTCTGTCCTCATATGCTTTATAATTAAAATCACTAATCATTTTAGTAGCCACCCTCTGCACCGTCTCCATCCTGTTCACATCCTTTTGAAGGTGCGGTCTCCAGAATTGCACACTATACTCCAAATGAGGTTGCACCAAAGACTTATACAGAGGCATTATCACCTCATTTTTTCTGCTAGCCATTCCTCTCCGTATGCACCCAAGCATCCTTCTAGCTTTTGCCGCCGCCTTTTCTACCTGTTTAGCTACTTTAAGATCATCAGGCACAACTACGCCTAGGTCCCGCTCTTCTTTAGTGGACAAAAGTACTTCACCCCCTATACTATATTGCTCCCTTGGATTGCTGCAGCCCAAATGCATGACCATACATTTTTTTAACATTAAATCCCAGCTGCCAAATTCTAGACCATTCTTCAAGCTTAGCTAGATCCCTCCTCATGTTATCTACACCTTCCTGGGTGTCTTCTCTGTTGCAGATTTTGGTATCATCCGCAAAGAGGCAAACCTTACTTGACAGCCCTTCCGCTATATCACTAAGAAAGGTGTTAAAAAGAATCGGACCAAGGACAGATCCCTGGGGCACACCACTGGTAACATCCTTCTCCTTGGAGTGAGCTCCATTTACTTGTACTCTTTGTCACCTCCCACCCAACCAATTTCTAACCCAAGCAGTAACTTTAGGGTCCATCCCTAGGGTGCTCGGTTTGTTTATAAGTCGCCTGTGAGGAACAGTGTCAAAGGCTTTACTGAAATCTAAATACACCACATCTAGGGCTCTCCCTCGGTCCAACTCCCTGGTCACCCAGTCAAAGAAATCAAGCAGATTTGTCTGACAAGACCTGCCTCTGGTGAATCCATGCTGCCTCGGATCCTGTAATCCGCTGGACTCCAGAAACCTCACTATTTTCTCTTTCAGCAGTGTTTCCAATAATTTACTCACCACCGAAGTTAAACTAACCGGCCTGTAGTTTTCAACCACATCCTTCTGCTTTTGTGTAAAGGCACCACATAAGCCTCTCTCCAGTCCTTTGGCACCACTCCTGACTCCAACGAGGCATTGAAAAGGTCAGTCAGTGGAGCTGCTAGAACGTCCCCAAGTTCCCTCAGTATTCTAGGGTGTATCCCATCCGGTCCCATCGTTTTGTCTACTTTAATTTGAGCTAGTTTCTCAAGAACACAGTCTTCTGAAAATTGTTCAAGATGTCCCTCGCTTCTGTGGGTGTTTTCTGAGGTCCTGCATCTGATTCTTCATCTGTGGACACAGAACAAAAATATTTGTTAAGCAAGTCCGCTTTATCCTTATCAGCTTCTACATTTTCCTCCCCTGCACCCTTGAGTCTGACAATACCACTTTTGCCCTTCCTCTTCTCACTAATATATCTGAAAAATGTCTTATCCCCCTATTTTATTGCATTGACTATTTCCTCCTCCTTTTGATTCTTTGCCTATATATGGGTATGTTCTTGCGCGACTTGGCCAAGGAGCTCGGGGCTTTCTCCGCAGACCTCGAGGGCGAACACCTCAATGGTTTCGGTGCCCTGCTGAAGTCCGTCGTGGATTGTTCCAAGTACCTCTCCCGCGCCACCTATGATGGTTTGAGTCCTCTGCTCGAGTGGCAGCCACGGGTATCAGAGCCTGTCAACAAGCGTGACTCCAGTCTTCAGACTTGTAGCAGTGGGTGCAGGAGAACCTCCTGGACGTACCCTGTCTCAGCAAGCAGCTCTTTGGCAAGTTGATGGAAGACAAGGCAGTGGAGATAGAGACGGAGTTTGTCACCAGAACCCATCTCTCACGCAAGACTTCCACCCTCCCACAGAAGAAGCAATAGCCAAAAAGCCCTTCTTCCTGAGAGAAGGCCTTCCTTATCGTGGCTACCTACCTACCCCCACACCGACCACACCAGCGCAAGGGAAGTCCGGCCAGGGTCATCGAAAGGGTCATTCCATGTCAAGTGGTCTAGTATATAAAAAGTGCCCCGCTCAACCATCTTGGATTTTGCTGAAATTTTGTATGTACACTATCATGTGTCTCAAACTAACTTTGGTAAAGTTTTAGATTCTCTCGTGGAATACTTTCTGAGATATAGTCGTTTGTCTGATCACATTCCTTGACTTTGTACAGTACGAGTCTGAGATTTCAGCAACTTTGAGACCCTATATTTTCTTTGCTATTTTATTATAAAAAATGAAACTTGACTATCCTGTACAACGTTTTGCGCTCTATTTAATGATACTAATGATAATATTTTTTGAATATGTCGGAAGTAGATATATTGCAGCAAAGTCAGCCAAAAAAATTGACGTTCTAAAAAAATAAAAAATTAGACATTATGCAGCTTCCTAAATAATCAAGTAAAAAGTATGAAATTTTGCACATAATACCTCTATGTACTGAAGTTCTTGAATTTATAATTTCATGCTCTTAGCATTCTCCGTTAGTTTACAAATTAAGTGTAAAGTTGATGATTTTTTGCAAAAACGTAAAAATAGGGTATTTTTAACCTCCTTTTACACAAAAGTATCTTCTAAAATCGTTTTGAAACCAATTTCATTAGAAGGAGCATGTTTTAAGCTTTCTAGAAAAGTGGATTTAATTTACTGGGCCTGGCGTAAAATACCCTGAAAAGAGGGCTAAACATAGCGGACATTACCATGCTTGACAAAGGCTGCAGTTCTAACGTTATCCAAATGTTATATTTAAAACTCATTTATTTCCATAGGAGTTGCTCAATAACTGTTAAGTGCATATATGTCGTGAGCTTAACGTATAGATTTTCAGATTAGCATTAGTCGGTACACATTTACTAATTAATTTACTTCAAAATGGACATCGACGAATCACTTGATAACAATCCTCCTATGCCTGAATGTACCGTTGGACAAAAATTGTCATCAAAATGTCACCATGGCTCATTTTATTCCAATAAAACTGGGCTCAATTCTGTGAGCTGTTTGTCAGCAAGCGAGAAATTGCTTATTACTCGATGATCAGAAGTTGACCTTACAGGTAATGACAGTATCTGCTTGCATCACCAAGCACAGTATCTCAGCAAATATGAAATGAACCAAAAGTCGTGTTGCAATCCGTTTGAAAAGCAGAATCATGTCACTAAAAGTGGATTATCAAAAGTAACTTTAGCCATGTCTGAGGGCTTGAAAAAAGTGACCAAAATGAATGTAAAGCCAGGCCAGAAAATTTGCATCAGGTGCAAAGCAAAATATGCTTCTATGGTTGAAGCCACAGCATCTTCAACTTCGGATGTTTTTGATCCAGATGCCGTGGACACCCTTGATCAAAGCTTGACTGCTTTAGGCACTTCTCCATTAAAAATACGAAGAATAAGCAGTAGAGACAAAGCTGGCTATTTGAAACAAAAGATTGAGCGCACACAGAACGTGGTAACAAAAAAAATAATGTCTGCTGCTGGAGTGGCTGACAATGTTGAACAATCTAGTCTATCTGCAGAATGCAGTCTATGTAGCGATTACACTGAGCTTATTAAAGAAATGAAAGCAAAGATTGATATATCCAATAGGTCAACAAAAGTTCAATTGTTGACTTTGGCCCCAAAAAGTTGGTCAATAAAGGAAACAGCAATGAAGTTTGGCGTTTCTGAAAGTATGGTCAAAGTGGCCCAAAAAGTCAAGAAAGACAAAAGCATTTGTGCTTTACCTGATGCAAAAATTGGCAAACCATTATCAGAGGAAGTCACTAAAAGAGTCAAGGATTTCTATGAAGATGATGAATTTAGCAGAATGTGTCCTGGCAAAAAAGACTGCATTTCAGTGTGACTCGATGGTGTCAAAGTTCAAAAACAAAAACGGTTGCTGTTGTGTAATTTTAAAGAGTTTTATGTAGCATATCATAAATTTGGAGCAGAAATCGGTTTTTCAAAATTCTGTGATCTCAGGCCAAAGTGGTGTGTGACTGTTGGTGCTTCAGGCATGCATTCTGTTTGCGTCTGCGGTATACATCAGAATGTAAAGCTCATGCTGCAAGGTGCAAAAATTAGAGGACTACAAGCTACGAATGGAAAAGACAGTGTGTGACCTGAATTCCAAGGAATGTATGCTACAAAGATGCCAAAGCTGCCCTGGCAAAGAATCACTTGTAGCATATTTGGATGAAATATTCCAGGATTATGATGCAGAGGAATCAATTGAATTCAAACAATGGATTCACACTGACCGAGAAACACTGGAAACAAGCATATTAACAGTGGACAACTTTGTTGAAAAACTTTCAAGCAAAATTTGGAAGCTGACAGGCCATCATTTTGTTTCAAAACACCAAAGTGAATATCTGAAGTCACTGAAAGCTGACTTAAGAAATGGAGTTCATTGTTTTGATGGACTTTGCCGAAAATTACTCATTCCTGTGCGGATATCCAGTTTAGTCCTCCACAATCGGGTACTGCCCCTCTCACTGCAGCCTGTAGACTGGACCAATCAAATCTTCTGTAGTACATATCCAGCAGGAGCTCCCAGAAGCCCCCCAGTGTGTCCAGTCTCGTTGCAGTGTGTAGACGTAAAAGTGTGTCCTCTGGGCACACTTAGTGACCTTTGCAGGAGCAACACTAGTTAGTTGTTTTTAGGGTTTGTTTTGGGGCATTTCTCTACTATTTTTGTTTTTGGTAGCTAGCTGTGCCTTTAAAAAAGAAAGACAAAAGAAGCCTGTCTCCCTGGAGCTGTGCCACAGGAGACTAGGAGAAAGTCAGACCTGCTGGCTGCTGTTGCCTGCCTAGCACATTTTATCAGCCCTGGGTGAGCTTCCCCTAGACAGGACGGGGAATTGCCATACCTATAAGGCAGTGCCTGGTACTGGGAGATTGTGGCTGAATCTTCTGTTCCTGAGCTGGTAGGAGTTTGCATTTCATTTTTTTCTTTCTTGTGTGCGATGCTCTGTCTGGGATGCCAGCGTTTCTGTAGGCTCTCCTGAGCCCATTTGGCAGTTTTTATTCAAACTGCTCGTGTGCCCTGTGTTAGAGGGTCGTTTTATTTGTTTTCCATATTATTTGGTGGTTTTTATATTTTCGCGCCGTTTTTTACCGCGGGTGAAAAAGTGCGGCGGCCATTTTGGATTTTAAAAGTGCTTTTCCAGGCATTTTTGATCGCTGTGCACAGGTTCCCCTAGCGTTTTTGGGGTCCCTCTTTCTGGCGATTTTGCTCAGGGCACCCCAGGGATCCTGGGATATATTTTGTTTCTTGTAAAAAAAAAAAAAAAGTTGTTACTTTTAAATCGGGGCTGATTTGCATAGGATTGCCCAGGTGGTGTGGGCTTTCCTGTGGCTGTCTTATTCTATTCCCCTGGGCAGAGGTGGCCTTGGAATGGCTTCCAAGCCCCAGTGTGTGATTTGTGGGTCCCGCAGGACGGCAGGGACTGACTCTGGCATCTGCAGGGGCTGTGCTGCAGTGCCCTCTGAGTTAGAGCAATCTGTGAATGTTCAGGAACAGGCTACCCCTGGGGATGCTTCTACTTCCGGGGACAGCGTTCTTTCTCCAAGCATCCCTCAGTCTGGCTCGGTTCCTCCGGCCAGCGGTTCAGTGGCTGCGCTCCAGCAGGCGTCTGTTGCTGCCTCTTCTATGGACTTCTCCCCTGATTTTGTACTCCTCATGCATCAGGCATTTCGCCTGAGCAGGTCCGGACAGTTGCCGGCTGTCTGGCCCCCCTCCCTCCCCTCGGGGTCCTTGGGGGCGGCTCAGTGTCCCTCATCGCCCGGGGGCAAGCGGCTTCGGTTGGGGGGACAAGAGCAGGACGCCCTGGGTCTCCTGGATTCCGAGGCAGAGGGCGATCCTGAGACTGAAGCGGAGGATTTGGAGGATGGGGAGATCCCTGGGCCGGAAGATCAGGCTCGGGTCATTCGAGTGTTCCGTAGGGACGAGCTGGTTCCTCTGGTCACGGAGTCCCTTCAGGCGCTAAACCTTTCGGCGGTGCGGCCCCTGGAGGAGGAGGGTCTTGAGGATCCTCTGATTCAAGCAGTCAGGGATGCCCAGGTGGTTTTTTCCCGTCCACCGCGTGGTGGATCAGATGATCCAGGCGGAGTGGGAGCACCCGGAATCCGGTTTGAAGGGGATTCGGACCATGAATCGGCTTTATCCTCTTGCTGACAAGGACAGGGACTTGTTCAGGTCCCCCCGGGTGGATGCTGCGGTCTCCGCAGTGACCAAGAAAACCACCATCCCGGTTGAGGGGGCGGCGGCCCTCAAGGACGGGCAGGATAAGAAGGTTGATAACTTGCTCAAGCAAACCTTCGATACGGATGCCGTGTCATTGCAGGCCTCTATCTGTGGGGCTTGGGTGGCTCGGTCGTGTCTGCGGTGGTCACAGCAACTGCGCTCGAGCCCCGGACTAGACCAGCAGGGTCTGGTGGAGGTGACCCGGCTGGAGTCCGGCTCGGCTTACCTGGCGGATCTGTTTTATGATTTGATCCGCGCGTTGGCTAACAGTATGGCATCCGCGGTAGCAGCGCGCCGGTCCCTCTGGTTGCGCAGCTGGGCGGCGGACAGTTCTTCTAAGGCCCGCCTCAGTAAGCTGCCGTTTAAGGGCAGATTATTATTTGGGGAGGCTCTCGAGAAATTGGTAAAGGATCTCGGTGAGTCCAAAGGGGGCCGGCTTCCGGAGGATAAACCAAGGTCCAACCGGTCCACCTCGTCGGCGCGGGGATCCTTTCGGGATCAGCGCAGGTTTCGGCCCTCCCGCCAGTGGTCCTCGCAGCGGGGCCGGTTTGGAGCCCGTAGCCAAGGATTTCGGGCTTTCAGGGGAGCCGGCAGAGGCTTCTCCGCAGCCGGCTCTTCTTCGGGTTCTTCCTTTGGACGCAAGCCACAATGACGCCAGGCAGGCTCTGGAGGGAGGACCGCTTGTCGGCGGTCGCTTGCGCGACTTTCTTTCCTCTTGGGCCCAAATAACGTCGGATCGCTGGGTGCTACAAATTATAGAGGAGGGTTACGCTCTGGAATTTGCGTTCCCACTTCCAGATTCCTTTGTTCTGTCTCCCAGCAGGGGCGAGCAAAAGACGAGGGACATCCGCGTGACCCTGGCTCGATTGTTAGCGCTGGGAGCGGTGGTTCCAGTGCCTCCCTGGGAAAGAGGCGCTGGTCGCTACTCCATCTATTTTGTGGTACCCAAAAAGGGCGACTCTCTGCGTCCGATTTTGGATCTCAAAGGCGTGAATCGCGCGCTCAGAGTGCCGCATTTCCGCATGGAAACCCTGCGGTCAGTCATTGTAGCGGTGCGAAAGGGGGAGTTTTTGACGTCCCTCGATCTTACCGAGGCCTATCTGCACATTCCGATACACCCAGCCCATCAGCGGTTTCTCCGCTTCGCGTTCCCGTGGGGCCACTTTCAGTTCCGGGCCATGCCGTTCGGCTTGGCTACGGCCCCGCGCACTTTCACAAAGGTGATGGTGGTGGTTGCGGCGGCCTTGCGCAAGGAGGGCATTTTGGTCCATCCTTACCTGGACGACTGGTTGATACGAGCAAAATCCGGTCGAGAGTGCCTGCGGGTCACGAGCAGGGTGGTAGCTCTGCTGCGATCCCTCGGCTGGGTGGTGAACGAAAGAAAGAGTTGTCTGCGGCCCTCGCAGGACCTGGAGTATCTGGGGGTGCGCTTCGACACTGCTCGGGGGCTGGCGTGCCTTCCCGAGCGCCGCGTCCTGACGTTGCGGGCTCTTGTCCGACTATTTCGGGGGATGCCCGCTCCGTCGGCGTGGTGGTACCTACGGCTTCTCGGAACGATGGCGGCGACCTTAGAGGTGGTTCTGTGGGCGCGGTTCCACATGCGCCCGCTACAGAGGGCGCTCCTTCGTCGCTGGTCCAACCAGTGCGATTCCTTGCACAAGAGACTGCCCTGCCCGAAGGCAGTGCGGCGGTCGCTTCGGTGGTGGCTCTCCTCCGAGAACCTGACGCGGGGGATTCCCTTGGAGCCTCCTCTGTGGGTCCCCCTCACTACGGATGCGAGCCTAGTCGGCTGGGGAGCACACTGCGAGACCCGCTTCACGCAGGGGGTGTGGTCCTCGCAGGAAGCGTCTTGGTCGATCAACCGCCTCGAGCTTCGGGCGGTCCGACTAGCCCTGATGGCCCTGGAACCTCTGCTCCTGGGCCGGGCGGTCCGAGTCTGGTCGGACAATGCGACCACGGTGGCGTACATCAATCGCCAAGGGGGCACAGGGAGTGTGGCCCTGGAAACAGAAGCGACGGCCTTGTTCAGCTGGGTGCAGACTCGGCTGCCGGCGATCTCGGCGGCGCACATTGCAGGCGCCGACAATGTCCAGGCCGACTTTCTCAGCAGAGTGCGGGTGGACCCCGGAGAGTGGGAGTTAAATCCTCAGGTATATGCGCAGATAGTTCGGCGGTGGGGTCCGCCCATCATGGATCTCATGGCGACCTTCCAGTCGGCCAAGACAAGTCGCTTCTTCAGCAGACGGCGGGAGCGGATGTCCGAAGGACTCGACGCTCTCATTCAGCCGTGGCCGACGTCCGGGATGCTGTATGTTTTCCCCCCGTGGGCCCTGATCGGTCGGGTCGTCCAGCGCATCGAGGGCCATCAGGGCCGGGTGCTGCTGGTGGCTCCGGATTGGCCCCGGAGGCCCTGGTATGCCGACCTCGTTCGGCTTCGAGACGGCGTGCCGTGGCGCCTTCCGGCGCTACCGGATCTTCTTCTTCAGGGCCCCTTGCGGATGCCCCAGGTGGCTCGGTTCTCGCTTACGGTTTGGCCATTGAGAGGGCTCGGCTGAAAAAGAAGGGTTATTCGCCCGCGGTGATTTCCACCTTACTGCGGGCAAGAAAGTCGTCCACTTCTCTTACTTATGTTCGAATTTGGAGAATTTTTGAGGACTGGTGCTCCCGGCGTGGAGTTCGGGCGGCGACGGTCTCGGTGCCCGTCGTGCTCAGCTTTCTGCAGGATGGCTTCGGAAGGGTCTCGCGGCCAGTTCCCTGAAGGTCCAGTTGGCCGCGCTCTCTTGCTATAGAGGCAAGGTCTTGGGCCGCCTTCTTGGCGCTCATGCGGATGTGCGGCGTTTCTTGACCGCCGTGTTTCATTTGCGGCCTTCCCGCAGAGCGGTGATTCCTCCGTGGGATTTGAATTTAGTTCTGCGGGCCCTGGCTCGGGAACCCTTTGAGCCCTTGCGGAGGGCATCCTTGAAGGATCTCACGTTGAAGACGGTTTTTCTGGTAGCCATTTGCTCGGCACGGCGCATCTCGGATCTACAGGCCTTGTCATGCCGAGAACCTTTCTTGTCTTTTTCTGCGGAGCGGGTTGTGCTCCGTCCGGTTCCCTCCTTCCTGCCAAAGGTGGTGTCTCCTTTTCACCTGAATCAGGCAGTATTTCTACCAGTGATTTCGGCGGCCTCGGTCGAGTCGGTGGACAAGGGGCTTCACCGGCTTGATGTGGGCCGCACGCTGCGTCGGTATTTACAGTCTACCGAGTCATTTCGGAAGACTGATCGGCTTTTTGTGCTCTTTGGGGGTGCACGGAAGGGGGAGGCGGCGGCTAAGGCCTCCATTGCTCGATGGCTTAAAGAAGCGATCGCCTCCGCGTATCTGTTGCAGCGGCGGCCGGTTCCGGAGGGGCTCCGGGCTCATTCTACTAGGGCTCAGGCGGCCTCTTGGGCGGAGCATGGTCTGGTTCCACCAGCGGAGATCTGTAGGGCGGCCACTTGGTCGTCTCTGCATGCTTTCAGCAGGCACTATCGCTTGGATGTGTCAGCGGCTCGGGATTCCTGTTTTGGTTCGGCGGTTTTGCGCGCCGGCCTACAAGGTCCCGCCCGGTCTTAACTGCTCTGTTACATCCCGATTGTGGAGGACTAAACTGGATATCCGCACAGGAAATGGAAATTACACTAACCTGGTAATTGTAGTTCCTGTAGGATCCAGTTTAGTCCTCCTTCCCTCCCGAATATCTGCATGATCTTGCGGCGCGCTATCCCGAGCGGGAGATTCTAAGATAGTTTTGCGTCCCGTTCGGACCTTAGCGGCAGTCGTGCTTATAGCTATGGCTCTTCCCTTTCTTTTGGGGTTCCGTAAGCTCCTTAGTACCTGGGGGGAGCTCTGTGTCAATTTAGGGGCGTCGATTCCGGCGCCGTGCAGTGTTCTGACTTCCTCGTTTGGGGAGGGAGTTGGTTATTCCAGGGGGGGAAGTACAAGGTTTAATGTTAATCTGATAATAATCTGATGTGTTGCTTCGTTCAGTATGCTTTGTTACTAGTACACTGGGGGGCTTCTGGGAGCTCCTGCTGGATATGTACTACAGAAGATTTGATTGGTCCAGTCTACAGGCTGCAGTGAGAGGGGCAGTACCCGATTGTGGAGGACTAAACTGGATCCTACAGGAACTACAATTACCAGGTTAGTGTAATTTCCATTTTGTTGTCCAAGATGCTGCCCAGGGCTTTCACTGGGAAAATTCACAGGCCACAGTACATCCATTTGTTGCTTATTATGCAGACAAAGTGGGCACCTTGCAAATTGTTAATTGTTGCATAATTTCCGATCATATGCAACATGATACTGTGTCAGTACACGTGTTTATTCAGAAGTTTATCGAATTTTTGTTGACCCAAACAGATCTTACGAAAATATACTACTTCAGTGATGGCTCAGCAGCGCAATATAAAAACTACAAAAACGTCAATTTATGCAACCACAAAAATGATTTCAATATCGACGCTGAATGGAACTTTTTCGGCACAAGCCATGGAAAATCACCTTGTGATGGGGTTGGTGGCACAACTAAACATTTGGCAGCCCGAGCAAGTCTTACAAAGACCTTCGTCTGACCAAATATTAACACCAAAAGATCTGTATAACTTTTGTGACCAAAATATACACGGAATTAAATATATTTATGTCGCAAAAGATGAAATTGAAAAAAGCAGGAAGTTTCAAGAAGAAAAGTGGAAAGAAAGCAGCACAATAGCTGGCACTAGAGAGCATCACCAATTTGTACCAGTTGACTCAAACTTGTGTCAGCAGAGTTTCAAATGATACAATAAGTTTTTTAGCCAAAATTTCCAATACTGCTATTTTGTATTTGAAATTATCTGAGTTGTCCCTTGGTTGCTACATAGCTTGCATCTATGACAACAAATGGTGGATTGGCAATGTTGTTAAAGTTTCAGCTGAGGAAAATGATGCATTGATAACATTAATGCATCCTCAAGGTCCTGCTCATTCGTTTTATTGGCCAGAAAGGCAAGATGTTTGCTGGATTCCAGAGCAGCACCTCATTAGCATGCTCCCTGCACCTTCAGTTACATCATCTGGCCGACAGTATCAATTCCCAGAATCCATTTTGAAGGAAGTGGCTTGCAAACATAACAGAATGTAAAAAAATTGCTAGCATTAAAATTGAGGTGTGTACTTCGGCTTGGGAACCATATAAAATACACAATTTAGGCTTGGGAACCTAGGATAAGATGCCCAATCATTGGCTTGGGAACTAGCTAGACACCCACTGAAGGCTTTGGAACCTCAAATAAGAAACCAAATTAAAGGCTTGGGAACCTAGATTAAGAAACCCACCTGTGGCTGGTATTGCACAGCTATCGGGCATGACCTCTATGGCGATGGGGTTGCCAGTTCATGTTCCTGAACTGGTAGTGACAATGTCACCATGGACCAACGCAATACAATATTGATAATTTTTCAATATAAAAATGTTAAAACAAGTATGATCCAAAAAATTAACAATAATAATATGATAAAATATATGCTGTTGCCATGGCAATGTCTGCTGACTTTGGTCCTCTTTTTAGAGCACTGTATGCCAGCGTTAGTCAATCAAATTAACTTTTTTAGGGAGTTTAAAACATGCTCTTTCTAATGATAGTAGTTTGAAAACGTTTCTAGAAGATACTTTTGTGTAAAAGGGAGTTAAAAATACCCTATTTTTAGCCTTTTTGCAAAAATGATCAACTTTACACTTAATCTGCAAATTAATGAAAAGGGCTAGGAGCTTGAAATTATAAACACAAAAACAACAGTATCACGAGATACTATGCCTTAAATCTCATGTTCGTTGTTTACTTATTTCAGGAGCTATGCAATGTTAAACTTTTAATTATTTTAGGCCGCCAATTTCTTTGCCCGACTTTGGTGCAATGTGTCTATTTCTGACACAATCAAAAAAGATTATTATTAGTCTCATTAAAAAGAGCGCAAAAAGATGTGCAGGGTAGTTAAGTTTCATTTCTTATAAACAAATAAGAACAATATTAGGTCTCAAAGTTGCTGAAATTTTGAATCGTACTGTTTATGTTCAGGCTATGGGGTCAAACAAACGGCTATATCTCAACAGGTTTAACACCAGAGAACCTAAAACTCTACCAAAGTTCATTTGAGACATGGGGGGCTCTAAATATAAAATTTAGACAAAATCCGTGATGGTCATGCGGGAAGCCCTAGACCACCTGACATGGAATGGCCCGAAAGCCAAAGGGCCCAAGGCCTAAACCCTGGCTCTGCCGCAACCCACACATGTGTTTTGATGCCATGCGCATAGCCTCTCGCCCCCCAGGCACTCAGCAGCCAGTGGGGGTGGGTGCCTGTTCTTCTTCGCCCTCAATGGGCTTCCATCACCTTGGATGCCTGGTCCTCTGGGCCACCCGGGACGGCTGTCGCCTGTGCTTGGACAGGCTTCCCCATCCCTTCTCCCAGGCGGAGCCTCTTCGACTCCTCGCGCAACAGGTCTTTTTGCAGCGGGAATTAGTCAACCTTCTCGCCCAGCCAGCGGTCGAGAAGGTGCCGTCGCACCTTTGAGGTCGGGGCTTCTATTTGGGCAGTGGTCGCCCGAGGAGGCTCATCAGCAGATAAAACTGCTCGAGCTTCGGGCGGTTCGGTGGGCTCTGATGCTCGTACAGACTGACAACCGAGTGGCAATGTTCTACATCAACAAGGAGGGGAGTACAGGTTCACGCTCCCTTTGCCGGGAAGCGGCCCTCCTCTGTTCCTTCGCCTTCCGCCTGAGGATGACCCTCAAGGCGGTCTACCTCCCGGGCCAGGAGAATGTTCTTGCGGACAAACTCAGCAGAATCCTCCGCCCTCACGAATGGCATCTGGATCAGGGGTGGTCGGCTGGCTGTTTCATTGGTGGGGGACCCCTGCCATGGACCTATTTGCTAGCATGTCGAACGCACAGCTCCCCTGCTTCTGTGGCCCTGTACTGCACCCGAACAGGGAGGGTCTGGATACGTTCCTTTTGAGCTGGTCCTCCGGCCTGCTCTATGCATTCCCTCCCACTCATCTAATCATGAGGACCCTCCACAAAGTCCAGCGGGACTGGGCGTCGTAAATCCTCGTAGTGCCCTCGTGGCCTCGACAGCCCTGGTTCCCACTCCTGCTCCAACTGTTGACGGAGCTGCCAGTTCCAATGGGCTGTGCCCCAGATCTGTTAACGCAGGAGGAGGGGCGGGTATTGCACCCAAACCTAGCTTCCTTATCCCTCACGGCTTGGCAACTGAGCGGGTCTCTCTTGCCCCGCTAGACATCACGGAGGAGGTCGGGGAGGACCTCCTCGCATAGAGGAAGTCCTCGACTAGGAGAACTTATGCCTTCAAGTGGCAACGCTTCTCGGTCTGGTGCTCCGAGCTCCAGATCGATCCATTCTCTTGCCCTGTACGGTGGGTCTTTCAGTACCTTCTCCACCCCTCGATGGAAGGCCTGAAGTCGAATTCTGTCAGGGTGCACCTGAGTGACATCTTGGCGAACCACCTCCCCGTCGAGGGAAAACCCCTCTTGGAGCAGCCCTTGGTTTCCTGCTTTATGTGGGGTCTCTTGCTGTCCAAGCCACTCATCCGGTCTCCCCCAGTGGAATGGGACTTAAATGTAGTGCACATGCAGCTTACGCATTCACCCTTCGAGCCAGTGGCGATGTGCTCACTTCGGCACCTGTTCTGGAAGGTGGTCTTCCTGGTTGCTCTGACCTCGGCCAGCCAGGTCAGTGAGCTCCAGGCTCTCATGGCTGATGCCCCTTACACTAGATTCTATAGGAATAGGGTGGTCCTCTGTACCCACCCAAAGTTCCCGCCAAAGGTGGTCTCTGATTTTCATCTCAACCAGGAGATAGTCTTGCCAACTTTCTTCCCGATGCACCATGCCAACCAAGCATCGGCGGCTCTCCATACCCTTGACTGCAAGAGGGCCTTGCCTTCTATCTGCAGCGCACCCAGGCTCATCACAAATCTGTTCAGCTCTTCGTGACTTACGATTCCAACTGACTGGTGCCTACAGTCACCAAGCGCACCCTCTCCATCTGGGTTGCGAACTGCTTCACCTTCACTCTTACGAAGGCAGGCGCGCCCCTTTAGACCCCGCACATAGCGTCCGAGCCACGGTGGCTTCGGTGGCCTAGCTGCGTTCAATGTCCCTGCGAGACATCTGCCGTGCGGCAACCTGGTCTTCAGTGAACACTTTCACTGCACACTATTGCCTGCAGAGGGAGTCCCATCGGGACAGCACCTTCGGCCAGGCCGTACTCCATAATCTGTTTGGGTATAAGCAACTCCTGCTCTCTGACCCTTCTTCACAACTACTGAGGGCTTCGACCCGAGGGCTCGGGTTCATTTGGTCATTGGCTTCTGCTCATGACCTCGAGGAGGCGTTGTTTGGTTGCCGGTTCGGTAGCTTGTAGCTGGGGAGTCCCATAAGTGAGGACTGACTTCCTGCTTGTTCCTGGAGAAGAAAGCGTTGTTTCTCACCTGTAACAGGTGTTCTCTAGCGACAGCAGGAATCAGTCCTCACTACCCTGCCACCTCCCCTGATGAGTTGCTGGATTTTTATCTTTCCCTTACCATCTGCTTGGTAGGACTCGAGCTAAGGGACCTGACTGATCAAGATGGCACCCTTGGGCAGGAAGTGGATCATGCATGCGTAGCAGCAATCCCAAAGGCTCTCTTTGAAAGCTGAGAAATTGTTCTGTGCGGGCTCCATCGGTGCTGACCTCACCCATAAGTGAGGACTGATTCCTGCTGTCCCTGGAGAACACCTGTTACAGGTGAGTAACTATGCTGTTATGATTCCCAAAGCATTCCACCAACAACAAGCCATGCATAGGAGCACCCTGCTAAAATGGCTGAGCTCCAAAAGACCAACGCAGCAGCCCACATCCAATCTACTAGAAGTACCACAAGAAAGAACAAAATTTAACCAACAATCCTGAAACCGAGCTTTTAACTTATATGCCCCATCATTGTGGAACACCCTTCCAACCAACATCTATGGTAACAAGGATCTCACTTCCTTTCAGGAAACAACTTAAAAACTCACCTATTCACCATCCACCTAGGACACAAACGAACAGACACCAACTGAGCCCAGGTTCATCCTCTGTCCGGGTCAATCAGTCACTCAACAAACCTGTCATTTTGTAAATATTATGGCTGTACTTTCAACCCCTCCTTATTGATACTCCCTTTTGAACCTCCCCAGTGACGATGCTCCTCCCCTTTTTTTTCTATGTTATAATGTCTCTCATTGTATTTCCCCCTTGATTTTGTAAACCGCTTTGACCTGGTGAAAGGCAGTATATAAATAATAAATAAACAAACTAAAGCATAGCAAATCACCTAGAGCCGGATAGCATACATCTAAGGGTTCTGAAAGAGCTGAAATATGAGATTGCAGACCTACTATTAGTAGTCTGTGAACTATCTTTAAAGTCATCTGCATGTTTGTTTATTAATTTTTGATTGACCGCTCTTCATGGAAATAACAGAGCGGTGTACAAAGGTTAAAAACAGAATAAAAATGAGATGAAGAGAATGCCAAATAAAGACAGGAAAGGGGAAGACATTAAAAACCATATTAAAAAAAAAAAGGGGGGGGGGGTTAAGGCTGGAAAGGAAGGGAGCGAGAGGGTAGGGTAAGCTAGGAGGATGGGAGATTATGGGCTATATTGAAAAGGTGGGTTTTCAATAGTGATTTGAATTTGGGGTATGATTGTTCCAAGTGTAGGGCAGGGGGAAGTACGTTCCATGAGGCAGGTGCAAGAAAGTAGAAGGCAGTGGAGCGAGTAGATTCAAGATGAGTCTGTGTTACTTCTGGGAATTGAAGGCGGCATGGATGCAGTGGAGAGAACATGTGAGTAGTGAGGAAGAAGATCAGTGCGATAGTGGGAATAGCCGGTGTGATGTGTATGATGAACGAGTGTAAGGAGTTTGTACTGGAAGTGATATTCTTTGGGGAGCCAATGGTGCTGAATTAGAAGCAGAGAAACATGATCATAATGGGAGGCACGGGCAAGGATACAGACAGTGATATTTTGAATGAGTTGGAGTTGATGTAGCTAATATTGGGGGGGAGACCAAAATAAGTGATATAACAGTAGTCTAGTCAAGAAATAACAAGAGAAAGGAGGAGAGTAGCAAGGAAAGAAGGAGCCAGAAATGGGATGGATAGTGCGAATTTGACGTAATGCAAAGAAGGAGCAGCGAACCAGCGAGAAGAGGTGGGCATGCAATGAAAGAGAGGAGTCAAGAGTGACTCCCAGATAGCAGATAGTGTTGATAATGGGGGTGCCAGATAGTGAGGGGGCAACAGCAAGGGAGGGGTGGCCAAAAGTAAACCAAATTGTGGTGGATTTTATGAACATAAGATATGCCATACTGGGTCAAACCAAAGTCCATCAAGCCTAGTATCCTGTTTCCAAAAGTGGCCAATCTAGGTCATACGTACCAAGCAGTTTCCCCAAAAGGCACAGGGTCCACAATGATTGTATTGGGTAAAGCATTGATATCCTGGGTCCCTTCTTAAAAATGGTTTATGGACCTTTCCTCCAGGAACTTGTCCAAACCTTTTTTAAACCCAGCTACACTAACAGCCTTCACTACATCCTCCGGTAACAAATTCCAGAGTTTGATTACACGTTGAGTGAAAAAATATTTTCTTTTATTAGTCTTAAATAGTTTACCCTGTAGCTTCATTGCATGTCCCCTAGTCTTTCTATATTCTGATAATGTAAACAGTCGATCTACGTTTACATTAATTTATAGACTTCTATCATATCTCCCCTCAGCCGTCTCTTTTCCAGGTTAAAGAGCCCTAACCTTTTTAGCCTTTCTTCATAAAAACATAGAAATATGACGACAGAAAAAGACCACATGGCCTATCTAGTCTGTCCTTCCTTATCAACAACTACAACAGTCCCCTTTTTACCTTTAGAGATCCTCTGTGTTTGTCCCTTGCTTTTTTTAATTCAGTTACTGTCCTCATCTCTACCACCTCCACTGGGAGACTATTCCACGGATCCACTACTCTTTCCGTAAAGAAATATTTCCGCATATCACTCCTGAATCTATCTCCCTTCACCCTCATCCCATGTCCCCTCGTAGCAGAACTCGCTTTCAATTGAAAGAGGCTCTCTCCCTGAACATTTATGCCATGGAGGTATTTAAATATCTCACTCATATCACCTCTATCCCGCCTTTCCTCTAAGGTGTACTGTCACGCCACTGCTACTCGCCTCTGGCTTAGAGGGGCGTGGTTAATAAAGAAACTTTTTGCTATTCGCTTTGTCAGCTTCCCCAAAGGATTTCCCTGCAATGCCTTCTGGGAAATATAGTCTTTGTTTAGCTGTATAAGTGCCTCAGGTAAAAAGCTGTAGTTAGACTCGAAGAGGTAAGGCAAATGACAGAAATTTATTTTTAAGCACAAGGGTTCGTTCATACCACAAACCGGCTTGTTAGTTCAGGACTCTTTGACATAGAGCAATGTCCAAAACAACTCAAACACAAAAGGCTGATTAATGGTCCTCTATGAATCAGGATACACAGTTCTTTACCAGCAAGGTTATTGCATTCCCTTGTTAGCCTTGCTGGCTAAAGCACAAAACAAAAATCACATTCACTGACCGTGATAGCATAGCTTCGTATTCAGCTTCAAATACCTTCCTGGTATGTTCCAAGTAAGCAGTTATAATTCAGGGGCAACAGAAAGCTTTGGTATAACAGCTAGGTTAGCTTACCCCAGTGTCCTCTTTCCATCTGCAGGTGATTAACAAGCTTAACACAGAACAGAAGGAAATCACAGCCACCCTGTTCGTGGACTACAGGTACCTTTCTCCTAGAAGAGTTTCTTTTAGGACTGGCTTGCTTTCTCTACATTCCCCAGGTTTAAAGTTTTGCAAAAGGAACAGTCCATGGGAGTGTCCTCATTACTCAGCTTTACCTCAGGGTCTCCCAGCTGCATAGGTTCTGACTCCCCGTCCTGCTCACCAGGCTCTGCTATGAGCCTCCCAGGGGATCTTGGAGTCTCTCCTGTTCCTGGCTCCAAACCCTCTTGCAGATGTGCTATATGCCAAATAGCACTTTCCTCTCGTGGAAGCTTAGCTGCTCAGCTCTCGTCCAGCTTCCCTTGCTCACAGCTGTGCCTTTGCTTGTGTCAGCTCGGCTTCCTGCTTCTTCTCCCCCTTCTCCTCATTTTCTCTCACTCTCTGGCCTAAGTTTATACCTCCAGGGCTCTAGCTCCCACTCCTCCCTGCTCAGGTGATGGCAATCAGCCTGACTCCGGGCACCTGAGTGCTTGGAACATTCCCTGCCTAAGGGTTTCTGGCCCTGTAGTCTCTCCCCTTCATTCCACTAGGGGAAGCATGAAATGCTGGCCAGGGTAAATTCACTGTCTCTTAGTCCTCCCCCAGACTCTGGATAGGGCGCCTTGCCACAGTACATATTAAGATCCTTCAGTCTGTCCTCATATGCTTTATAATGAAGACTACTAATCATTTTAGTAGCCACCCTCTGCACCGACTCCATCCTGTTCACATCCTTTTGAAGGTGCGGTCTCCAGAATTGCACACTATACTCCAAATGAGGTCGCACCAAAGACTTATACAGAGGCATTATCACCTCCTTTTTTCTGTTAGCCATTCCTCTTCGTATGCACCCAAGTATCCTTCTAGCTTTTGCCGTCGCCTTTTCTACCTGTTTAGCTACTTTAAGGTCATCAGACACCACCACGCCTAGGTCCCGCTCCTCTTTAGTGGACAAAAGTACTTCATCCCCTATACTATATTGCTCCCTTGGATTGCTGCAGCCCAAATGCATGACCTTACATTTTTTTAACATTAAATCCTAGCTGCCAAATTCTAGACCATTCTTCAAGCTGAGCTAGATCCCTCCTCATGTTATCTACACCTTCCTGGGTGTCTATTGCAGATTTTAGTATCATCCGCAAAGAGGCAAACCTTACCCAACAGCCCTTCTGCTATATTACTAACAAAGATGTTAAAAAGAATCGGACCAAGGACAGATCCCTGGGGCACATCACTGGTAACATCCTTCTCCTCAGAGTGAGCTCCATTTACCTGTACTCTTTGTCGCCTCCCACTCAACCAATTTCTAACCCAAGCAGTAACTTTAGGGTCCAACCCTAGGGTGCTCAGTTTCTTTATAAGTCGCCTGTGTGGAAGTCATAGGGGTATTCTTCCATCCCCTTTTGGTGGCTCTTCTCTGAACCTTTTCTAATAACACTATATCCTTTTTAAGATACGGGAACCAGAATTGCACACAATATTTAAGGTGTGGTCTCACCATGGAATGATATAGAGGCATTACAGTATCCTTTGTTTTATTTTCCATTCCTTTCCATATGATACCTAGCATTCGATTTGCTTTCTAGGCCGCCGCTTCACAGTGGGCCGAGGGTTTTAACATGTTATCCACAATGAAGTCTAAATCTTTTTTCCTGGGTGGTGGTTCCTAATGTGGAACCTTGCATCGTGTAACCATAGTTTGGGTTGTTCTTCCCTAGATGCATAACTTTGTACTTGTCCACATTAAATTTCTTCTGTCATTTTGATGCCCAGTCTTCCAATTTATCAAGATCGTCTTGCAATTTTCCACAATCCTCTTGGGTTTTAACAACTTTAAATAGTTTTGTGTCATCTGCAAATTTGATAACCTCACTTGTTATTCCCTTTTCCAGGTCATTTATGAATATGTCAAAAAGCAGTGGACCCAGTACAGATCCCTGGGGTACACCACTATTCACCTTTCTTCTTTGGGAAAATTGGCCATTTAGCCATACCCTCTGCTTTCTATCTTTTAACCAGTTCCTGATCCACAATAGTACACTGCCTCCTATCCCATGACTCTTTAGTTGTGCCAAAAGTCTCTGATGAGGGACCTTGTCAAAGGCTTTCTGAAAGTCCAAATATGCTATATCAATTGACTCACCTTTGTCTACCTGTTTATTCACACCTTCATAAAAACATAACAGATTAGTAAGACAAGATCCTCCTTGTCTAAAGCCATGTTGGCTGTCTCCCATTAAGCCATGACTATCTACATGTTCAGCAATTTTGTTCTTTATGATGGTTTCTACCATTTTTCCCGGTACTGACGTCAGGCTCACCGGTCTGTAGTTTCCCGGGTCACCCCTGGAACCCTTTTTAAAAAGGTTTTCGGAAAACCAAGTTTGTAGAGCAGAAAGGCAAGTGTTATGGAATGAGAGATCAGGAGATAATGGATTGGTGTGATGGATAAGAAATATGCCATCGGCGTAGTAGTGAGAGGTGATACCATGGTGTTGAACCAAAAGAGGTAATGGAGTGAGAAAGACATTAAATAACGGTGGGTCAAGGACTGAACCCCGGGGGGCACCACAGAGAAGTAATCGAAAGGAAGAAGAGCAGGTATCAACAGATACAGAAAAAGACCAAAGTGATAGGAAAGAGCGGAACCAACTGAGCACAGCACCATGAAGTCCAAGGTCATAGAGCTGAGAAAGGAGAGAGTAGCATGGTCAACTAGATCAAAAGCTGGGGATAGATCAAGAGAAACTGCCACCGAAATGTCACCACGATCGTGAGTTCCGTGTAAGTCATTCAAGAGAGAAAGAAGAACCCGTCTCCGTGCTGTGCCCAGGGCAAAAGCTGGATTGATGTGGGTGAAGTGCATTAACAGAGTCTAGAAAATCTGAAAGTTGGGAGAACACAAATTTTTCCAGTAGTTTGACAAGAAAGGAAGAATGGAAATCGCATTGTAGTTTGTTAGCAAAAAGGGATTAAGGGAGGAGTTCTTCAGTATTGGACGGATGGTAGCCTGTTCCCAACTGAGGGGGAACAGATCAGATGAACGAATATTAAACATGGAAAGGACTAACGGTAAAATGGCAAGCGAAGGATTGGTTAACTAAGACGATGGGATGGGATCTGAGGGACAGGTGGTTTTATGAGAGTTTTGAATGATCTTAAGAAACTTGGCAGAAGAGATAACGTAGAAGGAGGACCAGTGGTGACTTCGGGAAAGGTTGGGAGATGGTTGATCAGTAAAGGGAACCATGGGGGAGGGCGGAGACTAAGGAATCATGACTGGGGGGAGAAGTGGGGTAAGGAGATCAGAGAGGGGAGGACAGTTTGGAAAGGCAGAGTGGAGAACGCTGACCTACAGGAGACCCACTCTGCAAGCAGATGGGGAAAGGGAGAAACTCATGATTGTGGGGTGGGATGAGATAGATGTTGAAAGGGCAGTCAGAACAGAGTAAAGCTGCTGAGAGGAATTTGTGGAAGAAGAGATAAGGTTGGAGTAATAGTTCCTCTTAGCAGTGTGGATCAAGGAACGGTACTGAGAATGTTCAGCTTTGAAGAGCTGAAAGGAGGCAGGGGAGGGATGATTGAAGATTGTTGAATGGCCAGTGTAATGCCAATTTTTAAAGAGTTCCAGGGGTGATCTGGGAAACCACAGCCCAGTGAACTTGACGTCAGTACCGGGCAAAATGGTAGAAACCATCATAAAGAATAAGATTGCTGAACATGTAGATAGTCATGGTTTAATGGGAGAAAGCCAATGTGGATTTAGCCAAGGAAAATCTTGTTTTTCTAATCTGTAATATTTTTTGAAGGTGTGAATAAACAGGAGATACACTGTATCAACTAGCTCATGTTTATCTGAATTTTTAGAAAGCCTTTAGGTGCGCTCCTTGGGGCCGCTCCAGCAGCGAAGGCCCCCTCCGTATTCTTTAGTTGGTTTGGTTTACTCCTTATTCTTCTCAACATTCCCCTAATTGGTGAGTTACACTCACTACCTTTCTGTTCCTTCCCAACGCTCGGGCCAGCTTCTGGACTACCCTCTCCAGTAGTACCCTTCTTATATAGTTCTCCGTTCTGTTCGTTTTCTTGTCCTATGGCCCCTATCCCTGTATTTTGGGGCAGGCGGCCTGTCAAACGTCTCACTCATCGCTCCCGCTGCACTGTTAATTTACGTCCATGCCCTCTTTCTTCATCTTCATCCTCTCCTCTCCCTGTACCCCCTGGTCCCTTCCAGACTTCCTTTTCTATTGGCCTCCTTAACTGTAGGTCTCTTCGGAACAAATCCCTTCTTCTCCAAGATCTTGTGTCTCGCTCCTCTCCTGGAATCACCCTCCTCACGGAGACTTGGCTCCGTGATGGAGAGGACGCTCTCCTCGCACGTTGTCTCCCCCCTGGTTTCTCTGCAGCTTTTGTCCCTCGTTTAGGGCGATCTGGTGGTGGTGTAGCTGCTATCCTTCATCCTTCCTTATCCTACACTTCCATCTCCCCCCCTTCTTTGCACTATACTGAAGCGCTTCTTCTTTGCCTCCATACTTCTCCCTCTATTCATCTTCTTCTTATCTATGCCCCTCCTGCTCTTCGTCTTCCATTATGGGACGCTCTCCTGCTGACAATCACGGATGTTTCTTTAGCTTATCCTCACTTAATCATAGCAGGCGACTTTAATCTTCACATGGATTCCCCCTCTTCATCAAGAGAGCTTTCTTTTCTCTCATTTCTCCAGGATCTTTCCCTAACTCAGCATGTCACTATTCCCACCCACCAAGCTGGTCACACCCTTGATTTGTTCTTATCCCCCGCTTCTTCCTCCCTAACTTTATCAGCTCTAACTGCCACACCTCTTCCATGGACGGACCATTTCTATCTCACCCTGTCCTGCTCCTTCCTAGCAGTTTCTCCTTCTCCGGTTCCAGTCTCCTCCTCTTCATCTTCCCCAAAGCGTCTTTCCCGTGCCCTCACCCCTCTCACATTACAAAGGTTTCCTCCTGCCTCTGAGCTTCTGCCGAACGATTTTTCACTCCTTTCACCTAATTCTCAAGCTGCTCTCTGGTCCTCTTCTCTTACTGCTACACTTGACCTTTTAGCCCCTTTACGTCCTTGTCATTCCCGTCGGCGTCCCTCTCACCCCTGGTTCCATGGTGGTCTGCGGCTCTTACGCAGACACCTTCGAAGGGCCGAGCGACTTTGGCGCAAGGATCCTTCCCCCTCCAATCTATCCATATTTAAAACCCACCACTCTTGGACTTCCGTTTTGGGCAATGAGCTGATCGGACGGCTCACGATCAGCTCCGGGTAATCGCCCCCACAAAACTGCTACAAAACTGCTTAAAAACTTCCCCGATCTCACCTGCATTGACTCTCCCCTGATGGGGCCTTGATCCTCCGCCGCTGAAGCGATTCGCGGCTATCCTTGCACAACTGGGGTGGATTGTTCAGCAAAACGGAGACAGTGCAGAGGCCAATCGGACACTTCCCCCACCGCCATTATTAGCTCCCCTTCTGCGGGACACGGTGCCTGAAGACACAAAGAAACCTGCGGCCGCTCATACCCGACGGAGAGGATCGTTGGCTCTCCCTCAAGTAAGTCGGGAGCACGATCGGGCGGTGCTGCCATTGTCAGCCTCCGTGCTATCTGCACGTGGTGGCGTAGCCCCGGCGGGAAGGGGAGAGCGGCTCCCTCACACGAACTCAGTGGACAACTTCCTTCACCGAGAAGCGGGACGCGGCGAGCCCGAATATCCCCCTGCTATTGCTAGCAGTGTTACAGTCACGGAGGGCTGAACCCTTAGGAACAAGGAGATCAGTGACTGTTTGGTCCGGCTAGGACTAGGGAGGAAAAGCATCGGTATATCTTCTCCCCCGCTGCCACGGCTGGTTCTCTAGAGGGGTGCTGCTTCCCCAGAGGAGCGGGGGCCTGCGACTCCCCCTGCTCGTTGAGGGGAGAGCAGCCGCTGATAACAGTAGGAGAGATCAGACACCTTTCCCATCGAGGCAACAGCGCTTTCCACAATTGTTGAAGGGCCTTAGGAGATGAGGGGAACTGCGGCCTTTCCTGCCTGACAACAGCGGACACTGGTGTACGAGAGAAAGAGCGCCAAGCTGTGGTTGGATATCTCTTTGATCGCCCCATCTATCAAGTTTCTCCCGGGGTATTGAGTTTATAGCTCCGCGGCTGTTCCTGCCTGGCCTGTGCAGATAAACCCCTATACAGCGGCTTCAAACCCTTGCAGTTGGGGTTTCTACCTGCATAATTCTACTTCTGCTATCCCACGAGAATAGTGCCTTGAGTGGGACGTAGTATACACAACATCGATAACCCGATGGCATCTAAAGCACCGAGAAAAGAGCGACCCCGAATTACGGAGGGAAAGGCGGCGGAAGGCTCACCATCTAGCCCGAAACCAGGTAGCCCGCCAGACTTAGTGGCCGAGGTCAGCGCCGCAGTGGTGCAGGCGCTCAGCACACGCTTCCAGGACCTGGTGGAGCAGATTCAAACACTTGGACAACGTTTCACGGCGGTGGAGGAGCGGATGGAGCAAGTTGAGACAAGGGTGTCCGATGTGGAAGACACGCAACAATCAGTAGTGGCCAAAGTGGCCGCCCTAGAGACTTTGGTGAAACAACAAGGGGATAAACTCGATGAACTGGAGAACCGAGGTCGGCGGAAAAACTTGCGTTTCATCGGCATTCCTGAAAGTGTCGCTGACAGTGCCCTACTTGAATATTTACAATCTTGGATTGGGAACCTCCTGCCAAACCTGAGAGAAGAATCTATCAAAATAGAGCGGGTACATCGGCTTGGCCAAAGAAGAGAGCAGGCCAGGAATCCACGTGCAGTAATCGCCCGCTTTCCCGATTACAGGCAGAAAGAGGAGGTGCTGAGAGCGGCAAGGGGCCGACGGCGACATCAACAAGACACCGAGCTGATCTTAGTATTCCAGGACTATTCGGTGATTGTAAGCCAGCAACGCAGGGCTTTTTCGGGGATTTGTACCCAGTTGTATAACCGCGGCATTCGTTTCTCACTTCTCTACCCGGCTCGGCTGCGGATCGATCATCAAGGCCACACTCGCATACTAGTGACCCTGGAATAGGCGACTACCTGTCTGGACTCCCTGCCTGCCCAATTGGCCTCTTAATTGCTAAATGACCTACTGGAAGTGGGGTGCACCTTCCCGTGTGCAGTATGGAGATCTGGAGCCCCTAGGGGCCGAGCACTTCCTGACAGACTCTCAGCAGTTTCCACTGTCATAGGAGAACTCTTGGTTTTGCCTTCATGTGGAGTACAAGGCTGAGATACACCGTCTCATTGAATTGGTAACATTTATAATGCCAAGGGGGACATTGTATCCTTGTTATTTTGTTACATTTGTTATTTTGTTCTAATTGTTGCTGCTCTGCTGGTTCCCTGACTATCTCCCTCCTTGCCTTGTTTATGCCCCTGTATTCCTGCTTGACTCTTTCCCTTCCCTCCCTCTCTTTATCCCATTACAGGTGGGGCTTAGACGTGATACATGGGGGGTAGGCGGCGATTAATTTGGGGGAACGTAGGGGTTATTGTATTTGACAAGGGAGGAGGACAGAGGAGATGGGAGGTAACCTGGGTGGTTGTGGGTAGAGATAACACAAGAATAGACGAGTGGAGGGCGATAGCGCCAACTGTGGGAGACACACCGTAGCGGTTCGTAACGGAGACTTTGTGCTTTCCCTTTTTTCTTTTTTTCTTCTCTTTAAGTTAATTGCTAGGGAGGGGGGAATATTGGAGGGGTGAGCCCATTTGCCGTAGGAAGTAGATCCGGCTATGGCTGGACGGGAGAGCTTGGAGAAGAGGGGAGATAGGGGGGAGGGGAGGGGAGGGAGAGGAGGAGGGAGGGGCTGGGGGAGGGGAGGGGATACACTCCATTGAATGTAAGTGGATGGGATAATTGTCTACTTGTAGACGGGGGGGGGGATACCAGGCTGGGGGTGTCCCTCTGAAGTATTCAGTAATGATCCTGTGGTGGCATCTTGGCACTGCCCTGGCGCTTTGAAAATAATCACTTGGAATGTCTGTGGGCTGGGAAACCCTATTAAGAGGCATAAGGTATTGCAAGCACTGGCTCGACATAAATGTGACATTGCTTTTCTCCAAGAAACCCACCAGACGGCTGTCGAGCATAGCAAACTCTGTCGGAACTGGGTGGGCCAAGTGTGGGGATCCCCCGCCCAGGGGCATAAGGGAGGTGTAGCGATTCTAATCCATAAACGCATACGTTTCGTGGAGGAGACGGTCCTGGCTGATAATATTGGTAGATCCCTGTTGCTATATGGTCAATTAGATGGAAAACCGGTGATTCTGGGAAATCTTTATGGTCCCAACGTGGCTGACCCGGGTATTTATAATGGTCTGGCATCAAGGGTGGAACAGCTTCCAGAGTGCCCGGTGATTTTGGGTGGGGACTTTAATGGAGTCCTGGATGTGGATCTGGATACTTCCAGGAGAGGAGGTGGCCGGGAGAGGGTAGCGCCCTCCCAGCTACTGTTGTGGTTCTGCCGGAGACTAGGTATAATTGACCCTTGGCGGGTACTGCACCCCTCCGAAAGAGACTATACCCATCAATCTCGAGCACATGGTACTAGCGCCCGAATCGATTACGTAATGATATCGGGGACTTTGTTTACGCACACTGAGGATGCACAGATTGGTCCCTCCGAAATCTCAGACCACGCAATGGTGTGGCTGGATTTACATTGGGGGCGAGACACGAATCAGTCACGCTTGTGGAGATTTCCCCTAGAGCTTTATTCGGATGAGCAATTTCGCCAGTTTATACGCCAGAGATGGGCGGAATTTCTTGGCCACCACCGGGTCCATACAGACGACCCCGAATTAGTCTGGGAAACGGCAAAGGTGGTTCTTCGAGGGGACATCATAGGATACGCCGCGAGAAGATGCTGGCTGAGGGCAGAACGTATTGTACTACTTGAGCGTCGAGTCACCACCCTACGGCGGAGATGTGCTCACACGCCAACATTGCCCAATAAAAAGTTGCTATGGGAAACCCAGACTGAGCTTAACGAGCTATTACATCAGCGAGCAAAGAAATCGGTTCTGTATTATCGGTTTCGCTTGCACTGCTATGGTGACAAACCTGGCAAGTTGCTGGTGCGATGTCTGCGGGCCCGACGGGGTCCTGCCCACGTAGCGGCATTGAATGAAGGCCCGGGACGGGTGCATAAGGAGAACAGGGAAATCGCAGAGATTTTCCGTACCTTTTTTCAAAACTTATACAGAACCACGGTTGTTTCCCCTGAGGGGCTGCAGGAATATCTTGAGGACTTGGAGTTGCCTCAACTCACTTCAGCCCAGCGGGAGGCTCTGGATTTACCCATTACTATACAGGAAATACAATCCGCAATATCTGCGGCCCAGTGTTATAAAACGCCAGGGCCCGATGGATTCGGGGCCGAGATTTACAAGATCCTAGGGGACGGGGTGAGTCCTCTACTACGAGAGGTTTTTGTCACCAGAACGGAGCAAGGGGCGTTCCGCTGGGGGCGCAACCACGCGTATATCACCCTGATCCCGAAGCCGGGTAAAGACCCGCTGCAGGCAGCTTCATATCGACCTATCTCCCTACTAAACTTTGATCTTAAACTTTTGGCGAAAGTACTAGCTGTCCGCCTAGCAGGGGTATTAGACTACTTAATTCATGATGCACAAGTGGGCTTTGTGAAAGGCCGCCACGCCGTACGAAACCTTCGGAAGATTCTGGCCTCTTTGGAGTGGGTGCATGCTCACAATATTCCGTCGCTATTGATTAGCTTCGATGCGGAGAAGGCCTTTGATAGGGTGGACTGGCACTATCTTTGGAGGCTGCTACCGCGCTACGGCATGGGGGAGGGTTTTTGTAAAATGGTGCAAAGTTTGTACGTTTCACTGACAGCAGGCATACTGTGCAATGGCCTTATCTCAGATGACTTCACGTTGGGAAGGGGTACAAGGCAGGGCTGTCCTCTTTCGCCCTTGCTCTTTGTGCTCTCCTTGGACCCGCTGATTCGTACCATCGTAAACTCGGGGAGAATACAGGGAGTGCGGCTACGGTCGCAAACTTTCCTTATATCGGCTTTTGCTGACGACTTGTTAGTCCATCTGACGACACCAGCCACCTCCTTACAACCGCTATTAGATGAATTCCAGCGGTTCGGAGCTGCCTTATAGTCCCAGGCGATAATTGGTGTACAAAGCTGGTAATGGAGTGAGGGTGGGTTGGTGGGTGAGGGGAGAGGGGTGGGAGCAGGGGGGCTGGGATATAATGTAAAATGACCACCTATTGTATTATCTTTCTGTTGGCTACCGGGGAGGAGAAGAACAAACCCTCCCCGAGGCGCCGTTTGTTGATGTATTGTTTGGATTTTATGGTGGTCCTAAATAAAGTTTTTTTAAAAAAAAACCCACCACTCTTTCTACCGCACTCAACTTCACACTGCCAAACGAGAGTTCTTTTCTAATGCTATCTTGCACGCCCCCAACCAAACCCGTCATTTATATTCCACCTTTCGCTCCCTTATCTCTCTACACACTCCCGCATCAATTCCCTCTGCCCAGTCCTCTCCTTCACCCACTCAACTGGCCTCTTTTTTCACCTCGAAGGTTGCTGCCTTGAGACACTCTTTGCCTTCCTGTCCTTCTCCTATCACCTCTCCCCCTCCTCTTCCTTCACCTCCGCCGGTCTCTCAGCGTTCTCATTTTTGGGCCACTTTCTCACCCATTACTGCACCTGAACTTCATCTGATCTCCTCTTCTCGAAAGACCTCCTGCCCGCTTGATCCTATTCCTTCTTCTTGGCTCCTCACTCTCTCCCTGGGTGTCCTTCCTTTTATCCTCACCATGTTTAATTCTAGTCTTTCCACTGGGACTTTTCCTAAATCATGGAAGCACGCATTGGTCCGTCCCCTCTTGAAAAATCCCTCCCTTGACCCTTCTCTTCCATCTAACTATCGTCCTGTCTCTAATCTCCCCTTCCTATCTAAGCTCCTAGAGAAGTTAGTTTTTGCACAACTTTCCCACCATCTTGATTCTATTAATTTTCTTCACCCCCGTCAATCAGGTTTTCGCTCTGGGCACAGTGTCGACACCGTTCTCTTGGCTTTCACTAATGCACTTCACGTAGCTCACGATCGAGGTGACATTTCGGTGGCGGTTGCCTTGGATCTTTCAGCGGCGTTTGATTTAGTTGATCACTCTCTTCTTCTTCACCGGCTCCGGGAAGCTGGCCTTTGTAGCACTGTTCACCATTGGTTTCACTCTTTTCTCTCTTCTCGCTCTTGCACAGTCCTTTCTTCTTCGTCTACGCTCTCCCCCTCCGATCCACAGCACCTTCCTTGTGGGGTTCCACAGGGTTCCGTTCTTGCCCCCTTCTCTTCAATCTCTTTCTTGCCCCTTTAGCTCTTCTTATCCAACAGTCAGGTCTTTCAGCTTTCTTCTACGCCGATGATATCCTCCTACTCCATCACACCTCCCCTTCCTGTCCTGACCTCACTCCTCTGAATTCCTGTCTTTCCTCTGTTGCAAACTGGCTTATCACCAATTGTCTCCATCTTAATCTTACTAAGACTCTTGCCATCTGGTTTACTTATGGTGACCCCCCCCCCCCCCACACACACTTTGGCCCCTTCTTTTTCCAACTCCCCTGTCCCGTTGGCTTCTACATTTCGGTATCTAGGTGTTCACTTTGACTCAGATCTTTCCTTTCGTTCTCATATCTCTCATATCACCAAAACTTCTTTTTTCTTTCTCCGACAAATTCGTTCAATTCGTCCCTTTCTCTCTTCCTCTGCTCTGTCAACACTGGTGTTATCCTTAGTCATGTCACGGGTGGACTTTTCCAATGCACTCTTTCTCGGTCTTCCTAAGAATCAGGTGGTGAGGCTTCAAAGGATACAGAACACTGCTGCACGTCTTGTCACATGCTCCACCCTTCGAGATCACGTTACTCCCTTGCTTTTTAATCTTCACTGGCTGCCTGTTTCTTTTCGTTCACAGTTTAAGCTACTGACCCTCCTTCACAAGGTTTATCACACTGGTACTCCATCCTACTTGTCCGACCTTCTATCCTTCCATTCCCCTCGGTACACACCCCGTTCTTTCCACCTTAACCGTCTTGCTCTTCCCTCCCCTTCCCACGCCCACCTCCAATTCACACGCTTATCTGCATTTTACTTCGCTGGCCCCGCACACTGGAACTCCCTCCCTTCTTCCCTCTGTCTGGAATCACAATTCACTATCTTTAAACAAAATCTCAAAACCCATCTCTTCTCCATAGCCTTTAATGTTCCCTCCCCATTTGTGTGAGTCCTTTTCTACTGTACCTATCTGCCTTTTGTCTCCTGTCCTGTGTTCCCCTGCTCTCGCTCTTCTGTCCTTTATAAAATATGTACATTTCTTTTTTTTCTTTTCTGGCCTTGGCCACAGTTATGTATTATGTATTGTTTATATGCATTCTGTGATTTATGTATTTTATGACTTTTTTATGTATTTTACTATTGGCCACAGTTTTTATGTATTATGTATTGTCTATATGCATCGTGTGATTTATGTATTTTATGACCTTTTATGTATTTTATTATTGTACACCGCCTTGATTGTTTTGAAAGGCGGTTTTTATCAAATAATTAAACCTTAAACCTTAAGCTTAAACCTTAAACCTTCCTCATGAGAAACTCTTGGCAAAATTTGTCATGGGATAGGAGGCAGTGTACCATTGTGGATCAGGAACTGGTTAAAATATAGAAAGCAGAGGGTAGGGCTAAATGGCCAATTTTCCCAATGGAGAAAGGTGAATAGTGGAGTACCCCAGGGATCTGTGCTGGGCCTGCTGCTTTTTAATACACTTATAAATGACCTGGAAATGGGAATAATGAGTGAAGTGATCACATTTGCAGATGACACAGAATTATTTCAAGTTGTTAAAACATAAGAGGATTGTGAAAAATTGCAAGGGGACCTTAATAAAATGGAAGATGAAACTAAATGTGGACAAGTGCTAAGTTATGCACTTAGGGAAGAACAACCCAAAATACGGTTATATGATGTAAGGTTCCACCACCAAGGAAAAGGATTTCAGTATCATTGTGGATAATGTTGAAACCATCTGCCTAGTGTGTAGTGACAGCGAAGAAAGCAGATAGAATGCTGGCAGTTATAAGGAAAGAAATGCGGAATAAAACCAAAGATCTTATAATGCTTCTGTATAGTTCATGGTGAGACTGCACCTTGAATATTGTGTGCAGTTCTGGTCACCATATCGTAAAAAGAATATAGCAGAATTAGAAAAGGTACAAAGAGCCACCAAAATGGTAAAATGGATGGGAGGAACCCCTATGAGGAAAATGGTAAAGTGGATGGGAGGAACCCCTATGAGGAAAATCTTAAAAAGTTGGGGTTCTTCAACTTGGGGAAAAGAAGATGGCTGAAGGGAGATATGACAGAGGTTTTGAAATTAATGAATGGAGTGGGAGGGGTAAGTGTAAATCAGTTGTTTACTTCATCAAAAATGTAGAAAGACTAGGGGACATACAATGAAGCTACACTGTAACCCTGCAATTTGTTTCCAGAGGATTTAGTAAAAGCTGTTAAAAGGTTTGGACAAATTGCTGATGGAAAGGTCCATAAATCATTATTAAAGAGGACCCGGGAAATCCACTGCTTGTCTCAGGATATGTATTCTGGAACCTGTATACCTTTTGGGAACCCGCTAGGTACTTGGGACCTAGATTGGCCAGGTTTGGAAACAGGATTCTGGGCTTGATGGATCTTGGTCTGACCCAGTATGGCATTTCTTAAGTTCTTAACTTGTCATTTTCTCCTAACTCCTTTACACTGGAGCCGTCTCTTTCATTATGTTCGACAGCCCACATCTTCCCATTCTGGATACCTTTTTAGAAATGTTTGGGCTAGCCTTTTCAAACCAGTTATTGTCTGTCTTTTCTTCTGTGTTTTTTTTAAAAATATTTTTATCATGTGAATTATATGTGCAAATTAAGTAAGATTTCATTGATAGAACATAATTTTAAATCTTTGGGCCCGATATTCAGCTGAACCATAAAGCCGAGCATTCAGTGCAGAAGCCATATCAGTGCCCCGGCATTTGAATATCCGGATTGCTGGCAAGCCAACCAGGTAGCAGTGATATTCAGTTGCTATCCAATTAGCTTTTGTGGCAAACGTTTGGCCAGCCTTTACTGCATCTGACGTTTGCCACATGTTGATAACTGGGAAATGATGATACTGAGCTGCTGTCTAGTTATTCATAGATGCTCTCCCCGAAATACTCCCAGGTAGCTGGTTAGCATTGGGGCATGCAGCGGCGGCTCTGAAAGATATTCGGAGGTACTAACCGTGGTAGTGCCACTGAATATCCCGCACAAGGGCATAATGAGAATAATCAATTACCAAAATTCTTGGGTGGTGACTCTTAACTAAGAATACAACATTTTGTAGCTGAAGAGAGGATTATTTTCACTAAACGCATCACTTTGCACTTGTCCACATTAAATTTTATCTGCCATTTAGATGCCTAATCTCATGAAATCCTTCTGCAAATTCTTGCACTCCTTTGCTGTTTTAATAATTTTGAATAATAATTTCTGTAAATGTGATCACTTCGCTCATCATTCCTCTCCCCAGATCATTTATTAAGTTAAATAGCATAGGTACTATTATAGACCTTTGGGGCACTTCACTACTGACCCCTTTCCATGTATCCAGTCGGTCCTCGAAGGGTAGATCTCCTTCTAAGCATCGAGATGCCTCTGGCGTTGCCCTCGAGGATTCTGCACCGGCAAAATTACCCCGGCGGGAGGCTTCGGCCTCTAAAGCATCATCATCGGGGTTCCAGGATGATCTCGATGGCGTGGCCTCGACAGATCTCCTGGTGCCATGCTCTGGGGTACCGGTGGCTTCCACCAGTACCGACTTCCAAGCATTGGCGGCGTCGATGGATCAGAGGATTCTGTCCATAGAACACAGTCTGGCAGCTTTCCTTGTGGCATCGACGCCCGTGGTACCGCAACAGACTACTCTGCCGGTACCGGCTCTAGCATTGCCATCGGTACCGATCCTGGTACCAGTGGCATCGGCATCGGTGTCCGCTATGCTGGTACTCTGTCCTCTGAAGCCCTCCGGTACCGATACCCCGGTACCGGTTATTCCAAATCCCGGTCGGTACGGGTATCGGGCTTTGCAAGAGCATCCGGACAGACAATACTTCGATTCCTCTGAGAATTCTGAAGAGTCGGTCGATGCAGTGATGCTTCTTCCACAGGAGGAGTCCTCTCCTAAACGAAGGATGTCTCCTCCAGAGGACTTGTCTTTTCAAGACTTTATCAGGGAGGTGGCTCGGGGCCTCTCTATCACAGTGGCCCCTGAGACAGAGCCCAGAGCCAAGGAGTTAGATATTTTACAATATCCTAAAACTCCTAAGGAGGCAGCTACCTTGCCTATTCATGAGATTCTGTATGATCTCATGTTGAGGATGTGGGAATCACCTCTGACCACCTCTCCTCATTCTCGCAAGTTGGATACCATGTATCGTGTCCCTCCTTGTCCTGGTTTCCATAAAACTCAGCTTCCTCACCACTCTATTGTGGTTGAGTCTGCAATGAGAAAGATTAGAAGTGCAAAAAGACATGCCTCTAATACTCCAGGACGTGAATGTAGAACCCTGGATGCTTTTGGAAGAAGAGTCTTCCAAGCTTCCATACTTGCTGCGAGAATTAATTCCTATAGTCTCTACATGGGAATGTTCTTAAAAGAAGTCACTGACCATTTGCAAACTTTAAGTCCTTTTATGTCTGAAGATAAAAGGCAGGACTTTCTCACTGGGCTCAAACATGCCCCAGATATCTCCAAATTCTCCAACCGTGCAGCTTTCGACTCCTTTGAATGCGTAAGCAGAGCCTCAGCTATTGCCATAGGTGCACGTAGGATTGCTTGGCTTCAAGCATCTGATTTGGTAGATCTGGGCTCAAGATGAATTGGGAAATATCCCTTGTACAGGTGAGAACCTGTTTGGTAAGGATTGGCAAGCAAAAGCCAATCAGATGGATGCTGAAAATTCTGCTTTGGATAGACTATCCAAATCCACAGCTGCTCCTGCTAAGAAAAGGTTATTCAAGAAAACACCTTTTTCTAAAAAGGGAAGATTCTATCCTGCTTATGCTCAGCGGGCATCTTCTGCAGCTCAGTTCCCTACCAAACGTCAGCAATCATCCAAACAGCAAAGCAAAGGCTGCTAGGCCTGCTCCAGCCCAGCAACCTCAGCCCCCTCAGGGCCTTTGACTTTCCGCTAGAGAACTTAGCCTTCCTGGCTCTAGAAGGACCAGAGCCCTCCACCATTCCAGGAAGGTTATGTCACTTTGCTCCCAGGTGGGGGCAAATTACAGCAGAGCATTGGACACTCTCCATCATAAGAGAGGGGTACAAACTTCATTTTTCAAGCTTGCCCCCTCTCACAAGAGTGCACCAGTTAAATTCTCCAACCTCCCTCCTCAACCTGTTGGGGCAGGAGGTTGCCACTCTTCTCGCCCAGGGGGCAATAGAGGAAGTGCCTTTTCAACAACAGGGCACAGGTTTCTACTCCCCCTATTTTCTTATTCCAAAGAAAACAGGGGGTTTCAGACCCATCTTAGATCTCAGAGAGTTGAACAGATTCCTAGTCAAGGAAAAATTCAAGATGGTTTCTCTGGGAACTCTGCTGCCATACCTTCAGAGTCAGGATTGGCTTTGTTCTCTAGATCTCAAGGATGCGTACACTCATGTTCTCATCCATCCAACTCACAGAAGGTTCCTTTTTCAAGAGAAGCACTATCAATACAGAGTGCTCCCTTTTGGTCTGGCCTCTGCACCAAGGGTGTTCACGAAATGCATGGCAGTGGTAGCTGCATTTCTGCACACCCTGGGAATATTCGTCTTCCCTTACCTGGACGACTGGCTCATTCGAGCTCCCACTCAATCAGAGGCCAAGAGTTCTCTAAACTGTACAAGGCGTATCCTTCAGTATTTAGGGCTGGTAATAAACATCCCAAAATCCAATTTAATCCCTACTCAATCCCTGGAGTTTATAGGGGCATTGCTGGATACCACAACGGCAAGGGCCTATCTTCCCCAGGCCCGTTGCCTTCGTTTGGTGCAGTTAGCTACTCAAGCAGAGTTGAAGCCCCTCCTAACTGCTCGAGAGATGTTACAGTTGCTAGGCCACATGGCATTCACCGTGCATGTGGTACCATATGCTCGCCTTCACATGAGGGCAGCTCAGTAGACTTTATCCACCCAATGGACCCAGGCATTAGGCTGCCTGTCAGACAAAATAGCAAACACAAGTCGCCTCATTTTGTCCCTCCAGTGGTGGAAGTCCCCTCAAAACCTGTTGCTGGGGTCCCCCTTTCAGCAGTCTCTACCCCAAGCAACTCTTACAACAGATGCTTCTCCAATGGGGTGGGGAGCTCATCTGCAAGACCTCTCCACCCAGGGCTTCTGGTCCCCACAGGAGACTTGTCTACATATCAATCTCTTGGAACTCAGAGCAATCTTCCTTGCTCTGCGGGTTTTCCACACCCTGCTCAGCCACAAGACAGTCCTTATCCACACGGACAATCAGGTAGCCATGTTCTATGTGAACAAGCAGGGAGGAACTGGCTCTCTGTCGCTTTGCAACAAAGCTTTGCGACTGTGGGCCCTCGCCAGAGAGCATCACATTCATCTTCTGGCAGTTTATCTTCCAGGCGTTCAAAACTCTTGGGCAGACAGGCTCAGTCGAGTTCTGCTTCCACATGAGTAGCCCCTACATATAGACCAGGTGTCCAAGATTTTTTAAAATCTCCAGGAACAAGCAGGAACGAGTCTTCACATGTGGGTACGTCGGCGCCGACGGAGCCCGCACGGGAATGCTCCCCAGCATCCAATCAGAAGGCTTTTGGGAGCATCCCTCGCGCCTGCGCGGTGGCTTCCCGCCCTTCCTACTGCCTCTCCCCAGTTTTCGTTTTTCCGCGGAGCCGGCAGGACGTACCTCCTGCCACCGCAGAAACTTTTTCTTTAATTTTCCCTTTTTTCCTTGTTCCTTGTGGTCGCGGCCTTTTCCCGCCGACACTGGCAACACGGGTGCCTTATTTTCTTAAAATTGTTTCTTAAATCCCTTCGAGGGAAATTTTTCCTCAAGTAACTTCAGAGGCCTACTGGGCTTTCCAGCATGGAGCCTTCTTCCCCTAAGAAGTGCCCTCACTGTGGAGATTTTTCCTACTTAGCCTCCAATGCCTGGTGTCTCTCCTGTTGGGGCCCTGATCCCTTTTCCCCCGGTTCTCCGGGCTTCAGCGTCGGGAGAAGACCTTCCCTTTTTCGAGTGTCCCTCGATGACGTCTTCCCACCTAAGGTGCGGTCATCGGTTTTCTCTCCTCTCCAGGATCAGGTAATCCCACAACAGTCTGTTAAGACTAGCCAAGCCTTGAGGGGCGAGTCTCATGCGCGGCATGGCGACGGCTCCGGCCTTCCCCTCAAGTCCCCCTTGACACATAAACGCCGGCCGGAGTCTTCGGGCTCCAAAGCCTCCAAGGGGTTTCGGGCTGTTCCTGGGGTTCACTCCTCACAGAACATTCCCGAGCCATGCTCGAGGGTGGTACCCGCTTTGAGCGGTGCCGACTCCTCGGCATTGGCGCCGGTGTCGAGTGTTCCACTCTTCGCCAGGGATCGTCAGCTGGTGTCCTCGGTGCCTTCGGGGCCGATCGATTCGACCCAGTCCGGCTTTCCTGCATCCCTGCCATGCGCAGGGGTGGTACCCGCTTCGGGCGGGGCCGATTCCTCGGCATAGGCGTCGGTGTTGAGTGTTCCACTCTTCACCGGGGATCGTCGGCTGGTGTCCTTGGTACCTTCGGGGCCGATCGATTCGACCCGGTCTGGCGTGCCTACATCCCTGCCATGTGCGGAGGTGGTAACCGCTTCGAGCGGTACAGATTCCTCGGCATCGGCGTCGAGTGTTCCACTCTTCGCCGGGGATCGTCTTCTGGTGCCCTCGGCTCCTTCGGGGCCGATCGACTCGACCCAGACTGGCCTTCCTGCATTCCAGGACTGTGCGGGGGCGGTACCAGCTTTGAGCGGCTCCGCCTACCTGGCGTCGGCTTCGGTGTCGAGTACCCCACTCTCCACCGGGGACCGTCACCTGGCTCCACTTTCGGAGCCGATCGATCTGTCCCGGACGGGCGGTCCGGCACCCCAACCTTGCGCAGGGCCGGAGCCGGCCCTGGACATTGCCGGCATCGACACGGGCATTGGGTGCTCCACGCGTCACCAGAGTTCGCCCGCGGGAGGCCTCGGGACCTTCGATCGATTCGACCCAAAGAAGCGCCTCTGCCCCGACGTCGGCGCCGGGGCTGTGCGTTTCACTCCCCGCCGGAGCTCGTCGGCGGGTTACCTGGGTACCCTCGAGGCCGGCTAGTGCACCCCGTAAGGGTTTCCCACCCGGTAACACAGGCATGGGAAGAACCCCAGCGTCTGGCGGGGTCTATACCCCGACGTCGGCACCGGTCTCGGGTGTTCCCCTCTTCGCCGAGTTTCGGCCTCGGAAGCCTTCGATGCCCGCGGCGCCGACTGATGCGGCCCCGGTTCGCTTTCAGGGATGGGCATCGCCGGCGCTGCCGCCACCGCCGGGGCCCTCTGGGAGGGCATCGCTGACTTCGCTCGGTTCGATGCCCACCCTCGAATTGACCTCTAGCCTCGAAGGCGTGGATCTGACGCGTTTCGGAACCGACCCCGGTCTCTTCCGACGACACAGCACAGAGCTTGCCTGCTCTCCGGCTGCTTCGGAACCATTCCCGCCGCCTTCGCTGGCTGCTTCAGGGGCAGCCCCGTCCCCGCGGTCGCGGTCGGGGCCGAGGCCGAGTCCCGCGGGTCTCTCGGTGACATCGCTCCCTTCGATGCCCAGCTTGGAATCCATCCCGGACTCTGACGATGCAGTGCCAACTGCCTCGAGTCGGGACTGTCAGTACCCTCCTCTCTTTAGAGGGATCCCTCCTGGGCACCAGCCCGGAGAGTCGCCTGATGTTCAGGCGGCCCCTTCAACCTCGGCCTCCCCCGAAATAGCTCCTCTGGGAGAGCCGTCTTTTCAGGATTTTCTCCTTGACATGGCGGACTTGCTTGCCATCCCTATCCCGGGTCCTTCGCTAAGTCCAGGTCCTGCGGAACAGGCAGCCATAATGTTCCCTCTGCATCCTTCCCTACGAGATCTTCTGCTCGGGATTTGGCGCTCGCCTTTGCAGGTCCCTGCGCCGCCTACAGCCATGCATGCCCTGTATAGGGTGCCCTCCTCTCCGGGGTTTCGGACGCACCAGCTCCCCCATCATTCCGTTGTGGTGGAATCGGCGCTGAGGAAGGTCGGAAGCAAGAAGAAGCATTCTTCTTGCCCTCCGAATCGTGCATCTAAAGCGCTGGATAACTTTGGGCGGCGAACCTTCCAAACGTCCATGTTGGCTTCCAGAATTATTTCCTATATTTTCTATATGAGCCTGGCACTTCGGGAGATTACCGAGAGGCTATCTCTTTTGTCTCCTTTTGTGTCGGCCACTAGGGCCCCTGACTATTCCTTCTTCTCTATCATTGCAGGAATATCTCTTGGTTCCTCTCTCGTGCTTCTCTAGACTCTTTTGAGTCTGTTGGCAGGTCCTCTGCTATTGCCATCGGGGCACGTCGTACAGCCTGGCTGCAGGCTTCCGACTTGTGCAGCTGGGCACAACATAATCTGGGTAATTCCCCGTGCACTGGGGAACACCTCTTCAATGGCGAGGCTTTACGTCAGGTTGTTCAGTGCTCCGCTGACCTTTCTAGCGCTGGCCATCCGAAGCCCTCTCCTTCCCCCGGGGGTAGGAAATGTCTTTCCTGTCCTTCCTTTCCGAGGAAGAGAAAGTTTCATCCGTCCACCCACCTGCCAGGTGCGCCTAAGCAAGGGATGTCTCACTCCGGTCGGAGGTTCCAGGGCCCGCGCCAGGATGCCCAGGCCAAACAGCTTTAGGCTCCTGTATGCGGCAATCTGCAATTGACTTCTCTTCCCAGAAGTTTATTTTTCCCAGTTATACTGGGGTTCTTTTCAGTATGACCAGTGGTTTGGCTGCTTGCTCAGGGGTTCAGGGATCCCCCCCCCCCTTTTTTCCTTGTTGGTGGAGGGGGATCACCTCTATTCCAGGATAGTTTCTGGCTCCACATGGACATTCTATCCTTCATCTGACTTACTGTAGAGTATGTCTTTCGAACCCCTCTCTCCTGGATTCCCCTGCTTGAGGGGATCCCGCACCGAATCTTCTCCTCTTCCAGTGTAGACCTTGCTGCTGCCCTCCAAGCATGGTCTGAACAATTCCTCGACAGGGCCGGACCATCTCCGCCCTCTTGTCCTCTCTGTTCCTGCAGAAGAACTCCCTGATTCTGTTCAGTTGCTGTGTGGGCAGGAGTCCCAGTGTGTCATTAATGCTTCGGCCTGCCGCTTCGGCTATCTGGCGTACTTACACCCCCCGCAGGCTCTCGTTCTAGCTTTCCTGGGATGGGGCGACATGTCTGACTCCTGTCAGTCTCCTTCATCCTCCTCCTGCGCTCCGCTTTCTGCAATCTTCAGGGCAGCAGAGGGCATTGGCCCGTGTCCCCGCAGGTTTTTCCATATGATGGAAAAGACTTGTATAGTCACTCCATGGCTATATGGATAATTATACCCTCTTGTCTCCCTTATGGTACGGAGGACAGGTTTTTTTCTGCGTGACTGTCAGGGGGACACAACAGAGGCCTAAAGTACTCCTGATGTGCTCTTCCCAGACTTATTTCTCCTTCACGCAGCCATACTGCTACTCTCGCTGATCTGCCCCTGCGCCACACGCCTGTGGATCAGGTGCAGGTCCGAATTAGCAGTATTATACTCACGTGTGCATGTCCCCCTGCATGCATGTTTTTAGTACCTGGGTGGGCGTTCCCAGGCCCACCTATGTCTCGATATACATCTATATATGTTATTGGATATATATCTGTATTGGTGGGCGCTTTTGGGAAACGTTCATAGCGCCCTAGGTCTTACCGACTGTCTCCCCAATGGTCGGTACTTACGTTTTATTTCTTAAGGGGTCCGGCCAGTCCGCTTGCCTGTGTTCTTACGGCTCGGTTCCGGGACCGGTTATGTTTATACTTGCTGCTGTGAGGTCAACAGCTTCGATTTTTGTTTTTACGCCTCCTTACCTGGAGGTTTTCAAACCCAATGTCTCCCTATCCGTTGTCAGCTAGGGAAGACGGTGTACTTCTCGGTATTCCGGAGTACACTCCTGTTCTTCTCCGGGCTGGGTTCTTCCAGATCGGCCAGTCTTCTGCTAGCCCTCAGGGTTAAGGGCTCTGCTCCTAAAGGAGTTCTCAGCTTTCTCATGAAGCTTCCATTGAAGACCTGCCGTTCTCTCCGGCGCCAGTTGACACCTGCATCTCCAGCTCTCCCGGACGTGGAACTTCTTCCTCACTGCGGTGAAGTTTCCTTGAAGACTTCGCTACTGCATCTACAGTACCCGTCACAGCTCTCCTTCCTACAATCCAGTAGGTAAGCTCTAGATTGTGCTGGTTCATTAACTACTTAATGATACTTGACGTGATTTTAAAGACTCTCTCCTCCGTAGTCTTTAGGTTGCTGTGTCTCGGCAACTCTTCTCAACTCCTACCCTCCATCCCTCAGGGGATGCCGGGGATCCAGGTTGGGCGATGCCGCCCTGTCCAGGGCCGCACATTCTGGGATCTCCCCTGGCACCCTCAGCTAGGGAGTCCCCACATCTGAAGACTCATTCCTGCTTGTTCCTGGAGATAGCACAGTTACTTACCTGTAACAGGTGATCTCCAGAACAGCAGGAATTAGTCTTCACAACCCTCCCACTTCCCCTAGGAGTTGTATCTCTCTATTTCCTTTCCTCTTCCTCTCCTTCTGTCTCAGCTATGAAACTCAACTGGGGAGAGGCAGTAGGAAGGGCGGGAAGCCACCGCGCAGGCGCGAGGGATGCTCCCAAAAGCCTTCTGATTGGATGCTGGGGAGCATTCCCGTGCGGGCTCCGTCGGCGCCGACGTACCCACACGTGAAGACTAATTCCTGCTGTTCCGGAGATCACCTGTTACAGGTAAGTAACTGTGCTTTTGGGGAACCCCGGACATAGACCTCTTTGCAAGTCCGTGGAATGCCAAACTTCCCCGGTTCTTTTCCAGAACTCTGGCTCAGGGAGCTCAGGCAAGGGATGCTTTCCTCCTTCACTGGGGTCAAGACTTCTCTATGCCTTTCCACCCATTCCCCTAATTCCCAAAACCCTGTTCAAGCTTCAGAGAGACAGAGGTCACATGATTCTCATAGCTCCACATTGGCCACGGCAAGTGTGGTATCCTCTACTTCTACATCTCTCTCAAGCTCCCTCCCTGGAGTTAGGGTCTGCTCCAGACCTCCTCTCTCAAGAGGACGGAAAGTTGTGGCATCCCAATCCCCAGTCTCTGCATCTCAGGGCTTGGTTGCTGAAGGCCTAGATCTCCGGGATCTTCATCTTTCTCAACAAGTGAAAGATGTTCTTTATGCTTCCAGAAAACCTTCCACTAGACGTTGTGATAAGGAAGCTTATCATAGCTCAGGAAGGAGCTATAGTAAAGGTGAAGTGACTCTGAACAAGCAACCTGTCAGTTCTGGTAGAAATAAGAAAACAGAATTTTTCTATAAAAGACTACCAGTCCCAGAATGCACCAGGTTTCCAACAGCCATTAGAGGAGCTGAAGTGGGGAAACGTGTGTTCAATCAGGAGGGCTATGAGGTAATCCCCAAGCACTCATCTCAAAGGACAGGGCCTGATTCAGCACAGCTGCGCTGTGCTAGGGTGGAGCACTCATCAAAGCAGAATAAAGGTAGAGTTTATTCTACAGAGAATTATCCTCATCCTCAGTTTCATCTGGGAGATCCTCAGGATCAGCTTGGAGATCCTCATCTTGGACATCTTCATCATCGGGAGGATCATCAGAAGCAGAAGCCAAACCGGATGGACAGAGAGGGCAAGAAACCCTTTGGAAGAAAGAAGAGAAAAGCCTTTGGGAGGTCTAAAGGGGAGTCAAGAGCAGTATGTATACTGGAAGGCATTCCAAGGGCCAGCATACACCATTGGACTGGGGAAAGCCAGAGGAATGGTGCTGCAGGGCTAGGAATCTCCAGACGGTACCTGTGAGGGAGACGGCTGCACTTGGAAGGGACCCTAGGACACGTGCCAGAAGGTATGTGAAGAGAGATCCAGTGTCCAGGGATCTGGATTGGAAGGCTGGACATAAGAACTGGACTACATACTGGCCAGGCTATATAGAGAGGAACTCTAACAGCAATGGAAGCTCAGGTATGAACACTGATCTATGCCCTAGCTATACCCTTGAAAGACAGCAGGGAAACAGGTATTCTCCTGAGAGTGCTCCATTGAGAAATTCCTCTGTGCCAATCCATGATATTGAACCCATGATTGTGGAAGAAGGGGGAGCGGTCTTAGATACAGGCTGTGAATATATGGATTGCTCTCTGTCTAAACTCCTTTGGTAATTTTCTGTTACAAAGTACAGCAACCATCACAAAGAAATACAAACTTGTTCTTTACTCAGAAAAGCTCCTGAAGTAGGATTTGAGCCACGCAGTAGAAAGCAAGCCAGCTAAGGGGTTTCAGCTGGGTAACTGCTAGCAATTGAGCCTTACCTATTTGCTTGTGAGCTCTGAGGGAATCACTTCTGAATCTATGTGTGAAGATATAAGAAGTTAACCTGAAAATAACAGTTTTTCCCTTCTTTGTGGGTTTTGCTTGTTGTTTGAAACACTGCTAAGAAAATATTAGCTAAAGCCTACAGAAAAGACCAGTTTGTTACCAACCAGGTCTTTATTCTTTTGCTTTGATTGCCTGACAAGTTCAACTGTTGTTTTCCTGATTTTGTTTTTCTAAGTTTAACACTGAAAGCAAGTATCCTGTTTTATGTGCTACCAAGCATATCTATGTTGGGAGAAATAACCCCATAAATAAAAATCTTATTGGCTTTACACTCAAGCACAACTAATTATTGTGAGCAGCTGTGTCTGGTGTGAATGGACTGCATTTCCCACAATCCCTTGCAAATCATATTGATATATGCACTTGACAAGACTGTGAACATTCTCACCCAGGCAGCCGTCTGACAACGTTCTTATGCTTTCAAGTGGAAAAGGTTTACTATCTGGTGTTCTGGGAAGGGTCTTATCCCCCTTGCCATACCTCTGGAATCTTTGCTGGAGTATCTCCTCCATCTGTCTAATGCAGGCCTTAAGACAAATTCAGTAAGGGTCCATTTGAGTGCTATTGCAGCTTCCCTTAAGCCTCTAAATGGACAACCTATTTCCTCTCATCCTCTTGTAGCCAGATTCATGAGAGGCCTCCTTTTAACAAAGCCTCCCATTAGACCACCCCCAGTGGCATGGGACTTAAACTTGGTTCTTGGTCAACTTATGAAGCCACCTTTTGAACCTTTGGCTACCACCTCCTTGAAATACCTTTCTTGGAAGGTTATCTTTCTCATTGCAATCACATCAGCACGTCATATTAGTGAATTGCAAGCACTCGTAGCTAATCCACCTTATACAAGGTTCCATCATGACAAGGTGGTCCTTAGGACTAATCCACACTTTATGCCTAAGGTGGTCTCGCCTTTTCACCTCAACCAAGAGGTCTACCTACCTGTCTTTTTTCCAGGATCTCATGCATCAAGTGCAGAGAGGAATCTTCATACCCTGGACTGTAAAAGAGCTTTGGCTTTTTATTTACAGAGGACACAGCAACATAGAAAGTCTTCTCAGCTCTTTGTTGCTTTTGACCCTTCTCATTTGGGACTGCCAGTCTCCAAGAGAACACTATCTAACTGGATTGCCCAGTGTATTTCTTTCGCCTATCAGAGCAAGAACCTTTCTCTGGAGGGCCATGTCACAGCTCACAATGTGAGAGCCATGGCAGCCTCAATGGCTCATCTCAACTCTGTGTCTATTGATGACATCTGTCGAGCAGCCACTTGGGCCTCGGTTCATACCTTCACAGCCCATTACTGCTTGGACAAGGACTCCTGCCGGGATGCCTTGTTTGGTCAGGCTGTTCTTAAACACCAGAGATCCATGTGGGGAAGTGCAGCCCTGTCCCAGGGACACACAACTTCTGGGATCTCTCCCTGGCATCTAAAGCTAGGGAGTCCCCATATGTGAAGACTCATTCCTGCTTGTTCCTGGAGATAGCACAGTTACTTACCTGTAACCGGTGATCTCTGGGAACAGCAGGAATAAGTCTTCACAACCCACCCACCTCCCCTAGGCGTTCTCTTTCTCTATCGCTCTATCTCTCTTTCCTTTCCCTCTCTCTCTCTTTGTCTCAGCTCTAAAACTCAACTGAGGAGAGACAGTTGGGAAAGGTGGGAAGGCAGCACGCAGGCGCTGTGGGATGCTCCCAAAGGCTTTCTGATTGGACGCTGGGGAGCGTTCTCGCGCAGGCTCCGTCGGTACCGACGAAACCCATATATGAAGACTTATTCCTGCTGTTCCCAGAGATCACCTGTTACAGGTAAGTAACTGTGCTTTATGCACTTATCTGAGAAAATAGCCTCTACCAGCATTCTGCTTTGTAGAGACTTTTCTTAGCGAAATCAGCAACAAAAGAGGCTTTTCTTCATGGTATTTTTAATATTGCTTTTGACATATAGGGCTACACTTCCTCCTTTTCTACCCTCTCTATCTCTTCTAAATAGATTATAGTCAGCTATGGCTAAATCCCATTCATGCGACTTGTGAAACCATGTTTCTGTTATGGCCACAATGTCCAAGTCCGTTTCCACCATTAGGGCTTCCAAGTCAAGAACTTTGTTGGCTAGTCTTCGAGCATTTGTACTCCTTGCTTTCCAGTATTGGCCAAAACACGTAGGGGTCACCAATTAAAGCTTCCATTTGATTTGCTGCCAGTCCTTGTATCTGTTCTTTGGTTCCTGCTATTCTCTACAGATACTCAGTTGTTTTTGTTCGCAACTCTGTACTGGTACACCTAAGTGCAATTACAGCCTCTCAGGTTGCCCCTCTAAGGGATAATATCTCCTCGCAGCCGTTTATAGTACGCTTTATGAGAGGCCTTCTCCTAACCAAGCCTCCCATTTGATTACCACCAGTGGCGTGGGACCTTAATGTTCTCCTAAGGCAATTCTCAAGCTGCCCTTTGAACGTTTGGCCACAACCTTGCTAAAGTTTCTAACATGGAAGGTCATCTTCCTCGTTGCCCTCACTTCAGCATCAAGTTTCAAGCTTTGCTGGCTGACCCACCTTATACACTGTTCGACCATGACACGGTCGTCCTCAAAACTTATACACACTTCATGCCGAAGGTAGTCTCACCTTTTCATCTGAATCAGTCAGTTTACCTTCCTGTCTTCTTCCCTAGCCAACATTCATCTACGACAGAGGCAACCCTGGATTGCAAACGGGCTTTGTCATTTTATCTTCAAAGGACTCGAACACCGCTTCTCAGTTATTCATCTTCTTTGACCCTAGTCACCCGGGGTTGCCAGTATCCAAACATACTCTATCCAAATGGATAGCAGACTGCATCTCTATTGCTTATGATAGGGCAGGACTATCCCTGGAAGGTCATGTCACTGCCCATAATGTTCGGGCAATGGCCACCTCGATAGCAAATCTACGCTCGGTAGCCATTAACAAAATCTGCAAGGCAGCAACTTGGTCTTCTGTCCATACCTTTGCTGCTCACTACTGTATGTCTGGACAAGGACCCCCGCCGGGATGCCATGTTTAGTCAGGCTGTTCTCCAGCATCTCTTTCAGATTAGAGAAACTCCTACCCTCCTTCCTGGAATTTTTTGATACCGAACATCTATGGAAGATCCATGACCTCTTTAAGCCTATTCTGAGGCAAACCTCTACCAGTTCTGAGGCCATTTCTCTGGCATTTTCAAAAAGGGTCAGCAGCAACCTAAACAAAGAAAAACAAAGGCTGCTAAGCCTCAACCGGCTCAGCAGACTCAGCCTCCACAGGGGCTTTGACTCCCATCTAGAGAAATTTGTCTTCCTGGCCCAGAGTGGAGGAGTGGCCTAGTGGTTGGGGCAAGGTACTTCGGGCCGTAAGGTCGGGGGTTCAAATCCCACTAGAGGACAGCAACCTTGGGCCGGAAGGACTGGGGTTTCTAGTCCCACAGGTGCTCCTTGTGGTCTTGGGCAAGCCACTTAACCCTCCATAGCCCATGTTCCCTGTAAAATAGTTCTCTGTGTGCTGTGCTTTCCTGTCTAATCAATGTGTTTATACCTCAAAAATTTCCTGTCATGATTTGACAATTTCCAATCTGTAATCAAACCGCTGCTGATCGCTGGAAGTAGCGATATACAAATGTATACTAAATAAATAAATGGGCCAGAGCCTTCCACCATTCCAGGAAGGTTGTTATTTTGCCCCCAGATGGGGGCAGATAACAGCAGAAAGTTGGACTCTGTCCATTGTGAGAGAGGGATACAAGCTTCACTTCCTCAGCATGCCCCCTCTTACAATGGTAAGACGGTTCAATTCTCAGACCTCTCTCAACTCCCAGTTAGATCACGAGGTCAGTCTGCTTCTTGCCCAAGAGGCAATAGAAGAAGTATCTGTTCATCAACAGGATGCAGGGTTCTATTCCCCCTTTTTCCTTATTCCAAAGAAACCAGGAGGGCACAGACCCATTTTAGACCTCAGAGAATTGAATAAATATCTGTTCAAAGAGAAATTAAAAATGATTTCTCTAGGAACTCTACTGCCATACCTTCAGAGTCAGGACTGGCTTTGTTCTCTAGATCTCAAGGATGCGTACACTCATGTTCTCATTCATCCAACTCACCAAAGATTTCTTCACTTTCTATTTCAAGGGAAGCACTACCAATACAGAGTTCTTCCTTTTGGCCTGGCCTCGGCACCAAGGGTGTTCACAAAATGCATGGCTGTGGTTGCAGCATTTCTCCGCACCTTAAAAATATTTGTCTTCCCTTACTTGGACGATTGGCTCATTCGAGCCCCATCAGAGCCAGAGGCCAGGATTTCCCTATTTCGCACAATGCGTATCCTCCAATATTTGGGACTTGTCATAAACTTCCCAAAATCCAACCTAGCTCCCACTCAGTCTCTAGAGTTCATAGGAGCCCTGACAGACAAGGGCCTATCTTCCACAGTCCCGTTGCATTCGCATTGTGCAGTTAGCTTCCCAAGCAATGCTAAAGTCTCACCTCACTGCTCGGGAAATGTTACAATTGCTAGACCACATGGCATCCACCGTGCATGTGGTCCCTTATGCCCGCCTCCATATGAGGGCAGCCCAGTGGACTCTATCCACTCAATGGACTCAGTTAGCTTCCCAAGCAATGCTAAAGTCTCACCTCACTGCTTGGGAAATGTTACAATTTCTATATGCCTTCCCACCCATTCCCCTTATTCCCAGAACTTTATTCAAGCTTCAGAGAGACAGAGGCCATATGATTCTCATAGCCCCACATTGGCCACGACAAGTGTGGCACCCTCTGCTCTTATATGTCTCTCAAGCTCCATCTCTGGAGTTAGGATCTGCTCCAGATCTCCTATCCCAGGAGGACGGGATGCTGTGGCATCCCAACCCCCAGTCTCTACATCTCAGGGCCTGGTTGCTGAAAGCCTAGAACTTCATGGTCTTAACCTTTCTCAGCAAGTAAAGGATATCATTTATGCTTCCAGGAAACCATCCACAAGACGCTCTTATGCTTTCAAGTGGAAAAGGTTTACCATATGGTGTTCGCAGAAGGGTTTCAACCCTCTTGCAATACCCCTGGAATCATTACTGGAATATCGCCTTCATTTGTCTAATGCAGGGCTTAAGACCAATTCAGTGAGAGTTCATTTGAGTGCTATTGCAGCTTCTCTCAATCCTTTAAATGGGCAGCCTATTTCCTCTCATCGGATCATATTGAGATTTTTGAGAGGACTTCTCCTAACTAAGCCTTCTGTTAAGCCATCACCGGTGGCATGGGATCTAAATCTGGTTCTTGGCCAGCTCATGAAGCCGCCTTTTGAACCATTGGCTACTACCTCTTTGAAATTCCTTTCCTGAAAGGTTATTTTTCTTATTGCAATCACATCAGCGAGTTGCAAGCATTGGTGGCTGATCCTCCTTATACAAGGTTCCATCATGATAAGGTAGTTCTTAGGACTCATCCTCACTTTATGCCAAAGGTGGTTTCACCTTTTCATCTAAACCAAGCAGTTTACCTTCCTGTTTTTTCCCCAAAGCCTCATGCCTCTAATGCAGGAAGGAATCTTCATACTTTGGATTGTAAAGAGCTTTAGCCTTTTACTTACAAAGGACGCAGCAACATAGAAAGTCCTCTCAACTTTTTGTTGCTTTTGATTCTAGTCATTTGGGACTTCCAGTCTCCAAGAGAACACTGTCCAACTGGATTGCTCAGTGTATTTCCTTTGCCTATCAGAGTAAGAATCTTCCTCTGGAGGGCCATGTCACAGCTCACAATGTGAGAGCCATGGCAGCCTCTATGGCTCATCTTCACTCTGTGTCTATCGACGACATCTGTCGAGCAGCCACTTGGGCCTCGGTTCATACCTTCACAGCCCATAACTGCTTAGACAAGGACTCCCGCCAGGATGCCTTGTTTGGTCAGGCTGTTCTTCAACACCTGTTCCATACTTAATCAACTCCTACCCCCACCATCCCTGGTAGGATGCCAGAGATCCATGGGGGGAAGTGGAGCCCTTTCACAAGGGCACACAACTTCTGGGGTTTCTCCCTGGCATCTGCAGCTAGGGAGTCCCCATATGTGAAGACTACATTCCTGCTTGTTCCTGGAGATAGCATAGTTACTCACCTGTAACAGGTGATCTCCGGGAACAGCAGGAATTTAGTCTTCACAACCCACCCACCTCCCCTAGGAGTTGTATCTCTTTTTCTTACCCTTTCTCTCTCTCTCTCTTTGTCTCAGCTTTAAACTCAACTGGAGAGAGACAGTTGGGAAAGGCTGGAAAGCAGCACGCAGGCGCTGTGGGATGCTCCCAAAAGCTTTCTAATTGGACGCTGGGGAGCGTTCCCACGCAGGCTCCGTCGGTACTGATGATGCCCATATGGGAAGACTAAATTCCTGCTGTTCCCAGAGATCACCTGATGCAGGTGAGTAACTATGCTTTACAGCACTGGAGTTAACACAAGCGCATTTTTTTTTTTTTTTTTTTTTTTAAAGAAATTGCATTGAGCTCGAGTGTCAGGCTCTAATGCCCAGCTTATTACATCGGCCTCAGAAAGAGCAAAACCCAAACATTTCCACTGGCTGTGCCCAGAGGTGAAAATCCTGCAACCCTGGGCTGGGCCGTTCTGTCATCTAGTTTCTTTCTTCTACAGCTTAAACCTACTTGGCACCAAGGGAACCTAAAGCAAATCATTAATCTGTTTAATATTAACAAACTTGTCAAGGATGCTAGAATGAATTTATGAAACTGAAACCTCGGTAAGTAATTGCATTAAAATTATAATTTTAAAGGCGGGATAGAGGTGATATGAATGAGATGTTTAAATACCTCCGTGGCATAAATGTTCAGGGAGAGAGCCTCTTTCAATTGAAAGCAAGTTCTGCTACAAGGGGACATGAGATGAGGGTGAAGGGAGATAGATTCAGGAGTGATATGCGGAAATATTTCTTTACGGAAAGAGTAGTGGATCCGTGGAATAGTCTCCCAGTGGAGGTGGTGGAGATGAGGACAGTAACTGAATTCAAAAAAGCATGGGACCAACACAGAGGATCTCTAAAGGTAAAAAGTGGACTGTTGTAGTTGTTGTTATGGAAGGACAGACTAGATGGGCCTTGTGGTCTTTTTCTGTCGTCATGTTTCTATGTTTCTATAATTGTTGTAGCAGTCAGACTAGGCGGCAATAGCTTCCCTTTCAATCAAACGACTTGACACCCAGCTCATTGCTTAAGTTCATCTTCTTCCCTTGACTTGTCATTTTTCTTTGTGTGTGTGGGCTTTTCTTTTCCTCCATTGTTTGTCCTTTTGACAACCTACAGACAGCTAAAAGGGTTAAATCCAGGTTAGTAATACGAATGGGGAGAAGTTTGAACAGGGTAGTTGAAGGAAAGGGCAAAAACCTAATTGTGAATGGTGTAAAGGTAACTGCTTTTTCATTTCCTTTAGCAAATATAGCTAGTGGTGCTCAATAACACAGGTACACTACCAAAAAACTGCCTCCAGTTTTGCAACTGATTCCTATAGATTTTGGGGTGCTGAATCCAGGAAAAATAGCCAAAATGTTCCATCACGTCACGTTTTCTTGCAAAATTAGATTTCTTACCCATATAAGGAATGTTCACATAATTTCCTTTTAGCCGACTGCAGTTTATTTTCTTGGCCCAAAATAGAGGTTGTAATGGTTAAATAACTAGAAACACTCCCTCATGATATTTTAGAGTGTTTTGTATTCATTTTATACATTAACAGGACAATTGGGAGGCGGGGGGCTAAATCCAGTACTCGCGCTGGCGCATGTTCTTTCCTGTTCGCCTCGCCTCGTTCGCTCGCTCAAACACGGTGGTTGCGACATGAACGTTCCTGTCAAATTTCAGTTTCTTGCAAGTTCATTATTACCTTTTGTTTGCTCAGTCGTAATCCAGCTTTATTCCGAAGTGGTTCACTACAGTTGTAGTTTGCAGTGCTGTGTATTTGTGATGGCTCACAGAGCCAGAGGTTGCGTCAACTCTCCGGACAGTTTTTGTTTTATTTGTGGGGAATATACCGTGAAAAAGCGGCAGAGGAACATTTCTGCATTTATTTAAAAAGTATATTTCGCCTATTTCGGTTTGAAGTTAGGCGATCAAGACAAACCGTGGGCTCCTCACAAAGTGTGCAAGACATGTGAGGAAGATCTACGCTTATGGATGAAAGGTAAAAAACAAGCATTTCGTTTCGGAATACCTATGATGTGGCGTGAACAAAGAGACCACAGCAGTGACTGCTATTTTTGCTCTTGCATTGTGAAGGGATACAACTTAAAAAATAAGAACGTAATAAGTTACCCCAACCTTCCCTCAGCAATTAGGCCTATGCCTCATAGCAACGAAGTACCTGTGCCTGAACCACCAAAATCTTTGGATCATATCTGTGTGGACGGTTCTGATCATGATGAGACTCATCAGATGGCTTTTCCCGATGAGTCCAGTACTTCCGAGTTTGAAACTGAACCAGATCCGAAACCTGAACTTTTCTCTCAAGCTGAATTGAATGATTTAGTCCGGGATTTAGGACTCCCAAAAGATGCTGCCCAACTGCTAGGTTCTCAGCTTAAACAGAAAAATCTATTGTCACCAGGAACAACTTTTTATTGGTACCGCAACCGCGAGACACAATTTTTGAAGTATTTCAGCAAAGAGGAAGATTTGGTATTTTGCAACGATATATACGGAGTGATGGAAAAGTTTAAACTCAAGTATGATCCTGCTGAATGGCGGTTGTTCATTGATTCGTCAAAAGACAGCATAAAAGGTGTTCTTCATAATGGCAACACATTCGCTTCAGTTCCTATTGCTCACTCTGTTATTCTCCAAGAAAAATACGAGAATTTGGCCCTGATTCTTCAGAAGATTCGTTATGATGAGCATAAGTGGATGATTTGTGGAGACTTTAAAATTCTATCCATGCTATTAGGGCAGCAGTCCGGTTTCACCAAATATCCCTGCTTCCTTTGCTTGTGGGATAGCCGGGCCCGCGACCTACACTGGGGGAAAAAAGACTGGCCAATTCGGGAGTATTTGAGACCCGGTGAGAAAAATGTTCTTCATGAGAGCTTGGTACCTCGTGATAAAATTCTATTACCACCTCTCCACATTAAGTTGGGTCTCATTAAGCAATTCATCAAGTCCCTTCCAAAAGATGGTGAGTGCTTTCGGTACCTTTGCTCAAAGTTCCCCCGACTTTCTGAAGCAAAGCTAAAGGAAGGAGTGTTTGTTGGCCCTGATATAAGGAAACTCATTTCAGATGGAGCATTCGCTGAAACGATGTCTGAGAAGGAAAAAGAAGCCTGGGATTCCTTCAAGGATGTTGTTCTCAAATTCTTGGGGAACAGGCGGGATGAGAACTATAAGGATATTGTTGCCAGGATGCTCAATGCCTTCAAAGAACAAGGCTGTAACATGAGCCTGAAAGTCCATTTCTTGCACTCCCATGTGAACTACTTTCCCGAAAACTTGGGGGCGTACAGTGAAGAACAAGGTGAAAGGTTTCACCAGGACATCAAGGACGCAGAGAGAAGGTACCAAGGAAGATGGAACACCACTGTGATGGCTGATTTCTGCTGGTTGCTGCTGCGGGAAACCCCAGATGAAAAATACGCCAAGCAGCGCACCAAGAGAAGCATTCGGGGGAAGAAGAAACGGGCCCACCAGGAGATTGATTGACCCAAGAATGACTTTAAAATCTAAACTGTGTTGACAAATATCGTGTTTTTACTAAACTTTGAAATAAAAATTTGCTAGTTATTACCACAGTGTCGGATCTCATTTATTAGAATTTTATTTTCACACCATCGGGTGTTTGTCTTCATGTATTGCAATGGTGCGGTTTGCGTTTTCTATTCTTACATACATACCTGTACAACATTTTTTGCACATTTCTTTGCTTTGCTTTGTGTCTAACCTCGCTCTTATATGCTCAATGTTTGTGCACATGTATGTGGCTGTTTTAAGTGCAGACAATTTTGCTACCATCACAGTGTGTTTTGTTGACATTACTCTATTCTTATGTGCTGCCTTGTTACAATTTTCTTTATTCTTATTTGAATAACTACTAAACAATTAGTATAAAGAATTCATCCAAGAAACTTTTATCTTGATCGCACTCAATCTGAAACGTTCACCTCAAACTGCTAACCCAATGTAGCAAAAAATCTGTACGTGATGGAGCAAATTGGTTACCAGATTTGGATTCAGCGCACCAAAAAACGTAAAAATCAATCGAAACATTAGAGGCAGTTTAAAAAAATTTTTTTTAGTGTACCTGTGTAATCATAGCAGATATTCTGACAGACTGGACTGGCTGGCTGCGTGAAGACTTTAGTCAGAAAAGACAGTGCTCTGAATGGCTTCATGCTTTCCTCCATGGAAAGGTGTGCTGTGTCTTTAAGAGCAAAGTTTTGAAAGGAAGTTTGCTGCTGCCTCTGATAGTCTGCATGGAGATCTACAGAGCTGTCATGCATTAAACTTTAATTGCCAAGAGCAATAAGGTTTATAAGAATCTGCTTCAGATTACAGCTGTGACAGGCAGAGAAGAGAGGGAGCAGAGTGCACAGGTACATAAACTTCAGGACCTAGGAAGCTGGAAGTCGCTGATCCCACACAGCAGGTATGTATTTAGTGTGTGTGGCAGGCAGGCTTGTGCCGTCTGTGTGCGTATGTATGTGGGAGGACGTGGATCCTGCATTGCTAGTGAAACAGGACTTCTACTAATCCTTAAAAGCTTAGCTGCCCAATACTGTGAGAGAGTGAGCTAAAGATAGAGATGGAACAGTAACAGAAATTGTTTTAGCTAAAGTCTAAAATCAATGGTGTAAGTTCAAATGAAGGACCCCCCAAGCAAAATTTGCTGAGGGCCCCTCATGATGGCAGCAGCAACCAAGAGAAAGGGGAGGAGAACACCTCTTCTGTCCCCTCCATCCCCCACCCCTGCTGAAAAGTATAAAAAAAAAAAAAAGCACGGCAGATATCGTACTTACAATAAAGATGTTTGCTACACCGCCTTCCACAGCCTCTCTGTTTGCAAAGTACTTTTCCATGGCAGCCGGAGGCCTGAAACAGCATCTCCCCACGTGGATCCAAAGTCTCGAGTATGGTAAGACTTTGGCTGCACAGTGGGAGGTGCTATTCTCGGCAACAGGCCGCTGTGGAAAAGTAATTTATAAACAGAGGCAGCACAGAAAACTTCTTTATGGTAAGAACCATGTTTGCTACGCTCTCTCCCTGCTATTGCAGGCTAGGGACTGTTGAGTCAAGTGGGCCTCCCGTCTAGCCTGCCCCCCTCCCTGCCCACGTTATGGGGGCTGCTTGGTCAGTATTTATGCCACTGGAGGAGTAGCCTAGTGGTTAGAGCACTGGCTCGGGAATCGAGAGACCAGTGTTCTATTCCCACTAGCTTCTTGTGGTCTTGGGCAAGTCAATTAACCCTCCATTGCCTCAGAAGAATCCAAGTTATCAATGTCCCTGTTTAATGTACATTATCAAGTTTAAGTTGTAATGTATACTGCTTTAACTAAAAATGATGGAGAGGTATAAAAATACCTGTTAAATAAATACAACTTTAAAATTACAAAATGGCGCATTTAAATTAAGCAATGTTACCTGTAACGGGGGATCTCCATGGACAGCAGGATAAGTCAGCCACACCTGGTGATGTCATCCGATGGAGCTGAGAGAAACCTTTCTGAGCATGTGCTAACGTAGCCCCACCTCCTGGTCCTCCGCTACCTAGGCTAGTGTGTCCCTAGCAGTGGAGGTTTGCCACTAGGTAGATGGGTGCCAGGGTCATGAGACCGGCCTCATCAAGGGGAGGTGGGCGGATATATGTGGCTGACTTATCATGCTGTCCACAGAGAACCCCTGTTGCAAGTAAGTAACCTCGCTTTCTCCTAGGACAAGCAAGATAAGTCAGCTATACCTAGTTGCTACCGAACTGCGCCGTTTGCATGTGCTGTGGTGTATGAGGGAAGGGTGGCGGTGGCCCTATACCAAGATGACAGTGCACATTGTCTTAGAGGAGCAGTTTTTATTTGCATAACGTGAACTTGAACCATGACTTCACATGTGGCAACGATACAACTTTCAACAAGACTGGTGGAACATAACTGCACACATGACAGTGTCGAACAGTCCATCCCTGAACAAGGTTGGTGCCAGGGCAATGGCCAACTAGGAACTTATAACTCAATATAGTCGCCTGTGAGGAAAGGTGTCAAAGGCTTTACTGAAATCTAAATATGTACGGGATGGCAGCTGCAGTTTTTCACTGTTTTGGGATTTTTTGGCAGCTGCATCCTGATTAGTCTCGTGGATCTATGAGTTCTGTGCCCATTGGGGGGAAGCGAAGCTGTTGCAGCCAGGACTGCCTGGTCGAAGGAGCTGTCCGCCTCTGCTTCTGGATCTAGGCAGTAGTGTTTCTGGAAGATGTGTACCGAGGACCAGGTTGCGACCTTACAGATGTTGGTCACTAGTACGGCATGCAGGTTCACAATGGGTAGTGGCTAGAGCACAGAGTGCTGATCTCTCACCTTGGCTGTAGTCTGCATGCCTGTGCGGTCGTGGCAGAAAGCAATGCACTCTTATATCCATTGGGATAGAGTCCTCTTTGTAACTGGGTGTCTCAGCCTGTTGAGGTCAAAAGAGACAAAGAGCTGAGTCCCTTGTCATAAGAATACAGTCCTCTGGAGGTAGGTGTGCAGCCTCTGTTCTTCTGGAGAGGCATGAGGCTTTGGGTAGAAGGTTGGTAGTTCTATCGTTTGGTTGATGTGAAATTCTGATCCACCTTTTGGGATGAACCTTGGGTGAGTGCAAAGGGTGGCTCATTTGTGATGCAGTTGCATGTATAGTGGGTGAGCCATAAGAGCTTACAGTTTGCTGATCCTTCTGGTGGATGTGATGGTGACCAGGACAAGGGTTTTCCAGGTAGTGTATTTCAGAGGCATTGACTGAAGTGGTTTGAACCATTCCTGGGTCAGCTGGTGGAGGACCACATTCAGGTCCCAGGGAGGGACAGGGGGTCGTATGCCAGGCGTAGGTTGGCCAGTCCTTTCATGAAGTGGGCGACCAGGGAGAGTGTAGCGATGGAAGCATCATTAGCGAGGTCATGGAAAACCACGATGGCGGAGAGCTGGACCTTGATGACTGTCCTGAGGCCACTGTGAAAGAGGGTGCTGAGGTATGGGAGGACCTGGGGAACTGTGCAGGAGACCAGACCCAGTCCTTTCACGGAGCACCAATTGCTATGTTTCCACTTCAGGCCATAGGACTTTCTGGTGGAGGGGCGCCTGGCAGTGAGGATCACTTGTTGCACTTCAGCGGATAGGTTGAGGCTGGCCAGAGAACACCTCTCAATCTCCAGGCTGTCAAAGCGAGCACCAGTAAGTTGGGGTGGAGGGTGACCCCGCCTGTCCTGGGTGACGAGTGCCGGTTTCTATGGAAGGTGTACCGGTGCTTCAAGGGCCAAGCATTGGCGGTAGGGGAACCACATCTGCTTCAATCAGTGTGGTGCGATGAGCATGACTTGAGCCTTGTCCCACATTATCCTCTGTAGGGTCTTGGATATGAGCAGGATGGGAGGGAAGGAGTACACTAGTGACTTCTCCCCTCATGACATGTCGAAGGCATCCGTGGCTAGGCTCTTGGAAGACAGGCGTTTGGAGCAAAAGTGGTGGCACTTCCTCTGTGAGGGTCTGCAGCTTGATGCAATGTGCCTTCATGTCACTGACTGTGTCCTTGACTTTGTCTCTGAATAAGGAGTCCCCTGTGCATCGGCTATACGGTCATGTGTGTCCTCCCGCAAGCCCAAGGTGTGCAACCAGGTTCTTGACTTCTGGGGGTCCAGTGTCCATGTGTGGGTCCAGTTGGGGGCTGAGCCTGTCTGCCCAGGAGGTAGAAGGTCCACAGCCGCTGTCTGGATCAGGACTACTTTGCTGGCAATGTGCTGTTGCAATGCTGTCAATGCTAGCCAAACTGCCTGTATGTCCAGTAAGGTTGATGTGGTGTGCCCTCTTTTTTGCGGTTCAGGTCCCTTGTGTGCGCAGGTGATCCATGTGGACAACTCATCCTGAGGTCGAGGCATCAGTGATGACTGTTTTGGTGGGGTGGCTGCTGGAGGGGCCTGCCTTTCTCGAGGTTCTCTGGGCAGGTCCACCAGCGGAGAGATTCTGAATCATTTCTGTCCAGAGGAATGCGTGTGGACAGTAGTTGGACGTGCTGGTTCCAATGGGAGAGGAGGTGCCATTGCAGGGGGCACATGTGGAGCTTTGCAAGGAGTATCGCTTGTGTCATCACCACAATGTGACCAAGGAGACAGATTAGAGTCCAGGCAGTGATCTGGTTGGCTGTGGAAATGTTGGTGGCTAGGGAGGTGATCATGACTACCCTGTGTGTCGGGAGGTATACCTTGGTGGCTGTGATGTCAGTGTCAGTGCCAATGAATTCCAGTCTTTGGGTGGGGTGAAGGCATGACTTCTGGTAGCTCACTAGGAATCCTAGGGAGATCAGAGGGATATGGTCTGCTTGACTGCCATCTGCACTTCCTGTGGTGATGGCGCAGAGAGGAGCCAGTCGTCGAGATATGGAAAGATGCAGACAACCCTGTTTGAGAAGGTGAGCTGTTGTCACAGGCACACACTTGGTGAACACACTCGGTGCTGGAGACAGTCCAAAAGGGAGGAGACTGCACTGGTAGTGGTTGCCCAGCTCCCTGAAGCACAAATTTTGCCTGTGTGCTTCATGGATGGGGATGTGTGTGCATGCATCCTGCAAGTCTAGGGCAGCCAGCCATTCCCCCTCCTGGATGAGGGGTAATGTAGACCCAAGGAAGTACATCTGGAACTTCTCTTTGAAGATGAACTTGTTCAGCTTCCTGAGGTCGAGAATGGGCCGGACTCCTCCAGACTTCTTGGGTATCAGAAAGTATCTGGAGTAAAAGCCATTTTTGGTGTCTTCTGGAAGGATGGGTTCTATCGCCCGAGATGCCAGAAGGGACTGGGTCTCTCCCTGCATAGTAGGTAGCGAGTGTGGTAGGGTTTTGGTGCAGAGAGGGGCCTGCTAGTAGGGTGGGAGGGCGAACCTGATGCTATAATGATCAGGAGGATCAATGTGTCTGTTGTGATTTGTGTCCATTCATTGAGGAACGCCAAGAGCTGTTCCCCCGCCCACCGAGATCTTGTCCATAGGGCTGGCTGGGTGGATATTGTCAAAAAGAGGATGTGCTCTTCCCTGATGAAGTTGCGGCCTGTTTCTTCTGCTTACTATCTTGCTGGCGGTTCTTCTGCTGATAGGGCATCTGATACGGCTGTTGTCAGTACTATGCCACTTGTTGTAGGAGCTATTCTGTTTGGAAGAGGGTACGACTTGTGGTGGTTGCTCACTTTCTTGTTGCTGCTGTGCTCGAGGCCTTCCTCTGTGATGGTCTGCAGGGTGGTGCAATGTTCCTTCATGTCATTGACTGTGTCCTTGACTTTGTCTATGAATAAGGAGTCTCCTGTGCAAGGTGCATCTGCTATACGGTCATGTGTGTCCTCCCGTATGCTCGAGGTGTGCAACCAGGTTAGACGCAGGGCCAGCCTGGTTGTGCATGCGGGGGTCTTGAAGGTGTCAAAGGCTGCTCGAACCAGATGTTTTGTGCACTCTGACATCAGTGAGAGCTGCCGAGTTGACTGTTTGTGACTCCGGAGGCAGGGTTTGGACAGTGTTTTTGAAGTTCTCTAGTATTAAGTCCTGGAACAAGGCATGCTGGAAATGATGTGCAGTAATCCGTGTGCTCAGCATGGCTCAGAGGAATACCTTCTTGCTAATATCGTCCAGTAGTTTTGAGTCTTTAGCAGGTGGGGCATTAGTGTGGCTGCGGGATGACCTTACACTTTTCAAGGCGGAGTTGACTAGAATTGACTGGTGTAGTAGCTGTGTCTTTGAAAATCCTGGGGCCGGTTGCACCTGATTCTTAGTTTGTCCAGAACCCATTGGTGTACTGGCAGGGTAGCCAGCATTTTGCAGGTGTCCAGGTACTTGAGGCCTCTTGTGGGCTTGTTTTTCTGATCCATTGTGTTTTGCAGTGCTAGGGCGAGCTGGGATGCGACCCTGCATCGGAACTTGAGGTAGTTGAGGGCTTCTGGGGGCGGTGGTATGCTGGGGGCCTCTGTGGCTCTCGTGGGAGGTGCAACCATTCTGGGACAGGCTGCTGTGTCTGATGTGACTAAAGTCTCAGTTTCTTCTTCCTCCCCGCTGCCCGTGGTGGGTTCCGAGGATCAGACTGAGGAGGATGAGAGGGACTGGTGAAGTGTTGTGGAGTCCCAGAGCTCTGCCGGTCTCTCATGGTGCTGTGTCACTGGAGGTGTCTCTGATGCCTTCGGCCATTCTGCGTTGCTGGAGTAGGTGAGTGAGAAGGTACAAAAGGGCAGCTGAGGTGTTTTCCCTAGAGCTGTGCTCAGCCCTGCCCCTGTTGCAGCCTACATGGGGTGATCTGGAGGAGGAGGAGGGACTGCAGGAGTGTGTCTGCTGATGTCTGCATTTCTTGCTGTGCCTGCTGGATGGGTGGGGGCTGCTGCTGGAGCTGGAGGCAGTTAGTCAGCACATCTTCCAGCTGTCATGACTTTCCCCACCTCTGCTAGATTGGCACAGTCTGGAGTGTTCTCTTTGTACAAACGGAGAGGCCTGTCTTGAAGCTCCCAGTCATCGGGGGTTTCCTGCTTTGGCACGGTGACGAAGCTCCTGGCTTCCCCTGTTGCTGTGGTGCCAGCCAGTGACATCACAGGGGGCAGAGCTTGCTGTGCTGGCATATAGTTCAGCATCATGATAGAGAGCAAGGGGAGCTGGAGCCAGTGGAGCTTCCTTGAGCATGGCTGGGTCATCCTGGGCAGCCTGAGAGGATCTGACTAGGGTCACCAAGGTTGGAGGAGCCCCTGATGATGGCCAGGTGGGGATGGAGGACCAGGAGGGCACGTCCCGAGCGGTGGAGGCAGTCTGGAGATCCCCATGTGCCATGAGGATTGCAGTATGTACTCTTTGTCGCCTCCCATCCAACCAATTTCTAACCCAAGCAGTAACTTCAGGGTCCATCTCTAGGGTGCTCAGTTTGTTTATAAGTCGCCTGTGAGGAACAGTGTCAAAGGCTTTACTGAAATCTAAATACACCACATCTAGGACTCTCCCTCGGTCCAACTTCCTGGTCACCCAGTCAAAGAAATCAATCAGATTTGTCTGACAAGACCTGCTTCTGGTGAATCCATGCTGCCTCAGATCCTGTAATCCGCTGGACTCCAGAAACCTCACTATATTTCTTTCAGCAGCGTTTCCAATAATTTACTCACCACCGAAGTTAAACTAACTGGCCTGTAGTTTTCAACCACATCCTTACTTCTGCTTTTGTGTAAAGGCACCACATGAGCCTCTCTCCAGTCCTTTGGCACCACTCCCGACTCCAATGATGCATTGAAAAGGTCAGTCAGTGGAGCTGCTAGAACATCCCCAAGTTCCCTCTTTATTCTAGGGTGTATCCCATCTGGTCCCATCGCTTTATCTACTTTAAATTGAGCTAGTTTCTCACAAACACAGTCTTATGAAAATTGTTCAAGATGTCCCTCGCTTCTGTTCCTGTTTGTGGGTGTTTTCTGAGGTCCTGCTCCTGGTTCTTCATCTGTGAACACAGAACAGAAATATTTGTTAAGCAATTCTGCTTTATCCTCATCAGCTTCTACATATTCCTCCCCTTCACCCTTGAGTCTGACAATACCATTTTTGCCTTTCCTCTTCTCACTAACATATCTGAAAAATGTCTTATCCCCCCATTTTATTGCATTGGTTATTTCCTCCTCTTTTTGAATCTTTGCTTTCCTGGCTACTTTGCTAGCTTCTCTAAGTTTTTCCAAATATAGATGCCTATTTTCCTCTCTCTGTAATCTCTTGTATTTCGTGAAGGCCTCCCTCTTTTTCTTCACTTTTTCAGCTACTTCTTTCGAAAGCCATAGCGGTCTCCTTTTCCTTTTGCCTTTATTTACCATTTTAGCAAAAAGGTTGTTTGCCCTTAAAATATCTGGATGCTAACGAAGCAATTAGTTATTCAGGACAAATGCAGAGAAGTGCGCAGAAGACCAGAAGGCTGAGCTCAACGCTGGGATTTTGACAAGTGTGAGGAGACGCAAAGGGGTTAGCGCATAGCTCGACGGCCAGTACTGGTGAGGAATTTATGCCTGTTTCCACACTATCTGCAGCTTTTTTCTGGCTTTGTTGAAATGAGTTGTGAAAAAAATTGGAACAATGTTATCCACATATGCTACAGTACTATCTGGTGTCTAAACATCATTATTCTACGCAGTGTTTCTGTATAGAATAATAGCATTATGAACACCGATATTACGTTGAGCAGAACTGCTTTGCAGAATAATACTGCTATATGCACCAGACAGTATTCCAGCACACGCAAACAAGTATCAAACTAGGTTATTTTTGTATGCAAGATATAGGAATTGCTAATAGAGACCCCTATGCTAGGGTTGCCAACCGGCCGGTATTCAGCCGGCCTGACCAGTTTTTCCAAGGCCAGACCGGCTGCAGGCAGAGAAGTAAAACCGGCCCTTGAAAAGCCGTTTTTTTTTTTTGCTCTGGCCGCAAGATCGGGAGCGGCCTGCACAAAAAACCGGCTTTTCTCCCAAAGTCCGCGGGGGGAGGGAGCCAGGGAAGCCCGCGCGAGGCCCCAGCTCCCTCTGTACAACTGCCAGCGTGAAGATCTTTTTCCTTCACGCTGGCGGCTGTTTCTGTGAAGCCGCAATTGCTGGGAAAGGTTAAAGGCAATGCCCTTTAACCTTTCCCAGCATTCGCGGCTTCACCGAAACAATCCCCAGCGTGAAGGAAAAAGATCTTCACGCTGACGGTTGTACAGAGGGAGTCGGGGCCTCGCGTGGGCTTCCCCGGCTCCCTCTGAAGCACGTCAGACAGCCGTGGGGCTGGTCGGGGGGGGGGGGGAGGCTAGGACTACAAATGGGCTTTGATGGGGTGGAGGGGGGCCAAGGACTGGATGGGCTGTGATGGGGTGTACCTGGACTGGAAATGGGCTATTGGGGGGGGGGACGACTGGACTGGAATTGGGCTATGGGGGGTGTACCTGCACTGGAAATGGGCTATAGGTGGGGAACCTAGACTGGAATTGGGCTATAGGGGGGTGGAACCTGGACTGGAAATGGGCTATGTGGGGTGTATCTGGACTGGAATTGGGCTATGGGGGGGGTGTACCTGGACTGGAAATGGTCTATGGGGGGGGGAACCTGGACTGGAAATGGGCTATGGGGGGAGGTGGAACCTGGACTGGAAATAGGCTATGGGGGGATCTGGACTGGAATTGGGCTATGGGGGGGGGGGGTGTACCTGGACTGGAATTGGGCTATGGGGGGGCTGCAATGGAATTGGGCTATGGGGGGGCTGCAATGGAATTGGGCTATGGGGGGGGGGGACCTGGACTGGAATTGGGCTATGGTGGGGGGAGGAGGAACTTGGACTGGAAATAGGCTGTGATTAGGGGGGCTAGAACTGCAAATGGGCTGTGATGGTGGGAGGGGGGGACTAGGACTTCAAATGGGCTGTGATGGTGGGGGGGGGCTAGGACTGGAAATGGGCTGATGAAGAGCTGGACTAGGACTGGAAATGGGCTGATGGGGGCTGGAATAGGACTAGAAGTGGGCTGACGAGGGGGCTAGGATTGGAAATTGGCTGATGGGGGAGCTTGGAGTGGAAATTGGCTGATGGGGGGGGCTGGAATGGAACTGGAAAAGAGCATATGTAGGGCTAGGACTGGAAATGGGCTGATGAGGAGCTGGAATAGGACTAGAAATGGGCTGATGGGGGAGCTTGGACTGCAAATGGGTGATGGGCTAGAATAGGACTGGAAATGGGCTGATGTGGCGGCATGGGAGAATGGGACTAGAAGGGAGTGGATGCTGGGTGGATCTAGAACTATAAGGGAGCTGATTTGGGGGGAGGACTAGAAGGGGATGGGGATGGGGAATGAGAATGGAGAGGGGAAAAGATATTTTGTGTGGAAGAAAAGTCTACGATGGGCCGGGTATTGGGAGAGTAAGAGGGGATTGAGAATGGAAGGGTGAAATTTGAGTGATTGATAAAGGAATAAGGAAAGAAATGGGGGAAAGAGCAAAAGGGAAACGCTCAGTATGTTAAAGCAGATATAGAGAGAGAATGGAAAACATCTAAAAGAGAAGAAAGGACAAATGGATAGCTCGCAGAAGACACGAAGAAACTAGAAGAAAGTGACTGGAGCAGTTGCAACTGAAAAATACAATTCCCAAACAGAAGGTAGAAAAATACTTTTTATTTTGAATTTATTAACTGGAATATGTCTGGTCTGGGAAGTGTGTATTGCTAACATCTTTGCGTTTTTGTTTAGTGCAAGAGGAAATTACTTTATAGTTTTATTTCTCCATTGTTGTACATTTTATGTTTGGCTTTTGGGGTTCCCAGTTTAATTATTATCTGACCAAGGGAGTTAGCCTACACTTATCCTCAGTAATTTTTGTGGGTGGGGCTGGGGTGCAGCATGGGTGGGACTGGGGGCGGGGCAGTGGTGGGGCTAGGGGTGGAGAATGGGTGGGGCATGGCGAGCCACAGGTGTCGGGTTTTTCTCAGTGAAAAAGTTGGCAACCCTACCCTATGCACATGTGTCTGGTTTCCTTCTCTTGTTTAGTGTAGCTTTTGTTTTGCTCACGGTTTATTTCCATGCTCTTTGCTCACCACATTGGTGAGCCAAATGTCTGTTAAACTTAAGTTATAAACCCTGTGCTGAGCTTTCGCGCAGGTATCTAATGCAGTTTCTGCATCAGCCTGATAGGAGGTTACAGGAATAGAAGAAAGAGTTGAACAGATGGACGATATCTTTCTCCCATGACCAGAGAGGAGAGAATAAGTAGACAGTGCTTTCTGCGACGTGTGTTTGGGCCTGCTGGCTGTTGGACTGGGAAAATACAGTCTTAGAGGAAAGGGTGAGACCTTGTGTGCATCTGACCTCTGCTCTGGGGAAAACTGAAGCTGAGTTGCACGGATCTGAGTACCAAGAGGATCCCGTTCAAGCAGTGTAAAGAGAAATGGAACTATGAAGTATTTTCAGTAAGACTGTATTACTGGTTAGGATTAAAGGAAGCAAAGCAAGGGAGTACTTCTAGGAGTAGTCTACTGATATATCATGACACTGTTTTGATACTATCCTAATTCAAAAGTAAACCTCAAAGCAATATGGCACTGAAAATGTTTCAAATATTGCATTTAATCTTAGCTCTGGTTTTGTATATTTTGATCTTACTCTTTTCGTACTGCCTGATTGGAGGGGTTTTCTTCTGTTGCACTGATAAGCGGAGATCCAAAGGGAGAGCAAATGGCACCCGCAGCAAGGTAAGCAAAGAACAAAGGAGCTGGTGCGTAGAGTGGTGGCCAACAGGCTTTATTTAAACCCCAATGCGTTTTGGCTGTCTAGGCCTTCCTCAGATGGATAAAGCTTCAAAACATTAAAAACAAAAGGTATAATAGATAGAAAAATATATGAATCATACATAAAAACCTAAACAATCAAATATTAAAAGAACAAGATTAAAAGCAAATGAAAATCCCATAAAAATAATCAACATTAGAACTTAAAAGCTGACAAACATTTGTTATGTCTCTAACTTTGTAATAGTGATACCAAACTAATAAATAAGACCAATAAAAATACATAAGGAAATAAGAGAGACCATCACAAAGTAAACCAAATGTAAGAGTGTCAGTGAGGGATGAGGAGGACATAAGGCAAAAGTGGATCAAATACTATCTCCACATGGAGAGGACACGTTAGATAGCCAGCCGCACTGTCACTTCAGATAGCGCGAGGGGATGTGCAGCATGCCATGTGATCAGAGAAAGAACAGTTTAGGGGCAGCAACCACCTGTTTCCAAGTACCACCTATAGAGCACTGCAACCAACCGTATCAAAACATCAGCAGCGTTCCTGTAGACCAAAGATGAACAGAGAATAAAACTGTGATGTTTGTATACAGGGAGAGAAGTGCCCACGAATCCAGTATAAAATCATGAAACGTGCCTGATGAACTTGAGTGCAGTCACACAGCGATCAGTCATTTTAAACCACACCCACATATCTAAAAAGAGGAAAAACATTAGGTGGTATAAATAATAAAAAGGACTAAAATATAGCAATACATACGGTAAAGTAAAAAGATAGTTGCTAAAAAAACATACGACAAAAACTGCTTAAAAAAATAAAACCTCCAAGTCCAATAAAAGGAACTTAAGAACATAAGATATGCCATTTCCAACAGTGGCCAATCTAGGTCACAAGTACCTAGCAATTTCCCCAAAAGACACAGGTTCTACAGTGCTTGTATTGGGCAAGCAGTAGATATTCTGGGTCCACTTTAATAATGGTTTATTGACATTTCCTTGTTCAAACCCGGCTACACTAACAGCTCTTACTACATCCTCCGGTAACAAATTCCAGAGTTTGATTACACGTCTAGTGAAATAATATTTTCTCTTATTAGTCTTAAATAGGTTACCCTGCAGCTACATTGCATGTCCCCTAGTCTTTCTATATTTTGATGACATAAACAATCGATCTAAGTTTACCCGTTCCACTCCGTTCATTAATTTATAGACTTCTATCATATCTCCCCTCAGCCGTCTCTTTTCAAGGTTGAAGAGCCCCAGCCTTTTTAGCCTCTCATCATAGGGGTATTCTTCCATTCCCCTTTACCATTTTGGTGGCTCTTCTCTGTACCTTTTCTAATAACCGTGTATCCTTTTTAAGATACGGCGACCAGAATTGCACACAATATTCAAGGTACAGTCGCACCTTGGAAAGATACAGAAGCATTATAATATCCTTTGTTTTATTCTCCATTCCTTTCCTTATGATACCTAACATTCTATTTGCTCTTTTAGCCGCTGCTGCACACTGGGTGGAGTGTTTTTACATGACGCCTAAATTCTTTTTCCTGGGTGGTGGTTTCTAATGTTGAACCTTGCATTGTGTTTGGGTTTTTGTTTTCTAGATGCATAACTTTGCATTTGTCCACATTAAATTTCATCTGCCATTTGGATGCCCAGAATTATGTTTATGTTTATTATGTTTGATATACTGCCCTTCATTAGATAAAACAGAGCGGTGTACAGTTATCAAAAAGTTATAAGAATGGCCAGTGGCCAAGAAAATGAAAATAAATTACAATGTAAATAGGACTCAGAAAGGGGAAGTAGACAACACTGAAGGACCGAAGAAATGCAGTCACATAGGGGGAGTAGGTAGGTCAAACGCAGAGGAAAGTAAGTGTCTTTAGGCGTGTTTTGAAGGTGTGGTAGTTTTGTTTGAGGTAGGCAGTGAATTGTAATTTATCAAGATCCTCTTGCAATTTTCCACAATCCTCATGAGTTTTAACAGCTTTAAATAGTTTTGTGTCATCTGCAAATTTGATAACCTCACTCGTTATTCCCATTTCTAGGTCATTTATGAATATGTCAGAAAGCAGCGGACCCAGCACAGATCCCTGGGGTACTCCACTATTCACCTTTCTACATTGGGAAAATTGGCCAGTTAGCCCTTCCCTCTGCTTTCTATCGTTTAACCAGTTCCTGATCCACAATAGTACACTGCCTCCTATCCCATGACTTTTTAGTTTTGCCAAAAGTCTCTGATGAGAGACCTTGTCAAAGGCTTTCTGAAAGTCCAGATACACTATATCAACCGACTCGCCTTTGTCTACCTGCTTATTCACACCTTCAAAAAAACGTAACAGATTAGTAAGACAAGATCTTCCTTGTGTAAAGCCATGTTGGCTGTCTCCCATTAAGCCATGACTATCGACATGTTCAGTAATTTTGTTCTTTATGATGGTTTCTACCATTTTTCCCGGTACTGACGTCAGGCTCATAAGAACATAAGATCATAAGATATGCCATACTGGGTCAGACCAAGGTCCATCAAGCCCAGTATTCTGTTTCCAACAGTGGCCAATCTAGGTCATACGTACCTAGCAGTTTCCCCAAGGGACACAGGTTCCACAATGCTTGTATTGGTTCAAGCATTGATATCCTGGGTCCCTTCTTAATAATGGTTTATGGACCTTTCCTCCAGGAACTTGTCCAAACCTTTTTTAAACCCAGCTACACTAACAGTCTTTACTACATCCTCCGGTAACAAATTCCAGAGTTTGATTACACGTTGAGTGAAAAAATATTTTCTTTATTAGTCTTAAATAGTTTACCCTGTAGCTTCATTGCATGTCCCCTAGTCTTTCTATATTCTGATAAGGTAAACAATCGATCTACGTTTACCCGTTCCACTCCGTTCATTAATTTATAGACTTCTATCATATCTCCCCTCAGTCGTCTCTTTTCCAGGTTAAAGAGCCCCAACCTTTTTAGCCTTTCTTCATAGGAGTATCCTTCCATCCCTTTTACCATTTTGGTGGCTCTTCTCTGAACATTTTCTAAAATCGCTATATCCTTTTTAAGATACGGCGACCAGAATTGCACACAATATTCAAGGTGCGGTCTCACCATGGAACGATATAGAGGCATTATAATATCTTTTGTTTTATTTTCCATTCCTTTCCTTATCATACCTAGCATTCTATTTGCTCTCTTGGCTGCCGCTGCACACTGGGCCGAGGGTTTTAACATGGTATCCACAATGACGCCTAAATCTTTTTCCTGGGTGGTGGTTCCTAATGTGGAACCTTGCATCGTGTAACCATAGTTTGGGTTGTTCTTCCCTAGGTGCATAACCTTGCACTTCTCCACATTAAATTTCATCTGCCATTTTGATGCCCAGTCTTCCAATTTATCAAGATCCTCTTGCAATTTTCCACAATCCTTCTGAGTTTTACCAACTTTAAATAGTTTTGTGTCATCTGCAAATTTGATAACCTCACTCGTTATTCCACTTTCCAGGTCATTTATGAATATGTCAAAAAGTAGCGGACCCAGCACAGATCCCTGGGGTACACCACTATTCACCTTTCTCCATTGGGAAAATTGGCCATTTAGCCCTACCCTCTGCTTTCTATCTTTTAACCAGTTCCTGATCCACAATAGTACACTGCCTCCTATCCCATGACTCTTTAGTCATGGCTCACTGGCCTGTAGTTTCCTGGATCACCCCTAGAACCCTTTTTAAAAATTGGTGTTATATTGGCGATCCTCCAATCTTCATGAAATGTATTTTGTGTATGGTGTGTGTTAGAAAACGTATCCAACCCCTAAAGTGTTGTAAGAATCATGTACTTAAACTGCACCCAGAAGGAAATGTGTGTAGTAGGAAGCTAGATTGCCCTGCCACCGATTATGCTACGTAAGTGTTAGCTTGCATCTATCTGGAATGCTGGGACCAGTATGGTCCCCATTGTAAGGCACAATTAAGGGAGCATGAATGGATTGTAGGCACACAAATAAGGCCTCATTGGTATGAATCCTAAAGGAAAATGGAAAGATCTTAATCCTGGTTCAATCCAGAGTATAGAGTTTTTAAATCATATATAAATCTTTGTTCCATTTGAAGGAGAAGTGTTTTCATGTCACCCCCCTCTCCGGTGTGTGCGAAATACCTTCAGAACTAAAAAGTGCAGGTCAGAAACTTCGATTCTCCTTAATCCAGTGTTCTTCAAGGGGTTTATCTGTGACCTTTCTTCTTAAACAGCTGTTGTGTTTGCTGATCCTAGTCTTTATGCTTCTCTTGGCTTTGCCAGTGTAGCAGTTTGCACAGACATGTGATAAGATAAACCACTTGCTGTGAATCACAATTTGAAAATCTTGTAAAAAAAAAATTCTTTGTGGGAAGTGACAGGATGGATAAAGACTTCTTTGGTGACAAGTGAATTTTCAAACAGCGCAGTGCACACACCTGAAGTGGCCCTGTACCTTGGGGATAGCACGGGGTCTACTAAATGCTGAGGAGATCAGAATATTAGTAAGACTGGATTTCCGTTTTTATGCATCCATGAATTTCTTGTCTTTCAATGAGGGTACTGACTCTTAAAGGTGCCACTCCTCCTTAATGATGTGTATGATACCCTTGGAGATGTCTGAGAAGGTGAAAGCGCAGACAATACTGTCTTCATTCCGCTGGAGCTGACGCTAAAGCAATGAGGCCAATTTGGCCCTGGTGTAGGCCTTCTGAATATAGCGCAGAAGACAGACACCTCCTACAGGACCAAGGCAGCACAAAAGAGCAGGAGAGCCACGCCACTGGAGGGATGAGCTTTATTAATAAATTACAGGGTCTGGCCGACACGTGTTTTGGCCGAAGCCTTCCTCAGGGGACTGAGACCTTGTACCTTGACTTCTTAGGCTATAGTAAGCAACAATTTGCAAGTGTCTTACCAGTGGTGAATGGTCCATACATTATTCAGTATTATTCCTTTCGGTATATATGTATATAATTTTAATAACACTGACAATGTGTTTGTTTTTATGTATATTTTCCCTTTGAAATCACATGTTTATGTTTTAGTTTTTATATGTGCACAATTTTATTGGTTTATATTCTTTTATTTATGGTTTGATTTTTAAGTAGTTACAATATTATATATGTATTTTATAGCATGGCTCCTTTGGATAAGGGAACTATTATTCTTTTTCTTTTTATGATTTTAGCTGTTAATTGATTTTATGGTTTTTAGTTTGTTTTTTTAATATTATTGTTTATATGTATAATGTTTTTATGCATATGTTTCTGTACAAAGTCTCAGTCCCCTGAGGAAGGCTTTGGCCAAAACACATGTCAGTCAGGCAGACCCTGTAATTTATTAATAAAGCTCATCCTTCCAGTGGCGTGGCTCTCCTGCTCTTTTGTGCGGCTTTCTGAATATATCCAGATGGGTATCCACGGTCTCTGAAAAGTCATTTCATATCTTGTGCATGAAATTCATATGCTTCTAATCCTTAGGAATTGACTCACTGGTAAATTTTCTTTAAGAGCCTGATTGTGGAAACTACGAAAGTGTAGGAGCAAGTTTCTGTCATAGTTTTTCTTTAGAGGGAGGTAATGAACCCCTCTCATGTATTTTTAATCAGTATATCCAGGATTGCAACTTGCTGAGAACTGTATTCATATTCATATTGCAAGTTGGTGTCAAGAGAGCTGAGCCAGGTAAAAAAAAAACAAACCTTAAAAGGTCATCCTATGGTGCCGTCCCAAATTAAAAACATATCATCTATATACCTCTTCCACAGATGTGCATGTCTCTGAAAGGGGCATCTAGTAAGAAATTTCTTTTCAAAATGCACAACATATAGGTTGGCAACTTCTGGTGCCATGGAGGACCCCATGGGAACCCCCTATCTCCAGGAACAAGCAGGAATGAGTCTTCACATATGGGTACTTCGGTACCGACGGAGCCCGCGCGGGAACGCTCCCCAGCGTCCAATTAGAAAGCTTTTGGGAGCATCCCTCAGCGCCTGCGTGCTGCCTTCCCGCCTTTCCAACTGTCTCTCCTCAGTTTTCGTTTTTCCGCGGAGCCAGCAGGACGTCTTCCTGTCACCGCAGAAAACGTTTTCTTTAAATCTTTTACTTTTTGTTTTCTTATGGTCGCGGCTGTTCCCCCGACTCCACTGGTACCGCCGGTGTTTTTTTCTTTTCTTTTTCCTAAAACTCAGGGAGTTTTTTTCCCTCAGTTTCTGTCTTGAATTTTTGGACCTGTAAGGCCTCTCCATTATGGAGCCGCCTTCTCCTAAGAAGTGCCTTAACTGTGGAAATACAGTTTTCTTTTTAGACTCCAATAACTGGTGTCAAACCTGTTTGGGTCCTGACTCCTTTCCTCCAGAGCCATCAGGCTTCAATTTTATGAGAAGAGATTCTCCATTTCGAGTTTCCCTCGATACAGTTTTCCCTTCCAGTGTAAGGGCACCGACCATTTCTTCTCTACAGGATCAGGTAACCCACAAACAGTCTGTTAAGACTAGCCAATCCTTGGGTGGTAGGTCTCATGCCAAGCATGATGACGACTCCGGCCTTGCCCTCAAGACCTCATTGGCTTCAAAACCCCGGCGGGAGTCTTCGGTCTCCAAAGCCTCTCAGGGGTTTCAGGTTGTTCCTGGGGCTCACCCCTCACAGAACATACCTGAGCCATGCTCGGTGGTGGCATCCGCTTCGAGCGGTACCGATACCCCGGCATCGGCATTGGTGTTGAGCGATCCACTCCTCACCAGGGATCGTCATCTGGCGTACTCGGTACCTTCGGGACCGATCGATACCCAGATTGACTTTCCAGTATCGGCAGCTCCGCCGATACGACCCCTGACGTTGGTACCCTCTAGACATGCATCGATAGATTCGCTTCCTTCGATGCCGAGTCTAGAATCGACATCTAGTCTGGAAGACTGGGTACCGATGCGTCTCGGAACCGACACTCACCGATTCCGGATGCGCGGTACCGAGGATAATCACCGAGACTTTCGAGTTACCTCGGTACCGTTTGAGCAGCCTCCGATGACTGTTTCGATGTCGGTATCCCCTTCGATTCCGGCTCAGCTACTGGTATCGGTGTCGATGCTGGTACCTGCAGTAACATCGGGACCAGCTCCATCCATGCTTTTTTCACCAGGATCGCTCCTTTCTATACCTAGTTTGGAGTCGATACCTAGCATGGATGATACAGTACTGACTGTCTCAGGTCATAACCGCCAGTCCCAGTATCCATCCATTAGAGATCCTGTTTTGCACCGGACAAGTACATCCTCCGGTGCCCAGGCTAGCTCTTCGAGTTTAGCCTGTCTAGGGATTGTTCCCATTGGAGATCCTTCTTTTCAGAAATTTCTCCTTGACATGGCAACATTCCTGGCTATTCCTATCCCTGGCTATGATCCTACACAAGCCTCTTCTGGGGAAAAGGAAAATATAATACTTCCTTTACATCATTCTTTACAGGATCTTCTTCTGAAAATATGGGAAACACCTTTAAGGGCTTCCTCACCTTCTACAGCAACTGCTCTTCTGTATCAGGTGCCCCCCCCCCCCTCTCCAGGGTTTCAAAAGACTCAACTTCCCCATCATTCCATTGTAGTGGAATCAGCAATGAGGAAGGTAAAAAGCAAGAAGAAGCATTCTTCTTTCCCGCCAGGTTGTGCATCTAGAACACTGGATGCCTTTGGACGTCAAACCTTCCAAACATTTATGCTGGCAACAAGGATTCTCTCATATATTTTTTATATGAGTCTGTCCCTTCAGGAGGTCACAGAGAAATTTTCTCTTTTGACTCCTTTTCTTTCAGAGCCCAAGGCTGCAGACTATTCCTTGCTTCTTAGTTATAGCCAGAATATCTCTAGGTTTCTTTCTCGTGCTTCCCTAGACTCCTTTGAGTCTGTTAGCAGAACCTCTGCTATAGCCATAGGAGCACGACGTAGAGCCTGGCTCCAAGCTTCAGACTTGAGCAGATGGGCACAACAAAGACTGGGTAACACTCCTTGTATTGGAGAAAATCTCTTCAATAAGGAGTCTTTGCGTCAGGTTGCTCATTGCTCCACTGACTTCCCTGTTTCTGAAGGCCATCCTAAACCTTCTCCTTCCCCTGCAGGTAAGAAATGCCCTACCAAACCTCCTTTTCCTAAAAGAAGAAGGTTTTATTCTTCTCCTGCCCATCATGCCGATGTTCCCAAACAAGGGAAACCTCGCCCTGGTCTGAAGAATCCAAACTCAAGCCAGGAAAATTAACCCTCAATAGGGTTCCAATTAATATGTTATAACCTACAGTTCACTTCTTTTCATTAGAAGTTTTTTCACTGTTTTTTCATTTAAACCTCTACACTTGGATTCCTGTTTCCAGGACATCCACTTGCTCTTAGGTATGCTGAGCTGTCAGGATATTCATGTCTATGGGTCACAGGGTTTTCCTCCTCTTCCTACAATGAAGAGAGGTTTGCCAACTATCTCATGATAGTTTTTCTGTACCACCATGAATTTTTCCTTCTACAGACTTACCATATGGCAAGTCTCCCCTCAGCTCCTATTTTTTCTTTACCTTCTTTTCCAGGGTTCCCCTGTAAGAGTGGTACCATACCAATGGAAGGCTTTCTTAGCCTTTCCAGTCTTCCTTTCCATTCCAGTGTAGAGTTTTTTCTCTTAAGTAAACCCCCTTTTCCTCATCTGGGCAGCTCGTCAGACAGGGACAGGATATTCTCCTCTTGTTCTGTCTGTTCTCTCTGTTAAAAACAGAAAGATCTCTCTGCTGTGCTATTCAGCAGCTGCCCATGCAGGAGCTTCAGTGATTGGACTACTGGTATTTTTCTATAAGTTCCAGTATTGTCTTCCACTACTTTTTGTCTAACCATAGTAGTGCTTCCAAGATAGTGCTCATCTACCTTGGATAATCCTTATAACTTCTTTTCTGCCATCTCCAAATCCTTGGAGTTGGCAGCATAGTTGAGCTGGCAGCTGGTTGTCTCCAACAGCCAGTTTTATTTCCCAACTCTCCTGCATAATGCTCTCTGCAATCTTACAGAGAAGCTTTCCACTATGGGCCCTTGCTAGAGAGCATGAGGGTTTTTTCTCTAATGACTATCCTATATGGTTGAAAAAGGCTTCCTCAGTCACCTCCCATGACTGTGAGGGTTCTTTACACCCTTCTATTTCCTTTTAATAAAGGACATAAGCCTTTCCTACGTGACAGTCTAAAGAGTTACCAACTTCCTACAGGAAATATGCTCTTTTTCCTTGCATCTTGTCCTCATGGTATCCTAATCCTTCATGGACAGCACATATTTAACTAAATAACGCATGATACCCCACCCTTTGTCCCTGAAGTGGGTCTACTTGGTGTCTCTTCCTGTGCGTATTCTGTCCCTTCACCATGTTAGAGTTCTACTGGACTCAGGACTTGCTGTTTACAGACTAATATTATCCTCTGTTTTCTCGCAACCATCCTGGTTATTTTACTGGGTAGCATTCTACTCCATCTTAACCAGAGGGAATAGATTCTCTATATCTTCTCAAGTAGGTTCCACCTTCTTGTTATGAGATGAATCATTCCTCTTCACATCTTCCATGTGAAGATTCCTGTAGACATATCTCTTTCTGCTTAATTGCAGACATTTATCTTTAGACATATATATATATTCATATATGTACATATGTCTATATGCTTTCTTTAGATGCATATGTCTGTCAGCCATGTGTGCATATGCTATGCCCCCTGGATCTCGCCATAAACATATCTATCTATATATATATATATATGCCCATATATATATATATATATATATATATATCTGTCGAGATACTTCCTTTAGGTAGATATGTATTCACATACTTATCTCTCTAACTGTCTGTGCTCATAAAGGTGTTTTTTCCTTCCTATCTGTTCCAGACAGTGGGTTTTCACATGTTCATACTATTTCACAGTATGTTTCGGCTCTTATGCACACAACCACTGCTGTGGTACTGACTGCTCTTACCATAACCTTAGGTTCAGGTATCCCTGAAGTTCCCTATTCCTTATCTTCCTACCTCTCGTCAGTTAGGAGAGACATGGGGGATCTTCAGTAGATCTGAGGTTTCCAACTCCTCAGACATCTGTCTTTCCTTGGGATTACGGGGTTTTCTCCATACCCCTTCTTCCCTCAAGGACTAAGCCAGTTTTGTCCAAATCGGTCAGTCTTCCTCTTTTGCTCCTAACTATAATTAACTCTGTAGCCCAATCAAAAAGGAAGTAAAATACCTAGGCATCATAATAGACCACACACTTAGTATGATCCCTCACATAAAACAAACCGTGAAAACCATATTCTATAAACTCAAAACCATTCAACACCTACGACCAGTACTAGACACACATGACTTCAGATCTGTTATCAGCACACTCATCACTCCTCACTTTGACTATTGTAATAGTCTACTTATCGGCCTCCCTCTCACAAATATTAACTTACTCCAACGAGCTCAAAACATCTGTGCCCGAGTAACAGCAAAAGCCCGCCTCACTGACCACATAACTCCCATCCTCGCTGAACTACACTGGCTTCCCATAAATAGTAGAATATCATATAAAATACTCTTAACCACATTTAAACTTATCAACGGCATATCACCTTCACATCTAACCACTCTACTACATGCTCCAAAAGAACATAGAATCCGCAGACAAAATGCAACCCACTCACTAGACATAAAAAAATCAATTCGAAAAACAAAAAAAAACCACAAGCTCAAGAGCATTCTCATATGCAGCCCCCACCATATGGAATAAACTCCCACTAAACCTCCGCAAAATAAAGGATCTCCAGACATTCCGGAAAGAACTAAAAACATATCTGTTTAAAGAACACTTTATAAACCTTAATCAACCCCCTCCATCCTCCTCACCACACCTACATAAAAATCCTCCCTAAACACAGATCAAAAAGCCTCAAAGCCTCAAACCTCAACACACATAAGAAAAACAACCCTTCGAAACCATGATTAATAACTGACTAATGTAAATATCTGACTGATGTAAATAGTTCAGCATATGTATAATTATATGCTCCATGTTATTGTTCATGAAAAGTTAATTGTACATAGTTTAAAGAAAATACTATGTTCTATGTAAAACAATGTTCAATATGTTAATTGTAAACTGTTCATTATGTTATTTGTAAACCGCCTTTGATCTTGGGAAAAAGCGGTATAAAAGAAAAGTATAAAATAAAAAAAAAAAAAAAAGAGTTTTCAGCTTTTACCATAAAGCTTTCTACTAAAGACCTACCGTTTTTGTACTTCTCCAGTTGAATCCTGGGGTCACCTGTCAGTTCCAGATTTTGACCTTCAACTCACTTCAGTGAGGTCATCTTGAAGATTCCTCTACTAGAACCCCAGTAGATTCCATCAGCCTCTCTACTTCCTGCAATCCAGTAGATGAGGTCCATATTGTGATTGTTCATTTCAATATATTTCATGATGCTTATCATATATACAGGGACTCCTTGTCTGTAGTCCTATCTTAGGTCAGCTGTCTCCTACAGCTCCTCACTTCTTCAACTCCTACCCTCCATCCTCGGGATGCCTGGGCATATGAGGTGGAGCATGTTTCAATCACCAACATGCTAGGGCTCCAGGCATCTTAGCTTGGGAGTCCCCATATGTGAAGACTCATTCCTGCTTGTTCCTAGAGATAGCACAGTTACTTACCTGTAACAGGTGATCTCTGGGAACAGCAGGAATAAGTCTTCACAACCCACCCACCTCCCCTAGGAGTTGTATCTCTCTATCTCTCTTTCCTTTCCTCTTTCTCTCTCTCTTTGTCTCAGCTTAAAACTCAACTGAGGAGAGACAGTTGGAAAGGTGGGAAGGCAGCACGCAGGCGCTGAGGGATGCTCCCAAAAGCTTTCTGATTGGACGCTGGGGAGCATTCCCGCGTGTCTTACTTCAACAAAGGCTAACACCTTGTAATGAAGACGTGCAGTTTATTTACAAACAAAGCAAGGATACTTATTCAGAAAGACAAGTAATTCTCTTAGTTACACATGAGTAGTTAGAAAAGATAACTAGAATGCAATTAGAATAATAACTAATGCACTTAATTACAGCTATTTACAAAGAATACTTCACTAAACTTGTCATAAGCCCTTTACACATCAGCTGGGAGCGCTCAGCGAAAAGCTGATGACAGTCTAGGATTCTTCATGCCTGGCCAAGCAGATCTACGCTCTGTCTGTTCTGGATTTTCTCTGTACTTATATAGGCACAAATGTGTTGCAGCCAGCTCTCACCCATGAGCTTCTCTCCACCCCATCCACCTTTTTGCTTTGGTTTCCGGGCAGGCTTCTGATCACCCCCTTGTTTTTAGAAGCTCAAAACTTACACAATCAAGGCTGGTCAGACATCTGAGAATGCTCAAGAGACACATCCCCCATGGTCTACATTCCAAGGCTAGATGAAGTGTTCTTTTGTCATCATTAATGGGTCTCCATTTGTTTGCTAGGAGAAGGACTCCTAGGTGAAGTGTTCTTTTGTCCTCTCTAATGGGTAATTTATGTTTGCCAGGAGAAGGACTCCTCCCTAATCTCCCAGCATCTTCCTGTCAAGGGAGACACCCCCCATGGTTTTAGAAGCAGCTCAAAGCTTCTACATTATAATTGATGAATTCTTATCCTGTCTACATTGGCTAGGCAAATGTTTCTATATTGGCCAAGAGAATTGTTCAAGTTGCAATATTCCTTGCTGATCCAAATAAATTTTTAATTAGTAATACACCGCGCGGGCTCCGTCGGTACCGACGTACCCATATGTGAAGACTTATTCCTGCTGTTCCCAGAGATCACCTGTTACAGGTAAGTGACTGTGCTTTATCTATTTGTAATAAAGCTTGTGGAAACAAAGTTTTCGGTCATAGCCAAAGTGGCCAACTGGGTTAAAAAACAAGTGGGGGCCCGTACTGGGCTGGTTCTTGTAATGAGTGTATCTTCTAAATGCTCAAAGCGGCATCTTGTGGCATATTAGTATAAAATGACTTAATATCCAAAGTGGCTAATATGGTTTCCTCATGGGGACTAGTGCATTCCTCCAATAATTGTAACGTGAGAGGAATCAGCACATATGATGGTGCCTGTTTTACAAATGGTCTTAAAAATGTATCGAGGAATTTGGAAACAGGCTCAAATAATAAGACAATGGCTGAAAAAATTGGTCGTCTAGGTGGACTTTCGAAGGACTTATGTACTTTTGGGAGAACGTAAATTGTAGGACTTTCTGGATTTGTATTGTTAAGAAATCACAAGTGGAAGGCTTCCTAATAACCTACTGATCAGAATTAATATCCGGAAGATTATTTAAAAATTATCTTATTTTTAATTTGCGGAAGAACTTAAAGAACTCGAGTGTTAAAAGGATTGTGCTTCCTGGTGGGCACATAAGCAAAACTTTTTGTAAAACCCTAATCTCTTCTGGTGTCAAAGCATGATTGGATGAATTAAAAATCCACTCTACCTCTCCCAATCCAAGGTATTTTGATATTTGTCATTCCTCCCTCTTCTCCTGCCTCTCTGCGGATAGTGTGACTGGTGAGATTCCCGTGTCTTTTGTTTTAAACCTCCTCCCCTCCAGAGGGAATCCCATTGAAAAATCCCTTTGCTGTCGCTGATTATGATTTGGGGGGGGGGGGGGGGGCTGAGGAGAAGCGTGGCGCAGAGGATTCTAGCTGTTCATCTAAATTACTATGACTCCTTTTTCTAATGGGTTCTGGGCTGGCTTTCGTTGAATAATGTCGTGATTTTATTTTATTAAATCTTTCATTTTTAAAATCAGGTTTAGGTTTTCTTGATTCACTGCTGGATGGGACTTGTTTATTAATCCAGGAGTATACATTCCCTGTTTTGTAGTCCTTCTCATCCCTTTTGAACTTTTTAAACTTTCTTTTACAATTTTCTTATACTCTGAGACGTTCCTAGCATAGTTATTCTTAGAGATCAGCTTCTTTAAGCACAGTAAGTTTTGAGTCAATATCTGATCGTAAAGAGTTAGCTTTGCATTGTGATGTATTAATCAACAAGACCATAAGATCTAAGGAGCATATGTTTAAAATTTTGGTCCAATCTGCCAAAAGGTCCGTGTCATCATTGTACATGCCTGTAAATAGCACAATCAAAATAGACAAAACCCAGAGCTAAGATAAAATGCAATATGGCACTGAAAATGTTTCAAATATTGCATTTTATCTGAGCTCTGGTTTTGTATATTTTAATCTTACTGTTTTGATACTGCCTGATTGGAGGGATTTTCTTGTGTTGCACTGATAAGTGGACCATTTTTAGAGCACTGAAAAATACAGACCATTGAGCACTTACTTCCCCAGGGTTCCATTCTAGCTCCTTTGCTTTTCAATGCTTTTCTTGCCCCCCTGGCCCTGTTAATCCAACAATCCGCCCTTTCCTTTTACATATATGCCGATGACATCCTCTTGGTCCACCACACTTCTCCATCTTCCCCAGATCTGGGCCCCCTGAACCTCTGTCTATCTTCCATCGCCTCCTGGTTTGACACTAACTTTATGCATGCCAACCCTGCAAAATCCTCTGCACTTTGGATTACCTTCGGTCTCCCTTCCCCCCCCCCCCCTCTACCTGTCATGGGCCCTCACCCCATTCCTTCTGTCCCAACCCTTCGCTACCTGGGTGTTACCCTAGACTCGTCCCTTTCCTTTCACGATCATATCTCTTCTGTTGTACGTTCCTCCTTTTTTCACCTACACCGTATCAAGGCTGTTCGTTCCATTCTCCCTTCATCCTCCGTTGTCACTCTCGTCCTATCTCTGGTTATTTCTCGTCTTGACTATTGTAATGTTATCTATGCTGGTCTTCCTTCCTACCAACTTCGCCGTCTCCAACTTGTCCAAAATGCTGCTGCCTGTCTTGTTACTTCATCTTCCATTCATGCTCATGTGTCACCATGTCTCTTATCTTTACACTGGCTCCCCGTTAAGTTCCGGTTCATGTTCAAGTTGCTTATCCTTGCTCACAAAGCTCTTCACTCTGATACCCCCCCAGTACCTAGCCGACATCATTCGCCTCCAGCCCTCTCCCCGTTTCCTTCGTTCGTCTCACGGTAATCGTCTTTTTCTTCCGTCGCCTACTCAGGCTCACCTTGAATCTACTCGTCACTCTGCTTTCTTTTTCTTAGCCCCTGCCCTCTGGAACTCTCTTCCCCTCCCACTTCGCACTGAATCATCCTATACCCGTTTCAAGGCCCTCCTTAAGACACACTTTTTCTGTCAGGCTTTTGATCTGCCCCCCCCCTGTTGATGGTGTTTCCTCTCCCTAGTTGCGCCTCCCCTTCCCCTTTTTCCTTTATGTTCCTCCCCTCCTCCTTCCTTCGTCGCCTTTTACCCTTCCTGCACCTTGGCTGTCTGCTATCTGTTTTACTATCTCTCCCTTTGTCCTATTATTTTATGGTTTTACTATTTCTCCCTCTGTCCTATTATTTTATGGCGTTCCTTTCTTTCTTTTTATTAGCAGTCGTTAATTTTATGATTGTACACCGCCCTGATGCTTTGGCCTGGGCGGTATATCAAGTATTTTAATAAAGATAAAGATACTTGTTTGGAGCAAAATGGTACTGGAATAGTCACTATTGCAGAAACTCTGCATAGAAGGAGAGCAAGTACTATGCTGGAAAAAGCACACCTGGGGACCCCAGTAACCTTGCTGGATTTGAAAACACATGAGGAAGGGGGAAATCCACTGAGCCCAAGGACTGAAAACTACAATTAAGGACTTTGCAATGCTGACTGTTCATTTTCTTGCTTTTGCCAATTTCCCCTTGCTGTAGTTTTACTGTATTTAATGAATTTTGGAGACCACCATTAAAGGTATTTTTGCAGTCAGTTTGTTTTGGATGTCTTCTACCTGGTCACTGTGTACCAGCCTTCGGCCTTGAGAGAGGTCTCCCCCTATCCACCAGGACCCTTTTTGTGAAGTTTCTAAGTTGAGAGATTGAAGTGGAGAAGTTTTAGTGCGAGCCCCAGACAAATACAAATTCTTGGTTGTACAGCACCTCTGGGGTCACCCTCTCCCCAGCAATCGGAACATAAGAACATAAGATATGCCATACTGGGTCAGACCAAGGTCCATCAAGCCCAGTATTCTGTTTCCAACAGTGGCCAATCTAGGTCATATGTACCTAGCAGTTTCCCCAAGAGACACAAGTTCCACAATGCTTGTACTGGGTCAAGCATTGATATCTTCGGTCACTTCTTAATAATGGTTTATGGACCTTTCCTCCAGGAACTTGTCCAAACCTTTTTTAAACCCAGCTACACTAACAGCCTTTACTACATCCTCCGGTAAGAAATTCCAGAGTTTGATTACACGTTGAGTGACAAAATATTTTCTTTTATTGGTCTTAAATAGTTTACCCTGTAGCTTCATTGCATGTCCCCTAGTCTTTCTATATTCTGATAATGTAAACAATCGATCTACGTTTACCCGTTCCACTCCGTTCATTAATTTATAGACTTCTATCATATCTCCCCTCAGGCGTCTCTTTTCCAGGTTAAAGAGCCCTAACCTTTTTAGCCTTTCCTCATAGGAGTATCCTTCCATCCCCTTTACCATTTTGGTGGCTCTTCTCTGAACCTTTTCTAAAATCGCTATATCCTTTTTAAGATACGGCGACCAGAATTGCACACAATATTCAAGGTGCGGTCTCACCATGGAACGATATAGAGGCATTATAATATCTTTTGTTTTATTTTCCATTCCTTTCCTTATCATACCTAGCATTCTATTTGCTCTCTTGGCAGCCGCTGCACACTGAGCCGAGGGTTTTAATATGGTATCCACAATGACGCCTAAATCTTTTTCCTGGGTGGTGGTTCCTAATGTGGAACCTTGCATCGTGTAACCATAGTTTGGGTTGTTCTTCCCTAGGTGCATAACCTTGCACTTGTCCACATTAAATTTCATCTGCCATTTTGATGCCCAGTCTTCCAATTTATCAAGATCCTCTTGCAATTTTTCACAATCCTCTGGGGTTTTAACAACTTTAAATAGTTTTGTGTCATCTGCAAATTTGATAACCTCACTCGTTATTCCACTTTCCAGGTCATTTATGAATATGTCAAAAAGCAGTGGACCCAGCACAGATCCCTGGGGTACACCACTATTCACATTTCTCCATTGGGAAAATTGACCATTTAGCCCTACCCTCTGCTTTCTATCTTTTAACCAGTTCCTGATCCACAATAGTACACTGCCTCCTATCCCATGACTCTTTAGTTTTGCCAAAAGTCTCTGATGAGGGACCTTGTCAAAGGCTTTCTGAAAGTCCAGATACACAATATCAACCGACTCACCTTTGTCCACCTGTTTATTCACTCCTTCAAAAAAACATAACAGATTAGTAAGACATGATCTTCCTTGTCTAAAGCCATGTTGGCTGTCTCCCATTAGGTTGTGACTATCTACCTGCTGAGTAATTTTATTCTTTATGATGGTTTCTACCTGTTTTCCCAGTACTGACGTCAGGCTCACCGGTCTGTAGTTTCCCGGATCACCCCTGGAACCCTTTTTAAAAATTGGTGTTACATTGGCGATCCTCCAATCTTCAGATATTAGAGATGATTTTAATGATAGTTCACAGATTACTGATAGCAGGTCTGCAATCTCATATTTCAGTTCTTTCAACACCCTTGGATGTATACCATCTGGCCCAGGTGATTTGCTACTCTTCAGTTTATCTAATAGTTGTAAGACATCTTCCCGATGTATCGATATTTCCTTCAATTCTTCCGCACCTTTAAATACCACTTCAGTCATGGGTAACATCCCTACATCTTCCTCAGTAAAGACCGAAGCAAAGAATTCATTCAGTCTCTCCGCTATCGCCTTGTCGCCTCTTAGTGCTCCTTTAACCCTTTTATCATCTAATGGACCAACTGACTCTCTCACAGGTTTTTTGCTACGAATGTACTTGAAATGGTCTTTATTTCGCGTTTTTGCTTCCGCAGCAAGCTTCTTCTCAAATTCTCTCTTTGCCTGCCTTATCAATGCCTTGCATTTGACTTGCCAGTGCTTGTGCTGTTTCCAGGTTTCGTCGTTTGGCTCTTTTTTCCATTTCCTGAAAGATGCTTTTTTGGCAACAACAGCCTCTCTGACCTCACCTTTAAACCATGCTGGCAGTTTTTTGGACTTCCTTCCACTTTTCTTAAAGCGTGGAATACAGCTGGTCTGGGCTTCCAAGATAGTATTTTTCAACAACACCCAAGCTTGATGTACGTCTTTAACCTTTGCAACTGCTCCTTTTAGTTTTTTCTTAACTGTTTTCCTCATTTTATTATAGTCTCCCTTTCGAAAGTTAAAGGGTAGTACTGTGGATTTCCTTACTATCCCTCCTCCACTAATTAAATCAAAGGCGATCATGCTATGATCACTATTGCCAAGTGGCCCCAACACCCTTATCTCTTGCACTAGATCTGGTGTTCCACTAAGGACTAGGTCTAATATGGCTTCCTCTAATATGGAGGACCAGCTACATTCTGGTTAATGCTCCTTTTTTGTTTCTTGTTTCCTTCATTGTCTGTGTCCTCCATGCCTCCATCTGTCTTTGATACTTTCAGATCACTTCTCTCGACTGCGTCCTTCTCCACATCTATCTCCCCTTTCTCTTTATTTCTCCTTCCTCTCTACTTCTCCACACCTTTTATTATCATACACTCTCCTTCGCACACAGAGGAGCTCAAAGAAAAACAAGGGACTGTAAAGCTTAGTAATTGGTTTGGAAGAGCAGACTGGATAGGCCGTATGGTCTTTTTCTGCAGTCAGTTCTCTATCTTCTCTGCCCACCTCCTCCCAGACTCAATTTCCTCGACTTCTCCTCAGTCCCATCTCTTACTCCATTCCCAAGCCCTCCCCAGGTCATTCCCTCTCTTCTTTATGTCCCTTCTGAGGCTCTAAGCATTAAAAGGAAGGAATAGTGAACACGTGCACTCCTGTCCTCTTGGATGCCCTGCTCCCTCTCTCCCTCTCTCCCCCCTCCCCCCCACTCCCCCCCCCCCTTCCCCCGACTGCAGGGGCTGCTTCTCTAAAGCAAATGCGGCGGTGGGGCTTTTCAGGCTCAGTGATGGTGAAAGCACATATGCTCCCTATTCTTGTCCTCATGGAGCAGCAGAAATACTTCTGCTGCTGTTCTGAGGCCTATATAGAGGGGCAACGTGGGCCTTGCCCTATGTGACTTGACGGAGAATGCATGAAGTAGGAGAGGGAACAGGAGTGCTCATAAATGACTAGGAGACTTGGACTGCCAGGACTGTGAGTCATATTCTCAGTGCCCCCCCCCCCCCCCACCAATGTATAAAACACAGTTCATATGTGGACACACAAATAATGATATGTGATGACTGCTTTTGAGTGATGACCACAGCTCTCCCCTCCCCCACCCCAGGCTGTGAATGTTGCCTCTATGGCATTCATAGCCCCACCCAAGCCAGGGATGCAGCCAGAAATGTTCTGAATGGCAGTGATGTCTATATACTTTCCTTCTAATTAATTCCCTGCCCTTCCTCCTTTCTTCTTGATCAGGCCACCTTGTTTGGTACAGATGCTAATCTGAGCATAATTCTTTTCCTTCTTCCCACAGGTGCTAGTTCGATAGTGAGAGACTGTTGCGTCCTTCAGTTATGATTCAGCTTGTAGTCACTCCGGAGGTCTCCATGGCTGACGAGCCCCTCAGGATCCATGTCTCTGGCCTGGAACCACTTGAGGTCGTTACTCTCCGAGCATCTGTCACAGATGAGAAGGGGCGACTCTTTCAATCTCGTGCCTTCTACAGAAGCAATGAGGGAGGGGAGATAAATCTAGAGAGAGATGCAGCCACAGGAGGAGATTACAGCGGGGTGCAGCCCATGGGCTTGATCTGCTCATTAAAACCAGAGATGATGTTTCATAGGCTCGTGAAACGCGATGTGATGCACAGCTCACTGCACATCAAGTTTGATCTGTACATCTCCTTCCAACTGCAGCCTGAGTTTGAAGTGAAGCCTGACACCAGCCGGACTGTGGAGAGGTGGTACGTAGTGCCTGGTGTACAGCGGGTCCAGATCAGGGAAGGCAGAGTGCGTGGCGCCCTCTTCATCCCCCCAGGTAAGAGTTCATGAAGTCTTATAAATGTTGCCAATGTACTTGCTGCTTTATTTCTCTCTTAATTCCCAACTTAATACACAACTAGGACTCGGCACAGTGACCTCCTTTGCATTTGGTCTGGGTACAGAATGTGCAGTTTTCCTCTAATTCTAGCCACGGTTGTAATCTTGTTCTCATTCCTCTTTTTCTATCTTTTGCTTTTTGGAAACTCTGCTGAAAGAGAAAATAGTGAGGTTTCTGGAGTCCAGCGTATTACAGGATCCGAGGCAGTATGGATTCACCAGAGGCAGGTTTTGTCAGACAAATCTGATTGATTTTCTTTGAGTGGATTACTACATTCCCATGGCTTAAATTGCCATTTAGGTTATGTGTTGCCTCTTTTAGTTTCCTTTTAACTTTTGTAGCATGACATTTTGGGTTTATGTTTTTTGTGTTGTATGTCTCGATATACATTTGGAAACACAGCTGTTTATGCTCTTTTGAAGCCAACTTTAAGTTCGATATATTTATTTAGCTTTATCTGATTTGTTGACTATATTATTTTATGGACTTTAGGTTCCATATCTGTATCTCTACCTGTTAACTGGCTACTGTACTAATTCCACATTCCTTCACTGTGTTTATAGTTTCTCTGAGTTCCAGACTTGCAACAAAGTGATTTTCAACCTTTAAACCTCTTTTACTGTTTTCAGCAAGTCTAGTTTTTTATACCTTAGTGCTCCCTTTTCCCTTCCTCTATACCTGGGGTCACCAACCTCCAGAGGGCCGCGGGCCGCACAGCCGACTACCGGGAGCCTCGCGGGCCGCACCCCCCTTCTCCCCGCCCCCGCGAAAAAAAACAACAAACGCAAAATTATGAAAACAATGGCTGATCACCTTTATTGAATTTAATGAGATGGCTGATGATTCATGCTAGCAGACAAACGCTTAAAGTCCGGCTTCACAGATGACACTGACAGGAGAAGGGACGCTTGCAGGTGGTCGTCGGTGAGCTGCGAGCGCGTGGATACCATGGCGGGAATCCTTGGCGGGCCGCACGTAATGTTAACCGGGGTAGAGCCTCGCGGGCCGCACGAAGGGACCTCGTGGGCCGCAGGTTGGTGACCCCTGCTCTATACAGTAAGATCCTAATATGTGCAGACCGGTATGTCCGGTATATATTTCTCCCATAGTCATCCTTATGTTTTAGCAGTGCTGTGAAGGAGTCAAATATATCCTATTATGTTTCCCAACATGAATACAAATAATGGACTGACTTAAATATTTTTATATTTTTTACATGTTCTGATCCAACGAACACCTTTTTATTTTTTATATGTCATGTCACATACAGGTATTTTACTCTTATAGTTTCATTTTATTTTATGTATTTATTGTTCATATCATTTTTAATAAGATTACTCTAAAAATAAAATGCAACATAAAAAGACAAAGTACCAAAGAGAGCAACTACTCCCCTACAGGAGTGGAGAAACAAACCAAGCAGGAGTGTAAAAACACAGCATGGTTCCAAACAGCTTTATTCATCCAAAAACCCTAGAGAATTGTACGATAGTTTCCTATGCCTTTAGCATATTGATGCCACAATGTACAGTGCTCTTGCCTTTTTTGCATTCGTTTTTTTTTTTTTTTTACTTTTTGTTTGTCTTTTGAGGCTCTTCCCTATGAAGAAGGCTCACAAGCTGAAACGCGTTGGGGTTTTTGGTTGAATAAAGCTGTTTGAAACCGTACTGTTTTAGAAAAATCGAAACATAGAAATATGACGACAGAAAAAGACCACATGGCCTATCTAGTCTGTCCTTCCATAACAACTACAACAGTCCCCTTTTTACCTTTAGAGATCCTCTGTGTTTGTCCCATGCTTTTTTGGAATTCAGTTACTGTCCTCATCTCTACCACCTCCACTGGGAGACTATTCCACGGATCCACTACTCTTTCCGTAAAGAAATATTTCCGCATATCACTCCTGAATCTATCTCCCTTCACCTTCATCCCATGTCCCCTTTTAGCAGAACTTGCTTTCAATTGAAAGAGGCTCTCTCCCTGAACATTTATGCCACGGAGGTATTTAAACATCTCAATCATATCACCTCTATCCCGCCTTTCCTCTAAGGTGTACATATTAAGATCCTTAAGTCTGTCCTCATATGCTTTATAATGAAGACCACTAATCATTTTAGTAGCCACCCTCTGCACCGACTCCATCCTGTTCACATCCTTTTGAAGGTGCGGACTCCAGAATTGCACACTATACTCCAAATGAGGTCGCACCAAAGACTTATACAGAGGCATTATCACCTCCTTTTTTTCTACTAGCCATTCCTCTCCGTATGCACCCAATCATCCTAGCTTTTGCCGTCGCCTTTTCTACCTGTTTAGCTACTTTAAGATAATCAGACACAACCACGCCTAGGTCCCGCTCTTCTTTAGTGGACAAAAGTACTTCACCCCCTATACTATATTGCTCCCTTGGATTGCTGCAGCCCAAATGCATGACCTTACATTTTTTAACATTAAATCCCAGCTGCCAAATTCTAGACCATTCTTCAAGCTTAGCTAGATCCCTCATCATGTTATCTACCCCTTCCTGGGTGTCTACTGTATTGCAGATTTTGGTATCATCCGCAAAGAGGCAAACCTTACCTGAAAGTCCTTCTGCTATATCACTAACAAAGATGTTAAAAAGAATCGGACCAAGGACAGATCCCTGGGGCACACCACTGATAACATCCTTCTTCTCAGAGTGAGCTCCATTTACTTGTACTCTCTGTCGCCTCCCACCCAACCAATTTCTAACCCAAGCAGTAACTTTAGGGTCCATCCCTAGGGTGCTCAGTTTGTTTATAAGTCGCCTGTGAGGAACAGTGTCAAAGGCTTTACTGAAATCTAAGTACACCACATCTGGGGCTCTCCCTCTGTCCAACTCCCTGGTCACCCAGTCAAAGAAATCAATCAAATTTGTCTGACAAGACCTGCCTCTGGTGAATCCATGCTGCCTCGGATCCTGTAATCCGCTGGACTCCAGAAACCTCACTATTGTCTCTTTTAGCAGTGTTTCCAATAATTTACTCACCACTGAAGTTAAACTAAATGGCTTGTAGTTTTCAACCACATCCTTACTTCCGCTTTTGTGTAAAGGCAGCACATGAGCTGATGAGCTGTTGAGACAATTCTCTTAGCCTTCACAAACGCTTTACATGTAGCACATGAATCTGGTGATATCTCGGTAGCAGTTGCTTTGGATCTCTCAGCTGCTTTCGACTTGGTGGACCATTCCCTTCTTCTTCACCGTCTGCGGGATGCGGGCCTCTGTAGTACAGTCCATCACTGGTTCCACTCTTTTCTCTCTTCTCGCTCCTGTGCAGTCATTTCCTCTCTCCCTTCCTCCTCTCCTTCAGATTCTCACTCTCTTCCCTGTGGGGTTCCCCAGGGCTCGGTTCTTGCCCCTCTTCTCTTCAATCTTTTCCTGGCCCCTCTTGCCTCCCTGATCCAGCAATTTGGTATCTCCACATTTTTCTGTGCTGACGATATTCTCCTACTCTATCATACTTCTCCCTCTTGTCCAGACCTCTCACCCCTTAACACCTGCCTCGCAGCTGTGGCAGACTGGCTGACCCTTAATTGTCTCCACTTGAATCTCACTAAGACTGTGGCTATTTGGTTCTCACATGGTAGTCCCCCTCCATCACTAGCCCCTTCTTTTTCTGGCACTCCTGTACCCTTGATTTCCACTTTTCGTTACCTGGGGGTGCACTTTGATTCAGACCTTTCTTTTCACTCCCATATCTCTCAGGTTACTAAAACCTCTTTCTTCTTTCTCCGTCAGATTCGCTCTGTTCGCCCCTTTCTTTCCCCTTCAGCTCTTGTTACTCTAGTACTCTCTTTAGTCATATCTCATGTAGATTTTGCCAATTCTCTTTTCACCGGTCTCCCCAAGAATCGTCTATCCCGTCTTCAACGCATTCAGAACACTGCCACACGCCTTGTCACTCACTCCTCCCTTCGCGATCATATAACCCCCATATTATTTCACCTCCACTGGTTGCCGGTCTCTTTCCGTGCTATGTTCAAATTATTGACCTTGGTTCACAAAGCCTTTCACGATAGCACTCCACAATACCTCACGGACCTCCTCTTTTTCCACTCCCCTAGACACACTCCCCGCTCATTTCATCTTAATCGTCTTACCCTCCCCTCCCCCTCCCGTGCTCACCTTCAGTCCACCCGCTCTACCGCCTTCTTCTTCGCCGGACCCGCCCTTTGGAATGCCCTTCCCTCCATTTAGAACCCCAACACTCCACCTTCAAACAAGACTTGAAAACTCATCTGTTCTCTTTAGCTTTTGATGTTCCCTCTCCTTTTGTATGACTCCTACTTTTCCCTTACCTTTTGTTTGCCCTTAGGTCTTCTTCCTTTTCATGTTCCGTCTGTCTGCTTTCCCCTTCATTCTTCTGTCCTATAATATATTGTATATTTCTCTTCCTTTTCCGTTGGCTGTTAGCCTTCTTTTATTGAATTTCTTTTTAAATTGTACACCGCCTTGGTTTCTGTAGAAAGGCGGTTTTTATCAAATAATTAACATAAACATAAACACGAGCCTCTCTCCAGTCCTTTGGCACCACTCCCAACTCCAACGAGGCATTGAAAAGGTCAGTCAGTGGAGCTGCTAGAACGTCCCCAAGTTCCCTCAGTATTCTCGGGTGTATCCCATCCGGTCCCATCGCTTTGTCTATTTTAAGTTGAGATAGTTTCTCACGAACAGTCTTTTGAAAATTGTTCTAGATATCTTTTGCTTCTGTTCCTATTTGTGGGTGTTTTCTGAGGTCCTGCTCCTGGTTCTTCATCTGTGAACACAGAACAAAAATATTTGTTAAGCAATTCCGCTTTATCCTTATCAGCTTCTACATATTCCTCCCCTGCACCCTTGAGTCTGACAATACCACTCTTGCCCTTCCTCTTCTCACTAATATATCTGAAAAATGTCTTATCCCCCCATTTTATTGCATTGGCTATTTCCTCCTCCTTTTGAATCTTTGCCTTCTTGACTACTTTGCTAGCTTCTCTAAGTTTTTCCAAATACAGATGCCTGTCTTCCTCTCTCTGTGATCTCTTGTATTTCATGAAGGCCTCCCTCTTTTTCTTCACTTTTTCAGTTAATTCTTTCGAAAACCATAGCGGTCTCCTTTTCCTTTTACCTTTATTTACCATTTTAACAAAAAGGTTGGTTGCCCTTAAAATATCCCCTTTCAGTTTTTCCCACTGTTTTTCTACATCCCTCAGCTGTTCCCATCCAACTAACGACTCCCTGAGGTATTGGCCCATCTTCGCAAAGTTAATCTTCCTAAAGTCTAAGATCCTCACCTTGGAATGGATTCTAACAGCCCTAGTCCTAATAGTGAACCACACCATCTGGTGATCACTGGATGCAAACTGATCTCCCACTACAACATCAGAAACACTTTCACCATTGGTAAGCACCAAGTCCAGTATGGCCCCTTCCCGTGTGGGGTCTGTTACCAATTGCCTAATAGTTCTCCCTGTAGAGAATCCAGGATCTCCTTACTTCTAGATGATACTGCAGCAGGAATGTGCCAATCAACATCTGGCATATTGAAATCTCCTATCAGTAGCACTTCCCCTTTCCTAGCAATGCTGCGTATGTCTTCAATTAACTCTCTGTCCACCTCTTCCTCTTGTGAGGGAGGTCTGTATATCACACCATTGCAAATATATTTCTCTTTCCCTCTTTCTAGTTTAACCCACAATGCCTCCTCTCTCCCTTTTAAGCTCTGTAATTCCAAAGCTTTAATAGTAGTTTTTACATATAGTGCCACTCCTCCTCCCCTACTTCCTACCCTGTCCTTTCTGAATAAAGTATAGCCAGGTATAGTTACATCCCAATCATGGTTTTCTGTGAACCATGTTTCTGTAACTGCCACTAAATCCAAGTCAGCCACTTCCACCAAAGCTTCAACATCAGGGATCTTATTTCCCATGCTACGAGCATTTATAACACTGCTTTCCATATGTTACCCCTGTTACCCATTTCCATAAAGGTATTTAATGTATCACCTACCTGGGGGCTTTCACCTACCTGGGGGCTTTCTTCACCCATCCCCAACGAATCTAGTTTAAAGCCCTCTTCAGTAGATTAGCCAGTCTACTACCGAAGATGCGTTGACCTTTTCTTGGACAGATTGATGCCATCTCTGCTCTGCAACCCTTGGAAGAGCATCCCATGGTCTAGGAAACCAAAACACTCTCGATGACACCATCCACGCAGCCATGCATTCATCTCCAGGATGCGAGCCTCTCTGCCTTGGCCTTTACCCTCAAAAGGGAGGATTGAAGAGAACACCACCTGTGCACCTATCTGCTTCACCCTCCCTGCTTTGACACTCCAGCTGTTTGCTTATATGTTGTTTTTATTGTTTTGAGGCTTATACCCCCTGAAGAAGGCATGTTTGCCGTAACACGATGTGTTGGGGTTTTACAATAAAGGCTTCTGTAATTCACCTCACTCCTGTCTGTCCTCATATGCTTTATAATGAAGACCACTAACCATTTTAGTAGCCACCCTCTGTACTGACTCCATCCTGTTTATATCCTTTTGAAGGTGTGGTCTCCAGAATTGCACACAATACTCCAAATGAGGTCGCATCAAAGACTTATATAGAGGCACAATCACCTCCTTTTTTCTGCTAACGATTCTTCTCCCTATGCACCCAAGCATCCTTCTAGCTTTTGCTGTCGCCTTTTCTACCTGTTTAGCCACTTTAAGATCATCAGACACAACCACAACTTCCTGGGTGTCTACTCTATTGCAGTTGATGCCTTTGAATTATGGTGTTGGCGACGAATACTGTGGTCTGCCCAAAGAACAAATCAGTCAGTGCTAGAGGAGATCAAACAACATAAAAAGGAGAAAATTGAAAAGTATGTATTGAGCTTAATACAAAATCATAAAGAGGTCACAATACAGAATTAAAGGTGATAAGGTAAGAGCCCTTAAAAAAGTTATAACAACTGTAATAAAAGGCTTAATAAGAACTGTAAAAGTTCATTGATACTGAGCCCCAATATGTAAACAATAAAAAGTAGTAATAAGTAAAATACACTGTCTGAGCAGAGCCAATAAAAACCAAAAAGGTGGGAGGGGGAGAGAGAGGGAAAGGGGAGGGGAGAAGGAAGGGAGGGAGGGAGGAGAAGGAAAAAGAGCACTGCCAAACATATGTAATTTGCCAGGATTCATAAAAAAACAGAGAGGTCTTGGTCTAAATTAAGACCACGGGGTGTCAAAGATCCCAAATTAAATACGTACTTTTGTTCAAGTTTGTAATAATATCTTGTCCATGTCGCTGTCTCTCCAATGGGGACGTACCACCTTGATCACCAGGAACTTGAGATCTGATAATGTATGTTGCTCAATCCAATGCGCCACCAACGGCTTTTCTTATGGTCGGTAATGCGAGCCTGTACCCATCGTTTTGTCTTGTCCACATATGGCATCTTGCATAGACAAATAATCACATAAATAACTAGACAGAATTCGCAATTAGAAAAATAATCGAGAAAGAACTTTTCTATTGGAGATCAGATGGACAAAGTAATCCCTGGTGGTCAAGGAATAGGCGCACGCTGTACATCGCCCACACTGAAAGTACCCTATAATTTTAGAAGTGACCCAGGGGGGCCATAAGTGCAGAAAGCACCAATATGCATGGCTGCATGGATGGTGTCATCGAGAGCGTTTTGGTTTCCTGGACCATGGTATGTTGTTCCAAGTGTTGCAGAGCAGAGATGGCATCCATCTGTCCAAGAAAGGTCGACGCGTCTTCAGTAGCAGACTGGCTAATCTACTGAAGAGGGCTTTAAACTAGATTCATTGAGGCTGGGTGAAGAAAGCCCCCAGGTAAGTTATACATTAAATACCTTTATGGAAATGGGTAACGGGGTGGCATATGGAAAGCGGTGTGTATAAATGCCCGTAACATGGGAAATAAGATCCTTGATGTTGAAGCTTTGGTGGGAGTGGCCGACTTGGATTTAGTGGCAGTTACAGAAACATGGTTCACAGACACCCATGACTGGGATGTATTATACCAAGCTATACGTTATTCAGAAAGGACAGGGTAGGAAGAAGGGGAGGAGGAGTGGCACTATATGGGGACGTTCTAGCAGCTCCAATGACTGACCTTTTCAATGCCTCATTAGAGTCAGGAGTGGTGCCAAAGGACTGGAGAGAGGCTCATGTGGTACCTTTACACAAAAGCGGAAGTAAGGATGTGGTTGAAAACTACGGGCTGATTAGTTTAACTTCGGTGGTGAGTAAATTATTGGAAACTTTGCTGAAAGAGAAAATAGTGAGGTTTCTTGAGTCCAGCGGATTACAGGATCCAAGGCAGCATGGATTCACTAGAGGCAGGTCTTTTCAGACAAATCTGATTGATTTCTTTGACTGGGTGACCAGGAAGTTGGACCGAGGGAGTGTCCTAGATGTGGTGTATTTAGATTTCAGTAAAGCCTTTGACACCGTTCCTCACAGGCGACTTATAAACAAACTGAGCACCCTAGGGATGGACCCTAAATTTACTGCTTGGGTTAGAAATTGGTTGAGTGGGAGACGACAAAGGGTACAGGTAAATGGAGCACACTCCGAGGAGAAGGAAGTTACCAGTGGTGTGCCCCAGGGATCTGTCCTTGGTCCAATTCTTTTGAACATCTTTGTTAGTGATATAGCGGAAGGGCTGTCAAGTAAGGTTTGCCTCTTGTGGATGATACCAAGATCTGCAATAGACACTCAGGAAGGTGTAGATAACACACGGAGGTATCTAGCTAAGCTTGAGGAATGGTCTAGAATTTGGCAGCTGGGATTTAATGTTAAAAAATGTAAGGTCATGCATTTGGGCTGCAGCAATCCAAGGGAGCAATATAATATTCCCTTGTAAATATAATATAATATTTCCTTGTAAATTCCTATGTAAATAGTTAATCTCTGCTTATTGTAATTAGTTCTCTTTCATATTCATTGTAGTTTCGTTCATATTCATTGTATACCTGTTACCTGTTCCTTGTAAACAGTTGAAACACACTGCCAATTGTTATATGTAAAACGTCTTGACTTGTAGAAAGACGGTATATAAATCTTGTTAAATAAATAAATAAATAATATAGGGGGTGAAGTACTTTTGTCCACTAAAGAAGAGCGGGACCTAGGCGTGGTTGTGTCTGATGATCTTAAAGTGGCTAAATAGGTAGAAAATGCTACAGCAAAAGCTAGAAGGATGCTTGGGTGCATATGGAAAGGAATGGCTAGCAGAAAAAAAGAGGTGATAGTGCCTCTAACAACATAAGAACATAAGATATGCCATACTGGATCAGACCAAGGTCCATCAAGCCCAGTATCCTTTTTCCAACAGTGGCCAATCTAGGTCATACGTACCTAGCAGTTTCCCCAAAAGACACAGGTTCCACAATGCTTGTACTGGTTCAAGCATTGATATCCTGGGCCCCTTCTTAATAATGGTTTATGGACCTTTCCTCCAGGAACTTGTCCAAACCTTTTTTAAACCCAGCTACACTAACAGCCTTTACTACATCCTCCGGTAACAAATTCCAGAGTTTGATTACACGTTGAGTGAAAACATACCGGTATTTTCTTTTATTAGTCTTAAATAGCTACCCTGTAACTTCATTGCATGTCCCCTAGTCTTTCTATATTCTGATAATGTAAACAGTCTATTTACGTTTACCCGTTCCACTCCGTTCATTAATTTATAGACTTCTATCATATCTCCCCTCAGCCGTCTCTTTTCCAGGTTAAAAAGCCCTAATCTTTTTAGCCTTTCTTCATAGGAGTATCCTTCCATCCCCTTTACCATTTTGATGGCTCTTCTCTGAACCTTTTCTAATATTGCTATATCCTTTTTAAGATACGGCGACTAGAATTGCACACAATATTCAAGGTGTGGTCTCACCATGGAACGATATAGAGGCATTATAATATCTTTTGTTTTATTTTCCATTCCTTTCCCTATCATACCTAGCATTCTATCTGCTCTCTTTGCCGCCGCTGCACATTGGGCTGAAGGTTTTAACATGTTATCCCACTATGACACCTAAATCTTTTTCCTGGGTGGTGGTTCCTAATGTGGAATCTTGTATCGTGTAACCATAGTTTGGGTTGTTCTTCCCTAGGTGCATAACTTTGAACTTGTCCACATTAAATTTCATCTGCCATTTTGATGCCCAGTCTTCCAATTTATCAAGATCCTCTTGAAATTTTCCACAATCCTCTTGGGTTTTAACAACTTTAAATAGTTTTGTGTCATCTGCAGATTTGATAACCTCACTGTATAAGTCTTTGCTGCAACTTCTTTTGGAATATAGTGTGCAATTCTAGAGACTGAACCTTCAAAAGGATATAATCAGGATGGAGTCAGTACAGAGGGTGGCTACTAAAATGGTTAGTGGTCTTCATTATAAAGCATATGAGGACAGACTGAAGGATCTTAATATGTACACCTTAGAGGGAAGGTGGGATAGAGGTGATATGATTGAGACGTTTAAATACTTCGGTGGCATATGCACAGGGAGAGAGCCTCTTTCAATTGAAAGCAAGTTCTGCTATGAGGGGACATGGGATGAGGGTGAAGGGGGATAGATTCAGGAGTGATATGCGTAAATATTTCTTTATGGAAAGAGTGGTGGATCCGTGGAATAGTCTCCCAGTGGAGGTGGTAGAGATGAGGACAGTATCTGAATTCAGAACAGCATGGGACAAACAGAGGATCTCTAAAGGAAAAAAGGGGGCTGTTGCAGTTGATTCAGAAGGACAGACTAGATTTATTTTATGTATTTATTTATTTGTTTAGAAGTATTTATATCCCGCTTTATCCTTGAATCAAAGCGGATTTCACTGCAATCCAATCAAGTAGGGTAGTGCGGGGGTGTTGGCATGCAGTGGTTGTGAGGGTAGTGTTCGTGAATGTGTGGAAAGGTAAAACTTGATTTGTGGTGTGATATATGCAGGTTGAGCTATCTACAATGGGCTATATACTAGATAGGCCATTTGGTCTTTTTCTGTCGTCATTTTTCTGTGTTTCTATGTTTCTAATATGTTAGCAAGGTTTGTGTTTCTTCTGGAAGCCACGCTTCATTGGTTGGTGCCAAAAGAAGGAATAGTTAATAAGACTGTGCCATTGTCTTTGAGAATTTTTGTAATGTCCTCTGACAAATTTGAAAACGTAAGTGAGCAAAGAACCTGTCAGTGGTGATCTAGCAAGGCAATTGAAGTTTCACCAAAAAGTTAAATCATCAGAATTCCATAAATTAGAATTTTCTGTTAATTTATTCTAAAACATTAATACAGTTATTAGAGGTTCCCTTAAAGCTGAATGCTCAGGAGCTGCAAATTCTAATTACAATTCCAGAATAAATATTTTTTTCTCTACTGCACCAGTGACATTAAAATGGATCACCATCCAAAGATATTCTTTTTGTCTCACAGTATTGTTGTTTTCACAATATAGCAACAACTCAGTTATATATCTTTAAACACATCAAATATCAATTTCTGTTCAGCTTTCAAAATTACTAAATTTTTCAGAATACTATTCTCTTATGTCATGTGTAAAAAAACGTACTACTCAGGTAAATTAAATTTATCTTTAAATCAGCTTCTAAAGCTGTTTCTCTGAATTTTCCTATCCAATTCTTGCTAAAGAATTCTTTTCTTTTCAGAACCTTTCTAGTTATCACCTTTTAGCAGGTAAGTTTCTTGTTAGATTTTTTTTAAATTCCTTTTATTTTCTTCTCTGTGTGTTTCAGTTTATTTATTCAAGCTCAAATATGTCTTCTCTTTTTGTATGAGGTGCCTCTGTACCTCTTCCAGCTCACTTTCTTGCGAAGGGGCCCTGCAGTTTGGATTCCTCAGTTCCTGGATTGGAGTTCTTCTCTGGTTCTTGGGATTGCAGATCCTCCTAGTTCGCGGTTCTTAGTGTCCCTCGGTGCTGGATCCTACTCCTTGACTAAAAAAAGAGATTAACAAGGGAAAACCCTGTCAATCCTAACAACTGGGGCAAAACACCTTTTTTTAAGGAAAAGCAATTATGTTTTTTTCAATCAACCCTCTAATACTTTTCCTTTCTGATTTGAAATAAAGAATATTTAAAGTACTCTGTCTCTTCTTTTGCTCTTTAAACACAATCGCCTCACTGTCACACCTTTTGGCTGCAGCCCACTAATACACACATGCAGCAACTTCTCAGTCGCACTACAGTCACTGTACCAGCAAGTGACTATTTTATTTTTAAATTCCGAAAATGAGACTTCTTACTCAGGAATATTAAGTGACAGTCTCATCTGAGGAGGCTCAAAGGGAGCTTGTCAGTCACTCCAGTCAGCACTACTCCAAACCTAAGAGTTTAACACTACAAGCTCCAAAGTGCATCAATTGACGCAAATGCATCTTCGAAGTTGTATACCGGTGCCACTGCTAGAACCATGTCAGTCATGTTCCATGACTTTGTTAGCAAGGTCAAGATGTTCAAATATGTGCATCGAAAATTAATGACAGATGCACCACCTAGCAGGAAAATCAATTTATACCTAGAGGCCCCAAAGTACGTCAATTGACGCACTCAGTTGTCTTGGATGCGTCAATTGACGTACTTTGGGGCTTCTAGGTATAAATTCATGGTCCCGCTAGGTGGCGCATCTCAATTCCACAATTCCAACATCCTTCACACTCCAACAGATATAAGATCTGCCAAAGCTAACACCAGCCACAGGGCTTTCTCATATGCGGCGCCAACACTGTGGAACCAACTCCCACCAGAACTACGAGCTAGCAATGACCTTCTAGACTTCAGAAAGAAACTCAAAACGCACATTTTCCAATCACATTTCAACCTGAACTAAACCCACAGATGGAGCAGCCCCTGACCACTGTGTCCAAGAAGATTATCCTGTATATATGTATTTATGTATATATGTAAATGAACTCCCCCATAGCTAAGAAGTGTTAACTCTGTATGATGTGCTTTTCTGACAATCTGTATGTAAACAAAATTTGTACCTGCCTTGATTCGGCAGTTTCACAATAGTAATCCTACCCGCTTCTGATCGCTGGAAGGAGCGGGCTACAAATGCTTGCTAAATAAAATAAAATAAATAAAAATCACTGTTTACAGTTTTACTCCGACATTACAAACAATAAACACACGATGACATCATGTAATGATGTCACATACTGCACGTATTTAACAAATAAGTAACTTCACATTAATTTACATCTACATTTCATACTAAATGCAGTTGTCGTGATAATGCGTCAATTGACACACTTTGGGGTTTCTAGGTAAAATTCCTTTTGGGGCTTCTAGTGTTAATAAAATTTTTTTTCTCTTCAGTTGGAGAAGATATTTTCCTTTAAAATCCTCTCCTAAACTCTTAAGAGCTTCAAATTAGCTCCAGCTTTCCAGGTTAAATTCTCTTAATACAAATCAGGCTTCTCTTGTTTTACGACAGGAATCCTCAGAGAATTCAACTCCCTTTAAGAAATATTCTCAACCTGTCAGCAGGTGTCACTCACCGCAAAGCTCCTAAACTGTCACTAAATTCAGTTCTTATACACTTAAAACACACTTCCTCTTTCACCAGTTGCCAAATAAACCTTTTCCTTTACTCAGCTTTCCTTAAAAATCTTTTCTTCAGCTCTCTGTCACGCAGCACTCTCACACGCAGGTCCTTCTCTCTTCACAAGCTCGTCCCAAATGGCCGCTCCTCGGCCTAGCAACCAGGGTTCTGTGGGTAGCAGCAGTAGGGTTCCTCCACTGCTGAACTAGACCTAGTTCCCCTACACCAGCCACAAAGTCAGGAAAATCCAAAAATCCCTTCCTGAAAGTATATTTCCCCACCAGATTAGACCATTATCAATTTTTCTGTGTTGTCACTTTAGACTTTCAACTCAGCTAATGGATTTGGTACCTTACTGCATCACAACACTTCCTCTCCCTCCTGAAACAGAGATCTGTTAGAGCTCTCCAGGGAGATCCCTGCACTGTCCCATCACTTTCCCATACTTCTCTCTGTAACTGGCACTTATTTTTCCTTTTAAAACAAAATTTTTAACATTTAAAATAGATTTTCTAATAGCCTGAAACACAAGGATTATTCATTTTAAAATGAAACTAAAGCTCAGATGCTATTTTTGAAACCCGGGTGCTCAAACCCCTCCTCCCCCTCCCCCTTTGGGGAAATTGCTGTAGCCACATTAAACTCTTAAAAATTAAAACAAACATATTTTGGTGTGGGCAAACTTCCTGCACGAGAACCCCACCATCAAGGTTTTCACTTTTTAAACTTAAAATTTGCTGATTTTCGGCAGGGTTTTTTTCCATGAGGCTACTGCTCCTTTAAGGCTTGCCTGCCTTTTACTGGGAAGCCTAAAGAGCCTACCTGTAGCCCACACTAGGCTAAACATGGCCTTTAACCTTTCCCGGCATTCGTGGTTTCACAGAACCAGCCAACAGCGTGAGAGAAGACTCTTCACGCTGCTGACTGTGCAGAGGAAGCCGGGGCCTCGCGCGGGCTTCCCCGGCTCCCTCTGAAGCCCCTTAGACAGCTGCAGGGCTGTTCAGATGAGGAGGGGGGAGGTTAGGACTGGATGGGCTGTGATCGGGGGGGGCTTGGACTGCAAATGGGCTGTGATTGTGAGGGGGGCTAGGACTGCAAATGTGCTGTGATGGGGGGGGGGGGGGAAACCTGGACTGGAAATAGGCTGTGATGGGGGGGACTTGGACTGGAAATGGGCTGTGATGGGGGGGGGGCTAGGACTAGAAATGGGCTGTGATCGGAGGGCTAGCATTGGAAATGGGCTGATGAAGAGCTGGAATAGGATTGGAAGTGGGCTGACGAGGGGGCTAGGATTGGAAATTGGCTGATGGGCTGGAATAGGACTGGAAATGGGCTGATGGGGACTGGAAGCTGGCTGATGGGAGATGGAATAGGGCTGGAAATGGGCTGACAAGGGGGCTAGGATTGGAAATTGGCTGATGGGGGAGCTTGGAGTGGAAATGAGCTGATGAGGGGCTGGAATGGAATTGGAAAAGACCATATGGGGGGATAGGACTGGAAATGGGTTGATGTGGGGGCATGGGAGAATGGGACTAGAAGGGAGCGGATCCAGGGTGGGTCTAGAACTATAAGGGAGCTGATTTTGGGGGGGACTAGAAGGGGATGGGGATGGGGAATGAGAATGAGAATAGAGAGGGGAAAAGATATTTTGTGTGGGAGGGAAGAAAAGTCTACGATGGGCCGGGTATTGGGAGAGTATCTTTATCTTTATCTTTATTTGAGGCTTAATATACTGCTCAATGCAATTGCGTCAGAGCGGTGCACAAAGTACAAAAAAGCTGCAAGGAAAAAGGAAAGGAACGCCAAATATGTGATAGGATAGATAAGAGAGGAGGAAAGGGCTAAAGAGAAGGGTCAGGTAACAAATAGGGGCTATAAGAAATCAGCGAGGGGGAGGGGAGAGAGGAGAGGGAGGTGGGGAAGATCAAACGCAAGGCAAAAGAGGTAAGTCTTCAGGCGGGTCTTGAAGGTTTTCAGGGAGGGTTCCAGGCGGAGGTCCAGGGGAAGCGAATTCCAGAGACGGGGCCCAAGGAAGTAAAAGGCAGAGGAGCGGGTGGATTCGAGGTGGGCTTGTGAAGGGGAGGGTAGGGTCAGACGGTTAGCATGGATGGAATGGAGAGAACGGTAGGGAGTGTGAAGGTGTATCTGGTCAGTGAGATAGAGAGGAGTACCCGTGTGAATGGATTTGTGGGCAAAAGTGAGGACCTTGTATTGTATACGGAAGGGAATAGGAAGGCAGTGCAATCGTATGAGAAGTGGAGTGATGTGATCGAAGCGAGAGGAGCAGGTGAGGATGCGGGCTGCAGTGTTGTGAACTCTCTGAAGGCGCTGTAGTTGGGACTGGGGAAGACCAGCCAGGGAGGCATTGCAGTAATCAAGACGGGTGACAACGAGTGAGAGGAGAAGGGTGGTCATAGATGAGAAGGAGAGAAAAGGGCGAACAGAGCGAAGTTGTCGTAGGGTAGAGAAGCAGTGTTGAACGACGGAGGAAATATGGGCTTTGAAAGATAAGGATGAGTCAAGGGTGACGCCCAGGTATCGTAAAGACGAGACAAGAGGGATGGGAGAAGAGGAAAGCAAAGGAAGAAGAGGGGGAACGGGACTGCCAGCGGTGAACCATATGGCTGAGGTCTTAGAGAGATTAACGTGCAGGAAATTAGAGGAAAGCCAGGAAGCCACGGTGGAGAGACAGTTATTGAGAGGCGTAATGTCAGGGGAAGCAGAGTCAGTATGGTAGAGCAGAAAAATATCGTCGGCGTAGTAATGTGCAGATATATCCTGTTGTTGAACTAAGAGAGCGAGAGGGGCTAGAAAGATGTTAAACAGGAGAGGAGCAAGGACTGACCCCTGTGGGACACCGCAGGGGAGGGGGGTAGAAGGTGAAGATAATGGACCAGAGGAAACGCAGAAAGAACGACCTGAGAGAAAAGACCGAAACCAATGAAGCACGGTGCCGGAAAAACCAGCATTGTGTAGACGTGGAAGGAGGGTACGGTGATCAACAAGGTCAAATGCAGCAGAGAGATCGAGTGAGACAGCAAGGGTGAAGAGACCACGGTCATGGGCAGAATGGAGTTCGTTGAGAAGAGAAAGAAGAACAGATTCTGTACTATAGCCAGGGCGAAAACCAGATTGAAGAGGGTGCAGGGTAAGTGAAGCTTCAAGATGCGAAGATAGTTGGGAAAAGACAAGTTTTTCTAGAAGCTTAGAAGGGAAAGGGAGGTTAGAAATTGGACGCCAGTTAGAAGGGGAGGACGGATAAAGGGAACTCTTTTTCAGGACAGGGCGAATGGTAGCGTGTTTCCAAACAGTGGGAAAGATACCAGTAGAAAGACTGTTATTGATGATGGAGAGAAGATAGGGGGAAAGAGCCAGAGAAAGGTCCAATAACCAATGAGAGGGGATAGGATCAGAGGGGCAGGAAGTTTTGCAAACGGAATGAAAGACCTTGGAAAGGGCGGAGGCAGAGACAGACTCGAAGGAGGACCAGCGATGAGAGAGAGGGGGGGCGCACTGAGAGGAGAGCAGGGCAGGAGAAGGGGGAAGAATGGGCAGGGGATCGAGAGGAGGAGCAGAAAGAGGAGGAGGACAGGAGGGGAAGGAGAGACGGAGAGAGAGTACCTTAGAGGAGAAGAATGTAGCCAATATGGCAGGATCCGGAGAGACAGGAGGGAGGGGCGGTGAGGAGAAGGAGCGAGGAGTAGACAGGGAACGAAGGACGGAGGATAACTGATGAGAGGAGTTAGCGGAGGTAGAGATAAGGGTGGAGAAGTAATCCCTTTTAGATGTGTGAAGAAGGGTACGGTAGTGAAGATGACAGGCTCGGAAACGGTCCAGAAAGAGGGGGGAGGGGTGCTTACGCCAGAGTCTTTCAGCCCGGCGGAGATGCCTATGGTGGAGGGAAAGACCGGGGTGAAACCAAGGATGCCGGCGGGGGTGACGGAGAGCAGGACGCGATTGAAGGGGGGCTATACTATCAAGAGCAGAAGAGAGTATCATTCCAGGTACGTACCTGGGTGTCAACAGGAAGGAGATGAAAGTCAGGAGAGAAAAGGGTGTCAGAGGAGGGGAATTGAGGAAGGGTATCTGTGGTGATGCGTCGGGTAGGAACAGAGGGGGGAGGGACAGTGGAAAGGGGAGGAGAGGGCGAGGGTAATGGGAATGAGAGGGAAGAGAAGAGACAATAGTGATCAGTCCAAGGGAGGGGTAAAGAGGAAAAAGAAGAGAGAGTAAAGGGAGAGGCCAAGGGAGAAATAAAGAGATCAAGTGTGTGACCGGCGGAATGGGTAAAAAAGGGAACAAGTTGGTGAAAAGAAAGATCCGCTAGAAGAGAGAGGAAAGCATGATCACGGGGGGAGGAGGGGGAAGTAGCATGAATATTGAAATCCCCTAGGATTAAGAGCTGGGGGAAGAGAAGGGAAACTTCGGATATGGTAGAGAGGAGAGAGTCCCAAGCAGGGGCAGAAAGAGACGGCGGAGTGTAGATAAGGAGAAAGTGTGGTAGCAAGACGGAGGAGCAGGGATTCGGGATAGTGAAGAGCAGATGAAGTTTGTTCTTGAAAAGGGAGGGAGGAGCGGTAGAGGACAGTGATCCCTCCACCACTTCTTCCCCGACGAGAGACAGATAGAGCAGAGTAGCCTGGTGCTAAGCAACGATTTAGAAGGGGTTCTTCACCATCCCTTAGCCAGGTTTCAGTTAGAAAGAAAAGGTCGGGGGTGTGCTGGGAAGTGAGATCCTGAACCAGGGTGGTCTTTGAGCGAAGAGAGCGGCAGTTAAGGAGGGCAAGCTGAAGTAGCAGGATCATCGGGGGAGATGAGGCCGGAGCAAGACGGGAAGAGCAGCAAATCAGATTAGAGGGTGTGCGTGCAAAAGAACCAGGGCAGGCAGGAGCAGAGGGTGCAGGTCGCCAGCCCCAGTGGACCGGGATGGTGGACATAGTAAAGAGAAGAAGACACAGGAGAAGAGAACTGAAACTAGGAAAGGAACAGCACTTACTGTCGTATCGTGAAAGGGAGGCAGGCGTGGACCACATACGGGGAGGGAAGTAACTGGCCCAAGGCCACATGCAATAGGCAGAGGGGGTGGACTGAGGAAGCTCTGGATATTCGCCCACGGACCCGCCCCAAGGAGCTCGCCCAAGGAGCAGGACCTGCTTCTTGGGCGCGCTCCTCCGTGGCGCGGAGGGCCGCACCGGAGTTGTTTAAATAGGCAATGATGCCTAGTGGGGGAGAGGAGCGTGGGCGCGCGAAGCGCGACCACGTCACTTCCGGGTCTTCCGGGTGCAAGAGGAGGCAACCAATGAGAGGCCAGTGGGCGGGTACCTGGAAGGGCGACAGAGAAAACACAGAGTCAGGCACAGCGTGAAGATTCACAGGCAGAGGGTATCAGCAGGCAGTGGAGGCAGCAGCAGGTAAACAGCCAGCACCGGAGCTGTTTAAATAGGCAATGATGCTGTAGCAGCAAAGCGCAGACAAACCAATGATACCAGGAGTCTGTTCAGAAGGTCCAAATCATTTATTTGTGCACAAGTCTCAAGCAAGGCAATTTCAAAATGGCTGAGCAAAGTTTTCAAGCATTACAACAACTTTTATAGACTTCTGTTCCATTCTAGGTATAGAAAAACATTTCATTGGTCCCGGTACTCTCCCGTACCTCCCGTAGCCCTTCTATTGGTCCCGGTACTGATAAGTTTCTCCAATTATGTTCCTTCTGTGGGCTTCTGTGGTCATGACACCTGCCTGCCCCCCTTCTAGTCCCAATTACAATGGTCAGTTCATCAACTTGTTACTTTCACACTTTCAAGGCTATGGGACCATTTGTGCGTGCAGATGAGCAAGGTTCTGTAACTCATCTGTCAGCACTCCTCAATATTTCTCTGCAAATGTACTTTTTCTTATCAGTAACTTTAAAACACATCTTTTCTGTATTTTTCCATTTCTTAATTCTGCAATTCTGCTTATCTAAGCTAATTCAATATTTCTACTGAGTTCTTTCTTACAATAGCAGCATGTTGGGGGATGTGCAATCCTATATGCCTCTCCACAGGCCTCATTTACAGGTCAAGCTAGCCATGCTGGCCTGCCTATGTCAGACACCGTGGGTCACAGGCCTGCACCTGCCACATCCCCCCCTTTGATTAATCTCACCCTATTACTTAATAAGGTGTGAGACTTAAATCACTTTCCAGAAAATTCACATCCTGATTAAAGGATTCTTACTAGTTCCACTAGGGCTAGCTTTGTATAAAGCCATTATTCTAGTTGCGGTCTTCCGCTCTACAGTACTATCAATAGCACTATGAAGGGAACGCATACAACATGGGATTAAACATGGTAAGCAGAGGACAACAGCAACAAGGATTAGCACTAAGATAACGAAAGTCTTAAATCCTCCCAGCCAAGAGAAAAGGTTAGCAAACCAATTAGGAAATTTCAATGCGTGCCAAGTCTGTACTGGCACATAAGCATGTCTTTGCTTGCATATCTTTAGCGATTTCTTCAACTACTTGACCTTTATCATCTATTTTCAAACAGCAATTAGTTAAATTCAGTTTACCACATACTCCTCCTTCAGCTGCTAGCAAATAATCAAGTGCTAAGCGATTCTGGTATATGGCAGTGCGCATCCGTGTACTTTGTCTAGCTAAGAGCGTGAGAGCATGACTAGTTTCATTGGTTATTATTTCAACTACTGCTTGTAAGCGAATAATACGATTGATCATATAAATTGGGGTACGATAACCATACATACCATCATCATTCCAAGTGGCAGGTCCATAATACTCAATAATTCTTTCTGGTGGCCAATCATCACCTCGCCACTTCTCCCACTTGCCTATCTGTAAGGCCTCTCTTTTCTGTCTTGACGCTCCTTTGTGTTTGTGGGTAGTATATACAGGGTATCCTAATTGTTCTCCATGTTCAGTGTTTAACAGGAAGAAAGAAGGTCTGATGGTTCCTAAGACACATGCTCCTCCCCATTGTGGTGGGAGTTGCGCATATGCTCGGTTTCCACAGATCCAATATAGGCCAGGTGGGGCTTGCCAGGCTTGGACTTTGGCAAGGTTAGTCCATAGACCTGCAAGTTCAGGAAATCTAGCTAATGGGTTAGGAGGTTCAGGATGTCTGATTCCTGACCACCATGCTGTCTTTTTGGTCGTGGCATTATAGTACTTCTGGCTAAGACAGACCAGCTGTCCTACCTTTTGGGTGAACTGGGGTCCAGTTCTGGCAAAGCAAAGACGTCCAACGATTGAGTGCGCTAACACCCATTCACTGGTTGTCTTGTGTAATTCAGTCTGATTGTAAATCATGGAATAATTCAATTCTTGGGCTTCCCAGGGCCATTGATCTCCCATTTGGGTTCCGCCACAGAAATAACAATCTGAGATCTTTAGACTAGATACTACTGCTCCGGCTAATTCTAGAAACAAATTCTGTGAAGGGTGAGGGATCTCAAACTTATTTACATGCATAGCTTCATAAAAGGTATTATGAATATGATATTTAGATGACTTGTGGGCTTGAGTATTCAATCTAATATACACAATGGTCCCTGGATCTGTTCCTCCTCCAGCAATTCGTAAACCAAACTTATATCCTTGTTTCCATGCATGAGGTTATGTACACGCAAATGTAAGGGGTTACAAGCATCTTTCTGACATTTATCATTCGTGGTTGGCTTGGTTAGAGTAGCCATCCGTTTATCTATTTTCTCATCAGTTATACCAGTGTTCCAGGTAGCATAGAAAACACATTCCCAATACGGGCAATAGTAATCTGCCGCTGTAGCAGTACTATACCCTGATCCTGTTTTACCTGTACACTTCCACCAATTTGTGGCACCTTCTGGACACATATACTTATGGTCATTTCGATACGCTTTCTCCCATGTACCACAGGTGGACTGACTATCTCTATTAATAGCATTACATGCATCAAAATTCAAAACAGCAGGTTTAGTAATGTCCTTAAGTGGTGGTGTAGCAGCTAATATAGGTCCATCTGCATCCTTCCATCTTATTTCCAACGTGTAATAGGATGGATTCTGATGCGGATTATAGCATGCTTTGATTTTGCCATGAGTGCAAACATTTAGTTCAGTGGTGTTATAGATACACCGAGTTATTGTTCCCTTGCAGGTATAGTAAGAATGGTAAAGCAAAGTCTGAGTTACTTTCAGTCCAGTTCTAGTAGAAGTAATGCAAGCGGTGCATGGAGGTAGAGCATAAGTCTGTTCAAAACCTCCAAAGAGGGCAACCAAGGCAAAGCAGAAACAAAGATACATGTTGATGTTGATTGGAGTTCTTCTGAATCCTCAGCTTGCTGATCTTGATCACGACGGTCTATTATTCTTCGTCCCGTCTGCTAATGAAGCAATTTAACGGGTGCTGAGTGTTGATTGAAGATCCTCAAGGTGTCCAGCACACATTAACCAACTTAGCAATTCAGTTGGCTTGTGAAGTCTGGCTTAATCAATGTAGTCTCACAGTAGTGTGTCAAATCACACACGCAAATTGGGTTCGTTGAAACAAAACTGTTGCTGCATGGAAAACAGCAATCCTCTTCGAAAGACTTGGCTACTGCAAAGCACTTGTGATGAAGTGTCTATGCTGCTGGTTGCCGTCTCAAAGTAACTCGCAAGGGTACATCAGGGTGCTGCTCTGCTGTCCACCGCTCTGGTTCAGGATCGGCGGCGGGCTTGACTCTACTGTGGTGGATCCAGGCGTCGATCTCGGCTACCTTTACTGCAGTTGGGGTAGACAGGATGACGGTGTACGGTCCCTTCCAATGGGGTTCCAACGGTATCTTCTTCCAATCTTTGATCCACACCGAAGTTCCAGGCTGGTAGGGATGCAAGGGTTCCGTCAAGTTGATAGGCAACTGGTCTTGGATCCACGTATGGAGAGTCTGCAGAACAAAACTAAGAGCTAGGAGTTCTTGTCTGGTTACTTCTGAACCAATCTGGGCTAAACTTCCTTTGATTCCCTGCACTATTGGTGGGGGTTTACCATACAAAACTTCAAAAGGGGAAAATCCTATTGACTTTACAGGGGCTGAGCGTATTCTGAGTAAAGCTATGGGAAGCACTTGAGGCCATTTCAAGTGTGTCTCCTGACAAAGCTTAGACATTTGGGCTTTCAAAGTACGATTCATTCGCTCAACTTTCCCTGAACTCTGGGGTCTGTATGCAGTGTGGAGCTTCCACTGTATCTGCAAAGCTTTTGCTAACTGCTGAGTAACTTGGGAGACAAATGAGGGTCCATTGTCTGACCCTATTACTGCTGGGATTCCAAATCTGGGGACAATCTCTCTCATTAAGGCTTTGGTAACTTCTCGGGCTTTCTCAGTTCTGGTTGGGAATGCTTCTACCCACCCAGAGAAAGTACAAACTAATACTAGTAGGTAATGGTATCCATTGGCTTTTGGCATTTCGGTGAAATCAACTTGGAGGTTGTGCATGGGGGTCACACCTCTTGACAGAACTCGGGGCGCTGTAATAAGTCAATGCTTAGCATTATTCTTGGCACAAGTTTGACATTGTCGTGCTACTGAGGCTGATATGGTTGTCATCAGAGGGATGTAGAAATGTGGTCTGAGTGCTTTCTCCATAGCACTCTTCCCATAGTGGGTGGCTTCGTGGAAAGCTTTGACAAAGGATGGTCCTAACAGTTCAGGAATTACTATTCTTCCGGAGGTTGACTGCCCTCTTCTGGTGGCAGCTCAATCCATCCGTCTTTCAATACTCCATTTTCTTTGTCACAATAGTAATCCAATTCTTTGGTGGTATATCGTGGGTCCATAGATTTCAAAGGTACTGGAAACAATGCTGCTTGCATTGGCATAGCTTGTGGGGCAATCTGTCCTGTCATAGCTGCTTGTCGTGCTGAGGCATCTGCAAATCTATTTCCTCGAGCAACTTCTCCTTTTTCCTGCTTGATGTCCTCTACAATGCATGACAGCTACACGTGTTGGGGCCCAGACTGCATCAAGTAACATCAATATCTCGGGACCATACTTGACTGATTTTCCTCCGGATGTGATGAGTCCTCTTTCTTTGTAGAGAGCTCCATGGGCATGCAAGGTAGTGAAGGCATATTTGGAATCTGTATATACATGTAGGCACAAGTTTTTCTCCTAATAACAAAGCTCTGGTGAGTGCTATCAATTCGGCTTTCTGGGCTGATGTGCCTGAGGCTAGGGCTGATGATTCAACTACTTCGTGTTGAGTGACGACTGCATATCCGGCACAGCGTCGTCCATCAAGGATGAGACTGCTCCATCAACATAATAGATCTGGTCGGGATTGTCTATGGGCACATCTGTAGGTCAGGTCGACTTGAGAAACACAGTTTCCATGACTTCGATGCAGTCAGTTTCTGGGAGTTCTTCACTGATGGTATCAAGGTAGCTGGATTCAAGGCATGGCTCCACTTCGAGTTGTATCTGTGGGTTTTCACATAACATGCTCTGGTACTTCAACATTCGGGAATTGGTGAGCCAGTAATTTGCTTTTTGTTCCATAAGGGCAAGGACTGCATGTGGCACAGTGACTCGTATGTTCTGTCCTATGTGAGTTTGTCTGCTTCACTCACTAATAGTGCTGTAGCTGCAACTGCTCTCAAGCAGGGTGGCCATCCTTTGGCCACAGGGTCCAATTGTTTCGATAGGTAGGCTACAGGTCGTTCCCAATTTCCTAATTTCTGAGTCAACATGCCTAGGGCATTTCCCTGTGTTTTCATGTACAAACAAGCGGAAAGGTTTGTGGACATCTGGTAGTCCAAGTGCTGGTGACGACATCAATTCTTCTTTTAACTTCTGGAAGGCTGTATCCTGCTCAAGTCCCCACTCCAGTGGTGACTTCTCTTCTCCTTTTGTGGCTTCATACAGTGGTTTGGCAATTTGGGCAAAGTTGGGTATCCAGATTCGGCAATATCCTGCTGCTCCCAGAAAGGCTCTAACTTGCTTTCTGGGTGTTGGAGTTGGAATTCTACATACTGCTTCTTTTCTTTCTCTGCCTAATCTTCTGCTTCCTTGGGTAATACGAAAACCCAAGTATTTCACTTCTGTTTGGCATAGTTGTGCTTTGGCTCTGGACACTTTATATCCAGCTTCATTTAGTAACTGCAAGAGATCTTGGTGGCTAATATACATTCTTTTTCTGATACGGCAGCTATCAACAGATCATCCACATACTGGAGAAGTACTCTCTTCCCCGGGGCTACTGATAGCTAAGGTCCAGTCACACGAGATAGAAGTCTGAAGCCTAACTTTATGCTAGAAATGCAAATGCAAGAGTGACAGCAAGCTTCAAAAGCACAGCCAAACCATACAGGAGAATGGGGGGTACCACGAGAGAGACTAAAAGTGAATAAGAATTGGGACAAGAGAAGTGTAAGCAGTCACCGTAGAAGCTTGCTGCAATAGGCGGCCCAAGGCTCCAGGGCAAAAGTAGTCCAGAGTGCAACGGTAGGCGCCCTCCCAACAAGGAGAATGCGAGAGAAGGAGGCCGACTAAAAGGATGTCAACCCCACTCCACTTTTGCCAGTAAAAACCGGACAGATGATTATCGCCCAGATAGAAGAGATGAGGCAGTTGAAACTATACATCCAGTTGCCCAATCCTTACACTCTTCTAGGACTGATACCTGCTGAAGCTACCCATTTCACTGTACTGATTTAAGATGCATTCTTTGCATAAGATTAGCCCCTGTAAGCCAAATGTTTGCATTTGAATGGCAGACCCCTCTGGAAGAGGGGGCCACTCACCTGGACAAGATTACCCCAAGGATTCAGATTCACCTACCATCTTAGTGCTGCACTGAAGAGACAAATCAAGCTATCCAAAAGCCCCGGAAAGAGTGTCTCCAATACGTGGAGATCTGTTTGGCTGGAGCTGAAACCCATCAGAAAGAATGTATATAGCCACCAAGATCTCTTGCAGTTACTAGATGAAGCTGGATACAAAGTTTCCAGAGCCAAAGCACAGCTATGCCCAAAAAGTGAAATACTTGGGTTTTCGTTACCCAGCAAATTAGCAGAGAAAGAAAAGAACAGTATAGTGAGAATCACCAACATACACAAAAAGAAAGGGGTCAGAGCCTTTCTGGGAGCGGCAGGATATTGCCGAATCTGGATACCTAACTTTGCCCAAATTGCCAAACCACTGTATGAAGCCACAAAAGGAGAAGAAAAGTCACCACTGGAGTGGGGACTTGAGCAGGATACAGCCTTCCAGAAGTTAAAAGAATTGATGTCATCACCAGCACTTGGACTACCAGATGTCCACAAACCTTTCCACTTGTTTGTACATGAAGCACAGGGAAATGCCTTGGGCATGTTGACTCAGAAATTGGGAAATTGGGAGCGACCTGTAGCATACCTATCGAAACAATTGGACCCTGTGGCCAAAGGATGGCCACCTTGCTTGAGAGCAGTTGCAGCTACAGCGCTACTAGTGAGCGAAGCAGACAAGCTCACACTAGGACAGAACATACGAGTCACTGTGCCACATGCAGTCCTTGCCCTTATGGAACAAAAAGCAAATTATTGGCTCACCAATTCCCGAATGTTGAAGTACCAGAGCATGTTATGTGAAAACCCACAGATACAACTTGAAGTGAGCCATGCCTTGAATCCAGCCACCTTGATACCCATCAGTGAAGAACTCCCAGAACATGACTGTATCGAAGTCATGGAGACTGTGTTCTCCAGTCGACCTGACTTGACAGATGTGCCCATAGACAATCCTGACCAGATCTATTATGTTGATGGGAGCAGTCTCATCCTTGATGGACGACGCTGTGCCGGATATGCAGTCGTCACTCAACACGAAGTAGTTGAATCATCAGCTCTAGCCTCAGGCACATCAGCCCAGAAAGCCGAATTGATAGCACTCACCAGAGCATTGTTGTTAGGAGAAAAACTTGTGCTAAATGTATATACAGATTCCAAATATGCCTTCACTACCTTGCATGCCCATGGAGCTCTCTATAAAGAAAGAGGACTCATCACATCCGGAGGAAAATCAGTCAAGTATGGTCCCGAGATATTGATGTTACTTGATGCAGTTTGGGCCCCAACACGTGTAGCTGTCATGCATTGCAGAGGACATCAAGCAGGAAAAGGAGAAGTTGCCCGAGGAAATAGATTTGCAGATGCCTCAGCACGACAAGCAGCTATGACAGGACAGATTGCCCCACAAGCTATGCCAATGCAAGCAGCATTGTTTCCAGTACCTTTGAATCTATGGACCCCACGATATACCACCAAAGAATTGGATTACTATTGTAACAGAGAAGATGGAATACTGAAAGATGGATGGATTGAGCTGCCACCAGAAGAGGGCAGTCAACCTCCTGGACGAATAGTAATTCCTGAACTGTTAGGACCATCCTTTGTCAAAGCTTTCCACGAAGCCACCCACTATGGGAAGAGTGCTATGGAAAAAGCACTCAGACCACATTTCTACATCCCTCTGATGACAACCATATCAGCCTCAGTAGCACGTCAATGTCTAACCTGTGCCAAAAATAATGCCAAGCAAGGCCTTATTAACGGCACCCCGAGTTCAGTCAGGAGGTGTCACCCCCATGCACAACCTCCAAGTTGATTTTACCGAAATGCCAAAAGCCAATGGATACCATTACCTATTAGTATTAGTTTGTACTTTCTCTGGGTGGGTAGAAGCATTCCCAACCAGAACTGAGAAAGCCCGAGAAGTTACCAAAGTCTTAATGAGAGAGATTGTCCCCAGATTTGGAATCCCAGCAGTAATAGGGTCAGACAATGGACCCTCATTTGTCTCCCAAGTTACTCAGCAGTTAGCAAAAGCTTTGCAGATACAATGGAAACTCCACACTGCATACAGACCCCAGAGTTCAGGGAAAGTTGAGCGAATGAATCGTACCTTGAAAGCCCAAATGTCCAAGCTTTGTCAGGAGACACACTTGAAATGGCCCCAAGTGCTCCCCATAGCTTTACTCAGAATACGCTCAGCTCCTGTAAAGTCAACAGGATTTTCCCCTTTTGAAGTTTTGTATGGTAAACCCCCACCAATAGTGCAGGGAGTCAAAGGAAGTTTAGCCCAGATTGGTTCAGAAGTAACCAGACAAGAACTCCTAGCTCTTAGTTTTGTTCTGCAGACTCTCCATACGTGGATCCAAGACCAGTTGCCTATCAACTTGACGGAACCCTTGCATCCCTACCAGCCTGGTACTTCGGTGTGGATCAAAGATTGGAAGAAGACACCGTTGGAACCCCATTGGAAGGGACCGTACACCGTCATCCTGTCTACCCCAACTGCAGTAAAGGTAGCCGAGATCGACGCCTGGATCCACCACAGCAGAGTCAAGCCCGCCGCCGATCCTGAACCAGAGCAGTGGACAGCAGAACAGCATCCTGATGCACCCTTGCGAGTTACTCTGAGACGGCAACCAGCAGCATAGACACTTCATCACAAGTGCTTTGCAGTAGCCAAGTCTTTCGAAGAGGATTGCTGTTTTCCATGCAGCAACAGTTTTGTTTCAACGAACCCAATTTGTGTGTGATTTGACACACTACTTTGAGACTACATTGACTAAGCCAGACTTCACAAGCCAACTGAAATTGCTAAGTTGGTTAATGTGTACTGGACATCTTGAGGATCTTCAATCAACACTCAGCACCCGTTAAATTGCTTCATTAGCAAACGGGACGAAGAATAAAAGACCGTCGTGATCAAGATCAGCAAGCTGAGGATTCAGAAGAACTCCAATCAACATCAACATGTATCTTTGTTTTTGCTTTGCCTTGGTTGCCTTCTTTGGAGGTTTTGAACAGACTTATGCTTTACCTCCATGCACTGCTTGCATTACTTCTACTAGAACTGGACTGAAAGTAACTCAGACTTTGCTTTACCATTCTTACTATACCTGCAAGGGAACAGTAACTCGGTGTATCTATAACACCACTGAACTAAATGTTTGCACTCATGGCAAAATCAAAGCATGCTATAATCCGCATCAGAATCCATCCTATTACACGTTGGAAATAAGATGGAAGGATGCAGATGGACCTATATTAGCTGCTACACCACCACTTAAGGACATTACTAAACCTGCTGTTTTGAATTTTGATGCATGTAATGCCATTAATAGAGATAGTCAGTCCACCTGTGGTACATGGGAGAAAGCGTATCGAAATGACCATAAGTATATGTGTCCAGAAGGTGCGACAAATTGGTGGAAGTGTACAGGTAAATAAGGATCAGGCTATAGTACTGCTACAGCGGCAGATTACTATTGCCCGTATTGGGGATGTGTTTTTTATGCTACCTGGAACACTGGTATAACTGATGAGAAAATAGATAAACGGATGGCTACTCTAACCAAGCCAACCACAAATGATAAATGTCAGAAAGATGCTTGCAACCCCTTACACTTACGTATACACAATCCCCATGCATGGAAACAAGGATACAAGTTTGGTTTACGTATTGCTGGAGGAGCAATAGATCCAGGGACCATTGTGTATATCAGATTGAATACTCAAGCCCACAAGTCATCTAAATAT